>OY282589.1:9737628-12137628 GCA_958298965.1 Chrysolina haemoptera | reverse complement strand
GTTTTGAATTGGCTCAAATAGGAACAAGCAAAAGAAATATCAGGTCGGAACATAGGGCTGCCGTTCGTAAGGGGAGGGCAGCTGGTTCACGGAAAAAACAATTTCAAACAACAATTTTTAAACATTTACAATAAGAATTTGCAATTGGGTCTTCTTGGAAGAACGTTGCAGAAATATCTGTATATAATATTTGGATAGTAGCTGTTTTCTGTCAGATAATTGCCTCATATTTTGCACATGTAGTAATATTTGGAGAGAAGGGTACTTCGACATAGTCGATTTCATTTATTTGATACTCTTCGACAAAAATTCTTGAATTCTGAAACAGAGTATTTTTATTACTGATTCTTCCCATTTTTTTGGTTTTTAAAAAGCACGAATAGAAAGTAAGGGAAGTTCAAAGAAAATTTTCATTTCCAGACTCAAAAACTATAGAAGTAAGTATACAAATCGACTGCCAAATAATTAGGTTTACAGTTTCAGCGTTGCACATAAAAATCCCCAAAAAAACAGTCGTTCTCATAAACAAGGAATAAAAGTGTCCTCAGAAGTGAAAAACTCAGCTGAAACAAGTTTATAGATCGACGATTAGAACAACACTCAAAACTCGATAGTATCATTATCACAGTAAAATTATAAACTCTTTTTAATCGATATACAGTGCTAGTCTAAAGTCCGTTCCCCCCTACTAATTTTTGAACCACCTGGTATATCGCAACGAAATTTGGAAGGCTCAAATAGGAGACGAAAACCTACTTTTTCATGAGAAAATTCCAGCTAAAAGTTTCAATATATATATATACATCCAGTGTGACCCATTTAAGATGGAAGCAACCTTCTAAAACTTAAATTCATCAACCGATTGTAATGATTTTTTTTTCGTTAGGTAGACATTCAGAAAGTCCACCAGGACACCAAATTTCATGAATAAATCTCCATTTCCAGGGCCAACTCATCTTATTTTTCAAGGTAAAAAATCTAAAAAAATACTAGCGATTTTTTTATAAAAAATCTGACTACACCACTGGATCCGCGACATTTTTAAATGGTTTATATGTTAATTACGTTGAAATGCGTCAATCACTAAAAAACTTATAAGGGAATGAAATTTAAAAAATATGCCATTTAATCAACCCACCAATTCAATTTCAGAACTTTTATCAAAATTCGAAATACACCTCTGTATTCAGAAGGTCTCATCGAGGTCTGTTCATAAATAAAAAAATCATAAGATAATAAAATTTGAGAAATATGTAAATGGATTTTCACGAAAATCTCATAATTTTTATTTATCAACAAATTTCAATGAAATTATAGTCAGTGATATTTCAAGACTTCCTTGATCCGGTTGTGTAGTCAAAGTTTTGATAAAAGTTCTGAAATTGAATTGGTGGGTTCATTAAACGGCATATTATTCAAATTTCATTTCCTTATAACTTTTTTATTGATTGACACATTTCAACATAATTCACATACGAACCATTTGAAAATGTCGCGAATCCAGTGGTATAGTCGGATTTTTTATAAAATTTTTTTAGATTTTTTACATTGAAAAATAAGATAAGTTGGCCCTGGAAATGGAGATTTATTTATGAAATTTGGTGTCCTGGTGGACTTTTTGTATGTCTACCTAACGAAAAAAAAACATTTCAATCGGTTGAAAAATGTAAGTTTTAGTAGGGTGCTTCCATTTTAAATAGGTATATATAGTAATTTCCACCAGATGTTACCCTTAAATCCACGATTTACAGTTGGGTGATAATATATTTTAACAATACTGAATATTGAATTTCATTTAGGATAAACAGTGCCGTCTAAGTTTTTCCGAAGGTACTATATGGAAGTCTTGAATTAGCTATTGAAAGGAAATACATAACTAGGCCATAATAATTTTTTCTCCAAAACCGTCTCTGAACTGCTTTCTCCATCAGTTAATTACTGCCTCAAAGATGATGACCAAATTGGTAACCATTGATGAGCATCATAAAAAGTTTCATTATGTCAAAATGGGAGATGGTTTCAAGATATAGCTTCGTTTATTTCCGAAGTTGAATGAGTGGAAAACCAATTGAGAGATATGTGCGAGAACACATCAGATAAAGTAGAGATATCTGAAATCATATATGTATAAAACTCCCATCTCAGTAAGAAATGTTCGTGACAACGTGGAATTCATTTGTTTCCGCAAAGAAAACATTTACTCCCTGATATTGAAAGAGGAATAGAAACTTTTAAATTGGCAGAAAAAGGTCTGTGATTCAAACACAGTAACTGATCGATCGGCCATGTTATAACGTCATAAAATTTATTACCTCACATCTCATTTTTTCAGAATCGGTTACAAAAATATGGTAAATATACTGTTATTTTTGTCGGACAAATTGTTTGTGGCATTCTAGTTGTCCGACAGTCCCAAAAGTTTGCGGGACCCTGAAAAAAAAACAAAAAAACGCCCGCTACCGAGAATTACCGCAATAGCATGTTGTTCAACTCGACATGATTAACACATATACGAAGTATCAAAGGTGAGGTATTAATTTTTTTTTCCGGTATCGGGCCTGAGGACTATTAATTTACCATTTCAATTCAAAACGCTGAATTTACCGTAAAAGTGGCACTCATTATTACCATTAATAAGTCTCAGAGCCAAACGTTGACAGTGACAGGAACTCATTTAAGTGGGATATGGCATGGAACTTGCCATAAGAATAAAATTCTGAAAAATTAGAATGAACTAGAACAGAAGTTCCAGGAATCTCCAGAAAGTAGGTACTGGAAACAACCAAGAATATTCGGCAACCAGGAAAGAGGCGCGGTGGTGGAACATTCAGAAATTCCCCTATGACAAAGAATGTTTTAAAAAAAAATCTCAAGAATCCTGGAAAATTCAAAAAAAAAATAAGATATCTGTGGAATGAACGACGGGAATAGAGGCTACGAAAGGTTCTAGAAACACACCTGAGTGTTGTTCTTGGAACTTCGGCCACCAGGGAGGTTCGTCTGTGCTATAACTTTCTAGAAATTTCTAGAATATTAGAAGAATACTCTTGAATATTCCTAAAGGTTCTAGAACGTACTGGAAAGAAACTAAAGAGAAATGATCTAAAATCATATATTTTTACCCGGACCACGCCGGATGTAGCAGCTATAAGATATATAAAAGCCCCTAGTCACGATGTTCGTCCACGTTAATATCCGAAACTACTGAACTGGTTTCAAAGTTTCGTGAATATATATTGATGGATCAACTTTAAATATAGCATAGTTTTGATCGCGATAAATGACCCTCAATCTTTTTTATCGCGAATTCCAAAATTTTCAGAACAACTAGTTTCTGCCCCAACTTCGTCACGAAATGAGTGCGACAATTATTAAAAACAATTATTAACAACAATATATTGAAAAGGTTTTTTCTACATTTTTGTTTTCGTTTCTATTAAGTTCATTATCGTTTCCGAATTTCAGTTCAAGCATCATTTTATCATTATTTTATTCCACTTTCAGTATCATTTTTTGATGATGTATGTCAGTGATATACATTTTTATTCTTTCAGGATCCCACAGTCTATAATTACTAGGGTCTCTTTCATATACAGCAAATGTAATATTTCTGCCATTCGGATTCCATTTCTCAATAACGAACATTTCCGGTCATATGGCATACGCAATCTTCTAATTGTTTTTCTTATATGTCAGATACTTACCGAAATGGGGTACTTACATCACAATAAACCAAATTTCACCAATTTATTTTTGAGGCTTCTCACCAACACTCATATGTGTTCGATGATGTGTAATTTTAGGATCAAATTACAGGACTCGAGTCAATTTTCGGCAAGTCGTGATCACGATTTTCAAATCGTGCAATGACATTTCGTATACGTTTCGGTCATTGGCGCACCCAGAAAAATTGAAGAAGAGAACTCGTCAAAAGTTCACCCAAAAAATATTTTAAATGTTTCTAGCGGGTGAAAAACTTGAGATTTGAATCAATTTTGGCTCCGCGTGTTCCTACCAAAATTAATTGCCTTATTGCGTGTAAAAACAAAGTATTTGAAATATCTGGAGGTACTAGAAGGTTGCAGTTTATACTGTTTTATGACCAGATGAGATTAATTTTCACAATCCTTCTAACATAGTGGCTTTAGTGGCACTACAACCTGTTCAGTGCTATTTTGTAGATCTCTTTTAAGTTATGTTTCCAAACAGCTCCAGATAGGAAAACGCTCTGTGAGGCAGTAAAAATTGACATAATAACTGTTAAACAACGTTGACAACATGACGTCGACGTTCTTGTCTAGAAATATGTTAGTCAAACTGTTCACTTAAAACTGTGGTATAAGTGTTCGAATTTTATTCAAGTACACAACAGTTAATATGGCGATGAGTGTCGAAAAGAATTTAAAGTTGCAAGAGAAAAAGTTGGTTTATTGTCTTCTAACCAGTTGTTGCCGTGCCACTTTTTGCATTGAAATAGCTGTCAGTGTCCGGAGTCTTGGTCGAATACATTTTCACCAGAATCAGTAAAATGTCAATAATTGGTTCCATTGGACAGTTCAACTCAATAGAGTCGGACATTGCTTCATATATGGGGAGATTGGAACAATTGTTTTTATGCAATGGAGTGGAGAATAAAAAAAGAGTTGTGCTTCTCTTAACCTCGATAGGAGGTGAAGCCTATATTGTTTTGAATGATTTGCTAGCACCTGATGTACCTAGCACCAAGTTATACGATGTTCTACTTCATCGATCATTAGAGTCCTAAAAGGTTATATAGTGATAGTTGAAAGAAACAAATTTCACAATGCTGTAGAAAAGCAAAATGAAGACATAAAAACCCTTGTCTTGCAGTTGAAAAACTATTCACAGTATCGCAGTTTTGGTCAGTTTTTGTCACAGTGTTTGATTGATAGACTAGTTTGTGGAGTTCGTTCTTATGCAATTAAAAGAAAGTTATCGTCAGAAGACAACATTTGAATAAGCAAAAGAGACTGCTCTATCAATGTTATAAGCAGAGAGTTATGTGAAGTCGATGTGTACTGCAAGTAATATGTCTAGTGTCACAAAAATATTGGATATCATTTCAGAATGAGTATAGATACTTTCAATGAATTTGGTCGCTTAACTCGTGAAAAAGTTACATATAACATGCCGTGCATAACACTGAAGTTTCCAAATACTGTAAAATTATTCACGTGAATAAACAAAAGGAATTCCTCCTGCAGATTCGAACCCAGTACCCCTTGCATACGGGCTCGACCATTATACCGTTAGGCCATTACCGATATACTATAAAAAAGTTTACATGAAAAATTTAGGCTAATAAAATCTTGTATCATGCCCCAGCAAAAATTTGTTTGTGAATTCCGGTCGCTGATGGTGACTGCCAGAATCGACTTTGACTTTTCAATTAGTATATGAGATTCAGCACCTAAATTGTCAAGACTTATGAAATGACAATTTAAAATATGTTGCTGGCAGTCACAAAAATTTACGAGATAGCGCTATATGACATTAGACACTTAAAGGCAAGTCAAGATTCCAACCGTATCCTTATCCGTATCGATCTGCGCATGCACAAACTCGATACGGTGACAGATATGTGTTACGGGCTACGTATAGATACGGACCGTTTCGGTATACGTATCCGGAGACGGATCTGTCAAAAATAAATACGTGATATATGATATAACATGACATTTATACGGCATTCGAAGGTTCCGTATACGTTTGGGTTGATAAATGGCTTTAAGGGCTTATTTCTCCATTAACGTAATTTGATGCGGAAGGTATACGTATACGGATACGAATAAAAATGCAAAATTGGCTTTAAATGTCTATTATTAGTGCTGTTATTAGCATGGGAGCAGATAACAAATGTTTTTTTGTGTGTAAAATCCCGTTCTTTTAGGAAATATCTAACACTGATTTGATCACGAGTGATATAGCGCCATCTCACGAAGAGTAGGCTAACAAGCTACAATGCAAGTACCTCAAAAATTCATAAGATGGTGCCATATGACATATATTTTTTTCTTGTGAAATAGAGTTTTTTTAGAAAGGCGCCTATACATGAACTTATACCGTGCATGAGCTACAGGCAAAATTTAATCCAAATCGTTAAAGCCGTTTCCGATATCGAAAATGTATACAAGAATAGCTCCGTTTATAAAATCATTATAGATATTTATTACCTATTCAATGTGATTAGTTTTGTAATATTTTGTATAAAAACTTGCTCACCATTCCATTACCTAAAAGTGAATATTCGATCGAGTCAGTATTATTTTGTAATGAATAAATAAATTCATCTTCGTTTCATTTTCCATTACAGGCAATGAGTTGTTAAAAGCAGGGACAAATCCTTACTTTTTCAGATGAAAAGCGATTTCAGTCTTTTGTTCCAATTTTCGTTTTCTCGTTGACATTCAACAACCTTTTACTCTGTGTCGATTCGACGTGTCACGATCCCGAGGTACCGAATGCGGAAAACAAAAAATCTTCGACAATAAAAGCTGTCAAATTTCCAATGCCGAGTCTGGGGAGAGAAACGTCAATTAGCTTAGGTCACCATTCGAAGTCATCGTTCTGGAAACATTTTAGGGGAATATCACACCGCATCGGCACGGATTCATTGAACATTTTCGCACTACCCGGCCATTTAGTATTCAATGAGCAGAAAATTTATTCACATTTGTAGTCATCATTAGGTTGTGACACTTCATGGGAAAGGCGAAATGATTCATGAATTATTGTTGTCGTCTGGAGTCGATTTTTGATGGTTTCATTAGAGCATGCACAGCAAGAAAAATAATTACCATACCGGCATATTTTTAACTACTTACGAAAGTACTTGTATGTTTGTCACTGGGTGGAAAATAAACGGGGGATGCTGAGTAGTGTCCTACTTTTAAATGAAAAAAGAAAAAAGAAAGAAAATTTTAATTGAATGAATGCATGTACCTATATATGGCAATAAGCATTCCACATTAAATTTTTTGAAAGATGTTTCAACTTTTTTCATCAATAACCTATGTACTTATGTATGTGACAATATTTTTTCTTGTCGGTCACCATTGAATATCAACTGAAAAATTTCAGTTCTACTTAGTTATGATGTATAAAATTGATTCAATCAAAATTAGTGGTCACCTGTTTTTTTTATATTTTACATATCTAGACAGTAATTTCATTCAAGAACAAAAGTAGGGTTTTTCCACAATATCTGGAATTTGTAGAATTGTCTGTCGATGAAAAGGCAATCAGGATCCGATATTGAAATTTTACGAGGAGGCGATTCGATCTTCACAAACTTTATTTAACACCCCCACATGTTTTCCTAACACAGTAGCTTTCTAAACTGACTAGACTTGTACCTAGGATCATTTTTACTCTATCTAAGATCCCTCCTTGGCTATGGTGGGTAATCACACCCTTTTCGAGCATATTTCATATTATTTATGTTCTAATAAGCATTACCTCCCTCAGGCACGCTATAAGTATCACCAACGTTAAGAACTACCGATCTCAGACAATAATTGGGGTCGTCGCTACGTTCCTCCTCCAAAAAATTGTCTTACCGTTCCCAATACTTAATATACCATATTCAACATACTCTCCTCTCAATTCAATAACGAACCTGCAACACCTCTAGACCTTTGAAAAAAATGTATTTCGCTTTGCAAACCATGCATCTGCAAACAGCTCTACAGCTTCTAAAGTAGGCCGTCAGTCCTATGCCAAAAAGTGTAATGACTTTATAACGTATCCTGTTTATGGTTTTGGCAGATATGAATATAATGATCAATAAAAAAGCAATATTAGCTTTTCCCCGTGGAACAAACACATTTGAGGGCATATAGTGATTATAGCACCCTCACGCGACATGTATGCCAATCGGTTTTCGGTTTCCTTCGTATTTTCATTCGATGAAATATTGTTTGGTATGATTGGCATACGCTAAACACCACTTGGTATTAACACCAAGCAATTTGATCAAATGGTGTTTAGCGGGCTGATGGGCTAAAACTTCTTCTTTGAAAGATGATACTCACTCGGACTGAGCCAGATCTGGTGAAAAATGGTGTTATTCAAGTAATTCAAACCTCAAATTACGAATTGTTTGCGTGCGATTTGTGTGCAGAGACATTGTCTAGCAAGTTTGCGTGCGATTTGTGCATGTGCAGAGACATAGTCTAGCAAAAACAAAACACCTTTGTACTACTCTCCACGTTTTCTTCTTGAATTTTTCTCGAAGAGTGATCAGTTATGTTGAATAATAATTCCCAATTATTATTCTACCCTTATCCGGATAATCAATCATAATCACTCCATGGCAATCTCAAGATACTAAAGCAAGACATTTTTGAATACGAAACTTCTTAGGCCTTGGAGATCCAGAGTACCGAGCACTTGAAAATAACTGACCCTGGAATTTAATAAATTGATGGATGTTACCGTTACTATGTGGTAGGAGATCATCATGAAAAATGGGAAAAGTAAATTTCTATGTTTTTGTACCACTTTATATTTATAACCTTTAGTTACTGCAGTTTCGTCCTATATGGACATTTTCAAAACTATAATTCAAACTGAATTCAAACTGAATTATAGTTTTGAAAATGTCCATATAGGACGAAACTGCAATAACTAAAGGTTATAAATATAAAGTGGTACAAAAACATAGAAATTTACTTTTCCCATTTTTCCTGGAATTTAATATTTACACCTGATCCCAAAACAAATGGGTGTAAAAATTAAGAGAAACCAAATGGCTATACTGATTGTTCAGAACACGTGTAGGTATGAAGGAGTACACCCTGAAAAGAGTAATCGATTACTCCGGAATACTTTAACCAGTTGTACTGTTCGAGTTTATCCGTATATTAGTAGCTATGGCAGCAGTTAAAAATTATGAAATTGAGCAATTTGACGTTAAGAGTACTTTTCATCAATCGAATTTTGGAAGAAGCGTTTTACAAGGATCAACCAACCATCCGGATCAGCAGTGGACGATTTTCAGACGTATGAAGGGAGCTCAAGAACTACGAATCTGTTATCACCCAATTGGATGAGCTTGTCTTCGCTGATGATTGGCCATGATCATGAAATCATAATTTCTATTCTCTTTCTCTTGAAGATGATCACTTGGTGATTGAAACACGTGTCGAGGTGTTAAAAATAGCGGTTTGGTGTTTCCTCCTAAAATAACCATTGGACTTGGAATTAAAAAGATGCATCGGGTTCCATGAAAAACAATTACGAAAATATTTCAATTTTTTTTTGTATTTGAAATTTTGCCGAACACTATAGTTATTTTTGGAGAGAAAATTTTTAATATCATCAATATCCAATAATTAGATACCTACCTAACGAAAAATCAATGACTGGTCTGAGAGAAGAAGGTAAATGAACGAATGGTAACAATTTTTATTTAGTGGAAGTCACCCGTTTCTTGTATCGGCTTACTTTCACACAAAGTGAATCAATTAGGCTAAAGACAAAAGCCATTAAGAGCTGCAGGAAGTGAGGCATATAGAAAAGATGAAAATGAGTTTTCGGCGAAGAGACGAAATCGTAAAATTACCAAAAACTCAATTAGAAATGGAGCTAAGACAAAAGCGCCGCCGCGTTCAATCGGTGGCGCCAGCATCTCATCGCCGTGCCGACACCGCGTTGAAGGACGAACAAATTGCAACTCTAGGACGACGTGGTCCAAGTGGGTCATCGAAACCAGTGGTGGAGGTTAGGCCCATTTCAATGGGATATGCTATACACCGTGTCGACACACTGTCATTTAGCCCTTGGGAAAACAAATTGTATTCAGTGTAAAAATATCACATTTTAAATCAATTTTATTTCAAAATGTCTCATGTTTGCGAAATTGGAAACTTCATGAAAAGAAGCGGCAAGGATGCAGTATCAGTCTATGGATTCCCTTCAAATTTGATAACAAGAAAAATATAAACCCCCTCTCGAAAAAAAACGCGGGCTGTGGACTCGGGCAACTGAAGAAGGGTACATTTCATTTCAGGAAAACCAAGCGCATTGAATAATGAAGATATTTTATATTGCGTACCGAATCGATATCTTGGTTACAGAAGAAGTTTTAAGAAAACACAGAATGGAAACGTAGTAAAACACGTGATTGCAATTATCATTAATTGCTTTGAAATATTTACATATACACGCAAAAATAAGCCAGCTGTCTCACAACATTCCATTATAGTAGTAACAAAATAGAGTATTTCATAGAGACACTTCCACAAGGATCAGTAATGTTCACCAGAGGCATTCGCAGGAATATATAGCTATTAATATAAAATTAATATAAAAAGTCCAACATTCTTTACAATCTTCTACCTGGCGCTGGTTGGTGATTGTTCTTTTGCCGACCGAGAATACTGCATTTAAAATTCCATATTTGCATTACTTTCGAAAATGTATTTTCGCCAGGGCGAATTTTTTTCATTTTTCTGGATGATTCAATCGCGTTGCCTGCTGGGAATAACTAACCCTCCACGATTCACTGTTGCTTTAAAAATCAACAGTGCTGCTCCTAAAGTGGCGTAAGGAGTTAGTAACACAGCCTAAACAAAACTCGTGGCTAATGCCCATAGCAGTCGATGCCAAAATACCAATTCAAAGTATACATTTTTGAATCTTGAGACTCGAATGTGTCGAAAACCAAGATTTTAATGACGATTCCACTTGAGCTCTTCTATTTATAGGCTTCTGAAATGCTGACGAGACACTGCTTTCTTCTTGTTATTTGAAACTCTCTGAAAGTCCTTAATATTTCTACTAAAATCATCAAATTTAAAAAAACACATACCACAACAACAGTATAATTTGCCACAAGCATCAGTTTCTTTTTTTTTCTCCAATTTCCTTTTCTTAACATCCAGCAACAACGAATGAAAATAATCATTTTAGTTCGAAAATATGAATAGGAAATTCATAAAATCTATTGTGGAATCATCTGCGACTGAAAGACAAACTTTAATCGCTATTTTCCATCGTTCAAGATAACATAACCTAACCTAACCTAACCTTACCTAACCTAACCTAACCTCTTGGGAGGTATTCATGTTGAAAAGGGGAACATTCTCCATGAAAATTGAAAAATGTGATTTATTTGTAATATCTAACAGAAAACAACTACTTTCATCTGACATTGAACAAGACTGAACACAAATAATCAAGGTCTAAGGTTGACTAAAAATACGTTCTCATTCTTATAAATCCCAAAATGTCCAAGTATAATCCCATTTAGAGGTAATTGATATCTAATAATCACTATTGTCGTTTATGGCAATAATTGTTTGTTTTCTCAAGGGCTGTTCGACACCTGGCGTGTGACGTCATGTGATCGCGGTCCACACTTCATCTAGCCTTCAGGTATCAAAATTCATGAATTATTTAACGATTTAATCTTTTTCATTATTTTTACTGATTTTTCCAGTTTTATATTCCCAAGATTATGCATTTTTTGTAGAGAAATTGGAGGATATGAACCCCCAATGCGAAAGTCAGAAGTTTACTCGAATTCATACACGATCTCTATTGATCCTTCGTAGTGTCAGGGGAAGGCATTTCATGATGAATCACGGTCCGGTGTTTTTTACTATTTTTACGGATTTTTCGATTTTATTTTCGCGAGCTTCTACAATTTTATTAGTAAAGAAGGATGGGGTCCAGGCCCTTCGACTCACATTTCGCCGTTATTTTTGACGTATGACCAGTGAAAATTCTTCCTGTTTTTACTTGTTCTCTAGCCTTCATGGTGCAAAGGAAATATTTTTTTTTTCATCAAATTACTCGATGGTCCGATGTTTTTCAATATTTTTACGGAATTTTCCAATTATATTCTCGTGCGTGTTACCATCTTCTTTCGAGAAGGAGGAGGTCTTCTCGGATACATATGAAAAATTGGAAGCTCTCTCGAATTACAGCAGTTGCTTGAAAATGGATTGCAAATTTTAAAATTTGATAAAGGAAATAAAAGACTTACATAATCCTTTCTTTCTTTTTGTTCATTTGTAGCTTTATGTAGTAACCTATTAGGGCAATTGATAAGGTATTAAAGAAGCTTCTGAAAGCCACATTTATTTCAATTATATTCCGTTTTTCTTCACCCCTTTTGTGAACCAAAATCACTCCTCTCAAAGTGGAATTTTTGTGTCTCGTCTAACCATGTTGAATAATTTAAATTATGTCCCTGAAAAACATCATCGATTATTATAAAATTAGTTTACAGACAATCCCACCTGCTCCGCCTGTGTGAAACTGACCAGGTAGATCAAAAGAACCCACAGACGCGGCGTTATTACCAAAGATGAGTTACTCCAGATAGATTTATTATCAGCATTCGTCATAATTTCATTAGTTTCTTGACAGAAGCACCACAAAAAACTGGCGTGTAAATCAATTCTATAACGCCTTTTTAGTCGGCTCTTTCTTCAATAGCGTATTTGGATAATGTACAAAAGATTATTAAAGTTGCATTTGGGTGGTAGGTTTTGTCTAGATGGGCATGAGAACTGAAAGAGCTTTTTTGGTTAAAGACTATATAGAACGTTTTTTTTTGTTATGAACATCCTGGGGAAGTTACTATGTTATGGCTGCATCCGAATCTTGGCAACTTCAACATTTGGATTTTTCTCAACCATGAATGCATGCCCCCGAAAACTATCTAATATTTCGGAATTTCAGAGTTCAGAGTAACGTGTAGGTACATAATCAAGATGCATAGCGATAATTGCAAAGATCACTATTGATAGGGTCAGACTATAGTGGAAAACGACTAGAATGTCAAAACATGTATTTCTTATAATTCCATAATGAGTATGTGCTCATAGTATGGAATCATTTAGATAATGTCTTTTTGGTTTTAGGAGCAATTCTTGTTGTACTTCACAAGGATTGAATTGATGCTCGTTATCATTCTCAACTTAAATGAAATGTTTTGTGTTAGTTACTTATATTTAAAAAAATAATATGTGCGGATGATCTAGAAATTATACCCCCTTTTCAAGTTGAACGACTGTATCGCTATCACTATCATTTTAGAAAGAACTCATAACGTCAAAGATATCATTTTCAATTTTTAACTACCATATCATCTTCCTCATTAGCTCAGCATATCGAATAAATGGACGAGAGAAAGAGCAAAAATTTAACATAATTCTGAAAATTTCAAGAATATTTAAGTATTTCTTACCTTGTATTACAGTGGTGCTAACAAAATTGAAATCCCGTATATACAGAGTGTTTCCGAAATTCGAGCAATAAATGAAGTGGGAAGTAGAAGATGAGAAAACAAAACGAAGTGAAAGAATATATTTTAAAGTTCTCAAGACACTTTAGTTATTCACTGATCAGACACATGTAGAATAGAGCAGTTTCAGAGAAATTCCTCCGTTTTCTTAATCTCACGGTAAATGGGGTGGATTGAAAGTTTTTATAGTCACAGTATATTAGTCCAGTAACCTTGCCACCTGTAAAGGGGGTCTTTGCTTCAGATCCGGTAGTTCTGATTTCTTGCAGAGTTGTTTATGATGTTGGAGGAATAATTATTCCAGGAAATTTTCGACCCTGACCGGGGAATTAATTATTTTCAAAAACCTAAACAAATACAAAAAAAAAACACGAAAATCGATAACAAACTGAACTACTATCAAAGTGAGACTGAATTTATCATGATTTGAGACTAGAATCGCCTCGTCCCTGTAGACCAAATAATTTCCGGAATACAAGTTTTCAAAATTCATCGATTTTCTCTCGAATTCGGAAATTTTAACAATATTTTGTTATCCACCCCATGAGACGAACTCAGCCTCAAAATGATGGTCAGAGATGCAGCTCCACACCACCTCTTGCGGCCCCAAAAAGGGTTATGGGGGGAGGAAGCGCTTGTAGCTGCAGGAAGACAGGATTCTGGAAGTGTTTTTGAAGTAGGGAAGGATGTTGCAAAAGGTGGCACTTCGATCTATGAGATCTTTTGGACGTGCGACCTTTATTCCATTCGAGGCCTGGGATTCCGATAATTTCGAATGAAGTTTATCAGTTTCCTGGGAGCAAATTTCATGATGTTACAAGGCGTTAAAAATACCTTTTCCTGGAATTTAAGCATCTCCGGGCATTCGCAAATCAAATGTTCTACAGTTTCAGCAAAGATTTTGCACTATCGGCACCCATCACTCTCTGATTTGCCTATTTTTTTGGGGTGATAACTTAGAGGACAGTATCCAGTGAGGAGTTCCGTTACCAATTTCAAGTCTTTCTTGTTCAACTCGAGAAGCCGTTTAGCTTTCCTCCAGTGAGCTTTGTTCCAGTGAGATTTCATTTCATCTCTTTCTTCTTTCAAGTGGGCTTTGGAAAGTCCACAGCAGGGTGCTGTGTAGAGAAATTGTGTGTTTGTCCCTTTTTTGGCAAGACATTCGCTTCCTCGATGCCTCTAATACCTCTGTGACCTGGCAGCCACATCAAAGTTGTTGTTGCCAGTTATCTCAGAGCAGCTTAGACTCACAAGTGTATGACTTTCAGTGCTGCTTGGCTATCTGATAGTATATAGAATTTTTCCTCTCCGGATGCCCCTTTCGAAGGGTGTCTCCCAGACTTTAGTATTAACGCCACCACAGCTTATACCCAAGTATATAACAATAGATAGAGCTGGCCTTAAATAGCCTTTTCGAAAAGGGCTCTATTAGTATTAACGCCACCACAACCTATTCCCAAGTATATAACCATAGATGGAGCTGGTCTCAAATTTGATTCTTTGAGTGATGAAGATATTCCCAGCTAGACTTCTGCTGGACCTGTTGGCGTTGTGGACAACTCCTTCTAGAAGAGCGCTTTGTTGTTCATTCTCCACAGCTCTTCTACAACCAGAAAATTGTGTCTGCAGGAGAACACTTAAGCTTTGCTTATGATTATCAGTGTATTCTCCGTCTGGTTTTTTGATCAGACCGATGCCGCTGGAATCCCCTTGCACGTTTGTCATGTGTTATATCAATCAGGCTGTTTTCTAAAACTTCTACAGTTTTGGAAGAAAGGTTTTTGTAAATCTGACAGTGACCGAATTACATTCCTAAGAGTGGATTTTTATTATTTTGAATACTTTTTTTATGAAAACCCCACTTAAAGTTAAATATCGTCCCATTCAGAATTTTTAACATGGATGGAAAGAAAGGAATTTATGGTCATGAAATGTTTAGACAAGCCCCAGATAACGTAACTCAAAGAACAGGGCTAGTAATGAGAAATACAAAAAATTCAGGAAGTTGTTGATTTGTGGGTCCCCTCCAACTTCTTCAGCGTATACTGTAATATGGAAGGATTCATTTTCTGAAAAAAAAAATTGTCTTTCAGATTCGAAATTTACACAGAACAACAAAATATTTCAAATTTTTTTGAGTTCGACAATTTTGATTAACTTTGAAATGCTATATTTTGAAAAATATTGGATCTACAGAAAAGGTTTGTGGCATAAATTGTCAAATTCAAACCGCAAATTCAGTCTACTTCAGAGAATTATGACGTATAATCGAAAACTATTTTTTCAGGGTTTAAACCTCCAAAAATTAAGAAGGGTAGAAAATTTATTCATTGAGTCGATATCATGAACAAAAACTCAGATATGCCTGATTCGACAGTGTGATATAAATGTTTACTGAACTATACGAAGATCTAACCGTTTGCCTTTAGATATACTTTGATCTCCCTGAAGGTTGAAAGACATCAGTATGTTATAGAGAGCCATGAAGGCATCAGCCCGTTGAATTATTAAGAGTATATTGATTATTTTTCTACAGAAAAATTTTACGTGCAGGTGGTTGTATATACCGCAGTATATACTTTCTCAACTATTATTTATGTCTAGTATTATATGAATTACTCTGTATATGGATATGTCTTCGGAAGTTATATCAAATATGACTTTTTGCTTGCTTGTCATTCTTGAAGTATTCACTAGTAATACCACGAGAGCATCGAAAATAATCGATTATACTTCCGAGTCACGAGATGTTTTGAGGGATACGTCGAGTTACGAGGTAAGCATTATCATTTACTTTCATTTGCTCAAGTGGTATTCGTTACGATTATTATATCGAATGAACTTGATGATTTTTTATTTGACGTTGATTGACAAACGTCAAATAATTATTACAACGATAGAACTGTCATATTTGGAAGAAAAGAAACACCAAACCGATTATACAACGTCGTCAAGGGTATATTCACCTATCAATACGTGGTAATTAGGTAAAATTCGCAGTTGATATTGGCTAATTTCATGATGAGTTATATTATAATATGAAATATAATTGATACATAATATCATCTATTACATATACATTGGGCAGTCTTATATATTTTTTGATGATTAAAACAAGGTAAAATTATAATAATCAACCATCAACCATATTTTATTAAAAAACGTCGTGGGACAAAGGACATTGAAGTGCCTGTTGTTCTTAAACTAATCGTTTTAGAGCACAAGTGTGATAGTTTGTTGGAATCTTTTTATCGGGAGGAACATAGGAATGCCAAAATATACAGGTTGTCCCATTAATAATTTTGAAACTGATGTCACGTGACTGAAATTTCAATTATCTACTACTCTCGAGTTCCGAGTTATTTCCTGACCGAAACCTCGTGGACCACCCTGTATAACAGATTGGCTTTGAAGAATGTGCAAAGTCAGCAAGGATTATAACAGGACAAGTTAGCAGCCGTACTGAAAATAATCAAAGTGATACCAGAATGATACAACCATATGATGAAATCGATGAATCTTTCGAGCGTATATCAAGTTATATTATAGTTTGAATACTTCATGACAACCAAAAGAAAAATTATAACTGACACAAGTTACGTAGACACATACTGTAATATAAATGGATACGTAGCATGAACCAAAATTTGAAGCATTTATTTCCAAATCATAGGGAGTTACCAAAAATATAAAACTTTTTGGGCACATTTGTTCTACCCAGCATTGAATTGTTCTATGACAGTAATTCTCACAATTGATGTGAATGGCTTTTCAAATATTCTTACGAAGAGTAATAAATCACTTCTATTATCCAACTTTATACAACACATTTCGTATAATAGTACAAATATACTACGCCAATTGATGTAGTTTTCTGAGATCTATTATTCGACTTTGGTGGCCATTTATACACTCCAGTTCACAAACGATATTAATCATTTGCCTTCTTCAATGAAAAGACATCTGTTTGTGTTATTCTACCAAAAGATAACGTGTCAACAATGAAAAACATTCCTCAGAGTGTTAGTTTATGCCATAGAATGAAAGGCAAGTTCTTGTCTCTTTGAAATAAGTCAATATTATCAAGTAAAGATAACCATTACTATTTGAATTTATTGGTATGTGATGCAATATGGTCCGTAATGTGGAAATTACTTCGTTCAGAAAAATGGTGGAAAAAAAATTATTATCGAATCAAGTAAGCTGCAATTGACATTGAGGAACCGCCTTGATCGACAATTAGTTCATTAAAAATACGTATTTAAACTAGTTGAAATTCGTAGATGTGAAATTAGGTAATAGAAACATTTTGCATACATTATTTTTTCTACGTTCTTGTAAAAAACAAAAAATGTTTTATTTAGGTAACACTAACAGCCGTATGCACAGTCATTCGCTATACAAATTATATTGCGAACGGCGCACCTCTGGAGAGTCGGTGCGGTGGCGAATGACTATTATCATCATCATCTTCTGATGGTTCTTCTGAAAATTTGCCTTGAAAAAACCCATAAATAGTGTGTTCCAACGAAGTAATCAAGTGAGGCAGTGTGTGATTTTATCTATCTTCGGTAAAATCACTGAACGCCGCGTCTGTTTTTGGCGATCACGATCGGATACCACAATTGAGGTGACATCATCAGGATATTTCCGAAATTCGAGCGATTTGGGAAATGGGGTTTTATATGAAACATAATGTAACAATAAAAGGCAAGAATTTTCGTTTTTGGAGCAATCAAAAATTTTCGAAATTTTATAAAATCGCCTTCAGTTAATATGTGTGAACATGAACATACATGCCATACAGCTTGCGGAGATACCACTACATTTATATATTTTTTACAGAATAACCAAATATCAAATATGTACAAAAATTAACACCCGTTAAAAATTAACATGCAGCTTACAGAATTACCTCTACTATTTCCCAAAGTGAGTTTGAAAAAACTTTTTATTAACCATTTGTCAAAAAATTTATTTTTTATAAAAATTGGTGCATTGCTGATAACTTGGTATTTGACTTATCAAAATTCTAAATTTCCAAACGGTGTACTGGAAAGAACAAAAAATTGGAATTTTGATCAACAGTAAACTACCCTTACTTTCGACCTCATCAAAAAAGTTTATTTAGAAAAGTTGTACATAATTTAAAACAATATTCAGAATTGAAATCACAGTTACCAAGGCAACACAAATTTTTTTTAATATCGTAACAACCCATATACCTACACGTTTCTTGGAATGCACCAATTTCTGCCAAGAATAAGATTTTCTGACATATGCATTAAATAAAGTTTTCCATATGGTGCAAACTTTTTGAAACTCACTGTATATATCATTTTCTGTGTGATAAAACAGAATATACCGTACCATTTAATTTGAACAATATCTTTATGATGACCATAATACAATTGAGAAAGAGTAATTTCATAACAAGGATATCCATGAGTTTCAAACCACTGACTGACTGGTTTATTATCAGTAGTAATAACCCAAGGACATTGATAATTATAGCAGATTTCGAAAGCTTATAGAAAACAGACCTCCGCCTTCGGCGTCGGTCTGTTTCCAAGCAACAAGCTTGAGGAAGTTGTTATATTTATCAATGTTCGAGGGTTATTCGAATAGAAAATTTTTTGCTAACCGATACTTTGTAACATTGCAATAGTCTATAAATGATTTCCATACAATTTTTTTATTGTAAACAGTTTATTTCGATATATTTGATAGGAAAATTGTATCAATCATCTCGTCAGTATTACAACCAAATCATGACATCAATGATATTTTGACGTTATTGAATATTTGAAACTTCAAAATCGAAATAAATCAAAATATGTATATCCATAGCAACGTGCCTGAGAGTGAAAACAGACCGTTGGGTCTGTTATCAGTATAATGTTGTTCTTATTGGATGTATTCAATCACATGACCTCAATTTAACTAATTTCATTGGATTTCCGCTTGAGCAAAACATTTTCATCGTGAGAGGAATATAACAGATCAAAAATATTATAGTGATCATCATTTGGTGAATTATTCGAAAGTGTTATTGATTCAAGTACAGAAAAAAACACCCTAAGTTTTTGCTTCCGAGTATGGTCTGTATTTATTCTTTAGTTCACATGGGATTGATTGTGATTCTGATTATTCTGCTTGCACGAAAAACTGATCATGGTTGATATTCATTTGTAAAATCACAAAAGAATGAGAATACATTGAAAATATTGTGACAGATATTCGAAAACTTGTTGCTAGGCAATAAACACGAGAGCTGTATGGACTCGAGTAGCCAAATCTGGAAAATCATGTTCGACTTTCATTCATTAAAAACTGCTTCGTTAGTTCTCCGCTCATCCGCTCTAGAGTTCTAATTTGGCATTGAATAATTTTTGTATGTTTTCACACGTGAAGAAGAACGACGTGAACAAGTATTTTGGGCAACTGCAGTTGATATTTTCAAAACCCATGTTTTAGAGATATCTCATTTGCTATGTAAATATGCTCTTTTGGGATTTTCAACATTCCACAGTATAGATTTCCTTAACCAAATATTTCGTTCTCATATCGTCGCAGAAAAATCTCAAAAATCTGCAATTTTCAGGAAGTGCATTTAAAAATTATGGCCCAAACTGAGCTCTTAGTATGAGAAAACGGTTTGGAATGTTGACATTTAATGTTTTGTCCATGTGAGTATCTATCACTGAAACAATTTGCTATTATATTATCAGGGGTAACATAATAAGAGGTATGATTAAGTATTACCGATAATTTTTTAGAATATTAATGAATTGCAATCCCAATTTCTTTGCATTTCTGGCAATAGTTATTTAACACCAATGCTCAATTCAAGAGAAAAATCGTCTATAATTGTTCTTTATTGAGTAAGGCTTCTAAAATTACACAGATAATTTGAAGACAATTTTAGTGGGATTCTCCTTCTCTACTTTAATCTCAAACATTTTTGTCCAGTTGATCTGGTTCTTGTCATTTTTTTGGCGTATGCTTAAAATTCGCAAATCTTTCGACAAAGAAACAAAAGCCGAAAGGGCGTATCTTACCAAAGGGTACTTCAATATTGCAAACAAAAAGGCGTATTGTACCTCTTTGTAATCTTTTTTTTAGCTGCTTCAAACAACCTTAATGAAGTACACCCAAATCGATTCGTTGAAATAAATAGGAAATTTGAGTTACGCCCCTGTGTATACAAGACGACGATATGTCAAGAAACCAGAAAAAATATTTTGAAAACAATACAAAAGTTTTCAATGTCAAACACTAATACCAAATCATGCTGGTTTCTATTTGTATCTATCATCTTGGGAAAAAGTCAATCGGCGAAACCGAGCTCTTTTTCTAATCTCTCCGACCAAAAACGTCTGAACGATAAATTCAGAGGTCCTAATTTTGGGTGGTTAAGCTGGTCTCATAACATCCAATGAAAAAGTTATAATCCTCTAATACTCCATGCATTCTTCTGTATTATGTACTCACCCGAAATAAAAACACGTCCTCATCCAACTACTCAGCTAATCTCTAAATACGACAATCCGTACATAAACGACTCTAAAACAGCGAGTGGCGTATAATTTGCAGAGCAGTTGTTAGGGTAACTTTCTATTGTTCATTCCGGTTGGCTTTGACAGCTCCCGTTTTCACATGTTTGTCATACGTATGTGCCGACGATATTGTCGTATGGTTCATTCCTATGTTAGTCGCAGCAGGGATGATATATCATCCGGTATTGATAAAAAAGAAAATGTGACGTAGAGCGAAGGGCACTTCGCTTTTATTAGGCGTACAATGCCGCGTTAGTGATATTTAGCGTTGAACATGAAACGAAAACTCATACCAAACAAACTCAGTATATTTTCTATGTAATATGGGTGTTTCTGAATTTTTTTAATATTGTAGATTCTGGCATCCTTATTCCGTTATCCAATTCACAGATCGATGCCATGACCAGTTTTCGAGGTACAAGGTGTCAAAAATTCTGTTTGTGCTACTTTGGGTATTATGCATGGATTCGATTTTTGTGCTCTAATCTCTAATTCTGAATTAAACATTCCTAGAAATGAATTTCTTGCAGTTGTAGCTCATGATTCCCTCCATTCGAATGAAAAATAATATCTCACAAAGGATGTTGTATTACAGGTTGGCAAGACAATGTTCTTGGAAATAGATAAAGATCAATGCCATAATCGTTTTGATTTCTTCTTAATCCGTTAAAATTGCATAATTGCTATTACTCAAATGTACATTTGATTTTATGATTAAGACAGATATTGTGATTAGGACTACCATAATGACAATGGTGAATGAGATGATCCCAAGTGTAGGTGTCAACTGTTGATCTTAAAAAGGTATATAAACACCATTCACGTAGTTTTAGATTGGTTCATTGTAAGTCCATTTTTGATCGTCAATTATTTCGTGTGGATTTCTTCTATATTGTCCTATTCTGGGATATCGCATATTTTGAAAAAGATATTTGCATCGTCAGTATATGACACTAACTAGGCAGACATTTTAAATAATATAAAACCATTAAAACCGCAGAGAAACCGACTACTTGAATTTTCTCCGGGCATTTCTCGCTACTGCTTTACTTCAATAAATTTTCACCAATAAAATTCCAACAAAATCTGCAGAAATCTTTATGTCTATTTCTTGCGTTCACAAATCTTCATGAGAACGACCAAGTTGGCATTCATCGTGTAAAGCTACCTAACCTCCCTGTGAGAACGTCATCTCACATAATTGGTTGTATTGTTTCCGGAAGAACTTTCAGAGTGCCGTGTCTTCTTCCAGTACTTATGTGAACCAGGCACATGTGTATACTACTTGCTCGCTTAATTATTGATATTACTCTTTACTCCTATTATTTTCTGTGCATTGTACGGGAAAAAAATAAGTATAAAATTATATAGAATATTTCGTAAAACATATGTGATGAGGTCGAATGCTTATTGTTATAATGTATCGGCGGAGCAACTGCTGTTCTTTTTTCAATTTTTTATTGGTTCGACATGCAATGCGAGCTCGGATTATTTAATCGAGAACGTTTCTCTTTCGTGGAATATGGAATGGGGCTTTCTTGACTATTGAGCTATTACTGAGTTCATTTATTTATTTCTGTTACGATCAATGTCGAGATCTGATGGATGTTCAGTAAAACTTATAGAGTTACATTTAATGAGATTGTTCGGAAAACAATTTAACTATTGAGGATCGACATTATTACAAGCATTTGAAAATATGTGGTCCTTGTTATCTGGTGAAAAATGCCATTGAAAACTTGAAAAAATTGAGAGTATAGTTATATTTTTATCAAAGCTTTTATATATCTCTGGTAGGTTATGAAGTGGGAAAAGTTGAATGTTCGCCAATTAAAAGTTCTGAAGCATGAAATAAAATATGTTTAGTTTCAATATGGAGACTTTTTGTTTACATTTTGAATGTCAAAATATCAGCCACATAATCACAACCATCATTTGAGGCTCCTGTTATGCAATTCAATATAAATATAGCTATTGCCATATGCCTGGTATTCAGTGTAATCTATTATATTATATGAATACAAATTCCAACGAAATTACTACAAGACCTGTATATAACAAATTATAGAACTACTACTACTAATACGACTAGTTCTTTGCACGCGACGTGTTGGACCACTTACTACGCTCGTGTTTCAACGTCCATCTCTGGTACAAAGAATACGCCTATTTTTCAACTTGCAAAACTTGTAAAATAACACTCCAAATGAAACATCATTTTATTCAAATTGGAAAACTAAACCGCAGATAGATATCAAATCATTCATCCTTTATTTTTTGTCGATATAAACGAACATCTTATGAATTAGTTTAATATATTCATGACACGATTTTCTTGGGTATTTAACCTTCCACAATCCAAAAATGAATAAATGTAAATCCAAGGAAATCTGTTGTACAAGTGTGGAATCAAGTGTGGAATCAATTAATTTGCCGATAAGTTACTGCGTTTATAAGACTGTTCTGTCGAATGAAATCATAATTTTTGTCAGGAACGTATCGTACACCAAATTTCTATCTGAAAAAAATTTTTTCAAAAAACTTTAACGTTACGGAGACTGTCCGCCTCCGTTATCAAAACTCGCTGAAAACTGTATTTGAATCGGATTCTTCGGAACGTCCTGTAGGTGCTCCAAGAGAAAACTCAAGATTGAAAAATTCAGATGGATTCCAACTTTCTCTTAAAAATACTTCATCTGATAAAAAGGTTTTCTTCAATTAACAGATAAAGAAAAATGGTTTTATAGTATATATATCATATGTAATAATACCCCCAATATCTGAGAGTTTCTTTTGTCTTGTAGTTACCAAGTCAGTTAGAACAGAATAAGAATAGAATAAAACTTGACCTGGTCCACTGTGAATTTTAAAACTCCACTTTCACAATTTTTACTTTTTTACTTATTCATTTATTTTATTTTTTTTATTTTTTATTTATTTTATTTTATTTTTTACTCTATTGTGATTACCCAATTCATTCAGGACGTCCAGGCAGTCCCTTACCAGCCGAGAGTTGATCTGGTACGTGCTGAGTGCTTCTATAGTTGCTTGGATGTGAATAGCAATGATTTTATTTTCAACCGTCTGTCTGGGTATTTTTACATATATTCTATGGTATAGTTATGTCTGTCTGAAAAATTGTTTCGGGCTGTCCTAGGTTAATCGAATTTCAGATTTTCCATTTAGTCTCGTAAATTCCAGCTCCGACTCCTTCATTAGTCTTTGAACCGTTTGGGTACGCGGTTTCGTCGCTTTTGCTGATGGACCCTCCTTCCATTTTGTTCCTTCCAATTCCTTCCGCTGGAGATGGTTGTGTTGAATGTTCTTCAGAAGCTATATTTATGGACCATATAGTCCTTGCTCATTGCTGAAATTGGATCTCTGTCATTTCCTCATACACTTTAAAAAATTAGGGTAAAAGTACATTAAATTACATCAAATATACTCGAATAATCATGGTAAGTTCACTAGTTCACATCAGTTTATAGAAAATTACAACAATTTACAAAATGTTCAAAGATTCACATCGAATTATAATATCCTACATAATATTACATGATTTTACATATTTTTATATTCACCGTTTACGTAAACGTCCATATTCAGATATGTAATTTGGCAACTGCGCGTGGTCGTGATCATTGAATCTGCCTCACCGCTATAAGCGCTATCGTGTCATTCAACGTCGATTCAACAGGGCAATCATAGGTCATAACAAGTGTTTTTTTTTTAAACTGCAAATACGTAATAGTGTGAATAAGTGAAAACGTGATTGTTTTGGAAGAGTAAGGAACGTAAGTGAAAGTGTAAACTGTTTCACCAATAAAAAAAAATATTTTAATTTTAATGTTATTTCATATTCTGAATATATCTTTATGTTATACGAAGTTTGATATTATTTTAGAAAATGAAAATTATATTTTATATACTTATTCATTGTTGTTTTTATTCAGAATTCTAGAAAGTTACACCTATATAGCTAATAGAATTCAAAATGTGATGCGAAAATTCGAATGATTGAGAATTACATAGTTAAAAATTACATCGTTATACCTATTACTTGAAACGTATTTGGATTTGCAATACTTAAGTTAAAATAAGTATTTGATACTATAGAAAATCTTTCAGAGAAAGAATTTAAATATTCCATCCCGTCAATTATACAAAATTTAATTTTCTCTAACTGAATACATAAATAACTACTCAGTAGAAATACAGCTCGAGGCGTGTGAAGACAAAAAAAAGTACGTATATTTACAAAATATTACATATAGGATATTTTGAAATTACTCGACTTGGTACATGAAAGTAAATGTCTCAATGTGTGACTAGAGGGAAAATTTTCACAATTTCACAAGATATCACATACTGAATCTTGGAATAACCTGTTGCAATATGTGAAAGTAAATATCTCAAAATGTAAATGAACGTGATTTTACCAGATCTTAGAGATTATTTTGAAAATTTAGTCTCGAAATTACATCATCCTGTTTGTAAAATTTATGTAATTCCTTACATATACAATAAAATTACATATCTGGGACGGTAAATTTACTGTTATTATCAAGTGAACAATTTATAAGAGCTACTGTAGAATTACATAAATTCACACTCAATTAGATTTCATTAAAATACAATAGTAATATCACACGCAATAGCATGGCCTAATATAAACCAATGATTTTTAGTGTAAATTCATATTTTACTTTTCACAGTGTATATTTTACTCAGATCAGTGCCATGAGATTGGCTTATTAGAGTGTGCCACTGCAGTAGCCTTTCAGTCAGACAGTTGAAAATATATAGTGCTGATGATAGATCTATTAGGATCTAGAGCTGCAGTCGGGGTTGTTCTCATAGCACAGCAACCTTATCGTCCTCGGCTGTTGTGTCTTGATCTACCAAGCTACAGAACCATATCAATTATCAGAATCAGACAATCCAGAGCAATACTCCTGCCTTTATAATGTAGAAATATCGGGTCTTTCAGAAAAACGCAATGAAAATGTATTGAACATTGTTCCAAACATTACAAACGTTTTAAATTTTAATATTTCTAGTGAAGCCATTGACTGGTGTCACATAGTGGCACGCATGAATCCTGATAACATTATGCTAAGAAATATTATCGTAAAATTTGCTCTCATTCCTTACTAGCATCTACTGGCCAAAGGAAAAGCCTCAAGTCCACTCCGGACAACCACAAAACATTTACAAAAAAACCGTGATTATTACAAGACTCAATAAAATCTAGAATGTTAGACAAGTGATTTCAAGAATTTTGTAAAATACTTTGCAAATGAAAAAATCAATCTGACAAGGTTGAACAGCTCCATATAAACCAAGAAACCTGGAAAAACAGTTTATCATTGAACAACCCAAATTTACCCGATTACAATTTTTTTACGTAAATATTGGAAAAAAGTTTGTTTTTCACATCTCCAACTACAATATACCTCATAGTTCCTCTTGGTATGATGTTCCGCCAGTCGAACTAACATTACATATTCAAGGTGAAAAATGATAACCATTAGGAAGTAATTCCAATTTACGACTCTCAAAACAGTCAATACCCAAAAAATTATTATTCTCACATTTGATGTCTATATCTACTGTTTCATTTTGTTACCCGCGAACAACAATCACATATGAACAAAATGAAATAAAATGAGTGATATTTTGATTTTCAACACAGTTCAATAATTGATAAAACAAATAAATTGATGAAATAATGCTAAAATGGGTTATACTTCAGAGGGTGAAATATCCAAATGTAATGAACGTTATCTTTTTGAAGATATCTATACGAATTTCAGGATTTCTCATGATCCTCAATTCATATTGTATATTTTCATATGGTGCCGCAAATCAAAGAAAATTTATGAAAATAATAATTAGAAAAAAGTATATCGTATTTTTGCGAAAAGTGAATTCTTATTTGTACTAGTGCTAGAAAGCAATTCATCCCGCACACACGGGTGTGTAAAAAATAACTTCAATTACAAACCAAAATCCTCCGCCGACGTTGACAAATGCAACAATATATAAAAAAAATCAGGATAAAGAATTCAAAAATCATTGAACTTGTGTTGTTTTTCAGGATATCATTTTCTACCCTGAATCAAATTACTTATTCATATGTCCTTTCCCACCAAATCATCCAGCTAATTTCCCACTGGGCGTCGACTCTCTCATTCGAATTCGAATCGAAAATTCAAAAGTTTATTGAAAAATTACACGCAGACTTCAGAAATTTGTCAACAGCACGATATCTTTTGTGCTCGCACCTTTCCGAAGTGAATTTATCCCGCCCCTTTAACAAATCATTCCTCACAATACGCGAACCTTTTTCTGTATCAAATCGAGTAATTCCAGAGGCAGGGAGGGTACCGCCTCTGACACAAGAAAAACCAGGGTTATGGATGAGATATGAACAAAAAGCAATGACAAAATCCTGCGAAATCCACACCTGGCCGTAAAACACCGCGTTTATATGACCGCTGCCTAATGTGTTTGAATCCAGGGGTGGAGAATTGGGGCTGAGATTGGCATATATCAGGGGAATATCACACCATTCGGTTATATTAGAAGACAAATAATTTTGGTTATGTTATATGAGACATATTTTAAAAGGGCGGTTTTAACGGTGCAATTGTTTTGCGCCACAAGATCATATATATTTCATCAAGAAATAATTAGATTTGATAAGATCTTCTATATACAGGGTGTTTGTTTCCGAAATTGGAGCAATAAATGAAATGGAAAGTAGAAAATGACAAAACAAATCAAAATGAATGAATACTTCTTTAAAAAAAAAAAATTATTTTGGGAGATATTGAATTCTAAAGTTTTCAAGACTTTTTTCGTTAATCACTGATGAGAGATCTACAGCCTACGCAAACCGCGCTGAAACACAGACACTCTGTGGCCTGGAGAATCAAACCAGTGCCTCCCAAACAAAGGTAAAAGGAAGCGATTTCATAAAATTCATACAAATTTTCGAAAATTTTTGACTACTCCAAAATGAAAATTCTTGCCAGTTATTGATATGTTATGTCCCATACAACAACCCATTTTTTCATTTCTCCAATTTCGGAAACACCCTGTATATACAGTGACCGCCAAAAAGTATGTACCATATTAGAAAAAAGATTCTTGGGAAAAGTTTGTGCATGTCCGATAAACTAAAAATCAATTTTGACACATGTCACGTGGTCGCTGGTATGGCGGAAAATTGAAAAAAAATTACTATGAAAAGGCAAAAAGTGGGATAAAATGGCTAGATATAAAAAAAGTTATTTGCAAAAGTTGCTTAGAATTAAATTTTATACACGTATACAGTTTGGAAAATAATGAAAGAAAATTGAAAATAGCAATTTTTTTTTAAATATTTTCCTAGCTGTATAAAAATATCAAATTTTCATTGTATGAATAGCTTGACTATACTGAAACATTTGTATTTCAATGATAATGAAAAACTTTCTCATTTTCTCAAAACCCTGGCTGGTACATTGGTTCGTATCTAACAGTTATATCAGAATTCCACGCCCATTGTGATGACGTAACACTTCAGAAACATGGTGTTTTCGATGATAATCGTGCCAGAGCGTTTCACTTCGCATGCTATATTGAAAACTCTAGCCTCTTAAATTTGACGCAATATTTTTGAGATTATGTGCAAAGTGAAACGTTCGTGCACGATTATTATCAAAAATTGATAATAGTTAATCAGAAAAACAAGATATTTTCGAATTTCCCTATCATCGCAATAATAGTGGAATTGTGATATAACTGTTAGATACGAACCAATGTAACAGCAAAGGTTCTGACAAAATTCAATTTTTTTAATTTAGTGCTCTCTGGTGTGGAGAAAATGAGAAAGTTATGTTATCATCATAGGAATACAAATATTTCATTATGGTCAAGCTATTCATAAGAAAATATTTTGATATTTTTGCACAGCTAGAAAAATATTTTTAAAGAAATGCTATTTTCAATATTCTCACATTGTTTTCTCAAACTTTGTATATGTGTATAAAATTGAATTCTAAGCAACTTTTCCAATTAACTTTTTTCGATATCTTGCCATTTCACCCGACTTTTTGCCTATTCATAGTATTTTTTTTTCAATTTGCCGCCTTACAAGCGATCACGTGACATGGGTCAAAAAAGATTTTTAGGTTATCGGACATGCACAAACTTTTCCCAAGAATCTTTTCTCCAATACTCTAATAATAAACTTTTTTCCCATATGGTACATACTTTTTGGCGGTCACTGTACAATATTATCAATTTTCAATATTTATATTTCAAACATCAAACATAGGGAATTAATCGAACTTACACAAGTTTAGGGTAATTTACTATGAGGTATAACTGAAAAATATGATTCAAATTGTTAGGTCCATTCAAAAATTATTAACAACCATATATAGTAGGTTGGAAACCTATTTCAACTAATATTTGTGAACATTACACGTATAAAATGTGATCTTAACTTTTTGTAGCTTATAAAGAGTATTTCCGAAATTGGAGCAATAAATGAAATGGGAATAGAAGATGACAAAACAAAATAAAAAAATACATTTTTGTCCGAAAAAAACTATTTTGTGAGATATTGAATTTTAAAGTTTTTCAAGACTTTTTTCGGTAATCACTGATAAAAGGTTTACAGCCTGCGCAAACTGCGCTGAAACACTGCAGGTGGGCAGACACGCTGTGGCCTGGAGAATAAAACCAGTGCCTACCAAACAAAGGTAACTGAAAGCGATTTCATAAAATTTCATACAAATGTTCTAAAATTTTTAACTTCTTCAAAAACGAAAATTCTTGCTACTTATTGATACATTATGTTCCATACAACAACCAATTTTTTTTATTGCTCCAATTTCGGAAACACCCTGTATATCATATTGAGCCATTACTATAAGTCCTCTTCAAGTAGTTTTAGTTCAAAGATAATTTATTGACTCAAAAAAGCTATGTGACTAATGTTGAAAACATGAATTATAAAAAACAAACAATTAAAAAAAAATAGTCTCACTAATGGCAACAATTATAAAGATTGGCAAAAGATGCTATATTGTCTCTATTTCTGACTCACCCTGTAAACAGGTGGCTTTTATTATTTTCAAGATCAACTGAATTGCGTGTCATTTGACTTTCTTTACTTTGGTTACTAAATCATCTAAAAAGTTATACTTTGGGATAAGTGAAACTTACTATGTCTTAGTAAGACTATAGACGAAAGGATGCAGTTTCATCTGAACAAATCACTAGAAGGATTATTACATTTCTGTTGTTATCAACTGCCCCTTCAAATAACTGTTTACTGTAGGTGAATATTATTGTGGTGTATTTATGTATTGTCGTTGATTTATCTTGCCAAAAAACACTCGAACTTTTCTTTTATAGGAAAAATTTCTTTCAACTCAAAATTTTTCCATCAGTACTTTTACTCGAAAAACTTACATTAGACAAAATTGCTCGACCTGCGGTATTGCAATTTTTTCTCTTGAAATTATTTATTGGCAAAATTATTTCGTTTCAGAAAGAAATGTATGCGATAAAAAAGCTCTTGTTTTTTTACTGTTAATAAAATTGCATGGTTAAAAATTGTTAAAATTGTTAAAACTGTTTTTCCGTTAACCTGCTGTCGCCCCCCTACGAGCGGCAGCCCTCAAAAGTTGAAACTTGTGCGAGCTAAAGATTAACGAGGTCTTACATTTTAACGTGCGATTCCTAGCACGAAAAACATTGGTTACCTTCGAACTGTCAAAATTGATTAGATATCAATTCATTTAACATACTTACTTATACTTACAACGGATTGAACTTTTTTCGTCAAAAGTATGTATTTACGTGTCACTATCCAAATTTGCGAAAAAAACAATCTTTCCAAATACAACTCGTTCTTAAAATTTTAACACATAATTTTTTATTTTTATCTCGCAAACTAGTTTATTTGCCAAAAACATCCAAACAATCCGCTTTTAGAAGAAATCCCTCGTCCTAACGGACTCGTGATTTTATCAATCGGTTTGTTTCCATATTTTTGCCAGAAAAGAGTTCTCGTGAAAAATAAAAATGTATGGATAAAATTTGAAGCATCACTCGTGGTATTACCTTTGATAAAAATGCCTGTTCCTCAAAACCAAACTCCATATAGTGAGCGATCTTCACTTCAATCTATCTTATATCAGTCTAAATGATTGTTCAGTATTGTTGACAAAATGTGAATCGTTTTGGGAGAGTTTCGTCTGAACAAACCACAAAAAACATCATAAAAATTCTGTTTTCAGTTAGAAGTGCTCCTTAGAACAATTGTTTTTTTCTCGCCAAATTTTTTTATTGGACACACTTCTTTCAACTCGAAATGTTTGCATCAGTTATTTTACTCGAAAAACTGACATTAGACAAAATTTCAGTTTTTTATTAATTTTATTAATTGATAGTAAAAAGTAAATAATTGTGAATTATTTTATGAATTCTATTATATTTTTTCCAACTACGCCAATGTGTTCTTTCATCAGAACCTTATAATAAATTCTTTTGCTTCATTTTGTCACGACTTTGCGGACATAAAAAGGTGTGATGACACATAACGTTTTACAGCGTAACCTCCCTTCACCTTGTGTACCTCGAAAGGAGAACAAGCAAAACCGTGTCCCTTTTTTCATATTTAATAGATTCACGCCCAAGATGGTATGGAAAGGTGGGAATGGAACTCTAAGAAGGGTTGGATGTTTTTTCAATCGTTATATTAGGTACATTGAGTGAAGATGAATAGTGGTGAATACAAAGCAGTTTGTTTTCTTTCAATACAAGATGTAGATAGGTAGTTGGAAGATTGGGTGTATGTCTGGATTTCAGCTTTTCAGCATTTTTTTATTACTATGAACATGGTAGTTGAATATAGGAGTATGGTAATTTCTCCTATGGAGTACTGTAGAGGTCTTCTTAAAAGATGCATTTTATTGTCGACTTCATCAATGTGATGAGTACCTACTCGTTTTTCTCTTCATCTACTTATTTTTTTTTGTTCAAAGTCCATTTTCTACGAAGGCGTAGAAGGGCCTTACTTACTTCCGACTTACTATCTCGGAATAAGGAGTTACCAACTCTGAGTTTACAAATTTTCTAGACACTTTTGTGTAGTACGAGCGGGATTGTTCATTTGCTTGAATAACAATAATTATTCTCCTAATTATTCGTTTCAATAGGGTGTAGCTCGTGAACTAATCAAGACATTGCAAGTTTTATGAACTTATTTATTCACCATAAGGGGGCATCCATCAATTACGTGAGACAATTTTGGCGATTTTGCTCGACCCCCTCCCCACTCCCCTAATCTCACGTGAGATTTTTCAAAATGCGTATTTTTAATGTGAATGAGTTAATTTGTGTTCGATTGCATTAGATTTATTAAAAAAAAAAACAATTTTCTTATATTTTCTCTATTTAAGACTAGTGGAGAAATATTTTTTACCTAATAATTTTTTCGCAAATTTTACTGTTTCTTGCACAGAAAAAAATTACGTGATATTTGCCGAGACCACCCTCTCCCTCAACTGAGATTGAGTGAGGTTTCGCTCGTCCCCCCCCCTCTAACCGTCTCAAGTAATTAATGGATGCCTCCTAATTACCTTTCATATGAGATATCATAGGGTTATTGCGCTATCTGTTGCGTTTTTTAGGGGGTTGGGGGCTTGCGTTTGCTATGGGGTTGGTCACAAAAACATGTTTTTTTTTTTGGAATAAATCCCCTTTCCAAACAGAATCGATTGTGTCATGGTTTTCTCAAAAAACTTATTTTTGATATTGAGGTGGACTTTTTCAATGGCAACTATTCGCACTGATTGATTTGAAAATGATTAGTTCAGTTATTTTACTTTAGAATTATGTATTATTATCGTATATGTTATACTATACCATAACCCGAGGGGGAAACCACTGAGAATATTGTGTAGACTAATTCCCAAAAATCGTAAGTAATGCCTCTAATACCCAAGTAATACCCAGTAATTCCCGAGTAATACCCAGTAATTTCCGAGTAATACCCCCTAAGTAATGCCAGTAATACCCGTCAGAAAAGTAATAAAAATATAAAATCGCGTCTTAATGTTAGGTTTGTTGTCAAGTACAAGTCGAATGACTTTTTTTTATCATTGCACAATTCGGATTTTCCGCTGCTGCTCTCTAATTTTTCAGACAATTCCAATTCCCATGTTTTGATGACCTTTTTTTTTGCGCTTCACCGATTATTATTGTGCGGTAGTTGTTCTCTCACTCCTAATAATTCCTATAATACCCTTGTAATGCTCGAGTAAAATGTCCAATAATTCCTAAGTAATGCCAGTAATACCCGAGTAATGCTTCTAATTCCCAACTAATACCCGAGTAATGCCACTAATTCCCAACTAATACCCGAGTAATGCCCCTAATTCCCGAGTAATGCCACTAATACCCAAGACATGTATACCAAAATTCCCCAGCGGTTTCCCCCCTCGCCATAACCAGATTTTCTTTATTTCTTTTGAAATGAGGCTGTTTTTATTTTATGGAAAATATAAAGAACCGGGATATTTGAAACTAACCTGGAATAGGTGAAGTTATGTGTCAATTCACCATATATCGGGTGTTTCACAGTGGATGGAATATTAGAAGTATCTGTAGAACGGAACGATGTATCAATGAACTGATGAAAGTTCCACACCTAAATCGTGAACTACACTACGAATATAAGCTTGATCATTTCCGTGGAAATGTATGCCAGAACATTTATTGCATTGTCCTCATTGCCTGCCACAGGTCTAGGCAAATTGCTTGTTGCTTTCAAAACACATTTAAAAATTCTTCTTTGATCTAATGAATTTTCTCAAATTCATTCTAAGTTAATCAACATAGTTTTCATTAAACTCTTTGTATGTTCTGCTGACATTCTTATTACATTGACCATTAACAATGGTGAATAAATCCATCGAAACCACATTTGAGTAATTATTTTTTGCCATAGTACTCTTGCACTTATGCAACTTGAATTCAGGATGACAATGAAGAAATAACAGGTCATTTCTCTGTCAGAATGAAACTCATTGCCTACTATCTAAATCACTATCATTGGATATTTATTTTATTCAAGACGATTTCATAACATAAATGATCATAACTAACAAACTGTAAACGAAATAGGTATAGGGGAAGTATAAACAATAAAATTGGAAAATTTTACAGCTTTCCTAATAAGTAATAATATAGGGTGTCCCATTTAAAAAACCTGAGTTTCAGTCATTTTCATGAGTCCCCGGGAGAAACCTACTTCTGAGCCTTCTTGTATGCTGCACTGAGATCCAGTTCATCGACAGAATACTTAATGGTCTTATGCAACTATGGCCCAAATTGCAATATTTTGTAAATTTGCTTCGGAAAAAAATTGTCATTTTTCAATGGTCAGGTTTTGCACAAAAATTGAACAAAATAATATTTATCTCGAAAACCGCCACATCTAGGTTAGTCCAGTCAAGATGTACATCCGTGCTTACAAAAAGTCGGGTCTTTCTGAATTTTTATATGTTGTTAGGGCCTAAATAAATATTAAAAAAACAGATTTATTTGCAATTTCCAAAGAAATGTGCGAGCGGCGGTATACCCAAAAGACAATGAAATTTTAGGATTTTTTTCAGTTTTTGCTCAATATCTCATTGAAGGAAGGGTCTGACCAGTATAGTCACTTCACATACTTTTGAAGAAGGCTGAATTAACTACAATTTGAGACCAAAGTGAGCTCTATACAGCCATGGGTTCACACGATATAGTTCTTCGAAAATAGGAAATTTTTTTCAAATACCTAGTGATTTTTTTCGAATTGGTCACTTATTTTGTGAAAAATTTTCTAAAATACGCATCCCACGTCAAATATTATCAAAAATATAACCGTAGTAAATTTAATCAGCTTTCAGTTTAGATCAGACCGGTACCTGTAGTCCAAGCGGTTCTCTCAAACCAAAAACAGTCATAAGTGGGTTTTGAGGGAAATGCAAATAAACTGTTCTCACATCTTTTAAAACCATATGTAATTTTATTTATTTTTTCATCATGTAGGGTTATTTTCACATAACGTGAAATGCAAGTATGTTATTTTTTCAAATAATTGTTCTGGGAATACTAATTTGTTTTCCATTTCAAACAATAGGACAGGATTTACAGGATGCCTTGCAAAAGGTCGTGTAGCAGTAAAAGAGCACAATTCGAGCACTTTTAGCGCGTTATACAACCTTCGTCCACAACCACTTTGGGAAGAACGTCTCCATCGTTTGTGGCTACCCCAAATATGCTACAAAAAAAACACCAAAACAGCGAAATAACCCCAGTGGCGCTACGCAACTTATTCCAGCTACGAATTGACGTTCGATGAATCCACCGTATTTCAAATTGCTTAAGAGCATGTGTTGGGCAATGAGAACAACAAGACACGCCTATATTTCTTCTTTGTGACGCCTTTCAGAAGGAAAGAGAAGTGGCTGTTGCCGGAGAAGATGCGGATCGAGAAATCGTCATGACGGCGCTTTCAAAAAGAGCAGTAGCCGATCGGGTCGTCATAATGGGAGAAGATGTCGACCTGCTCGTTATTCTCAATCAGGACTCCCAGTGATCACCAGAGATGATACTATTCACCCATGCGCTCACCAGGTGCGATACAACCTCACCGTTTGTACAAGGAAAGACCAAAATCACCACACTCCTGACCAAGTGGAGGTCTTCCGTCGGCCACACACCACTCCACAAGCCTTGGGAGAAGCAGGCATCAAAGGCTCTTTGACTCAATATGATACCTGATGTATAAGACATTTTTCACTTCAACCTTCATAAACCATCATGTAGCAAGGTGCTACCTCCAAGTACAAATGTGGCGGGGAGTCGACCATGGATCCCGTACCTCTTACCCATCTGCTAAAATTGTGCACTAAAGTCCCGGATGTGGAGCTGAAATGCTCGGACGATGAAAATGACCCGACTATAGACTGGGTGCCTCTCCCAGCGTCCATCACAGCCATCAAGAAACCATCTTCTTGCGAGCCCAAGCCCGGGCCATCTAAGATACAAAGAAAGGCATGATTTGACGATCAGAATAACTACATGAATTATATTAGTTCTATTTTTTGGGTAAATGTATTTTGTCCTTATAATAGATACTATGATGTTGGTATATAAATCAATGTTTGATGATGACTTAACTTCCGATAGGAATATTATATTGTTTTTCATCAAACAATTTTTTATAAATGAATTTCAACTGTTTGGTACATTTATTTTTCTCCCAAAAACCACTAGTCATGAGTGGTTTTTGGTTATCTACTGTTTTTGAGAGAACCTCTTGGCCTGCAGATACCGGTGTAGTTTCAAACGAAACCTAATTAAATTTACTATATAATAAGATAAATTAGACGTGAGATGCCTATTTTAGAAGATAATTCACAAAATAAGTGATCATTTCAGAAAAAAAACACCTATTTTTGAAGAACTGTATTGTGGGAACCAATGGCTGTATAGAGCTCGCTTTAGTCTCAAATTGTAGAAAATTTAGTCTTGTTTAAAAGTATGTGGAGTGACTATACCGGTCAGACCCTTCGTTTACTGAGGTATTGAGCAAAAACTGAGAAAATGTTCGAAAATTTCATGGTTTTTTGGGTACACTGCCGCTCTCACAGCACTTCGGAGATTGCAAATCTGGCTTTTTAATATTCGTTCAGGTCCTAACAACATATAAAAAATTCAGAATGACCCGGCCTTTTGCAAGGGCGACCTCCTTTTCATATTTAACTTAACTGGACTAGGTATAGAGAATTACCAAAGAAAAAATTATTTAATTATTCAATATAAATATTGGGTTCGAAATATCAAAGTATCTACTATTTTCTGTTACAAGCGGCAACACTGTATTGATAAAAATATTTTTGACTGAGAGAGCATGTTTCATTATCTACACCCACAAATTAGTGCCAAGAAAGACTCTCTCAGAGGAACGGCCATATGACACGTCTTCAGATTAACTCATGGAATAAGTTAAGAGACGAACTGGATGAAAGGAAAAAAGCAGGAGAAAATGTGATTATCAAATATTTTAATGGTATACCGCGTATCACCAGACATATTCAAAAAAAGTAGATAAGAGCGATATCAGCTTCTATTACCAAAATGTTGGTGGACTGAGAACAAAATTACTTGATCTACAACAAGCTGTTATGTGCTCCAATTATGATGTGATAATATTGATAGAGACATGGTTGAACAAGGATTTTCTCAATTCTGAATTAGGTTTGAAAGGTTTTAATATTTTCAGATTTGATAGGGATTCGACAGATTCATTAAAAAAACGTGGTGGTGGTGTTCTAATAGCTATCTTTCTGTTAGTCATTTAAATGTTGTGAATAATGATGTTGAACAGGTCTTTGTCACACTTTCTCTAGGTAAAGGGAATGTTATTATTGGTGCAGTGTATATCCCACCAGCCTCTAATATTGAACTTTATATTAATCATACTAATACTGTCGATCACATAGTTGAAACTTTTTCTGATCATAAATTATTGCTCTGTGGTGGCTCAACGATGATCTTGGTTTAAGGGTCATTTGTCCCGACAACTCACCAGCAAATGCATTACTAAATTCATTTACTTACTATAATCTCTATCAAGTGAATTCTGTTCCAAATTCTAGGAATGTATTTTTGGATCTGATTTTCTCATCATATCAAGATATAATTGTTGATAATCCATTGGATCATATTTTTCCCAATAGCATTCATCATTCTGCCATTGGTTTCGAATTGAATATTGTAAAAACAACTGATTTGAAAATTGAAGAATGTTTTTATGATTTCAAGAATGGTGATTATGTTCTTATGAATAATTTCTTTGCTAACCAAGAATGGAATTCTTTACTGGATGATGTTGACATAAATTTGAACTTATCCATATTCTATGAAGTATTATATAGCGCCATTCAAGAATTTGTTCCTGTTAAAAAGTATAAATCTTCCACCTTTTCAATATGGTTCAACAGTGAGTTGGACAATAGGAAGTTCGCTAATATTGGAATAAAAGTAAAAAGTCTGCGGTACCAATCGGTACAAGGTATTAAATACAGTGCATTGGCGACCGAGATTCGCCCGGGTTTTTCTGGTAACATCGTGATTTTTAGGATATTATTTAGATACGAATAACATACTCATTACATATATGAATATATTGCAATTTTACCTGCATATGAACTGCAGTCATTTGAATAAAAAAAACGTGAATGTTCTCAGTTCGACACTTTATTTTGAACAATCTCCGGATAATAATATTTCCGTCCATACTATGTGTCCTGTATGTCTAGAACGTCCAGCTGGAATGAGTGCCTTCAATGAATTTGGTCGCTTATATATATATATATATATATATATATATATATATATATATATAACAAGCTGTGCATAACACTGTAGTCTGCTCCAAATACTGTGAAAATTTTCACATAGATAAAAAAAAGTTCCTCTTGCAGATTCGAACCCAGAACCCGTCCTTCTAGAGCATTCATACTAGTATTAGATGGGCTAGCCATCACAGATTTACGAATGAAAAGTTCACATGAATAATGTATGCTAATTGAAATAATCAAATCTTATGATATTATGATATAATTTTTTTAAGAATAACCTGACCGCTGATGTTGACTGCCAGAACCGACTGTAAGTGTTCAATTGGTAAGTGAATGAGATTCAGCAACTAAATCGTCAAGACTGAAATGAAGTGACAACCCAAAATACGTTGCTGACAATAGCAACAATGCAAGTAGGTATCACAAAAATGTACAAGATAGCGCTATATATGACATTACTAGGACTGTTATTAGCATGAGAGCAGATAAGAAATGGTTTTTTGTGTAAAATCGCGTTCTTTCAGGAAAGGTCTAACATTGATTTGATTGCCTGTTTGGATATGATATATGGATTTCATATAGCGCCATCTCACGAAGAGTAGGCTAACATCCAAGAGCTACAATGCGAGTACCCCAAAAATTCACAAGATGGCGACATATGATTTTTTTTGTGAAAAGAAGCTTTTTTCAAGAAATACGCATATATAGATGAACTTAATGAGCAATAACTGAGCTACATACAAAGCCGTTTCCGAGATCGAAAATATATATCATCATCATATCAGTGCTAACTCGTCAGGTGTACAATTTCCCAAACCATAAAAACATCATGCATTTTATAACATTAATAGATTAAAAGGGCTACGCCAGGATTAACCTGAGTAAAACAATTCTAATAGATAATGTCTGTTTGAATGTCTCATGAATTTTTTTAAAATTTTTTTCCTCTGTCTGTTACTCTGTTAACAATTGGCAATGCTCGTGGTCCCTCACGCTCGCGCTCGGAACTTCCCTCGCATCGAATTTTCATTCTAACCTTGTTACAGAACATACTATTATGGACACCTTGCATGAAGGACTGATCATTAATAGGGCAGGTTTGAGACGAAAAAGAACAAACTTCTGGCTTTTTATAATTCGTCTACGTTTCGATGTATATTTTATATTTATTTCAATGATACAAATATAATGTAATTTCATTTTCAAAAGTTTCATTTCTAGATGATTTTTCTTATGTGACTGCATATAATATTTGTACCTCATAAACACAACGCATCCGTATTCAAACATGACTGTAACTATTACTAATCTGAAAATTGGTAGCAATTTGCTTTCATAATAAACATGTAATATGTTATTACAGCAAGTAGTTGAGGGTGAATTATCTAGTTTGACCACAACGTAGTCATTTCAACGTTTTACATTATACTTAGGAAGACATTAGTACAAGGAAGTGGTTCCACATATGGTCAGCATGCATACGTTGGAACATGAAACAATTTCACAATTATGTTAATTTCCCAACAAATTGCGAAAATGTATTGATGATGTTTTTATTCAGTTGTGACCTCAATTTCGTTTAACACTTAATACATTTTCAGATTATTTGATACAAGAATATTATTCGATTATAATAAAGTTCCTACAACAGTGTCTTAGATAAATACTTCAGAAAATTATTTGTATGATCTCACTGGGCCGTATCGGTCTCAAATCTCAGAACAGTCACCGGTCCCGACGTGTCCGGAAAAAAGAACAAATGAAAAAAATGCTAACGAAATAAACGCACAAAAAAAAAGCGCATGTGACAACCATTTTCGATCGGACCCCTATGTTTATGGCTATCATTATTAGTTTTATTAATATCGTTGTTACCATTAGTATTAGTATTGTAACCACACTAATATCTAACTGTGGTGTTGTGTAGAAGCACCCTATACATCTAAGTTCCAACAGGATAGGTAACGTACCGGTACGCTATCTAGGTTACTTGCCTAATTGGAAGATAAAAGAGTGACTAAAGTATTATCCATGGCTTGAGACTGACTAGGTGCATTGTAAAAGTCAGTATAGAATAAACCGTTGAGCCGTTCGCATGTGTTTTATTTTCCGGTCGTAACACGCAATAAGCCCACAATCAATATCGATACGTGGAAAATTGTACACATTTATTTAATCGCACAAGGCAAAAACCTCTAGTATATAAATGCGCAATTTCCAAGGAAAAATAAGAAAAGAAATATAAATAAGATAACTTGTCCTCTGATTCATAATACTTTTTACTGAATTCGGCCACTCGCCGAAAGTATATTTCGCTCGAATGGCAAAAAACTAATTCATGTATTTTCACTAAGTTAGCTTACCCAGGTTAGGTCTGTGTGTCAATCGCGAGCAAAAAATAAATTCTATCGTTTTCGACTCGCAAGCTAGGTTAGCTTGCTCAAGTTGGGTTTGTGTGTCGATCACGAGCGAAAAACTTAATTCACACATTTTCAACCCGCAAGCTAGTTAGCTTGCTCAGGTTAGATTTGTGTGTCAATCGCGAGCGAAAAACTAATTCATGCATTTTCGACTCGCAAGCTAGGTTGGCTTGCTCAGGTTAGGTTTGTGTGTCAATCACGAGGGAAAAGGCGTAGGATCTCTTTTCGGCAATTGATCATTTGGCTTTGATCATTTCGCGAAATGAGTATTTATTTCGGCGAATGGCCGAAACCGGCATATGATTCGAATATAATATGCAGAACCTAATTTTATTATTGGAAAAAAGCATACACCAGTGTGTTTTTTTTATGTGCGCATTTATACATGAGAGAATTTTGCCTTGCGTATGGATGTTTCTTGTGGGCTTTTTTAACATTGCGCTTCTTTTTCTGCGTTTTTTTCAATTGCGCTTTTTTCCTAGATTCCGATCCAGAGCATGGTATCGCACGTTAACATGTAAGGGCCTCGTCTCCCCTAGCTCGCATAAATCTTTTGAATACGTCTGAGGATTGCTCGTAAGGGTGCAACCGGTTGACGAAAAGACAACATTTTGTACAAAATTGGATAGCCATCGAGAAATGTTGAGGAGATAGATTTTTTTCACCAGATTCATTGATTTTTTTACCCATACGCAAACTTGCGAGAGTATCCCCATTTCGCTCAAATAATTTAAAAATTTGGACACCTTTGATGTCACTCAATTTGAAAAATATATACTTTTTTTCCTAAGGGGATAAACTGGTTTGTAGACTAAAAGATGATCACTTGATGACTTGGTGACGAGGTCTCGAAAATAGTGGTTTGGTGTTGTGATAAAACTCCAGTGTATCATTCGGTAAGTTAGTCAGAAGTAGTAATTTGTAGACTAATTTCATAACCATTCGGGAGAATTTATGAACTATGAGTGGAAAAATTAGTAATTATGATAATACTTCACCCTAAACACTCGTTTGAGGCATTGACTGCAGGAGTATAAGATAAACATTATTATTAGCCGTAGCGCCAATATTTAAAAGAATTCCAGAAGCTTCAATCACTTTTTTGCCAATAACAATGAAGAAAATCTAAAAATCTAAATCGGAACAAATTTATTCATTATCTTCGCATTAACAACCTAGGTCAAAAATAACAGATCACTCTGAAGAGCATTATATATATATATATAAAACATATGGAAAGGAGTGTATATGTTTTTAAGGTTCTCACCATTTATATTGCTGTGCTTTAAGCAACCAAGGATGAGGCACCCGTGGAATGTCCCTGCTGGTATTAACGGGTGCTTTGCATCATCACTGGTCTCTTCTGAAAATGCAACCACATTTCCTGCAGGGTGCTTCGGCGTGGGTTACTTCGTCTCTTCAAACAGAATTAAGTGAGTGATCTTCAAGTTCGTTTTATGCCTGTTTTCGAGTAAATAACTTGAGAAAACTCTACAGACAAAAAACTAGTTTCGGATCAAAGTGTTCATGGAAGATGCGGAAATCTTTATAGAAACTATCAAGCTTCTGTCAGATAGATGAGTCGTGCGTATTTGCAATATTCATTATCCTTTACTGGTGTCGATGGTGATCTTTCGGAAGAGACGGTTTTTCGAAAGCAAAACCTTGAAACATATTGGGCAAGTTGCTGGAAAAGAGTCAGCAAGCTCGCGCAATATATTCAGACAAATGTACGTCGCTGTCAGACAACAATATGGATTACAGCTCAACCTCAGCTTTGATTCGGAAATTTGGATGCGGATTTTGTCTCAGAATTACTACTTCTTTTTAAAATTTTCTCAACTAAGTGTCGAAGCTGTTTTAATTAAACTGTACTTTGTTTTACGATACAACCAATGTCAATAATGGTGATTTGTTCAAGCCGCAGAACACCGTACAAGCGTATATCATTCCAGGTCGTATTATTTGTTTAGTCACCCATAACACAGTCAGGTTTTCACGTTTTCGCGTTTACATTCGTTCTGTTCAGTTTTCTCTTGGTGAAAATCAAATTAAACTGATAAATTCAAACCAAAGTTTAAAACTGAAAGAGCAAGAAAGACAGTTGAAAATCTTATTTTCTTTTCAAGGACTGAGAGGAGAAAATGCAAATTTTCTTTGTCAAATTTTAAAGAGTGTCAAGGTTCAGTTGAAAACTTTTCAGGTGGTGACAATATGAAAATCCAAAGTATGTGATAAAATGCTAAGATCAATATTCTTTTGAGATTTATTACAAGAAATATTTAACTTCACAGAAATACTTGATTTAATTTTCAGATGAAATGTCCCTTAATAAAACACAAAACTTAAATGTTTAATGTGATGGAGCGCCAGTTCATAATTCGGCAGTTTTCAAACAATATTCGGGAAATATTTTGAGGTGAGATAATTGTGCGCTATATGGAACAACCCTGACCATTTAGGTCAGCAGACCATAGTCCACTAGATTATTTTCTTTGGTGGCATTTAATGCAAATAGTTCACTAGCGCAGACCTTCTCAACCATCTGTGCATGTAATATCTCTCATGTTTTCAAAAAATGCTGTCAACGAAGTTCGCAGGCGATCCATTATTTGAATTGAGCGTGATAGCAGACATACCAAAATGTTATTTTCTCAATTACATACATATATATTGTCATTTGATTCACATTTACCTCTATGAATGTTTTTATTACAAATTTTACTGTAGTATTTTTCTATTACCTATTACCTATAATATAATTCTTTTCAGAGCATATCAAAAACAACTTACACAATTTTCACATGATAACTTCAGTGAATAATTTGTTAGAAGAATTATCAATTATTATCACATAATTTTTAAGCATATTTTATAATTGAAGACACAAGTGGATAAAGGGTTCAAGTCACACAAAATTAATTTAGTTGCCGCAGTTTTTTGTATTCCATTGAATGAAAAAAATAATCGCTGGTTTGAATAGACCTACCTCTATTACACAATTTTGCATAGTACATCTAACACTGGTATATGATACAGTTTCAATAAAAACACAAAAAAATGTACATGAATCTTTCAAATAAACAGAGTTTGTTTCATGAATAGAAAATGGAAGGAAGGTGCAAGTCATATTTGAATGGGTAAGCGGATAAAGGGTTTATGAGGAAAAAACGTATTATTGAGAAAAAATCAAATGATTTGATTGGATATTGATGTTGTAAAACAAAACTCCATTTATAACACTTTTTTCAGAACTATATACAGAATATATTCAGAAGAATTTTGCGATTGTTTCTAGCGGATGAAGGATTCATGTTCATTAAATACAATGTACTTGAACCTTTCATCCAATGGCAATGACAGAACATAGGTGAACATAGACCTTTTATCAATATATAACTTTTTTATTTTGTACAATAGACAAACGGGATTAGTAGGGAAAACATCCTACTCACTTAAAACCTTCATCCACCCAAAAATCTCATTTTTCATTGAAATGTCACCATTTATCCACTCGTGTCTTCAATTTTAAAAATATGCAGTTGAAAACATGTTTGAAAAGAAAATAATACCTCTAGTCTATTCAGATTTTTCTAGACTAGGTAAGAAAATGCAAAAAAAAACTTTTAATGTGAAGAATTTTACAGCTATATGTGATCGAGATAACAAACGTCAACGCTATTTTGTATTATTTTCAAAACACCAACTGCTCATGAAATCTAAATGTGCGATATGATGTAAACTTCAACGGTGACCTGCGTATCAAATGTTTGAAGTGTTCTTTGATCCGTCCGGTGAATTTAGCTTTCGCTAATTTCTCCCTAGGGATTGAAAGATAGACTTTAGTCTCTTGTTATATATATATCATGTACTAATTTACCCCCTCGCATCTTTTCTGATTTTCTATAAAAACGTTCGATTGATCCTTCCGAATGAATCTTCTACAAACTGGTCATAATAGCTATAATTTCGAAAGTAAATAAAAGCTGTTGTAAGCATATATGCCAAAATTCTTCACTACATTATACGAACAATCAACGGCAAAATCTCATGCCCTTTCAGCAATAAATTCACAATGCTCTCCTTCATTCTGAAGTGACAGCTAAAATAAATTACAAACATATTGGGAGCCATTGTCGCCGATGTAACTTAACCTCAAAGCATTCTAGGCATTGACTTTACATTTCGAGAATATGAATGGAAAGATACGGTCTCCCTAGTTAGTAATAGCCTCTAATGGACCCATTGCCATGAAATATGGATTGCGTCCCTGCCGTCCCTCGGGGGTGCCGTTTGGTTAGCGTACAAAGCCACTAAGGATCGCTACGACCCTCTATGAGAATGGATCATCTTTTGAGTTGGTTTGTCATTAGCTGGGGTATGTTATTTTTATCTTCTGTTTGCTTTGCGGTTGATAACATGAATATATTATCACTTTTGGGGTATTTTCTATGGTATGAAACATCATTCGTATAATTGACCATATTCATCGTCGCCATATTGTCAAGAGACAATTTTTTTGCATTTGAGAAAAATATTTGTGTACGACAGTGCATAAACTAATTTTTTACGCACTGTTCACAGTGTGTGAAGTAGTCCGTTTTAGTACAAATATGTAAAAAAATCAAGTGTATGTAAAAACGCTAATATGCGTGATAGCTATCAATGACACGAGTGTGAAAAATTGATGTTTAGAACACGGTTATAATGTAATTTACACCAGTGTTTTAAACACACTTTTCATAAGAGTATCATAAAATATTTTATGACACGGAAGTAAAATTTTTAGGTCAAACTATTCATAGAGTAACTAAGGTAACGATGTCCGGTTGTTATGGTTTGTGTATATATCTTTTGACGCGGCATCGTCAGTATAATTTAAAATATTCAGACGAAATTTCAACGTACTTCGTATTACCTACTATTGATTGGTGATTCACTTTTCGCACTGCTGATTCACTTTTCACATTATTGTTTTAAAGTAACGTTTTTCACATTGAAATGACAAATGGAAAATAGCATATTTTAGTAAAGTAATTGTTTACACACCAAGCGTACATTTATGCATTCTTGAAAATCTTGAAAAATTAATATGGTACAAAGCTACAATTTGTCAATAAATAACTGCTAGAAAAAACCGTAAACTAATGAATTAGATAAAAAGGCATTCTGACATATAATTAAATCGTGACAACTTGTATACTCAATGTTATATCCTGGGAGTGTATCCGCCACCGTCTACACGGCAACATAATCAAAATCATCGTTCGATAATCGTCTTATTAAGGTGCGTCTAAACGGGTAATATTTTCACTGCAATATGTAGCAACAACATATCAGGCCATCACAATAGCTATATTTATGTACTAAGTGCGTTATATAGATCCTAACGCCCGGAGGATAACATTCATCATAGGGCCATTGGCCCGAGGGATGAATGTTGCCCGATGGGCGTTACGATCTAGTAACAATCGTGGTACTTACAAGATTTCATTTTTCACGAAAAAATTATCTTAAACGACGTTGTTTACTTCATAAATTTTTTATTTTTCACGAAAACATTATCTTAAACGACGTTGTTTACTTCATAAGTTCTTCTCATAGTATTTAACGAAATCGAATGCACATTGAGGAGTTCATCATCGGTCAACTCACAGAACTTCAAACTTGGTACTAATTTTTCAGGGACATTTGAAAATTGTAATTTCTATTTGAGAGAAAATAATTAGTCCCTTTTTTATGTACAGTTATAAATAAAACTTTTCTGAGTAATTAATTTATTGAACTACAGAAAAAAACATTTAGCGGGCGTTATGATTCATAATGCTCTTCATAACGCCCCGGGCGTTATGGGTCCGTTAATAGCAACCGTTGCCAAGGTATTATAAAGCAGTAATATGAAAAATGAAAATATTTCAATTCAGATAATATTTCCGGACATCTCAAAAAACATCAATGCAATATATCTCGGCAATATGCCTGAACCAGTATGGCTCATATATTTGACGTGTATACACGGACTACATTTCTGACGAAATCATTCACGTCGCAACAGCTTATATTGTTTTGAAAGAAAATGCAAACCCAATGAAAAAAAAAAAAAAAACGATTATGGATACGACCGTACTTCAATAGGCGTTATACTTTAGATACACTCAGTAAAGAAATGCGTTGGTAACCAAGTATTCAAAAACTTTACAAGAATGTCCAAGAGTGACTTCGAATTCTTTTTGAACAAAATTGTTACAAAAATTTAAAGAAACAAACAATGCCCAGACTATAATCGAAATAAATGTAGCTATTGCCCCATGCTCGTATCCAGTGTGATCTATTATATTATTATTAAATTACGAAAAAACTTGTATATAACACATCTCAAAATGTATTTGGTTTTTGCACACGACGTGTTGGACCACTCGTGTGCCAATACCACGTCTGGTGCAAAAAACACGCTCATTTTGCAACTTTTTATATAAATAACAATGTTTGTACTCACGTGTTTTGTTGCTTGAGAATTACACCGTTTTATTTTCACTTATAATTGCATGAGAGGTTTGTATTTTATCTGGTGAATTTGTGTTGTTTATTGAGAAACTGTTTCCTAGCAATTAGACGAGAAAAACTGTCAACTATTTAAAACGTGACACGGAAGGTGAAGCGTTTTTATGTTAACAGTTTTTCTAGTCAAATTGCTAAGGGGCGTCATCTGTTTCCAAGCAACAAGCTTTCGGAATCTGCTATAATTATCAATGTCCTTGGGTTATTACTACTGATAATCGAAGACATTCTCCTTTTCGTTCATTTACGGTATAACCTTTCTTGCAGTCTATTGTGCCGGTAATTGCTGTCAAAACTCGTTATTCAACGTCTGAAAGAACCGAGGCGTTCCTTAAATATAATTCGACAATTCTATTCAATTCAAATTGATCAGAGAACACGAAACTGATTTGCATTTTTCGTCGAATCGACAAGCTTTGAGCATTTCATACATCCGGGATATATTTAATATAATTCGTTTGAACAACATTCTTTAAAGTGGTTTGATGTGTCGTCACTATGTCGGTGATAAATATTCAAAGCACGTTAATTTACTTAAGTTGTTCCAAATTGCAGGAAATAATACAGGTAGAGAATGAGAAATCACTTAAATGTTTTAAATGAATTAGAAATTAACTTAGGCTTCTTGTGTCCACAATTTCACTTGAAATTTCCTTGAAAAAGTTTCCACTTCTACTAGGTACCCTATATGAATAGCAACAATTTGATTAATGTTTTCAACGCTAGAAAGGCCTTATTGGATACCAAATATTGAAAGACAAAACTACTTGACTAAACTGATACCAAACACTCCCATTAACTCAACTCTGCTGATAAAACCACTCGGGTTTCATTAGTTTCCAGATGTGGTCATCAGAACTGTCGGGAAGAACAAAGTTGCTGCAACTAATATGCTTGCCGTTCCCATCTTACTCTACTCTTTTGGAATGATGAAATGAACTCAAGAGGAGCTGCGACAACGCAACGTAAAAACTCGCAATATTATGCATTTTCCATGGTTGTATTTCCGCGCACAACAAGGAGGCCGTGAACTTTCGAATTTGCAGTGTCTATGTAAAATAATGGTACTGGATGGAGCCTGTAAAGTTATTCGGAGTTCAAATCCCATTCTCTGCTTGGTCTGTGACCCTGAGAAAGCAGGGATCGGAGCGTTTCTTCTTGAGGCAGCAGCCCGTGCAGCCGATGAACTTGTTCTCGTTTTACACTTTGAACGGGTTGATCCAAACTCTGACAGCAAGTTGGAGCCCTTTCTCAAAAAGCTGCGGAGACTGAAGTACTCCTGCAGCTATATAAGAATAAGCCAATGCATAGAGTCTTCTTCAAGAAAATCGAAGACCTTGGCTTATCCAAAAATTTGACCTTTGCTTTCCCCAGGTCAAGTCGGCTATAGTCGGAGACCAAGAGATTAATAGTAGCCTGGATGGTGTCTTCAATAACCTGGTCTATCGTAGTCGCATGATGGGTACAGAGGTCCCGGACGCATACTCCCGTTTCCTATAGGACTAGCGTAACCAGTTGCACTAATCATGTAGGAGAAGTGCCAAATCTATTGGAACTACTCATTCTCCACCATCAGGCAAATACAAGAAAATAAGCCAGATGTAGTCCTCCTCGACCACCATAGTAGGACGATTCAGCTTCTGGCGAAACGAACATCGTCTGAAAAGAGAAGGAAAAATAGGCTAAATATCGAGAGTTACTCTTTGAACTCCGCAGGCTCTATCCAAACCATTCTGTTAAGGTTCATGTAAACCCATGAAAAAATAAACGGCAAATTGAGAAATTCTGAAAAAAGTTCGAGTTATTCTGGCATTCAAAGTGAATAATTAGAGAAATGTAGAAGAAAATCTGATGAATAGTTTTCGAAGAAAAAAATAAAAACCTAATTTTTAGAGGTTATAAAACAAAAACCATTCATCAGGTTCAATTTCAAATATCATGACATATCAATGTGAAAGTAAAAGATAATCTTTTTTCCATAATTTTTGAATTCAACGTTCCCTCACAAAAGACAAAAATAGTTTTGCCACTGTCCACAAGGTATTGCACAGAATTATTGTCACTGTCATATTTACTGTACAGCGTTGCCAATAGTTCTAGAAACCCAGAAACCGATGTAATTTGTTTAATTTATCGAAAATGAAAGTTACGTCGATAGGGATTTGTCAGTTCATCAGTCGGATGTACGATTGGTCCGCCTAAAGCCTTGGAGTCCTTGGGCACAACTGAAGAAGTATGTAAATAATAAGTTTTATTTTTTGCGATAATAGAGTCTTTATTGTCCATTCCAGTTGTTTTTGAATAACATTAACTTATATACATAAAAAATAACGGCATAATAGGCGAAGTTCAGCTTACAAAGTGGAGAACTGGGAGACCTTTTTTGAATTCAGGGGCATCTGCTGGGTCCTGTCTATGAATTTGATTGATTTTGAAGTGTCTCCAGTTTCTTATTGGATGTAGACTTCGGGAATCTCGTTATTCAAATTCAGTAGCCTCTGCTGAGTCCTGTCTATGATTTTGGTTGAATTTGTAGTGTCTCTGGTGTTGGGTGGAGACCTCGTTATTCGAATTCAATGGCCTCTGAAGAGTATTGTCCGTGCTTCCAGTTTGGTTAGATGAAGGTGCAGTGCCTTTGGTTAGATGGAGGCCTCATTATTCAGTTTCAATGTCCCTTACTCTGTTCTGTCAACAAATTTCAGGAAATTTGTTGCGCGCGCTCTCAGATTTGTCTTCGATGGAGACTTCATTGTTCAAACTCAACACCCCGTACCGAGTTATGTGTGCAAGTTTAGAAAAATATAATAGGAAAGTTTGAACCGAAATTATTATAATAATTATTGAAAAAGTAATTGGATGTTATCCACCATCATGAATCATGACTTTGTATGCGTCTCATCAATGTTGACTTTTTACTATAAACCACATTTTTAATGTCTTGATAAAGGAAATAAACATTTCCGAAAGCTCGACCAATTAACCGAGAGTATTTTTTAAACAGACCAGTATTTTAACTGCATCCTCAAGATCCATCCGCATTTTTCCTTAACTAGTCAGTCGAGACTGCCCTTCGCCTTATACATATCATATACAGTGCGGCTTTTTATAGTCCCCCCCCCCTGTTAACTTTTGAACGGTTTGACGTAGAGCGATAAAAAAAAACCGTTTCGAGGGTTTCACCGATACTACCTTCTGAAATATAACGCATTGTGATTGCTCGATAGATGGCGCGGGGGGGCACAAAAACCTAATTTTTTTAAATAGCATAGGGGGTCGAGTGACACATCGTTAAAAAGATAATTGGATTCTCTTTTCAACCATCTAATTTTTTTTAAATTTCGTTAATATGTTTTTTCACAATAAGCATTTGAAGTGTCAATGTAACAAAAAGAAAACAAACTATTATGACATGTAGTATTTAAATAATTAGAAGCAAAATTGTTGTCAATTAACGAAGCAGGTATTCGAAATGTCCACCTAATACTTCTTGACAATAAAAAATTCGATTCACAAATTCCTGCCGAACATTATTCATCATGTCTGCAGTTATACCAGCACAAACCCGTGTTATTCGTTCTTCAAGTTCTTCCAAAGAGTTGGATTGTTGCTCATACACTTTGGATTTGACGTATCCCCACAGAAAGAAGTCACAAGGTGTAAGGTCTGGTAATCGTGCCGGCCATTCGATTGGTCCACGACGTACAATCCATCTCATAGGGTATGTTACATCCAAATACTCTCGAACTTGACGTTGGAAGTGAGGAGGGGCCCCATCTTGCTGAAAGGTGCTGAATTTTTTCTTCGAAAGGACGTATACGAACCATGATGATATCAAATATTCAAAGTAAATAATAATTATAAGTAGACAAAACTCCTCAGTGAATATGAATACAATAATTCATCAATCCATTGTACTTTTATAGGTAACTAATTATTTATTGTCATTTAAACAAATCCAATAAATAGTCCTTTCGTAGTACCTGTTATTACTTTTGTCATTAAAAATAAATGAAATGGGTATAATTTCGATACCCTAATACCTAAGTAAGCTTTGAAAAGAATTCAAAATGAATAATTATTAATGTTGTGAATTGTCTTTATTGACCGTATTTCGTGGTATTGATTGCAATTGTGAATCACTAGAACAATTAAGGTATTTTTCTTCAAACATTATTATTTTAATACCACCCAAAATATTTTCCGTCCCATTATTTCACATCAAACCCTCCAAAAGTTATTGAGGTAAGGTAAAGAAACGAATTCAGATCCGCTCTTACACTTGACATTTCAAATGCTTATTGTGAAAAAACGTGTCAACGAAATTAAAAAAAAATTAGATGGTTGAAAAGAGAATCCAATTCTCTTTTCAACGATGTATCACTCGACCCCCCATGCAATTTAAAAAAATTAGGTTTTTGTGCCCCCCCACGCCATCTATCGAGCAATCACAATGCGTTATATTTCAAAAAGTAGTATCGGTGAAACCCTCGAAACGGATTTTTTTTATCTCTCTACGGCAAACCGTTCAAAAGTTAACAGGGGGGGGGGACTATAAAAAGGCGCACTGTATATATTCTATATCTCTAATGTAGATAATGCAGTAGATAAATAATTCATTATTGAAGAGAAAGAAATCACAAAATCATCTCCACAACGAACAAGAAATGTAATAATAATTACTATCCAGCTATCCGTAATATATAATATAATGCATTAAACCACATTACCACAATTAATACCAGCTGATTGTAATAATCATTTGAGCTATTTCGCAGTACTTCGAATAATGTTGAGATTTGGCAACAATGCAGTAGCAGTAGGGTTGACCGTTGGATATTTGGTATATATTCCAGCAGAAAACTGTAATTTATTTGGAAATATTATAAAAGATCGCTGTCACTATGGTATGAAAAACATATCTTGTCAGTGCCATCTTACAGTTCAGACACGTGAAATATTTGACTTTATATGAACCTTAAAATGGTGGTTCTGATCATAGGGGTCCTTGGTAGAATGATGGACACGCTGCTCTCTAAAAATCACACCAGTTTGTCATGATGCGGTAGAAATCTTAGCCAGAAGTATGCAGAAGGCCACCATCCTTAGTTCATTCTATCTACCCAAGGCACATGATTCTCGGACCCAGTAATCACACCCCAAGGATGTGGGGAATGACTATCTGGGTAAATGATACCAGCGCGCCCTCTGGTTGTATCGGGCTCTGGAGTCAGGGCCTAACTGAAATAATCCTGACGGATAGAGAAATAATAATAATAGTATCAGCATAAACTCCAACAGATCTGGTCATCAGAACTGTCGGGAAAGAACAAAGTATATTACTTGTGATTTGCTTTATTTTATTGTTACATGTTTAATTTGAGGGATGCACAAACGTTCATTTGGAATAACTTTTTGTCGAAAAACTTATAATAAAGAAGTTTTTCATATGGTGCGTACGTTGGGAATGACACTGTATATAACATATTATCATATCGCATCTCGCTTTTAGGCCTCCACATATAACTAAAGGAACTGCAACTGCCGTGCTGTCTAAATTTCGTCATATCATACATAATTGAACACATCTGGTAGAATAATGAAGTCGACTATCTGGCACATAAGAAAAGAGAGCGTATCATTACGTGTACATCGTCAGCGGGAAATTCAGCAGCCTTTCGACACCCCTAAACGCCTATCGGCGGTACGAAATACGCCAGCGGGCGTTTTGTTCATCCTATTTGAAGACTACAATAACTTGAACTGCTAATTTAGAGTCGTCCCATCAGAACGACGACGGCTGTTTTACATATCAAATTAACGATTCGCGACCGACGCGACGTGACGGTTGCTACTGAATGAATTACGATTTTCTTTTGAAAATTTATATAATTTGTACAAAGTTCAATGTTGAATGGATAATGAACTGTAGTTAGTATGCGGAGTATTGATTGTTACGTGGTGTCCCTGACTGTCAGTTTCCATAAATTACTCAATGTAATTGCATTAATACCTATGCAACGAGATTATTATGCGATTTAGAATAATCGAGGATATGCAACTTCCAAGATTTATTTAAAATGCATAATAATCAAGTTCCATTCAAAGCTTTATCGTATCCTTGACAACAATGATGTGAAAATAAAATCAACAACTTTGGTTATGACACGTTATTGTCATTTTAGCGTGTCATTTAATATCTAGGTATTATAAAATAACTATTGTTAAAAATTGTTAAAATTGTTTTTTCCGTTAACCAGCTGTCGTCCCCTTACGAACGGCAGCCCTCAAAAGTCGAAACTTGTGCGAGCCAAGGATTAACGAGGTCTTACCTTTTAACGTGCGATTCCTAGCACTTTCTCGGACCATCAGATAAAAATCTGTTCTCGCTAGGATCCGAACCTAGTCGACCAGCAGACAATGGTTTCGAACGTGAAAATCTCAACCACTGAGCTACATGACCCTACTATATAACGTATTATATTGTAACTATTGTATTATGTGTTGTTATGATGTTAATAATTTGTAATGAACTTAACTTAAATGAAGCTACTCAATGTTTGGATAAAATTATATAATTTTTTGTAGAACATATCGGATATTCAATTTACGCAACCGAATTATTGCAATTACCCGGCATGGAAATGATCTTTCATAACCTGTTAGTAGAGGTCCCATATATCAAAAAACCACAATTATCCGTTTTAGAGGGACATGGCTTCACCCCTCAAAAACCACCCCTTTGTCAAAAAAGCCTGTTTTCGCCTATAACTCGTCAACCGTTGAAAATATCAAAATGTACTCACCATCCATCAAACAAATAGAAAGAGCTAGAGCTTCTTTTTTCGCAAATGTTTTTCCACTTTTAACGTTTTCAACCAAGCAGCTTTTTCTTTGACATAGGTAAGCTGGAAATGAAGGAATCTGCATTATTCACAATAAGCTTGTCAAGAGAAAAACAAAATGTCCTGCCCTACCAGGACGACGCTCTAAGGCATAATCCTATACAATAGGAATAATTGGGTCGAAAATCTATCAGAAAACAAATACTTTCCTGGCTAATACACGACGAACGTTGAATTACATCTAATGAATTTCCGTGCCGAGTTCCTAGAAGGATGTTAGTTGCATGGAAATGTTCATTGAAACATAAATCGATTTCTGGGTTCTTGACCTCATGAGTATAGGGTGGTAGGTCTCTGCAGACAATAACTTATGTCTGCAACAAATGGTTCAACAAAATCTTCATGTCAAGGCATAAGCTGAGACACCGCCCGCAGCCTAGCGTTCACTGAACCCTATTCCTATTCCTATTGTGGATTATGGCAATGAGCGTCGTCCTGGTACGGCAGGACCTCTTGTTTTTCTCTCTTGACAAGCTCATTGTGAATAATGCAGATTTCTACATTTGTATAAGTTTTGGGCATTGATTTGGTTGAGGGGCTGGAGTTGAGATGACGCCAGTGGTTTAGTGAACGCTAGGCTGCGGGCGGTGTCTCAGCTTCTGCCTTGGCAAGGAGATTTTATTGACATTATTTATTGTCTGCAGAGGCCTACCACCCTATACCGATAAGGGCAAGAACCCAGAAATCGATCTATAGGTGGTACAAATGTTTCACTGAACATTTCCATACAACTAGCAATTACAGAGACATCCTTGTAAGAACTCTGCACGGAAATTCATTGGATATAATTCAACGTTTGTCATGGTAATAGCCAGGAAAGTAGTTGTTTTCTGATAGATTCTCGACCCAATTATTCCTATTGTATAGGATTATGGCAATTCGCATCGTCCTGGTAGAGCACGACATCTTGTTTCTCTATAAGCTAGAAACCTCTAACTATAAATACAAAGTTGAACGTTTCTTGAAGATCTCAGCAACAGTTATTTTTTTATTTATAATATTCAAAGACAAAATGAAACAGTGAATGTTTTATGAAGTGGCGATTTCGTTATCTCCACAGAAAAATAAAACTTCGCTAACACCTATTTCATTTTGTTGGCCAAATAAATATTGATAACTATGACGCCAATAGTCATACACAAGTGCATCAAAATTACCGATAATTTTCCATGAAAGCATGTTGTCTAAAAATTGCATGAGTTTATTTTATATTTTGTCGACAAAATATGAAAAAAACGGAATGCAGTTTTTTACTGGCAACATGCTTGAATGAAAATTATCAGGGGTAATATAATAAGTGGTATGATTATTACCGATAATTTTTTGGAATATTAATGAATTGCAATCCCAAAGCTGAAAATACAACGAGTCCGCAGGACGAGTTGTATTTTCTTGCATTGGGATTGCCAATGAATTGATATTCCAAAAAATTATAGGTTTTTAATCATACCACGAATTATATTTAGGACGACAATATATCGATTTGAAATAAAGAAAAATCGTGTCACCTGGTAATTGATGTTTTACTTCTAGCCGTATTCAACGGAATACTCTTTTCCACGGCCTCATCTATGATACCAATGGACATTTGTCCCCAACGATCGCTCATATTGATAAGTAAAGATAACTAGTCAAAACACATAAATTTGACGTTTGTAATTTAAATCATTATTTTCACTTGACAGTAAAACAAAAACTAAGCAGGTTTATCACCGTGAAAATACAGCGACAAGCTATATTTTCACTGTAGTTCCGATTTTATTGGCTGAATTTCAAAATTTGAAATCCACTGATTGGTTGTTGAGCAAGGAAATATATTGTCAGGTTTATTTTGATGCACGGGTGTAATTCGGTAGAATATTTCCGGAGTTAAAAGAAAAATGCATGTGCTGCTGTTTCACTTTCAACTACATTTTCCTCAATAGATTATATGGACCACTCAGCGAAACGCGACATTTTATCACTTTTTGAAGTATATCTGACATTTATCGGTATTGCCAGTCAGTGTTATTGTTATTGGTATTATGCCGACGGGATGTTTTTGCAGTGCAATTATCGCTCTGCAGTGCAATTGTTCAGTAATAATCTTACCTAAAATGTATGGTAAACCTTAATATCAGGCCGAATGACGATTTCAGATAATACAAAATAATCCAAAATTATAAGTCAAAATTGTATCATATATTTCTTGTCAAAACTTTTTTTCAATGACAACCTAAACTTCTTTTTTCTTCACAACAACTCATACTTATAAAAATATGAAAAAACAATAAATAGTTCAGTAAATAAAGTAATAACACTATCCCTCCCAGTAATTGTTCCAGGTTAGGAAATAACAATTACTCAATCTTCTACTTTCTGACGTCTGATATACAAAGTCTTGAAACGGGTCTTCTCAAAATAGATCCCTTGGCTTGCTGAACATGAACAATTCTGATTCGATTGTCCTTGCCAGGATACAAATTCACAACTCACCCTTTGGCCAAATATTCCTTGGCCTATTGGGATCATTTTTTTGAATAGATGGAGTACCATGATTCCATTTGCTTCTTTTTATTAAGTATGTTAAATATTCATGAGTCCATCGTTTCCAAAACAAATCAGCAAGTTTCTGGGCTGATTTCCATTTCGAAAGTAAATTCAGGTTTTCTTTTTCCAAATCGGTACAAGACATTGCAGCGTACGCAGGTTCAATTAGAAAATGATATGGTGTGAGTGGTTCAGAGTCTTCAGAGTCCAGAGAAGCATGAGTTAAAAGTCGAGAATTAACTATGCTTTCTGTCTCTGCCATGACGGTTCGTAAGACATATTCCTGGGGGTTGCAAAATTTCCTTCATAATTTTCTTGATTATTTGTATGAGACGCTTCCATGCGCCTCCCATGTTCGGACTTGAAGGAGGATTGAATTTCCACAAAATATTCTTCAGAGTGCAAAATTCAATTATTTCGTTTTGGTTAAGATTTTCTAAGATGTTTGCAATTCACGTTGAGCAGATTTGAAGTTAGATCTATCATCGCTATAAAGCTCTTCTGGAAATCCCCTTCTACAGCCGAATTGTTGCAATACATGAATGAAGCTGTCGGTGGAAAGGTCTTGGGCAATTTCCAGATGTACAGCTATAGTGGCCATGCAGTTGAAAATTACGCCATAACGTTTCTTATGGCTTCTTTTGACAGTTACCATGAGAGGTTTCTTATGGTTTCTTTTGACAGTTACCATGAGATGTCCGAAATAATCGACTCCTGTCCTGATGAACGGACGGATGGTTTTCTCAAGTCTGCACTGTGGAAGTTGTCCCATAATTGGTACACGTGAAGCATACCTGACATTGTGCTCAAACTCTTTTCACTGCTTGCCTAAGTCGTAAAATCCAATATTTTTGTCTAAGACTATTGACTACAATTTCCTGTCCATGATGATGGACTTGCTCGCGAGGGTATTTTATAATCAATTCAGTTATTTTGTGTTTTGGGTCTAAAATAATGGGGTTTCTGAAATCTTCAGAAGCATTCACCATATTGTCCAATCTTCCTTGTAAGCGCAGTAAACCGTCCTTATCTATAATGCAAGTCATTTGCATAGATTCTGCTCTATTATCGAATTGGACAATTGTTGAGTAAACACTTGATTTCTTCGAAAAATACATCTGATTGAGATTTTTTATACAAAAGTTTCTCGGCTTTTGAAATCTCATCATTATTGAGTTCCTCTATTTATGTGAAAAGAGTTTTGGAGACTTTCTGATTATGAATCTGATTGTTAAATATCCCATCAGATCCAATACCCCATTTACACTTCTCTATAAAGCTGAGCATCCAACCAGTTTCACTTTTCAATTTCGTCCATTTTGAGAAATATTCTGGTGATGGAATTGGAATTATTGTTTTATAAGTACTCAGAAAAACACATTTCTTCCTCTTTTCCAAAATAATTTCATCAATACTTTCCATTGAGTCTTTTGACTTCTTCATTGGCCATCTTTCTTGTGGAAGCTTGAGAAAAGCTGGCCCATCTAGCCATCGACTATTTAGAGAGAAATCCAAATTTGGATACCTTTTCGTTGCTTCTTCAGCAACATTCTCTTTAGAGGTGAAATACTTCCACTGATTTTCTTTGGTCAAGTTCTGGATTTTACCTAAACGTTGAGATACAAAGACTTTATATCGATATGCTTCAGATCTAATCCAGTGCAATACTGTTTTAGAGTCAGTCCAATAATTGATCTGTTGAATATTCAAATTCAAACTGTCATTCAGGTAATGTCCTAAACGAGCTCCCAATAATGCTGCCTGCAATTCCAATCGAGGAATCGAAATAGGCTCTTTTAAAGGGGTCACTCTTGCTTTCGCATTAACAAAAGCTACTTGAACGTCATCACCTTCTTTATAACGTAAATATGCCACTGTGGAATACGATCTTTCCGAACCATCACAAAGCAAATGCAAATGAATTAATGATTTGCTTCTATTAAGAGTGGAATATACTCTCGGAATTCTGAAAGAAGATATTTTCGCAAGATCTGACAACCACATTTTCCAATTCTCATTCAATGAATCAGTAATTTCATCATCCCAACCGGATTTTATTTTCTAAATATCTTGGAGAATTATTTTACTTTGAATAGTCAAGTTAATCAAAAAACCTTAGGGATCAAACATTGACATTACTAATTTCAATAGTTCCCTTTTGGTTGGTCGTCGTTCCAGAATATCTTTATCAATTTTATGAAATTTGGTTTTAAATATAAAAGTATCGTCAAAGTGATTCCAAAAGACACCTAAAATTCTTTCTGTGTGATTTCCTGAATTTGATTCAATATTTTTTGTTTAAATAGCTCTTAATTCAGGATTGATAGATTCGAGGATTTTTGGGGAGTTCGAAATCCAATTGCATATGGTGAATCCATCTTTTGAATGAACATGAATGATATCTTGACATGATTTTTTGGGTTTATGACCTTCCACAATCTGAAAATGAAAAAAAAATTTTATTCCAAAGAAATCTGTACAAGTGTAGAAGGGCAAATTAATTAATTTGCCCGATAAGTTACTGCGTTCACAAGACTGCTGTCTTGAAAGAAATTAATTTTTATCAGTAACGTACCCTACACTGAATAAAAATAATACTATCTTATCTAAGTCAATTAACTATATAATCCAAGCACTGTAGATAAAAATCATTTGGAGGCGTGTGGGATGCGTGTGGTTTTAGTAGTTTGGATTTTGAAACTTTTGATACAGGTTTAGGTTTCATGAACGAAGAATATAATGTCACCGTACTTCATTCTTCGATTATTAACGAAAAGACTACTGTAGCGACCGTGAGCCGACTCTGGAATTCGTATACGGCAAAAACAAACATAACGGAATTAAGCCAACTCGTAAACAAGATGATCACCACTCACCTATGTAGGAAGACCGCGAGTCCTCTAGAAGCGAGCAGAGAGGTATCTGGAATAATTTGTGAAGATTTATTTCAAATATTCAACGCCAGGGCCGCTTGGCGGACATTCTGATCGAAGTTTAGAGATAAAACAATAGTCCAGTGAAGCGAATATAAATTATTGGTAGACGTGAGATAATTTACATGAAGAAATCGCATTCAAATACATTTGTTAGACAGTGTTATAGTGAATTTTCACTAAAATACGTCACTGACACAGTTTTGTCTATAATGAAGACTTATCACCGTCGCGACGTGACAACGTCAACTCAATAACACGACTACAGAATGTGACCATTCATGACTTCAATTCAGAATATAAACAGCTAGATCATTTATTTATACGTCAATGTACTCACTCACACTCTAACGGGTCTTGGTGGCACGCAGGTAGTGTTCTCGCTTGCTATGTCAAGGTACGCGGGTTCGAATCACTGCGCCGTCACCGGCCTCGTGCATGGCATAACACGTTAAAGGTGCGGGCTGCATCTTCCCTAGCTCGCTCTCGAGGACTTCTGAGAGTTGAGGGTTGCTCGTATGGGGGCAGCTGGTTGATGGAAATAACAATTAAAAAAAAAAAGAATTGATAAAAAGAACCATTTCCTATTCTCCAATTGAAGCCACGATTGTCCAGAGCTGTCTACAGTTGATTTCATTTGTTTTTATATAACATCCAATTTCTGCACATTATTCCTGCAGTTGGCCGCACCGATCTGATGATGACCAACGAGTCAGAAACACATATTTACAGTTGCTTTTCCAACTGATGGTTACACATGAACTCAGCTCCATTTAATACCTATGAATAATCACTTCAATGCATTTTTAATTTATCCATCATAAACTCGAGAAGGTGCATCCCACCTTTCAGCCGCGAATTATTCTGTTAAATATTGTGAAAAATTTACTTCATCAATTAAGTAAGCTTTTTTTAATTTCAGCTTTCCATATCTCTCGATATCAAGGGTCATGGTAGATTACTCTCCTCGACAATATTTTTTGACTGTAAAATATGCACGCCTCTTTCTATTTAACAATATTTGTCACGGCCAACTCGATGCAGTGTATTTTCCTGTATGATGCATTATATTTCGGAGTTTAGCTCGAACATAAGGACATATAGGCAGCTGGTTTTTGAATGCAATCCGTTATGGAGGGATTTATACATTTTACCGTTTTGATACGACCACTTGATGTTGTGAAGGAATATTCGGCATATGGAAATACCCGTAAAGCCTTAGATATCCTTTTCGATTTAACATTGGAAGTAAACTTGTAGTTATTCGGATCAGTCTCATGTTGGATTTAATAATTATGTAGGTACTTTTCAAGTTCCGAAAGAGTTATTTTCAGTTGAATGTTTTTCACAAATTAGCATGCGTGATGCGTGCATGATGCCATGTTACATTGGTAGGGAAGGGCGTTGCGCTGATCGGTATGGCTTGTACTTCGGGACACCGAAATAGTATGGCTTGGCCATCATCGGTGATGAGAAATTTTTTTCTACCATCGGTAAAAAAATCAGCTTTGAGCTCTTATTCCAAGAGGACTAAAAAATACAATTTTAATTCAATTTAGCGGCTAGTTTGAGGCGCCGTGTCGGTATGGCATACAACTCCTTCATACTTTGAATATCAATGTATTCTATATTACAAAAATTAGCTTGTGCTCATTCCCCTAGGGCCTAGATATTTTTGACACATTCAAATAATTGCACATCGCAACACCGACGCCTCAGAGTCGCCATACTTCCGCTGCCCAATTATTTTAGTCCAAGAAAGAAGGAAGCGGCCCAATGTTATATGTGCAAAAATTGATATAAACAAAAAAATATGGGCGTATAAGAAATTAATATTCAGGATGAGTTTCTATTTCATGCGACTCGATCCTGATTACCGAACATAACCTAAAAAATTGGCAAAGTTGCGAGAAGCGGTTTTTTGTTGATAAATAAAAAATTACAGCCCCGTTCGAAAAAAGTTAAATTAGGAAATTGTAAGTATCAAAAAGATCTATCAGTTGGATGGATTATAATTTTTCGATATCATTGACACCTTTGGAGTTATATCGGAAAAACCGTGAAAAATCGAGTTTTCTATAACTCGTTAATTGTAAGGTATTCAAACTTGGTACTTTTTGTTTTGTGTAGCCTATGGCAAGCCAAAAGACTGTTATTTTGAAAAATTGATAAAAAATTATTGTTTTTCAATTTATGAAGTTTTCTCAAAAAAGATGCTTTCTCAATTTGGCTACTTTTGCTCGGAGAATGATGCTACAGTAACGATTCAGGGCTTATTTTTTTCTGTAAGAGTTGTACTTTCATATCATCGAATAAGTATATATAGATTTTTTTTATTTTTATGGCTGAAAAATTACTTAAAAAATTGATCAATGTTTTTACATGTTTTTTCTAAATAAATTTCTTAATCGTGTTTTTATAGAATTGACATTTATAAAAACAGATTTCTAGCATGTTCACACATTTAAAGAAAAAATTGAATTCCTAGGATCACTGGAAGGCGCAATAATAATAATTGCAGATGAAGATGCCGATTAACTTATAAGCAAAACGTCGGCAAATCTGACTATAGAAAACAACATAATTATAGTTGGAGATGTTGATTTGATTGTACTTCTCACGCAATTGGTTCCCAGTGCACAGAATATATATATATATATATATATTTTTAAGAAAAAGTACGGGAAGTAGATCGCTGGTATTCCAAGAGCAGCTTTAAATATCCACACCTATCCACACCAATATGTAGCTTTTCTTTACGCTGTATCAGGCTGTGATAAAGTATCTTCGTTCTACAAACAGGGGAAGAACAAATTACTGAAAATTCAATTCAATTATTGGATGTCCCATGCAGCTATAAGATTTAATGCAAAAGAAAAACCTGTGGCTGCAGAAAGCAATTTCAACAATGTTCGAGTGTGTGCACACATTGTTATTCTAGTGAATGCGAAAATTTTGAGACGCCTACCATCGAAATAGATGAAGAATTTCCCAACTTCATGGATAGTCTTGATTCAGCGGACAATCCTCCAATTAGAAAAAGGAAAATTAGTGAATCTGTATCAATATAATATATGAATATTTTTTCTGTAATAATTTCATAAATATTTTGTGCATAATAGAGTTATTTTATCATTTTGTGAATATGATATTCGTATTTTTCTCGACGAGCTGCCCCAAATTAAGTACAAAGGGATTTTTGTACGTTTTACAGAAGCCGAAATACTCAATATTTTTCAAGCGCAAGCCACTTTGAATGCACGAAATAAGTTCTCAGTGCTATTCCCACTCCGCCACCCGTTACAGCTGCCGCGATCCGCCCCTGCACGCCTCACTTTATTCATCAATTAATAATACTGCAACTGAACTAGACGTATCTTAGTATTTGTTTATTGAATATAGGTATTCAACCTTAATATCCATGAAGGTGACTGCTGAACGATGATTATTACGCCTTCCATATTTTTTTGAAATGAAAAAAATTATCTCGGCTCCTAGTGATCGTAGGAATACATTTTTTTTTTAATGCGTGAAATCAGGATAAGAATCTATTTTCATAAAATTACTTTCTATAAAAACAAAATTAAGGAATTTATTTAGAAAAAACATAAAAAAATTATGCAATTTTTTTTAAGTAATTTTTTGACCCTTAAAATTAAAAAAAATCAATATACTTATTCGATAAATGAAAGTACAACACTTACAGAAAAAAATAGGCACTGAATCGTTACTGTAGCATCATTCCCCGAACAAGAGTAGCCAAATTAAGAGTGCATCTTTTTTGAGAAAACTTCATATATTTTGAAAAATAATCAATATTTATCAATTTTTCAAAAAAATACTTTTTTGGCTTGCCATAGGCTACACATAACAGTATATAACAAGTATGAATACCTTACAGTTAACGAGTTATAGAAAATCCGATTTTTCACGATTTTTCAATATAACTCGAAAGGTATCAATGATATCAGAAAATTATAAACCATTCAATTGATAGATCTTTTTAATACCTACAATTTCCTGATCTAACTTTTTTTCATCGGAGCTGTAGTTTTTTATTTATTAACAAAAAACCGCTTTTCGCAACTTTACCAATTTTTTAGGTTATGTTCGGTAATCACGATCGAGTCGCTTGAAGTAGAAACTCATCCTGAATTTCAATTTCCTATACCCTCATATTTAATTTTTTAGGGGGATATTAATTTTTGCACGCACATTTCCCTGTTGCTTGGACTATTTATAACACTGGCTAACTCCCCAAAAAGCTTTTAGCTAATTATACATGTGTTTTGTTGCTGGCTCTCGGTCTATCAATCAATTTTCGACTCCATAAGACAATGACAACAATCACTGTTTCAATCTATGTGTCAAAGGAAAAACAAAAAATTGCATGACTATAGAGAACCAAGGGTGGTAAAACGTAAGCTATTGGAAAATTTTCAAGATTATAATGACCTGATGTCCTTGGAGTTGAATCCGATTAATTTCTGGCAGAACACATTTCTCGGTATAGCAACAGCTCACCCCCTCAAATTTGTTGGGGAGACCGCTGCAGAAAGCTGCGAAGAGGCAAGTAGGTTTATTGCGCATTTACAAGGGGTGTATGATTTTTTTAGTTCATCGACACAACCAACGCTGGGAAATTCTTCAAAATAGGATTGAAGTAACACATGAAATGGAAGAAGATAAACTAAAAACACCTTCTATAAAAAGTCTATCATGGACTTGATGGTCAGTACGCGCAGCTACTTGTCAGAGTTTGTACGAATCATGGGAAAATATCTTACGTGCCTTGCATTCCTTCGAAGATAACAAGCACCTAAAAGCTGTAGTCAGGTGTGAAGCTAAGGGTATCAGACTCAAACTTGAGCGATTGGAAAAAGTCCGAAATGACAGTTTTCTAGGGCTTTATATTGAACAGAATTGATACTGCTAACAACAAACTGCAGTGTTGATATAGATATATTCATAAGTTTTACGAGTCATTGATTATCCTTCTTACGAATACTCGCGAAGACTTCAACTATTGCGAGGAAGAGCTTGTCTGTGCTATAAGTGTATAAGAAGGATATGAAACGACAGAAATCAAGGAAGATACGATCCGAAGAATCTGCCAGTGCTGAAGTTAAACTAAACGGGCGAGAGGATCTAATACGAATTAACACTTTCTTGATGATAACTGATAAACTTCTCAGTAAGTGTGAAAAGCGACGCTATGCCTATCAGAAATTTCACGATGATTCCTTTTTCCTGACCAATTCGTCTATCTTAAGACCAGCAAAAACTCGAGCAAAAGAAGTCAGTTTACGGAATATATACCCCTCTGATTTGGAAGAAGATTTTGCTGATGAATGTCTTCATTTTGCTGCACACTGCTCCTCAATTGCAGAAAAATCGGAAAGAGCTTTAAAATTATTGAAATGGCTTCACGAAGAAGATCTACAGACATGTGTATCTCAACGTCGATATCGCACTACGCATATGTGCTTGTGTCCGGTAATAAATTGCTCGGGAGAAAGCAGCTTTTCTTGGTTGCGACGCGTCAAAAACTATTTGAAATCCTCTTTACCCCTATTTAGAGTTCAAAATGGCGGCAAAATTTTAGTTGCCTACGGCGGCCGAGGCCCTAAATCCGCCTCTGTACAACTGAAAAATCAAACAAAGGTAAATTAAAATAACGACTTCATCCCTTGAGAAGTACACTACAGGTAACTTCAAAAACAAGAGTTGGGAGGAGAAAAAGAGTTTTCAAATGTGTACCCGGACCGCTAGTATTGATGACGTTGATGAAGTTGTTGTTAAACAAAAAATTTGAAAATTTTGTGACAAATGCTCTATCTGTCATTTCAAACTGTTGACGCATTAACCTGATGACAAACGCCTATGGTATTGTTACAGACCTGAAATTTTATAAAGACTTCTCGAATTGTTCGAGATCGTTCGATTAATTAGGTGGAAAAATCTAGAAGCACTAACTTTTGTTCTGGATCAATCGTCCAAAATTCTTATTGTGTTCTATTGATTTCTTCATTTTTCTAGAACTTTATTTTTATATATAAGCAATGCATTTGTGAGATGGAGTTAGTTAGTTAGAAAGTTAACTTGAGTTACCTTGGATACAAGTATTTTGGTATCAGTTTTGACAGTGACTTGTATTACAGTGTTGTCAAGTGAAGTTTGAATAATAAAGGCAAGTCTATACCAGTGTACACTTATTTTTGAACCCGAAGACGCAACAATTGATGACGGCGGAATAAGTGTTACTGAAGAAAGAAAAGTAAGGCAGTTTTCCAGTATTTGATAGTGAATACCCGAGCAAATAATTACGACGAGATGGCGACATCAGCAGATATCCTTGAGTTTTTAAAGGAACAAGAAGCCAAACAAAAACAAGAACAAGAGGAACAAGAGGAACAAGAAGCCAAACGAAAACAAGAACAAGAAGGGCTTCTACAACAATTCGAACTGAAAAGGAAATAAGAACAAGAAGAACAAGAAGCCAAACGAAAACAAGAACAAGAGGAACAAGAAGCCAAACGAAAACAAGAACAAGAAGAGCTTCTACAACAATTCGAACTGAAAAGGAAACAAGAACAAGAGGAACAAGAAGCCAAGCGAAAACAAGAACAAGAGGGACAAGAAGCCAAGCAAAAACAAGAACAAGAGGAACAGGATCTTCTGCAACGTATTAGTCACAGTCAAAAGTGCTTCCAGAATGAAAGAGGTCAAAGGTGAAGTTCAAGAGGTCAAAGGTGAAGTTAGAGAAGTCAGAGACGGAGTCCAGGAAGTCAACAGAAGGGTCCAAGACGTCGAAAATGAACTGTCCAGAATAGATGAACGGGTGGCACGAGAGGTGAACAAGAAATTCAACGAAGAAGTGGATAGGATCAAGGAGAGGTTGGAAACGTTACACCACACAAGCCTGCACCCTCTGAGGAAATCTCCCCCACCAGCGAAAGGCCATCCTCACTGATAACTCCGATAAGGCCTACACAAGTGAAAATTTTGAGGCCTCCAACATTTGATGGGCAATCCTCGTGGTCCATGTATAGACGTCAATTTGAAGCGGCAGCAAACGCAAACGGCTGGTCCGAGGAGGAAATGGCTACCTCTCTAGTCCTGTGTCTACGAGGGCAAGCATTGGACATACTTCAGAACATCCCCGAGAGTAATCAGAAGAAATATTCTAGAATCGTTGAAGCTTTGGAAATCAGATAAGGACAGCAAAATCTCAAACAAGTATTTCAGAGCCAAATAAAGAGTCGATACCAAAAATTCAACAAAACACTACAGGAGTATGGAGCCGACGTAGAGCGACTTATTAATTTGGCATACCCACAAGCACCGAAGGAGTTCATAGAACAAATTGGGGTGCAGACTTTCATCGATGGTTTGAGAGATACTGACATGCAGCAAGCCCTTCGACTAGGATGACTTCAAACCATAAGCACATATAGCATCTTTGGAGTTCGAAGCCGCGAAAAAAGCATCAAGAAATACGAGGCCCAAGTTACGTGAAGTTAAATTCAACGATGATTCTCCTACAAGCGAGGCGCTATTGAAGAAAATATTGGACTTCATAACAGCATTAAGCAACCAAGTGCCTTCCCCAGAAGATAGGGAGAGGCGCTGCTATAACTGTGGAAAAAGCAGCCATCTACAGAGGAGTTGCTGGGAGAGATCAATATCCAGAAGTCCAAGAAGAAAGAGGTCGTCATCAGCGAGCAACGAAGATAAATCGAGATCTCCGAGCCCAGGAACAGAGCAACGTGGGCGTTGTACCAGAGGAGCCTTCAGGAGATCGACCACGCCAGAAAGGAGACCTCAAACGTCTGAAAGAGGACTTGCTCCCATCCAGAAAAAACGAGAATTAGTCGGCACTAGGGAGCGCGTGGCGACTTTCAGTGTTCAAAGCCCCAAGATCCATGTATCGTCATTGAAGAAAAATTACTAAAGTCTACTAATACAAGGCCACTTAGAAGATCGGATATGCACCTTCACTATTGATACAGGAGCTTCGAGAGCAGTCGTTCGCCCAGACCTCATACAAGAATCTGTGAAGCCGATGAAAAGGAATATAGTTTTGGAAACGGCAACGGGACAAACCGCACCAGTCATTGGGAAAACACTTGTACACATCCAGATAGGACCTGTTACCATGAAACATTCTATGTTGGTTGCGGAAATAAGGGATGAATGTGTTTTGGGTCTGGACATCATGGAAAAAAACGAAAGGAATTACTACGTTACAAGAAAGGAGCTTCTATCGATAATCAAAGCCATTGAACATTTCCATACCTTCCTCTATGGTAGACGTTTTCTCGTAAGAACTGATCACAGCGCTTTGTAGTGGATAATGAACTTCAAGAAGCCTGAAGGTCAGGTTGCGAGATGGCTAGAGAGACTCCAACAATACGACTTCAAAGTTATTCATCGCAGTGGCAGGAAACACAGAAATGCAGACACATTATCAAGACGTCCATGCTTGGAACAGCATTGCCGATATTGCCAGAAACTCGAAAACATAGAAGTCAATTTTTACAATCATGAACATTGCAAGGAAATTCTGCAAGTTATCACCGTAAGAGTCGAGTCTGAAGAATCTGATTTATGGACCACAGAAGATATGAGGAAGAATCAGAAGAAAGACAACAATTTAAAGTTAGTCCTAAGCTGGCTAAAAAATGGAGTTAGACCTGAGTGGCAGGAAGTATCCAAGTTCGGTGCAGTTGTCAAGGGATACTGGGCTCAATGGGATTCCCTATGTCTTCGTGATGGCCTATTGCATCGCAAATGGGAGAGCCCAGATGGAGCAACTGTGGTGTACCAACTGGTCCTCCGAAGGCACTTACTAAAGATGTGCTCGAGCAACTTCATAGTAGTCGTGCAGGTGGACACTTCGGAATCAAGAGGACTCTTGCTAAAATTCGAGAACGATTCTATTGGGTGAATTGTCGTCGTGATGTAGAAGAATGGTACAGAAGATGTGACCTATGTTCTTCAAAGAAGGGACCCAAAACCAGAAGTCGAGTGAAAATGGCACAGTATCTTTCTGGTGAACCATTCGAAAGAGTAGCAGTTGACATTCTTGGGCCGTTTCCTGTTACCGAACAAGGTAATAAATACTTGATGGTAGCCATGGACTATTTCTCCAAGTGGCCTGAAGTTGTGCCCATTCCAAACCAGGAGGCAAAGACCGTTGCAAAGGCCTTCATAGAAAATGTAATAGCCAGACATGGAGTCCCACTAGAATTACATTCTGATCAAGGACGAAACTTCGAATCTGAGTTACGGCAGGAAATGATGAACATTCTAGGTGTGAAGAAGACTCGTACCACATCCCTACATCCACAATCAGATGGTATGGTTGAACGACATAATAAAACCATCAGCCAGTACCTATCGATGTTCATCTCCAAAAATGAAAAGGATTGGGATGAGTTGGTACCACTATTTCTCCTATACTATCGAAGTTCCCATCATGAGTCCGCCGGATATACGCCTTCAATGTTGATCACTGGGCGAGAAATGAAACTACCATGCGATCTACTGTTTGGAATGCCACCCAGAAGTACAGAGGTCAAAGTCCTACCAGAATATGTCCAAGAGTTGCGAGAAAGACTGGACCAAGTTCAGAAAACAACTACCTCTCCGGCTAAAACCACACTTTAAATTGAACTACATAGAAATTGTGAAAAGGCTCTAACTGAAAAAAAAAGTCTGAAAGTGAAAATTCATATTTTCATTCGGATAGTTGATTTTTCAATTGTTTCTAGTTTTTATTGAAAATACATATAATAATAATAGCGAGAATGTTATTCAAAAGTATCACTCACAGAAATTTTTCATTTCATTGATGCAAAAGAAATATTTCCATCAATTCCATACTTGCTTTGTGAAATTGTTTCTGAAGAGCCTGCCTGGATTTTTGTCAATGAAATGAAGGAGTTCTGTGAGTGATACTTTTGAATAACATTCTCTGTATCTCATTTATTTATATGAATTTTCAATGAAAACTAGAGATAATTAAAAATTCAACTATCTGAATGAAAATGCGGATGTTCACTTGTAATACCACTAGAGCTTCAATAATTACTGGACATTTTCTGTTTTTATTGAAGCTAAAGTGGTATTAAGTAAGATTTCACACCAAAATATTATTACGGTTTTTGATGGTTTTGAAATAGTGTTTGTATGTTAATTCAAAAGCAATATAAGATAGAATAACATTTATACACGAATAACTAAATGTTTGAGGAGACAAAAATTTCCGGAAATTTTATTAGTTGCTATGGTAACGATAAAAATACAAGCCTTATTCAATTGGCCGGAAATGTTAGGAGTGGAATTTTTACTTTTATATTTTTTACTTTTCAATTAGATTCTTATCACAATGTATCAGATGCAGTTCAATGTCCAGCGTGTCTCTAAACAGAGATATTACAAAAAATATAATATTTTTCAATTTTGATTGAGAATGTTCCCATCAATTTTTGTTTTCTTTTTTAAAATTTTCGACTAGGAGGTAGTCCTAGATTGCTTGAAGGGTGCGAGGGCCATTATTTCTTCCTAGTTTGCCTCTTTCGTTAGCTCCATTGTATAATTGATAAGAGAGATCTTGGAAAATGCAAAGTAGCTCTGCTAAATGCCAAACTTTTTGGGGCTGGTATGACAGTAGACCGTATATGGTTTTCCCAAAGAATATGAATCGAAATGGATGACGTTATTGGTATGGCGACTACTGGCATAATCTATAAAATTGACACATCCTCGCACTTAACTTTCATGATAAAACTTCAACTTCATAGATTTTGGGTTTACTAAACCACAATTGTTTTGCCATACAATGATTACTTTTCAATTGTAACTAGAATTATCTTGGTTTTGTAAACACATTATCGATGAAAATCATAAATCAAAAAGTTTTATTATGAAAGTTGATATGGATTTTCATACCTATCAGCTACATCAATTCAACATCCTTGGACTTGGCTACCACTGACGATAATGGCCATCTGCCTCTGTTCCCATAGCTCATCTGAATTATCAAAACTACCAATTGTGCTCGATCTCATTCCGAATGTAACAAGCATTACTACGAACTGTTTCAATAATGACATGGACTTTAGACATTATTTTTTTACTCTGTTTACATCTCGTATCCAATTGTTGTACATTATACAGTACTGATGATGACCAACAAGCCTGAAATACGTGTTCACGAATGTTTTTCAGTCTGATAGTTACACCCAACATCTGATATTTTTTTTTAACTCTTGTAATGAAAAAAATTTATTAATATTAGTAGACTCATTGTTGAGAAAGTGTCTAATTGATATACAAGTCAAGACGGAGATAGTTGGAGTGCTTTCAGATTCCAAAATACCTAAATTCCATTATTCATAAACAATTAAATTGATTTCAGAAAAACTGAATACAATCATCTACCACTGTATATTTTTCTTGAAAAGACGCAAATTTAATCTCGTTCATCTGCTTCATTGAAATTCTCCATGCGCTTTATTGGTTATGATGAATCAAATTCAAAGATAGAAACCACCTCGTATATAATGACGGTCGGAAATTCGATCCGAACAATCGGAATGTAATAACAGCAATATAATTGGGGGCCTGATTCCTTTTTCAAATTCATTATAATAATGACTAATAAGTAGGTAGAGTGGACATTATTTTCTCATAATGACATTTGTTACCATCCATAATTATTGTTTATTCCAGACACATTTCGAATTTAAATTACCTGATTAAATTAATTCAACAAAGGTCCAAAATATGTTGTATGGTTGTTTCTATAACATACAATTTTGATAATTTTATCCGTGCATTTACATGATTTGCCTATTGGAATGTGATAAACCTTGATGATGGCGAGAATGGGTTAGCCAATTATTTTCACATCAATACAATACATTTCTATCTGTATTTCCATTAGCTGGATTTTCAAAGGTGTCTAAAGATTCTAGAGAAAGTTTTTCCTCCTTCGAAGACATTGAGACATTGGCAACTATAATGTATTATTGGATTCAATTATTATTATGGTATGATGCAAATTCTACTATGGAATATACAGTCTCATAACTAACGTGTCGAAATTTTAAAGAGCAGGGCACAAAACCCTATAAAAATGGCTTTCAACAAAATTTGATAATTTTTTGATATTCTGTTTGGTCCAAGACTCTTTTCAATTTTGACAAATTATAAGAAGATCGTAAGATTAGGAGAGCCGCTGCTAGAGGGTGCCAAATTTGAATGATTCAAAATGCCTTGTTTTGGCATTTTTTGAGATAAATCATGATTTATTAGATTGTAATACGATTTAACGAAAATATATCATCAAATCAAGAGTCAGTAATATTCATTAGTGTACATGGAACACTGAAACTCAATAGATTAAGTAATTACAAGAAGTGAAGGAGATGAAATAATAAAAAAAAGTTGGGAACACTCGAATTAAAAACAGTGAGTAATAACACAAATCAGAATATTACAGACTGGTAACTTCTTCGAAGAGTAGCTGATACAATATCGCTAATGATTAGAAAACCGTCAAAAAATTGAAAAGTCGTTAAAGAAAGTTCATGGAAGTGAAACTGCTGTGGTAATTATTATACAGGGTGTCCAGCACAAGAAAATAGAAAACCCAACTTGAAAACCTGTGCTTTTCTTCAAATGGATGAACGAGTCTTCCATTCAAACTATTTGGGGAATCGGCTCTTGCCTATTCGCAGAATCAAATATGGAACTGCGGCAGTTGCAGTCAAAATGTTTGGAGATTTTAATCAAAGAAGACCATGCATGGCAAAACCTGGAAACCAATCAGAACAGGAGAGTAAATATGATCAGACTACGATTTTTGTTCACACTCAGAAATGCAGTGAAATATTAACTTCTCATTTAATTAGAACACGAGAAAAATTTCAACAAATTCTAATTCCCCTTCTCTCCACAGGTTTCCACAAAGTGGAGAATATGGGGCAAATGTGTATCAGAAAACAACTACTTCGCCCTACGAACACTGAATTACATCTGACACCCATTTGTGGAATGTTCCTCCTGGAGCGCCAATTGAAATTAAGCAATGAATATTATCTCCCATTGGCTGGGAATGACCACCTGCAGACATGACATGTGTCATGGTTCGTTTCCCACTTATCAGTGCAAGGATGAGTCAGACAGCATTAGAGTTACCCTGGCCCACCCAATGAACGATAACACCCAAAACTCATAGACAGGAAGCATTCCTCGGTAGCATGAAGTCCGAAAAGTGTGGCGAAGAGTTTCAAATAAATGAAACGAAATTTTTTTCGACAAAGTCCGCAATTCGTTTTCTCTCCACACTCTAGCATAAAGTGAAAAATATGAGACCAATATTTTTCAGAAAACAACTTCTTTCCCCTACGAACATAAAATTACATTAAATGAATGAATATGAAAGTGCATATTACTGCTAATGTTAATTTGGTGCTTAGACAGTGAATAAATACATAGATAATTCAGCAATTGCTTTATGGTATGAGGTATATTGCCCCAATGTATTTATTGCATTCCATATTTGATTCTGCAGATAGACAAGAGTTTAAGTGGAAGACTCATTTATTCATCCGGAGAGAAGCACAGGTTTTCAAGTTGGCTTTTCTATTTTCAAATGTATTTTTTTTCTGTTGGACACCCTGTATAATGATGAATATATTTTTTTGTAACTCATATTCATTTATATTTCATAAGAACACATTCCTGCAGTTCTCACTTTCAAATCTTTTCAATTTCGAGAACGAATGCATATATATTTTCAGAATGAGCAGTTTCGCTTCCTTGAACTTTACTCAATGACTTTTCAATTTTCCGACGATTTTCTAATCATCAGCTATATTATGTTTTAGCTACTCTTTGAACGACTTACCAGTCTGTCATATTCTGATTTGTGTTATTACACAACCTAGGTAAATCATTGTTTTTGATTCGAGTGTTTTGATTTCCATTTTTTTTTTATTATTTCATCTCCTTCACTTCTTGTACTTACTCAATCTATTGAGTTTTAGTGTTCCATGTACAATTATTACTGACTTGATTTGATTATATTTTTTCGTTGAATCGTATCACAACAAATAAAACATGATTTTTCTGGAAAAATAGCATAACGAGGCATTTTGAATTATTCAAATTTGGCGCCCTAATCATACGATCTTCTATAACTTGTCAAAATTGACTAGGGTATTGGACCAAACAAAATATCAAAAAATAATCAAATTTTGTTGAAAGCCATTTTATGTTTGTGCCCTGTCCTTTGCCGCTGAAATTTTTCGTTCTCAAGTTGTCGCTGATACGGACTATTGCTAAACAACTATCATTAGTCATGATTTATCATTGTGGTTTAGTGAAAGTGCGTAGCGTCTTGGATATTTCTGTAAAGCTTTTGCAAAGAGCCTCATCGAAATTATTATAATAGTTCTTTCCAGAACTTTTGAATAATTTGATATTGAGGTAAACTAAATAAATTGTTACCAAATAATTCACACTTCTGTTTATTTAGTTTGATTCAGAGGTTACATTGATTTTTACGCCACAACACGGTGCTTTTATTGGTTCCCGAATCATACGCAGGTTTTAGTTCGAAAATATGAATAGGAAATTCATAAAATCTTTTGTGGAATCATCTGCGACTGAAAGATAAACTTTAGTCGCTATTTTCCATCGTTCAAGATAACCTCTTGGGAGGTATTCATGTTGAAAAGGGGGAACATTCTCCATGAAAATTGAAAAATGAAAAATGTGACTTATTTGTGATATCAGGTTCTTGTTGAGAGATTTTATAAAAAACATTTCATTGTGGAAAGTCTAGTTTTAACAGATGTTAAAGACTTTGAAAGGCGACTGTTGTGAACGAAAGGCTTCAAACAGTAGTTTGCTGAAATGATATTGGCACTCGTTGTTTGTAATCAAACATATCAAATAATGATACCACTTTGGATTAGAGATCCTGTTAGTAAATTAATTAACCCTTGACGATCAAAAAATTTATTTAAATGATCGTGGATTGCTCTGAGATTTCACAGGTGTGTTTCCACATCACAGACTTGTAGTACACTATTCTATTTTCGGTAATTTGTCATAGTACATACACCCTTTATATATTCTTACTGCAAAAAATATGGCTAAATATTCTCCTTGATGACACAGCTATCCAGACACCAAGATTTTATTCTATATCAAATGAATTATCTTGTTGCCCATTTTCGATCATTCGGGCTGCCATTACCAGAAATTTGTGGTATCGCCAGAAAAGGAAGTTACATCCAGTAAATCACTATTCATATTCTGATTGGGTATGTATCTGTCGGGTATCATCTGGTAAATATAACTTTGAACAACTGAACTCTTGGAATGATTTTATTACGTCAGGTAGACATTCAAAAAGTGTATTAGGACACAAAATTTCATGGATGAATCTCCATTTCCAGGGCCAACTAATCTTATTTTTCAAGGTCAAAAATCTAAAAAAATTACTAGCGATTTTTTTTGAAAAATTATGACTACACCACTGGATTCGCGATATTTTTAAATGGTTCACATGTAAATAACGTTGGAATGCGTAAAATAATAAAAAAGTTATAGGCGAATGAAATTTGAGAAATATGCCTTTTAATCAACCCACCACTCCAATTTCCAAATATTTGTAACAACTTTGACTACATCACTGGATTCAGGTTGTTTTGAAATATTACTGACCATAATTTCATCGAAATCTGTTGATAATTAAAAAAATAAGAAATTTTGAGATTTTGAGAGAGATTTTTAAAATGCCATTTCCAAATTTTATTTGCTTATGATGTTCTCATTTCTGAACAGATTTCGATGAAATTTTGTCCAGTGATATATCGAGATCTCCTGAATACAGTGGTGTGTTTCGAATTTTGATAAAGGTTCTGAAATTGAATTGGTGGGTTGGTTGGTTAAACGGGATATTTACCAAATTTCATTCCCTCATAACTTTTTTATTGATTAACGCATTTCAACGCAATTCACATAAGTATGTACCATTTGAAAATGTCGCGAATCTAGTGGTGTAGTCTGATTTTTTCTAAAAAAATCGATAGTAATTTTTTTAGATTTTTGACCTTGAAAAATAAAATTAGTTGGCCCTGGTAATGGAGATTTATACATGAAATTTGGTGTCCTATATAGTAGACTTTTTGAATATCTAACTAAAGAAAACAAAAAATCGGTAGACAAATGTAAGTTTTATATGGGTGCTTCTTAAAGTGGTCACACTGTATATTTCTATTTTAATATTTGGTAGCTAATTTTTTCATGAAACTGAAATAGTATATTATATTACTAGTGTAGTAAGTAATGTACACTATTTTTCCGACGACCACAGAATAATAATAAAAAAAATAATATGTTTTTAATTTATTTTGAAAATTTGAGAATTTTACAAAGAAAACTAATAATTTAACAAGATTACTGCTTGGAATAATTGTAGAAATTTAAAATAATATTATTATTATTGCACTTAGTAAACTGTAATGGACTTTGCAATGAGGAGTTAGACAGATTTATCTCTGTTATTTGTACACTATGTAAAGTAGTAGACTCGTTGTCAGTTTCTCGAAGAGGCGGAGGGACGGCTTTCGAAGTACTGCTGATGGCACCCATAATTTTATTGGCAATATTTAACCTGTTAGTAGCAGAATCGTCAACAAATTCTTCTGCGACTTTGGACGATTTCCGGCCCCCATGTAATTTCAGACAAGTTAGATCTCCTCCTGCATCTACTTATATAGTAGCAGAAAAACGGCGAAATGAGTGCCACGTGTATTTTTCAGAATCAGGATTTAAAAATTAAGTCACTACTCTGGGTATATTTCTAATTTTGTTTTTTAATGCCCACTACTTGTTTTGTGCATTTTTGGTCTCTTCAATTGAGAAAAAAAACATGTTTCGGTAGTTGACGGTCTTAAATTGGCATATTTCTTATACAGTGTGACCCATTTAAAATGGAACCACCCCTGTAGAATGTGCATTTTTCATTCAATCTCAATTTTTTTTTTATTGAAATATTAAGCATGAAAAACTGTATCTTGACACTAACTTTCACAATTTTAGTTTCATTTTCAAGGCACTCTATGTTTTTTTTTGTTTGTCAAAAACGGCAAAAGTTTATTAGGCAATTTTTGTTTTCAAATTTGACTACACCACTGGATTCGTAGTCGTTATAAATGAAAACTGTCAAATTTTCATTTAAAAATATTTGTTAACAACGAAGTTACAACAATTTCAATTTTGGAAACAAAGTATTTGTTTGTAATTTTTATTCAGATTATAGACATATTTGAGATCTGACAACACTGTCATCACCAAGTAGAACACCAGTGAATTTATACAGTGAAAATCCGAAGTCAATAGCTCTATCCGTTCTACAGTTATAACTCCTGAAAATATGGTAATGTGCGGAAGAATGTACTAAGTACTGCATAACTTGAAAATGAATTTTTAATTTTCTGTTATTCTAGAATACACTTCTCGTAACCTACACTCAAATGAATGATTTTGAAGGAATATTATTCACAAATCCATTGGCGTACCTAGTCAGATTTTTATTACAAAACGCTTGCACCACAAATCTCTCACATTACCGTATTTTCAGGAGTTATAACTGTAGAACGGATTAAGCTATTGACTTCGGAATTTCACTGTACAAATTCACTGGTGTTCTACTTGGTGATGACAGTGTTGTCAGATCTCAAATATGTCTATAATCTGAATAAAAATTACAAACAAATACTTTGTTTCCAAAATTGAAGTTGTTGTAACTTCGTTGTTAACAAATATTTTTTAATGAAAATTTGACAGTTTTCATTTATAATGACTACGAATCCAGTGGTGTAGTCAAATTTGAAAACAAAAATTGCCTAATAAACTTTTGCCGTTTTTGACAAACAAAAAAAAACCATAGAGTGCCTTGGAAATGAATCTAAAATTGTGAAAGTTAGTGTCAAGATACAGTTTTTCATGCTTAATATTTCAATAAAAAAAAAATTGAGATTGATTGAAAAATGCACATTCTACAGGGGTGGTTCCATTTTAAATGGGTCACACTGTATATGCTATAAAAGTTTTCAGTAATAGTGAACTTGCGACAGCATTTATTTTTTGTATTATTAATTCAAATGACAGCTGCAGTTCCCAAAAATAGCTCTTGCTTGCGACATGCACCAGATATACCCATAACCAAAACAACCTAAAAAACCTATAATTAAATAAATGTATACACTTTGTTTAAATACCGAAGACTCACCTTTGTAAGTAAATGAATCTCATCGGAAGCTTTATTTATAAATTCTCAAATTTCTCGTTGCTTAACATTTTTAACCTTTTCTGGTTTATATCCGTCACTTTTCCTTTTTAAAAATGCCTTAAGGTTACTTACTCTATTTGGATATATCTACATTGTGGTGAATGGATAAAGTGGTACGCAACATAGAATGATGAGTCCATAATGTTGAGCATTGGATTCTATTGGGTCACAAAAGCTAGAGAAAAGAACAATTCAAGGTAAATCTTAAATAATATTAATTTTTGTATTTCACAATGTGACATTAGGTACACATTTCGTCTGTAGAGATTAAGAGCATCAGCAATTTTTATTTTTTTTTGCTCTAATTAGATTTTTTTCAAACCACGTCTCCCTCAGTAAAATTTAAATTTCTTGACATTTAAATAAGAAAAGTTCAGACAAAAAATAAGTCTTATTCTAGAAAAATGTTTTCTTAATTTTATGGTGAATGCGCAAAGGTAATTTCAGTACGCATATCATACATACATGAAAGAAGCGTCATTCTCCGTTGAAAATAATAGAGTGCCCATCGGTAAAAATTTTACTGATAGATAGTCTTTCCAAACTTTCTGTATGGCTTCATTAGACCTAGTCTGCCACCGTTTTCTTTTGGGACTTTTCTTGTTTCGGGGGCGTTTTTCCACAAAAAATCCGAAACACCTCATTTTGACGACTACAAAAAATGTATAAATACTGTTTTATTTTCAAGTTGAAACACTTGAACTGAATCCCGAAAATAAAATTCTCTGACAATGAACATGGGTCATTGGATCGGGTGTCTGCCCCCTCGAACATGTCGGAAAAACGACCATAGGAAAATGTATTAATAACCAGTTGATTATCTCACGATCCATTCATTGAGAGCAATAAAACCAACTTTCCATATTCTCTGACACAGATTATATGGGGTCTTTTTTCAGTCTGACGCGTCAAAGTAATCGATTTCACGACCACAAAAAATCTTTAGATATACGTCAGACATGGCAATATTATATGTAGAAAGGCAGTACTTATAATGTGGCATAAGTGTCTGGCAGGTATATTGGGGCTTAACTAGAGTCTGACGAAAAAATACAATCTTTCAGTTATCACAGTAAAATACATGTTCCAGTTTGTATTGATTATTAATGATTACGAAACTGCAGAGGATGATTCATTAGGACCCCTTGAAAAAAAAGTTCTTATGAACATATGTCCGTAGTTGCTTCGTTTCTGAGATATAAGGCGTTGAAGTTTACAAAAAAAAATGGTACTGGGTACAGATTTTATTTGGTGGAGTTCGACTGTAAGTTTTTTACCTACCCAGTATCATCTCACCTCCACTGTATGTTATGGATCGCCTCCGTTGGATAAAAAAATGGTATTTAAAAAATATCATGAATTTTCTTAAACCGATTTGGTTCAATTTGGGACAGTTATTTGAACTAATAAGGCGCTTATTTAGTCCTAACTAGATTGAAATTATTGTGGCCAGTGGCGTCCCAGTGGCGTCCCTGTGGGCACAACAGCCAACAATATTGTGAAAAAAAGTACGCCACTGACTTTTTCTTGAGGGTTTCAATTCCTTTTTAGATTAGGCTACTGAAAATAAATCTTTTTGGTCTCTTGTATTTTCTTCATATCCAGCTTGGTTTTCGAAGAAAAAAATGAATGCCCCTCTATTGTAAATCATGAATACCTGCTGTGGAGACCAGCTGACAGTGATAGTAGGGTTTTTCCTGCACATTAGTTCAATAACTCTGTCAAACTTCAACAAAATCGGTTATAAAATATCTAATATTTATGTGATTCAAGTTTTCTGTTTTTGAATCATTGTTTTGTTGATGAAAAGAAGATAACATAATAATAAATTAACAATTTCATCAGTCAGCTTTTTTTATTTAATTGCAAAAATTTGGTATTGGTACGGGAATCTGTTTGGTACTTCAGAATGAAGCCATATTCAACTTTCTTATTTTCAGTTTCTTGCTACATTTGATAATAAACTCAACTGGGGTATGAAAACACTCTACAAAATGGTGATACAGTGAAAGGTATGTCAAACAAAAGATGGTTAGGAAACAAACTGAAAAATTATAAATAAAATGGCTTAAGCAGGTGCTCATGATATGCAATCGAATGGCTTTCATTTATTTTTCTCGAAAACCAAGCTGGATACGAAGAAAACACAGGGGACCAAAAAGATTTATTATCAATCTAATCTAAAAAAAAATGAAACCCACAAAACAAAGTCAGTGGCGTACTTTTTCCACAATATTGTTGGCTGTTGTGCCCACTGAGACGCCACTGGCCCTAAAAATTTCAATATAGTTGGGGTTAAATAATCGCCTTATTAGTTCAAATGAATATACCAAATTTCATATAGTCATGACATTGTTCAAATACCGTTTTATTTCAACTTCAACGCCCTGTATCTCAGAAACGAAGCAACTCCGGATATATATTAATAGAAACTTTTTTTCTCAAAACAACCTAACAAATCATCCTCTGAAGTTTCGTACCGTAGTTAGGAAACACATAAAAAAAAGAAGTCTCATAGGAAAACGTGTCAAACTAGGTCCAATGAAGCCATACAGAAAGTTTGGAGAGAGTATCTATAAATTTTTTGTGGTCGTGAAATCGACCACTTTGACGCGTCTGACTGGAAAAACGGATTCAATTCAAGTGTTTGAGCTATTCAACTTGAAAATAAAACAGTATCTATAAATTTTTTGCAGTCGTCAAATCGACGTGTTTCTGAAGTTTTTTTGGAAAAACGCCCCCGAAACAAGAAAAGTCACAGAGGAAAACGGTGGCAGACTAGGTCCAATGAAGCCATATACAGAAAGTTTGGAGAGAGTATCTATCAGTAAATTTTTTGCCGTTGAGCACTATAAGAAAGAATCCTAAATACGTCCAAAATTATGTTTTCTTCATCAACCATTACTCTTGTTTATTTCCTTGAGAAGAGGCAAGTTATGTATTGTATCGTGATCTTTAAATTTCAAATGCCCCTTTGTTCTATATCACAACTCTCTAACCGTTTACGGTTGAAAGTGTACGTGAAAATGACGGCCAACAATAAAATTATTGGTTGATGATGAATAAGCATGTCTCATCTTTCGGGTACGGACTTTCCGAGTAGTGTAACTATTTGTACGGTGAACAATATAACAAAATAAAATCGTATATAATCGTACAATCAAAACCACAAATACACGTAAATTACTATGAAATTTGTGTTGTTACATTATCATGAATTCATATTTTGTTCATTCCACAGGTAAGAACATTGAGTTTTTTATTCGATGCGCACCACCAAACACTTATGTAGAAATGAAAAGGTAATAGTCCATACTCGAAATTCGAAGCTCGAAGACCAAGTTTTTTCGGAAAAAGAACACAAAGTCGTCTCCACAAAGATTTTAATAATACCAGGATAGAAATCCTATCTTAAAGACATGTTTCGAACATATATATACTTATGTAGAGGTTTCAACTTTCCCACTTCAATGCTTCCAAAAATAATGGATTTCCTTCCTTGTCGATCTACAAAATAAACAAACAAAATTATTTGAATGAACAGAATTATATAATCTATTATTATACTTATTTGAAAATTTTAATTTCATGGAGTAGCAAAATACTTGATAGAAACCATATTGTGTTGTAAAAAATTTCAAGCAGTTCTTTGTTACATTAAAAATCTTAAATCAAAAGCTATATTAGTTTGAAAACATGAGTTCGCAGTTTGAAATAAAGAGCTTTGATGTGACAGTCATTTTTGATATGTGCATGGTTACCCAAAATATTACACCAAGGATATGCTTCTTCCATGTTAACACATGAATCTGAGGTTATGGTTTTTCACTACATCATGAAGTTGGTTATTATGATAGATAAATATTACTTAATTATTTCATTGGGGTTCACTTACCGTTTTTTGATGATAAAATGCACACTTGTAACTTTTGCTAGATCAACTTTAATTGAACTGCAATACAAGTGCACAAAATTAACAAGACGGTCAAAGAGATTATTGTACCCTTAAGGTGGGTAATTTTGTGACCATCACGGAAATTTACACCGAGAATGAAGTAAATTTCACATCACGGTGGATGTTTCCTCAATTGAAGGATAATTGCATAACTATTTTTAACCTGAGAAGGGAAAATGTATCTACTGAATGAGATATTATTCAAATTACGGACAAATACTTCCTAGAACTCAGTTAGTCAACTATGGAAGTAAGAGTCCCATGAATCTGAAATAAAATTAAGCTCTTAGGACTAAGAATACATTGTAAATTTAAAAAAAATCTCAGTGTACGATTATAATATCTGTATTCGGTCCACAATCCTACAATTCCATCTTATAAAAAAAAATATGTTAGCAGCAAATTTTCGTGGGGTTTGTCAGAAGTCTACAATATTAATTATTCACTTCCAAACAGATTCGTTAATAATTCTTCAAATATTACCTAGAAAGAATACTATCGAAGCTTGTATACAAAATTTATGTAGGCTTTCCTAGCTTTCTATAATTCAAGTGCTACGTCCTTCTGAACTTTCATTTTTCCCACACCTTCTTTTTGGCCACGTCAACCTTAAAATACGTTTCGGCTGCCACCCTACAATTATTTCGATGAATTTTTTACACAAAAATCGTAGAAGCCAATGTTGACGTGTCTTTTTTGAATATTTCATAGAAATCGCTGGTTTGAAATTGAGACCAGGCAAGTTTCATGGGAAACGATAAACAATTTTTCGTTTGGTTGATTGCAGACGTGATATCGATGAAAGAAAAGATGACGTGGCACCTGTCGGAAAAAAAATTTGTTATATACTGTTTGCATAATATCATCAGTTGAGTTACGATGAAAGATACAAGGTATATATATAATTAAGATATTTGTCTCAAATATCAGTCGAAAGATCAATTATGCAAAGTAAAATAAAATTTTAATGTTTGAACGTATATGTATTCATAGAAAAAATGTATAAAAATTTTATATTTTGGCGATTTTTCGATGTTAAACATTAACATGTATTTTCATCAAGTATCGGCGAAATCGATTCAAAGTATTTCGTTTCTGCGTGTATTTATAGATGATGATATTATTAAGAAACTTTTAAAATTCTATGATAATAATGAATAACCAAAACTGAAAACCCAAGGAGTTATCTAACTAAATTCAAATCTGTAAATCGAATGATACAAGTATTATACACTATGGTATTATATGCAACTGGTTTCGATGGTATACCTATCAATAAGATTAACTATTATATACCATTTATACAAATATCTTTTTTTCTCAAACATATCCTGAATCTTTGTTAAAAAAAAAGTAATTTTTCTGAAATAGTTCAAGAATGCGTACTTTCTCAAAGCTAATTCAGCCCCCAAAATACGCTAATCTAGTATTTTAGTCCGTTGCTAAACAAAGAACTTTCCCGTATCGAAAACGGTCCTGGAATTTTTTTTCCGGCGTCTCAACAATGAACAAACAGTGACAACGAACTTTCCCGTATCGAAAACGGTCCGGGAAATTTTTTGCCGGTGTCTCAACAATAATGACATCAATAATAGTAATTTACGTAACAAGTCCGGAAAACACTGTTTTTTTGGACGAGTGGACAGGATTCAAGATTCGGACCAAATTAATTTTATCGACCTTTGTCCAGTAAGTTTTCTCTGTGCGGTTTGAAAAAATTGGAAAACTCATTCATCAACAAGGTACCTCTTATATCAATGAAAATGAAATCATACCATTACAAAGCTGGGTTCAAAAGTAGATATAGTACTTCAGCAGCCCTCATTCAGGTTACAGACCACATCATTCGAAACACAAATAAACAAGAATTGAGAGCTTTATTGCCTTGGACTTTTCAGAGGCATTTGATGCTATAAATCATACTTTTTGATATTTAAGGTTGATATATTGTAGATTTTCGGACGAGGACAATTTTCTTTCATATCTTACGGATATAGGTGATAAACAGTATGTTATAATAATGAAATGTCGTCCACTCGAAATGTTATTTCTGGTACGTTGAGGGTTAATTTTGGGACCATTTCTTTTAAAAATTTATACCAGTTATAGTTTGACTTTTATATAATACTCTAACATTTAAACATTATGCAGAGACACACAATTACAATATATTACCCTGAATTTCCACAACTATGTATCCATTCAAAAACTCACCAATTTTTCTATCTACAAACAATAAGTGAATACGCTAATCAACATTACCTCATACTGTTGTCAGGTATTTGCCTTTTTGAGGGAATTTGTGGAGGGAAGAGTAAGATTTCTTCGAATTATTCGTTTAATTTGTTTGAAACTCTCCGATACATTTTTCGAACTTGGTTCAAATTGATAACTTAAAACTAACTAAAAATAGGAAATTGAAAAAACTTGCAGTCTAACTCCACCAAAATATTCTTTATTGTAGCTGTCATGCAGTCAGAAGACTGACATCACGTTGAAATCATGTAGTCAGAAGACTAACATTAAGAGGGAGGACATGTTTCGAAGGATTCATCCTTCATCTTCAGCAAATTATGAGTTAGTTACAAGTCGATCATATTATGGTGAAAAAACTACAATCAATGGAAACATTTTTTAAAAAATTCTTGAACTAAAAATTTTGGCCATAACCAGAGATCATGTGGTCCGCATCCGCATTATTGTTGGATGGACCATCCATGGTCCCTGACATTAGTGGTGTGGCCTCCGCTCCAGATGCGGACCACATGGTGTTTGGTTATGACCAAAATTTTTAGTTTAATAATTTTTTAAATAATTTTTCCCATTGATTGTAGTTTTTTCACCAGAATATGATCGACTTGTAACTAACCCATAATTTGCTGAAGATGAAGGATTAATCCTTCGAAACATGTCCTCCCTCTTAATGTTAGTCTTCTTACTACATGATTTCAACGTGATGTCAGTCTTCTGACTGCATGACAGCTACAATAAAGAATATTTTGGTGGAGTTAGACTGTAAGTTTTTTCAATTTCCTATTGAATCTCACCTCCACTGTATGCAATGGATCGTCTCCGATGGACTAACTAAAAATGATTGTTACTTGATGCTATTTGGCTATAAAAAGTATAGGGCTTTTATCTCAATAACTGTATCGAAAAAATTGATGTGGTGTGATTTCCAACACGATCATTGGTATTATTTTTGATGCCGACCTCAAATTTGAACAATTTGTTAAAAAACGATCAGTATCCTCAAAATGATTAAGATAAATAGACAATGTTTCAGTTATTCAATCAGGAAATTTCTTGTATAGTCTCAACTATGGTGATTACCATGTACGGTAATCTCTCGAGTAAATTTAACCAAAATAGGAGACAAGGTACAAAACTATTGTAGATTGATGATCTATTCTCCAAGAAAATTCGATTATATTTCCAACAAAAATTGCGTACTCAATATGATTTATGCAAATTTTTGTACAAAGTTTTAAAATCCAAAATCATTTCATTACTATACAATAAATTTATTCCAAGGTTCATGTGATGTTCTCTTTTGATAAAAAAACAAACTATATGTTCCTCATCAAAATACCTCTGGTTTAGATATCACTTATCTTTAAAATTTTAGTCACTGTCATTGAATTATATGCAATTTCCAAATCTAAAATTAGAACTATTGTAAAAAAACACTTTCTGAAAACTAACATGAATTCACAAGTCTTGATAGTTATTTCAACGAAATGGGGGAACATTCTCCATGAAAATTGAAAAATGAAAAATGTGATTTATTTGTAATATTTAACAGAGAACAACTACTTCCCCGGCACCAGCCATGCTGGACAATGATAGATATTGTGAAAAAACTCTAACTGAAAAGAAAAGAAAAAATCTGGAAGTGAAAATTCGCATTTTCATTCAGATAGTGGATTTTTTAAATTTTCTCTAGTTTTCACTGAAAAAAATCATTAAATAAATTAGATAGGGAGAATGTTATTAAAAAATATCACTCACAGAAATCGTTCATTTCATTGAAGCAAGATTCGCTTCTCTCGCATTTAATCCCCAATACATTTTGGTCGACGAAAATCTATTTCGCTTTGCCAAGCTCTTCAGGGGGATTTATAATTCATGATAATTCATGAATACCTCCCAAGAGGTTATCTTGAACGATGGAAAATAACGACTAAAGTTTGTCTTTCAGCCGTAGATGATTCCACAACAGATTTTATGAATGTCCCATTCATATTGTCGAACTAAAATCCAAATTCATATGTACTAATTCTACGAAACCTGATCAAAACGCGAAATGTCATACATCATCTACTCATTTTTATTTCTTGCCATTTATCATTTAATTTGTTTTTTGAATTGTACAACTCATTAGGTTAGGTGTAAGACGAAAAAATTGTATTGTACTTTCTTGGAAGATGATACGGTGACTATAATGGAGATTTCTGACATAAAATAAGTCGAATAAAAACACCAAATCTAAGATTTACGCAGGGCCGTTCCTAGGGTGTCGGCCGCCCGAGTGCAAAGACCTAATGTGCCGCCCCTCCAGAAGATTTTTCGTATTTTGAGTAAAATTTAACGTTGATTTTATAAACTCATCTACTTGTATAACAGTAAGAAGTAAGTAAAAAACATTAATGAAAATGCAAATAAAATAAATAAGAATTTTTCAAAAAAAGATATCCCAATCGGCAACATCTATCCCATCAGTATTTTCCGTATGATGAAAATCGTTTTAGGCATGAGAAAAATCGAGAGATGGCTTTACCATCAATGGACAGACTGAAATTAACGTTCTTGCTATGGTTGTGGATGATAAAAGTTTTAAAACAAAATTATTATATATTTTTTTAGATTCATTCTTGTTTGCTACACCCAATTGAACTTAATGTGTTCAATTTCCACGCACTCTAATCAGTTATACTAAATACTTTTCGCAAAATGTATGTATTCAACTTCTACGCACTCAAATGTCTACGTAAGGTTAGTTTGTTCTGGTTCAATTATACTGAATAATTTTCGCAAAATCTATGTATTCAATTTTCCGCGCACTCAAATGCCTATATGTACATAAACTTGAATAAATATTCAATCTGAAACTCAAATTTTCTTCAACCTCAAAAATATAGCGATATGAGGCAGGTATTTGGTGTCAGTGTGTTTGTTGACTTTATTCTTTGTAAACTTTGAAGCGCGCCGCCCGCCGCCGGCATACCTCAATAAGAATATGGCAATCAACAAATTAAATATGTATTCGAAAAGTTTGGTATGCGACGCTGCCTTCGATTTTTTGCTTTTACTGATTGAAGCCCATTTTTTGTGTTTTTTTTCGATTCTAGTTTTGTTTCGCCACCGCTCATGTTCTGCCGCCCGGGTGCTTTGAACCCGCTGCACCCGGGTTTAGTCGGCCCTGGATCTAAGCCTTGTATTTAAAGAAGTTGGTGGACTAATCACCTATTAATAAGCGATTTACTTCAGTTTAATCTGAATAGAAATCTTTTTGGATATCATACAAATACACAACAAAAACATTCCGATATTAACCGACCACATGGAATCAGAAAATAAAAGAACACACATCTGTCCCGCAGAAGTCCTCCGCCTCCTGGATTTCTTACTCACCGTCAGGCAAGAATAGGCGGAGAACTCCGTCCATGGCTCGTTTTGTTCGAGTATAGATCCACAGCACACTTTAATTCATTATTAATTAAAAACTTCTATGCAATCTAATAAAGTAATGCCGTTAAAACAAAAACAAACAAATAAGCAGCTGTCAAGGGATTACAATTCTGTTTATCGAGGAGGTGTGGTGCGAACAAAACGAGTTGAATTGAAATTTTCCAGGTTTATGAACATGTCTGTACGATGTTATCGCTTCACTGCCCTTTCCTTTTTATTCGATTGATGGCATTGTTTTTTAATTAGTGGAAACCATCAGGAGGTTTTCTGAGAGTTTTGGCGAGCATTTTAACGCTATTGCTGTTTTTGATTGGGGACTGCGGTTCCTTTCATGCTGAGCTTTTGTTAAGAAGTGTTTGCGGTTCGTATTATTAGCCTGAATGAGGAACCAAAGAAATAACCGAAAGGGGTGGTCGAAATTAATTTGAAAACAATACAATAATTCTTCTTGTATCACGGGCGATGTCAAACTTGGACAAGAGAATTGATTTCAGATGACATGTTCGTTTTCAGGAGAAAAGTAGTTGATAAATAATGGGCCTACACTTTTCATTTCAACACTTTCAAATTCATTGGATGAATTAGTTCTGGGGAATATTCACCATTAGTATATTGTGACATTGGCCGCGTTAACGCCGTTAACAAAATTTAAATCAGTAATAAATTTCCTATATAAACAGTTCGGATTTCACGAAGCTAAATCTTATACACAAGACCCAATGATAAACCTAACAAAATAAATAAACGAGGCAATGGATAGAGGCGATGCAACCCTTTACATCTTCGCCCATTTAGCTAAAGCTTTCGACACTATTTCCCAAAAAAAAATTTGAGAATGATGAAAAATATTGGCGTCAGAGGCATCTCACTGAAAATCATTACGAGCTATATGTCGGAAAGAAAATTGTGTGTTCAGGTGGAGATTCCACCAGCTCAACATATTATGCGATATATAGAGTACCAAAAGGCACGGTTTTAGGACATCTCATGATCAATATAGAACTCTATGACCTGTATAGCCTTGATAACGACAGAATAGCTGACCGAATACCTGGTTTTAATAATTCGGTTCTCAACCAAACCAATAAAAACCTTCTTTCAAAAACAATGATGTGATCTAACCTAATTTCTTAACGTTCACATTCACAAATTTTGGTGGTTAAAAATCTAGTTGTTTTCTCTTGCACCTAAGTGTCTAGACTACAAAATTAGACCTCACAAAATGTACTTATATGTCGAATTTCGTCGTGTACAAATGTCTACGTAAGGCTAGTTCATTCTGGTTGGAAAAGATTCCTCACAAAATGTATTTTTTTTGTGTCCAATAAAAAAAAAGACTGTAACTGAAAAGTAAAAATCTGAAAGTGAAAATTCGCATTTTCCCCAATACATTTTGGTCGACGAAAATCTATTCCGATTTGCCAAGCTCATAAGGGAGATCCATTGAATTGGAAAGCAGGCTCTTTAGAAGGAATTATAAACATCAAGGATGGAAATGGTTATCTTGAACGATGGAAAATAACGACTACAGTTTGTCTTTCAGCCGCAGATTATTCCACAACAGATTTAATGAATATTCTATTCATATTTTCGAACAAAAATCAAGATACAATGCTCATGACAGGTCTATGTCAAAAAATAACTTTCAAAGTTACATACTAAAATTTCAGCAATTTCTATCGATGCCTAGAAACCCCCTTGTCTGAGGTGCCTTGTCCTTCATTTTAATCTGTTTTCGACAGTACCAAAATTATGCCAAACTAATTAATGAAAAAAATCATCAAACTACTTTACGTATCTAACCAAATTCTAGGACCTTTTACACAACGCATTTCAATCGATTACAAGTGGACACTGAAATGTTGATTCTAATATATCTAGAGAATTCACAGAAGACATAATTTTCTTCGACGATTATGTCGGTGACTACTCTCCTACCCCAAATAATCTCCCAGTGTTAGGCTAATAAGGATCCAGAATTAGCATGTTGGACGTATCTGTTCACAATGAAGGTTAATTTTAAATCCCAGAATGATGAAATTGTTTGAATCCATTCCCAGCTTTGACGAACAAAGTTACAAAAGCGGCAATCACATTGTAAATTCCGCCTTGACGCTGTTCGCAGTGAATGAGACGGCGTCGAGTCGCGTGCGACGCCTAGCGACGCCTATGCAACACCGACGAGATCAAAGGACGACCTTTTTTGACCCAATCCGATGAATTTTGATTTTGTTTGACTGCTGGATCATCACGTTCTAATAGAGGCTTTGTTATTCGATATCACTGGAGGCCATGATTAAAATGTTGTTTGTTCGATATTGTCGACTTTATGCACTGCTATGTGTGTTCAGTGACAGTTTTGAATAATTGGGTGTCTTTCAAGAAAACTTGATGCGACAATGATGACAGATCCGAATAACAACGAAATCATGTCCAAGAGCAACTAATAAATGGCCTAAAGATATCTTACATATATTTACAAATGTTTCACTAATAATATTGATAGCGTTTTGCCTATGAAGTAAGTGTTATCAAAAATCGAACAACGAAATATTCACATTGAATATAAGGAACTCTTGGGCCTAATTCACACAAGGTAATCTCTGGCGCATCTCTCGAGATAACAATATCATGAGTATGATAAGTAGAAATTGAAATGGAGACTCAACGAAAACAATCGTGGATAGTGCGAATGAGTTTTTCTGAACACGGCGCAGACAAAGGTATTCATAGCTCCACAGAGTATTGTTCGATTATTTTGAACAAAAATCTAAAGAAATAATAAGTTTTTTCCAGTAGACTACTTATTCGACAGTTAAGTCAACGTTAATAATAATATCGACCTCAACAACTATGCCAAATTCATTTCGTATTTGCAATTAAAATCAAAAGAGATCTTTTTTTACAGTTGTAGAAAAAAATACAATATGAAACTCGTGAGTAAAGCTCTTTTTACTCGTTGGTATTGCCATTTCCTAATAAAAAATGTCACTTTACTCTTAGTACATAAATTACTATAATAATCAAGTCACTGTGATAGACAACAATTAATAAAATCAATCTACGAAATGAGCTATTTCATATTTTATACTCGCCATTCATCAGTACAAAGTGACGATAGCTTTGAATTTACGATTTCAAAATCAACATATAGAGTATTCGAAACATCTGATGCATATTCCTTTTGAAATGACAGATGATTGAGAATCTGAATGTGATTATAATTATAAAGGAAAGTAGTCAACAAAAAACAAGTACTATCCTGGCTGATATCTCCATGACTATTGAAACTAATGTATTTGCAGATATTCTGAAGGAATTATTCTCATTACAGATGATTTGGATTTTTAATCCACATGTTTCAGTTCATTGTTACCATTCCTTGCTTGAAATAGTTTTTGTTCTTGATGCACAGAAAAGCTTTGCACCTTTTGCAACTTTTGTGATTGATATATCCAACTAATTCTTGTATATGAATGCACCCTGGTCATGCGACATGCAATCACAAATATTCGTTAAAATTTTTGAAACCACATAGTTGATATTGTGTGTTATTTTTTCATTTATGCATTGATACTTCAATCCAGTAACCTTGTATTTGTTTATGTTGTTGGTATACAGGATTAATAATCCAAGGTTTTGACCTCGAGCGCTGAATAAAACATTGTCTAAAAAACAAGACAATTAAAAAACAGAATTCTTCCACCTTTTTTAAATTTTTGGCGATTTTAGCCCTGAAGGATTAGATTTACTATATTAACTGCATGAGATATTTTCAAAGTAGAATAAATTCACTACGATTCGAGACGAGATTCGCCCAGATTCGTCCCTGTAGACCAAAAAGTTTCAGTAAAACAGTTTTTCAAAATTCATCGTAATTTCGAATTCGAAAATTTGTAGCAATATTTTGTTGTTCTGTTAGAATTTGACATATTGAAGTAGACAATGTAAGGTATGTCGAACAAAGGAGATAATCAGAGTCGAATTGAGGATTATTTCAAATTCGCTTTTTTTTCTGTAGCACAACTTTCTCACCCGGAGGGTGGATATCTACCTCACAAGGCATGATATCCAAACATTTCGCGATTTCATCCGATAAAATTTAATCTCTGGCAGGATTGTCAATATGACTTTGATGAGTATTAATTTCAAGAGCCTCTTACCTGACGTTTCCGACAACACTCTTTTCCGGTCATTTTGTTCAATATTTCTCAACCAATCACCCACCTTTTCCTTCGGATCGTCTGATGACGATTCTTCACTTCCTTTTATTATGTTTTCCTCAAATTTTTCTTCCAATTTCGCCTTTCCTAAAGCCAACCTATTTTCGACGATCTTTCTTTCCCTTTCTAGCTGTATGCTCATTATTCTTGCCAACTTTTCATCAGCTTTCATTTTGGCTTCCAGTAATTTCCTTTAAAATGTACTGCTTGCTTTAGATGTGACTGACTTCTTCGATTTACTTTTTGTAGGATGATACAGTGCGGCTTTTTATAGCTCCCGCCTCTCTGTTAACTTTTGAACGGTTCGAAGTACAAACATGGGAAAAAACTGTTTGTGGGGCATCACTGACACTACTTTTTGAAATCAAACAAATGGTCATTGCTGGACAGACGGCGCGGGGCACATCAACTTGAAATTTTCGAAAAGCATGAAATTAAAATTGAAATTTCGAAAAAAGGTATTCATGAATTTCGATAATATTCAGATGGTTGTAAAGAGAGTTATATTCTATATATAGTCATTTTATATCTCGATATTGATTATGTGCTCCAAAAACACATTAAAATCATAAATATCAAAATAACCGTAACAATTCATTTATTTTCGCTACAGCTTTTGTCAGGAATACCCGAGGTGGAATTACTGGGCATTAGTCGGGAATTAGTGACATTACTCGGGTATTACTTGGGAATTAGGGATATTACTTGAAAATTATTGGGCATTACAGGTATTACTGGTGTATTACTCGGACATGGGTATTACAGGAATCTCAGAAGTGAGGAAACAATTGTAATCGGTGCAAGCCAAAAAAAAAGTTCTTCAAAACATGGGAATTGAAATTGTCTAAAAAATTACAGATATCCAAAAAAAAAGGTTATCCGACTAGTACTTGCCAAACAAAAGTAACATTGAGACACGATTTATTTTATATTTTTTTTACTTTTCTGATGGGCATAACTGGCATTACTTGGGGTGTATTACTCGGGAATTACTTGGGTATTAGTGACGTTACGAACGATTTTTGGGAATTTGTATTACACAATATTCTCAGCGGTTTTCCCCTCGGGAATACCAGTGCAGTTCCTCAAAGTCATAAGGTTTTTCAAATTTCAGGAATAGTCTCTCCACTTTCAATCATTTCAATCACTTTTTCAATGTATTCGACGTACGTTTCAATAACTAAGTTACCATCATCAGGAGCGATGATATTAATAAAGTGTTCTGGTGGAGTGAATACACTTTGAAAAATATTACAATGATGATTTGATAATGATGATCGATTGTTTGTAGTATCCATTCCGTTTAAACATGCTTGATGCATTTCTGCTTTTAAAAACCAACAAATGAGAAATTCAGAAAACACACTTCTCCAAAAATAGTATGCTTATGTTTTTGTCGGAAATAACGAATATTCATATCAATCTCGAATATGAATCCGTTGGATTTTCTATGTGAAATGGAAATTTTATTGCTTTCCAAATCCTGACATGATGACTATTCTAGATGATAGAATGAGTTTAACTTTCGGGAACATTAATTTCATCTTGGAATCTATTCCTTGCTACGTGAACAGATAACTTTACATTTTCGATCATATTTCACAATCGCTCCGAAAATATATCGAACCACCGGAAAGCCTCCTACAACAAGGTGAAGTTAGCAGCTGTTTACTATTATTCTACGTCTACCAGTCAAACTAATTCATCATCTTGGAATCGTACACGGCTCGACTGTACCGTTAAAATATGAAACATAAGTGCGAACGACAAAAACAACCGCTCTACAACACACTTCGATGTGACAAAGTGTTTCGACGTGTCAGTGTGTTATCAGCAGGGTTGGATTCGCGTTGGTAAATCGAAGAGTTGAAAAATACTGGAATATAGATTATTACTGAATTGAATTGTAAAACTTATCGAAAAATAAACCTGAAATTAAAGGTTTATTCGTCGCCTGAGATGTTCCATGATGTTAGGTGAAAAGTGTTTTTATTACCACAGGTAACAAGTCAATAATAGTGTATCTTCTTTTTTTTAGAGGATAGTAGTTGTTGTTTTCTGTTGAATAGTTGCCAACGAAAATACCTATTGTAATGAAACTATATGCTTAACTTTGTTCCATTAAATTATGATTATACTATTATTTCTTCTGATTCATTTCCACCAAATAAAATCAATAGTTTTAATAGACAAAGTAATGTATGTTAGGAGACATCACGTATCGGGTGATACCCTGTATCCTACCTAATGAAGTCACAGTTGATAATTCATTGAAGTTAGGGAATGACTGTTATACTTTAAGTTGGGAATTGATTTGTTAGTCAGTCGATGAGTTGAGTTCGACAATAAACGTTCGGTGTTCAGTATTATCAAGTGTATCAGTGTCTTCTACCTACCCTACCTAACATCAGAAGTGGTTACGACTCACGTTGAAATGGGAAGACGTAGGAAATACTCTTCAAGCAGCTCTTCTCCTAGTAGCAGTTCGAGTTCTTCCAGTTCAAGTTCCGACCAAAAGAGTAAGAGACGTAAATTAAATTCAAAAAGAACCAAACGAAGTTCTAGAGAAGCGAGGGTAAGCCATTCTTCAATTCCTTTGTTGCATGAGAAAGTGATGAGTACATCTAACGCGATACCGGAGTTTAACCCATTTATATAAATATCCAGATGACTCGCACTATAATAAACCTAGTTGTAGAAAAGATTTCAGTCACACCGATGTCCCAGTCAAAACCAAAAAAGTAAAACATTTTGAAAAACTAAATACATTTGCAATGGGTACAAAGAAAAATAGCAATTATTGCAGCAGGTGCGGTATCACAGGCAGCCACAGTAGCGATAATTGCCCTCATCGATATAAAATTTGTAACAATTGCAAAACAAAATGGCATATTAGCAGAGCTTGTAAGTCACATATAAAATCGGAGAGAGCTTACGAAAACCAAAATAATAAAATGAAAAATGAAAATGTCAATATGATAGTCAATCACAATTTCAAGTTAGTCACGGAGACTTGTGTGAGTCAAATAAAATTGAACTACAAAAATTCCACTGTTGCTTGTACGCATCAATGAAAAAGTTAAGCAAAGCACATTCTGTCATTATGAAAATAGACACTACTACGCTAAAACCCGTAACATTCCGGCCCTATAGATTATCACAGTCGGACAAAAGTATTATGAGGAAACATATTGATGAGTTGCTTACTGCAAACATAATAAAAAAGAGTAATTCAGAGTATGCCAGTCCGGCAATGTTAGTAAATAAGAAAGATGGAAATAAAAGACTAGTAGTTGACTATAGGGCCCTGAATAGAATTACAGAAAAAATTAAGTTTCCCTTACCCATTATAGAAGACCTGATTGATTCCCTTGGGGTTACAAATTTTTTTCGACGATGGATCTAGCTGCGGGTTACCATCAAATACCCCTGTACCATGATCATACGCACAAAACGGCTTTTGTAACGCCAGAAGGGCATTTTGAATATTTAAGAGTTCCATTTGGATTATGCAACGCTCCTGCTATGTTTCAAAAATTCATGTCCGAAATATTTGAGTGTTAGCCATATTCAAGCCAAAACTGGAAACACACGTGTACACGGATGCAAGCCAAGATGGAATCGGAGGCATACTTACACAAATGAATGGCAACGTAGAGAAACCTATTGCTTATTATAGCAAAAAAACATCAGTTGACGAAAGGAAGCTCCATTCATTTGAATTAGAACTACTCGCTATTGTGAGGACCTTGGAACGCTTCAGATACCCTGTATCCTACCTAATGAAGTCACAGTTGATGATTCATTGAAGTTAGGGAATGACTGTTATACTTTAAGTTGGGAATTGATTTGTTAGTCAGTCGATGAGTTGAGTTCGACAATAAACGTTCGGTGTTCAGTATTATCAAGTGTATCAGTGTCTTCTACCTACCCTACCTAACATGTATAACGATACTTACTCATACAATACAAAATAATGTATATCACTGATGTGTAAGTATACCACTGAGTCAACTCTGGGGTGAGATTCTGTGTACCATAGAATTCTATTGTCGATAGAAAAGGTGAGATAACGTTATGGTTGAATTAATGGGAGAGAAAGAGACAAAACTGTCGAAAATATGATTCTATGGTACACAGAATCCCACCCCTGTATTGTTTACTGTTCTTCTTCACCTATACGTGCTTCCTCATATATCACCTCAGATCGACAGTACGATCATTCTAGACGAAATTTCAGTTGTTTCGAGATCACGCGCATCTCGAATCTTCAGAATTCTTGATTGATCGAAACGTAGCTGTGAAAATCTCTTTCTTGGTAATACCCGTGGTGATGTAATCTTTGTCTCAAACAGCATGAAAGCGGTCAGGTCTAGCTCCAGGCTCCTTACATTGAAGATATGTCGTCCCGTAATATCATCCTAGGAGTATTTCGAAATCTGCAAGATTTTCCATACATATAACGTCAGGTTCGGTGGAAGTAACACTCTACATTATTTATGTTCGATCGTTAGTAAAATATTTGTGGTTTCTCTCTGAAATGTCAGTGTTGATGCTACAGCTCCTGCATTTCATTCATTTACTCTAGCCTCGGCTTCAAATTGTTAGCGGTAAATTATCAATGGAGATTTCTCATTTAATAGCTTCATGAAAAGCTTCCCTGTTCCAAAACTGACATTGACATAACATTTTATCCCCCTTTGAACTTCATCCAAGTTCAAACTCATGTTCATAATTGAATTTCCGTTCACAGTTTCTGTAAATTTCTGCCTTGATTTCCTCTCTGAATTTCCACAGATTGTTTCCTTTATATTGTACATATCAGCTTCGACGGTTTCTGTTTCTTCTTCCAGTAGGTTTGTCATTCCACAAAGTTCCCCTTTTTAGCCTTTTTGTGTTTTTAGGAACTTATATCTTCTTACTTATGGCGTTTTCATGAAATTTTTCTGCCAGTCTTTTTCAAATTTTCTAGCTCTTCTCTCAAACTCTTCTAGTTTTTTAGGAGTTTATCTTTTAAAGTATCCGGATTTTCTGGAATATTTTCTTCCAGGTTTATTTATTTTCTAGAAGTTTATCTTCCCAGGATATGTTATTCTTGTCGAGTTTATTCATTATCGAGCTCAAATCATTTTCAGAAACAGTCTATGCCTTTGGATTCTCTCTGCGAGTGTTTATTATTAATATTATTATAATGGGAGAGTCGTCTAAAATGGGGACACTATGTATTTCAGCTCATAAATTAGAAGTTTATTGAAAATAAATTTCGAGAAAAAGTATGATGATAAATGAGTAATAACCTATTAAAAAATACCTACGTTGTTGGAGATAACTATTTACTCTAATGATAAAACATGATATATGTATATAGTGCAAATACCCCATTTTAAACTACTGGTTGGGCAAAATGGGGACTCCATTAAAAATAATATAAATTTAGGATATACTATAATTGTTTGAAGCAAATAAAATTTACTAACAAAAATGACAAACAAATGTCTCATCTCCTTCTTACACGGCAGTGCAACCTTCATGAGTCCATCGTCGACAAACATAACATTGCACCCATCCTCCGTTTGTATCAATCTGAAATCCAAATTGTTGAGTCTTCTCATTCTGTTTTTATTCTTTTCAGCAGACCGTAATATGCCGAAACAAATGGCATTTATCTCACACTTCATTCAAATTAACGTATAACATGTCAAACGTATTGCTGACAGTAATAGAATGAGATGACATACCACAATTTTATCCTTATGTATGAAAACAAAAACTCGAACAAAATCGTAATATTTTCGGTAAAAAACTTGGATTCTCGCGTCTCAATGAACACGTGTTCTAGTGGGCAGCTCACGGCATACTAAAGTATTGATGGCTGAGAACAGAATATCGGCCACTCTCACGAAAACAGCAGCACTCAGTAGGCGGAAACACCATGTCCCCGTTTTACCCGCCGTCTCCATTTTAGCCGACTTATTCCTATTTATTATGTGGAAGATTGGATTACCCAATCCATTTTACAACTTTTATATTACCTTTCTATATTCCAAGATGGCTACAAGTTTTGTGGATTTGTCTAAATTCAAGATGGCGGATAACTTTTATTGATTCCATTCCAAATAGATTTAAGATGGCGGCTTCAAGAAGGTGGACGTTTCTTGTGAGTATAATTTGATTCTACTTAAATTTCGTATGTAGAGGTTTTTGAAATCAAAGATTGTGAATTTTTGTCGAATCTTGACGAATTTTGTAATTATGGCCCCATTCTCTTCAAAACTGCTATGTGAGGGTATTTGGGGTCGAAGATCATGATTGTCAACTCCAGAATGCAGACTAGTTTTCTAACTGGGATGTAGGGATTTTCGAGATCAAATATTATGAATTCTTTGTCAAAATTCAGGAATCCATGATGGCGGACGAGTTTTGTATAGTCAGATTCCCTCCAAAATTGGTATGTTAAAATTCACAAATTCACAAAAGAAGGCAGCTCTAGGATGGTGGACGAGTTAATATTCAGATGGCCTCCCCACTGAAGAGCTAAATAATAGATCAAAACTCACAGGAAACAGGTCTTAAACAGGCTAAAATAGCTTTGAAAAAACTTTTCAAAGACAAGATTTTATTCAAATACCATATATAAGAAGTAGAAAAATTATATCTGTAGATGTGTATTTCAGGTTATTCTGTGAGTTACAGATTCAAAGCTTGCCGCTTTCGTATTCGAACTGAAAGCTTTGCACGGCAAACTTTTCAATGCATTTGAATGGAAACTTGCCTCAAAAAGTTAGGTAATCATTTTCCGCCAAATATGCATCGTCGACTCTTTATTTATTGACTTTATAACTATTGTAATATTCTTTGAATAAACACTCTAGTAGTATTGATTGGGATACTATTTATTGCAAAGAATTAAAAGATTAACCTTAAGGAAGATTAATCCCAATTTTCCGAGCTTGTCCGTAGATATAAATACACTTGTAGTCTTTTTAGTCTGTAGTAGTCTTTTTCTCACCCCAAAATAACGGTATGCCTTTGAAAGACAACTCATTAACGAAGGTGACTCAACGCATTGGACCTCTCTTGAATCACCAATCTGCCCAATAAATCATTCCATTTTGAAAATAAAATCTTTGGGAAAAAGCAGAGCTTTCTGGACTAATTATATCTACTCTATCTATCTATCTTTAAGGTAAGTCTACTAATCTTTTGATTTTCCATTGCTTGTCCTACATATAATTACACTTGTAGCTGTTTAAAGTTTAAACAAGATTTTATTCCAAATAATTTTATTGTTATTATATTACCCATAAATTCTATATTCAGCTTAGAGTGAACGATTTGTTTGCAATTGAAGAAACAAATTTCAAAAATTGTTAACAAATGATAGATAGTCCCAATACTAAATTATAACATGATATAATGTAATAATTGCAATCAATAACAATATATTTCTAATACTAATTTTGGATAATGTTTGAACTCGTTGGGCTGAAGTTGAAGCCATTAATGAAACCATTTTATATGTTAACATTTTCTATATCCAGAGATTCTGAAGGTTTTAGTCCAACTAGATATGTTAAAAACAGGTTCGGGATTCCAGACGAACTGCTATTTAGGTACCGATATATAATAAACACCATTTAGAAACCTATTTATGATTCGTTCATCTCCTGCATTTAATGGTTTGAAGATCATTTTGAGTGTTGGTGTGTATGAGTTAATCACTAAGTACGATAAGCCTGTGTTTAGTGTTTCAGAAAAAAATGCTCAAACCATTTAGTCTAAGAGCCGAAGACTTAAAGAAAATTTTAAATTTCCAAACGGTGTACAGAGAGAATAAAAAATAGAAATTTTAATCAATTGTAAATCCCTTATTATTGACATTATAAAAAAGTTCATTCAAGGAGGTTGAAAACAATATTCAAATTTGGTATCACAGCCAGCGTGGTTTACTCTTGATCAAAATTCAATGTTTTGTTCCCCCCTGTACAATGTTTGAAAATTTAAAATTTCGACAACTTTTATGCAAGTATTCTGCAATACACTAATTTTCATAAGGAATAAAATTTTCTGACAAATCGATAATAAAAAAGTTTTCCATATGGGACAAATTTTTGAAACTCACTGTATATAGTCTGAACCACATTTTGATAGGCAACCCATTTTAGGCATATTCGTCTATTTAAGAAACTTCACAAGAAGTATATTTCATCCGTTAAGCAGCACGGTGAAGGTCGACCTCTCTTCGGATCCTGTACTAATTCTCAAATTCTAATTATATGGTTCGGTACTCCTATTCTTACAAAAATCCCAATACTTGTTGTAACAGACGGTGTATTGTTTCAACGTATTATCCGTGATCGACGCAATTATAGTGGACATGGAAGCAATTTCTTGCCACCAGGGAAATCTTCTGATGCAAAGGGTGGTGTTCCCTAAATGGAGAAGTAAGCAAATATTTTGTAGGCTCAAAAATTATAGGGTCACTTGTTAAAAGGGTTAGGAAAACCGGGTACCATGGTTGAGATGGCCATTGTGGTACTACAAGTATTCCGGATGCCTTTTCTTGAAATATTTTTTCTATTACTCTCGCGAAATGGAGAAAGACGTAAAAGAAAAAACGTTTCCAGCTAATCGTAAAGGCATCTACTGAGAAACAATCTGGGACCGGGAACCACGATATGTATTTCTCACATTTTTATTTCAGTTTTGTATCAAACAAATCAACTTCCAGTTTTCCAAACCTTTCAACAACGAGCAAATACATTTGTTTTTCATCTCATTGGTAATTCATCAAAATATACAGGGTGTTATCTGTAACTAACAACATTTTTTATTTGTTATTCATCCGTAATGTTTGGTTGATTTCGATTTTTATTTCCTTAGTCATGAAGAACCTAAAAATGTCCAAAGAATGCTGTAGGGAATATTCGAATATTAATTTTTTATGGCTACCTACGAGCAAATTGAAAAGTGAAAAATTGGGAAAAACATAGTAGGGATTTTTTTATCGCAAAAATAACACTAAATTCTGTTTCAGAGTACTCTGAAACCTGCAAATAGCAGTTCTTGATTATTTAAAATATACAGGATGTCATCTGTAACTAACATATTATTGATTTTTATTCATTCCTAATGTTTGGTTGATTTAATTTTTTTTTTACATAGGTAGTCATTAATTACTTGAGAATGTTCCAATAATGCTGTAGAAAATATTCAAATATTACGTTTTCATGGCTAGCTATGACCAGTCGAAAAGTGAAAAAGTGAGGAAATAGTTATTTACCTAACAAGTGCGGAAAGTAGTACTTTTCCGCACGCGACGGCAGTTGCACGAACGACGCTGAGTGGAGTTCGGGCAAGCCGTTAAGGGCGGAAAAGACATTTTCCGTAAGAGTTAGGTACAATATATTTCCTACGAGTGTTTTTGTACATCTCATTTATAAAAAAACAAGGTTTATAGTAAACAAATCTTTATAACAATGCTACAAAATGACTAATAATACAGAATAGAGTCATAGATCATTAAGTTAGTCCTAAATATCCTCATTTTCAACAATACAAAAATCGTGCGGAAAAGTAAAAATCGTACGGAAAAGTAAAAATCGTGCGGAAAAGTAACTTTTCCGCACCATTTTAAATCGTACGGAAAAGTACAACTTTCAAAACGAAAAATCGTGCGGAAAACTTACTTTTCCGCACGCTCGTAGGAAAATACATTAACGATTTTTGTAGCACAAGTACGTAACAGCGGATTCTGAATCAAGACATCCTAAAATCCCTACAACATAATTCATGAGTCAAAAAAATATATAGGGTGTCATCTATAGCTGGCAAAATTAATAACGCTTATTCATCTGTAGCGTTTGTTGATTTAAAAAAATTCTTCTCCAGTCGTAAAGTACCCAAAAACGTTCAGTATATCACTTGTTTATAGCTAGATATGGAAATTGAAACGTTAGGGAAAACATAATAAGATTGTTTTATCTCCGAGCTAACACCAAATTCTCGTTCAGAACACGCTCCACAAGATTTATAAATAGATGTTACCATTTACAGGATGATATCGTGTTTAATTTCCTGACCCGGGGAACGGAATCTGGGGGCTTTTTTTCAACTCTGTTGTCTCGGTGATAGAAGGATGTTTACCCCAATTTTTCAATTTTCTACTGGTCATATCTAGCCATGGTAGTATAATATTTCGTTATTTTTCACAGCATCGATTGAATATTTTGGGTAATTTTTGACTGGAGAAGAAATTTTGAGAATCAAATTAACACTACGGATAAATAAAATTTATGCCAGCTATAGATGGCACCTTGCATATTTTTAGAATAAAGTACAGAGGTGGAGCTCTAAAGGTGTTCTAATCCAGAAACCGCTGTTACTTTTGTGCATTAAAGTGTTTTCTCCATTTTTTCACTCCTCAACTGGTCATAGAAAGCCTTGAAAAAGTAATATTTGGTTATTTTTTATAGCAATAATTGAACATTTTAGGTAAGTACCTACTTTGTTACTATAGACACAATTTTCAAAATCAACAAAACACTACGGATTAAAAATGTTGCTAGTATGTAGACACCCTGTATACTTTAATGAGATCTGGGGGTTTAAGCATATTTTAAACCAGAATCTGATATTAGTTTCGAAGTAAAAAGTCTTTAGTGTGTTTTTCCCAATTTCTCAATTTTCAACCGGTCATAGAAAGCCATGAAAAAGTAACATTTGGTTATTTTCTATAGCATCAATTGACACATTTAGGCACTTTGTGACTAGAAAAAGAAATTTCGAAAGCAACCAAATTTTACGGATGAATAACAAATAAAAAATGTTGTTAGTTACAGATGACACCCTGTATATTTTGATGAATCAGCACTGGGATATGGTGGTTTAGGGGGTTCTGAAACAGAATCTGGTGTTATTTTTGCGATAAAAAAATGCCTAATATGTTTTTCCCAATTTTTCACTTTTCAATTGGTCGAATGTATCCATGGAAAATGGATAGTAACACGAATATTTCATAAACCGGAAGGTAGATATTTCTGAGTACGATACGTAATAAAAAACAAATTTTGAAATCATTTTACTGTCGAGAAAATACGAGGGTGTGGCTGCTCAAAGTGGGACACACTGTATATCATTCAGTTCATATTCTGTTTTGACAGATTTTATTCTAGATAGTTGATCAGCTCCACTGTTCTCCTTTGACAGTACATATGACGCAAAGACTGACACATTTTTTGACTCCATTCCCACAATTTTCTGGTTGTAAGGTTCAGTTCAGTATTCCCAATAAAATTATACCCCTTCTCTGTTCGGTGTTCCAAAAACCATGGATCTTCGTTCCCTTGCAGTACGCCCCCATCCCCACAAAGATGCATCTATTGCATATATTGTCATTATGAATTCCTGTAAATTAATATTGCAAGTTACTATGAATATTCATTCATATTATTCATCTTTTTATTATAACTTTGATTACTAACTTTTAAAGCCATAAATTTCTTTATTTTTAAAGACTTCAGATGATATACCCCATATTTAGTACCCGGGCAATTTGCTACCAGCTTTCCTACTAGTATGGAAAATTCTCTAATGGTGCAAACTGATTTCCTCTCAAATGTTTTGATTGGTTTCCTTATATTGTTTATCTTCTCTTGAGGTGAATAAATCCGCAAATCTGTTGTGTTATACATAAACCCTAAGTATTTTGCAGTTTGTTGTGGTACTCACTTACTTTTTTCGTTGTTTATGATAAACCTAAAATGCAGGCTGTATTTATCGAGAACTCTTCTCGACCTTTACCGATCACTAAAATATCATCTATATCTAGATAAGACAAGACAAGAATATACGGTTATTTATCAATAACCGTATATTCTTGTTTCTGAGGAGTGTTACTATAGTGGTCATTTTTCTATATTAGTCCCAAAACGGACCAGTAATCTTCCAACTTAAAATGTGGTGGATTTATGTATGTTCAGTTTTTTCAAATTTAAAACAAATCTATAACTTTCATTAGACTTTTAAATTAACAAATAATGAGATAAAAACTGCCGCTTAACCAGCTGACATTTGGTGACTGCACCGATTTTTTATAAATCTCTCATAGACCTAATGTAGATCGGCGTTTTTTTTCGAATTTAAATTTACAGGGGGTACACTTTTTTGACTAAGTTTTCTTATAAACGAAATTTTAGCACCACCAACCCAATTCAGGATGAAAGAAATGTTTGTAACAGTTTTCCATTGTTCTAAGTACAAATTCAAAGATCCGTCATAATTTTGTGGGAGATGAAGAGCTGGACAGTTCTTTGTCAATCCATATTTGAGTGTGAGTTCCATCCTCCTTCCTTTTTCCATCCCTTTTTGTAGTTTGGCGTCCGTCTCACAACTAATGCATCATGCAATTATGTCCCTTCTCCGACATCATCTTGATGAATACTGATGAATACTTCGAAATTGGTAGTGTTGTCTATCCTTTCTGTTGCTACGGGTGCAACCGATTCCTCTTGGTAAATGTGCTCATTGTTCCCGTCCTAGGTACCGACATCGCTCAAGGGGTCTTCTTCATCAGGAATCTCAGGTATCTCCTCAAGATGGCTCTTAAGAATTTCTGTGAAAACAAATTTGTTGTTGTTAGAACAATAACCTTGTCCAGGATCGGTTATGACTACCGCGTACTAGTGTAAAAAAATAGTTTGACTCCATTTTTAATCGGTATTGTGCCAACCTAGGTAACGTTTGTTACCTTATTATACAGATCTCATTCACTTACGAGTAACGTGTGTTACTCTGAATTGTTTCTTTTAGGGACCCTTGGTATAATCTGTTAACCAAGGTAACGTGTGTTACCTTCTATAGATCGTGTGATCTTATTCACTTATGGGTATCGTGTGTTACTATTAATTATTTCTTTTTGGGACCCTATAACGTTATCTATTAACTTGGGTAACGTGTTTTATCCTCTATAGATCGTGTAATCTCATTCACTTGTGAGTAACGTGTATCACTCTGAATGTACTATTTTTGTTTATTTCTTGTGAGACCTGGCGTCCTGATGCACTATACCTAATAACAAAAACCTTACCTTCACTTGAATCTTCTGAACTATTGTCGTATAATTTTGCAAATGCCGCCTGTAAGGCATCCAATTGCTGCTTCAATCTCTTTATCTTTGCATCCTTAGGTTTACTCGTTGATAGTCTTTTTGGCATTTTTTACTTCAACTTTTTCACTACACACACAATAAAATTACTACCGTTTACTTTGAGGTACGAAAATGGAATGATAATTTGGGCAGATTGGTGATAGAAGAGAGGTTCAATGTATTGAGTCACCTCCGTTGATGAGTTGTCTTTCAAAGGCGTACCGTTATTTTGGGGTGAGAAAAGGAAAACTACAAGTGTAATTATATCGTAGGACAAGCGATGGAAAATTGCATACACATGTGAGAGTTGACATGACATTCGTTATAACTACTTACTTTAGTAAATGTTCTGCGCATGTCCCTTTTATCAGGAAACATCACATATACTTTCTCCCTAAAAAAAAATCAAAGTGGAAGAGATAATAACAAATACTTTATACATGATAAACTTTTTGCATTAAAATAATTCATAGCTGAAAAAGATAATCACAACTAATTAATACATTACAAACTTTTTGCATTCAACTATAGATCAACCTATCAATGGTTTGTTTTTTTCCTTGTTGGTCGTTCAATTACATTTTTACCACTCGATGTGTATGGGTAATTTTCAATTCCATTAACGGTATCGGAATCTTGTTCCTGCGTAACACTATTTGTATTTGAATGACTGGCACAATTTTCATCAGCATAAGGGCCAAGTAGCTCAGTGGTTGAGACTGAAGCTTTCAAAACCATTGACTGCTGGTCGGCTAAGTTCGAATCCTAGCGACTACAGATTTTTATCTGATGGCCCGAGAAAGTGCTAGGAATCGCACGTTGAAAGGTAAGACCTCGTTAATCCTTGGCTCGCAAAAGTTTCGTTTTTTGAGGTCTGCCGTTCATAAGGGGACGACAGCTGGTTAACGAAAAAAAAAATTTTTACAATTTTTCAAAAATTGGTATATGATAGTTCCGTTTTCTTTTAAATTTTTTTCCGAAAAATGATACTTTTTTATATAATCTTCTTCCATGTAACTGCCGGTTATTCAGAAATGTTAACTGGATATGGAGAACGACCAATTCTTTTAAAAATTCTACCTTTAACTCAAGAAATTTTTGGTAAACTGCGATAGTCTCTGACAGTTACTTGTTCGTTTACACTAAGGTCTAAAAATCTCTTACCCCCGTAATACTTTGTTTGTTTCATTTGCTGTACTGAAACCCGAAAGTATTACGGGGTTTAAGAGATTTTTATGTGTACGGTTGATTGCATTTGTTTTTCTGGCATTAATAAATCGAAACGTGTCCTCAATTTTCTTCCAAACATTATTTCCAAAGGACAGGACCCGTAGTGCAATGATTTGTATTACGGTAATCAAATACAAAGTTGTTCAATACTTAAGTCAATTCCATATATTTCTTTTTCCCCAAGGCATTTTTAAGGACATTTTTCACAGCATTTTTCACGGTTTTCACCACGTTCTCCACAGCACCATTTGAAGATGCATGGAACGGAAGAGAGGTAACGTGCCTTATTGCATTTTGTGATAAAAATAACTGAAATTCTTGTGAACTAAATGTACTGGCATTATCCGTTACTAGTGTACGGGGTAGTCCAAATTTAACAAAAAAGGATCTCATTACCTCTATAGTTTTTCTGAAAGTTATAGAAGTCATCTCAAAAACTTCCACCCATGTTGAGTGGGCATCTAAAACAACCAAGGACTGTTTATTCAAAAACTGTCCAAGAATATCTAAATGTAATTTCCTGTGGATATGGCCATGGATTCAAAACTGCCTTTTTCGGTTTCTTTTTATTGGTTGGACAATTTTCACAAACCTCTTCAATCAGGCCACCAGAAATATAGAATTGAGCTAAGCTCTTCATTTCCACCACCCTCATGTGTGTTGAATGGAGCTGTTTCAGTACAGACGGTTGCAAAACTTTAGCAATTATTATCCTATTATTCCATAAAATGCAATCGGATTTTATACCTACTCACTTTGTTTTGCACCCTGAAAAATGGTTTCAACTCATCCTCCACTTTTGAGGCCAACCAATCAAAACATTTTTTTACTGTACCTAAAAAAATATCTTTCAATATTTCCTCACTGAGAATTGTAACGAAAAGTCACGATTTTCTCTAAAATAGTTGATGAAATCTTTTTCGTAAAATTAATTTTCAGAATTTTCTTCGAATACCAACGGTAATATTGCAATTAATCCACATAATTTTCATGTGATTTTACGTATTCAAAGTTGTCATCAAAATTTGACAATATTAACGCCCATCTACGGAGCCTATTCGCCGAGAACTGTGGAATTCCCTTTTCGGGGTGAAAGTATATCAACGGTTTGTGATCCGTTATCAGGGTAAATTTTGTTCCGTTGAGATATAGGAAAAAATTAGTAAACACAAAAACCAGTGACAAAGCCTCCTTTTCTATTTGTCCCATTTTTTGTTCCGAACTTGAAAAAGTTCGGATCACATAGGCAATTGGTTTTTCTAATCCGCCAATACTCAAATATGTTTCACCTTATCGAAAGCTCGTACGCATTCATCAGTCCACTACAATTTAATATTGGCCTTGAGTCAATTTATATAAAGGATGTACGATCATCATCAGATTTGGCACAAATTTTCCATAAAAATGTATCAACCCCAGAATCGATTTGAGTTGTGTGACATTCTGCGGTTCAGGAACATTTTTAATCGCCACAATTTTATCTTCCAATATATGCACCCCCTGGCTCTTTGCTGATGATAAATCCAAAATACGAGATTTCAGCTTTGAGAAACTCACATTTTCTTAATGCTATTCTCAATCCTGCCGAACGAGCTAATATCTTACTTAGTAACATCTACAGTTCCGCTTCCACCTTTTCTTTTATCGTATACGGTAACGGTCGATCCCTCAAAAATCTTGGTGTTTCTGAATATGTTTTCAGGTTAATTTTTATGACAACTCGAAATACTCAAATCAAAACGACAAAAAAAATCGCGTCCCAGTAACGGGGGACCTGCAGCACTCTTAATAATATAAATATAATATGCAAACTATATTGCTTGGTTTGTTACGTTATTTGACATTCAAAACAACCTATAGGCGAAATATTATCTCCATTATACAATGTAAACGTTTTATTTGTAAACATCAAAGGTTTGTGACTATTGCCTATAAAAGTTTTCAGAAACAACACTAAAACTTGAATCAGTGTCTAATGTGAAAAAAATGTTTATTTTGAATAGTCACGTCAATATCAATCGAATTTGCTTGACATTCTAAACTAAATTATAAATGAATTGATAGATTCCTCAAGAAAATGCTGAGAACTCTGTTATTTTCTTCAATGTTTTTACGAGTATACACAAAGGCGCTAAATATCCCTTTCTCTTACACCGGTGGAAAAAAAGTCTCGAAAAGAACATTGAGATTTATCATGGTTCTTCCTTTCGCAAACCTCGCATTTTGGAAAAGATTGTCGATTGGAATTGAATGAGTCATGCGACTTACCATCGTTTTGATCACTTCTACAGGCTCGGTTTCTAGGAAAGCCCTTACTGAGCATCGCTGAATTGTTGTTGCCAGCATAATGAATTTCTGGTTCACGTTTTACGCATACTCTCTGGCAATTTCCGCGTCGTATAAAATTTGTATGGGGCGGCAAACACCGGTATACTTGTTTTGGAGTAATCCTACATAAGTTTGATCAGATCATCATACGTTTTTGACTCCGCTCCACTCCACAGGTAAGCACGAATAATGCACCAGTATGCTAGTATGCATTCTCATTTAACGTGTTCAACAAAATAGCTTTCTTACGGTCCTCGTCCGTTATTGTATTTGCTTTGTAATATAATAATTTTAATGCGCCTTTTGGAAATCACCCAGTGCGAATTCGCTGGATCAAATTTCCGCAAATGACCGATGTTGGAGTGGGCCATTTTGATCACACTTGACACTCGAGATCTTGACAAACACATTTTTCACAAACACGTGAGTTTTTCTCGGAAAATAATTGATTTTATTCTTAGTCGAATCCCTACTCGTCGCCACTATGTAATATTCTTAGAATAAACACTCTAGTATTAATTTGAATACTATTTATTGCAAATAATTAAACACACATGTGATAGTGACATGGAATTCGTTATCACTACATACTTATGTATATGTTCTGCGCATGTCTTATTTATCAAACTTCATTAAGATCTGTAAAACATGCAGTTGTTCACTCAGTTCAACACTTCTTTGTTCATCACTGTATAGAACTCGTAACCAGTAGGCACATACACTAATATTCCCAATTGAATTGCATATGATGTTTTCTGTGCCTCACTTAATTTTTTGTATGTACTTGTAGATGAAAAAATAAAAAATTCACATTCTTGATATGATTTTTTGGGTTTGTAACTTTCCACAACCCAAAAAATCATGTAATGAATCGAATTTCCTCCACATTTCAATCAATAAAATTTACAATTTTGTTTTAACTGGATGCAGTCCTGGAATATGTGCGGCCATATTTATATCTCACCAGTTATTTCCAGGTTGACAAATGATGTGTGTACGTTCTCGCTACATTTTAATGTTCACAATCCATCTGTGAAAGCGAAAGTGCATCCAGAACTACGTTTGTCATTATGTCTTCCTTAACCAGCCATACACATCGCATAAATGCTGGACGCTCGCTTCAATAGTGTTCTCTACTTTCGGGGTTATTATTTATGCAGGGAGACACATGTCACACAAACCAGCAAATGATTATTGCTTACTTTGATGTTGATTTATTGCTGCGGCATTTTCAGATGAGTGAAGTGAATATTAAACTACAACCTATATTCTAATAACACTCTACATGATTAATTTATAAAAAAAATAAAAGGATTAAAGAAAAGATTGGGTGAGAAAGTGAGTGACTTCTTAAACCATCTTGAGATATTGACAACTTTCTAAGGACGAATTCTACCCAAGCTATGCGAATTGTTACCAGAAACGCCCTCTGCTGGATTACGATGCATTCAAGGACCGATCCACCATCTTCGTAATCGATTGCTCACGGAGAGCGGAATTCATGAAATCGTCCACCGTCAATGTCAAACTTGACATGGAAGCCACAGTTGGGTTTCCAGTCGTGCATATTGTGTAATAGCGCACGATTTTATCAAAGAACACTTGCCGTCATCTGTCATCTGCCAGCGAAATCGGCGGTAAAGTGGGGGTGGTGCTGTTAAATGCACCTAAGAGGAAGCAACAGCCAAATAGAGTGAAACAAGAAGAGTGGGGATGGTGGGGGAATCTTCTCTCCACACACAGGCATAGACAGCTTTGCCATCGCCGGCGCAGTTCACAGTGAGACGTCCACGATGAAACTTGTAGCGTGCGATATACAAGGTTTCACCATAGTCGACGAGTTCCAGCCAAAAGAACTCGCAATCACCGAAGGTCAGTGCACGAATCACTGCGTTTTCAAACCGAGCGTGCCGTTCCGAGCCCTAAGTGCCGCTGACAAACAGCAGGTGCGATACCTGGAAAGGAATCATCACGGAGTGCCATATTCCGCCGGGTGTATCGACTTGGCGCAGTCCCTCACCGAAGTGCTTCAGCCCATAGCAGATGCAGACTTGGTCTATGTCAAAGGCAGTCAATAATATGATTTTCTCATAAAGTACGTGGAGACATTAACCTCAAACAGAAAACCTCACACCGTTAATATTGGGGTCACCACCAACAGCACGCTACAAGTTCCAGTATTCGAAAAAGTGTCTCCGCTGTGCCTCCAGCATACTGCCGCATCGAAGTTCACTGTGCCCTGAGACATTGCTTCACGTTGTGGTCATGGGTCTCGAGTCAATTGATATGGTAGTGAGGGACTCCGTCGGCAGCAGTGCCCCCAGAGACTCTGTCGAGCGTCACCTAGACAATCTAAGAATGTTGAAGTGTTGAATACGAGCGCAAAATAGAGACTTTCAAGCGATTCAATAACATACACATCAACGATGGCAAATGGGTCTTCACTAACTCCAAACGGTCCGAGGGCCGAAACGACAACTCACCGCCGCCGCTGAAGAAACGACGTATCGATATTTAATTTTTTCATATGTGTTGTAATTATTATTATTATTATGTATCAATGATGTATTAAACGAATTTTCTGAAATTTCATTTTGTTGGATGAATGAGAGCGAGAGAGAGATAGAGACAGTATATATTTCCATCCTATTTCATTTTTGCGGGGAAATGTGCGCGCCTCGCAAAAATGTTCGAAAAATATACAACGAGAAATCCATTTCGTGTGTGTGTGGGTGAGTGTGTGTGTGTGTGTGTGATTGAATCGTTGACACAAACAAACACGAAATGTCTTTCGAGAAATTTCCTTGGGAGTGTGTCGGTGGTGAGTTGTAGGCACTGATAAATATGTGCGTTTTTTTTCCCATATATTGCGCAACGTTTATCAGTGTACACCGAACTACCGCCATTTTTTTCTCTGTGTGTGAGTGAGTTGTACACTGATGAGTATATGTGCGTATTTTTTTTCTGTATATTCATGTGACATGCGCAATGTTTATCAGTGTACTCCGAACTACAGCTATGTTGACAGACTATGTAATTTTGACAGCTGTCAAAGGTATTTTATATTAGCCCACCTTACGAGGCAGGCGAACTTCTCGTTTCTTTTTTCAATCAAAACAATCAACAAATGAATAAATGGACGAAAATGTCGCAAGATCTCATGAACGATGGATATTTGTCTGTGCTTAAGGCCGAAGTTCCTCCGAATGCCAAAGCATACAAACTGCGAAAAGTCTTTCGCAACTACATTTGCGAAGACACTCATATGATGCCACTAGCATCGCCGACAGAGGTGACGACGACCACTCAAACGACACCTAATGTGCTAATTCGACAAAGTTCCCGCGATAGATAAATCGCAGAGAGCCAGATTCGGACAAGGGGATGGATGTGGAGCAAATCGGTGAGTTTTACTGTTGCAACTTGATCTGTGGATGACAATGGATGATAAAATAATATTACTCCCTAAATAAATACAACTTTTTTTTCGAGTTTTGCATATTTTCAATTTTCAAAACAAATCTATAAAAGTTCCTTCAAAACGTGAAATCAATTAGTTGCAATCTAATATTGAAAAATTACAGGTATTGAACATATTTTTTTTTTGGTCCGTTGAAAAGTAATTTGAAATTTCAATTAAAATAATGTACATGCAGGCAGTTAGTCGTAAAGGCTATGCGGCCTCACAAACACTTCGACCTATTAGATCTTCTGTGTCAGACCAATATTCTATAACTCTAAGTCTTTCTTGTTCGGCTCGAGAAGACGTTCAGCTTTTCTTGTTGATACGTTCACTGTATGTCCTGGAATTGTATGTATTCCAGTGAGATTTAATTTCATCGGTTACCCAGCATCGAAACTCTTCTATGAAATGGGTTTTACTCAGACTCACAGGTGATGTTTTCCGAACTTTCAGTGCTGCTTGACTATCTGACAGTAAACATATTTTTCTCTGGATGTCCCCTTCGAGTCACTTCTGGGCACATCACACTAGCATGTACTTCTGCTCGATGTATTGTTGGGTTGTTGACAAGAGGTTTTGAGAGCATTAAACTTGGCTCTGTAACGCTACCTTCAGCCCTTTCATCCATTGAGGTCCGCTCTTTGTGCAAATTTTGTATAAAGTTATTTATGATCACTTCAAACTGCCTTTCGGAGCCAACCTAACTGCATGTTATGTGTGTTCCAAGGTTAAGCATTACCTCTAACGCTGGAGAAGGGCACGTAAATATTGCCCCTGCGATACTCAGACATGCACTTTCTACACTTGACTTTGCCGAAACATGTTTCTTCTTTGGCCACCATGATAGTGAAGCATATAGGACCATAGTTTGTTGATATGACCAGTAGATCCAGATTTGGTTACTCTGGGCTTTATTGAATAGGCTTCTCATCCCACTCTCAATATCTCGAGGTGGTGGTTCTACCGTAAAAATGTACAGCTGTTTTTTCTTTTCGGGCAGTTATCGTGGCAGGCATGTATAATTGCCTCATTAAATAAGTCATAACCCTCTCCATAATTCCTATAGGAATTATTTCTGGATCCAGTGTCCCTCGTAATAAATTAATTTTGATATTTTTTTAACTTTTAGTCCCACTAGATCAACAACGTAATACCATATGTTCATTTATGACTCAAAGTTATGTGGTATATGTTGTTCAACTCAAAAAAAACTCGATTACATTAATTTTATTATTATTTAACTCTTTCAAGTTCTCTTTTATTCTACTAAATTATTACTGAACTGACTACATTTTTGGCCTAGGCCAGTAATTTATGGGTGATAGTGACACTTTCTTCGTATTGAAAGGTCTCAAGAAATGACACGAAACTAATAGTTCAAAAAAAGGTATTGAAAATTATCCAAAAAAAAACAGTTTCTTTGATATACGACGTTTGCAAAAGAATAACATAATTTCTCCTATCCCCATATAGAGTGTGTGGTGTTCACTATTTTATTTAAATGAAACATTTTTATCTTTTCTAACACTTGTGTTATCCACAGTCTACATGTACATTCTCGTTCACTCTCCGTATCTGAATGACCACCGACTATTCAGCATGTTCCTTATATTAAGCAGCCTGTGCATCTGACAGTACTTGAAATAGATGTATTTGAAACGTCAAATTCAATTTTTTACACATTGTTACATCCTATTTTATCTATACTTGAGATTTGTATGTATGTATACAGGGTGACCTAGGGTTAAACCGTCAAAAATTCAGTATCGATTTATTAGGTGAAGATTTTTTCTTCCAATTAGTATGTGTCCTAACTTGCTTAGTTTGAATGTGCGGACGGAGAAGTTGAATTTGAGGTTTATGGAAGTTTACAGAAGTTTAGTTACAAGTAGTTCATGAAGTATCATGAGTATCCAGTGAAACACGCATGTAACAACTGTATCAGGACATGTCTTATTATAAAAATTGTTATTTTTAAAATTATTATTTCCTTCAACCGGTTGCACCCTTACAAGCAAATCTCAGAAATCCTTTAGAAACTTGTGCAAGCTAGAGAAGACGCAGACCTTACTTTTTAACGTGTGATGCCATGTATTTGAGTTGTAGAATTAGTTTATTGAAGTTCATTGTTGTTTTCTGGAGCTGCAAAATAAACAAGTCCAGCATTTTCTGTAGCCATGAACTACAATTTCGTAATGAATAAATATATTAGATAATCTGATCATCTTCAAAATTGTTGCGACAACTGCACACCAACTTGAGACCTCCATTTTCATTCACTTTTCATTCTCCTTCTTCGATTTCTTCACTTTAAGTTCTTCGTAACCTTTCCCGTTTTCGTCTTTTTGTGGTCATAATGTAATATTAATAATTTATTCAATAAGGATTCAACTTAAAATATATATATATATATATATATATATATATATATATATATGGAAACTGGAAGTTCGGGTTGAACCGCGTCTAGAATTTGTTGAAATTCGACGTTTCGGCTCCGATTTTGGAGCCATTTTCAAGAAAAAGGATAAATTGCTTGAAAGGGTGTGAAGTTAGATTCTACACTGAGGTCTCAATCTGCCTACTCCTCAGGTATCATCAGGATTTTGTAACTTGACGCCGGGGTCTTAATCTGTCTACTCCCCAGGTCTCGTCACTTGTTCTCTCTAAGGTCTCAATCTGCCTACTCCGTCGAGAGAACTGAACGTTTGTCGGTTGTGCAGCTGTATTTATACTTGTCATGGCGGCCATATTGGGCGTGCGTGGTGGGGAATCTAACTTCACACCCTTTCAAGCAATTTATCCTTTTTCTGGAAAATGGCTCCAAAATCGGAGCCGAAACGTCGAATTTCAACAAATTCTAGACGCGGTTCAACCCGAACTTCCAGTTTCCATATATATATATATATATATATATATATATATATTTTAAGTTGAATCCTTATTGAATAAATTATTAATATTACATTATGACCACAAAAAGACGAAAACGGGAAAGGTTACGAAGAACTTAAAGTGAAGAAATCGAAGAAGGAGAATGAAAAGTGAATGAAAATGGAGGTCTCAAGTTGGTGTGCAGTTGTCGCAACAATTTTGAAGATGATCAGATTATCTAATATATTTATTCATTACGAAATTGTAGTTCATGGCTACAGAAAATGCTGGACTTGTTTATTTTGCAGCTCCAGAAAACAACAATGAACTTCAATAAACTAATTCTACAAATCAAATACATGGCATCACACGTTAAAAAGTAAGGTCTGCGTCTTCTCTAGCTTGCACAAGTTTCTAAAGGATTTCTGAGATTTGCTTGTAAGGGTGCAACCGGTTGAAGGAAATAATAATTTTAAAAATAACAATTTTTATAATAAGAAATGTCCTGATACAGTTGTTACATGCGTGTTTCACTGGATACTCATGATACTTCATGAACTACTTGTAACTAAACTTCTGTAAACTTCCATAAACCTCAAATTCAACTTCTCCGTCCGCACATTCAAACTAAGCAAGTTAGGACACATACTAATTGGAAGAAAAAATCTTATTTTCACCTAATAAATCGATACTGAATTTTTGACGGTTTAACCCTAGTATTTGATTTCGGAAATTTTATCTAGTTTTATGGAACAGTCACAATGTGTATTTAATTTCGGAAATTTTAACTAGTTTTATGGAACAGTCACAATGTGATGTTTTTTGCATTTCAGACTATGAATTTTGATTTGTGTGAAGTTTGGTTGGTTCTTGGTATGACAAGTAAAAGTCATAAATTTGGTTTTATCTACAGTGTGACCCATTTAAGATGGAAGCACCCTTATAAAACTTAGATTTTTCAACCGATTGGAATGATTTTTGTTTCGTTAGGTAGACATCCAAAAAATCTACTAGGACACCAAATTTCATGAATAAATCTCCAGTGCCAACAAATTTTATTTTTCAAGGTAAAAAATCTAAAAAAAAATTCAGAAAAAATCTGACTACACCACTGGATTCGCGACATATTCAAATGGTTTATATGTGAGTTACGTTGAAATGCGTCAATGAATAAAAAAGTTATAAGGGAATGAAATTTGAAAAATATGTTGTTTAATTAACCCACCAATTCAATTTCAGAACTTTAATCAAAACTTTGACTACTCCACTGTATTGAGGGTGTCTCGAAATATCACTGACTATAATTTCATTGAAATTTGTTTATAAATAAAAATTATGAGATAAAATGACATTTTCCTGAAAATCCATTAATATATCTTTCAAATTTTATTATCTATAATGTTTTTATTTATTTACAGATTTCGATGAAAGTTTGACTAGTGATATATCGAAACCTCCTTAATACAGTGGTGTTTTCCGAATTTTGATGAAAGTTACGAAATTGAATTGGTGGGTTGATTAAACGGCATACTTTTCAAATTTCATTTCCTTATAACTTTTTTATTGATTGACGCATTTCAACGTTATTTACTTATGAATCGTTCGAAAATGATGCGAATCCAATGGTGTAGTCAGATTTTTTCTAAAAAAAATCGCTAGTAATTTTTTTAGATTTTTGACCTTGAAAAATAAGATTAGTTGGCCCTGGAAATGGAGATTTTATCATGAAATTTGGTGCCCTAGTAGACTTCTTGAATGTCTACCCAACGAAAACAAAATCATTCCAATCGGTTGAAAAATGTAAGTTTTATAAGGGTGCTTCCATCTTAAATGGGTCACACTGTATATTCAATGTAAGAAGGTCATGATCTAAATTATTTTTCAGAATTGACATATCTTTTTCAGCATCTAAAACAGCATCTGTCCAGTTATTTTCTCCAACTATAGATATATACTGTATCATCAGCATACGAATAAAGATTACCAGTTATATTAGTTTTTAAAATATCATTATTATATATAAGGAACAGTATGGGACCTAATACTGTTCCTTGAGGTACCCCACACTTCATAATTCCTGAATGACTTTTGATATTATTTACTGTAACAATTTGTTCCCTATTCATGAGATAACTTTCAAATAGTTTCGGACAAATACCTCTTATTCCATAATTATTTAGTTTTTTGAGAAATTTAATTTTCCTACCACTTTGTCCAACATAGGAAAATTAAAACAAGAGTCCTTGAACATGTTAAACTAATTGAGAGTTCTAGAAACCCCCACATAGATGACTATAATACTAAAAGTTCTTTTGCTAATCATATTCTTAATTACAATCACAAATTTGATATTAATAATGATCTAGATGTTTTACATGTTTGTCAAAAAGGTACCTTACTCAACTTTCACGAAATTTTCGAAATCAATTCCGCTATCAATAATCCTAACGTTATTTCCCTCAATGAACAAGTACAGTTCGACTGCAAAAAGTTTTTTAACTCACTTAACTTTCTTTAAATATTTTCCCACCTTGATCTTCTACAAGATACGTTGTCCATTAATCATTATTATATTTATCCTTTGAACTCACTTCAGTTGATCTGTCTACTTGTGTTGTGTTGCGTCTGTCTTCGTTCTATGAATAGGCGACAGATGTCTCACTTCATGGCGTGGATGGATCCTTTTGTGTTGTTCGGACGTATCTATAACTTTCTTATATTGTTTTATATTTAAGTTTCATTGTTATAAATAAATTATAGGTTTGGATAGTTGACATGAGATCTTTCTGTCTAGAATACTAGTTACGGTGATGGATTTGTTTCGTCTTCGTCTGTGTTCTGTGTGTTTGGTTCTCATATCATTGTTCCATGTCAGTTTTGTCATTTAGTTGTCTTGACAGCAGATCCCTTCTTCTCAATCATAAATGTCATTCTCTCTTCAGTCGTTGATGTGCTCAGTCAATTTGATTTCGATGTTAATTGTCAATAATTACAAAAGTTTTAGGGATAAAGGCTCATAGCCTCCTTTATTAATGTTTCCCGCTCCAAAAATGGGGTAGAGGTTTGAAGCCTCCTCCTTTTTTGAAATGTTTTAATAAGTCAATTTTTAATTTTCTTCAATAAAACACATGTTTTCTGTGCTCACATAACCCCTAGTGGGAACATGTGGTGACACATTTCCAATTTAATTTATTAAAGTTTCAATTCAACAATTTTCTCTCCATGTAAGTAATATTATACTGTATTACATCACTGATAGTTACACTGTTCTTCTTTTATTGTAGAATTTATACTTAGCTGATGATGAACCTATATAGGTTCGAAACATGTACTACTACGATACAATTGAACTGATCAAAATTTTTTGATAGTTCTACCAATACAACATCTGGTTGTTATATTAAATTGTGGAGATGACTTTGAGTTTTACTGCATCTTAAATCTATACCACTCCACTTCGAGACACTATGGACTTCTACCACAGGTTAATAAAATTCAGGTTCTGAATGCCTGCTTTTCCTGAATTCTGTTCAAATGCCATTTCTTTCGTCTTTAGTAACTACTCATTCGTATTGCTCTATGTTATCAGATACCATTTTCCTAATAGAAATCTTTCAAATTCTCCCCAATAATTACGTATTCTGTTCTGTATATCCATAACAGATTTTGTACATTCATCTGATTATTTTGTTCGTCAGTTAACTTTGGAAATTAACTTTTATGTTGAGTTATGTTTCCTCTATAGCTTCGTTACGAACCAGTAATCTACACGGGACATCTTCAAGGACATCTAATTGGACTTATTTAGATGCATCCCTCATTTGATAGCTAGCCTTAATTTGTTATAATTCGTTTGTTATGTGGTATCTGATGCCGACCCGGCCCTTTTAAACTTCTGCAAGTCAGCGGTGCCACTGTTGAATGCATCATCATGATTGATTAGCTGGCGATTGTGCTTATCATAGCTCGAATACGGGAAAAAAGTTCGGGAGATTTTTATGTATTATTTCAAAAAACACGTTATTGCTTATTGCTGGACAAATAGTTTTTGAAATAGTATATAAAAAAAATTGCCGCCATAAATTTCATATCCAACCCGTTGGCAAAGATTTTTGATCATTCAGTGCAGATCCATGCAAGAACAGAGACTTGTGGATCATTTCAAGTCATCTTACCAGGCATGCTTTTTTGATTTGAAGACAACTTGCATTGCATTCTCTTCGGGAATTTGCCATAAACAGCGCCCCACGAGACATGCTCACAAATGAAAAATACGGAGCACTGAAATAGCAGTGTTAGACAGTGAGTTATAAATAAATGATACACTACTTGCACTGGATATATGTCTTAGCTCAGGCCAAAAATTCAACTTGACAACACTGCATTTCACTAACAGTTTAAAAACATTCTGACTTGAAATTTCAACAGATAAACAAAATGCTGGTATTTATACAACTGTTGAATATTCCAATTGGATTGCTTACATTACATGGTATGATTATCAGTGAATGGCACATTAAACGTTTGTGGCATTTCGGCCAATGAAATATTACGGCTAGACTCCGTTATAACCATTTCGGGCTGTGGTCACATTCTTAGCACTTTTGCAGTCAACTCAAAAGTCGACAAAGCTGAGTTTCTGATCAATCATCTGCTTATTATATATAATGTATATAAGCATATAAAAGCATATTAAATGTATATGAGCAGATAATTGCCGCGAAACAAGCGGTAGTAAAAAGTGTGCTTAGAATGTGACTCTATATCGACCACAGCTCGCAATGTTTATAACGGAATATGTCATTGATTTCGACCACAAATCACTTTTAATGGTGGGCATATTCGAACATTCTCTACTGAACAAGTATTTTTGATAAGGAACTATTAAAAAGTAGTAACCACTGTATACTTACAGTGAGTTTCAAAAAGTTTGCACCATATGGGAAACTTTTTTATTATCCATTTGTCAGAAAATTTTACTCTTCATAGAAATTGGCGCATTGCAAATAACTTGTATTTGAGTTATCAAAATTCTAAATTTTCAATCAGTGTACAGGTAGAGCAAAAAATAGGAATTTTGATCAAAAGAGTAAACTATCTTTATTTTTGAACCTATCAATGAAGTTGTTTAGAATTGACAACGATAATTAAATTCCTAATCCCATCATCATCTACGCAACAGAATATTTTTTTCCTATTTTTTAATGATTTTAGCCCCAAAAAAAGTACTAGTATCCCATTTACACATTAGGAAGCTCCCTCATATTCCTAGTCCATAAAACATTTGGACCAATTTATTATTTTTACCATTATATCGACGTTTGCTGAAAATGGTTTGAATTTTTACTAGTTTTTTGGTGCAAATTTGATATTTCACTCTCTGTGTATATCGATAATTAGTATGATTTTATAGCAGAAAATTATTGAATAAATCAAATAATTTATGCTATATAATTAAATTACCTATACCAATATGCGAATTTACGATCATTTTAATAATAAAAAATAGGAAAAACTTATTTTTTTTTGGATTCTATACAACTTTTCTCCATAGACTTTTCCGATAATATAAAAGAATTGCGTAGTTTACTCTTGATCAAAATTCCTATTTTTTGTGCTACCCTGTACACTGTTTGGAAATTCAGAATTTTGATTAGTCAAGTTTTTCGCAATGCACCAATTTTTATGAAAAATAAAATTTTCTAACAAATTGATATTAACAAAGTTTCCCATATGGTGCAAACTTTTTCAAACTCACTGTTTAATATTCATTTAGTATATCCTAAACACTGCTTTCGATATTTCTCTATACAATAACTATCTGTAACCGTTTTCAAAACAAACAATAATTTTAAATTTGTTTAGTATAAGTTGATGTAATTTATTATACATTTTCTGTCCATTCAGAAATCAACAAGGACATCGTGCATTCATCTCTTGAAGTACAGGTATATTTTTAGTATCCAACTCATAAGAATATGAATACCCACCTTTTGGTGAACATTTTCCTGATGAAGAAGGCCATCCTTTTTTTTTCAGTTAATTAATCAAAGTTTATTTTTGGGATTGTGGCAATAATTATTTTTCTTATTTCTATTTGTTTTCGTGGATTATGGATCACACTCCACCTACGTCCTCTAGCTGCTAGCATAAATTAAGTTATTTCGGCTATCTCTTTCTACAAACATGCCAACAGGCATAGAACACGATATACCTAACTAGATATAACATCGGAAATTCGGTGTTGCCTGCTCATGCTATTCGACAAAATTCGTCACATGCGACTAATGAAGACGAACCTAAGTTTTTGAGAATGCAACATTTCAATGTATTGCGACAATTTCTGCTAACATAATTCGAATACGACAAATTACATTGGACATATTCGAGAATAGGCCGACAGGTTCGTAACAATGTGTCCATTGCAAGATTTTTCATCATTTGATTTAATTCCCATAAACTCAAGCAACATTTAATATATCTATATATAGACATCCACTATAATTCATGTGAATAATTTACCCTACCACTTGGCTCATTCATATTGCTGGCATCTTATTTTCTGAATACATTGTTTCAGACAACTCAACTTTATTACAGTTCCCGGAATCACCCAATAACCATAACAGTTTCACTGGCAGCTAATAACGTCCTGTATGTTATTGGGCCGGCAACCGGCACACGCTAAATAGCCGATCGAGAATGTGGGGTCGACACGGTCTTTTTGATCTTCGGATTCATAGAAATCCCAAGAATCTGTTGCTTTGACGCTTTTGCCGAGTAATAATGCCTTCCTGTCATATTCATCGTCCTCGGTTATTTATTTACGAGATAATACCTATTGGATTTCGAAAAGCTGTTGATCTATGGGATTATATCAATCGGAAACATTGATATTGAGGCGTTTATTGAGTAGTAGTTTTCGCCGTTCCCATCATAGATAATATTGGTTGTTCTACTACATCCCAAAATTGGAAAAAGTGTGCTGAGTTGCACTGTTGGACACAGAAAGTGGCATATATAGCATAATAGTATATTGATATCTAGTGCGAAAAATAGGATATTTCATACCAGTAAGGCGAGAGTGGTTCGTCATTTTGTCACACTAGTATGAAATATCCAGTTTCCACATAAGTTGTACCGATCTACAATTTCTTTGATTCTACGTGAATTAACACCTCAACAGACGTGTTTACTGAAACATTTATTTCAAAGTATTTTTGTTAATCGATCGTCCAAGAGACACTAACAGCTTGGATAGAATGTGTTTGTGCTGAGAATATAGTCGTATACGGAAAGTTCGTTCGACGCCGAATAAAATTTTCGTGTTGGTGATGTGTTGTGTTCGAAAATCATTCATTTTGCAACCTCCCAGTAGGAGTCATACCACTTTATTTTCAACAGGTATACATCCAATTACAGGAAATGTACAGTTTTTAGATAAAAATATACATATTTAAGTTGAAATATACAGAAAAACTGAATAAAAATATGCAACTGAATAGTAGAATAGAAAGGTTAAAGATTCTGTTGCGAATACATTTCAAAATATAACAGATAGAACTATCATTAATATCGCACATAACTCAGACTAGAGTCTCTGTATAAAATTTGATAGATCGTTTGTATGAGTCTAGACACTGACAAAATATCGAAAAAATACGTTTTAGGTTATGTCTCAAAAATTTAGGAAAAACCAAATAACTTTTAAATGGGAAATTCATATAGTCAAACAAGAGCAGGCAATATATCTATAACGTTGATGTGACAACGGTCGAACGATAGTATTGACAGTTCAAAATATATTTCCATCTCTGTTAACAGTGGCGTTTCGTAAAAAGGGTGGGAGAAATGAAAACTTGCAAGCAAAATATCTATAGAGGGGAGTTTTTTTAACAAAGTCATTAGTATATAATATGGGCCGTATTTAACCGAAAAACAAAGTAATATTGATATAATTTCCAAATATTTTTCTTGTGCCACCAGAAATTATAGTTGAGCACCAAAATTTAATTTCCAAATAATTTTTATTTATATATTTCAGCAGCAAGTAATTATTGTTGACACCACGAATCTTACTTGAACACCAAATATTTGAGCACCAAAATAAACCTAGCTTGCGAGTCGAAAATGCCTAAGTTTTTCGCTCGCGCTTGAAACAAAAACCTAACCTAAGCAAGCTAACCTAGCTTGCATGTTGAAAATGCGTGAGAGATTATTTAATGTTTTTAGTGTTTATATATTACATTAGGTACGAGTTCGATATTTATGCGAACTTTTTAACATTTCAGGTGCTCATAAATTCTATTTCTGGTGGAGGTATTTTGGTGCTCGTATATTACTTTTGGTGGCCAAATAGTATTTTGGAGACAGATTATAAAACTTGGCACGTAATGCTGTAGCACAATAATTATTTTGGTGCTCATTTGAAATATACCCGTATAATATGATCTTTGCCGATCACGACTTAAGGTGATTTCAACCGTTGAACATTTGCAGTTCTTTCAATGATCAATTCAAATTAGTTTCGAAGTACCAATATTTTATCATATTCTAAACAAGTAATGAAAGAGATTTTCCTACCCCTTGGTTTTGAGAAAATCATTTTCATATTTGCAATATGTTATTGAGAGCTTCTAGAGAATAAATAAGACACACCTGCATTGTCTGATTTGCCAAATCAAACTGACGATCATCAACACTGTATGCAAGAATGAAAGCAAACCTAATTTATTTGAAATTTTTATTAAATACCTATCGTTATTTTAACAAATTTCATTTATTTTCCTATCGATTTTTATCTCATTCCCATCCGCTTACTCTTACCACTTATTCGCCCCTCTTGTTTTTAATTCTTAATGTTTCTGTTTTATTTTTAAAATAAACCCGTATTCAAAATAATGAAAATAATTTAATTTATTTTGAGGTTATGGTGTACTATAATTTTTATTTTCTTGCTGGATTTTCTCATTTTTTCTAAATACAAATTCCTTGATTTCAGTTTATTTTGTTTAGTGAGAGACTGACACAACGCATTGACCAAGGTCGGTCAAACATCACCACCACCAGTGGCGTCGGTAAAAATATAATTTTCAATGGCACGGATAAAATCTGAATTACTGTGAAGATATTCATTCAGACTGAGTAGTTTTTACAGAATGCACGTCCCGTATCAATTTCATCCATGTTTAAGTGGTATAAAGGGTTAATATCAACCCTCCGAAAAATTAAAAATTGACATATGCCTCCATAAAATACTTGGCAACGAAATGAACTTGCCGTAGTAATTTCATTCATTTGCAAAGGGGATGAAGGGCTAAAATCGAACCCGGAAAGAAATAAAATAGACAGAAGCCTTCAGAAAAAACATGCCAACATGGAATTTACATAAAACATCTATATTTCCGAAATGATCATCATATACAAATTTCATTCATTTGCAAGGGAGGTAAAGGTTTGAAGTCAACCCCAAAAATTTTTAAAATGGACAAATGCCTACAAAAAACTTGTCAAATTCACAGAACACGTTTTTATTCACGAAATGAACAATCAATATCATTTATTTGCAAAGGATGAAGGGCCAAAATCAACCACCGGAAGCAATAAAATAGACAGAAGCCCTAAAAAATAACCTGCCAACATGTACACTGTATAATTTTCTGTGAGTGTTGGTACTTCACCTGTATAAATTAATCTATGAAGTTTGAGTGGAATATATCTAATCTCGATATAAGTAATCGTCAGACAACAAATTCAACTATGAAGATACAATCAAGGAATGGTCATAAAATAAACGGCTTGAAAAAACCGAAAGATATCTGTCTTGTGCGCACAACGATATCAATCCCAATTATCCGCGATAAGTAATCAGCTCGAACGCAACCGTAACATTCTGCCTTCCGATAATACGATTCTCTCCTATGGGAAGAGCGATTCATTCGGGATATTAGCGGGGAATAATGAAATCACGCTGCGCGCTGTGGATCCAACTAACAATTCCGACAATGCGACACGAGCTATTCGTTTCCATTAAGCGATTCAATTGAAGTGAGTCTCGACAGGGGGTCTCTGATTAAACGCGACCGGGGAGATGAACAATCGTCTCGCGAATTATTCCGATTCGGTTTTGCGGTCGATTTCTGCTGAGATATCGGTGACTACTACTGCGTATTTTCACCCCAACGAAAAACGCATCGGTTCAAATGTGAAGTCATTTGTAGTCCCGTGATCGTAAAAAGTTATGGATTTGGTGAACGTTTACGTTATTCCAATTTGAACTTTCATTATTCGAAAATTCGAATATTTTTAACCCTAAAAATGTTGTTCGTAGTATTTCTGTGTGGTCTTCGCAGGTTTTTCTCTTCATTTCCATGAAAAAAAGTGTGTTCTTCTTTCGGAAAACCAGATTTCATTCTCCAAGGGTGCCTTAACATACAGTAGTACAGTTTTTCATAGCTCTAGAACATAACTTCACCACAAATGAATGAGCAGCGACTCACAGTGAATTCAGTCGCAACGCCACCCGCGGGGAAAAAACAAAAAACATTACTCGGTAGCAAAGACTCCAGGAAGTGAACACCGTTCAAGGATTTTTGCTGGAGAGTATCAGATAAATGAAATAGTAAAGTCGACAATGTCGAAGTACCGTTCTCTCCAAATATTTCCTCCATGTGGAAAATATGAGGCAAAAATCTGACAGAAAACAACTATTTGCCTGGCTAATATCACGACTGACATTGAACTACATCTGACAGATATTTGTGCAACGTTCTTCCAAGAAGAACCAATTGTAAATGCGTATAGTAATTTAACAGTAGATTATCCTTCATTTGGCTGGAGAAGACCACCGCAGACGCGTTTCGACTGTTCCGACTGTTGCCTCTGTAGCAACAGGTCATACAACATTAAAGTCGTCCTGCGCCAGCCCAATAAATTATAATCCACTGTTTAGATAATGTTTCCTCATAAATGAATAAGCAGCGACTTACAGTAAAGTCAGTCGCAACGCCACCCGCGGGGAAAACACAAAAAGCACTCCTCGGTAGCAAAGACTTCAGGAAGTGAACAGAGTTCATGAATTTTTGCCAGAGAGTATCAAGTGAATGAGTGCCTCAGGAAAAGTTATATTTTGCCACAAATGGCGATTTCCATGTCAGCTTTTAGCTGCCGGGCTATGCTATCACATGGCATATTTGTACTGGGGAAGAACGTGTCGGGTCGGGAGATATTAATACTTTCGTAAACCATAAGCAACGTGAGTAGCCCGAACCTAAAAAAACTTCTGGAAATTATTACCAAAGTGACTTAGCAGGTTCCTTCTCTGAGATCTTCAAATGAAATAGTAAATCGACAATTTCGAAGTAAGTACCCTTCTCTCCAAATATTTCCATATTTGTGGAAAATTTCCACAAGATTAAACTCGAAATTAAGAAAAAAAATATCGCATGCCCGCTTTACGCCTTCGTAGGATACCAATCCTAGAACATCAGTCCCATGTATTCCTGAGGTCACATTTCTCCAGCGAACTTTTAGAGTCATTTTGCTTGGGTCTGAACATAAACAAAGTTTATAGCTAGTAGAAATACACATTCAATTCATAATAATTACAAAAGTTTTCAAACTTTGGTTAACTGAATAGTACTTCGAGAAAGCAATAAGTCTCAGTTTGCAACCTGTTCCGAAGTCCGCAACATTGTCAAAATGGCAATCAACCTGAATTTTGCTGTACACTCGTTGAGAAAATTCCAAAAGTCCTGCAAACTTGGAGTAGTATTGAATATATTATTCCTTAACACGAATCAAGTTTGCAACCAATTCAAGTGAACGGAACATTTTTTCTTATTGAAAACTATGAGAAAAAATTCCAAAAGTTCTGCAAACTTGACAGATACATCGGAAAAATATTCCGAACAGTTGTACAGATTTGCAACCTTTTACGTTGACCGCAACATATACTTTTTTATAATTTGTTGTCATCTTTTTGATCAAGGTGGTCTCGAGATATATACAAAAGTTTTGAAACTATGTTGCAAATTTTGAAAACGTCCATTCTGATGCATTCAAAATGTGCAATTCTGTTCAAAATAAGATTTTTTTTGAGGGCATGACAGGATAGTATTCCGCAGGGATCCATTCTAGTACCAACACTGTTTCTTCTTCATATCAATGATTTGATGGGAGCTACCTATGCCCAGTGCACAGCTTAGTAGATGATAGTACCCTTCACACCAATTTGTTCTTCATCAAGAATAAAGTACCTTTATTTTTCAAAATATGGAAAACTTTCGTTAGAAATATTTCGTTGTCATCTAATGAACTATTCAGATTTTGAATATCAAAGCGATTTTGATGAAACTGATTATTATATATTTTTTTATACACATCCCACTGGTACGCCTTCGTCTCATCATTAAAACCATTTTCGATGATATATCCCCTAGTTATGGAAATATTGGCATCATATCATGAATTCATAACAATATTTAAGATATATATAAATCCCTATCGATTTTTTCATGTTTTTTTTATCAACGTTGTTGCACGATATCTAAACACTATAGCTCGTTGATGAAAATCTGAATCTGAATGGTTCATGAGATAGCAATGAAATATTCCTCATCAATTTTTTTCTGTATTTCAAAAAATAAATGTACTTCATTCTGCATGACTTTTCGAAAAAAAAAAATTCTTCAGAAACCAAAGAACCTAACATAAGTTTTTGATAACCCTTTATGAGTTTCTTGATCAGCATCAACTTTTATCACAAATAATTTTTTTTAAATAAAAAAATACCCTGTCCTTCAAATGCAGTATCCCAAACCTAGATATCGGCAATGTAGAAATAGAAAATGAATCAAGTTTCTGAAATTATTATTTATCGGTAATAAACTACTTTTTATAGAACATGTGACGGCTACGTGGATTCTGGATGCTATGCTATCAGAAACGTCACTATCGAACTAGGGTTTGCATCTGCCTGAACAGTATACTAGCTATACTTGAAACCCACCATGAAGTAGCATAATTCTGGTGGGGCCTGCAGTAAGCAGTGATTCCAGAGGAGTTTTACAAAAAAGAGTCCTAAGATACTTGTGTAAGGCAAAATCTAGAAACTCCAGTCAAGATTTATTCAAAAAGTGTAGTAAATTAACAGCAGTTCGAAAGAGCTTATCTGATTCATAAAAACAAAAATGCATACCAGCGAGTCTCAACATACACGCAAGACAGAGTGGCCAGGTCAAATTGATATTACCCCATACCACTTGATCAATCACTCAAATATTTACAATGGAATGAAAATATATCATCATTTGTCAAGTGTCATGAAAAATATATCATGCGTAAAAAATTTTCGTACTTACTAAGGTGAGAGCATTAATTATCCTAAATACATTATAAAACCGGAAAGAATTCTTTTCACATGAATTAATTTTTTTTAGCATTTATTGTATTGCCTATGTATATATTATTTATATCTTTGTTTCAAATATTACTTATTTGTATGTTTGTACGGTTATGTATATTTATATAACAAGCTTTGTCAATTATTAAGTTTATATTATATACTTATGACAATAAAGCATATTATTTTGAATTGAATTGAAGTGAAAAATATATTTCAATGAACGATTAATGCTTTCCTGAAATATCAATCGTTGCACTGTTGTCACTGTTTTCACATTCCATTGTCGTCACTTTGGAAGACATTTTCTTTCCAGGGCTTGTATACAGAATAGCAAAGCTTCTGAACTCACTGCCTCAGGAGGTGGTCCCTGAGGCTTACAACCTGCAGAAAATCAAGAACACCAATTCCTACCTACTCTTTTTAGAGTTCCTCACTATTACAGGATTGGCCTTTTCGTGGGAACAAGAACCTACTATTCTCTCATGTCAATAAAAAGAATGTTATATTACGTATAGAATCGCTCTATATTTGTGTTGATCATGATATTCAGAATATCTAGTTTCATAAAAAATTCTTAATATTGATTTAGGGCCGGATTCACCACTTGCTCATAAAGTCCGTGATAGCCTATAGGATGTTATTTGCCAGAATAACACAAGTTTTGGTTTCACAGGTCTCGAATAAATATTAGTAGAACTCCATTTTTCAAAGTTTGATGGAGAATACTACCTAATATGGAAGTTATTATTATTCAGAAAGGGACTCCGAAATGTAATAATTGAAGATAAAGCGAAGGCCTTCTTGTCATAAATAACCAAGTGGTATTGAGGAACGATTTTTTAACGACGCTTCTTCACAGGCTCATTTTTGGTGTTATATGGATCGCATGAAAAAAAGTTGCCTACGAGCTTCTCTCTTATAGATAGCGCTGCAATTATTTTTAAACATAGAAACGAAAATACAAACAAAATTATTTGCGTAGGAATGGAAGTTCTTCGATCTCGAGAGATGGAATGTTAGCAAAATTTGTTTTCAGAATTGGCAAATTCTGTGATGGTCGTGGAAAAAAAGAATTCTGCATGAAGGGAGGTTTGACTCAAAAATACTCTGTGACACTTGAAATATTCTTGAATCAGTTTCACAATTCGTTGATAGAGGCAGACACGTGATACTTACCACAAGTTGTCACTAGCCTAATTTATAATCTGTATCCGTTTTTTTCTGCGTTAAGGGTCCCAATTATCATTCCAAAGTTGGGTATTCAGCTTTGTGTAAACTGATCATATGGTGATTTATGCTGTCACATTATACGTTTTATTTCAACTGGGGTAAATTAGATGCATTTCTGGAGTTTTTGTGCTGGCTTCGCCTCATGCTCTTGATGAACGACCTTTCCATACTTGTTAAAAGTAGGTATAAAAAATGTGGATGGTAATATTTAGACCTTACTCGAATTAAGGAAAATTCAATGACAGTGTGTATTATCAACTACAGATGATATATGTGAAATGTTTGAAGTGATGGATCAAGCTGTCACTGTTCAGTTTTTGTGAGTACTTTGAACTCATTTTAAAAATTATTTATAGAATATAACTGGCACTAGAGATTCAAACATGGAGGGCCTTAATCATAAAATATGAAGAATATCTTGTCGACTGAACAAATATGGATATTTTTAGTATAAGAGGGCAGCGTTGAAAAATTGTCCTGTTCATATTTGAAAAAAAAAATCGAAAGTTTTTTCCTGGCACCTATTATAGTGTATGAATGATTTAGTTATTCTTATTGGGGCCATTATATTCAAAAATAATATACATATGAACTTCAGTTGGACACGATTATCATTTAGAAAATTATGTGAATCCCAAAATTATATCAGAAAATACTTCCTACATATTAGTTTGTACTCAAAAACAATAAAAACTATAAGAAGTTAATTACCTAATCGAATCTTCCGCAATAGTCTATCATGAATTATTGTCGTCGGCAATTATCCAATTCGTAGAAAACTTCAAACAGATACGAACAGATGCAATTCAACGATAGTAGATGCAGTATTTGTTTTCTGTTGAAAACTTGCTGACGACTATATCTATTGTATTGGTTCATGCGAAAAATTAGAAAATTAATGTTTCCTTACAGTACTGATCTCCAATCTTGACTGACCGATGATTCGGCGAGGTCAGCTATCCACAATTTCAACATCTCCCCACGTTGACTACATTCCTAATGTTCTGTTATTCTCACGAATAATGATGTCTTTCTATTGCCTATGTAGGATCTATAACTTCACGTGGCATTAGGAATACTGTTATTGCCGTATTTGAGTCTATTTATTATCTGGTTTTGTTCATTCGAGGAAGCTTCGTAAAATTATTCGTTCATTACATCAGGCGTTTCTCTGAGAAGATCGGGAGGATATGAGATAAGTACGTAAAGAGCTGCTTTTCCAGAGACGGGTCTAGATAATGATACCGAATTAAAAAAAAAAACTGTAAAGCAATAATAGACCAAAGTATTGGAAAGATCAAGGAATTGATCTGATGTAATTCGATTGTTTGAGACCAAACAATATATACATTTGATGAAACGAGTATCGGTTTCGAGCGTTAAGTTTTAGTTTTTTACGAAAGTTTTGTTGATACAAATGATTCAATTAACTGATTTTTGATTTTGATGATTCTGAAGAATTTTTTTTTATGGTTTTGTCAAATAAAATTTCTTAAGGAAATTATAGAACCAGAGGACGACATTTTTTTATAAAATTATTAGTTTTTACGCAAAACCAAAACTACGATTACCTAGGAGCTATCTACCTTATTGGCGCTCCCAGCTATATATTTTTTTTACGGACAGGTGCTTCGTTACCTCCAATACCACTTTTCAAAAATATATCCGCACACACCTAAGATGTGAGGCGCAATGATGAAATTTGACTTATTGACTTTAGTGATGACGCGCTGGTGATGCATCTTAACTGAGACTTGTGTTTTTTCCAAATATACCAATTCATCATAGCATAGCATTGTAGCATAATGAATGCTGATAGAATTTTTTTCTGAATTATTCAATTTTTATACTCAGGTTGAATACACGTATTTTACACCATTAAAGCACCTCAATGCAAACAAAGTGAAAGTCCGGCTGATCTAGGTCACAACTCAAGAACGGACCAAATAGGGCAGGATCTCGAACAGATCAGTAAAGTATTTTCGCCAGAAATGCACGTGATACAACTATGTTTCCATGACAATATATTTCCTTGCTTAACAACCAATCAGTGGATTTCAAATTTTGAAATTCAGCCAATAGAATCGGAACTACAGTGAAAATATAGCTTGTCGCTGTATTTTCACGGTGATAAACCTGCTTAGTTTTTGTTTTATTATCTGTCAAGTGAAAATAATGATTTAAATTATAAACGTCAAATTTAAGTGTTTTGACTAGTTACCTTTATTTATTAATATGAGCGATCTTTGGGGACAAATGTCCATTGGTATCATAGATGAGGCCGTGGAAAAGAGTATTCCGTTGAATACGGCTAGAAGTAAAGCATCAATTACCAGGTGACACGATTTTTCTTTATTTCAAATCGATATATTGTCGTCCTAAATATAATTCGTGGTATGATTAAAAACCTATAATTTTTTGGAATATCAATTCATTGGCAATCCCAATGCAAGAAAATACAACTCGTCCTGCGGACTCGTTGTATTTTCAGCTTTGGGATTGCAATTCATACATATTCCAAAAAATTATCGGTAATAATCATACCACTTATTATATTACCCCTGATAATATAGTGTGTACGACAATTATAGCTGAAAATATGCACGCCCATGATGCGCATTATTCGTCCGTAATATATACAATGAAAGAGCACTAGGCATCAAACAATCGCACAAGAAATGAGAATTTCACAGTTTCAGTTATGTTTGTGTATGAAATAGTCATAGAACACTGATAAAACTGTGACGCCCAATCTAGTGTTTTCTGAGAACCCTGGCGAAGAAAATGAGATGGTATATTTTCACTTTTTTTTTTTCTCCATATGGCATTTTGAATACAACCATGTATCACTTGATACTTTTTGTAACCAAATTTATTTTGAAATTTATTTCCATGGTTATGGATACGTTCAAATTATTAATTTTAGTCCAAAAATGTTGAGAAAAATTAAACTTTGTGGTTTTCGGTTAAAATGCATCTGTTGTGGGAAATTTTATTCTTATTTGTTCAGTATGTTTTTTCATTCCAAGAAATATTGTTGGCGGGGGGCTAGGAGTGGAGTAGGAAATTTGTGGTTATATGTTCTGATATGCAAAAAATTCTCAAAAAATACTTGAACCCGATTGCAGCGCCACCTACAGGGTCCAATTATAAATCAAAACCATCCAGAAACCTATTCAAACACACATAGGATGTTATCAAAATCGTTTCAAAAATCGGTTGGCGATGCCATGGTGAAAATATATGATCTTACATAAATTTCACTGTATTTCAATACGTTCTAGAATTCCGGAGGTCCTGTTCTGGTTTATTCCACAGTTTTCTCAAATTTTCTAGAATTCTCCAGAAGCTTGGAGAACATTCAAAGGTTTCCTATCTCATATCCTAGGAATTTCCACGCCACATTTCTGCTGGCTAAATTTTACAAAGCATCACTTGGGTATCATTTCAGTAGTTCCTGTTAGGGGCCTAATTTTTCAGAAATTTGTAATACATGACCTGATGTGGGTTCAACAATTATTATCTTTTGCACTACTCCAAACTTACAGCAAAGCAAACAACTACTTCTACGTCGCCCACCCTAGGAAGGAAGGAAGATTTTAAGTATTATCAGAAAATTAGTAAAGAAATTATCACTGGCAGCATAATGATATGATGTTGATTTATGGCTGTCACCAGACCAGGCTAGAGTTTCGAAACTGCTCTGAATCGCTCCTCGGATTTGAGCTCCACGGGATAGCCTCCCTGAAATCAGAATAATCACTTTCACAACGGTACTGGTTCTCCCAATTCACCATCATTTCGAGGTGCTTGTAGATTTGCGGCTTCACAAATGCGTGGACTTGAGGGTATGAGGGTATAAAGAGGTAAATAATAGTCAGCAAAGTTCCACGTACCAGCTTTATATAGCAAAGCAAAAACAGTAAAAATAATATTTAAACTATGAATATCATGAAAGTGTAAAATATGTACAACTCAGTTCGAAAAGAAGATCAACTATAATAGAAATTCTGTCGAAAGACTTCATACACTCTGTATAGGAAGATAAGTAAAACTATTATTGAATTGTCGAATAAAATAACCAGATAAAATTGCCACCCCCTCATAAAATAAATTCGTAATTTCTTTCCTGTTATTCCTAGATATATACTTTGAAACGCACTCCTATGGTAATACACAAAAACCGTCCAAATGTTTATACAAACCATTAGTTTTACTTATATTATAATGAGAAATATTCCGAAATTAATATCTGAACTATCTAAATCAAATTTGAATAGGGCAACTATATTAAGGTATGAAAAATGGGAAAAGTAAATTTCTATGTTTTTGTACCACTTTATATTTATAACCTGTAGTTACTGCAGCTTCGACCTATATGGACATTTTCAAAACTATAATTCAAACTGAATTACTGCAGTAACTAAAGGTTATAAATATAAAGTGGTACAAAAACATAGAAATTTACTTTTCCTATTTTTCATGATGATCTCCTACCACATAGTAACGGCTACATCCATCAATGTATATATTAAGGTACTAATATTATTTTTGAAATAAGACAAATTTCTTAAGCCCATATGCGTATCCAAACTGCCCTCGCTTCGAAACAGATAAAAACTCCAAATTTATTTTCAGACTATTATTATCTTTAATATTGAAAAAATAATAATAATAATAGACAACGCAAGCCACCCTTGGTAAATCGACGTTCATCCCACGTCCCCCAAATTCTAACTATTCTCAAATTACCTTCAGTACCTGAAAAACGTTCGATAAACTCCATAAAACACTGTCCAAGCAGTTTGTTAATCTCTTTCTGCAACTCGCTACATTGTTGCATACAAAGAATATTCATAAGATTGTTTCATATTAAATTATCCTAGGTAAGAACCGAAATTATACAGGGTACACCATCAATACATAACAATGCCGACTATTTTAACTCCACTCGGGTGTCTTTTCAGTACACTCTAGAACCTTTCAGAACCTGCGTTCCGGTTCATTCCATGAAAATTTAGACTTTTCTAGAACTTCCCAGTGCTTCGATGATATTCTAGACAATTTTCTCTTACATTCTAGAAATTTTCAGAAAGTTCCATACCACGCCTCCTCCCTTGTGGTCGAAGTATCGTGAATTTCAATTAGGTGCTTTCTGTGGGTTCTAAAATTTACTGGAGTTTCGTTATGGTTTATCCTATAGTTTTCTCGAATTTTCCAGAAGCTTCAATTATATTCCAGAGTTTTCTCAAGAACATTCCAGAGTTTCCTGTCTTTACTTTGTCGTGCTAACTTCCTGGTGGCTAAACTTTCGAGAACTCCATTTGAGTGTCTTTTCAATACATTCGGGAACCTCTGTTCTGGTACATTCCAGGGAGATTTCGAATTTTCTAGAACTGTCCAGAAACTTCAAGAATTTTCATTCTTATATTCTACGAATTTCCGGAAAGGTACACCACCACGCCTGCTCCATGGCATTCGAACTATCGCGACTTTCACATGATTGTCCTCTCAGTACGATCTAGAACATTCTGGCTCTAATAAGTTTCAAGGTTTCCTCGAATTATTCAAAACCTTCGAGAACATTCCAGAGTTTATATTTTAGAAATTTCCAGAAACTTTCAACTTCCCCTTCTTGGTTCACACATTTTCGAGAACTTCACTTGAATATTGCACAAGTATTTATTCGCGATATTAGTCTGGAGAGTAGTTGTTTTCAAACAGGCTTCTGCCATAATATCATACATACATACGTTGTAAGTGGATGGGAGTAAAAAGGGTGTAACGACTATTGTTACAAAGGCGAACATTCTCCATGAAAATTGAAAAATGAAAAATGTGATTTATTTGTAATATCTAACAGAAAAAAAACTACTTCCCCAGATGATTCCACAACAGATTTTATTAATGCCCTATTCATATTTTCGAACTAAAAGACTACTGTTACCTTCTTAGCGATATCCTGAATGATCTCGAAGCTTTGTGTTAAGATATTTGGAGTAGACACAGCTTTCGAATTTATAATATTCCCAAGAAAAAATACGTGGTTAAACTCCGCAGTATCAGATAATGTAGCTGAGTTCAGGCTATTGCTAGTAGAAGATTGGTTGAATTTTGGAAATCCCTAAATCCGTGGTCGAACCGTGGTTGACTTATCAACTGATGAAACTGAGTTTCAGTTGCAGTTGAATCGTTTGGAGATTTTAACCAAAGAAAACCACTGTAAAACCCGGAAATCAACCAAAACATATAAAGTTTTCATTGTTTACCATTTCAAACCAGATATCTTTACAAAGTCGGGACACTGACTGAAGAAGCAACTTATTCAACAGGACGTCACAAACTGGTTAAGTTCACAGCTGACTGCCTGGACGTAAAGCATCCTCATTTTCCCATTTTTGTTGAATTTTCTAATAACACAATATGAAGGCATGATCTATGAATTGAACATTATCATAAGTAACTAACTAATGATTTCCTCGAAGTCAGTAAAAATGTCCAACTCTTCAACGTAAACAAAGCGAAAAAGTTGCTCCTCACAAATTTTTCACAACGAATTAAAACTATAATTTCTTGTGGAAATGTTGCAGCTAATGGGTAACAATTGTTCACAATATCTATTCACGTAAACCTCCTCACTTGCCCCTTTCAGAGTACGTAATTCATCATCATCAAATCATCAAGCTGTCTTTCTAACCCTCACAAACAGTTTCCCAAGCTGCATAAGTGAATTTCCACTATTTACTCTACCATCAATAGATTATTGAATAAAATTTGTCATATAAGTCTCCCCCACATTAAGCAAATCATTTTCAAGCTTGTATAGAACCCCTTGGGGTAATTTATTTCTGGTATCGTTGAGCATCCCTTACACTAACAGGGGTTGAAATTATAGCACCAACATTGAGAGTAGGGTTAGTTGTGAAATAAAATATATTGTTGGTGTATGTTGTCTTTGTTGCCAGATTGTTCTGAACTTAATTTATTGAGATTAACTCAGCTACCATTTTTTACGGTATCATCAATCTACTGATGGCATTCAAACTTCCATCATTGTTTAGCGAAAAAGAAAATCCTGAATTCATCAGAAAACTTTAAGGAGAGAAGATTGAGAACACCACGCTCCTATCTTAGATACACTCTGAGGCTTTTACCTTTTACTGCTACATCAAGAATGAAAAGACATCTAGTGAAATGCTATTACTGAAACTATTTCTGGTGTCTTGATTCCTTTGATAAAATGGTAGATACCTCACATCAGGTCAGTTCATTTCTGAAGTGTTGCTCCTTCTTTTGATGATATCGTCCAAGCAGATGCAGAAGAGTTAACAAGATACCTTCTCTTTGCTTTACATAAATATATTTTGAACAGGGTGTGAGTTGAAATCAAATGTCTACCTATAATTCCCAAAAATCCTAAATCTTGGATATTTTTGCCGGTTATTTGATATGAATATTGAGATGTACTTTCTGAAATTATTGTGAAGTTATTTTTGATCTGTTCTGGGATCTCTCAATCTCTATCTCGAACTGCTGAAAGAAAAGGATATTTTGGTCAAATATGTAAGTCCGTACTGTTTGATTCATAGAATTATTGAAATTCGGTTTTATCAAGAAAACAAAAACAATTATCAAATATCTTCTTTGCTCACAAATGTTTCCAAAGCCACCTTTTCGTATCACATACTAGGGTCCTTCCTGGAACTCTTCTCTTATTCCGTTGCGAAGTGGATGATTATGAGAATTCGACATTTGGCACCTACACATATTCAACTTGGATATAAATTGAGTGGTTTTTTGATATTTAGAGGTCACTTATTGAAACTATTAATGGAAAGACCTGTTTTTCACGTTGGTGACATAGTTGAATTGTTTTCTATGGATTTAAAATTGCAGAGATCATTAATCTGTTGTAACCGTTTGTGAAAAATACTCTTTTTCCTCATTGGACAAATTAAATGAGGATTTGCTAGCAAGCCAGAACTAAAGAGTTCGATTTATACAATTTCAGTTGAGTGGGGCTCAACTTCATCTGGACATTCGATAATCTGATATCTTTAAACGAGCAATTTTTGTATATACAGGGTGGCCCACGAGGTTTTGGCCAGAGAATATCTCGGAACTCGAGGGAAGTGGGGAATTGATATTTTGGGGTTGTAAATTAGAGCAATTGGTGCAGCTTTTTCTGATATTTTGTTACCCAATGAGCTAATGAGCTTTTTGTTCTCGGTCACGTGACATCAGATTTAAAATTAATAATGGGACAACCTGTATATTTTGGCATGTCTTATCGGGAGGAAGACAAAAATGCCCCATTGATAATTTTGAATCTCATGTCACGTGACCAAGAACAAAAAGTTCATTGGGTAACATAATATCAGAAAAAACTGCACCAATTGATTCAATTTACAACTCCAAAATTTCAATTCTCCACTACTCTCGAGTTCATAGATATTCCCTGGCCAAAACCTCGTGGGCCACCCTGTTTAATTATATACCTAAACTCAACCGCAAACTCGAGACTTTCAAGTTGAGTTTATATGATTTCAAAACGAGTGAAGTTCGATCGCCCAGGTACTCTTTATAATAATACATAGGGTGGTGAAATAAAATAATGAATTTAAGACTGTGATTTCATATTGAAACTTTCTCTGAATTAATTAAGTAAAAATCATAATTTTCTTCTCCTCGTATACGAATGACGATATGAATAGAATAATGCATTTTGAATTTTATGAAATGAAAAATTTGCCGGACACTGTATCTAGTACCTATAGAACTAGACAAATATAATATGATCACAATTAACATACATACATGTATATACTTTGGATTGTTTCTTTATGAGCACGACATTTCAATCGGTTCAGTATCTCCTACCGCCAGAGTTATTAACAGGTTTACCTGCTTTCTTAATCTGCCATACTAAAGCGTGATAATGGGTGGGTATAGGAGCCCTTATCGTTTGTATTCTAGAATTGACGTGTTTTTGATAAATAATTCCAACACATTCTCAAATTCAACGCTCGGTTGATTGAAAGCGTTATTGGCTTGGATTGTAGGGACTCTTTGAATTTTTGTTTGAACCAGTTTTCCCTTATGTTGGCTGTGGTGTTGTTCAGTCCAAACGTGTTCTACGACTTCCGACTTTGACGTCTCTCTCCCAGTTGAGTCCAGCGTTCATGTTCGTCTACTCTAATGCTGAGGGTTTTTTTGGTCTTACCGATGTAGCGGCTTCATCATTCGCACGGTTTTTGGTAATAGTAATTTTTCTAATTTCCGCTTGAATTCTCAGTTTTGGGTTTGGTTAGAATACTTCTAAATGTGTTTTAGGATCTGAAACAACTCCTGACGTTGTACTTATTTCCGATCCTTCTAAGTGTCTCCAATGTATGGTAGGAGGAAAACGTGGCTTGGTTGTTGATCCTTGGTTTTCCCGTTGCCTTGTTTCAGAACGTCTTCCAGGAGTCCATCTAGGTACCCGTTCTGTTTCATGTCTCTCCTTATGGAAGTGAGTTCAATTTCTAGTTATTCTAGTTGTTCTTCGTTGCTGCATATGGTCCTTGCCCTTTCCACGAGAGTTTTCACGACTACGTTATCGGTCGATTTTGCTTAGTTTGAATCTTAGCTCAGATATTGCCCAGCGTGGATTTCATTTGTATTTCTGTATATCGATGTTTGAACGGAGTCTCCAATTTTCTCGAATTTGACTTCTGAGTTCGGAAGGATGCTGTTGTTCTCCTTTTCCATGGTGAATTTAATGTTATTGCTGACTTTATTGATGTTTTCTTCCAGAATGGGTTCGCAATGTTGGTCTCCATGATCCCATAAAATGAACGTATTGTGAAATTCGGCAGTCCCAGAACACGCTTGGATGCTTCAGCACTGCATTCAGTGAAAAGATGAAAACATCTCAGACAAGGAAGAACGAAAATTTTATAGAGACGTGGTCTTGTTATTTACCTCAAGCCATATGAAGTTCCACACTTGATAACGATGGAAGAAATTGAACTAATTGAAACGTCCAAACGTCGTACTCACAAAAACAATCCAGATAATGGAAGTCCGTAAAAAATAAATCGATTCACATCATCGTCTAAAACTTTCAATCAGACATTTATGTATCCGAAGTAATGCGATTGCATGGCGCATCGAAATAATAATTGATATCAACCCATATTTATCTACATATTCATTCTGTTTCTTTTCATTATTTGAATTTCATAAATAGTTTGAAAATAATCCCCTCAAGTGTTCTCGTATATGATTCCAGAATAACGTTCACAATATAGTTATAAAAAACATGTTTCGACTTTTTTATCAGTTTGTCAATTCATTTCATCAAGGTTCAATTACTGTAACGAGATTCGTACTCAACATCAAAAGACTCTATTGTCCATAAATCATATTTACGATACAGCAGCAATATGTCAAGAAATCCAAAATAGAAAATCGAAAGAGATAACTGAATCTCATTACAAATGTAGCATATAGGACTGCTGCTTCACACCTTCAAGTTAATATGATATACTAGTCAAGATCTGACAGCTCTTTCAACTTCTCCAAATGTAAGTGTCGAGCAACAGGAAGAGCAAATGATCTGAAAAAAAAAATTGATTTACTTTGCTGTGACAGTTCATACTTGCTAGACCATGTCATCTCGTTAAAAAGAGAATATACGGTGTAAAGTATCATTCTAGCTACTGAAATTCTATAATTAATAATGGTAGGTACTTGCTGAGACAGTGGCGTCCGATACTAAAGAGGGTCTATTATTTATTTATTGTAATAGAATACAATAGATTCGAATAAAGTTTATTAGCTACATGACATATAAATATTAATATTGAATTGGAAAAAAAAATTGATTGATAAAACAAATATTTTCTCAAAATATACTTAAATAGTATTACACCAAGATAGAGATTGGATGAGTGTTATTTTTTCTTTTTTTTCTGTTTTTTCGAAGGAGTCAACATGATTATCAAATCTGAGTTATGGATTGAATAAGTCTCCTGAATGTTGATTTTTGTTCGTAAATATAAATAGGATATTCATAAAATCTGTTGTGGAATCTTCTGCTTCTGAAGAGCCTGCTTTCCAATTCTTCCAATCTCCCTGATGAGCTTGGCAAAGCAAAATAGATTTTCGTCGATAAAAATGTATTGGGGATTGAATGAGAGAGAAGGGAACCTTGCTTCAATGAAATTAACGATTTCTGTGAGTGATATTTTTTAATAATATTCTCCCTCTCGAAAAATGGGGAAAAACATACTAAGCATTTTTTATCAAAAAAATAACACTAAATTCTGTTTCAGAACACTCAGAAATCACCAAATGGCAGTTTTTGATTATTTAAAATATAGAGGATGTCATTGTAACTGATATATTATTAATTTTTATTATTCCCTAATGTCTGGTTTTTTTCCATTGTCACTAATTACTTGATAATGTTAGAATAATGTAGAAAATATTCGAATTCAAATATTACCCTTTCATGGCTAGCTATGACCAGTCAAAAAGTGAAAAAGTGCGGAAAACATAACAAGGATTCTGTTTCAGGACTAAGAACTAAATTCATGAACAAAAAAATACACAGTGTGTCATCTATAGCAGGCAAAATTTATACTGCTCATTGATCCGTAGCGTTTAGTTGATTTAAAAAATTCTTCTCCAGTCATAAAGTACCCAAAAACGTTCAGTTGATAATTGAATCAATGTGGAAAACACAATATGATTGTTTTATCTCGGAGCTAACACCAAATTCTGGTTCAAAACACCTTAAATCCCCCAGATCTCGTTGCCCGAATCATGCAATTATTATATCTGTAAATTAAAACATGTCGAACTTTTTATTGAATATTTTTTGTTGCTAGTTTTACAGATGACACCTTGTATATTTTGATGATTTAATTAAAAATATCTGAGTGATTTAGATTGTTCCGAACCAGAATTTGGTTTTGTGATGAAAACAAGCCCTGAAATGTTCTCGTTCAGAACACGCTCAACAAGATTCATAAATAGAAAGTGAGATATGTTACCATTTACAGGATAATATCCTGTTTAATTTCCTGACCCGGGTAACGGAATCTGGGGACATTGAGGTATATTTTGAACCAGGATCTGTTCTAATCCACAAACCGCTGTTACTTTTGTGCTTGAAGTATCCTTAATGTGTTTTCTCCATTTTTTCACTCCTCAATTGGTCATAGCAAGCCATGAAACAGTAATATTTGGTTATTTTCTTCAGCAGTAATTAAACATTTCAAGTACTTTGTTACTATAGACTTTTTTTTTAAATTAATGAAATATTACGAATGAATACAAATTAAAAACGTTGCTAGTCTGTTAGACACCCTGTATATTTTAATGCAATCTGGAGGTTTAAGTATGTTCTGAACAGAATCTGATGTTAGTTTCGAAGTAGAAAATCTTTTAGTATGTTTTTCCCAATATTTCACTTTTCAACCAGTCATAACAAGCCATGAAAAAGTAACATTGATTATTTTCTATAGCATCACGTTCAGGCAATTTGTGACAATAAAAAAAATATAAAGCAACCAAATTTGGATGAATAACAAATAAAAATGTTGTTTGTTACAGATGATACCCTGTATATTTTGATGAATTAGCACTGATATTTGGGGAATTGAGGGTGTTCTGAAACAGAATCTGGTATTGTTTTTGCGATAAAAAAATGCCTAGTATGTTTTCCCAATTTTTCACTTTTCAATTGGCCCATGGCTTGGCAGGGATATATGAATAATTTATAAATCTGAAGGTAGATATTTCTGAGTAAATACGTAATTAAAAACAAAATTGAAATCTCTTTACTGTCAAGAAAATACGATGGTGTGGCTGCTCAAAGTGGGACACAGTGTAGAAATAAACTTCAAAATTCAATACTTTTGGGGCTCAAATATGATTTTTGGGATACAAGATAAATACGACCCCTTATTATATTATCAAACTTGTGCCGTCACGTTATGAAAGCTTATTTTGTTAGGAAGAAAAGAAAATTTGAAAAACTCCGAGGAAAAACCTAAAAATATTATTCATCTCAAATCAGTATCGCCTCATAACAAGTAATTCTAAAAAGAGACATGAGCGAAAAACTAAAGGTGTCTCATTTTTAAAGTTTGAGTAAAAGCAACACTATAAATTTCGAAATACAATAGTGAATCAATATGACTGTTAAATAATAGATTGTTTCAGTGTCTTAATGGCCATATAAAACACGAAAGGTGAAGCGAACTGAGAGAAATTTGCAGTTCTGTCATAAAAAACAACTAGCAATAGTATTTCGGCTGAAACAATCATCTTGCGGTATGCAATTGTTTTCTGACCATCTGACTGATTACCTCCCAGTAGGCTAGTGACATTTAGTTTCGCGAAAGTGCTCAGTGAGCGAATTCTTCAGCTATAGCTATCACACAAATCCTATGTGTATTACTATTGCATTTCTTCTCATTGTGAACCCTAAATCCCGTTGTAGACGCCAGTCGTCTCTAGATGTTTTTGTCGCGTCTTGAGAAGATAATTTCTCGAATAAATTATAGCTTTCATCGAGCCAACTATTTAAATTGCTGTGAAAAATTGGTGTGATTCTTCACAATTAAGAGGCGTTTACTTTTGGTTTATGTTAACGAGACGAAATTAGATTTGGTCATTATTTTCGGATAAGAAGTTTTTTATAAGAGTGTTTCTTGAATTTATTATGATGTTAATGGGGATTGCAGAGATAAAACTATGTAGCACTTGAAACGTATTTTGTCTTGTCTTTATTATTAGATCAGGCGAATGATCATCTGTTTTGGTGGCGAACCTAAATTTAGGATTCAGGAAGTTTTTTGGTATTGTTCTTCAACGAATAGAAGTGAACTAATTTCAACAATGAAATTTCCACATACTTAAGTTGCTTTACCTACTACCAATATGTAATGTCAATCATACGATGCTGATATGAGTTTCGTAATGAGATACTTTACCGCACGAGTGTGGTAAAGTTGAATAATTATATATATATATTTTTTAGTTTATTCAATCGGAAAATAAACAAGAACTAATATTAATTATAAATAGAGATACTAATAATGATATAATATACAATTACAATTACAATAAGTAGACAAAAAAATACATATCCCCTTGCATTAACTTGAGAAAATTTTTTATCAACCCAGAATTGCTACGTTTGCCACAAGTTGAAAACGACAGTTCACAGATTGAGTGACAACCAAGACGCAATAAATCAATAATGACGGGCGTACTTCAAACCTGTGCAACGCTTGCTTGTTACCTAATATTAATATCATTAATTTCAGGAATTTAACAAATTTTGAGTGAATAAAAAGTAATTGGTGATGGTGGTAATATTCGATAGGTTATCAAACTCGGCCTAATGGTGTCGTTCGACTAATTCCACATCTCATATCGTAATATGAATCTTTACGATACTTATAACGTATACATCTAGTAATTTGTGGAGTGAAATTCAGTTTTGAGTGAATCAGAAAAACGTATTACAGCATCATAGGATATTCATATGCTATTTGTGACCAATAAATTTTTATTATTTTTCTTTTTATTCCTTATAGGATTATCACAGTCAGGTCCTGTAATTCAGAATTGTGAACGTGTATTATTTCAAGAGAGAACAATGCGAGAAATACGGAGAAGACGCCCAGCTTGTAGACGAAATCACGACATCATCTTGATGTCGGACTGACGTATGCACGCCACTCCCCAAAAAGTAGCGCTAGCCAACAATCGACGGCAAGTATCAATACAAACTATGACCTGGTCACCAAAACTATCCTAGAAACACAAGGTTTTTGCTACATAATATTATATTCTTGCCGTTCTGATCTCACTCTACTCATTTGAAGTAATAAAATGAAATCAATTCAGAGTGAATGCTAGCAAATAAGCTAACATTCTAAATCGTTCGTCCGACAGTTGTACTTCCCCAGACAACGGAGAGACTGTGGACTCGAGTTTTTCCGTAAAAATTGTACTGGGTGGATCCTGTACTCTGAAACTTATATACATCCCCTTTTCTACAAGGTCTGCAATGATGAAAATGCAGGAATCAGACCATTTCTTTTCAAAACATACCAAGTACTCCAAGAATAGTTATCAGGACATAACAAATTAGACAGTAATTTTTCGCTGATGGGAATAAAAGATAGCACTTGTCGCAAGTAAGTACGAGGTGTATGATTGGTATCGTATGGTAGGTATGAAAAAATGGTAGACAGATGGGCAAGAACAATAGAAGGAACATGAGTATACAGGCCTGGAACCAAATATTCCAATAACATATCTTGAAGTGTATTTAGACTCATATATAAAGTGGGACATACATATTATTTATATAACAAGAAAACTTTGAACAACCTCATATAAATTCAAATTCTCCAACTATTACATGCCGTCTAAGTAATTGAAAATATCATATAATACATTAGTGGAAAGTCATCTTCGATATGGAATTCTATTGTCGGAAGCTGCTTTTCGGATACACATAAATCCACTCGAAGTATTGCAAAAAGGTTCCTCAATTCAATTATGACGGAAAGCACAAGATATCCCTCCGACTTGTTGTATAAAAAATGCGAAGTCATAGACACGTGGCAACTATTTTATTATTGAGTGAATGTAAAACTGCACTGAACCGTAGTAGTACTACAACCCACACGAGACTAGGACAAATATAGAAAAAGTACTATCACAGCTCTATCACAAGTAAAAAAATTGTTATCCCAAAGATCATATCAAAATAATAGATCTCATAGAAATGAGATCATGAAGAAGCAAAATGAAATAAAATAAAATAAATGCTAACTCACTCCATGATAATGTATTGTAATTTGTAATCAAATTCTTTTAATGATATCCACAATTGTTTAAAGCTAAAGTATTCGTTTTTGCTAGTATATCCCATACATATACACTGTGTACTCTTCACGCACTTTTGTTATTCTCAACCCACCACCAACTTTCAATCATAATCTGTAAATTTCAACTTTTAACCTTCATTTTTCATCAATCCTCTATATTATTTTATAACTGTGTATTATTTTAGTGTGTTTATCTTAGTCTAATTTTATTGAGATCATTCACATATACATACCCTTCATTTTGTTTGTTTGTAAATATCGAAAAAAGTGATAGATCACTTACCGATATACACTTTGTTCAACCCTAGAAATTAATTATATGTATTTATACTAAATATGCTGAATGAATAAAGTTTCTAATTCTGAAAACCTAGGCGAAGAGGCAAATCCCCGAGCATCTTCCAGGCAGAAGTCTACACTATCGAAACAGTGCAATATGAAAAAAAAAACATTGTCGCAGACAAGAGATTACATAATATCAGACAGCCAAGCAGTCATAAATGTGCTGAACTCTCGTCTAATCAGTTCCAAAATGGTCTGGGAGTGCTTAGAGAAACTAAACGGAATGAGCAAGAATAATACGGTTACCCTGCTATGGGTGGAGGGTTATGTAGATGCAGACGTACTCGCAAAAAAGGGGCTGAAACACCATTTTTGGAATTGAGTATAGAATACTTGATGAACTTTAAAAAGGAGAACACAACAAAAGAACCCAACACAGGAAAGAACCACAAGGAACGAGGCATGCATAGATTTTACTGGAAATCTTCCAGAATAGATCCAATGACAGCAACAGCAAAAGTAAAAATAAAAGCAGGGCACTGCCGGTTGGAAGAACCTCAAGAAACTCAGAGGAAGGAGTAGAGGAAGTACAGTGCATGTTTTTCAAGGAAGAGAGCGATACCCCTATCCTCAGTTTATATTAGCCTGCAAAACCCGACGTTGCCACACTGTTTTCCTAACCTGAAATCATTTAAATAATATCATGAACTTTCTATAGGCTATAGGACTGGAGGAACTTTTATCCCTTGAGATATTCTAAATGGGTCGACAGCAGAAGGGGACACAATAGCTATTTTGAGTGGCAATGTCTTTATACCCCCTAACTAACTGTAACAGATTTGAAAACTCCAACAAGAGGTATTAATCGACTTGTGAAGTGGTGGGCGAACGTACTGACCTTCATTAGAGCATATCATCCACACTTTCGATAAATTTTTTTTTTTCTTCTTATTCAATCTGCATCCTCTTCAACGTTTTCGGGAGAACTCAGGCTGGAGCGGGGAAGATGAAGTAATCGTTGTATTTAATGATTTATATGTTAGTACTATAGCGGTCTCGGCAGACGTTTTCCTGTATATCGATGTGTATATTTCTGTTTCACCGATAAGGTGTGACATCCAGCCGTCGAGCACTTCTATAAAGTACTTCAATGGCAATAGTATCACTTAAGGTGTGATTTCGCTGCGACGTCCAGTGATCGCGGCCCGCCGCGGCGTGGCGTCGGGCAGTGACGGCCAGCCGTTACGTTCGTATGATTTCGTTGAAACGTCTACGTCTGAAAATTGACAGTTGTGTGGAGAGTTTTGAAGTGAGAAGAAGAACCTTTGAAATGAATTTAGGAACGTTGCATTGGTGTTGTTAGATGATGAAGGAAACGACAAGTTATTACTAACAGCACGAGAAGAATCCAACGAATTGTACAAGTCCAGAAACCGGAATTTTACATAATTCTCAACGAAACCCATCTTGATGACGACAGTGGGACTTCATTGGGACTTAGATCTTTCGTTAGGTAGATAATCTTTCACACATCGGTTCCAGAAATTGTCCATTAACACTTGCGTTTTTTGCCGTTAACGGCGTAGATAATTATTATCTGGACAAAGGTGAACCAAGAATCCGTCTTTTCTACCACTTGATGATGCGAGTAGAAAATGGTTTGGCGTGAGTGCCTCAATAATTATTGGATCACTAAATACTCGAGGTCAGGAATTCACCAGGTATTCAATCTCGGCAGAAAAAGGTCTGTAAGGTTTTTTTTTTCAATGACTGGTCTTGTGATTTTTTTTCAATTATCCGTTTTACAGATCCAATCAATCTTTTCCACGTACCACCCATATGGGAGGCATCTGGAGGAATGAATTTAAAGTCTCCCTTGAAGCACATAGAATTTTGAATTTCCGAGTGATCGATGACCTGTACAGCCTTTTTTAATAATTTCGAAGCTGCTCCCATATTTGTACCATTATCACAATATATTGCCTGTCTAGATATCATCCCCATAATTGCCATGATACCTGACACTGTTCATTGTGTTGGCTATTTCTAAGTGAATGGCACAGCAAGAAAATTGAAGATCACCCCAAAACGTTTGTGTCATTCGTCCAATCTTGACGTGAATAGGTCAAATAAAATCAATTCCTTCGTTAGTGAGAGGTTTTACTTCCCGATTTAGTCTCTATTTTGGAATTTGTCACATCAATGGTTCATTGGTTTGGCTCTTTCATCCTTACAGTTTTGACCATTAATCACCCAATATTTTTGCTGTACTTCATTCAACACCAACTCGACTCCCTTATGTCTGAATTTTTCGTGTTAATGCCCCATCAATAATTTCGTATAATTATTTTTCGGGTCCAAAATTACTGGGTTTCTATTAATTAGTGGCGTTCGCGTCCAGACTTCTTTTCGAGCAGTCGGACGTAGCCGTCGACGGTGACCGCTGACGTCTCCGAGACGAGCCGCGTCACAAAATTATTGATGAGAAATTATCACGATAAATTCTAACATAAGGGAGTCGAGTTGGTGTTCAATGGCCAAACCAATGTGAAATCTGCAAAAATTTACGAATGAAAGAGCCTAGCCAATGCCACCATTACATTGATGGGAAAAATTCCAAAGGTGAGATCAAATCTGCAAATGAAAACTTTCACTAACGTAGGAATGAATTATTTTGGACTCATTCACCTCAAGATTGGACGAAGGATAAAAAACATTGGGGGTGATGTTCACTTGTCTTGCTGTGAGGGCCATTAACTTAGAAATAACCCACACAATGAACAGTCAGCTATTATGGCAATTATATGAGGATGATATCTAGGTAAGCCAATCTCAGACAATATATTGTGATAATGATACAAATATGGTAGCAGTTTCGAAACTGTACAGGTCGTCGATCACTCGGAAATTCGAAATTCCATGTGCTCCAAGGGAATAAACTTCAAATTAATTCCCCCATATGTGTGGTACGTGGAAAATATTGATTGGATCCGTGAAACGGGTAATTGAAAAAAATTACAAGGCCAGTGATTTTTCAACGTCGATTCCAGCAACTAAATTTCGAATCAACGACTCTTTGTGGCCGAATGTTTTTTGCTCCATTCTTTTTCGATTCCAATATGAAGCTTCTCACACACAGCTGACCGTATTTTTCCATATAAGCGAATAATTTAAGTGATATGCTAGTATTTACTTGAAACTCAGGACCTCCACTTACAATAGCGCCTCTGGCGGAAGCGAAATCTTCCATTCAACGAAGTTTCAATGAAATCATAACGAACATAACGGCTGGCCGTCACTGCTACACGTCCGTAATAATGTTATTGTGGAACTCAATTTAAGGCGAATTCGCAAGGAGTAGCTGCTACATTCAATTAAACAAAAATTTACTCAAAAAACATTTTGTAGTGGACCGAATTGTGAACCCATTCCTGAATTCACTTGGACACACACAAAAAATGTTATCAAAATCGGTTAAGCCGTTTAGGAGTTCAATGTCGTACACACACAGAATATTTTTATATACAAAGATTTTTTTACCGTTAAATTGTTACATCCTCTCTTATTTTGTGTGTGTGTGTGTGAATTCTGAGTTTTCCGTGATATTTCTGTAGTTGAAATAGCAAACGTGCCAAATATATTGTCAAGTCTCCCGGAGTACCCATAGTGGTGGTGTTTCTTTCAGTTTGGGGAGGCAGTATCACCATTATTATAGTTAATTAGTTATTTATGTATCAAGGGCGTAAAGTAGGCGATTATGGCCTGCGGCATTGATAATGGTCCGATGGCGTTAGCCAAGGGCCATTACACGCCGAAGGCAATAAACGTATTTTACGCACGTGATACATACAACATTTTATGCACTAGCGGTTTTATAGCCCGAATCACAACTACTGAGTCGATTTTCAATGATCTACACGTTTCATACGTTATGTATTCAATAATCAAGAGTATATAACATAGACTTTGGAATGTGTAACTAAAGTAGCTAAGAGCTATATGGAAGAATCACTTTCAAATAAATTGATCATCACTAAAAAAAATTGCCAACGATTGGGCTGGAATGATGCCAGATAGTTATTTGAACCAACCATCCACGTCTCAAATTAATACTTGTTCTCTAAATATTCACTAGAGCATTCGTTCCACATGAGCACCAAACGAGCAAATGCTCGAATAGTGTGGACGCTGATTTACGAACAGAATGCATGTTTACATTACGCAGCATGAGACAGTCTGAGCTTGAATCGAGCAGCACATGTGCTCATTCGGTGCTCATGCGGAACGAATGCTCTAGTGAATACGTACCTTTAGCGATGCGAATGCTGTAACGCAGCCTTCAATGAGTAAAATTATATTCAAGAAGAATATCCCATCCTCAACATTAGTAACTATACCAACTGCTTTTTCAATATTCAGGCCCATGAAAAAATGTCTATTATGAATAAATGTTGTCAGGAAGTATATTTTTTTAATAAACTCAAATGATTCGTGATAGACCTTGCATGAAATGATGTGTACTTTACTTAACGTCCACCGGGCCATAATGCGCCCGCGGGCGATAAAGTGCTACTTCACGGCCAGTGAACCGGGCGGTAAAGTGTACCGCCCGCTAGTGCATAAAATTATTAATGTATTTTAAATAATTTTAACATTATAATCAAGTTGAATGGAGCTTTGTCTCTAAGTTTTTATAACTTCTGACAATGAAGTAAACAATTTTGATTATTTGTAGGGCAGTCCTACTTGCCTGGCTGCGGTAGCAGCCTTCCCACATTTACTACTTCTACTACTAGTACTTTCGAGCCACGGGTAACCCGTACTCTATCACAGAGTTTGTTCCAACACGGAAAAAAATGGTCTAAGTATAAAACATTATTCTGCCTTTTTTTCGATTGTGTACAAAAATTAATAACTATGATTGAAAAAAAAAGTGTTTGTAATAATTCACTTTGTATAATGCCAGCTCAACAGTTTGAGCCCATCACAGAAACACTTGTATAGCGTATAGCATAAAGACATAACGATTTCAGCCAATCAAAATTCAAATCTTCAGAACGTTCTAATTCTACTTTATATTATACATAAGTTGGATTTCTTATGATCTCAGAGTAGGTATAACTAAATCATCGCTTCCTGGGTGCCACCCAACAATTCATCTCATTGTGAATTTAGGAATGAAATGAATGTATTGAAAATACGGCTTTATGAAATACAAATGATCCTTCTTTGAAGAAAGAATAACTGTAAACTGAGAGCAAGTCAATATTTTAAATGAGTCTGATGTATCCTGATACCAAAGATAAAATGAAAGCTATAAAGGATAAACTACCCAAAAGTGATGAGGCCAAGTAAACCAAAATAACTATAATAATCTGAAATTATTGCTGCAGTAGCGTACTGTATAGTAGCAACTAATATATTTTTCTATAGATTCAAATATATGAGTTATTTGAGAGTGATTCATTATTCATTAATAGTAAATTTATTTGGTACTAGTAGTTATCAAACTGAGAAACTTTTAAAAATCTGGTAGAACTACATACACGAAAAAAGGAGAAATTGTTGTAAAGCATGTCCTAAGACGCATTTTAAAAATTATGAAAATTCATTGGAAATAAAATAATCTTGAAAGCATTATAAATGAAAAAAATATGCATTTCAATAAACCCCACTTTGAATTCTGAATAGATAGTCACCTATTTATAAATGTTATTTTAGACACTAATTGGATGATTTTCAAATAAAAACTTAACTATCAGCGAGTTCTTTCAGTGAGACCAGACGCAGGAATGGACGAAATGGAGGATGAACGGAAATTCAATATTTAATCCCTTCCTCACATCAATGTTAACATTATTACCAATTGTCACATTATCAAAGAACAGCTTATCAACTGCTGGCTCATATTTAGATACAATGAAGCCAAAATCTTGGTTATGCATGAAAGCTTCAATTATACTATCTCTCTTTGAGGTATGGTTATAGTTTACATCTATGGTGTAATCATATACTCTAGTTGTCGAACCAATTAAAAAAGAAGAAGAATAATCTATAAAATGTTGAGAAGAATTCAAATAATTCAAAAGTGAATTTGACAGTCGAGTATAACCAAAATTGTTTTAAAATAAACATATTTTATTGATTTTATTAAGTAATTAATTATCCACCCTTGGTGGAGTATTCTGCAGTGTTTTCGAGCTGTAAAATAATATATTAATCAGCAAAAGCATTGAAAGTCACATTCAGAAACTCATAACCCAGTTAGTTTTTTGTTCATATTGTCATGCTCCACAGTGAAAATGAACGTTTGTAGAAATAAAACCGTTAGAGATTAAGCCAAAATACGACTTTCGCTTTCCTCAGGCCAACTAAGCTGAAGTCGGAGACAGAGGGATTTGTAATGCCCTGCCAGGGTGATGTCGTCTACAGTCCGGCACACAACCGTGGTCGCGTGATCAAGCATATTCCTTCAGACATGAACGGTACGTTATGAGTATTGTACCGCTATCTACGTCACTCGTACGATATAGGCTTTCGCTCCATTGATAATTAGAATTATTATATATAACAACTACTCATTCACCATCCTCAGGCAAATACACACCAGTGAGCCAGATGTGACCATCAGAGTGAGATGAAATTTGTCAGAGTTTTCCGCTTCAGGCGAAAAGTGGAGAAAAAAATCGCTCAAAATATCAAGATCAACAATATAAACTTTGCAGGTTCCATCAAAACTACTTTTTAGAAATGGTGGTTCTGCGTACAGCGAGTCCGCGTGGAACGATGCATTCGCTATTCTCCGACTTTAGCATTATACTGGTTTCCTGAAAATGAAAGAAATCTTAGCCGGACGTAAGAATGATAACTATATCTGACAAGTCAACCAGGGCCATAACGATTTTCAATACACGAATTCATAAAAAATTCTTAGCAGACTGTAAAGTTTAGGGTAAGTAAACTGAGAATAATCAAGACGACTCAGTAGAAGTTCCGGAAGGAGGGTAGGGGTAGCTAAATATACTTTTTCAGGGTTGAATCTTGGTTTTTATATTTTCAAAAACATAAATCGACTTGTTTCAGGTTTTTGTTTTTTGATAACGGCTAATAACCTAGGAAATCAATTCATCCATTATTTTAGGTCCTCACTGTATATAAAGTTGTTACAGGTTTGTATTCGTTTTAATTCTGAATTCATTTTACTACGCAAGACAATTTCATCTACCCAACCTATCGACGTACCTACTACACATGTATTGTAAACATACCTCATCGTCAATGAAATAAATTCGTCTATATTTGAAAAACGAATGGAAATGTTAAAAAATCTTTAATTCATACGGAACTAAATCAAAATAAGTAAACAGGCTCTCGTCTTTTAATATATTTATTCACTATAATGTTCGATCTGCAGAGTCTGAACGAGATGAACCCAAGAATTCCTGAATTAACAAACTTGAGTGTGGCGATTGCAATGCATGATAGACATGCCGCAGGTTCAATCAACGATTCGGGGAGCATTTAAGAAGTTACTCATTTGAAAATAATCATAACTTCACATTGATCCTGAAATTTTTAATATAAATTAAGAAACACCTACAATTTAGTTATGGATGACCAACCGAGTAGTCTACTATAATTTCCCATTAAACCTCTTAAACCTCATTGGTAACAACACCACTGCTCTTCGATGATAATCCATACAATTGATCTATCTACATGTCATTATTATATTCCCTACCTGCTTTCGTAATCATCCAGTAATTGAAGATATGAAGTTTCGGAGATAACCTAATTCATAACGTGCTCCGAGGAAGACACTGTGTGCCGAAACAATTATGGTAAACTTTATTTTCAGTATATATATATAAATATTTGTAAATTGAAAGTCTTTATTTCGTCTCTATTTATCATATTCACTATACCTTTTAGTTTTTGTATTGTGTGAATCAGCTTTTGAATAACTGGCCCTAAACTTCTTATAACGTTGTTGAAGTCTTTCGAGGAAATTTCGTAGAACTCTTAATACATGCGCTATGCCTTGTTCGTGCCTATTTTCATGGCTAATCGTTAGGTAAATTCCACCAAATAACTGAAAGTAATACACCATGCCTTTTTAAACGATTGTTTTCGCCAGTAGTTCAGAACTGCAAACACAAAGAAACAATAACTTTAGGTTAATTTTGAAGTTAGATTATATAATTGTGAATGTCTGAGAGATTAAAATGTGAATAACAAAAGATAAAATGAAATTATATGGCCACTGTACACTTATATCAAAAAGAAGAGAACAAATAAGAGGTCTTAGTAAATATTGGGTGAAGCCTTGCATGAACCAAGAATAAGGCAGTCCAAGCCTTATCAAGGAATTTATTGCTGCAAAAGATTCAAAATCATTTACACATTTTTTGGATATGATAGGAAACATTTGGTAAGCTACTTTATAGAGTGGGTACACGGTCAAATGTAGAAAAAGAACATTGTTTTATTTATTTGGTGTGGTTATTTCAAGTCAAGCATATTATAACTGTGTTGTCAAACCTGACAGTTCCACAAATGTTATTGAAATCCCCTCAATTCATGGGAAAAATAGAACCTGTTCTATCAATTCCATGCTAACAAAAAAAGCTCGCGGGCATGCATAGTTGTTTCTAATTTCAACCACCATCTTCAGGCAGACAAATAGTCAAGCAAATGGTATAGTTTGATGAGGGTTCAAGTGAAATAGATTATGGTAATGACCTTTGGCTAAAATTCATTTATCAATATGATTGGTTCGACGAAGAAAATAAAAGTCACTAATTAACAGTACAACGTATATTTTCTGAAAGTCTGTATAGTTACAAATTTCTTCAAATTAAATAAATAAAACCACGGCTGAATTTCCAGACTCGAAATTATATTATACCTTAACGTGTTCACAAAAGCTCTTAGACAATAATTACAGATATTATTACAATTTACAGAAAATACAGCCCTCTTTGGCGGGAGAAACATAGAACGTTACAATATTCATAAATAATCATATGAAATATTACTGAATGTGGATAAGAAATATATGGAAAGCTCAGAGAAATTAATATAGTTGATATGTGACAACATTTAAAAGACACGTTTCTCATTCACCAGTTACTTACACGAATTGTTAAATAATATATAATATGTACAAACAAATTAGCAGAGAATAATATCCAAAGCTTTGTCCATTCACAGTACTTTTAATCTATTTACAACTTTTATACACAGAGTATCACTGTTTGCGGGGGCCGCACGCTAACGGGGGTAGCTGGGATACAGCAGCGTAGGGCCCCACCTGCCTCAAACTAAACCGGGAGGCTTCACATCTAATCCTGTTACCATATCAAGACCCATATTGGACGGTGGGGGCGTTTGATTCATAGAAGCCGGTGAATTAACATTATTCGTCAGATCACTTTGACTATTTTCTTCGGAGTCACTGCAACTGTCTGAACTGCCTTTCTTGCCGTTGCCATTGTGAGTCTTCACATGTTTAGCTAGGTGGTCCGACCTCATGAACCTTTTATTACAAACTGGGCAAGCGAACCGTTTCTCACCAGTATGGGTTCTGAGGTGCCTTTGAAGCTCGTCGGACCTGGTGAATCTTTTGCCACAAAACAGCCAATTACACACAAACGGTCTCTCGCCAGTGTGCCACCTAAGGTGAGCTTTCAAGTGGGAAGTTTTCCCGTACACTTTTCCACAACCAGGTATGTGACAGCTGTGAATATTCTTTTTCCTCAAGTGCACACCAGCGGGCCCTAGTCTTTCAGCTTCTTGGCAGTTGGGGCAGTCGCAAGTTGCCCTACCAGTATATCTTCTCTGGGATCTTGGTGAGGGTACTTGGGGGGGCAACCCTCCTCCACCACCCGTAGGGGATGGTGCTGATCCAGGCCCATGCAAGCCAAATGAGGCACCAACACTCTGTGCACCAGGTAACATGGATTTATATGTGTCTTGTAACAAATGTTGTCCAGATGAGAGAAGATGGTTTGAAGCAGCAAGTGAATGCGTCAAGCTGGAGTAATCAGTGGAATAATTTGCTGCTGCCATCTGGGCATGCATTCCAGCAGCTCCACTCATGTCTAACCAACTTCCGGCTGTGGAATGGACGTCCCACCAAGCGTTAGCCGAAGACACAGGGTCACTTTTGATTCCACCATGATGCGTTGACCCGGACATGGTATTGAAAGGCCACGTTTCGTATGGATGTCTGGAGTAAACTGAACCTAAATGGTGTGCGGTAGCTGCTCCCTCTACCTTTCCCAACAAGGAGCTTTGATGGTGGTGCACGTGAGAGTTGTCAGCAACTGCTGGTTGAGAAGTGGCACCTGGGAAGTACAGGTCACTTCCGTAGGATGAAGAGGTGGGAACACTGGAGCACGATGTCATCACTGGCCGAGAATAGGTGACGTTGTTTGAAGCTGAGGATCTCTGCAGAGAACTAGATGATGAAACTCCGATTCCAGGTGAGGGTGCTCCTTGTGGGCTCTTTTTCCATGGGTGAAAGCCTTTTCCGACAGCTGCATCAGCAAGAGGTGGAGGCGACTTATTGGACAGCTTGTTGCACTGGGCTGCCAGCATTGCTAAGGGGGTTCCCCGAAGACTGGGATGATCCTGAAACGAAAGAAAATTTCGTTAGTTCTCATTGTTTTGATATCGAATATAGATAAATGACGATTCATTCAGAATAATATTAGGAATTTGAACGAACTGGGTGAAAATAGGAAGTAACATGCCTATATGGAAAAAAAGAATTGGTAGACTTGAAAAAGTATTGAAAATGAAGAATATTTCATTTGGTTAAGTTGATCTCATTTTTCCCGTAAACAACCATTGTTTTGATGACAGCTTCGTTTGCTCAACAAAATATACCACATACCGTCACATATTGTGTTAAAACAATTTATTTTATCTTATATAAATTTCAATATAAAACACAGAAACAGTTCTAGTAGGAAATGAATAATGATGTGTTCAGAAATAAAACATACGTATACCATTCAGAAATAACCACCTATGTTATCATTCATTCTACCTCACTTGGTGATTTCAAAAAATTAAAAAGAGTGATTCATTGTTCATCATCTGTGAAATCCAAAAAATATTGTTTGTTATACGTATCTAGTTATGTAGTGCTGGAACCATTTTTTTCTTTTGCTAAAATTTGTCGTAGGAAAAGAAGTGTATTCAACTCACATGAAATTTTCTCATCTATGCTTGAGACGTAACTCAATTCCATATCAACTTGAACTGTATATACTAATATTTATTAATATATGTATGAAGCTTACGGTGAATCGTTCTAAGAAAACCTACGTATCTGTGTACGTGAGCAATTAGATTCAGAATAGCACTATCGAGATCCCAGAAGACTTTTAAATTCAGTTATCACCCAGTTCCAGTCGTCCAAATGATCTAAAATTTGGCAAAAATATACCAAGGACCGATGACAATACAAGAATTTCTTTAATAATAACAATAATAATAATGTGAATCTTTGAATTCCCCTTCAACCCTCTTCAAGTCTTTCGAATAATCTAAAATTTGTCACACATATCAAGGACCGATGACAATACAAGAATATGATGATAATAATATTATAATAACTAACAATAACAGTAATGCTTTTCTATTCAGTAGTAATTTTGCATTAACTTTCAAACAAACTATAAACATATAAACATAGCTTAGAACTGGATGGCAAAGCAATACCATGATAGCATGACGTGCCAATAATATAATGATAATAAGAATATAAGTTATAACTCGAAAAACTGATGAAACCCGCTTTCACAGTAGGAAGTATGGATTAAACAGTGAAAAATTTATTATAGTTCAAAAACTAAAGAAACACGCTATTATTTGTAGTAATATAAATTAAACAGTAAAAATAATCTTTGAATCATTTGGTATGCCCATTTTACCATAATCAATGGACAGACAGTGTGGTAGAGCCAAATGTAACCATACTGAAGTACACCAACGAATTTATTTATCACTCAACTCTAATAGTACAAGACTATTCAGGTGATGTTGAAGGTTCAAAAACTGGAACAAAGAGAGTCCAAGATCATATAGGCTCAGACCTGACATTATAGCACGGCTTTAAAATTCAAAAGAAGCGATAAAAAATATTTTAATAACTTGGACATTAAATCACTGAACAAACAATAATGCCACTAGGCGTCTTTCATGAGCAATATCTTCACCACATCCTGTCAAGATTTCACTCAAGTCAGAACGCCCCCTACTCATCAAACAATACGAACCAAAATAAAAGAGTTCGGTAGTAGAGCTTCTTTGAGAGTTGTTCTTTTGTTAATTACTGCTTTCGATATTGCCGCCTCGCGCTAATTTAGAATCGGTTGTCAACAGGTAGAAGAGGAAATAAAGAAAAAACATTTCAATGTGTAACAATTAGAGAATAGAAATATATTTCGATAAATTCCAATTATTGCCATGATGAGGACAATAAGATGTATTTGCTAGTCCACATGATTCATGAAGGTTTTCTCAATAATTTCCAAATACGTTCCCATATACACAATAACCAGAGTAAAGCGAGTGGTATGGAATAACAATAGAAAAAACTAACAATAGTCGTTACCAATAGCTCATCCTTTTTTACTCAGTTCTAATCAAAACAAAGTTCTGCTATTTGGTTACAGGAACATTGCAAGTATCTGTTTGATATGATTCAATATCCGCCATGGTATATCCAGAACAGTAGTCCAGACAGGTATTTGCATAGGAGTGAAAAAGGTTAAACAAGGGTACCTATTTTGCTGAATATTTTAGCGGACCTTTAAGAATCGAACCAAAGGTACAAAAGATTCATGTTGATTTTGATGAAAAAAAAGGTTTTTCATTTGCCAAAAGTGTGGCTCTGATATTGTTTGAGAGAAATTTATTATCTCTTTTCAGTACCACACTTTTCATGCAACAAAATAACTTAAACTTTGAAGGTACTTTCAGACAGGTTTGCGGAATAGAAAGTCTTGGCATGTATCTTGCCTATACTTTCACAGAGAAAGAATCAATTCCCGAAAAATTGCTGAAAATTACATATCAAGATTAAAAAAAGCAAACAAAAAAATTTAAACAACCTACAAAAAAATTTAAACATCCTTCAAACAATATCTATTTAGTGATTCAAAGTTCTAATATAAATTGCTCTTTTGGTAACTTGAGACAAAAGTTGGAATGGAAAGTAAGATGAACATCAGTCAAATGCATCCACATTTTCCTGCAATACGTGCTGATGTATTAAATCTAGTGTGCGCCTCTGAAATGCTATTAAGTGCGAGGCTGCTGGTCCATAGTAGTAAATTGAGTCCATCAGACATCTATTTCCTTTCGATCGTGCTCGAACCCTTTTTCAAAATCAACATTTGCATGAAAATGGATCGCCCCCGGTCCATATTAAAATCTCGTTTATACCTGACGTTAAGATTTTAAAATTCATTGAAGGTTGGTGGACTAATATGGATGAATTTGTTAAAAAAGGGTATTTCTTACATAATTTCTTTTCGTTATTAATCTAATTTTTTTAAATCACCGATAAAATGAAAATGAAATTGTTTGCATGTTTATTCCTAGCAGCAACTTATTGAAAAGCCAATTAAAATATTTATTTATATATCAAATGAGTTGCGTGTTACTTTTTCACGACTATTAAATATTGACGCACGATGCCGTAGGTGGAGTAAAAAAAAACTTCAACTAAAGTTACAGTATTTTTTTCTACAACTGTCAAAAAAGACAACTGATTCAATTTTTTCTTTCAGATATAAAGTAAATTTCGTATATTTGTTAATGTCAATATTATTATCAACGTTAACTTAACTTTCAAATAACTAGTCCATTGGAAGAAACTCAGAAAACTTCAACTAAGGAAACGATATATTTTCTACAGGTACACATATTATTTATGGTGTTCTGTTTCCTGCATAGGCATAACTTTCAATTAAGTTGGAATACTGCTTCAATTATTTCTAAATGTAGTAATGATGAAAAATCAAATTGAAACTGTAATTATAAGTATAGGCAGTAATTATTTCATTACTGTTTGAGTTATCACACGGATTTCATCTTGGCTGGCATAAGGATATAATAGGAACAAAATGAGATCTTATTGATCTTAATTACTAGTTTTCACTAAAAATAATGCAAACTTAATTCAAAATGGTTGAAAATAATAAGAGAGAGATGATCCGTGACCGAGCATTTCAGAAAACTTGATTTCTCTAGCGTTTGAGTCAGGTTCGTCATTATGCTGGTTCGATGCCATCAAGCACTAACAATCCTATAGATGTCTAGGTTTCAACTATCAACAGATATCTGAACACAAAGCTCAGAATTTTTTTGAGAGATAGATCATTAAGTAACGATATTATGCCAAATAACTGTCAGGAAACAAATACCGCGACTTGTATTGAAATATATCAAACAGATTGTACAATATTTTCCATTGCAGAGTTTATAATTCAAAGTACTACCTGTATCAAAATGTTTTGATTTCCCCTATAATCCAGTACCTCCCACTACACAGTTTTAGGCAACCTCCCCCAGAGTTGCCTCCAAACAGTTCTATTGTGTAGAGGTAATCTTTCTGGTATCTGCTTAGACCTGGCAACTGTTTGTTTTCTACTACGTGTCCTTGTCTTGGTACGTTGTTTTGTAACTTGTTGCTCCTTCTGGACTTATTTCTTCAAGTAAAGAGAGCACATTGATTCAAAGACCTTCAATGACGATGTGTTTTTCGTGTTTTCTTACAGCTGGTTGGTGTGTTTGCAGTAACTGAAGCAACAACCGCAGTGTTGAAGGTACTGTTGGAGCTACTCCCGCTTCCAGTCTGAACCAAGAAAGAGGCAATTGCCCCTTTGAGGATGCAGAACTGAAGATTCTGTGTAACGAATCAGTGGAGTGGGGAGAGCTCAGAGTAAAAATCGTCCAGGATAGGCTATGATGGTACAGAAAGTTTGATCTCCATGGGACAAAAATACAGTAAAATTTTGCCCAAGGAGCGGGACGCGGGTGATCGTATCTGACCCACAAACAAGCCTCGAAGAGTTATGGTAACTTTGGGGAAATATACAACAATTTTTTTATTTCGAATTTGTGCCCTTCTGATCATACCTACGAAGGATGCGAAAGCCAGAGCAGATAATTCACATCTGCTTCAGAGCTATCAGAGCTATCTATACCCTTATCCAAGCTCAGCAGCCAGACAGGAATATGAAGATGGTCCTGAAAACTAGCCGAAGAGAAGGGAGTTGAGCTATACAGTATCGGTTCCTTGCCACAGGTACCTGGAAATGAACAAGCAGACGGATTTGTTAGAATCGGTTCGACGACTGTGTTCTGGGGACTGTACTAGGCATTGCAGAGAACCAAACTTCGTCTGCGTTCGACAATTGGGATCGCGAAGTACTGAAAGAAGGGAGTAGAGGAATCGCGGCAGCTACAGGCAGTCCAAAGACCTAGTGGCAAGCCCTATGAAGTCGAGGAGGGCATGGCTTTCATGTTCACCATATACTACGCCTCTTAATTGCAAGACTAACGGGGCATAACAAATCAGTCAGGCAACTAGCATCAATAGGTCTAGAAGACTGTTGGAGATGTGAAAAATATGAAGAAATTTCATGTAACTTCTTTACCAAGTTACATAAAGCATATGGAAACGTATGGAAGCATATGGAAGGCTGATATTTGAAATCTATGAAGTTAAAAAGCTCCAGCAATAGTAGCTTATCGATTTGAAGTGGACGCAAATAATGACCTTTAGTAGAAGGTCAGGAAGGTTCGAATATGAGAATTAAGGAAATAGGGATATGTCGATATATACGTTAAGGGCAAAAAGGGGCCATGGGGACCTACTTGCCTGGCTGCAGCCCCCCCTCAACTAGTTCATCCGCTACAGCTGATATAGCGCAACCAAATACAGAAGGCTAGGGCCACAAGGCACACAATCAGGAGAATTATTGTTTCGTGATGAGTTTACCAATATTGTGCAAAGATCAAAATTAATTCAAGACCAAGAAAATGAAATATGGTTCACATTCAGGCATTGAATGGATCATAGAAAAACAAATATATATTTATCGATTTGAAATGAAAACATGACTCAAACTCGTAGATTAAGTTCCCCATTTTTGAGAGCCTAAAATCAGTAATGATGGAATTGAAATCAAAAACATAATATCGATTTTTCTAACAACAGTTTCTCTTCCGACTCGTTATCTTTACATCTGTTATTTGATCATGGCTCGGTTAATTATTTGTAAGGCTAGCGGACACGATGAGGGTAATTAAGAAAGTTAAGGACGAAGTAATTTGAGGCACATCGAATGAGTGACATACAAGCGGTCAGTTTACAGCAATTATACCGACGCAAAAATGTACTACCATCCAACTTTGACGAAGCAACACGAGACGGTAGGGCCGCTAATTGAACGAAAAAAAATATTGCATTCGGACTGTGGATGAAACAAAATTTTCTGGATACACAAAATAAGTTTGTCGAATAACTCAATATTATTCTGGAATCCTAAATCCTAGATCCTAGATTTTTCTGATGTTATTATTTTGTGAATTTTTGTAGCACTGAATTATTATTTTTGTTCAATTCTGCAATGATAACAATATTTTTTCAGAATCACAATATGGTTTCATGGAATTTTTTTTAGCTCAAGTAGAAATCAAATAAAATTAGTTAAATTTAGGGTTTTCTGATTGAATCCAACCAATCAGAACAACATTATACTGACAATTTCCCTCATTTTATATAAACCAATCAAAAGCCATCATTTTATCATTTCAAACCGATGAGAACAGGACTGTTTCTTTCCCTTGTGTATACATTTCCATAGTTACGACAATCACGGTAGATATAGAAACGTCAGTTTGACGGTTCAACTCTTAAATTGACATTGATTTCACAAGACGAATCGTTCCTGCAATACGCATTTAGTCCATAAAAATGTAAAATTGTCTGATCGAATATCCCTCGAAAATGCAGAATTTTCAAAATACTTTCACCTTCACTCAAACTGTGTTGCTGTACAAAACAACCACTCTAGCAAGCTCTTGTGGTGTTTCTAAGCAACACACTTTTCGTGCTAGCAAGGTGAAAGTATTTTTTGAAAATTCTACATTTTGTCGAGGGATATTATAAGTCCTGAAAATGAATGACATCGGCAGTTTTTACCTCTCTTACGTTGCTACGAATACATTTTGATTTATTTCGATTTCAAGGTTTCAAATATTCAATAATGTCAGTGTCAGTGTTCTTGTGATATTGACGAGAATATTAATGAAATTATTATCAAATCGAATGTACCAAAAACTACTGTTTGCACTAACTTTGTGTGGAAATCATTTATGGACTTTCACAATGTTAGAAAATATTGATTAGCTAAAAAAATATACCATGTCATACCATATAATACTCAGAAATATTCACCTTCAGGTTGATGAAATATTCGTATATCCATTTTCCACGGCTACCTACAACCAATTGAAAAGTGAAAAATTGGGAAAAGGATACTAGGCATTTTTTATCAGGGGTAATATAATAAGTGGTATGATTATTACCGATAATTTTTTGGAATATTAATGAATTGCAATCCCAAAGCTGAAAATACAACGAGTCCGCAGGACGAGTTGTATTTTCTTGCATTGGGATTGCCAATGAATTGATATTCCAAAAAATTATAGGTTTTTAATCATACCACGAATTGTATTTAGGACGACAATATATCGATTTGAAATAAAGAAAAATCGTGTCACCTGGTAATTGATGCTTTACTTCTAGCCGTATTCAACGGAATACTCTTTTCCACGGCCTCATATGTGATACCAATGGACATTTGTCCCCAACGATCGCTCATATGGATAAATAAAGATAACTAGTCAAAACACATAAATTTGACGTTTATAATTTAAATCATTTTCACTTGACAGATGGTAAAACAAAAACTAAGCAGGTTTATCACCGTGAAAATACAGCGACAAGCTATATTTTCACTGTAGTTCTGATTCTATTGACTGAATTTCAAAATTTGAAATCCACTGATTGGTTGTTAAGCAAGGAAATATATTGTCGCAAAAATAACAGCAGATTCTGATTCAGAACCCCCCAAAACCCCCAAATCTCAGTGCTAATTCATTGAATTAAACAAGGTGTCATCTGTAACTAATAACATTTTTGATTGTTATTTATCCGTAATATTCGGTTGGTTACAATTTTTTTTCCTTAGTCAAGGGCCTAAACATGTTCAAATAATACTGGAGGGAAAATTCAAGTATTACTTTTTCATGGCTACCTAGGACCAAATAGAAAAGTGAAAAATTAGGATAGGGCACTCAGAAACCCCCAGATAGCAGTGCTTAAAATATACAGAGTGCATGTCATCTGTAACTAACAATATTGATTTTTATTCATCCGTAATATTTGGTTGATTTCGATTTTTTTTTCATAGTCACTAATTACTTAAAAATGTTCAAATAATGCTGTAGTAAATACTCAAATATTATTTCTTTATGTCTGGTTACGACCAGTTGAAAAGTGAAATAGTGTGGAAACAGATCAAGGATTTTTGTAGCACAAACGTAAAAACGGATTCTAGTTCAGGACAACCTAAAATCCCTAGACCTTAACTCCTGAATCATAAAAATATACAGGCGGTATTTTGATAACGCTTATTCATCCGTAGCGTTTGATTGATTTAAAAAATTTCTTCTGCAATAAACAAGTACCTACCCAAAAACGTTCAACTGATACTGTACAGAAGTACAGCTAATATTACTTTTTCATGGCTAGATATGATGAGTTGAAAATTGAAACATCAGGGAAAACATACTAAAGATACTTTTATCTACAAGCTAATGCCAAATTCTGGTTCCGAACTCCAGAAAGCCCCCACATTGACCCAGATCTCGTTGCCCGAATCATGAAATTATATAGGAAGTCATCTTTAAATGAAAACATGTCTAACTATTTATTAAATTAATTTTGTTGCTAGTTTTACAGATGACAACTTGTATATTTGGATGATTCAAGTAATAAGATGAGTGATTTAGATTGTTCTACCAGAATTTGATTCTATAAAATTAAAACAAGCCCTGAAATGTTTTCCAGGATACTTTTTGATTGGAGAAGAATTTAATTAGCAAGCTACAGATGGCATCCTTTATGTTTTTAGATTTAAGTATCGAAGTGGTCTTTTCAGGGTGTTTTGATCCAGAAACCTTTTGTCCTAAAAGTATCCTTAATACGTTTTCCCCATTTTTACACCTCTCAACTGGTCATAGCAAGCAATGAAAAAGTAAATTTTGGTTATTTTCTATAGCAGTAATTGAACATTCTAGGTAATTTTTCACAAAAATTTAAAAATCAACAAAACATTACGGATAAATACAAATTAAAAATGTCTGTAAGACACCCTGTATATATTAGTGAGATATGGAGGTTCAATCATGTTCTGAACCAGAATCTGATGTTAGTTTCGAATTAAAAAATCCTTTAGTATATTTTTTTTTTCAATTTTTCACTTTTCAACTGGTCATAGCAAGCCATGAAAAAATAATATTTGGTTATTTTCTTCTTTGTGACAAGAGAAACAATTTTCGAAAGCAACCAATCATTACGGATTACGAATGAATGAAAATTTATAATGTTGATACTAACATCTGACACCCTGTATATTTTAATATTGTATCGAGGATTTTGTGTGTTCTGAGCGAGAATCTGGTGATAGTTTTGAAGTAAAAAATTCCCCAGTATGTTTTTCTCGATTTTTCACTTTCCAATTGGTCGTAAGTAGCCGTGGAAAATTAAAATAAAAATATTTCATCAACCTGAAGACAGATATTTCTGAGTACTACCTGTTATGAAAACCAAATTTTGAAATTTCTTTCTTGTCAAGAAAATACCAGGGTGTGGCTGCTCAAAGTGGGACACACTGTATATTGGGATTATTTGAAAAAAAGAACACAAATTGTTAAAGGAACTACTCTATCAGCGACCCAGTACTAGTTTCCCGGGGCGTACCCCAGGGAACTGACCGCTAAAAAGTATGTAACATGTGTAAAAAGGTTATTGTTGTTTGTGCATGTCCGATAACCTAAAAAACGATTTTGACGCATGTCACGTCATCGCTGGCAAACCGAAAAAAATTACTATGAAAAGACAAAAAGTGGAGAAAAAAAACAATTTATCGAAAAAAAAATATTTGAAAACGTTGCTCAGAATTTAATTTTATACAGATATATAAAATTTTAAAATATAATGAAAGAATATTGAAAATGACTATTTTTCAAATATGTTTGTAGCTGTATGTAAATAGACATATACAAACTTTTCCCCAGATTTTTTTTTATACTCTAATAATAAACCTTCTTTCCATATGGTACATACTTCTTGGCGGTCACTGTAAAAACAACATAATATTCAAGATTTATAATTGGAATGGTAATTACCTTTTTTTGTATACTGGGACTTCAAGATTATACAATTGATAAAAAATTTAATGAAAATTCTAACACAACCCAAACTACAAATAAATATTTTCTTGTACTTCACAATCGTTCCTTGTGTTTTAAATATCAAAACTTAGTTTATTTGAAATATAAAGACATCGATGTTGCTTGAATTCAATAATCAACCAATTTGTTTGATATCGCGTCATTTGCTAGGTATAATACACTTAACCTTGTAGAGGTAATTCAACATATGGATAATTGTGGGTAATTCATAACATTTTTTGTTGCCAAGACAGGAATTCTGTACCACGTGGTATGAAAAAATTGGTATTCATTTATTGAAGTTTTCGTGATAAATTATCGTCAATATTAGTATATATGAATGCCCAATTCAACAAGTAAAATATTTACCTCTTTCGCGAAACATGTGCTGTCAGGTACTACAAATGAAGATGAATTATCAGAAGAAAATTCGCAAAAACTTCAAACTAAATCTGGTATGCGATACTGATGTATGAAATATAAATAATATTGGATTGATTTCAAGACAGCCGAATGGAATCATTCTTAAATATTATTTCCTCACCTATATCACCCATATGACTCACTTCTTTTTCAAAAGTCATCATTAGGTATATAAGGCACTTCAAAATTCTTGCAAAGTGGTCTAGTTGAAGAATTATTCATGGCAATCGTAGTACACACAGCAATAATCAGAGTTCTGATCCAAAATCACGTGTATTTTCTTATGAAGATATTATATTTTACACATTTTCACACTCCCAGTCGTATGCCGTGATGTCATTACGTGGTACCTCCCACCACTTTATCTGCCATCTGTCTCCATCTTGCATCTTGCCAACTGCTAAACCATATAGGTATTAAATAATTACATTTTTGTCAATAATTGGGACATTTGGGTTTGTCTATTGCCAGAAAGTTCAAGAAAAAGTAGTTGGTGTCAACAATGAAAAACAATGTGAAGAAAACTACAACTATAGGAGTTAAGTGAGAAATATCTGATTTATGAATTGTGGGAGACATGAAAATACCAAAAGAATGATAATTCATGGTAACTGATTGAGAAATGGAGTAAGGTCTAAAAGAAGAAGTCGGGGTAAGATGCTGTCAACATTATATTAATTACGGATACTGGATACGAATACCACATGACGCATGAAGGTCAGATTGGTTCAAAGTTGTACCTGTTCCAAAGTAATATTCTCGGTCAGTCGCAAATGTCATAGGAAAGGACATTGATAATAGAAATGAAAATAAAAAAACAAATCTAGGATGAAATTTTGTTTTCAAAATGTTTTCAGATAATTATGAGGATTCTAGTAGTGAAGAAAGAAAGCTTGATCAACCGTTCTTCATCTTCAATAAGTTCCACTGTCAGTACCCAGTAGAAATAATAATTGAAACTTCTGTCAGATTTGACAGAATGGCTTTGTATAAGCCATGTTGTACTGTTCGACTACACCAAACCCACAGTAATGAGAGAATTGGACAGATTCTTATGAAGTCATCAAAAAGATGAACGTCTTTGCCAACATGGAGATGATCCACGTGGTGAAGAAAACTAAAAATCAAGGTCATTTTTTTTCTCATTGTTTGAGATGATTATAATGTGTTTTTCCAGACGAAGTAATACACAAGAACAAGCAATGGTCAAACCTTGAATTTGGAAGAATATTGTTGAATACTGATGGTACTCCATAAAACTTGCATGAACACTGTAATTTTAATGTTCATCGTGCTTGATTATAGAGCTATATGATTGTGTTTTATGATCTGATGTAATAAAATATCTATTCGAGAAGTCATTCAATGACACAAAGACTTACCAATCTCTTCTGTCGTTTTTGTAAGCGACCATGTTCCGCATCCAAGAGTAACGAAAATTTCATTAATTTTTCCCACACCTAACAAGTTGATGTTGTCGCATGGGGAAAATTACAGTTTTGCATGATAATTACAATTCATTTCAAGTTCTTTCATGAAAGAACTGCTTCAAACTGATGAAATAATGATGGATTGATTTTGTGACAATTTTTTTTTACTATAATATCGATATTCTGCTGCTCCTCAGTGTACGACGCCAATGAACTGATGAAGTAGTGACGCAACAAGGACCCGCGAACCCTAGCCACAAGTGCCGCTTTAATCAGAAGTATAATGAAAACTTGGCGCCTCCTTGTCGCGAGCAGACACGCACAGCTAAACAAAAAGAATTGAAAAAACTCAGATGTGGCCCACGTCATTACGAGTACTCTCATGTATAGATTGACCCTCCGTCTTTCAAGAAATTATAGTAATTTTTGTGATAACAATAGCTAGAAGAAAAAATATTGGGATGAATTTCCTACAACCCTAGAAACTCGACAACGATTTGTTATTACCATATGTTGCTGGGTGATAAAAATATAATTTTTTTAAGATATAATTTAAGGCTACAAACGAGGATTTTAATGTTTTAAGCGAATATAATTTATTGTCAACCGTAATTGTTATTTTGGATTGACGTGGCCGTTACTTTATGGAAGTTATGATACTACGGTTGAACACGATTGAAATTCCCACAAAACAAACAAAAATTGTTATGGCGAAAATAGAAATATATTTGATTATAGAACTCATCATTAAAATGACCAATAGCGAATTCAAATTTCTCCTAGTTTCCATGAATTGATAACTGGATATATTCTTGACGACATGGTATAATCGATTTAGTGTTTCGTAGGATCAACAAAGTGGATGTTGAACGTAATGTTGGCGTTTATTAATCAACTTCCGCTTCCTCCAAATATGACATTTCTAACATTGTTCAAATTATTTGAAAGAATCATCAAGTTTATTCGATGTATAATCGTAATGAATACCACTCGAGCAAACGAACATAATCGATTATAGTTGCCTCGTTACTCGACGCATTCCTCAAAACACCACTCGAGCTGACGACTCTCGTAGTGTTTTACAGAATACGTCTCGTGAACGTTTCTGTGTTTCTGTGTTTCCCTTTTTTAAATAAGCAAACATTTGGTGACACATTTCATATCAACACTGCAAGGAATAAAATTCAGTTAGTCTTCTCACAATATGTATCAGATGCAGTTCAATGTTCAGCGTGGCTGTAACCGGGGAAGTAGTTGTTTTCTGTTGGATATCAAATAACATTTTTAATTTTCAGTGGAAAATGTTTCCATTTTCATCAAGAGTAATAGTTCAGTTATTATGGACTAGTTTTACCTTCATTTTAATATCAATTTCGATTCTGATTTAAATTTTATTTTTATAATCTATTTTATATCCCACTACACAACGGATAGCGTACAGCTTTATGGTTTTTGAATTTTTATTGGGACTATTTGATTCAAAGATACTTATACGTTGTTTTCATTATTTTCAGTACATGGGCAACCCAGTTTCGCTCGTATTGCAATGTCACCTACATTTAAACTGCAGTCATTTAAATAGCGAACGCAAAAGAAGCAAAATCGAGAAAACTGTCGCAATGACAGTTCTCAATTGCAACAACCGTTCCCCAGAAAATATAAAAGGACTATTATTTCAACGTTTTCGGGTGTTTTATTATTCTTGTTCAATATGTCCTCTTGAATGGATTGGTGGTGTTCAATTTATGCTCTTTCGCCAAAATCGCGTTTTTTTCAGGAATGATGTTTAGACTATTTAGACAGATGAACAAAAAAGCAAAATTTGTCTAAATACAAAATTTGATTCAAATCGCTGAAGCCGTTTTCGAGATATAAAATATAAATAAATTAATTTACAAGAATCCCTTGTTTAAATATTTCAGCTGTGTTTTTTTAATGTCCCTCCTTCATGAAGAATAATTTGTATGCAGTGCAATTCATTTTATTTCATGCAAGTATTGTGATATTGTGACGATTCCCCGATGCGAAAATAATCTTACTGAATAAACAAACTACACGAAAAAGAGCAGCTTTATAAACGCTGTTTATCCTACATTCACACAAATTCAAGTGAATGGACTAAATCATCGTCCAAAGGAGAACACTGCTCATATTTACAGGTACAGGGGATTACAGTGCTTTGTGATACCTTTTGTGCTCTCAACTGCCATAACAATACTTCAAAATCCGCTTTGCAAACATTTTCGAGCACTGGGCTCTATGTAAAACCGATGTAATTCGACCGAAGCCGATAATAAACAGCCTGTCGGTGTTTGTCCCACTAAACATAAATAATCCGAACGGATGACAAATGCTTCGTGCAATATTCAAACATTTATCATAACCCCGTTATAGAAAAAAACTGCCGGAAGAGAATGTGTCGCTGACTGTAATGGTTCAACGCGGTCGATAAGTGGGATTTCATTTGGCAGCCATGGCGTTTATGCTGAAGGGACTTTCATGCCAGCTATAACAGATGTTTCCCTATAAACCGCAAATAGGGTTATTTGATGAAGAAATATTGTAACAAAATTTTCATCTTGAATAACTCCGAAGTAATATTGAATATAAAAGAAAAAAGAATTCGAAAAAATTTGTAATTCAACTACCCACTCTCCGCATACAAAATGTTGCCATGCAAGGGCTTCATTAGCACTAAGTTTCATGGTTTATTTTTGATTATTAGTGGATGAAAAATTTTGGACGTGTTGGTAAAGATCCAATCTATGTTCCTTTTTTCTCGCTTTTTCGAAATTTGATTTGGTTCTTTTCCAAAAAAAAATCTTCAAAAATTATCAAAAAACATGGACTATTTTTCAGAAAAAAAAACTTAATAAAATTTTGAAAAAGTGAGAAAATGGGAACATCTTTATCAATATGTACTAATTTTTTAATTCAACCAAAGAGAAAAATTAACCAAAAAAGTGAGGGACTACCAAACCATGCATGCAGTGTTTATAGTATAGAACAATAATTTCCTCTTAATAGTCTATGCACCCAGCTAGCCACCAAGTAGTACTAAATAGCGAGTTGTAGTTCATGATCTAAAAATGTAGTAGCAATTTCTACTGGTACTTTCTTAGAATCCCGCTAGGCCTTTGTACCAAGAACAGCGTTAACCAATTCTATATGCTTTGAGATTTTCCTGACTTTCCCTTACTAGTCTAAACTGAAAGCTGCCCTATCTAACCCCCACTGCCACTCCTAACAGTGGCAGTGGCTCAAATACCATTCCTATAAGGAAATAATGGACTGACATATCATCGAATTTGCTCTGTGACAGCACAGTTTGGTACAGAATTGGCTTGAGGTGGGAGGTATGTCTGGAGCAAGGATATACGAAAGAGGGATAGTGAAATAAGTCTCTTTTCCTCTAGGCATATACACTTCAGTGTTTCAGGCTGAAATATGTGCCATACTACCTGCGCCTAATAAAATATCGACAATAGATCTCGAAGGCCCATTGCAGTTAGCTCCGACAGTACCGCAGCAATTGGAATTGAACAAAATTACATTCAAGCTGGTGACTTATCTTGAATCTTCGGTAGAGTAACCTGAATTGACTATTCATTTAGGATCAAAGTTTATCTTCTTCTCATATTGGCAAATACTACGTTATGGTGTTCAAAGATGTGGTTCTCCCTCTAATACTTCGACGACAATGTTGTGGCCTATCCTAGGATGGTGAATCAGGCGTTTTGAAGAGAGTTTATTAAGGTCAAGTAGAGTTTTCTATGATGTGGATAACTTGACATGGATGGATATTTTACAAAAACAAGCAGAAACAAGTTACTAATAGATTTCTATTTCATGGCTAATAAGCCGTTTTTGAAAACGATACAACAGCCATTAAAGTCAACTTTCTCACTCGCATGATGTGTACCAAAATTAAATTGTAATTTATTTTTGGCATATTGTAACATAATGAATGTATGTTAAGATTGGTTTTTAAGCATATCCTTCCTATTTCTAAAGTTTTTTACTCAATACTTGCACTGCAGTCTTTTTATCCCAACACTGAACACCCCTATACGTATTTCAATCACCAAGTGATCAAGTCTAATAGGAAAGATTAAACTAATTCTACATAAAGGGTTGTTCTCATTTGTACCCATTAGATATCTTTGCTAGATACTTGCGTCTCAATTGTCTTAAATTAGTTTTTCAATATTGCCGTATTTATTATACTGATTAGGTAAATGTTAAATCGAGTGGATATGCTAATTACATCATGTAGTCTTGGTATTGTTAAAATATATATATATATATTTTTTTATATCCACTCGATTCAAATTACCTATAGTGAGTGAAAAAGCATATGAGCAGGAGGGCACTAAATCACACACTTGAGATTATATTGAGTTTTTTCTTATATTATTATTATTGTTAATACGTTTTATTTTAAATATATATATTCTTATTACTAATGTTATTGTTATATTTATACCTGATTTATTAAATTAGTATTACATTAGAAGATAAGGCAATGTTGCAAAATTAACTTAATACAATGAAGACGCAGATATCTAACGGAGATATCTGATGAGTATAAATGAGGACAACTCAGTATGCAGAATTAATATTCCCTCTTGAAGATGATCACTTGGTGATTAAAACAAGTGTCAAGATGTTTAATAATAGCGATTTGGTGTTGGGGTCTGGTCTGGTATATTTAATAATTGTAAATATATGTATTTGTGGTATTGTAAAATGAACTGGAGATTTCTTTTTTTTAGGATAGGTCTGACAAAAAATGCGCATACATTTGTTCCTTTAAGAAGCTCCTTTGAATACCAATCGAAAAAGGAACACTAACGGAAGCTCATTAACACATACATGTATTATTAGTGTCAAATGAAATTTTCCTTCACACAGTCCGTCAGTAACAAACAATAGTAACCCACGCAACAAAAAGAATACAGCAACTGGCATGCACTCATTTTTGTATTGACACAAATATATTCATTACTGCGGTATGATTTGTATGACGAATTGAATGGCCATCATTACCAAATACTATAAATACGTCAATCCTTCAATAAAAAATGAATGTAACACTATGCAAATAAAGCGTGATGCGTGTCACATCGAGGGAAATGTGTTTTTAATAATGATGTATCCTCCGACACCATAATAAACTACAAAATACACACGATAATGGAAAATTGATTGGTGTGCCAAGTCGACGGCCCCGAACTCGATGGTTAACTAGACAGCTGGTGAGGGTGGATAACCACCGAAATTAACGCGGTACCGCAATACACATGGCAGCCTGCTCGGGCTGCCTCGAGGAGTGTTCTACAAGATTTCATTGGGTTTGTTTGTCCATTGCGATGTCGTCAGTCGACATTTTGCTTTGTATCGTGATAATGTGACGTTTCAACGACATAACAGGTCAGTTTTAAATTGAGTAGGAACTGTTCGGAAGGAGAATGTAATACGATCCCTATAACAACTATATATTGGAACAAGCAGTTACTTTGGGAATAAAATGCCAGTTTACCGAAATTCTTTTATTCAAATCGTTTTTAATTATTGTAGATATGAAATTAGCAACATGTTTTATGATATATACAATAGAAATATTTTTACGGTTTAATTATATATATATTGTATCAAAAATAGATCAAAAATGAAGTAGAGTATATATTGTATGTATTGTATGTTGATTACTTCTAATTATTTGTTTGATAATCGACAAATGCTGACAACTAAATATTGAAATATGTTTTACTTTTCCTCACGTTTATTGATTTATTAAGAAGGCTTTGAAAAAAAACATACAAGTAAGTGTATTGTTAACAAAGATTTGAGTATAAAGACATATTTAAAGTAAGTAGGTATTAGTGATAATTCTGCAAGGTTTATATTAATTTTTACCGATTTAACATATTTGTTATATGTTGATATAATTTTTACAGAATAAACATATATGCTAATATGTGCGAACATGAACATTCAGGCCATACAGCTTGCGGATATACCACTACATTCATATAGATTGTCATGCGTCATTTGAGTATAAAGACATATTTGAAGTAAGTAGGTATTAGTGGTAATTCTGTAAGGTTTATGTTGATTTTTATCCATTTAAGATATTTTGTTACACGTTCATATAATTTTTACAGAATAAACAGATATGTTAATATGTGTGAACATCAACATTCAGGCCATACAGCTTGCAGCGATACCACTACATTTATATATTTTTTACAGAATAGTCGGTTATTAAATATGTATGAAAATTAACACCCGTTAAAAATTTACCTAAAGCTTACAGAATTACTCCTATTGTCAGTTTTATTACGAGTAAAATAAGCACAATAATGGTACGTGGAAAACCTACTGATCGAAAAGTGCGAGAAATTATTATTAATCAGTACCATAAAGGGAACACAATGCGTGACTATGTTTAATGTGATTGAAAAATATGGTGAAACTGCCAGTATTGATGTTCGCGGTAAAAGCTCAGGCCGTCCATAACCGGTTTCTCAAAGGAGTATAAGGCATTCAATTATTAGAACATGTAAGTCAGGAAGAAGAAATACACTAAGAGAAGTTACTGCAAGGTGAAATAGACAAACTAGGATGAATGCTTCCAGAGAATGCTGTCGCAAATATATCCACAAGAGCGGTTGTAGTTTTTATAAGTCGTGTTTGATAGGGACTTCTTTGCGGTATAAATTTATTTTTTATTTTTTGACTTACAGGCTAGAGAAAAACAAGTGTTGACAAAAATTTGCTTTTGTCGCTTTACATACCTTTATCCCAGTCATGTTTGGTCCACAAATGCTTTGATTTGACCCATTGTAACGTTCCCTTTTTTGAGTTTCCGTCAACAATGGCTTTTCTTTAGCCTGTAAGTCAAAAAATAGAAAATTCAAACCGCAAAGAAACCTATAAACATACCTTATAGAAGACCGCTCTTGTGGATATATTTACGACATCATTCTCTGGAAACATCGAGGGGGAAACCGCTGGGAAATTTTGGTATACATGTTTTGGGTATCAGTGGAATTACTCGGGTTTTAGTTGGGAATTAGAGGCATCACTTGAAAATTATTGGGAATTACAGGTATTACCGGTGTATTGCTGGAGCATTAGACGAATTAGTTAGGAATTATTGGGCATTACACGGAAAACGGAGGTATTACTCGGGCATTACATAGGTATCACAGAAATTATTTGGAAGTGAGAGAACAATTACTGCACAATTATAATCGTTGAAGGGCAGAAAAAAGTCTTCAAGAATCATCCAATGAATTTGAGAGCAGTGCCGGAAATCAGAATTGTGCAATGAAAAAAAAAAATCGCAAGTGATAATCACTTGAGGAAGCTACTGTGATAGCTAAACTAGTCGTGGTTACATAAAAGTTTGTCAAGATCAAATCGTCTCTTGTCTATACAATAATTCATTAAAAAAATCACTGGTCATACACGGTTCGTGCGTGTTTATTCATAACAGAAATTATTTGGAAGTGAGAGAACAATTACTGCACAATTATAATCGTTGAAGGACAGAAAAAAAGTCTTCAAGAATCATCCAATGAATTTGAGAGCAGTGGCGGAAATCAGAATTGTGCAATGAAAAAAAAAATTCGCAAGTGATAATCACTTGAGGAAGCTACTGTGGTAGCTAAACTAGTCGTGGTTACATAAAAGTTTGTCAAGATCAAATCGTCTCTTGTCAATCAAAGCGATAGCGAACAATTATTACACCCAAATACAAAGAAAACTTTAGCGGATTGAAAAAAATAATAATTCTCTATAATTTGTCATTATAGGAAATATATTAACCTATCTACAATATGTATTTACGTCGAAATGACGCAACTGTTTTTTTGTGATTCTTTGAACTTCGAAGAATGATGTCAGCATCTTCTGATGTTTAAGAAATTATAATCGAATAATCACATAAATTCGCGAATCAGATCCTATGAAACGAAAGTAAATAAGAAAAATGGCAGCATCACTATACACATTCCTTCTTCTATTTCATCGAATCTGCTTCGATATTTAAATTCGTTGAACCTACTCAGTTTCTTCATTGCAAAGTCAATAAAATCTTTCATCGCCACGCAATATTCAGCTACAGTTACTTGACCTTACGAATATAATTTACTTATTACCGGTTTCCTGTTTATATACCAGGTGTAAATTTGCAAATTATCCGTATAATAAACTATAGAGTGAAATGGCAAAAAATACTATCAATGGTGACCACATACTGATGAAGTTGGAAACAACAAATGAAAACTTCATGAAATAATGAAATCGGAATAGATACACGTCAGTCATTGAATATTACATGCAAACGGAAAGAATTGATTCCAGTGGAATGATGAGCAAATATAGCATTTAATCGATTTCTGTCCTATAGTCCTAGTTTTTCAATTTCATTGCGCTTTTTTCTCTCCTCCTGAATAAAATTGAATATATGCACAGTTATGCCTGTACAGTATGGGGCCTTTAGAGGTACATAAAATCAGTTCCAGAATCATTCAAAAATTATCTATCAGATACAAATGATATACATACGCGAGCTGACGCCTGACCGATGTAAAACTGGTCTTTTATTCTCGGGGAGAATACTATTTTCTATTTTAAATAACCTTTTTTCTAAGGAAATGTTTAGAGCCAATATTTTTGTAATTGCAGGTACATATGACGGGAATCATTGGCAACGGAATCAATCGCCCGACGTCTTTTTTTACAAAAATAACAATTTTTTGTCTCCCAATTGTAATAATCTTCATCTAACCGATAATAACTGTTTTCACAACTTCCACGTTTCGCAGTGTAGGCCAGTAGACATAAACATTAAAAATCGAAAATAAAATAAATAATTCTAAAAATTTTAAAACTTTTCTAAAACTTTCGTCAAGTGAATGGTACATCTAGAAAGCAATAACTGTCAATTTGCAACCTGTTCCGAAGTCCGCAACATTGTCGAAATGGCACTGAGCTTGAGTTTTGCTGTATACTCGTTGAAAAAATTCCAAAAGTTCTGAAAACTTGGAATAGTATTAAATATATTATTTCATATCATTAATTAAGTTCGCAGCTAATTCAAGTTTTGTTTATTAAAAACAAATGTTTTTCTTTGATATACCATAAGAAAAAATTCCATGAGTTCTGCAATTTTGACAGATAATCGGGAAAATATTCCGAATAGTTGTACAGATTTGCAGCCTTTTACGTTGACCGGAAATTATTTTTTTTTAATTCGTAGTCATTTTTTGATAAAGGTGGTCTCGAAATAATTACAAAAGTTTTGAAACTTTGTTGCAAATTTAAAAAACATCTATTCTCATGCATTCACAAATTTGCAATTAGTGTTTGATGTTCCGTACACTTGAATTGGTTGCAAACTTGATTCGCGATATGAAATAATATTGAATGCTTCTCAAAGTTTGCAGAACTTTTGAAATGAGTATTCAATAAAATTCAATTTAAGTGCCATTTTGACAATGTTGCGAACTTCGGAACAGGTTGCAAACTGAGATTTATTACTTTTTCGATGTACCATTCACTTGAACAATGTTTGAAAACTTTTGAAATTATTATGAATTGATTGTCTATTTCTACTGGCCGGCCTAGTTATATTGCCTGGCTATCTTTTGATTTGTAACCAGCAGAATTCCTATGAGAATTACTCTAGCAGTATTGAAGATCTCAAAAAAATCTGAAACCAGACAAATAACTCCGAATACTCTTATAAGAATTCAACACGTATATATTATGTGATAGATATTTAGAGTATTGTGAGATTCAGAATCGCGTCAATTCGTAAATTGAATATTTTACTTCATTCCTCGTTCCTCACTTTATCTAAGCAAAAGGTATATGTGAGGACTCATTATTTTAACGAGGTGCTATTAAAATTATTTGTTTCAAAATATCAAGGTGGCCGTAAAATACATTTACCAACTAACTGAGATTGCTTTGGAATCCAGTTCTGACTAGTTGACGTGAACAACCTCCAGTAATTTTTTCCAAACTTATCAGTAACAGCTACCCGTAAGTATCGAGGGATAGAAGGTACGATTTGGTGTTATCGGAGACTGTGAGCTCGCTCACGGTATATAATAATAATTATAAACAATATCAATGAATAATTATATTTTTTCGGCATATAGTTGAGTGTTCGCCATTTTTGTACTCAACCAGAATCATTCGTATACATATAATTATCTATTTTCTGATTCCAACACCGAAACACCGCTACCGCTTTTTTGTTGTTTTATTCGCAACTTTTTTTATTCCAATTTCAAGAGTGACTGGATCATCTGAAATTCATGTAATTTGAGTTGTTTCATTTATAATTCAAGCAGTGAGGACCAAAAGTCCGTCGTCCCCCCTGTAACCTCTTTATTTTACATATTACAAAAAAATAACATAAGTTGTAGGGTTTCATTTGATCTAAGTTTATTTTTTTAAATAGGACACCTTGCATATCATTGCAAAATCAGTGAATGATGATCATAAGGAATCCAACAATACCAAGTTTTATCCATAAGCCTAACGAGCGGAAGAGAGAATTTTTTTTCTGGCGGGTAAGTAAATCCTCTCTCACACAGAAATAGAAGACGAAATCGATATTAATCCAGTGCAGTGAAAATTGGGAAGGGGCGAATAGGGGTACCCCCCATCTTCCGTACGCCTCTGTTCAGAGGTAAAAACACAGGATTTGCATTGAAATATGAAACTGAATGCTGTCAAGTGACATACCAAACTTCATTCAAAAAAGTTGAGACGTTAAGGAGTTATTCAGGAAAACTTTTTTTTTGTCCCTTTCAACAGCCTGGAACTCGGTTAATTTTAGGGTATATGTTTATTGGAAATTTCATTCTCAAACCATTCAGTTCCATACAGAAGTATAAGCAATTTTTGAAAGGTCTTTGCGCATTTATTAACATTTCTGGAGTCACTGTACGACATCTATAATACTTCTTCGTAGATCATCAAGAGAATTGTACTGTGTGATATTAACATCCCCATGAAAAAAGTCTAATGATGATAGATCAGGAGATCTAGCAGGCCATTTTATTGGTCCTCGCGCACCTTCCAATCCATGTCCATGTGAAATTATCTCTAAAAATTGACTTACATGTGCAGCAAAATGTGGATGAGGTCCATCTTGTTGAAAGGTGAGAAGACCTTCAAGTAGATCATCATCGTCTTCAGGTTGTTGAGCGTTTCTAGAGTAAACAATTCTAGCAAGAAGTTCAAGATACGTTTGTCCGTTGAGGTTACCATCAATAAAATATGGACCTACAATATGGTTTTCCAGAATCCCAGGCCAAACATTCAATTTCTGGGTAGTTTGTGAATGAGCTCCCCTGACCAATCGGTCACGTAACTTCAGTATCTGCATTTGTGCCTTCTGACATCTCTATTTAAATCAAAATAAGGTTCGTCAGAAAAGCACAAATTGTAGAAGTAATTATTATCATCAATCAATAACTGATTCGTGATTTCACAAAACTCTGTACGTCTGTCAGGAACATCCTCATTCAATTCTTCTAAATGCTGCATAGAGACTACAGAAATAGTCTCAAGTTGTCTCAAAGATTGAATGTTATCCATCACTGCATGTCCTACAACTGCAACAGAGAACCCCTTCATTTCTTGTAGGCTTGTCTCGTTCATGATTATTTCTTTATTTTGCACTAATACTGACTCTATGAACATATTCACGTACTAATATGATATGTTTTTTTTTGGGTGAATTTTATTGAAAATTCGAGCCGTAGCTCTGACACATGTTTACAAAATACATAGCTCTTGTATGGTATTTCGAAAGTTTTTAAAAGAGTGAATAGATTCTATCAATATACCAAGTGTTAACCAAAGATATGGGTATAAAAACACATAAGAATACAATTTTTCGTATAAACGTCTTCCTTTTCTTCCAAACTTTTATTTCTGAAAGCATACTATTTTTTAATACAGTGATTCACCCTCAGTGATTTGGGAATCAACAAATGGCCAAAGAATTATTGTCAAACAATGGTTCTTCAATACTTTCCGAATACTGTGAAAATGTTTATCAAAACTTACACTAATATTTATATCCGCAACGGATAACAGTTTGACCTTCTCGATACAAGTTTGAACCATAAAATTGCTCAGCTACTCAGGTTATATTTTTGAGAATCAGCTCACTTTTCAACGAAATGGAGGTTCTCCACTCTCTGTTGGAGCGATACTCAATTTTCAGATGACAATTTTTATGGGAGGTTGATTGGGAGGCGAAGTTCAGTATAAATTGATCTGAAGTTAGTCTTCTTTTGTGGAGGTTCTCGAAATCCAAAGACCGTGTGGATTGTAAGTAGATGCGTGCGGTGATTCCAAAAAGGTTGAGAAATGTGTGATTACATGACGAAAACCGCATATACTTCTTCATAGCATTGAATGAAAATATAGCCATTAATTGTCACTAAAAATGTCCGTCATGCGTCGAAACGGTATTTCGATTTTCTGATTAACACCACATCAACTACAGCTGATGTCTTCTCGATGAAACAATTAGGAGTGAAACCGCTGACGAGTTTCCATGAGACACGATATTTTTTTCTGAAAAGAATCGTGAGGATTGGGTGTATTTTTACTGCTGAAACAGGTCGAATCTGTGTCATTCTTCAGGATCTGTAGGATGTGACACAACTATTAACACAAAAAAGCAAATAAAGTTTTGGAGATGGGCCACGCGAGAATTTAGTGATGGTAACATCAACCATTAAAATGGACCTCAATGGTATTGTGACACCTATGACATAATGACAATTGGCACTCCAAAATCAGCATTTCTAATGAAAGTATAACTAACTATTTCCCACTTCTTAATTCGTTGGTTCTACTCTGGCGGTTTAAAAAAGTTTAAAGGAGTTGAGAAACATGTGAATTCAACATTTAAAAAAATATGGGCGTAACTGGTGAAACTGGAGAATGTCCATACGACAAATTTCGTAAGAAGTTTCTTCGAAACATGTTCAGATTTGGATTGTTCGTCATTGAAAATTTCTGATGCAATTGGAGTCCTAGAAAACCCACAGCTCTGTCTACTTGCGATACACAATGTCACGAAAGGTCTCGGCCCACTTCCTTTCACCGAAATAAATCAAAATGGCAATAAAACGTGAAAAACTCGCAGACAGTAGCCGGTGTAGACTAAAAGAACGCTGCCACCGCTGGAGGTGATCTCGTTGAGATTGACAAACAATTATAACTTGACAGAAAGAGCCGGTAGCATGGGACGGTTTTATTTATTCCTTGAATCACTAATAGGTTCGAGTTAATGAATCTACCGTATAAACTATAGCTAAATTATGCATGTATAACAGCTTTAGGTAATATGGCTTGGAAACTAATGAGTTAAAGTTGGGAGGTTAAACGAAAGGGGGTTGGGTATGCCTAGCGGCGATCTCTGGTTCCTGAAATTGACTTTGTTTTGGACCGTGGACCGATGATTTAAAAAAGACGTTGGTGTTAGTCACGGTTCATTTTTCTAGCAGGAAACTATGATGGATAATATATTCTAATAGGCATTCTTAGATTTTAACTATAAACCTAAACATATTGTGTTGAGTGGTAATGTAAGGAATGTTGGTTACTTGGTTCAATTTGTTATTTCCTAATTATCTCCATCAAAACTTCATTAGATATATCTGATACTTGCAATCAGTTGAAAAGTATTCAGCCATATTATCCGCACAAGACAGCATGAAACTGAATAGCGTGTTCTAGGAGAACGAGAAAAACCAAAACCTTACGAAGTCTTAAGGATATCATTGACGGTTATTGAAAATATCGGATAATTGATTTTTATCACTACCAATCTCTCGGATGAATAGTCAAGTCAAATATCGTCCTGAATTTCAAGTTTCCGGGAAAACCTTGGCTAGAAAATCAATCCTGATAAAGATGGATTGTGCTGAGTTATGTTGAGGGTGTAACGATTGGCGACATAACAGAATTGGCAATGGATATGCCTAAACAAGATAGCTAAATTTGCAGCTGTTCCAGAGATATTAGCGAGGAATCACCGATGAGAAGATATATGTTGAGGGTGTAACGATTGGCGAAATAACAGAATTGGCAATGGATATGCCTAAACAAGATAGCTAACTTTGCAGCTGTTCCAGAGATATTAGCGAAGAATCACCGATGAGAAGATTTATATTTACCTTCGTAAATAGTTTAGGAAATATGTAGTACTTTTGAAATGATTGAATATATGTATTACAAGAATATGTCGAAAAAGCTCTGATCCTGGAATTGACAGCATAGAAAATCAATCCTGATAAAGATGGAGTGGTCTTCGTGCTGAGTTATGATGAGGGTGTAACGATTGGCGACATACCAGAATTGGCAATGGATATGCCTAAACAAGATAGCTAACTTTGCAGCTGTTCCAGATATATTAGCGAGGAATCGCCGATGAGAAGATTTATATTTATCTTCAGTAAATAGTTTAGGAAATATGTAGTACTTTTGAAATGATTGAATCTATGTATTATAAGAATCTGTTGAAAAAGCTCTGGTCCTGGAATTGACAGCAATGGTTTTGAGACGCTGCAGTGGCAATAGCCTTAAAGGCGTTCCCGCCAAAGAGTATTCCAGACAGACATACCAAGTATACGCCTAGTAGCAATTGGAACAGTCACGATGAGCACTGTAAGAATGGTTTGGTTTATTGTCAGGTCTCTGTATAATGATACCAAGTGTTGGGATGAAATTCCATCAACAACCACCACACAAAAATAATCATCAAAAGAAGGTTGGTTGCCTAGATTCACAACTCAACGAAAAATAAAGAAATTGTGAAATTACTATATTGGTTATTTCAGGGATAAGATCATGCTAATATAATTTGCCGGTGCTCTGTGATATTTCATATTGCCATACAGATCTTACAATGAGTTTACCAAATTACCTTTTCTGTAATACAATATAAAATTTTAATGAGATTGTTTCAATGTAAGTATGTGGTGAATAAATAGTATATTGACAGGTTGATTTCACAAGTTACTTGTGATAATATCTCTGGTTTTAAAATTATGTAGTGTGGAATTACACTCAAAATTTCAGATGAATTGTAAATAAACAACTCGATTTTATTCATCAAGAAATCCAATTTTAATGATTTCATGAATATTGAAATACCTGTACAGGAGAATTTAACAAGAAATTTGCGAAATTTCGTTGTGAAATCTTCACCATCAATTGAGACATGTAAAATTTCGGTGTCAACATGAAATTAAAGCTTTATTTAATTTATCCTTGTGATAACAATATTATGATTAATATCCTGTTTCCTTTGTGGTAATAATATCATGATCAATTTTCACAATGCACATTGTGTTTTGTCGTATTTACTTACTGTAAATATTCAAAAAATACAGATAAATATATATATTTAAAACATTCATGAACAAGTACCAAATTTTTACCAATATTCATGTAAAATCAACTAGAAATAGCTTGTACAAAGACAAGGATACCTTTGGGAAACTGTGAAATCAACATTGACTAACAGGGTTGGTTCCAAAATGAACAGCAACTTCCTGAAAATAACTCGTTGATTGACCTTCATGATATATTCAGGATCAATAATAATTTGTACAGAAGCGTTTCATTTGGAATAGGTAGTTTTAGATTCGCGATGTAGGTAAGTCCGTTTTTGTTAAGAAAAACCCGTCTAGTTTACTCTGATAGGAATCATGTCCTGCTAACTTCCACATAATACTGTTTTTCATTATTGTATTATTAGGTTTTATGTTTTTCACCACAGCCATAGTCACGCATAATATTATTATTATTATTACTATTAGTATTATTATTCAAAAACTTTTTGTAATTTGCCATGTTAGTATGTATGGGTCAAATTTCAAGGTAATGCTGAAGCCGTTCGATTTATCTGAAATTTGGCAGGTGTTCACAAATCCGGTGATAATATTATAGAGTTTTTGTTACAGAAAAAAAATCAGAGTAGGAGTTTATGAATTTGTTGACAAAATCCATAAATTCAAAATTGCGGTTCAAGATTGCGGCCTAGTTTTGTTATTATGGTCCGATTCAGTTCAAAATTGGTACGCAGGGGTTTTGGAACTTTATAAACTTTTTTGTCAAAACTCATGAATTCAAGATGGCTGCTCCAAGATGGCGACTCCAAGATGGCGGACAATTCTTGTGGTTATGTTTCGATTCTATTTAATTTTTATTGTGGGGTTTCTCGAGGTCGAATATTATGATTTTTTTTTCAAAATTCATACATCCAAGATAAATGACGAGTTTTGTAATTATGGTCCGATTCCCTTCAAAATTGTATATGGGATCGAAGTTTTTATTTTTAATGAAAAATTGCCAAATGGCTTTTTGATGACCTGTTACCCGAGCCACTAAACTTTCAAACTCGATGCATGCACTCTGGTTCTTTGATATATTTCACAGAAATATGGTCCTTCTCGTTAATGAATTTTGTTCATATTAGTTGCGACGTTCTTTCCAATGTATATACAGTATCGGGAACAATTTATCTGGGGTATAGACAGGAATCTACGCGAGCAATAAGAGACGCAATGATATGATAATACCACATAAACACTACTGTGCGCCTCTCCTATTACCCCACCCGACGCATTAACGGACCACGTGGCAATGCGACACACTGCACACAGCGCACGTTGATATCCCTTCCTCGAGCTCTCTCAACATTCAGCAAGCTATACTTTACGCTCTCATGAAACCACCATACCCAATATGAAAATTTTCGATACTGTATATTTCTAAGAGTAACTCTATAAGCATTCCTGCCAGATGTACTCATTATGCCCAATAAAATTCATTGATATTCCGAAAATTCTAGCTCCATCAAGTTTATTTGCCGTTAGGGACCAGAACAACTCTCAGAAGTGGCATTTCTGTAGAAACGGCCATTCATTTTCGAGCGTTAATGAAAAATCCCCACCGCAGGCTAATCATGCTGTTCGATAGAGATTTGTTGGACGGGTATACCTACGTCCACCAGGGTTGTTTACAATCCGAACTCGTTAGAGATATATAACACCAGTAGCTCAATGAGGGTCTAGATAATGAAGATTCTCTTCACAACAATTATTTCCTTCCCATACGAGTAGGTTTCGATGGAAGCTGGCTTCTGTTTTCAGTATTATTTATAGCTCTGAATATTAATTAATTCCCAAAGAAAGGTAGGGACGGGTATGGAATTGTGGATATTAACGGCTCGGTATTGTATGTAATGGATTCGGTATAAAAAATATGCGTGTCCTGCGTACAAAATTTAAAAATGTATATTTTCTCCCGTCTCATCTGCGAATATTTCATTCCATCTGAGCCTCAGTTTTTATAGCACCTCGCAGAGGTGTTGAAAACCACGACTTTCATATTTAAAACGCAACACTTTGGTTTGTTTGGAAACGTTTAATTGGATGCAAGAATTTTTTTTTTCTCGTTAATCAGTGACAAACAAAAATAAGCCTCGTTGGGAAAAACTATTGCTATCTGACATTCCTCTATATGTTCGTGACCTGGCAGGATTTACTATTTTTGTGGACCTAACGAGATTTTTTTATGGCTCTTCTGAAATATCATCAATGGTTTTACAATTAGTAATTTCAGACAAAGGACTTCATCTGTTGATCTTGGCGGTCCCGCAAAGGATTTTTGCTGGGTCGAAAAGTTGAGGTTGAGATGGCTCTCGTAGTTTAGTGTACACTACTCTGTGGGCGCGGTTTCAGATACTGAATTTGAAATGGAGATGTTTTCGAACCATTATTTGTTGCAGACACTAGTTATTGTCTGCATAGACCTACCCTATACTGATGAGGGCAAAACCCAGAAACAGGGGCGTTTTATCCATAAGGCTGATGAGGCTAAAGCCTCAGGCACCTCAGATTTTAGGGGCGCCAGTACATTCTAGGAAAAAAATAAAAGTTGGCAGCGCTGAAAAAAAATCGTTTACAGGCGCCGATTAATTTTTAGCCTCAGGCGCCTGCAACCCTTAAAACGCCCCTGCCCAGAAATCGACCTATAGGTGGTCCAAATGTTTTGATTAATATTCCCGTGCAACTAGCAATTGCAGAGAAAGCCTTGTAGAAACTCTGCACGGAAATTCATCAGATGTAATTCAACGTTCGTCGTGGTATTAGCAAGGAAAGTAGTTGTTTTCTGATAGATTTTTTACCCAATTATTTCTATTACATAGGATGAGCAGCCCTGGTGGGACATCTTGTTTCATATTAGTAATTGAGATTTATCCAATCATTTCACTCTTTACGTCCTTAGTCGTCACTTCGTACGTCTCTTTCCCAATTCTCGTCTTTCAATGAACGGCGAGAATTTGTAAATCGAGGCACACAGTATTCATCTAAAGATTCATTATCTTGATCAACATGTACAAAAAATTATTATATGATCATAGTCTGGAGCAGAATTAAGCCTATCGAATAAGAATTCTGAACAATAATAATAATTATAATAATAATAATACTCCCTCATAAACACTCGTAGAGTGTACCCAAAGGCATAGCCAGTGAGGGTAGAGGGTGGCTATTATTATTATTTGTCGTGGCGCTCCGGGGCGACTTACTTATTTTTGGTGGCGTATTCACTTTTCAGTTGCAGGAAAACCCGGAAAACCTACAGCACCACCTCGGGTCGCCGGCGTGCACTCCAAAAGCTAGCCCTAGTCGAGATTGGCAACTAGACAACACAACAATACACTTGCTTTCAACAAGGATTGTGGTCATCTATGGATTCCGATATTGAGTACTTGAGAAAAATCCCTGGTACATACATCGGGCTCCAACCGACTACTGCTATACTGAAGCTTCGAACGGCCTGCGCCTTAGACCGCCAAGCTACCGGCCACCTAAGTCTTCAGAATGGGTATAAAAACATATTAAAGCAAAAAGCTATCGATATTCCAAGAAATATCCAAACGATCGATAACAATCAAATTTGGTATCAGGATATTACCAAAACCTTCCGACTTGATTAGTAATTTTTTCATCACAAATAGAGAACAACTTTCTGTACATTTTTAGCATTTTTTTGTCCAGAATCTATTGTGTATATTCAGATACCTATGCTTTCATTAAATCTGCTTATTTTTTTCAAAAAACATGATTTCATGACCTTTTATAAAAAAAAAATATTTTTTTTCTATACAATACTGAATTTGAAACATGGCATTGAATACCGTTAATTGTAAATAGCAGATTTTTGGAAGACATCATTTCAACAAAGCATCATTTGTTATGCACCACATCTTAAATGCCAATCAGTTGTCATTCTTCTCGTTTAGCAACTATGAAGGAGGTCAAAATCTGCCCACTCGTGTTAATAACTATGAATACATTACTGAGTTGTCACGCATATTGTGTTTAAAATTTTCTCCTTTAGAAAAGGCAATAGATATTTTAAATCCTATTAACTGTGACCAACTTGAAATGTGGCTTTGCTGAATCGATGATTAACGAAAATGTTCAGACTGTCACCATCACTATTTATTTGAGCGCACACAGGAAAAAAAAGAATGGTGTTATGATTGTTTTTTGAATTTAAAAGAATACAATTATGCAATTTGTGGGCAAGTTTTTCAAAAAAAACAATGATGAAAAGGACGTTTACGATGTAGAATCAATAATTTTGGAATTAAGTGGTTTTAAGAAGTGGAAGTTCAACCTGATTTTTTTTTCTCTAGTGCTTGTTGGGCATTAAACAATTCGGTTCATATGTTTTTCATCGTCATAGACAATTATTGTATCCCTATGTTTCCTACCAATCAAAGTTGACAGGAAGCCTTTCTTTGATGACCAGGGATATCGATGAGGTTGCGTCTCTATAGAGACTGATTCACAAGCATTATTGTGGCTGCTTCCGATTCCGGTTGACGGATCAAAAATTTTGTTAATTTTTGATACCGAGTATATCGGGTTCTATGAGCAGCAATTGAGCACCCACATACTTTTCTCTAAGCAAGTGTAGTATGGGTTGCTCAAATGCCAATCATATATCGAGAGTGCTTGCTGCATAGCACCTATACTACCGGTGTGGTGGTGTAGTTGTCAATAGGTTTCCTTTCGACAGATACTACTATCAAAAAATCAGAAGTTGCTGCGGAGTGCCACATCATATAATAGTGATATACGCCCATCACCTGTACAGGCTATATCTGTTATTGAACTTCGACTTTTCAGGAAGTAGTATTTATAGTTATCCAGAAAACATTCAGAATCAAACTTTTCTTGTAATTTATGAGGGATGTCTGTCAGTATACTGGTGTTCGTTCAGTCTTGAAATTTTCTGGTATCACCAGGTCTTCTGCAAATAACTGTGGAAATCAAAATGAGGAAAAATCATTTTCAAGAAAATTTTCCGCAAAAAAACGTTTTCGGTCGAATTGAAGCACTGGCCAATCTAATGACCCAAATCAAAAACTACGCCGATCAGTCCATTAGATAACACTGAGCGACAATTCTATCTCAATATATTTTTACCCCATCACAAATCTGAAAATTTGAAAGCATTAAAATAAACTGAAAATCAATATACTGACTACACTGAAAACAAACTTGTCTCTTCAACTAATCAAACCTAAAACAATTTTTCCAAAACTCGTTTAAAACTAAATGACCGAAATCTTTAAATTGAGAAAAAATAATAGTACATGAGCCGAAGAAAGGTCGATTTTCACCGTTCTGATTTTAGTTCGAAAATATGAATAGGACATTCATAAAATCTGTTGTGGAATCATCTGCGACTGAAAGACAAACTTTAGTCGCCATTTTCCATCGTTCAAGATAGCCTCTTGGGAGGTATTCATGTTGAAAAGGGGAACATTCTCCATGAAAATTGAAAAATGAAAAATGTGGTTTATTTGTAATATCTAACATAAAACAACTACTTCCCCGGCACAAGCCACGCTGGACATTGAACTACATCTGATAGGTATTGTGAAAAGATATTGTGAAACTGAAAAGGAAAGAAAAAATCTGAAAGTGAAAATTCGCATTTTCATTCAGATAACTGATTTTTTTAATTCTCTCTGTTAAAGCTTTTGTACAGGGGGGGGGGAGAATTGAATTTTGATCAATAGTAAACTACGCTGGTTGTTCAAATTGAATATTGTTTTCAATTCTGAAGAACCTCCCTGAATGAATTTTTGATCAAAATTCCTATTTTTTGTTTCCCTCTGTACACCGTTTGGAAATTGGAAGTTTTGTCAACTCACATGTGAGTATTCTGCAATGATCTGTAGGAATTTCGTAAAGCTTCCCTAAGTTTTACGAAACGCTCTATAGGTACCTTGGTTTGCCAACTACGCCTCATAGGCGCAGTATTCAAGTTAGTGGCAATAAATTATAACCTAAAGCATATATTACAACAGTCATTCATTTAACAAGTACCATTGCGCCGTGGTGTCTGAATGGTTTTTAATATAATCTTCAATACTTGTGGTCAGCTTGCGCAATGCATCCATTCGATTGTACCTGTCACTGTTCGTGGCATACTTTGACTTGTACTTAGCATCCTCTACAATATCATCATTCGAGTCTTGAAGAAAGCCTGATGACCTGTTTGTATTTATTCTCCATTGCCAGCTTGGAATTACATGCAATCTAAGAATAGGTTATTTTGACTGTCGCTCCTACTCTTTGTGATGCCAATCTGACATGTTTATGAAGAGAAGTCGCCTCTCAGATTCTCCGTAACCTTAGATCCCCAAGAGGTCCAAGTTAATGAACTTCAGTAACTTTGACACGATACCAGACGGTATCGAGGTTTTGTATGACGAACAGGACCATAACTGTGTTGAAGCCTTGTTGGAAGTCTTCCCACACATCCTTGGCCATACCTGAGAGGATGTAGAGCGTCATCTGCAGAAGCCTATCTGTTCCTCCCGAATGTGTCCAAACCTATCTTCTAGTTGAACAAATCATTTGAGAATGAATATATCTACAACTTTTGCAGCAGTGCTCAGTAGAGAGATCGGATGATAGCTTTCAATCCTTGTTCGGTATTACGATTGGAGTAACCTCCGCTTGTTTGATGCACTGCGGGTATTGCTACATTTGATAATATATATATATATATATATATATATATATATATATATATATATATATATATATATATATATATATATATCAGTTCGACGAGAGACTTTCTTGGCAGATTCATCAAAGAAACTCTATCAGTTTTATCCATGCTAGACCTAGAGACCCAGACCCCTCGGACACCGACTCCGACAGTGTGAGGCCTTTTCCATGCATCCGATATCCGACGATCCGATGGTACGAAAATGTTCTGATTGGTTGAGTTGGTAAGCGTGACAAAAATTCAACCAATCAGAACAGCAATTTATCCAATCAGAACATTTTCGTACCATCGGATCGTCGGATATCATATGCAGGAAAATGCGGCCTAATGCGAAATTTGGCAAGTAAATCTCGATAATTTGTTCGTTTTTCTCCCATTTTCGGACAATATTCGTTTCGTCTGGGGCAGCAAACTCCATGACGTAAATCCAGGTTGCGCGGCATGACTAGTTCCAAAAAATTCCGCCCTCAATATCATTATAATATTCCATTCATCTGATAATTATCACATCGTTTTTAAATTTATAAGTTTTCCAAAAGCGTATCTGATGGGTATTTACCTTAAATTTACTATTTATTTCCTTACGTTCTTGATTATCTCGATTATTATCCAATAATATCTACTCTCTATCGATATCCCGTTGAAAGTAGATCACAAGTAAACGCTTCACTATTACAGCCTCGACAGGAAGTAATATATCACTATTTTCATCAGATTCAGGAGTAATTTTCTAAATTGCCAAACGTTAAAAACCGGAAATCTTGGTGGTAAACGACCCTGGGACCCAGACAGAAATTCAAAGCGTGATCGTACTGTGAGAAAAGTTGATTGAGGTGTATCAATTACACTTTCTCGGAGAAATTAGGTAAAATATTAGCAATTACAATTACAGGCAACTTTTGTTGTTATACTCATGAGCATTACACCGAGAAAATATAATAATCATAATTAACACATCAGTATTGGCAATCAAAAAAAGCACTTGTATAAATTTTGGACTAAGGGTCTCACTTTGATTGCCACTAGGAAAAAAAGACCCAGACAGTATTGAAATGCCATTATCAAAATGAAATTCAAATATAAAGTAGTGCAGCCTACTATCGAATGAAGGGCTATAGGCCAGTTACGTCACGCGGTAAAAAAAATTGCCCATTTGCGTCCCGCAAAAAAATGTATAGCCCACTTTCGTTCCATGGATAGCCCAGTCGCGCCCCGCCGTGGGTGTAGGTATCTAAAATAGGTAAATTAGAATAATAAATTTCAATTTGCATTTGCATGTTTTGATTTGAGTTTGTGAAAACTAGCCTTACATTTGAGTGTATAGGAATCAAATACATACGTTTTGCGAGGAGTAATTATTCAGTATAATCGAACCAGAACGAACTAACCTCACGTAGACTTTGAAGTGCGTAAAAATTGAATATAATCATGTAACTTTTATATATTAAACAAGTGTTTTATTGCAATGTCCAATTGTTATTTTTTCTACCATGTTAGACAAATGGATTGACGTAGGCAAATCGGCCTTACCTGTCTAAAGGGTCAACTTTCTGACCGCGGGACGCAAATGGGTAGCTAAAGGGTCAGCTTTCTGACTGCGGGACGTAACTGAGTTCCAGCGAAATGAAGTAATTACAAGTATTGATTGAAAGTTTGATTTGTGGAGGAAATTGGATTCTTGACATGATTTGTTTGGGTATGTAACCTTCCACGATCTGAAATTTAAGAACATCAAAAATTGAGAAAGAACAGGTTCGAAAATATCCGAGCATATTCTCACATCTGATGGTGATCATATGATGTAATGGAATAATACCAAAATTTTATTGGGAAAATCAAATCAAGAAAAGAGAAAGTTAAAGGAAACTGCCTGCATTATTTTATCAAACAACTGCTTTTTAACAAATTCCATCGAAATGGACCGCACCTGGTTCCCTCTCCTCAAAGAGGAAATGAGAACTAATAGAATGGTGATTGATACCGAACACCCTATGTATCAAGATAGCAAATGTCACCCAAAAGACTATATGGCAGATTTCATTTGACTTTGTCGAAGAAAGATCTTATCATTTCCAAACCAATTCCATCACAGTTTTCAGCGTTTTTTCATGAAGTTTTGATAACGGAAGCGTATACAGTCTCCGAAACATCAACGTTTTTCGAAAAAGAGAAGTATTTTTTGGTTAATTCGAACTCATTTTTTCAGAAAGGATACTTTACTAACAATAGTTATTTATTATACAAGGGAAAAAAGTATTAGATTTTGGCTCGAGGTTAAGCGGAGGGAGACAAAAAACCGAGAGCTAAAATCTAATCTTTTTCCCGTGTATAATACACTATTTTTTTCTTTGACGGGAAAAACGACGATTCAATCAAATATCTACCTCAATCTATGTGTATATATATCCGGGAAAAAAGTGTTCTCGGGAAAAAAAGTAATTTCATAAAAAGTTATATTTTATTACCTGTCAACAGGGACAAAATGTCAAACTTTTTTCCCGTCACAGAAAATAGGAGTTTACCTAACAAGTGCGGAAAGTGACACTTTTCCGCACGCGACTGCAGATGATGATGAACGACGCTTTAGCGGAGTTCGGCAGAAATCGCGTGCGGAAAAGACACTTTACGCTCGTGTTAGGTACACTATTTTTTCTACTAGCGGAAAAAACAACAAAAAGTTAACATAAAGAACATTTATTATTAAATATATATTAGGTAAACTATACAACCATACTTGTTAAGCTTTCTATTTTAACCTTCTGTGACGCAATATTTAAATGTCAGTATAATCCGCAAAAACTAAACAAATCTACTTTTCCGCAATAATGCGGAAAAGTGACTCTTTCAAAACTGAAATGAGAAAAGTGGACTTTTCTGCACGCTAGTAGAAAAATATTATAATTTTATTCAAGACAGCTAGCCGTCTTGTGAACGCAGTAACTTATCGGGCAAATTGATTAATTTGCCCTTCTACACTTGTACAGATTTTCTTCGATTAACATTTTTTCATTTTTAGATTGTGGAATGTGAAATACCCAAACAAATCATGTCAAGAAGTACTTTTACAGTAATGGAACAAAGTTTTTGGCCCTTTGTTTGTTGTTATTGTCGATTTTATTTGGTATAAGAACAAAGGTGAAGGTGAAACCGTTACTATACGAGTGCCTAACAATTTGCGAAATGGTTTGTTGAAATGATCTGTTGATTGATATCACATTATATAATTATTCCAAACAATTCAAATTACTTGATGAAGATCTTAGTAACTACACAGAAAACAATTCGCTACACAGTAGCTTCTTCAAGGTGAAATAGAAGGGTTTGGTTGAAAAACAGCAAATTGTTGACACTCAACACGCCAATTTAATTTGAATAAATATGAATTATTATTATTATTATTAATGAGCTGAATACAAACATTTATGAACCTTTTATAATCATTAAAACTACTAGTCTACTAGTGTACTAGTCATAATCACCGAGAGTATGATTCCTATGTCAAATAAAGCAGGATAACAAAACTGTAAACTATCCACTCTACATGACCAAAAATTATTCATTTATCCTATAAAATCTTAGGCAAGTAAATATGTTGTTTGTTATTTATTTATTTTATTGATTAGGATTTTTTAAAATTATATAAATCATCACGAATTGCACTGAAATTTTACAATCATGTTTCTACATGACCGACGTTTGGTACATCATTTTATTTTAATTAATTGGTCACAGTCCACTCCATATTTACCTATCGAAAATTTTATGTACTACATAAAATGAGCCCAAAATTCCGTAACGAAATTAAAAGTTAAAAAGAACACATGGTGTTCCATTTGAAATAAATGATTTGTCATATACCTAACATGACCAGAAGACGCTGTATGATCTCGGTCTCGGCCTGTTACTAACCTCATAAATTCTAATTCTAATAATTGTATCTCCAGATATTTCTTCTCTCTGGAAGAATATTGCAACGATATTTTTTCATTGAAATGTCATGGACTACACTCCAAATAAAAAATTGAGAAATTTTGTTCAGGAAACATTTTGCATAGAGTTTTAGGGATGGTCAGTCTGCTTTAAGAAGACATAAACCAAAAACTAAACGTGATGAATTCACCATAAACTTATTGGACCACCCCGTATCACGTTAAAATGACATCATTAAAATTTCACGAAATATAAAAACTAAATATCAAAATTGATAAAAAATATCAACAGCCCGACAGCTCTCAAGAATATCCATTGTCGGCATAAGGATAAACACAAACAACCTTATTAATGAAAATTAATTGTGTTTGAATTGCCGCCGAATTCATTAATTGGAAATTTTACGCAGAACTAAATAGCCGCGAAATGAATAATGACACCAGATGTTGCCTATACTGGGAATTATAATATTTTGTGGTTAAATTTTTCTAATGAAAAATAATTTAGTTATGTGTTCGGTCGAGTTCCCGTTTCCTGTTGAAAATTGATTTCGTTTCGGAATTTCACGGTATTTTGTTTTGATGTCTTTATGAACCGATTGAACGAAAATTTATTACTTAATGTCACCTGAACAGAAAACGAGGACATTTACATGCGATTGAAATTGAAATATTATAGATTGCCGAATAGCATGATTGTGTTCATGTTAACGTTTTTTGCATTTCGTATATATTTATTGATAATCTGAATATTCAAATTGGGTGTAGTGCTGTGTCGGGCATGGTTGAGTTATAATTAAAACAAAATAATTGAATATTGTTATACGTTATACGAAAAATAACTAGTTATTGAATTCTAGTTTTGAGCAATGAAGTTCACAATTGTCAATTTCGTACGATATTAGTTAATATTTCCAGCAATACCTGGATTTCTATATTGATTTTGAATCTTCCCACTCGTATCAAACCAATATCAATACTTCAGACTTGTTTATGTAACATTATTAAACAATAGTTGAATTTTCTTATTCACAAACCAATATTGGTTATTGTACTGTTCATTCCAATATGTACGTAGTACGTAGTCTATATTGATTGATATTTCAATACGTTTTTATCAACACAAAGAAAATATTTGATCTATACCGAAATACCTACTAATATTGACACTGAATGTCCGTATCAATATCTGATTAATATTGATACAACAATATTGTTAAACTGCTATACAGTGCCTACCATGAAGTAAGTACCAAATGGGAAAATATTATAAGTGAACCATTGTGCATGTGTATTGTGCATTGAGTATTCAGGTTGTTCCATAATTGAATGCTGATCCTTACGGGCGATAATCCTTGGACGATTTTAAGAAAAAGTAGTTATATGAACATAGGTCTGCAATCGCTTTATCTCTATGATACAGGGTTGAAATTTAACAAAAATTATAATAATACGACACTGCGCTTTGCTTTGAAATAAATATTAAATTCAAGTAGGTATAATTAATTGTTCTCTATCTTCCCATGAAAATGGTATCGCATAAGTAAGGTACTTTATTTTTTAAATCGAAAACCGTTCGTCGGACGTAAAAAGGCATGAGTTCAATTTTATGAGAATATAGAGGACAATTACAGTAATAATATTTATTTGGAAAGAAAACAGTAGCGTATCATTATTGTGAACAATTGGTTTTTAGAGATATTAGGAAAGAACTGATTTTTCTGTTATATTCCAACATCCTGTTTCTCAGAAATAAAGCGATTAAGGACATATTTGAAGACTTTTTCTTAAAATTATTCAAGGATTACCGCCCTTTAGGATCAGCATTCAATTATGAAACAATGAAAAGATTTCTGAGCAACACTTTCAAATGATATTTTTCATAATATATAATCCTCGATATAATCTTACCCCACTGTTTTCTTATTCATTGTATTTCTTTTTCCTTCATACCAGTGACACGTGACAAATGTCAAAATCAACTTTGAGGTTGTCGGACATACACAATCAATTACCTATAACTTTTTTTCCTATACTCTAATAATCAATTTTTATATGGTGCACACCGTGTAAAAATGTGGCAATGTTGTGGGTGAAATTATATTAAACGAATAACTATAATAATACAATTTAAGAAAATGTAATTCTCTTTCGGCACTATATGTTAGGCCAATCAGAATTCTAAGTTCTATTCTCTACATTTTGAATGCTGTTAGCGGGTGTGTAAATCTTGAAGCAAGATTTCATAGTAAACAACCTAACTAGTTCCATAGAAAAACAATCAAAGAAACCGACCATGTAAAACGAACTGAAGACCCAATAACGCTGACTAGCACTTCAGGCAAAGGAAAAAATAATAACTAGACACATAAAAACTGACGTTTTAAAGGTATAGGAAAATAAAAGCCGGCGCTATTCTGAAGATGAGCCACGTCAGTGACTGACACATAATATGCGCTGGGCAGTGGTCAATTGTGAGAGGCCTCTTTAATTTTTGACGGCGCGATAAAAGGCATTTCGGTGTTTATTATTATGTTCCCAGTAGCGTTTTCGACAAAAAAATGTCTATGATACATCAGTCGAGTGTGCATTGACCTCAACCAAGTATATATTATATTTGTCGAGATATTTTTGTCTTTTGGTGATTCGAATCAGTACATATAGAAATATGTTTTAGATGAAAATAGTATAGTTGTTAGAAATGCTTGTTAAATGAATATAATTATGTTAAACAAATTTCGTGGAAATTCATGTTGAAATAATGAATGAAGAAAAGTACAACTTTTGTCTAATTATCACCGAGAGATAATTGAAATTGAAAAAATTGGATGCGTTTAAGGAAAAATATCATATTGTTTGGATCACGTATAATTTGGTCAATTATTCTAGAAAACAATGTACCTATATTGCCTCACGTTATAAAAAATTAATCCAATTTTACAAACTGTGAATTTGATTGTATTAACCTCTTACTATGATAATTTATCGTAATTATTTACATATTTCTGTGAAAATATAGTTTCGTTGATATTTGCACATTTACTATCCAGAAACGAAAATCATAAAACATAGTGTATAATAATTCGGGTACGTATATCATGAATATACTCAAGCTATTCGAATTTCACACATAAGATTGGTTTTTAGCCGTGGAAGTTTTAAATTTACCATAATACATGTACTAATGAAGACGATCGCTTACCTAAACGCTATTATTGAGGTGCGGTATTTTACTGTATGTTGCTCTGTGTATTCTTACGAGACGAGTCATTCATATTTTTCTTTGTGATTTTTTCTATCACCTATATTTAATCAAACGTGCTATTATGGGGGTGTGATAATTTTGCTGAGTGATACTCTGTGCGTTTTAACTGTTTACGAGGGGGAAACCGCTAAAAATATTGTGTACACTAATTCCCAAAAATCGTAAGTAATGCCCGAGGTAATGCCTCTACCACCCAAGTAATTCCCGAGTAATACCTAGTAATTCCCGAGAAATACCCCTCAAGTAAAGCCAGCAATGCCCGTCAGAAAAGTAAGAAAAATATAAAATCGTGTCTTAATGTTAGGTTTGTTCAAGTACAAGTCCGATGGGCATTGTTTTTTTATTGCACAATTCAAATTTCCGCTACTGCTCTCTAATTTTTCAGACAATTCGTATTCTCATGTTTTGAAGAACTTTTTTTGCCATTCGCCGATTATTATTGTGCAGTAATTATTTTCTCACTTCCGAATAATTCTTGTAATGACTATGTAATGCTCGAGTAATACCTGCCTTTCCCGTGTAATTCCCAATAATTCCTAAATAATTCCTCTAATGCCAAAGTAATATACCAGTAATACCTGTAATGCCCAATAATATTCAAGTAATGCCACTAATTTCCAACTAATGCCCGCGTAATGCCCCTAATTCCCGACTAATACCCGAGTAATGCCACCAATACCCAAGACATAAATACCAAAAATTCCCCATCGGTTTCCCCCTCGTGTTTACTAAAGTGATTGTCATTTCTGTACATATTACCTGAATGAATCACTTGAACATGTTGGACAAAATTCGAGAAGTGGAAATTTGAAGTGATTTCATTACGAGATGATGCCCCCTCCTAATACAAGATGGTGGAGACAACACTAGAAAACGTTTGGAATTTTTCTAGCTATGTAATCGAAAAACTATGTACAACTCTAGAAATGGTACAAAAATTAATTATATCAAGATTTAGATTATATAAATATATTTATAAAATACTGTAAGATTATCTTTCGTTGAAAAAAAAACGCCCTACTGTGCGCCTCTCCTGTCACCTCACCCGACGCATTAACGGACGACGTGGCAATGCGACATACCGCACAAAGCGCAAGTCGATATCCCTTCGTAAGGTGAGTCTAGGAGAAATTGTAATGCTCTCTCAACATACAGGGTGTTTCAAAATTCAGTATCAAGATTTCAGGGGCATATTTTTCAGGTCAAAATATTTTTTTTTTCCATAAACATGTGTCCGCAACTGCTTAATTTCTAAGATACAGGGTGTTGAAATTTAACAAAAATGATAATGATACGCCAATGTTTATTCTTTAAAGAATATTATATTTTTTATGAATGCCCTCTATCTACTCATAAAAATGGTCCTTTGACTTTTTTTCGTACGAAGAACAGTTTTTGATTCAAATAACAAAATGAGACAAACAAAAATTCGCCTAGGTACAAGCAAATGACTACCTTTTATTTTTTAAATCGAAAACCGTCGGTCGGACGGAAAAAAATCAAAAGACCATGTTTGTGTGAAGATAGAAGACAATTATAAAAATAATACTTATTTGACAAAAAAACAGTAGCGTATCATTATTTTGATCAAAATTATTACAGGTCATGTGTACAGAGACGCCACTGATGGAAATTAAGAAAACGTTCACCATGGAAAAAGTGTATTTTTATATGTACTTTGCATGTTCCAAAATTAAAAAGATAAGCCAAAGTGGTTTTAGAGATATTGAAAAAGAACTGATTTTTTTGTTAAATTTCAACATCCTGTATCTCAGAAATGAAGCGGTTGTGGACACATGTTTATAAGAAAAAAAGTCTCATTTTGACCTAAGAAATATGCCCCTGAAATCCTGATACTGAATTTTGAAACACCCTGTATAGCATGCTATTCTTTACGCATTTATGAAACCACCATACCCAAGATGAAAACTTTTCGATACTGTATGCAGTGCGGATTTTTATAGCCCCCCCCCCCCCGTTAACTTTTGAACGGTTCGACGTACAAATATAGGGAAAACCTTTTGGTGGCATCACCGATACTACTTCTTGAAGTCAAAGACAAAGGACGCGGGGGGCACATCAACTAAAAAAAATCAAATAGCATGGGAGTTTTTATAATTCGCATTCGAAATATTAAGTACTCATAAGTACGGATATGAATGGTACCTATTCATACCTATAAATTCGAACGGTTTGATGTGGAACAATGGAAATATTTTGAAGGGTATTACCGATACTTTTTTAGAGAACATTGCAACTACTCGACATTTAACTAAAAAAAATCGAAAGGCATAGAGATCGAAATTGTGAAAAAAGTTATTAACGAAATTCGAAAATATTTAGATATTTGTAAAGAGATTTGAATTCTCTTTTCAACGATGTGACACTTGATGATGTGGCCTCTCTGTCGAGCAATCAACAAGAAGTTATTGGATTTCAAAAAGTAGTGTCGGTGATACTCCCAAACGTTTTTTTCTTTTTCATGTTTGTACGTCGAACCTATCAAAAGTTTACAGGGGGCGTGCAATATATATTATTCATGAATCATTAGCAACTACAGATTTTTATCTGATGGCCCGAGAATGTGCTAGGAATCGCACGTTGAAAGGTAAGACCTCGTTAATCCTCGGCTCGCACAAGTTTCGACTTTTGAGGGCTGCCGTTCGTAAGGGGATGACAGCTGGTTAACGGAAAAAACAATATTTTTTTCAACCTATTTTTATAAATATACTTATTGGTGCAATCAGTTACATACTTTCCAGGGCAAATGATATTATTTCTCGACGAATATACAACCTTTGAGAATATTGTCTAAATTCAACCTATTTTCCGTTAACCAATAAGTTATATGTTGTTACACGATCGCTAATGAAAAAAAAATATCTATGGTCCTTGCTACCTTCAAGTAAACTGTTATATTTAATGAAATAAGTTGATATGAATAAATAAACTATTTTCTCTCTTTGTATACACACTGGTCACTTTCAAATTATTTCTTCTCAAATTTGGGTACCTACCTATACTCAATTGAAGCCGCAAAGATATAAAATTCACATTTCAGCGTTGCAATAAACCGACTATCTACATACTATTTCACCTGTTTTTATCACTGTTTTTCTGGTTTAACACCTTGACTATTTTCATATCGCCTAATTTCAATGTTCCAGTTGGAACCAAATGCGTGATAAACTAAAAGAAGAAAGATATAAACGCAACTCTTCCCATTTAATTATAGAATGATCATTTCTATCGGTTCTAAGTATACGGGTGTCATCGGTTATGCTGTCTGAGAAGATTAAAATAAATAATGAAACGATATACAAAACAGAAGTCTGTCTAATTTACATATAGAAAAAATTGTCGGACTTGTTAAATTACAAACAAAATTAAATTTTCCGAAAGAAACTCTGTAACACAGAAATTACTCGTACATCTTTGCTGAAGAGTTATATAGGTACATACTTTCGAGGCAAAGTGATAAAATATAATTTATTCAATCACCTAATAACATGGATACAAACTAAAAATTTTCTGTAAATGTAGGTATTTCAAATTAAAACCTTCTACAGACTTCATTATGGTACAAAGGTACCGACTAAACAATACATAAAACGTTACCGTTCGATATTTTTTAAGAAAATCATAAAGCAAAGGATGTACTTAAACCGTGCAAATGTTTTCGAGTCATAGATCTGCATGGGTTGCAAAAACGTATCATATTTCTTCCAGACAGGTTGAGCATATGCGTTACAAAGGAAAAACAACCTCTCTTCACACATCTGTTGAAGACCATTTCTGACTAACAGAATAAAACTTGTTTTTCAGCTCAGGTCAATTGAGGACCATTCAATCATGCTTTTGATTGAGGTTGACAATTTTGAAAACTTGAAATGGGACTGAGGCTCATTGTACTCGGAGAAATACAATCTGAATGCACTGGAATCAATAATAGGTGTCAAGTGAATAGAGAGATATAAACATCATATACCTACTTCAATGTTTGCGATAATGATATGCGTGAGACATCTGGATCAGAAAAATTCAAACAGTGAAATTAATGAGAATATGTGGTTCTTGTGATTTGTTTCACTGTTTTTTTTTTTACTTTCTAACATAGGTAGGTATTATTCAGTTAAGTCTCATAAATATCTCTCAAACAGTATGGGAGGAGTGAAAAATAAATGAATATCATTAAGACCGTTAGCTATTTCAAATTCAGCACATTACGTTCCCAGTAACATTTACACACAGTTTTAATGATATAATCGACGAAACGTTGCATAAACATTATAATATGCAAACACACCTACAGCAAATGCCGTTTTCCTTTCCAATATTTTACATTCTTGTTACATTTCAATAGATTCGTTATGAAGAAACTACTCCCGTCGGATCAAGTGTGTTTACTGTTTAAAAGCTACTTAGCGTCGGACCGTTGGAAAATAAAAGAACAACGGATACCTCATGCAGCTTTGCTGATGTGTTTGCCCAGCATGATGCTAACCGAACAAATAGCAAGGTATTAAATGGCGTTAAAACTTGAAAGATAGTGTGTTAATAGATATTATATTATTTTTTTTTCAATTTGTATCATATTATTTGACACTCATGTTTAGCAGATATTTTTTTATTTAAATCTCGTGAACAGTGGAATGAAAATATTGTTTGGCCTCAGGATTAACGAATTCCTTCTGAATGAAAAAAAAAATTCCAATGTTACCTATCAAAATAATTGAATATTTAATACTTCACTGAGATAACATATTTACTTCTAACATTTATTTCGGTTTTTTTGAGGTCTTGAATAAAATAATTCAATTTGACAGACTACCTTTTGGGGTGATGAATGCCCTTGATTTATTTCAAAGACACTTGGCAGCGATCTTTATCTATCGTCAGGCCTGATAAAATCTAATTGAATCTGGACAAATAAGTTGAAAATGCCATTCCTCTCGAACGTACTCGACTCAAGCACTCTTGAATCAACTCTGAAGTACCTAGGTACTCCTGGGAATTTAGCTAAGTAGCTTAGTCAATACCTCTGAAAAGGCATTCACAAAGGTTTTTTGACAATGGGCAGGACATGAGCAAGCACAACAAAGGATAAAAATGTGTTGTGTTGAGGTATTAGCACTCTTGAGCTTGATGTCTTCGCTTTGCATGGCTGGTGAATTTGCATAATAGGTAGATTCGTTTATTCAGAATGTTAGTACCAATTCTTTCCAAACTAGCCAAACAAAAGAATAAAATGAATTAATAGCGATATTTTATTAAAATGATATCTCTAATTGGACAACAGATCAACTCAAATTGATCTCACTTTCTGATTAGGTAGGTAATTGTCTTTAATATTTTATTAGTATTGTGTTGCCTTTGGAGTACTGTAATGATGTTATTTCAGCATCGAAATACCTATACAATAACAACTTATCGACAACCTCCAGTAATTGGAAAATTACTGATCTAAAAATCTATTTGTTTCTTTATTCTAGGGAAATTGTTTTCTGTAATTATTTGATTGGAACCAAATCGTCCCAATTATCCGTTAATATACCTATTAGGTATATTTGTTTCAAGTTTTGTAATGAAAGGTTGTTACTCGAGTTTGAATGAATATTTGATAGGTAGGTAGGACTATAGTTTGAAGTTTGAACGTTATTCGATAACAGTTTAACAAAAGTTGATTGATCTGGATGTTATTTTGGCTGATTTTGAAGATGGTTGATGATAAAAATTGTTTGAGCGTACTAAAAAATGCAGGGTTCACCGGATATTTTTCAAGTAGAAATAATTTCAATCAAAAGTACTCACAGCTGTTTTAACATTCATGGTCATGGCTGGTATCTGAGCGCCGTAAAACTGCCCAGCTGTGGGCGTCATATCAGTAAGCATGCTGACACTTAAAAAAGTCACTTCTTATCAGTAAACATCAACCGAAAACTTAGTGGTCGCGACAAACAATCACACGGCGCACTGATAAAGGGTAATATTAGACTACTATTGTTGAAATCACATTGCTTACTGTTTCTCAGAAGGGGAACAGTAGAAAATCACCGGTTCCCCTTCTGTGCTAAGCCGGCATGGGCGGACTTAAAACTTGACAACCAATAGGTTGGGCTGCCATTTATTATTGGCACCGCCCATAGGTTTTTATCGCCGATTTCAGTGCGCATGTTGGTTGATACAACTAGAAATTATACTGTTACAGGGATGAGTTGAGTATATGTGGCATCTATTATTTTGTAAACAAGCGCATTATCAGCGAAAGTACTCGCCCGGTACTCTCTCACTATTGTGAATCGCTAATGGTCGCGTGGAAGGTGTTATTTTCGGAAGCATTTATACCATTAATGTAATGGTATTATTATTATTGGCGAAGATACACAGTTTTGTAGGAACTCTCAATTATAGTAAATGACTCGCTTTAATTATATTTTTTATGTAACAATAAGAACAAATGATTCTAAATTGGTAGGAAACATGAAGTTTTTCCAAGTATGATATTATTGGTGTACATATAATAGAGGTGATTGAACAACAATTTTAACAAAAAAAATTTGATCGTACGACGAATGTGCATTATGGGCGTGCATATTTTCACGGTTTCAGCTATGTTAGTACAGCTGTACGTAGCCAGGTACAACTGAACGGGTAGTACAGAGGTAAACCAGCCTAACGTTAGACACTCAACATGCATGAATGCACGGGATATTTAAAATCTATCGGTAGATTGGTTTTACTGTAGGTGATATTGAACTTGAAAAAATATTACCTTGCACATCTGTAGAAACGTTGCGTTGGTACCTACGTTGTCAGTCAAAACCTCATTAATGATGGAGAAGTTGGGATTAAGGCGTGAGTCAAGGTGAAATGTGACGTTTCCATTAGAAAAAGTTTGCTTGATTCACTGTCATCAACGTTGTGAATAAGATATATTTTAAAATTCCAAACATTATAATAGATCACGGAGTTGGCGTTTTCAAAGGAGTGGGTGCCTATAATATTGGAATATATTTGGAAGATATTTATATTTTTTATCTTTTTGACAGAAATCTTCGCAGCCGCGCGCTCAACTACTCTCCAAAGTTTTATCATACTCGGACGACTAGCAAAGGAACTAATGAAACTCGAACAAACAAGTAATCAATTTTATATATTGATAACATAAAAGAAATTCCATTGACTTTTGTTTAGAAAGATCATTGAATTTCCTAAAAAATGCTTCCGAGATAAAGGTAGAACATTGTTGCTTTTTAATAATAATAAATTCAATAAAACGTATTGTCGACTTTTAAAACCCGTCGATTCACAAAAAAGAATCAAGTCCGCAATCACAGCACTTCCTGTCCCTATGGCCTCCTGCCTTTTATGTCATATCAGCACGTGGAGAAGTTCTTTCCGTCTCCATTTTCCATCGTACTTGCTCTTTTCTTGGAGGCGTAGCGTTGCCAAACATTTCAAGTGTGCGGCTCAGACGTAAAAACTGTACTGAGTAACTCGAGAACAAGAACTGGTCAAAATTTTGATAGTAGTTTCATTTTTGAATAAAAAATTAGTGTTCCGTTTTTCAAATCGGTCGTGAGAGCAGTTCATGAAATACTTATGTTTTAGGAACATTTCTGTACTGCTTTTCTATACCGTACATGTAAAAGTAGTCCACTTTCTTATTACATATCTCGAAAACGGAACACAAGAAAGATTTCAAACTTTGGGGGACTGTAAAAAAACAATATTTCATTCTTACATCGATTTCAGCATTTTCGTAAGAAAAACGTTTGAGGGAAGTATACTACCTCAACCCTTTGCGGTCTAACTATATTGTCATAACCATTGAAATGAAAAACAGTTTATTCAAAATATGCAGAGGAAAAAAACACGGCCAAACCTGAAACAAAAAAGTAGCGACTTCGACCAAACCCAGTGTCGGGGCTAACCCGAAATCGGACAGGAACGTGATACTGTTGGGGAGAACCTGATATCGGACCGGCATCGGCACGTTAAAATTTCACTGTCTGGGCTGCCCCGACAAAGGACCGCAAGGAGTTAAACAACCCGCATTTACCTGATAAAAATACAAACCTCTCGTGCAATTATAGGTGACAAAATGTCATACGATCAACAACCAAATCGAGATCAAATACTGACAAGCAGATCATTGAAATTATCCAATCAAATAGGTATACGATGTCGATCTGTACTAAAGGAAAAAGCTTTCGAAATTTTTTCGAACAATTATCAATGTCCTTGGGTTATTACCACTGGAAACATGTTCGATTATCAAAATAAATTGCTAGAAATGAGTTCAAGAAAACATATTGATTTAATGAATAATTCTTAAACCAATTGATTCTTATGTAGTGCGCAGTGCGTATTTTAATACCTCCCCCAATGTTAAATTTTGAACGGCTCGACGTACAAACATGAAAACAAATGTTTATGGAGGTTTTTATCGAATATCGATACTACTCTTTGAAATAAAAAAAATATAGTTATTCTTCGACAGGGGGCGTGGGGGTGGGGGGCACATCAAAATTCAAAAATTTTAAGTGGCATGGGTGGTCGAGTGTCACATAGTTGAAAAACAATTTCATTCTCTTTACAACCATATCTATTTTTTTTTGCATTTCGTTATATTGTTTTCCAATTCAAATGCGAAATATCAAATATAAATGCGTAAATGCATGAAAATCGAAATTTGAAAAAAAATTATTAACGAAATTCAAAAAAATTTAAATGGTTGTAAAGAAACTTAAATTCCCATTCCAACGACGTTTCACTTGACCCCCGATGCCATTTAAATTTTTTGAGTTGATGTGCCTCCCCGTGCCCCCTGTCAAGCAATCACCGTATTTTTTATATCATAGAGTAGTATCGGTGAAACCCTCCAAAGGGTTTTTTCTTCATGTTTGTACGGTACGTCGAACCGTTTGAAAGTTAATAGAGGAGACTATTCAAAGCCGCACCGTATATTCCAACCCTCAAAATGTTTATTTTCCATGTATAATAATCAAAAAAATTATCAGTGGGTTTTGGTGGTATAAATGACAACTAGAAACGAACTCTGGATGCCAATTATTGACTGTTATTTTGTCTTGAAAATAATGCTATTTTACATGTTGATAACTGAATATCCATAACAAAGTGATAAAAACGGTTAAAATTTTCTCTAGTGGGAATTGACATAACAAATATAGTACGGAAATATAAACAAGTTCAGATAGAATACAATGTTTTCATCAAATATGCCATAACAGTAATAAAAGTCGAAATTCTTGCTTGTAATAAGGAAATCAGATGAAAAAAGTTAAAAAAGGGTAATATGATAATAGAGCTAACGTGTTTCAGGAGTTTTTTACAAATTGTACCTATATTTCATTTACAGTAGACACTGAATTTGTTATTCAGCCACATTGTGTAAATTCATACACAAATCAACAGCTTCTTGAGAGAATGGAAATTCGGACACTATTTCAGTATGACTAACGTTTCGAAATTCTTCAATTTCTTTTGTATGCTAGTGAAGGACCTAGTGTACCTACTATGTTAATGTATAAGAAACATGGTGCAAATGAAGTTTACCTTAAAATGAAAATGATACAAACCACAACATAGGACTCATGGATAGTAGCCAAACAATACAAAGCATACGTATTCAAATCCTGGTGGGTGAATGACAGCTTTACTAATTTCAAAGTATTTCAAAAGAGAGCGTAGGTATTTGTTATCTCTTACAAATTATTCGAACCCAATTTCATTGATCAACTCGATCTACCCATCGCCAGTGTCACTACACATCCACATTCGAAATATCTGCGAGATGTGTGTGGTCGTCGAATTAAATTGAATATTCCAGTGATACAACCGTACGTGATACTTTGAATGCTTTGATCTCACCGACTGTATCTCGTCGTAGTCATACAGCGTAGGAGTTCCGACTGTGAGACGCGACCATTGTGACGCCCTTCTTCATTTGAATATTTCATCAACAATGTCACCATCACCATTGCGATGGGTATGGTTTAAGTGGTCCATTCACGTGAGAATGAGTATCGATGGCGTAGCCAAAACTGATAACAGCTGGAATTAGACTACTCAAACAGATTTATATTTTTATATTTTGCCGCTGAAAAATCTCTCAAGTAAGGTGTGGTGCATGTATAGTTTGGCGAATCTAGCAAGGAATATGAAATCGGCACGCCTATCGATGCGCGGTAGCCGAAGAGCTCACATTCCACCTCAATGTACAATTTATATCTTTATCGTTCGAATACTTTCTCATTCTCATTCGCGCATCTAATACGTTTATCGATATTCCTTTCTAGATCTCTCTTTCTCTCTATCTATCTCTTCAACGACATTATCACATACCTAATGAGAATAAAAATGTAATATATCGTTCAAACTATCATTGAAATCTGATATTTACACATATCTCCTTGTCCTCAAGATTTTTACAACTTTCTAATTTAATTTTGGTTTTTTCTAGTTTATTTTTCATTTGTAAAATAACAAATTAGACTAAAAAAGTTTTGATGAAGTCACGTTTGAGATATTTGATATGAGGTGGCCATGAACAGACGTTAACACCAGAAAATTTAATGCATTAAAAAATACCTAATAGTGATCTGGATCGTGGATGATAATGGCTATCAATGGCAATTAATTAATTGATACTGTGAAAATTTCTATAAATTGATGGACGTAGTAACGGCTACTACTACGTGGTTAGGAGATCATCATGAAAAATGAGAAATATAAATTCCTATGTTTTTATACCACATTATATTTGTAACCCTTGTGTTATTGCAGTTTCGTCCCATATGGACATTATCAGACTATAAAAAATAGGAATTTTTGTCATTTTTCATGAAATATTATTTATGTTTACCTTTTTCATTCATTTAGATTTTTTCCGTCAACCGTTCATTTATGATGTATTTTAACGCACTCAAAATCGTTGATTAATGACCCCTGTTAATGAATGATTTTCTATTAATCAACGATTTGATTATATGCAACCCAACATACATTGCTCTTATACATTTTATATTAGTTAGTATACTATCTGTCATGTCATTATTCATTTGTCAATTTTCAAATAAAATTTCAGAAAATGTTTATCACACCAGTTGTCACTCAAAACCATATTACGTGGCGCAATGGTAAAGTTCACCTAGCGGGCAACACTAAGGTCGAGAGTTCAAAACCCACCGAGGGTAATTTTTTTTAATTTCAATTTGAAAATAAATAATAAAAATAAAATAAAACTACCACTGAGAAAAAATAAACTATCTTTGAGTAGAGTTAATATAAATAGGAAATAGTGATTGTTTTTTATCGTATCGTTAAATAAATAAACATTGAAAGTGAGATGTCTCTATTTTCGAAAACTACTGTCGACAGAAAAGTTTTGTGACAAACTCGTGAATTAAAATGGCGATTAACAATCTCAAACATTAACGCTCTCGCTCCGCTCACGCGTTAAATTATCTCGATTGTTAATCGCCCTTATTAATACACTTGTTCGTTAAATAACCATTAAATAAAGTTGTGACAAAAATGTTATTTCATACTTAATACCAAATTTGTTTAAATAGATCTTGATTGAATTCAAAAACCACTTTTCCCCAAAATAATACAACCCCTATAGTGTGGCCCAACGAGTAGTACACTTATATTGGTACAGTGAAAATATTGGCAAAATATTCAAATGTAATATTGGCTGGAGAAAAAATGTAAACATTTCGCGATCGAACTGTCAAACTCATTCATATGAGAATTTTAAGATGAGTGAAATAGTTATCAAAACGTTTACTTTAACTGGAAAATTAGTAAAATGTTCAAAGTGAATATGTTTCCTTGGAAACATTGATGAAATATTTCCCGAAAATGTTGAATAACTCGGAACTTCCACAATAAAATTTTTGTTTCAAACAATCACTAGGTAGATTGTCTCGAAAAGAATTTGTGGGAATCTGTAATATATTTCCTTGGCATTCAGCTGACGTTCCATATATGGAGCCGCCTAGCGGTTTCTTACTTTGATCGTAATTCAGTAGTTTATTGAATATTTGGCAAATATTGAAATTTCAGTAACGGTAATGAGTCACATTTTTCTGGTATAATATCAATATTATCACACAAATAGTGGCATTGGGTTTTAATAACAATCTTAATCAATATAGGGTTGATATTATTTATTGAATATGGATCAAAAATATTCCACCAATGTACTATCAAACTTGGATATCCAATATTGTTTTTTATCTCTAGAATTGATATGAGAGGAATATTGGAATTGCAATATTAATTCTAGATGCTGGAAACAATATACAGGCATAACATTATTAACCCAATATTATATGAAGCAATCTACATTTAGAACAGGATGAGCCAATATTCCAGCAATAGTGTTGATTAAATACTGTTTTTATAGGCAATATGAGGTGCCTTTAGGGCTTCGCGAGATCAGTCTTGGGCTTGGTCTTGAAAAATAAATGTATTATTGGTCTTGATGTTTCAAGACCAAGACGAGACTGGCTCAGTCTTGGTCTAGGTCTTGGTAGTCTTGGTCTTGATAATCGATAATCTTGGTCTGGATAGTCTTGGTCTTGGATCAAAATGCGTTTAGAAAGGACCCCGTACAAATCAAATGGGAAATGGATCCCTGTCGAATTGTCTGAAATTTGGCCCGAGACCTGAAATGGACAGTTTTTTTGGTATCGAAGGTCAAAAGTTACAACTGGTGCAGATCTCCCAAGCGATCACATTTGATTTTGACCCTGTATGATGGCGATGATTTTGTTTAGTTTTGACAGGAATAAGAACAATTTCTGAATTGTCAATAAATGTCAACTTTCTACAAAAGCTAATGTTTTGAAGATTTTTATACTCGCATTATTTTGAATAATATGGCTAGAAACATTCTTATTTGTTACGTGTGAAATGGGCGATTTACCCCGAGACTCACGACTTTAAAAGATGGAGAAGAAAATGCAGACATTTGTGAAATCGCCATACGCAGACGAGAGGGGCTAAATAGAACACCTCTTGATGTCATGCCTAATACAAGAATAATGTGTTAACCAGAGCTGCACCGAGCACTAACAAAGAGTGCTTCGGGCACTAAGCACTCTTGAAATATACTCCGAAATCTCGAGCACTGAGCACTTACATTTATAAAATGCTCGCGATTGTTAGACACTTATGTAAGTGAAACTTAATTAAACAACTTGGATTTCTACAAAGAATATTGGTGTAGCTTTTTAAAGCGGTTATTGTATTTACCGCTGGAAAAACCTACGGTGAAGCGGAATATGTCGCGATGTAATTTAATTTGTTGAAATCTTATTGTGTTCAATCAAGATTCAGTAACTTACGTTTCTAACAGTCTGAGAAGTGCTATGGATTTCCATAAAGTAACAATCGAGTCAATTAAAAACTTAAGTTACTTTTTCTACTTACATAATCGAAATGGTATTCAGCTATTATCGCAGATTCACAAAATGTAAAAAGATTTTTTTTAAAAACATTACAAAGCAACTCCATTTTTTAAGTATACCTAAGTATCGCTAGTTACTGATTGGTTTCAGAAGTTTAAACACTGCTAACAGAGTAGGTAGGACCTGTCAGTTGAAACTGTTATGATAAAAAAGATATCGTAAAGCCTTAATAACACTCTATTTTGAAACAGAATTACTTAAATCGACAATTTGATTGGATACAATGTTTTGTTGTGTGGTTTTCTTAACATCATTTTTCGGGTGTTCAACCTCCCACACTGAAAAGAAAATATGTAAATCAAAATAAAATCGAAATGGGCCCCAAAGGGTTACTTCTTCACAGATAAGAAGTGAGAAATAACAGAATCGTGATTGACATAGCGAGTCATGAGTCAAGCCTTGGATTCTCTATTAATTACAGGGAATAATCATTACAATTACGTGTATATATTTCTCAAATTCTTAGTTAGCTATTCAATACTTATACAACGATACTGATGACAAAACTGAACTTCTTCTGGTTCTGTATCGTATTGTTGTGCACTAATATAGCCATAGTATTGCTATCCTTTTACTTAACTCGTTTTATCCCGGTCTCTCACTTCACGAACTGTCGACCGTTTCCAGCAGTAGTGGTGGACGGATATCTAATTTTCGAAAATAGCTCTTGATTTGTTGAATACCCTATATGCTGCAGTTATCATATATACAGCTGTTACAACAATTTTATTATATTCACTTATTTCTAGGATTTTATAGGCTCTAACTGCTTTTGGTCACTTACTTTACTAATGTGATTTTTTCGTTTTTCCATATTCCAAACTTTCCCAGTTACTTACTCACTTTCTTAAATATGTGAATGGGATTTGAAGTCCCAGCATGTAGGTCCAATACCTTGGGCCCTTTGTGTACCCACATATTCGTGTTCATGGTCTCCTACTGATTCTCCAGTGCAGGACATTTCATGAGGGGATGTGATCATGTATCGTCATCTTCTAAGCACCACCATTTCCAATCCCAAGGTGGTCAGGTCAGGTGATTGCGTCCTATAGAGCCTGTGAGTGTCAGCTTGTGAGCTGGTCAACAAAGATAAGCAGATTTTTTCAAAGCCCAATTATTTTGAATTTCGATTCCTTCATGGATTGTCAATATGAGTTAAGGCCGGATTGATAATTTGTCTGCCTGCTATTCTCCGTGGACACCTAAGTGTCCGGGAGCTTCTGTTAGTGAAAACAGTTGGCTCTTTGACCTGGTCCACCTGCAGTTCTATTGTGTCTTCAGAGCGCACTGTCTAGCTTGATCTTCATAATGAGACTCCACAGCTTTGACAGTGGTTCCTTCAAGTGACCATTGGCCTTGGGTTTTTTCCTTTCCATACTGCATTCGTTTTTGACTTTCGTTAGACATTCGCAATGACATAATATGAGCAGTGCTGCTGCTTCTTGACAAAACATGTATGGTCATGATACAGGTAACATTCAGGTACGCTAGCCTATGGATGTCACTAAGCAACAATAGGATCATTCTTGGATCCGATCCAAGTCGGCACATCTTTTTATAAATCCCTATGGCCAATCTGGACTTATGTGCTGTCTAGTCGAAGTGAAGATTCCATATGACCATTGAGCCTGTAGTCGAACAATACTCGTAGATACTAACTCCCGTAGCAAATGGGATCTTCAATCTATGGAATACTGATGGATTAAGGCCTTCCAGTACTCTTTTCCTAGAAAAAGTTATGACAGCGGTTTTCTGGGCATTGATTGAGAGTGGCTCGCACCACTTGCCTACAGCTACACAGTGATCTCTTCATTCGATGCGAATTTCTTCCAGCCATCCAAAGTCCCCGCGATAGATCGCATAGGGCCAGATCCGGAGAAAGAAGTGGATGCGGCGCAAATCTTTGAGTTTTACTGTTGCAACATAATCTGTGGAAGATAAAATAATATTACTCTCTAAATCAATACAAGTATTTTGCCTCTATATAAGTTCCTTCCGAACGTAAAATCAATTTGTTGTAATCTGAGATTGAAAGATAGGTCTTTTGTGCAAGACCCATAATCTATAACTTTGAGCCTTTCTTGTCCGGCTCGAGAAGACGCTTTTTTCTTATAAGCTCACTATTTTTCCTAGATATTGGAGAGTTCACAACAAAGTTCTGGCCGTGAAAGTGTTTGTATTTGCTTTGGCAAAGCAGTCTGCTTCCTCGTTGCTTCTAACACCTCTGTGACCTGGCTGTTTGCTGTCAGTTGTTTCAGGGAATGTTTGTTGCAGTCTTACGTCAGGTCAGAATCACAGGTGTATGTTTCCCGTGCTTCCAGTGCTGCTTGACAATCTGGCAGTATACAGATTTTTCCTCTGGATGCCTCTTTCGAGTCACTTCTGGGTACATCACTCTAGCATGTACGTCTGCTTGAAATATTGTTGGGGTGTTAACAAGGGGTTTTGAGAGCCTCAAACTTGGCCCCATAACGCCCTCTTCAGCCCCAGAATGCTGAATTATTTCTTCCAATTTTTGTGCAAATTTGGTATAAAGTTATTTATTACCACTTCAAACTGCTTTTCGAAGCCAACTGCATGTTATCTGTTTTTTTTGGGCAGTTATCGTGGCAGGCATGTATATCGCCCTTGTGAACCCATTGGCCCTTGTGGATCTAATGTCCCTTGTGGAACTATTGTCCCTTGTGGACCTATTTTCTCTTGTGGACCTATTGTCCCTTGTGGACCTATTGTCCCTTGTGGACCTATTGTCCCTTGTGGACCTATTATTATTTAATTACTGAACCTACTGCACTACCTGTTTATACGGTACTCACATTTGTTTACTCAACAGTTTTTTAAAACTTTTCATATTCTTTAATCCTTGTCTCCACTGTATAATTTCGTGAATAAAACACTTGATGATGTTTAAAGCTCGGCTATCGTTCATTAACTAAACTCGCATCTTCGTATAATGCAGAGTATTGGGTTGTTACCTAATTATTACAATTAAGCGTACACTACAAATATAAATAAAAGTGTTCCGCAGGGATCTATTCTAGCATCAACACTGTTTCATTCTCAAGCTTGGACAGTTTGACTAGTGAACACCCTCATGGTCATCGCTCTGATATTTTTGGTATCATCCTTTTCGCCAACGCAATTGGTGTATTTGAGGTCTTTGAGGTCTTTGAGGAGTGTTTTCTTCTGGGATTTTGATGGGTTGCATATGAATTTCTTGACTCTGCATCACTTGTATGTCTACATAGTTTTTGTTTTCATATTTGGTGTTTGATGATGGATATTTTGTTTTTCTGTTTCCTTTCCAATTTTTCAATTGCTTGTTGATTACCTGTACTTTCTTTATAATTGAAGTGATATACGCTTGTCTGCCATTCGCGCAGGTTTCCAGAGTTTTCCGTAGTTTTTATACACGATTGAATAAGGTGTGTATTTCCAAACTTTGATTTGATTTGTGGTCTATGAAGTAGTTTATTGCTGCATGGTGGATGGTGCAATGGTGGACATATTTGTTTGAAGTTAAAAAACTTCACATTCGTGATGACGAGGTATTGACGAAAATATCATTGCATGAGTGGATAGATAATTAAGCATAGATCGACATGCACTTTGTTTATTGTAGTTATACAGTCTTTGCAGAATATGGAAAAAAATGTATTATAATAGATACAAAAAATACGTTATAAGGGGTCGTTTCTGCATATTGAAAAACCTAATAATCGATTTTGACATGCGTCACGTGACCACCAATATGGCGGCAATTTGAAAAAATATTATGAATTGGTAAAAGTGGGGTTATTTTTAAAGATAGCCAAAAAGTTATTTGAGAAAGTTGTTTATAATTCAATTTTACGCCCACATGCGGAATTTGAAATATCTATTAGAGAAAATTGAAAATTACAATTTTTTCTGAACATTTTTCCATTTTTTTGTTCTCAACCAATTTTTAGGGAATCTTTTAAACTTATGTAATTAATACAATGGCGCCATTTAGGTTTGTTCCCAAATAGTAGTGCAAAATTCCAAAAACTAGCTTTTACTATGACTCCCACTATGGTTCATATCTTCCAAATTTGTCTGATTTTTACATACACTGTTTCTGGCGGGTCAATAAATTCTCTCTCACACTCATTAAGCTTATGAATCAAATAATAGGCGATATCCCGTAGTCTTTGGAGATAACATCATCAAACTTGGTATAGTTGGATTTCTTATTATTGTCCCTAACCGATCATGCAATGAAATACAATAAATAAACTTCTAAGTCGCTGCGATTTTTTGAGACACTCTGTATAAAAGAAACTCAAACTATTGAAGAGATCGAATAAAACCCTACAACTTATGTATATTTTGTGTACTATATAAAATAAAGAAGTTACGGGGAGGGCGACGAACTTTTGGTCCTCACTGTATATATATTATAAAAAACACACACGTAAAAATAATAAGTAAAGACAAGTGAAACAAATTATTCAAAGTACTCAGGCAGATGGTGAAAGCACTTATCTATTAAATATATATTCAAGTGAGTTATAGCTTATACACATTTTTGACACACTGAAATTATTTTTATTTTTGGTATTCATTGAATGCAACATGGGCACTTTGTTCAGTTTAGTTTATTTTTTAAAATGTATAAAGACGTTTCCAAAATATGGAGAAGTGAGCATTAATATCCTATGCTGTACAAAAATATTCCTGCAAGAATGAGTATATTTTACTCCTTTTTTTTTGGATTGACGTGGCCGTTACTTGATGGAAATGCAGAGTTATGACACTTAGGGCCAGTTTATCAATGTCGTGTTAGCGTACTTTGACTCCCGGCTAAATTTGACTGGTGGTTGGAATGAATATGACATTTGCTAAATGAAGGAATCGACTCACATTCTAACCATGAGTTAAATTTAGCTCAAAGTTAAAGTACATTGAAAAACCGGCCCTAAGCGAATGTAGTACTAGAATGTACTACATTCGCTTGAAAAAGATACTGTGTATCGAAACATGTCGCAAAGACAATAAATTTTATGGAAAATTTAATCGTTTTTTACCTTAGTGTCATATTTTACTCCAGCAATACATCGGATAATGCGCTTTTGAGAAATAAACCCATCTCCTGCTAGGATGGAGTTATCTAAAGAGAAATACCAAATCTATGCGGGAGTCTATACTTGTGCATAATACGAATTCATCAGTTTTACAGTTTTCCTCTAGTTAGAACACATTTAACGTTTTTGAAAATGTAATGGATTCAATTTAGTTTTGAATCAATGTTTCACAGTGTGATTTCCAGGTAAGAGTTGGATCAATCTTGATTCCTAAAAAACTGATCGCTTCTACGCTGTCGAACCATACAGTGGTTGATAGATATATTGCAGTGGATCACATACTTTTTGTCGGTTATGAAATATCGCTAAATGAGTTTTTTCAACATTGAAAAATAATTGATGTCAAACCTATGTATTTTCCAATAGATTAGATGTCTGTACTGATGTTTATTGCTATCCTATTTGAGATAATTAACGATAAGTTATCTGCATACATTATAAAAAAGGCTATTTACATACAACAAGAAAAAACAGGGTCCCAGCCCCGAACTAGATTCCACTGAAGAATAGTCTGAATTATATATTTTTCTTATTGCTGGGTTAACGTATTTTTGATTTGTATTTGATATTTCATCTATCACTTTCCAAGCAGTTCTAGATGGATTGCTAGAATTGAATATTTTGTTTTGGTAATATTGTTTTTTACCTTGGTTATCAGGTAAGTGTGTTTTTTTTTTGTATGTTTACTATAAATAATATTTTCTTTCAGGAAAGTGAAGAGTGAATTAATACAAAATTATTGAATAAAAATACCAGAATTTAAGTCTTCGACACAATATAGAGGCTCCCAGTTTTCCCCTACCAATGCTTTTTCAAAACGTTCAACATTATCTGATGCATTGAAACTCCTGCAATACTTAAATTTGCTGCTTGAAATGCTATTTTCATCTTTATAAATAAACGAACGATGATCAGCTATACAATTATCAAAAACATGACATAGTCCTTCATTACTATTAGGTACTAAAATTGATAAAGATGTGGTCGATCATTGAACAAGTGTACTGTGTCACTGTAGTTGACCACCTGACTAAAGTCGTTAGGTTGAAGCTTTTCTCAAACTGATCTGTTCGAGTATACAAAACACTCCGTATCCTTATTGAGCAATTTCGGCTATTTTTTCACGATGATGACACTACAAAGATGATTTCGCATCAGCGTTGTCAAAATAGATCGACTTTCATTATCGACATCAAAGAAAAACGAGACCGAGCAGACAACTAGCGGCCGAAAAGGCCTGATGGGAATGATCAGTCCAGATAATGATGATGACTTTTATAATGACGATAATGCACTTCGGTAAGCTAGGCGCCGCTAATACCGACCGAGATGGAACTTAATTACGAGTCGGTCTCGACCACGGCTGACAGCAGCACCTCGACTGTGATTCTAGATAAAGTTCTTTCGGAGCGCTCGGCTTTTTGACGAGGATGACGAGCATTTGCAAGATGAGCTTTTGACAACACGCTGAAGCATTGCCCTAATTTGTGGTTATGATAATCTTCTGTAACTGACAAAGTGGGTAGTTTTCGCAGATTACTAACACTTTCGGTATTGATTTGAAAGATATTCCTGAAGTTGAATGTATGATTCAGTGACTGATTACTGGTCACCATATAAGACAAGACATATTGGGAAAGAATTTATCTATACAGGGTGGCCCTATCCTCGTTCGGAACGTGGCTGCTAGGAAAATGAAGATCAAGAAAAATAACTGGAAGTTATTGGAAACTTGAAGTGATACACTTTGAAACTATTATTGAGTATAAATCTGGGGAACAACTTTTAGTCCCTCTTTCAAAAGGAACTTTACCTGGGTGTTTTCCGTACGTTCTGGAAAATTCCAGGGCTTCTGTTATGGTTCATTCTCATTTTTTTATACTCCAGAGTTTTCTATTTCATATTCTAGGAAGTTTAAATTTATTCTCATGTTCTAGAAAGGACCCCGCACATTTACTACGTAAAATAACTTTCGACTAATTTTACTTGAATTTTGATATATTGTATGTCCTGGCATCTTCATTACGTAATCCAATTTACCGATCGATCCTATGACCAGTTTTCGAGCTACAGCGTGTCAAAAAATGATTTTTGCTATTTTGGGTAGTATGCATCGATTTGATTTTTTTGTTCTAATTCAAAATTGAAATGTCGTAGAATAGTTATTTATGCAACAAGTGCAAAAAGTATGTGTTTATTGCACTCGACGTGACATTGTCCAACGAGGCCATCAGGCCGAGTTGGACAACATGTCAAGTTCAATAAACTCTTTTTGCACGAGTTTCATACAATATTTTTTCTACGTTCATGCAAAAACCAGAAAATGTTTCATTTAGGTGGCACTAAACTGTATGGAAGACATTGTTTGTTTAAATCTATCTGCTAAAAGTAATTCAAAAATATTTTGTGTAATTCAGATGATATTCGAAGGAAATAATTTTATTTTTAACAAATTGCATTTTCTAGTAATTTCATAGTCCATTATATAATGAATATGATGAAACATGCAACTATTTAAAACGTAATACAATCTCACAGAAAATGGGCTAAATTTGGCGTCGATTTCAAAGTTTATGTCTGTCATGATGACAGAACGCTGTAGTAGAATGACAGATGAGTGCAATAAAGAGACAGTTTTTCCACCAAATATAGTTCAATAAAGTTTTGTTTTTTGCATGAACGTAGAAAAATAAACTTATTGCATCTAAATTGTTGCTCATGACTTCTTCCATTCGGATAAAAATTAATATCTAACAAAGGGTATTGCATTACAGCATGCCAAAACAATGTTCATAGAAATAAATAAAAATCAATTCCATAATCGTTTGGTGCGTGGTCCTTTCCTAGAAGTTTCCCTGGTACTCGATTTTTCGAGAATTTCACATGAGGTTCTTTTCAGTTCGGTCTAGAACCTATATTCCAGATCCTTGGAGAGCTTTCCACAGTTTTTAGTCATATTCTGAAAATTTTCAGCAGGAAGTTCCACCTCCTACGCCCCCTTGGTGGACAAAATTTTCGAGAACTTCACTTTGGTATCTTTTCAGTTTTGCCTAAAACTTTCTGGAGCCATATTCTGTTTTATGCTACGTTTTTCAATCATCCACAAACATCTAGAAGCTTTGAGAACAGTTCTCACTAATATTCTAGAAATTTCCAGAAAGTTCCAACCTTCATATACCCCCTCCATGGTGACAGAAAACTTCACATTAGCTTCAGTTCTGGTTATTTCCACGGTTTTCGCGAATCTTGCAGAACTTTCTAGAGCTATCTCATTTATTTTTCATTTCAATCATTCTGGAATCATATAGATTACTCTTCGTTGTTACAGACAATTCTGGAACGTCATCGATCATTCTAGATCATTTTAGAGCATTCATGATTATTCTCGAACATTCTAGAATATTCTGGAACATTCTGGAAAAATGTGGATCTCTATTCATAAACACAATGAATGTGTGAAAACGATAGATACTTATATCTTACACATGTTTGCCATTCTCAACCACCCACTTCCATTTAGAGCAACCAAACTCCTTTACTAACAACAGAGGACCAAGGGCTATATACGACCAAAAAGCGAGTTGGTGGCAGTGGGTGATCATGGGAAAAGTTTCTCTTCGCTGACACACACTTTCCTTCTATATATCGATGGCTATAAGAGGACATTGTCAAAAATGTGATATTATGACTATTAATTCAATCGAAGGGAAATAATATTGCACATCCACTTGAGACTTACATGACAATCAAGACTTTTCCAATATTAAAAACATAAATTGATAAATATATGAATTTATTTTACTCAAAACTATACTTTTTTGGACATACAATATTCGATCTCTTAGCCATCGATATATAATATGGATTTTCTAAAATCATCTACATATACCGTGTGACTACTAGGTGATGTTCGCCTCCCAATGTTTCTATAGTTTTGAAGATACAGGTATCTTACTTATACTGTACACTTTTCTAATTGTCCGGAAGAGTTTGGAATTTGTGACAACAGTGAGTTAAAAATTGAAAATCGATTGAAAAATGGCGGAGGTACAGTTATTGTTCAATCGAACAAAAAAGTTGGTCATTAAAATCAAACTAGAATCATCACAACTGACTGAGTGCGCGGCGCAATTACCAGAGGAAGCTTAGAGAAAAGATACAGTTGAAAATTGAGGTTCTCATGTAGTTGTAGCACCCATATTTTCCAAGAATTATCAAAAATTTACGTAAAAAGCAATAGTAAACATAAAATGTGACTACAACCTGTCACAAATTCCGATAAATATTATTTTTGGTACACGGGCGATTTTTTTATTACACGCTTTATATTAGCTTCACTTGTATCTATGTTTGTAACTGACTCCTTAGGGCGTGATTTTCACCCATTTCCAGTCCGAATGATTTGAAATTTGACAGGTGTTCATAGTTCCGGTGACAATGCAATATGACTTTTTTTTGTTATAAAAAAACAAAATGGCGGCTCCAAGATGGCGGACGAGATTTGTGATAATGGTCCGATTCCATTCAATATTGGTATATAAGGGTTTTCGGAGTCAGAGATTATGACTTTTTTATCAAAATTCATGAATTCAAATGGCGGCTCCAAGATGGCGGAGATTTGTGATTATGGTCAGATTAGATTCAAAATTGGTATGTGAAATTTTTTTAGGTCGTAGATTTCGAATTTTATGTGAAAATTCATAAATTAAAGATGGCGGCTCCAAGATTTCATTTTGGTCTGATTCGATTCAAAATTAGTGTGTGAGAGTTTTTGGGGTCAGAGATTATGAAGTTTTTGTAAAAATTTATGAATTCAAGATGGCGGCCCAAGATGATGGACGAGTATTGTGATTATGGTCAGATTCGATTCAAAATTGGTATGGCTTTCGGGGTCGGAGATTTCGATTTTTTAGTAAAAAAAAATAATAGTTGAAAAAAACTAAAGAGCACGCTTCATTTCCCAAGGACTAAAAAGTAAAAAATAATTGACAATTTCATTTCTCAAATGTAAAAAAAGCGTGTGGCCCTTGATAAAGTTCTCTCGAGCTCTTGAACTCTCTGTATTGTTAAATTGAACTAAAAAATATGAGAATATAGATCGAAAGCACCCACGCTTTTTTTACATTTGAAAAATTAAATTGTCAATTATTTTAACTTGTGTTTGGTCGAAAATTCATAAACTAATTGTTATTTTAAAGAAAATCCTTCAGCAATTATAATACATAGCTGGCGGGTGTCGGTAGAAGTGGTAGTATTTGATATACGAAGGTGAAATAACGCTCTTTGATAAATAAACAATATAATTTTACTAATTTCTTACGTTCTCCTATCGAATTAACTCGACAAGCTAAGTTTGAACAAAGATTCAGTAGGTCAAATTTGAGCAAATCAGATATAACATTCATTCTCAATTTATATTGGGTCTGAATAAATCAAGTTATTCTGTACCCGCTGTATTTTAGTTCGTTTAATTTCCGGGAAAGATAGAAAATGATAAATAAAAACTTTGTTATCAGAGGTTTGTAAATACAAGGCCTTGGTAATAAAATGACTAGTAAGCTTTTTCAGAACTCACGACTTTGATATTTTTACGTCGATTGTAAAATAAAAAAAACTTTTGAAAACAACGGGTACAACAAAACTTGGTTCAGTTGAGTCCAAGATGAATTTGGTATGTTATATCTGATTTGTTCAAATTCGACCAACTAGGTAAATCTTTGAGCAAACTCAGCTTGTCGAGCTAATTCGAGGAATTATATATATTGTTTATATTTATCATTTTTCCCGCGAATATCAAATAATACTATACCACTTCGACCGACACCCGCCAGCTATATGTGATAATTGCTGGAGGATTTTTCTTTTAAATACCGTTTAGTTCATGAATTTTTCAGCAAAAATAAGGGAGGTACAGAGATTTTAGTCGATTGTCGGGGTAAATTTTTCGTGCGGAAATCTGAAAATATCAGTTATAGCTCGCTCCCATTATTACTCTAAGGAAGACATTTTCGAAAAAATATACAATTACCTTTTTCATGGCGATTTTTACGTTTTACAAGTTTGTTTGTATACATTATATCGAAATCTCCAACCACTTCCAATTTATTGATTTTCCGAGCCGTCCCGAAAATTTTTAGCACTTTCCATAAGTTTTTGAGTGCAGAAAAATTTGTTTTCTTGAAGTACTCCTGAAGAACTGCCTGTGTGCCAAAAATCATTTCTATTGGATTTCACTTCATCATAAGAAAAATAATGAATCAGATTCCTCGTGTGAAAAGTTTGGCAGAATTCCGAAAGGGACCAAAGATATAAGATGTTTCATTATGAGTGTTATAAAAATTAGATATTCTTCAATGAAGGTGAGAACATAAGAAAGTGAAAAAAAAAAGAATAACATTTATCGAATGAGTAATCTCATAATTCATCATTCTTCATCACGATGGAGTGGAAAGAGGTTGTTGCGTACCATTCCGTTTTCAGGCAATTTTCAGTAAACGTTGAGAAATACGTGTGATTCCATCAGGACCCCAATCAAATGTCTCCTTGAAGCTTTCTGTTTTTTAACTGCCAATTTAATTTTTTGTCACTCGAAAAAATATAAAATTGATTTTCATGGAGAACTTATATATATATATATATAGTAGAACGGTAGTCTTTGCTGACTAGTTAGGATGCAATTTGGAAAGATTATTTGGGTAAGCAGCAAGCAAAACGTGTACTCTTTTAACACTATATTTCCAATATTTCAACAGTGGTTACTGTCATCTTCAGGGAAGCTACAATTAATAAGCGAATATATACTAAAATGGAGTGAAACCCAGTAACAGCTATACTTACTGTGTCTTTGAGGTTGATTGCAAAAAGATGTGATGAAAATGATACAACAATTATCGACAGGGAAACATGAAGTTGATGATAAAATAACATTAAAAGGTCAATAATTAAAATAATTAGTCAATTAATATACATTTTTTTTAAATTCATATGGATATCCATATAAATTTTAAAAAATGTATATTAATTGACTAATTATTTTAATGTTATTTTATCATCAACTTCATGTTTCCCTTTCGATAATTGTTGTATCATTTTCATCACATCTTTTTGCAATCAACCTCAAAGACACAGTAAGTATAGCTGTTACTGGGTTTCACTCCATTTTAGTATATATTCGCTTATTAATTGTAGCTTCCCTGAAGATGACAGTAACCACTGTTGAAATATTGGAAATATAGTGTTAAAAGAGTACACGTTTTGCTTGCTGCTTACCCAAATAATCTTTCCAAATTGTATATATATATATATATACATATATATATATATATATATATATACATATATATATATATATATATATATATATATATATATGAGTTTTTAATATTTGGGATATGCAGCAGGCCAATAAGAGTACTCTAATACACAGATTCCAAGCTTTCAACAATTTTTTATTGTCATCTTCAGGGAAGCTACAATATGGAAAGACATTTTTGAGATATTGGTAAAGAAAAACCAAGAATCAACTTACAGTGTTGTGAGGTTATGTGGCGTATACGTTAAAATTATTCATAATATATGGACAGAACTGGGAATAAAACTTCATTGGTAACACATAGGGTTAATTTGGGAGCGAACACATTACTGATGATACATTTTAAAATGGATATAAAAAAATTTTTTTGTTTGTTTGTTAGTACTAAAAGCACATGCTGTACCTTGAGGAGGCAAACAACCGCGCAAGAGAATAATTTCAAATAAACTGACACATATGACATGTGACACATGACATGACCCTTCACGGAATCGTGCCATGTTGCCATGTGAAGTGGGGGTGATTTGTTTTTACATGAAGTGACAGATGACTCTATGCCTACTGCTACAGTTTTGTGATGGAGATACATGGACCATTAATCTATGAAAATTTTCGTATATGTATATATATATATATAATATATATATATACCGGGAGGATCTTTTTTGACATATGTCATTCTGAATACAACCATGTATCACTTATTACTTTTGTGACAATTTTTTTTTATTTCTATATTCAATTTTCAATTTAGAGGGCTATGGATACGTTCAAATTATTAATTTTAGTCCTAAAGTAGGTAAGTATTGGGAAAAATACAACTTTACGGTTTTCGGTTAAAAAGTATCTGCTGTCTGAAATTTATTTTTTGAATTATTATTACCAGTTTTTGGTTACTTTTTTTTCGGATTTTTTTTTAGTTGATCGGTAATTTCTGAGAATGTGTATGTATAATCCATCAAATATTCATCTGACGCATATGAATCGATACAAGATAACTAGTTGCTGAATCCTGTGTCCGAGCTGATGGCTGATCTGAGGAAAGAACAAACATTCAATTTGTATAATCCATGCCAAAAATATTGAGATTTTTTTTGTAAAACAATACCCAGGATATTCCAATATATGGCATAATTTCGTTCATCCTAATGTTTTCAATTTCCCTATGAAAATCGACAATTTTCCATTTTGTCTGTGGAAATAACTCGCTGAAACTCGTCTTCTATCTAATCAGACAGACGCCTTCCCGTCAAATGAAATTTGACTGTGTAAACCAAATTGGAGAATAATTTGCCATAAATAGAGGGTTCAAATTGAAATACGTCGTTTTAAATAAGCTTTTAGCCCGAGGGTGAATACCGAAAGATACTGCCAGTCACCCCAGGATGCACATTACGTAGCGCCCAATCGGTGATCAGAATGCAAACGGGAGAACTAGTTGGAAGTCACCGGATATTGACGGGAAAATTTCCAGATATCCTGATTGATTTATCCAGTTTTGTCTGCCACGTCGTGTCTCATAATTTAAATACATTTTTCCCATATCGGAAAGAGTATTTGAATAAGGGTGTCACAGAAATGTGGATTCAAATGTCATAAAAATTATTGGGAACATTTCTTGAAGGTTCCTTTTCAAAAGTGAAATATGTATGAAAATAACTTGGATAGAGTCGATTTTCTTTATTACTACCATTTGGTACCAGAAATTATGTTATAAATTATGAATAACGGGAAAAAATGTTTTCGGTAATTGATAAAATACTCGGAAAACTAAATTTTCCGAGTATTTTATTTTTGTTATTCCATTACGAAGAACTCAGGGCGGCTCTTTGATTCATGCATATTATTATTATGAGGATATATACGGAAAATATTGTTCTCTAAAAGGCATACTGAGTAAAATCGTATCTCAAAATCTGTTACTATCCCCCGGTCTATAATGGCTATGCAGCCTCATACATTTCGATTTATGAGATCGCTTATGCGTGATTGTCATCCAGATAGTCACTCCCATGTCCGTGGGTTGAGTGATTACTGAGTCCGGGAATCATGTGCCTTAAATAGACGTATAAACTGAACCAAGGATGACCGCCTCCTGCATTTTTCCGGCTAAGATTTTTACCGCATCACGGCAAACGGATATTATTTTCAGATAAGAGAGCAGCGTGTCCATCATTCAAGGTCCTCTATGATCAGACCCGCCATTTCACCAGAATGGTTTGGGTAGAGCCTGCGGAGTTCAAAGAGTAACTCTCTGTTTTTCTTCGTACTTTCGGACGATGTTCGTTTCACCAGGAGCCGAAAAATTTATAACGAAAATCGTCCTACTTAGTCGCTTGTATTAGCCTGAGGGTGGGGAATGAGTAGTTCCAATAGATTCGGCACTTCTTATTCAACACGGATTCCATATACCCCGAAGCATAAGACAATACCGGTGTCTTGTCTATACCGTACGAGTGTTTTAGAAGGTAGTACAACACTCGTAGCACCGCGTCATGTCTATGGATAAAGTCTGAGGCCGCCTAAGCTTGACAAGCAGACAGTCTCAGTCGCCCCACGACATGCTCTGCATGTAGTGACCGGGACCTCTATATCCATCAAGCGACTACTATAGAGAAGGATGTTGAAGACACCATCCTGGCAAGAAATCATAATTCCCTAGGTCTCCGACTTCAGCTAAAGAATCTTATTAAGTTAGAAGAACGCAAGTATATAAAAGAACTTGAGCAAATCTATCTACGAATGTTAGTAATTTTTGGAATCATGTTAACATTACAAGATAACTCAAATTATGGAAATTTTATCTACAAAGGGGTAGAGATTAATAACGAAAGTACTGCAGATTCATTTGCAGATTTTTTTCATCAGTATATTCCCAAGTGAAAGCGTCTTTTTTCGACGAATAATACAGTAGGACATGATTTTTTTGTTATTAATTCTATTCCGTGAATTAAGAGAAATATGTCAAAAGGCTGTGGAGATTTGGGAAAAAAATGTTATCGTAGTTATGTCTTATGAGACTGACAATACACAATTCGGAAGTCTCAATCGCACTCATTGGGCAAATGGGAAAGTTTTTGTCCCATATCTTCGCAGCAGTTTGAGATAATTATATACAATATGGTACCACTGGATGCGTTATCATGGTCGCTTCAAGAAATTTCAACAAAATAATCTATATTCAAATGCAGAAAGCCCTATAGGTATATTTTGGGTGAGGTTCAAAAATTCAATCTATACGAGGATTTTTCAGAAGAATTGGATTTATTTCATACTTTCTGAGCGTACCCGTATGTGAATTTCCATTATTCCTATTATTAAAAAAGTTTGTTGCTGATTTAAAAAATTTGCAAAAGAATAAAATTGAATTAAACTTTTTATACGATGTATTCTAAAATCGCAGCATTGCTCATGAGCAATTTTCATCTCGTTAATATAATGTGCCCGTTAATAGCTGAATGTGGCCAAAAATGCCATGAAATTATTGATATAATGATATGTTCGCCATGGTATTGAGCGTGGTAAGTAAAGCAGATTATTATAATAATCTCGCTATAGAATAAATATCCCTCGAGTTAAGTGGTTTTTATGTTGCTCCTCATTAAAGCTGTTTATGCCTTTAAAAGTATATTTTTATTTTTCCTGTAACCTATGAACTATGTTCGAATAAAATTTCCAACTGCTTACAGATTATTATAATGAAGGTTTGAAGTATTGATTTGAACGGGTGCATGATTATTTTGAAACAAAACGGCAAAACCATTTGTACTGTTATCGTAATCGAGGCTGAAATCCGCAGTAACCATGAATTATAATGCTAAGGTTCTTCAAAATAATATTAGTTTTAATTGAAATTTTCGATGAATAAATATTAACAATTGGGGCTATACAGAATGGCTGGTGGGTCAATGGTTAGGTGTTCCGCAATTGAAACTTTTGGACCAGGTTCGAGCCCTATGTGTGAAAGATTTTTTTCTCGAGTATAATGGAATAGATAGCCGACCACATGCGATGTGAGCCGCCTAGATGCAAAAATTACGGTTTGTAATAATATAAACAACTTTTTTTTTTTTTTGGCTTTGGATATGAACCTTTAGCCACACACAAATATAAACAACCTGTGCTCAAAATATTTCAAGAAATTATATATCTTTCAAATGGAATGCCTCTATTTCATCATATATTTCGAATCATGATCACATTGTCAACAGAAAAGCTCCTATGCGGAAGTTAACAATAGGAAGGTTACTTTCGGCAGGAGTGAACACATCGTTCACCGCATATGATACCACTCGATTTCCATTTTTGGGGATTTCTTCTGAAACGATGAATATGAAATCACAGAAATGACTCAAATTCAATCAGAACCGTGTGATGAATAGTAGGTTTTCCTTGACGAACTATATTGAAAGCTCGAAAATGAATATTTGTGAATGTGAATACAATTCCAGAAATAGAAGCTAACCAAAACACTAAAAGTACGTCACTTTCACTCGACGCACGTTTCGCTAACAATGTTAACATTCTCAAGAGCTATACGCTTAGTGAACCTAGTGAACACTATTCTAATCCTTTTTATCCTACTACTTATCTGAGTGGTTAATTGCACTCAATATCAATTTTAATTGACCCTCTATTCTATCTACCTCAAATTATCTACTCGAATTGTGTACTTTAAATCAGAAACTACCTGCTCTAAACTACTTGTTTTGTATTTGATGACACTTGGATTAATGACTTAAATTATATTGATATAATAATATTTACTTTACCAATATATTTGAAAGAATTGATAGGGAGAAAAAATTTTTAGTGGTAAAATAAAACAAATAATAATAAACTAAGTAGTGATAACGAAGTAGTAGACTAATGAATCAAGGAAAGAAACGTTCATTGTACTATGAACTTGAACAAAGGGCTATATGGAATAGGGCAATTTCCAGACTCTCGAATGCATCGAGAAGTCTGCGGTCATGAACATGTCTTATTAATCTCAAACTTGTGTCATCAAATCGGTGGTCGTAATCCAAAGCATGTTGAGCCACACTCGATTTTTCTGGTCTTGAAAAATGGGATATGAGCAATGTGCTTTCGGAACCGTACTTTCATGGCCCTACGGGCCTGGCCAAATACTTCTTCTCGCAATCCTTACAACTAATCTCATAAATCCCCGACTCTTTCTCTTCCATCTTATATTTGGGGTGTAACTCAAGGTTCGTATAGAATAACGAAATATTTAGGAGGGGTTTCCTCTGAAAAGTCGTAGAGTTACGAAGGGTTCTCTTAAATATATGTTTCCTAATCAGTTCGTCTACCAAGTCTACAGAATAACCGTTCAACTCAGCCACTTCCTCGATGATCCTTTCGCAGTTTTGAATCTCTCTTTGTTGAGTGGAAACGACAAGAGTCGATTCACCAGGAAATTAATTCCCGCCATTTTGTACTGTATCTGATGTATCTGAGTGTTCGTGTCCTTCCTGTAGATATCGAATACCAGCTGATTTTTGTCGTTCCTAATTACTAAAAATGGCAACTGTTTTTCGTTTAGTTTCATACTTGAACGCGATATAGTCTGAAACAAAACTGTCTACGTCGACCTGCTAGAGATTTTAACTAAAGACCACCACGGCAAAACCCGGAAATCAGCCAAAACATTGACGGCAGCCGTAAAAGCCTACATTTCTATAATAGTCGGAAGAGTCTGCCGGAGAGGGGACATAACTGAACGATAATAATTTCAACAAGGTCGAAATTCTTTTCGACCGGAGTACCTTTGGAGCCACCAGTCGTAATATTTGTTTTTTTTATCTATTGCCCTTGACCCCTGTGCCACAACAGTGAGGGCAACCATTCAAATTTCGTGAAGTTCTTTGTTGAAGAAGTATACGTTTACGAAAGATAGCAGGAAGCCAGCAGTCAATAAATGCAATTGTTTTATATTGAATAAAATAACATGCTGCAGGAAGATTAAAACACCTATGCCAAGTGCATTTTTGCTGCAGTTATTATGAATGATTCGCTATTTTTAATTCATTCGTTTAATTGTTCTGACGTTGACTAATTGAATTAAACCTGGACTTGAGTAGATAAGAAATGAATTATGATGTTGAATTTCCATGTAATTTTTTTCTTTTATTCAAATGCTATATGGTAATTACACTCGTAACTAAATTACTGTAATTATTGTATTGTAGTGTCAACACATCAAACCTATCATACTTTGGGATCAAAGGCTGATGTAAAACAATAAGAACAACATTCAAATCGAATAGTTTATTCATAATTATATAACAGAGGTTTTATGAGTTCTTCAAACGCAAGTATTTATATTTTCAGATATCGTTCTGAGTAGAGAAAGCAATGTGATTAGTTTGGTGAAAAATTACTTAGGCTAGTACATGCCTTCCATCGATTGTCTTTTCCGCCGACCTCGTATTAACATATCTATTTAATGTTCTGCAATGCATGTAAACAAAATGTACCATTAATGACCCCTATTAATGGTCGATTTCTCTATCAATGCATGATTTATCGAAATCGATTATTAATGACATATCTTAAAGTTTTATTTCGTAGAGAAACAGTAAATCGCGACTGGTAGGTCAATAGAAATTTACAAGTAAGAGTCAAAGATACCAGCTCGGCAATTCGTGCAGTCCCACAGGGGTGTCCCACAGGGGTTTACCTTGTATCCACTTTCATATTCGCCATATACGTATGACTTCCCGATGTTTGCTAATATCAGTACGGCCGTCTATGCTGATGATACAGCGATTCAGGCGCAATCGTATTACAGCATGGCGGCCGCTGACAGGGTAAAAACACACCTGGAATGGCTAGTCATCCGTATCTAGTGAAGAACAAGATGGTGATGATTTCTGATAAAATAGAGCTCATAAATTCAACGAAGAAATGCACAAATATGGGATCTCCGACGACCTACGGGTGCTATGCGATGGAGTGCAGTAATTGTTCTCTAACCTCCGAATGGTTTCTTCAATAACCATGTAATGCTTGAGTACCCCCCTTTCCCGTGTAATGCCCAATAATTCCTAACTAATTCCTCTAAAGCCCGAGTAATCCACCAGTAATACCGTATAATTTTCAAGTAATTCCCGACTAATACCCGAGTAATACCACTAATACCCAAGACATGTACACCAAAATTCCCCAGCGGATTCCCCCTCGAATTATGCGGAGACTGAGTATACCTGAAGTTCTGAACTATTTTGGAAAATGTGACTGTAAATTCATAATTGATACCTTGACTCAATTATTATTAAGCCCTTCAAAAAACTGGTACAGTACTTTTTTTGACTTGTTTTTAAATTTTTCACAATATGGAGATACAGACATTTAAATTGAAAATATTCTGAGGAACGTCGATTTAAAAATTTGGCGGTCCATGTTTGACGTATTACTAATTAATACCAACTGATTTACGCAAATGCAAGAACTGAAAAAATGAGCATAAAGTAATGAAAATGATTGGCAAAAAAGCGTTGAACGAGAATCAGGAAAAGGAAAACTGGAATTTTTCAGGCAATCTCAATGGAACTGTGGGGAGAACCAATCGCTAATTTTCTGTGGTGTTCCAATGTAGTGGACTTGTACCTGAACGATGTATCGCCTATGAGATTATAGTAGCTTTTCTGAATGAAATATTAGATATTATTTGGTATATATTTATGTGCTGATAATGACACAAAACGTTGAATGTTTACCAATATAAGCTTGCATTTAGTTTGTCATTAACTCCAAATTTTTTTGACTCTAATCGTAAACATTGTTGTTATACTTGTTCATAGTTTCATTATAAGTACGACCTTAATGATATTCATGCTTTTCTTGTTCTGTGATTTTCAGCATTATTTGTAAGGTGAGTAAGTTTGTTAAATAACTGTTGTAATTAAATAATTGGGAAATATTCTTGGACTATCCTTAAAATGTATCGCTAGTTTAGGTGATCTTTTTTAAGAAACTGTGATCGGAATTCATACAAGATTTTCAAATTCAGGGTGCCTCAAAAAATATGTCCACGTAAAAGCCCATTTTTAGTAAAGTTATCAAAAGCACCATCAGATACAAATAAAACTACAAGAGAACTAACATATTTTAAAAAGAACAGAAAACTGGTTTTGTAGTTTAGAATTTACTAGTGGCGCACTACGAAAAAGTTGAAAAAATTTCTCCTTATACAACTCATACAACTATTTAGTGCTTAATAGTCCTACAGCGTAACCGGTACTCCAAATTTTAGATGAAAATCTCAAAAACGGCAGAAGTTATGAAGAAAAAGCTAAAAAATTCACGGATCTATGACGAATTTCTTGTAATGGTATATGCCAAAGAATAGAGCACTGTAACAACATGGCGGTGATCAGCTGATTGGGGGACAAACAAAGAATTTGAGTTTGAAAAGACAATTGTTTTTTTTTTTGCGGTGGTTAGTGGTTAATTGTGATCTTTTCCAACTTTACTTAATTTAGTGATCCTACTATTTGACAATATTTTGAAATACTCTTGTTTCAGATAAGAAATCGTATAATTTTACTAATAACTTCGCTGTTAGTTTTGCGATCTTTGACAATAAATATCTACTAGTAATACAAAATTCCCCGTCGTTCATAACATCCTCCAATGTTGACTTCAATGTTGACTTTAAATTCTCAGCGATTTTTTTTTGTTCTACGTATTTTGGGTAGGTACATGGTCCGGATGATCGGAACGATCTGACTAGTATGTCTCTGTACTCCAGCAGTTTCTACCTGTCTCTGCCTTGTTTGTATAGAAGAAGATTTGGAAATTTCACGTGCTGGTCTGGATCGGATCGGTTATAACAACCCACACAGCACAAGTCTTCATGATTTATGTCCTCAGATCTAAAAGAGAAAACTGTTTGTATGATACCTATCATCATAACAACGTTTTTTTGAATTGGAAAATCCATGTTTATAACACCTCAACAGACTTATGCACTCAATTCAGACTATACACAATGAATTAATGCTCACTAAAATGCCAATTACGTGTTTTTAGAAATGTTTTCGCAAAAAATCCACAAGAAGGACACGCGTAGTCCTATGGAAAATGGCTTGGTTTGTCTCCCCATCGAATGTTTGACAACTGTCAAATTACGTCACTGACAGTGCTCTATTACCTCCTTACGTTTGTACGTGACATTATGAACATCTTGTAGAATAATTTAAAGTTATTTTTTTGCCAGTTAACTTCTCATAATAGAATTGGTCAAACTTTTGCATGCGCTTGATCATGATATGACATGAAAAAATCAACGTTTTTGCCTGTACCACATAATTTCACAAGAGCTCTAGTAATTTACATGGAGCTTTTGGTTTTATCTTTGATGAAAGGAAAATCTGATCACGTAGTTGATGAATTCGTCCCATTTTCTGGGGCATTTACCTTTCTAACTTTTTTATCAAGCACACATCTCCAAATACCAACGTTATTTCGAGTGAAATGGCCATAATTTCCGACGTAGTTAAACAAAATTAAACCATAAAAATTTGCATTCGACTTCCCAACCCCACCTTTAATTAATCTTTCCCCAGAGCGTTTTCATTTACAATTTAATTTAGTTATTTACTGACCGAACACACGTTATAGTACAGAGTCGGGTTAGCAGAAACATTCATCGGAGCCGGATCGTGATTGTTGGAGAGATTTAAAGATAATGGCCATCCTAGAACCATTATTTCGATAGTCGATTTTACACACTACACAATAAGCTTTTCATAAACAAAGTATTTCACGAAGAAGAGAAAATATTGTCGAATCAGTGTCATTATTTTATTTATAATTATTTAACCGTTGAATATACAGTGTGGACCATAATTTTTGCAACATAAACTTTAGATTATAATACTTACGAAAAAATTTCTGCATATCGAAAAACCTACAAATCTATTTCAACATATGTCACGTGACCACCAATATTTTATCAGATAATTTTTCATTTTCATCACTCAAACTCGTTTATATAGAATTTTATAAACGATTAATACACATAGATTTTCTCTATTATGTACGGTTTATGGTGTCAAATATTCAAAAAATTATACGGTTGTGGATAGGCAAATTTGATCTATGTTTATTGATCATTTGCAAACTTTATGTTATATCTGAATACCTCGAGCTATTTTTATAAGAAAAATTTGCCTGAATTTATTGAATGAATAAGAATGGGAAACATTGTCTAAATTTCCCAACTTGTTCTTTAGACACTTGTCTGCACCACAGATGCCTTCGTTTTAAAATGTGAAATTAATACCCTCAGGAGCTGAAGCCGATCCTGAATATGGCCAAGAACCTATGGCATATGCGCTTACTTGGGGTTAAAACGTCCCCCACATAAACATCTGTGAACATTCGAGCAATTCTCTGTTGGTTTTTCGCCACAAAATGACCTTACTCTCGCCAAAATGTACACGCAAATTATGTTATTAGCTCCGGAAACAGGAAAATAATGTCTAATTTCTTACTTTCGTAGTATCTTTCATTAATTGCATTATGTTGTTGCGGTTTACACTCAGTCTGCATGATCATGACATAAGTTTGTTCCAAATAGTGACATCTGTCTTGCTTGGGATTTTGTTTGTTTTTGACATCTCTCTAACACGTTACTGGAATAGAGAGAGAGAAACGATTTAGATGCAAATTTTTTTCACTTGTCAAAATGTGACGTTTTTGGTATTTCAACCAATAACAGCGGGTTATTCTGGTTAATCAATCGGTTTTATACTAATAAAACTGTCTCGTCCTTGATGAAACATTGTTTACCTTCGAACTGCCAAAATTAATTAGACTTACGTGCGTATGACATTTTGAATGAACTATGATTCTAAGTGATTTTGTTTCGTCAGAAATATGTAGATATTAATTACATGCCACCATCCAAATACAACACGTTCATTAAATTTTATCAGGTTTTTCATCACTCAAACTCGTGTATTTGGTAAAAATAGAAAACAAACCGATTGATAAAATCCCGAGTCAGTTAGGACGAGTGATTTTATATAATAAATGATCGATACAATTTGAAGAACTCGTGGTATTACCTTTGATTATTTTATACACATAATTTTCAACCAATCAGACCTGGCACACTTAGACGAACATTTTCAGTGAGAATTCCTGACCATGCTGGTGATCGCAAGTTAAAAGGTCGTTCCTTGCGCGAACAAGTCTCCTGAGGAATTCTGAGGGTTGCTCATAAAGGTGCAGCCGAATAAATGAAAGAACAAATAGAGACAAAAATTAATAAAAATTGTTTGTATTTAAATGCGCTAAACAGCAAGAAATAATTTCTTAAGATGTGTAATATACATTATTCTGTGAGATACAGATTCAGAAGCGAGGCAAAGTTTTCAGTTCGAATACAAATGCGGCAAGCTTTCGAATCTGTGACTCACAGAATAATTTATAATACACATATAGATAAATAATTTTATCCAACACATGACAGTTATATTTCATTTTGTGCTTTTCAGATGGCATTAATCTATAAATTTCTTATAAATAATGATCATTACAAGCCCTGTTAACTGTGAGTTTTGAACTATTTAGATCTTCAACGAGAAGGCTATCTAAATATTGATTCATCTGCCATCCTATAGCAGACATCTTGAACTTGCAACCTGCCACTTGTTCCTATTCCGGATCATTACAATTTACATTAGTCAGACTGGCTATTTACTTACTCTGGTCCTACGCGTTGGAACGGGTTCTAGGCCGCGCCATCTTGCGAGAGGTAGAAGAAGCACTCCAGATATGAAGATCATTCAGGTCTTTGCTTTGTACATTCAACATAAAGCATAATGTTGAAACAACAAAATATGTATTTCTGTTCAAATAAAAACTTTGATCGTGCAATTTAATGGAATTGTTGTAGTAACAAAATATGGAATTTGTTTCTAATATGGAAGTGATTCAGTGGACAAAATAACTGAATTCATGTGACAAAATAAACATTATTGGAAATGAATAAAGTTTTTGTTGATATTTGTTGTTATTATTGTTAAATGAACGAAATGCATTTTTTTGTGTCAACGGTAAGTTTCGTTGGGCGAAACGAAATTTTGTATATTTGTACTAAAACTACAATCGAAATAATTTGTTAATTTGAATAAGGTGCTATTTCGAAATAAATGTTTATCTTGTTATTTTTGCAAAAAATCATTCAAAACAACAAGAAAAATTTGACCAAAAATTGATTGTTGGTACAACACATTTTTCTTTACTGTGTATACCTTGAGATGAATAATAACCAAGTTACAGGGTGTTGAAAGTGATAAAAAGATATATGTTTTCCAGAATAACTCCATAACGGATCAACATTTCTTAAGTATTCAAGCTTCATGCAACTTCCGGTCTCACCGGAAGTGATATGAACTTTCGGTTTTTAAAGTAGACACTCGGTATATTTTCACTTTTTTTGTCTCCATATGACATTCTGAATACAACCATGTATCACTTTTTCTTTATGTTTTCCAGAATAACTCCATAACGGATCAACATTTCTTAATGAAATTTGGAATGTCACTTGAAAGCATTGAGTTCCAAATTTAAATGTTTACGGCAGGTGGGTACCCCAAACCACCCCTCCCAAACTTTCACGCCACTGGATAAATATCTGTTTCGTCATCTTTTTCTTAATTGCCATATTATCTCCTGTACAAAATAGGGATAGACAAAAATATCAACGGTTTTCAAGATATTATAAGTTGAAAAAGTACGCGTGTAGAGGTTGTCCCATTAATAATTTTGAATCGGATGTCACGTGACCGCAAACAAAAAGTTCATTGGGTAACATAATATCAAAAAAAGCTGTATAGAACCCCAAAATTACAATTATCTGCTACTTTCGAGTTCCGAGATATTTCCTGCCCAAAACCATATGGGCCACCATGTATAAGGAATTATTCTCTAGGAAAAATGAATGTGATATAATTACTTAGAATCGGTTATACGGTTAAATAAGTCATCACTATAGTAGATCATCTTGTGGCCGGTCTCCATAACGATTTTGTTATTATTTTGACGTAACCCTGGTTCAAATACATTCAGCCAAAACTTTTCATTAAATTAAAATCACTAGTATTATTTCGTTAAGGAATTTTCAATGCTTTACTCGATATTGGTGGTTATTTTCTGTCGTATTTTATTAATAGTAAAAAAAATTTAAAAAAATTAAATCTTAAACCTACAAATACCACATTTTTGCAATACAGCAAAAAAATAATACTTATATGTACATAAGCTAGTGTTTCAGCAAACTCTCATTGAACTCTGAATCAGAAATCAATTTTCACCTCAATCTGCCAAGGAATAATCACATAATGAATTCCGCAACCTTTAATAAAACCATCACATTATCGGTACAAAATCAATGGCTAAATTATTGAAAAATAAGTAACTGATATCAAATTTCCTATACATGAACCTAAACTCGCGAAATACAGAATTTTATATGGAAATTACTTGAAAGTTCTGCCCCACGCCTGAGGCACTCGAAATGAGTTACGACTTGAGATTTCGGATACTTTGTATGAATAACGCCAATGATGAAACTACGAAACCGATTTCCGTGATGAAATTCGAAATGATGTAGTTGATTTTATAGAAAACAAACTACGTCTTCAGATTTCTTGTGATAATATTGAACTAAATAAAGGTCTGTTTTTCGCAAAGTGTAACATGACAACAAATGCCATGATAATAATCTCCATTTAGAAATTTGTTTGGAATAGTTATCTCCCTTTTTTGGCGATCTTTCGTCCCCCCTTTGTTCCATGATTATCAAGTGACCTAATTATTAATAGAAAATTCAATGAAATATATAAGCGTATTTTCCCAAATGAAACTAGATTTCTAAAAAATAATTCGCACCGAATAATAACCGAATAATTTTCGGCAGCTAGTTTTTAGAAATCATAATTAATGCAATTCGAACAAAATAAAAGTTGCACTAAGAAATCGAAATGGAAACAACATTATTCTTGAAAAAATCAAACAAATGTTTTCAGCGATTACTTAAAAAAAATACTATTGATTGGTACCAAAAGTCACGTGACACCGTCCGAGTATGATCCCGACTTCTATCTCGGGATCTCGAGATCCCGACTCTACTTAAGGATCTCGAAATCCCGGACATCTAAGTCGGTATCCCGACTTCTACCTCAGGATCTCGAGATCCTGACTCAGACGTCTTATTTATAGTCTGGTTCACAAGCGCTATTTTTTCAAAAAGCTGACCTAGATCACCGAAAATTATCATTTTGGTCTCATTCGATTTAAAATGGCATCTAAAAAATGTTAAATTGGAAAATGGGGGCTAGCAAAAATTGCAAAAGTTATGTCCTAAGTTTTACTGGACCTTCTTTATCGCTGCCACAATTGGTTTCTTACTACAGGAGTTGTTTGTGTTTGTGACTTATCTGCAGTATTTGTGAACTTAAGCTTAAATCTCTTGCGCATCTTTGAATTTTTGTATTTCAAGTATTGAAATAGTAACTTTTGCTTATCATCCATTAATAATTAGAACTTGGTGCTACTAGTTGATGTTGTATGTAATGTGATCTGTAAATGGTTAACTGTTGGGCAATAAGCGCTATTTAAAGTATGCAGCTCTGAGAATAGCAAAAACGGACGGTGGTTGTAGAAATAAATACCATGTCAAAAATACTATTTACTTAACATATCAAAATATTTGAAGTTGCATTATCCAGAACAATATACAAGACATAGTTTGAGAAGAACATCTGCGTCTCTCTTAACAAATGCAAGACGAGAAATTTTATCAACAGTAAGAACACAAGAGCTTTTTTTATCGGACACATTTCTTTCTTATGAAAACTGAAATGAAAAAAAATATTCAAAGTTGCATAATCCAAAACAATATACAGTGACTGGCACAAAGAACGCATCATATGGGAAATTTTTCTATTTTCATTTTAATTTTTGCTCAAAAATTAAAATCTGTTGTGGATTATCTGCGGCTGAAAGACAAACTTTAGTCGCAATTTTTCATCGTTCAAGATAACCTCTTGAGAGGTATTCATGTTGAAAAGAGGAACCCCAGGTATATAAACAGGGTGTCCCACGACGATTAAGACAGAGAATATCTCGGAATTCAAGGGTAGTAGAGAATTGTAATTTTGGGGTTGTAAATTAAAGCACTTCCTCCCGATGAAACGATTTCAACAAACTATCACACTTGTGGTCTAAAACGAATAATTCAAGATCTACGGGTACTTCAGTATCATTTGTCCCACGCCTGAAATGAGCAATTGCCAAATTATTTAAGTTTAAGGTCACCCTGTATATTTGGACAGTCATATATTTTTTGAGATGATGAAAACAAGGCAAAATTTTAATAATGATTCATCTTTCATTTAGAAACGTCGTGGGACAAAGGATATTGAAGTACCTGTAGTTCTTAAATTAATCGTTTTAGACCACGAGTACCTGTAGTTCTTAAATTAATCGTTTTAGACCACGAGTGTCATAGACTGTTGGAATCGCGCGCGTTTTTTCAGGAGGAACATAGAAATGCTAAAATATAAAGATCGTCCCCATGAAAATTTTTAATTTGATGTCACGGGACCGAAAACAAAAATCTCATTGGGTAACATAATATCGAAAAATGTATTTATATATACAGTGTGACCCATTTAAGATGGAAGCACCCTTATAAAACTTACATTTTTCAACCGATTGGAATGATTTTTTTTTTGTTAGGTAGATATTCAAAAAGTCTATTAGGACACCAAATACATGAATAAATCTCAATTTCCAGGGCCAACTAATCTTATTTTTCAAGGTCAAAAATCTAAAAACATTACTAGCGATTTTTTTAGAAAAAATCTGACTACACCACTGGATTCGCGACATTTTCAAATGATTTACATGTAAATTACGTTGGAATGCGTCAATCAATAAAAAAGTTATAAAGGAATGAAATTTGAAAAATATGCCGTTTAATCAACCCACCAATTCATGTTCAGGAATTTTATGAAAATTCTGTATACTCCACTGGATTCAGGATGTCTTGAAATATTACTGATCACAGTTTCATCGAAATCTGTTCGGTAATAAAAAAGTTATAAAGGAATAAAATTTGAAAAATATGTTGTTCAATGGAATTTTAGCAACGTTCTTACTACACCACTGGATTAGGGGCAATATTCAACAAAATATTATTCAAATAAAATTCATGAAACGTTTATGGGAGAATCAATTTCCTTTCATATGTATGTCGAACCATATCAATCAATCAGTTTATCACAACAAACTTTAGTGTCAATAATTTCAAATGAATCAACAAAAAAATAACTGTAAGTACATTTTTCTAATTGCTACAAACTAGCGGAAAACAATCTTTTATTCACAATCAATGTAAAAATAGAAACCAAGAAGATACCGAATTGAAAAATAAATGAGTGCAATTCATATTCTGGTGGCCTCCACCAAACTTCCATCCAATTCAATGCATTTATCATATCGCTTACGAATATTTTTTAAAGTATTCCTCAATTGTTGTGGAGTAATTGCATCGCAAGCTTGCTGAATTCTGGTGCACAGTTCCACTCGATTCCTTGGTCGTGATTTGTAAACCTTTTGTGTAATATAACCCCAAAGGAAAAAATCGAGTGAAGTAAGGTCAGGCGATCTTGGTGGCCATCCAATTAATGTACTCCCCCTTCCTATCCAACGATTAGGGTAATTTTGATTCAGCCAACTCTTCACAATTCCCGCATTATGTATGGAACAACCATCTAACTGAAAATATAAATTTCTTGTTTCTGCAAGGGGAAGTTCATCTATTGCGTCCGAAAATTCATTCCTTAAAAATTGTAGGAAAATTGCGACATTCATGTTGCCGTCGAAAAAGAATGGTCCAATTATCCTTTCATTCAGTATTCCACACCAAACGTTCACTTTTTCTGAATACTGCCTTTTACAGTTTATCACCCAGTTAGGATTTTCAGTGGCCCAATAGCGAATATTTTGTGATGAAACCACTACATTTGTTGTGAAACTAGCTTTATCACTAAAAAAAATTTTCTTTAAAAATTGCTTGTCATTAAGATACTCGCTCTGGGCCCATAAGCAGAATTCCAATCGTTTTTCTTGATCACCTAGTTCCAGAGTATGTAAAAACTTTGGTTTAAATGGCCGCAATTTATTTTTCTTCAGACATCGCCTAACATTCTCCCTAGGTAAGTTTAAATCTAAGCTGGCAACCCTCAAACTACTATTTGGATTATTTCTGAAGTAATCTAATATAGTCTGGTTATTTTCGTTCCTTCTTCGTCAATTGTTCTTTAAAATATATGTGGTTACTGCTCCAGTCCGATTGAAAACTTGGTTTATTTTATGTACCGTGCTGTTATTTATGGCTGGACGATTTGGGTGTCTTTCATTGAATATTCTAGTTACTTCTCTTTCACTCCGGTAATCATCACCGGAAAGACGTATAATTTCGATTTTTTCTTGAATTGACAATTGAGCCATTATCTGTTTTTATTTTGAAACACAAATTATTCAGTTCACTAATGGTGCGTAACAAAATGACAATTTAACAAAATGACAATTCATGCGCAAATAAATAGATGAGAAACTGTAAGTCACACCTAACTTGTTTATTTCATTAATGCATTCTGAATAACAGGCAGTTAAAATTGCAACTCTCATTTTTTGTTATTCAACAAAAGGAAGAAATCACAGCTGATGTTACCTACTGGAATGATAATAATTATTATCCATTGCATATTTTTTTCGTTATAATTTCTATTGGGAGTACATTAGACTTGTCTTATATTGTTGAAATTGTTTTCATGAAGATTAAACAGGAGTTCTCTCCTGATTGTACTTGTTTATGTATCCACTCCACTTCGAGAAATACCTATAGACTATTTTTACCATCATGATTTTCAGATGTTATAATTGTACGACATTGCAATAATCACCCCAACAATTTTTTCAATAATCAACAGTGGTGTAGTAAGAACGTTGTTAAAATTTCATTTTACAACATATTTTTCAAATTTCATTCCCTTATAACTTTGTTATTACTGAACAGATTTCGATGAAACTGTGACCAGTGATATTTCAAGACATCCTGAATCCAGTGGTGTATTCAGAATTTTCATAAAATTCATGAATTCGAATTAGTGGATTGATTAAACGGCATATTTTTCAAATTTCATTCCTTTATAACTTTTTTATTGATTGACGCATTCCAACGTAATTTACATGTAAATCATTTGAAAATGTCGCGAATCCAGTGGTGTAGTCAGATTTTTTCTTAAAAAAATCGCTAGTAATTTTTTTAGATTTTTGACCTTGAAAAATAAGATTAGTTGGCCCTGGAAATTGAGATTTATTCATGATATTTGGTGTCCTAATAGACTTTTTGAATATCTACCTAACAAAAAAAATCATTCCAATCGGTTGAAAAATGTAAGTTTTATAAGGGTGCTTCCATCTTAAATGGGTCACACTGTATATATATATATATATATGTGAAATTTAATTTTCAATTTATTCCTACTATTTTATTTTCAAATGACAACGTAGTGGCTGGTCGGGTCAGAAAAAAAATTGGAGGATTTGTATACAACTTAAAACTGCATTTTTTGATAAGTACCACAGCTTTAGTAAGTTCTAACATTTTGGTGGAATATTGTTTTCAGTCAAATATTTCTGCTATGTACATACAATACAATTCAATTTTAGAATTTGTATTACTAATTTTTTTACATGGTAATTTTGTGAATTTCATTACGGTTATGTTGATACCGCTTGACTGTTATAGGTTTCAAAAAAACTGAAAAGATTATTAAGATCTTTTTTAAAATGAAACAACATTTCAGATTGAAATGAGATTCAAATACATTGGGTAACCTGTGACCTACATAACTGATAGAACAAGGTAATTATGTTGTATTGAAAAAAATATTACTTGTCGATATGTTATCTTACCCCACTTCTCCAAATCTAAATCAGTAAACTATTGTGTACACTATTGATTGAAAAACATGTTAATAATATCCTTTAGACAAGGAGATATTAGTTTTTGTATTGAAGGTTTTGTTATATCATTTGTGTTGGTCACAGGTTACTCGATAAATTTTAATATTATTTCAATCTCAAAAAGAAAGATCCACCGTAATATTTTTAAGTTTGTTGACGAAAGTTTCTTCGAGACCTAATAGTGTGTGGTATCATATTAATCGCGTAATGAAATGCTCTTCTTTTCTGACCCAACGAGCTACTATGTTGTCATTCGAAAAAAAAATAGTAATAATAATTAAAAAAATTTTTCCAGCAGATGCATTTCAACCGAAAACCGTAAAGTTGTATTTTTCCCAATACTTTAGGACTAAAATTAATAATTTGAACGTATCCATAGCCCTCTAGATTCAAAAATAAATTTCAAAACTTTAAAAAGTAACAAATGATACATGGTTGTATTCAGAATGTCATATAGAGACCAAAAAAGTGAAAATATACCAGGTGACTCATTTAAAAAACTAAAGTTTATATCACACAAAAAATGCAGTTTAAAAAATCCTCCAAATTTCATTTCAATATTTTCAAAAACAAAAAAGTTATAGGGGCGAGCCACCTTCCGTGGACATATTCTCTTTTGTCGTTCAGCTTTTTTTTCCAAAAATATATTTAGATCATTTATTTTGATTTAAATTTGTTCATTGATTGCTCCTTACCTACATGAGGAATGCATATTCAGTTTTGTTTCAAGTTTTAACTGTTTTTTATTTAAGAATCTATTAAATATTTATCACAAAAAAAATATTATTGTAAATTGCAATATAATAAGGATGCCGAAAATATTGCCACAATATTAATTTTGAATGTTAAATATACCTACTTATAATGTTTTGAGAATGTGTTCTTACCTAATATCCTATGATATGGTTTGTAGAAAATCCCAGGAATATTTTCAGAAAATTTAAAACAGTCCACCAATATTTATAGAATATCCCTAGGAGGTTTGTATAATATTGTGAGAAGATTCTGAGAATATTCTAATATTCTCAGTGGATATTTTAAAAATATTCTATGAATGATATTTATTGTGCTATCTGGGAACTATAGTGTATATGAGTCATTTTGAGCTGCCAGTTTTCTAACTGACTGCAACCGGAAGTAACGCAAGGAAATTCAATTTACCTCCAGATATTCGGCTCCATCAGCGACGTGAGGCGATTGCGCCTGAACTTGGTACGAGTAGGTGCAGTGCATATTCGCCAAATATAACGTTTCCACCAGTTGCACGTCTCGGAAGTCCACCAGTCGGAAGTCTCGCTTCTTAATTGAGCCACATTCCGTTTATAACACACTAATATAATTCAATAAGAGTTAACCTCTAATTTCTGTCACAAAGTACTGGTTATTCGGCAAGGTAATCACAGTAATTACGGTTCTAACGACGGAGACGAGATGGACCGGAACACCGCAAACATGCCATGGACTGCGTATGCGGCGCTTTTCTGGCCTCCGCCGCGTGTGTGCAGGGTTTCGGCCGATGCGTGGTGTGATCCGCCCCCGCGTCGATTGGGCCCCCTTATTGGAGCTCTACCTGACGCACGCCCCGCGATGTTGGCACGGCCGCAAAGACGAGACGGACCACCGTAGCGTTCGTTGTTGGGGTTACGGGCTAGAAGGAGACGTTTCTGAAAAGTCCGATCGTAATTGTGATTTTTTTAACATTAATATTCTGTTGAAACACGACAATGATGATTTTTCCAATGCAAAAAACTTCTGTTCTGTCGAAAGCCTGCGACTGCGTAGGTTACGAGATTTTGCTCGGCGAGCTACAATTATATGGATTCAGTAATCAGAGTCATACGAAGATACAGTCTTACCTTAAAAAACCCAGTTTGTTTTCAGCCTGTATATCAATTCGTTGTGGAGTTCCTCAAGGGTCGGTTCTTGACCCAATCATATTTTTGTGACTAGCTCAACAACTGATGGGCTATTCACAGTTTCCACAAACGATACAACCATCTTATGGCATAACAACAACATTGATTACAGTATAAATTGTAAAATGGTGTGAGTAATGCTGCCATACACTCCTTCAGTACCAACGAAACTAAACTAACTGCACAGCACACCACTGTGTCCTTTAGGAAATGATCCAATAGTCATTGTGAACGAACAATTACTTGAAATCTACACTGACAAGAAACTGAAGTTTTAGATTCACGTCAAACAATTGGGGAAAAGGTTGCATCAGAATTCTTGACATGATTTTTTGGGTTTATGACCTTCCACAATCTGAAAATGAAAACATTTTTTTTTAATCCAAAGAAATCTGTACAAGTGTAGAAGGCAAATTAATTAATTTGCCCGATAAGTTACAGCAGTCTTGTGAACGCAGTAACTTATCGGGCAAATTAATTAATTTGCCCTTCTACACTTGTACAGATTTCTTTGGATTAAAAAAAAAAATTCATTTTCAGATTGTGGAAGGTCATAAACCCAAAAAATCATGTCAAGAACTGAATTTCCTCCACAAAATCAAACTTTCAATCAATATTTGCATCAGAATGTTATATCCTGCGTATAGTACCAAGGAATTGGATACAGCAACAGCTGAAATGGTATTAACTCTTTCATTTCTATTTATTCTTGAAACAGTTTGCTTTACTTCCAAGAATAAATCCTTACATAAGGTCAGTGAAGGCATCACTCGCCAAATGGTAATTTTTTCTTCACATTCCTTCTACTAATACGACCAACAACTTAATATATTTAGCGCAGCAAAATGTACAAATATATTCCATGAATTATTCTTTTCGTATGATTCTCAACCAATCTGGAGATCGAATTAGTTGAGTCATTACCTTGTATAATTCTGAATATACGTGTACTTAGAGTAATTCCACCAGTCCGAAATATTTGAATTTCATCGTAATTAATTCATATTATTATTACGTATACAAACGAGGCGCGTCGAAAAATGTTAACGTTTATCTTCTCATTGTCTCAAATTTACTCAAAAAAGTATCAAATAAAATTCAAGGGTTTTTTTTAGAACCTTTCATTCAGTAATAATTATCGGATTACGTTACATTAACCGATCATAAGATGAGAGATCTTGTCATTCTTACAGAGATGTAACAAAAAATCTGACGAGACTACCACGAAAGTAGTTTGAGTGATATTGAATTTGAATGTTTATACACACATAAAAGATAAGAGATCATTATTATTCCAATTGTAAATCAGGTGCTCGAAAGTGTCGGTACGTTCCACATAACGCTAATATCGGATGCAAGCCATCAACAAATAATAGAATCCGTACATAATCATAATTACAATGTCTTAACATACATGGTATGAACTGGTAAGAAATATTTTTAATGCACTAGTCTCCCATTTGATTGCTGCATCATCATGCGGTCGACCAGGATCCGTACAAGATGCAACAAATAGACAAGTGCCACAAAATATTGATCATATTATATTTAGTTTTCTACTTTTATGTTTAATTTTTCTATATGTTCCTGAAAAAAATTAAATTACTACAACTAAAAAAGTGGAAGACCCCGTATAATAGTAACCTCAGATCGCCCAATATTAAAATCAAATGTTTTTTACTTATTCTGCAAGTCTACGAGCTTTTGCGTTTGACTGAGTTTGTTTAAAGAATTACATAAAAATTATGTAATTATTAATAACCCTGTATACGGAGTCTTATAACTTCTTATTACAACTCGTGTCGACAATATTAAGATTGCAATTATTCTCCCTAATTTTTTGTAACAAAATAATCGCCACATTATTGATTTTCTAAAGGTAAGTAACATCCCTCTCTCTGCATGTTTGACACCCTGTATCTCAAAAACTATACATTAGATCTTGTTGTGCCCATGGAGACATTTGATCAGGACATCATAAACCTCATTATACTAAATTTTCAGCCAATTCGACTGGGACCCATTTTCCATAAGAACCGTGCGGGGTCCTTTCCATCCTCTATTTCACCCATTAAATTTGTATTATGTACGTTTAATACAGAACCTGAAAAATAGAAGTTCCATTCTACATAGCTTCAAAAATAACAAAATTTCAATACAAATTTTCAACCTCCATTCTACCCCTTTGAGGAATAATTTCCGCGACAAATAGTAGGTATCCTGTGCCCTTCCCGGGGTCTCAAACTATCTCCACATCGCATTTCCTGTCAATAGGTTTGGGGTATTAGCGTGAACAGGAAATAGGCAGACATTCAGAGTTACTTTTGTATTTTTAATATTAACATGGGATTATGAATGGATGTAATGGTAATGGGTGGGGGACCAAGCATCCCCAACTAGACGCCAGTGGGCCCTTTTATAGATGGATGGATGTAGGTATACACAAAACTTCGTCAGTAATAATTGAATGGTGGTTGCATATAATGGTCCAGAATTTCCTTCACGTCTTTGTATTGCCTTGGATATTCCTTAATTTCCAAAGTATCGTTAATGTTGAGGTATCGAAGTGTTTCACTCTCTGTCGTTATCCATACTAAACCATCCAGTAACGGATCATTTTCTGGTGTTGGATTTCTGAAATAAATCAATTTGTTATTCAGAGATATACGAGGCCAAAAATAAAGAAACAAGCGATCAATGTTTGAAAGTCAAAAGTTCAATTCACTCCGATATAACATATTTCTGGTGTTTTCCGTCATGTATTTTTTCGTATGGGTTTGATCCCAATGAATTATAATCCACTGTGTAACTAATACTAAGTACTTATGATCCATATACGTGAACTGACGTGGTCTGATAACGGTGCAAGATTTGCTTCCTCAGCTACTCGATGAGAGCGACTATGACTTCTTTTGCTTCTCATGAAAATTGATATATCATCAGGTCCCACGCAACTGATAATAATTAAAGTGCGATTAATGATTTCAAATAGAAGGAGAAGACGATATCAAGAGGTGGAATGGAGTGATGACGAAAAGGCAGTTAAGGCTGGACTGACGGACGGGCCATTGGCTTGACTTAACGGCCCGGTACAGACAATAATTGGGAGATGAGACGTGAGAGATGTGGGCCTCGGTACATTTAACTTCGGATAAGTTAATTTTTTTTATATGAGAATCTAGTGTGGAGTTACGAACGAAATTTAATGAGAAGTGTTTGAAATATTTCGTGAAGACGTGGCCAATTGGGAACGAATGGTGATTATTAAAATAAAGTGGTTCCAGTCGAGATTACTAGGATATATGAGCTAGAGAAAGACATCGTAGTCGAGTGAGAAAACTGTACTTGTCTAACCCTTTATAACCTCTGAGTTCTATGACATATATTTGAATTTTGAAAGTGATATGCAGATTACTTGCCTCTTTATTGTTTTATTTTGAGTTGTGGTCCATCAATTTCATGTGGACGTTCATCCTTACAAGAACAAGCCAATCCTATTGATAATGATATAATGGGGCTCCATTTAGATAATGGAAACTTGAATAGGAAACACCTTTAGAATTTGTCGTTGTAACGTAAACGATTAGAGATTATTTTTGTTGTTGTTGGTTTCTGTATTTTTTGCATTTTGCGTTTTGAAAGTCATTTCATATTTTGTTTCTATATGTAAAGTACGAGAAGATTCAGGCAGGTTGGCCAGTTCAAACTTAGTTTCATTTGTTTCGTTATTGTTATCATTGTTCTCCAAATTTTATCACTTTAATCGGTATCGGAATTTATAAAAACAGAATACAAATCTGTTATAGGAGTTGATCCATTGAATAAAACATTCTTCAGATGAAGAATCTAAATAATGAAACTGATTTTATAGAAGTTTTGCACATTTACAAATCGTGTCAATTTAACAGGATAAACCTTCATCTTCGCTGTCGGTTAATTTCAACTGTTAAACTGACACGCTTTGTAATTTTGCAACAAATTATCGATGTACCCATAACCCAAATATTTTGATGTATACTATATTACATAGGTACTACTGAATATATTATAATCTAATCAAATTGTATTTCTACCAAGAAAGTTTTGGGGTAGTTTTGATTACTTCCATTCTCTATGTTTTTTGGTGTGCTGAATCCGAATCTGAAGTTTGCTAACAAATTTTCGTGACGGAACATTGAAAAAAATTCAAAAAAACCTGAAAAATCTCTTTCTTCTGCGGTTTATTGCTTATAAGTTTAAAACTACAAATTGTCGTTGATAACCTTCCTCTTAGGAATGAAAGAGCATAATATTTTCTACAAATTTTACTATACAAGTTTTTTTCTACGACAAACCATTCGGGCTCAAGGACTACTTGTAAATAGGCATATTTCAGCTGACTGGGGAAAATCTCACTCTCTCACTACAAAACTCTAATGTATTATTGAAGTTAATTAGTGGATTCCCTCAAGTTCTCTGCGCATACCTTATTTAGATCATACAATAATGGAAAAGGTCACTTTTTCAAAAATTACAAACAAGTTATTTAATGAGGTATGAAATCGTACAAAACTTGAAATTCAAACAAAAATCTTGAAAAAATATTTCAAATGATTATATTATTATATATCATATATTATAGTTACCCCACCGCGTACTTCAGTCAAATGTAGAAACTGGAAAAGATACTCAGTGACACTCAGTGAGTCTCTCGAGAGACCCGTGACTGAAATACGAGACAGGAAGAGACTTGAGAGGGCAGTAGACGAAATGGACAAGGCAATAGTCGAAGCCTACGAGAAAAGCTGTGTTGAGAAAAAAAAAGACTCAAAATAACAAAACGGTCTGGTGGAATGAGCATCTGGAAACCCTCGGAGGTAGGGTTCGGAGTAAAATTTAAGCAATATTGGACCACCACATATGCTAAACTCACGCAGTACAATGAAGAAATTAGTAAGACTAGAAGAATCCGTAAGGTTTTAGCCAAAGAAAGTACTGTATACCAAGTGGGTTTCTTGAAAAATAATGACAATGCCTATACTACAACATTCGACGAAAGTGTAAGGATGCTCACAGAAGCACACTTTCCATAAACAGATGAACAACTTTGGAATGGGGGCTTGCCACGGAAATATCGGGACCAAATAGTATCAGGTGGGCTATCAGTAAAGTGATAGCCATGACAACATTTATAGACATTAAGGATGCCTTCAACAATGCATCCACTGAGTCTATAGCAAACGCTCTAGTAAAAAAGGGGTTCATCTCCTACTGTGCCAGTGGATAAACGCTAACACAATCGGCGGAATAACTCTTACACCTAGAGCAAACAGGGGATGTCCGCAGGAAGGGGTGCAATCGCCCCTACTTTGGGTTATCTTCCAGAGGCTTTCATTGCCTAGGGTATGCCGACGACCGCAACCTCGCGATTATTGCAGAAGGCAAATTCGCAAGGACAGTCTCGGGGCTTACACAGTCAGCCCTAGATATAATCGACAGGTGGTGTACAGCTGACAGTGAACCCTCAATGATAACATATAGTTCGCTGGTATGTCTGAGTGCCACCGGGGACATGAGAACCACCCCAAGAGCCACCTTAGAGGTCTGCCTCCCTGCCTCCCCTACACATATAAATACAAGGCGAAGCCAGGTCAGGACAAGCACTCATAAGCAATATGCACGGGAGAGACTACAACAACCTATACGAATAGTTGAAAAAGGACCCGGTTACAAGAATGCCATCAGATGGCATACTTTCTAGATATAGCTCTGAATAAACTTTCAAGACAAGTATAACGAAGAGGGATGCGTGGAAGGATGGACCTCCCAAATAATAATGAAGGTTCAGGAGCCGGCATTTACGGAACCAAACGGAAGATGAAAGTTTCATTGAGCCTGGGCAAACAAGCGACGATATTCCAAACGGAAATCGTCGCAATACACTATTGTGCACAAGAGCTAATAAAGCATAAGTGTTCAGAAAAAAACATTGTCATATACTCAGATAGCTAAGCTGCAATAAAAGCTGTCAACTCAATGCAAGTTACCTCAATACTTGTTTTGGGAAACCCTAAAAGAACTCGGAAGTCAGAACAGACTGACCTTAGCCTGGGTACTAGCACACACAGGTTAAAGAGGCAATGAAGAGGCCGATGCACTGGCCCGAGAAGGAGCAAGTAATGCCCTGAATGGCCCAGAACCGTTTTGCGTTGTTTGAGACTCTCAAACACTCCTTTCTTATCGCACTGTCACTAAGAGTAATCGACATAACCTCAGATGAGTTCTTTGATTGAAACTGCTCCAATGACCAACAAGAGTTTGAGCCCGAAATGTTTGTCGAAAAAAAAACCTGAATTGTGGAATTTGTAGGAAATTTTATATTCTTGCATTCTGAATGAAAACGTTTTTCACAAAAAACTAATAATTTTCGAGTTATAAGCGAAAAACTACAAAAAATGCATTTTTTACCATTTTTTGCAGTTTTTTTAATGTTCCGTCAAGGAATATTGTTAGCAAACTTCTGATTCAGATTCAGCACTCAAAAAAACGTGTGAAATGAAAGATATCAGAACTACCCCAAAACTTTCCAGCCAGGGGCTCTGTCGAATACAAATTTACTGAATTATTATAAGATGTATATATTGAAGACTATAATTAATCGTTTTAGGTTCTCTATGAAGAGTAATATTCATTTGGAACTGGTGGTTCTTTATAATGTTCAGAATAAATTCGAATAAATCAAGGGTTATTCTTACATCGGAGTTACTCATTTCATCAATGAGCTTGTTGTGAGATAGTGAGATACGGTGTCAAAAGCCTTCGCCATATCGAGAAATACTGACAGACACTTCTTCGATCCATCCATATACAATGCGAAACTAGGTTGATTCAGTAAACTGTTTGTTTATGCAGTTCTGTTTTTATAAGGTTTGTGTAGTAGAGTTCTGAATTTTGTTTCTCATTTTGTGTAAATATGTCTAAATCATTCAAATAATCTAAAACATTGTATGCGGGGGTTCGGTAATATAACATAATTCCAATTATATTCTTCTTAGATAGCTGTTTGGTGAAAAAATCAAAGGTAGGCATTGAATTGTTTTTTTATATATGTATAAATTGCAGAACCTTTACCTACACTTGTTGATAGATGAGTTATAATGGTGAAGTGTATTGTTTGGGTTGTTGTAAAAACTCACCTCTAATATTTCAGATTCTGATTATAACGTCTGAAAAATCGTTTTCTGCTCCTATATGCCCTAATAATTCTTCGAAAGGTTTTCTTAAACTACAAATGTTGAAATGAGTCATTCCTAACCCATTTTCAACCTTACCACTCTGTTGGCTGAAAAATACTCATATCAATTCCTTTGTAAGAATATCATGATATTTATCTAAATCATTAAAAAGTTCTAGCATAACTTGAACGATGAAAAATTAGCATTGGTTTCTCTAAAAAATTTAAAGAAACAGTGAAAGTATTCTTATCGATTGTTTCGATGAAAAAGAAAAATATAATAAGGCTACACAGTTAGTGGAATACATTTTCAAAATCTTTTTTAAGGAAACGATAAAAAATGAGTAGACTGGAATTGTGAAATATAGAACTCAGGGAAATACTGCTGAGGTAGAAATTATTATTGTTTGGTTGGGGAATCTCATGCTGATTCTATTGAAAATATTCCAAAGGATTTTCTTTAAAATAGAGTTTTTACCGAGTGGGAACTTTACTTCAAGTAGTTTTTACAGAGGTTTTCTGATTCACTTTTGATTCACTTCACTTCCAATAACTATTCCGTTTGAAACACTATGATGATTTCCATTACAATATCAATTCAAAAAGATACCCAGAGAAACTGAGAGTTTATGTAAAGCTCATTTGAAACCAGAGGTAGTATATTACTACTTCTGACAAAAATTATTAGTGTCATTTCAGTCATAATTCAGCACAAACTCCTACTTATGGAGAAAAACAAAGAAAGTAATATGCTTAGTTGAAATGTTCTTATGTCGGTGTTAAAGTTCCTTTTATCGATCGATTTAGAATCTGGATTCCAAACCCCATCAATCACTCCTTGAGAAGTGCTGGAAAGAACCGAATCCGCGAACTATCAGTGTTGGTAGAAATTGAAACATAAATTCAGCCGCGAATCAAGAGATAAAAACAAACGTAAAAACAAACAATCGTGTGTAACCGCAGAGCACGCTTTAACTCTGCAGCGTTTACGTAGACTTCACGACTCGACTTATCTTGAGATATCACGAAATTACAGTTCTAGAAGTACTGAGAACGCCTCCGCCATACCCAAATAGCATGGTGTACTTCCCTGGCTACCGAGACGATATGCAGTGCGATTTGTAGTGTCTATCTAGGTATAGGGTGACCCTATTCGAAAGATTATAGTCACTTTAATGTAAACGTGACAGAAACGTTTCGGATTTTTACACATTTAACGGAGGGGTTTTGGTAGGTATGATCTTAAAGAGTCAAAGAAGTAACAAAAAGATACATCAACATTAATTTAAAGATAACAAGAGTCGTAGTACAGTACTACAGATAAAAAACAGCTTAGCTGGTGAAGGCGCCTTCAAGAAAAAAGACGTAATTGTTCCTCCACGCTGAAATAAAAAATTGTCTCTAATTCCATAGCGAATTATATGAACTGTTAATTTTCAAATGTTACACTGCCAGTAACTTTTGAATTGATTTATTTTATTCAAGAACAGCAATCATAGACACCCATAAATAACATGAATCATAGAACTACAGAACACACGCTTGATCTTGAATATTAACAAGATTACCACCACTGTATCCCTAAAAATACTACTTTTCATGGTAGCCAACAGGATAAAACACTACAAATGCCGCTTTAAAGAAGGCTTAATCTAACAGGAGGTGTTGATACGTTTATTGAACGTAAGTCACTTTAAAGTTCACTTCAAATTTTACTTCAAAGGACGCATTTAATTTTTTGTTCGCGAATAAATGATTTCATTTACATAATAATTTGTAAAAATATGTCATTTCGGGTGACGAATAAGCACGATTTTTTCTCAATTCAGATGACGAATAGTTTTCGAGTTATGTACATTTTTCAAAAAAATGATCCTTATTACCTTCGATGTGTTGTGATGTGTTGTGATGTTTTTTTGGATTTCGAAGATCTATAAGTGATCATTTTAATTGTTTCACTGTAATCTCAAATGTGATCAGAAATCTATTTGGATTGCACACTTATAAAAGGTCCAAGCATGCCAAAAGTGGCCGGAGAAAGAGACAAAGAGGGGCCATCAGGCCATCAGGCCAATTATGGACTCAGCGTTGTGCTAATTATTACAATCGTAATGATGTTATTACAATTCATTTCCATCATTACATCAATCAATTGTCAAATCTAAGTAACAAAAGAAATTCAATTAAAACTGTATGTATCTGATGAGCTGCAATCACATGGATTTTTGTGTAAACAAGCTCCCGAAGACGCTGATGGATACTATCGATGAAGAGCCAGCAAAGAATCTTAAATCGAAATTGAAGAGCCTGAAGACGTCGATGATTCTGAAGATCCTTCAGAAATTCCAAATGTGATAGACGAAGAAGAGGAACCACCGCAAAGCAAAATAATTAGAATTATTTTTTCATAAATATTTGAGAAAACAAAACAAATCAATAGTTTTGAAAAATAATATAGATAATATTAATGAATTAATTTTGTAGTGTAATTATGTATTATAAATAATTCAATATAAACTACTTTTTGTTATAAAAATAATGAAGAAAATCAATAATCCTTGATAATATTGAGAAAATCATGATTCAGAGAGACTTTTTTCGGTTTTTCTCAATTTTAAGCGGTTTAACGATCAATAAATCATCAACTTGCATAGATCATATCAGAGTACATTTTTCAACAATTAATATGATCACTTTTAGATCTTCGAAATCCAAAAAAAACATCAAGACAATTGTTCGTGGAAGGTAAGGGTGTTTTTTTCGAAAAATGTAGATAAGTCGAGAACGAGTCGTCTTGACGGTTGACGAATAATTTAAGGTTATGTCAAAAGGTGTTCAATAAAAGAGTTATAGATTTTTTTATTGTCTTCAACCTGCATTGCATTGAACATTTTTCGCTAGAAGGTTATATTTCGCCGCAAATTCGCAAAAAACCGTTTTTAACCCCTAAACTGTATCCCCATTTCACCATTTTGCGTGTTGTCGTGTTTAATTTTATTCTTTCCTCAAAATTGGAACCTCAACATTTTCTACCTGGTCCTTGCCCGCTGCTAAATTTTTTGTCACAAAAATTATAGGCACTAGCCTAATCGTATAACGAAAAATTGAATTTCGAAAAGTTTCACCCCACTGCCCCCCTGAAGGTCAGATAAAGAATGCGTAGGAATTCGGAAAAATTCTAGACAGTCTCGAACGAACATTAAGGCAAAAAATAATGGGATAATCGAATGGTTTATTTAAAAATATCTTTCTCGCCCCTCTGACCGCCAGATAGAGAACGCCTAGGAATTCGAAATTATCGGACAGTGTGGACGCTAATTTCAGCGTCTTTTCTGTACGAGCTTTCGCTCGTTCGGTGCTCATTTGATGCCCATGCAGAACGAATGCTCTAGTGAATACGCGGCTTAATGTACCTATTCGTAATTTTACCTGCCCTTATACACTTCTACACTGATTTCTTTAATTCAATGTATATTGCCAAAAAAAAATTAAAAACCTTTCAACATCGTATAAATCGTTCACTGATAATGCTCGCGCTGATTTCCAACGTTCAATTCGTTTCTACCAATGGCGACTCACCCTGTACACATTGTACCTCGACACCCAGGTGTTTGTTTCTCACACGTGCTCAGCGAGATCCTCCCAGTTCCGCTCCAAGGATTGAATTACAAGGACACTCCTCCTGGACTCTTGCAGTTCTCATTCAAAGGCGACGCAATCGGCCGATCTTCCTTTTGTGAGATCTATTCATTCACGTAACCCTATTCTTAGCGGGCCATGGGAGAAGGTATGGAAATTAAAACCATTTTTCCGGTCTACGTTTATCTAGTAGATACATTTTTTTTACCGAGTTTATTAGGGAGATCTTTTGAGAAGGTAATGGTTTTCGGGGTATCGGTAATTGGGGCAGGTATTGCAATTAAGATGGAGTCATGCAGAGATTGGGTTTTGCCTAAGTGTTGATGATGATTTTCATATTCAATGTTGCCATGAAAACTGAAAATTTGAAATGAATATTAGTGAAAAAATATATGTGATGTTGTTGGTGGACAAATGCACATGAATGTCAAAGGAAAAATCTTCGTAGTATTTTTTTTAAATGACAACTTGAAACTTATTGAAACAATTCATTATTGAAAGTTACCAAATTCTGAACAAAAATTGTACCTAGTAATTTATTCTATGGAAGGGATCGATTTTTAGAAAATGAACTTCAGAACATGCCTTTTTTTAACTAATTTCCTATATTTGCGGAATCGATAGATACAGCATAGTTCTAAGGGGGGCTGAGGCCCCCGACCAACATATTTTTCAGTCCTGATTTTCTACGCTCGAAACAGTCGGAAATATTTTCAAATTTCTACACGATCTCTATCTAGCCTTCGGAGGATGGGGGGATACTTTTTTTTGAAGTTCAATTATTCGATCATCCGATGGTTTTCATTATTTCTAAGGATCTTTCACATTCTATTTTCGCGAGTTTGTTTTCACAACTTTTTTCGATGAGTATCCGAGGCTCCCAACAATTCTTTTTCCTTGTAATTTTCTGCCGTAAACCGTTGGAAATTTTTCCGAACTCCAATTCGTTCTCCATCTAGCTTTCGAGGGGGCACAAAAGGATGGACATTTTTAGAACTATACTCAAAAATGTTTCACATGTTCACAAAATTGTGCGAGTTTTCTCAACTTTTTTCGAGAAAAGAGGGAGTTGAAGTTTTATATCCCGTACACGAATGCAAAGAAAACTAGAAGGGGTTCGCAGAAATATTCAAGTTTTGCTATTTTAAATCTTGAAAATATCCCCTTCTTTTTGTAGATACTTCATTTCACAATAATTATGAATATTACATTTATTTGAAAAAACACAGTGGCGTATCATTATAATTTTTGTTGAATTTCAACAAATTACCGCTCTTTAGGTATATATAAAATAAAATCGTCGTCGGCCATTTTGTAATAGAGTGTTTCAATTACGCGTTTCAGATATTGGTGATGTCCACCCCAACTTTTTCTGATTATTCAATATAGTAGAGGCGCGTCTGTAATCTCGTGGTGGTGTCAATGATTTTATGGGACATTTTTTTTTCATATACTCGTTTCTACCTCTGGATGAATAATTTCCATCGTGATACCCCGAGAAGTGTGGCAGATTGTTCTGGTGACGTTTTCAAAATGGCGGAGGTTACAAATCAAGAAATACCCATTATCTTGGTTAATTGTGGATGGAATTCAGATTTAAAAAAAAACTCTTTTGGAGGCTGATTTTTGGTTAAAAGAATAGGCATTCTTGGTTTGATTATTCGAAAGTTTGTTATTGAATTTTATAGTAAATAAATTATAGAACATCAACCATTTTTTATAATTTTATTACATTATCTGTATTTATGAATTCATGGGAAAAATCATGGATTGAAAAAATATATTTATATCAATTATTTTGACATAAAATATTTTGAATTTTAACTCAGCTCGCCTGGTTGATATTCACTCATCTATATATGGAAGTCAAATATTTACTTGAGAGAGTGCATCTGTTTTTGACTCATGAGCATCTCACAAGTAGCATAATGAAATCTGGTGTACATGGCATTGTGCAGAGAATCGGAACTGTATGTTCATTTTCCAAATTCCACCCAATTCCAACGGAAGAGGGAAAAGTTAAGCTGTATCCACAATAGGCAGTCGGTGGTTGGTAGTTGGTCGTCAGCTGTTGGTAGTCAAACATAAACCGCATGAATTATATTATCAGTTTGCTACCTACCGACTGCAATTCGACACGACTGCTTGAAAATATGCCTATGGTTTTTTGCAACTACCGACTGATGACAACTAAATACCGACTGCCTATTGTGGATACAGCTTTAGTGGTGCTTTTTCATCTTTGTTCCAAACCATAAGTTGAAAATTATTCATCATTCTCATCGCCGGCGCCGGTACAAAAGTGTTTCTTGTGGATGACAGTTTCTCCTAGCTCATTTGCTGTTTTTTTTTTATTGTTAACCATCGTAGATCTAACTACTTTTTACAGTTGTTGCAGTCTGATAATTTTTGTAATAGAAAGCTTCGAATGCGTTTAATACTTCCTCAGAAATAGTTTCACTCTTTTCAAGAGATGTCAATAACGAGACGGTCTCTTCACTTGAAGTACTGAATGCTCTACAGTAAGAAATTCAACCTTTTTCTGAAGAAGTACCGGTATTGTCACATCCCCACAAGGCGTTGAAAGCAGATAAAGCAGAAGCTTTCTGAGTGCCTATTGATGAAATAATAATTTTCAAATTATTTAGAGGAAAAGGAGAAGTTCATTGGAAATGAGTGACTTCATAGACTTTCTAGACATCATATTCACAGTATGCACAGTATATTCCTTCCTGGCACTTCTCAGCATCTGCGATTATTACAATCTTGCCTTCTAATAGAACACCAATCAAGCCGTCGATAAATTTTATTAGATTTGCACTTTCGAAAAGACTTTGTCTAATTGTAGGACATTATTTTATTCGTGATCTTGTGCTAGGAGGCTCATTTCCACTTGAAGAAGGTTCAATAATGGGAGCTTTCCTAGACACATTCTGTAGCTTCTGAAGATGAATTTTTTACGTATAGTTTTTGTAACAGGGGAGGTTCTACATTGTTCTACTTCGATTTTTTTCGACCAGAGTAGGAATTCTCAAGTGTTCCATAATTTTTGTATAATCCTTGTCTATAGGTGCCATATTTTCGGGATATACCAATGTAAGTCGGTATACGATTCAGTATCATTAAAAGTTGCCATTTTCCGAAATCATCCACAACCAATTTCAACCATAAGTGTGTGAAAGCTGAAGGGACAATATTTTACTCCCTATTTTTTTTTCAACGTTTGCGAATCAAGAATAATCAGTTGAAATTATATAAATGAGGTCCTCTTCACAAATTGCTGTGGAACCAACAGTTAACGAGATATTCCTCATCGAATAAAAAAACTGCAGAAGATCTGCTAAGATGATGAATACATTTTTACTGGTGGAGGCACTCTGAAAAGATAACAAATACGCTAAAAATCATACAAGTTAATGATTTTTTCAAGGAAAACTAGAAATAATTAAAAAAGTCAGCTATCTGAATGAAAATGCAAATTTTCACTTTCAGATTTTTTCTTTCCTTTTCAGTTAGAGCCTTTTCACAATATCTATCAGATGTAGTTCAATTTCCAGCGTGGCTTGTGCCGGGGAAGTAGTTGTTTTCTGTTAGATATTACAAATAAATCACAATTTTCATTTTTCAATTTTCATGGAGAATGTTTCCCTTTTCAAAAAAAATGGTATTAACTTTTTTGTAGATCCAAAAATATACTTTTTTCTACAAAAGTTAAAAAATGACAATGTTCGCGCATTGACATCAGCAATATGTGAAGTTACACTTTTTTCATTTTCCTTCGTTACCATGGGATTTTCACATTCTAACCTATATGGTCCTCAATGAAGCAAAACTCCAAGAAATCATTTATTTCTGAATGTTTAACAATAGTTGAGTAAGGCTTTTCAACACTTTTCGAATTGTGACAAAATTTTATAAGTACTACCTAATTTAACTTTTTGGCGTTTGTAGAAAAATTTTATTTGCATCTCGTGCGCGAAATACAATAAAATAAATAAAACAAACAAATAAAAATATCTTTTCGCGCACTAGATACAAAAATAACTATTCAATGGGTTTCCTGAAATTCAAATTTGTGTATAATATAAATAACTTCAGATTATTATTCTCAGCGCATCTGCCAATTTGATTACGTCACCAAAACGGTATGCCACACCTCCTATAGGGTATCACCAAGAAAATTATTCATTCATAGGATGAGACTGACCAGAAAAATAATATTCCATAAAATCATAATGAATACTGCCACGGACACCGGTTTCCATACAAGACACTCCTCAACTAATATGTACTTCACTTATCTCTGTTGGTTAGATAAATCAGTACCAACGGGACTGTACTCGAATACAGGGACTGTAATTTCTACGCCATCCTCATGCGCCATAACAACTAACAGTTTGATATCCACTTTGGAGACTAGACGGCTGAAATGTGCTGGTATTTCACTATTTCACTCACTTGCGAAATTAACCAATCAGAAGCTCTAGTCAAGTTCGGATTAACGATAATACCAAACTTGACTCTTGACTCTGGTTGGCCTATCAAGTTCGGTGTTTTCAGATTTGTTTAGAGTGCATGTGACAGTTAAACGTCAAATATAAGTGATTACGCTGATTGAATTTTTCTCATAAGTCTGTCTTTCATTTGTGATCTCAACTGAATTGATTCGAGTCCGCAGGACGAGTGGTGTTTTCAGTTTTGTTCAGAAATGAATCGGCAGACTTATCGCGAAAATTCAATCAATTGTGGTATTACTACTGATAATACAGTTCGAGAAAGGACCTCGCATCGCATTCCATCAGTTGCTTTCGATGAATTTACTCAAATTTTTATATATTGTAGAACTTGTGATGCTGATCAAATGTCTCAATTGCAATAAAGACCCAAAATCAACAGGTGAGATTATACAGAGTGCTGATATTAACTTTTCAAAAATTTCAAACGGCCATTGTGGAGATTTTGAATATGCAGGGTGAACGACGACCATTCACAGAAAATTATACAGTGTAATCTCACCACCAAAAGAAGTAGAAAACAAAGTGAAATTCGAAAATCAGGACAAAAAATATCTTGAGTAAGTGTAGGAAAGCAAACATAACACATAGTGAGACTTTTTATTTTATAAAATTATACGTTCAAACTCGGAAATTGGAGTAAAAATTAAAAAAAATATATGTGATTAAACATTTTTTTTTTCAAGAACAAAATATAGAAATATAGTATCTCAGTATATTTCCTTCCCCGCAGTTTGTCCCCGAGAGATAATTTGTCATTAATGTGATGTTCGTTAATAAAGAAATTCCTGATGAAACGATAACGTTTATTAGTAGAAACAAGCACCGAGTGAAACACTGTTGAATATACATTCAGACATCAGAAGCAAAATCTCAAAAAAGTCAAAATAAATTGTGGCTAAGCTAGAAATAATTGTTACAAATGATGGTACAACACGCGTTTTCGGGCCCAACTGCTTTTAATAACCACCTTCGCCAATGAGAGACCCTGATGATACATCGATCGGATAAGCGTATAATTATAACATTGCCTCGGGCTTTCCGAGAGCATATCTGTCTTTCGCAAATACAGATAAACAATACACATTAAAGGAATCCGTGTGAATCCTCCGACTTTAGGGTTAAATTTATGATAAATGGTGGTAGAACTGATCCGTCGTGATGTTGTGGTATCGCCTTGTGATTTGCGTGTCAACGTCAGAAAGATATATGTAACAGGGTTTTGTCAGTTTATCCATCCTTTAAACGGCTGAAATTATAGCTCGCGATGGCCTTAAGGCTGCATCTACCGGATAGTTACATCGTATGATATCTCGTCTGTTATTAGAGATTGAAAGAAATGGTTGAAGTTTCATAACCGGAATGATTTATCGTTATACGGTGCAATATTGGATTAGGAGAATGTTAGGATACGTAAATAACACTAAGAAATAGATAAAGGTATGTCCGGTAGGCGTACTTAACATTGTCACTCTTGTATTCAGAGAATTTAAATTGAAATTACCAAATATTAATTCTTCGGCAACACCGCTGGCAGAGTGTAATTGGCAATAAAAATAATAATAGAGAGTAACTCAATAACCGTGAAAATCAGTTCACATAATATAGACTTCAGTAAAGGTAAGCTTGGACTCCAACTTGAATAAAAACAAAAGTATTGTTACTTTCCTGAACACGAATTCGAAGAAGAGAAGGGTATGCTTTTGATAGGAAAATTTGGGCCTTTTCTTTATAATTTTCTTTCTTTATACTATTATTTTTATAATTTATCTTGTGTATAAAAAAATAATAACTTCTTATAAATTATTTTCAAAAATGCAAAATGGCAACTTTGCTTTTGATTATTTCAACAATTAATTTGCAGAAAAGACATTCAGCAACAAGTACCTATGCATCAACCCAGGTTATGCACATGAGTTGTGTTGCCAAAAGGTCTATTTTATCATTTTGTTCCTTCACAAATTCTGCTTTAATAGTTGTTTACCTAACAGTGCGGAAAGTAGTACTTTTCCGCACGCGACGGCAGTTGCACGAACGACGCAGAGCGGAGTTCGGGCAAGCCGTTAAGGGTGAAAAAGATATTTTCCGTAAGAGTTAGGTACAATATTTTTCCTACGAGTATTTTTGTCTATCTTATTTATGAAAAAACAAGGTTTTTAATAAACAAGTTATTATAATAATGCTACAAAATGACTAATAAGACAGAATAGTTACATAGATCATTTAGTTAGTCCTAAATATCCTTATTTTCAACAATACAAAAATCGTGCGGAAACGTAAAAATCGTACGGAAAAGTAAAAATCGTTCGGAAAAGTAACTTTTCCGCACGATTTTAAATCGTACGGAAAAGTACAACTTTCAAAATGAAAAATCGTGCGGAAAAGTTACTTTTCCGCACGCTCGTAGGAAAAAGAACTTATTTGAAAATTTGTTCCGGAATGGTTTGGAATGGTTTGGGAATATATTTCTTTTCGACAGACCTAAAAGTGTGCAAAATCTTACGACCGGGAGCAGATGGCACAGAAAAGCATATCATCCTTTGCGGGAGTCTCCAATATTATTCAAGTTATGAGTTATGTCCTTCTGGATCCTTAAATTCGATAATTTTCTAACACGAATTTTTCAGTCGAATTAGGCACAAAATACATTTTTTTGTCGACACTCTTTCCAGATACTAATTACAAGCATCGAAACCAAACGTTCTACACAAAAAAATTACTTTTCAAGAGCAAATATAACCTACCTTTTCGAAGGCGTTTAGTAACTTTCTGGCGCTAGTTAGTCACTTAGAATATGCGCCGTTAACTGTTAGAATTCAGACATGAGCAATAATTTCCTCTTCATTCATACAATTGCTTATTTTGCGACATTGCCAACACTATAATAAAAGTTTCGAAACAGATTGAAAAACGCCTATAAAACAGCAAAAATAAATAAATTCCAATCTGTTACCAATTGGAGAATTCTTCAAATTTCATCATTTGTCCTTTCGAATTGAACTCATAAATGAAGGGGAAGTTATTGGTCACATCTGAATTCTGATAGTGAGCGGCGTATATTCCAAGGAAAAAATTACCAAACATCTTTGAAAAGCTATATAGATTATGTTTACTCATATAAGGTTGATTGTGCAAGACCTTTGCTTTGGTGTTTGTAATAATTATTGTACTCTATCTTTTCAAAAAATGGTATCTGGTTCTGATTCGGACAGGGAGACCACATGCAGTCTATTTTCGAGGTTTTGGCTTTCAACAGTATACAGGGTGGTTCCTACCAAGAAGAGGACATCTTTCATTGGGCTGGGACAGGACGGCTCTAATGTTTTTTGACCTACCTTCTCACTGACGATGGGGAAGAAGCTCGAAGCATGTTTGTAGTTGGCTAATACTCTGTCGTGGTATTCGTTATAGGTTCATACACTCACCTTGTATGATAGTTACAATCGAAACAGAAGGTATGTAATTTTATTTGTCTTATGAGTATTAACGTGGCGCAGGCTTATTAATTTGTAAAAATCAAATGAAAATGTAATTCAACTAACCGAGAGAACTTGATATATAGGTACACGGAAATTTTTCTGAGAATTTTCGTGTCTTCCAAGAAGAAATTCTTATATACATAACTGCAACTGAAACTAACAAGAAGTCAAGAGAAGTTGCTAGACTAAAGAACCTACTCGGATCTGAGATTTCACAAATCCATATCCAAAATCACGGAAGAACACGAAACAATTTCTTTAAATTTTTTTTGTGTGTTGGCATCGACTACTATGGTCATTAGCCACGTGTTCTGGATGGGCAGCACTGTTAATTATTACCGCAACAGTGAATCGTGGAGGATTATCCCCAGCCAGCAACAAGATTCAATCACTCAGATTTTTACATCTGAAACTGAAAAATATTATTGTATATAGTACCTACTAGAAAAGTATTATTCACCAAGGATTCAAAATATTTCCCGTTAACAAGTGTAACAACCGTTTGACAAGTTTTTAGCTGACTTGAGGTTTCTTGCCGAAAAATGTGAATTTGATTTACAGGAATATAAACTATTAAAAACACAAATTATCCTTGTTGGTGTGTATTCCAAATCTGTTCAAGATTACTACGATATGATATATCCTTAATTAAAACTATAGATTACTGTAAGTCTGTTGAATTGGCTGATGATAACATGAGGTTAATTTTGGCGGATGTAGAGCCATTATAAAGGGTTATAACAGTCGACCAAGTAATGGGCTCCTCTAAAAGTGAATTCGAGAAAAATAAAAGGGGGTCTAGGCCTTCAAGAATCTTCACCTTTTATAGATCCGGTAGAAATCACAGATTCAAGGATGTCCAGCGGATATCTAACAGAACAATCTATATATACATATATCCAAAATATATCCACCGATCTCCTGGCTTAATATGCACATGAATTGAACGTCCAAAAGATATCCGGTGTTCATTCCTGAAACATTAGAGCATATCTCTTTGATAGCAGTCAGAATATAATCATTACACATATCTACCTAAGAAAACTGCACATTATCGTTTAATGTACTACTATTGTACAATAAAAGGGTGTCATTATTTACTGTTGAATAACCAGAGCTGTTCTCATTCGATTCAACCCCTCCCGCACTTGTACTGCGCTGTTCTCATGAATGATAAAAAAACAGGAACGTGATGAGTTTTTTAATTTCTCCGTAGACTTGTGAAAAATAATTTGAATATTCATCACAGCAAACCTTTTCAAAGAACAATTTACTCTGAAAAAGTTCACACGACCACCTTGGCCATATTACGCATTAAATCTAGTATACACCATCGCAACATTTAGAAAACCCCTAAAAATGACAGACGGTAGGTATATTTGTCAGGAGTTCCCTCTTAGTTTACATCGAGCGTAAGGTTCAAATTCGAATACAATACCGACGGTTCTTCATATCATCTCGAAGAAAGCTCCGCTATAGGTATACCGAGAGATATATACAACGCTCAAGTAATAAGAGGCCAAAACATCTAAGAAGAAGAAGAACCGCTCTAACCACCATCTATAATTAAATATCGCAACCCTATAATTATGGTCAGTAAATTTCTGTATGCGGGGGCCCTAATACAGAGATAAGGTTCTGATCGTCTAGTCCCATCTCTGAAAGTTGGAACCGCACGAAAATAAAAAATATCGGAAGAAAAAATTTAAGATTAACTGAAGGGTACGAACGTTAGAGTGGTGTCATGAGTGTCATGATCGATTTTTCTTTTTTCTTTATGCTTTCGACTAATATTCATATACAGCGTGATGCTCTTCTGAAATTGTTACTTGTTAATTTCATGGTCGAGTTAACTCACAAGCTTACACTCTGAACGTTGTTTTCTAACAGTTTTTTAAAATTCTTATTATAGCTTCTTCAACTTTCATTATAAACGGATCAAGTTAAATATATGAGATACTCTCTTTATTATGGAGTTTTATCCAACACCAACTCACAAACCATCTATTTTTTATATCTCGTATTAATTAAAGTCACCAAATGAATCTTCTGGAGGAAGATTGAGCATACTCTAGTTATTGGCCTATTTGTACTAGTCCGGTACTAGCCAGTTTAAAAGGAATAAACTTTTATTTCGAATGAATGAAACTAAATTTATAGAAATGTATGCTCAACAACAAGAAACTCAAACCTCTTATGTCAAAAAATAAACCAATTGAAGCGACCCTATATAGAAGTTATCAGTTATGTGTACGCCATTCGAAAAACAGTCATAAGACAATATTTATTTAATTTTCATTGTTATTTTTGTTGAATTTCAAGATGTTGTTTCTCAGAAAAAAAGCGGAGCGGACCTTTGTTCATTTGAAGAATTTTCATCCAAGGATCATCGCACTCAATTATGAAACACCCTGTATATTGTGATATTGGCTACAGAAATTCTTGATTTTTATGACATTATTTGCCAGTCAGAACATTATTCCAAATTAATTTCATCTCCACATGAGAAATGGGTTTTTAGACACCTGTAAACTTCACACGATGAGAACAGAGACTGTGATATGCAACAAACTGGCATACCACTACTAGATGCGCATTTCGATAATGTCATTTAACAGAACAGTAACTGTTCCCTTTCACCACACAATTGCATTTCGTTTCTACAGCGTTATTCAAAGAGTATGCAATAAATAGAAAACATTTTTATTATTCATTTCACAAAAAAAAATTATTTATGATAAAAGTGCTCATCGAGATACTCATAATGGGTTATCGAAAAATTATGATAGGTTTTTGGTTTGACGAAAAAATAATTTTGTTCGAAAAGTCATCAAGAATAAAATATCTCTATTTTCCATGATATAGAAAAAATCATTGGGAATATTTAGTTGTCATCTAATGAGCTATTCAGATTTTGAATATCAATAAAATTCGGATAATACTGATTTATCATACTTTTTTTTTCATTTACATTCCCACTAGGGCCTCTGTTACGTCATCGTCTCATCATTCAAACCATCTTCGATGAAATACTTATTAAAATATTGGCATTATATCATGAATTCATAACAATATCTAGGAGATAAATGGCCTGACAGCCTGAGAGGGTGGTCGTGGGAAAGGGTAAGTCCATCCCGAACAGACCACCACTCAAAAAGGGTACCGGCACCTCCAGAGGGAAGGAGAGAAAACCGCCCTCTGAGAAAGATGGCGGGGGAGGACCGTCAAAAGACGGTAAATAAGGGTCTGGCTGATACAGTCAGACTCTTGCAGGGAAACCTGCAACATGCCAAGGCCGCCACCTACGTCCTTGGCAAGACATTCATAGAGGAGCGGATAGATCTGGCCCTCATCCAGGAACCCTGGACCTCCAACACAGGCCGAGTTACCGGCCTGAATAACACATCTGGTAAGGTAATTGCGGTCAGCTCTGGGATAAAACCTAGGGCATGCATTCTAGCCAGAAACAATATTAACTATTTTATTCTTTCAGATTTCTGCACCCAAGACATGGCAACTATCCATATGAAATTTCCAGAGAGGGGAAGCATGACAGAAATGATCGTCTGCTCAGCATACTTTCCTGGAGATGTGGGGGCGGAACAACCTCCTCCAGCGGCCGTGCGAGAATTAATTGCCTTCAGCAGGAGGAACAACACCCAGCTAGTGATAGGATGTGACGCCAATGCGCACAATGAAGCGTGGGGCAGCACAAAGATGAGGGGTGAGTCTCTTTTTAATTACTTGATAGGGGAGGAGCTTACAATTAACAATGTGGGCTCTGAGCCAACCTTCGTCAATAGGATTAGGAGAGAGGTACTAGATTTAACGATCAGCTCAGAATTTCTAAGCAACAATATATCCAACTGGAGGGTGTCCTCTGAGCCATCATGCTCAGATCATAGCCATTGAACATTGAAATAGGCCCCAGGCCAGTGGTACAATACCGAGACATGCGGAGCATGGACAGGGACGGATACAAAACCTCTCTGAAGAACCATCTCCAAAACGGATTGACCACAATAAATGGTCATGATCAAATATATATTGCTGCAGAACATCTACAAACTGCACTTATCTCAGCGTATCAATGAAAACTGTCCACTAAGGGAGAAGAGGGATAACCGAAATGCTTCCTGGTGGAACAAAAATCTGGATAAAACACGAAAAGAAGTTCGAAGATTATTCAACCGAGCTAAGGTATCAGGTGAATGGGACAATTACAGGTCTGCTCTAACCACATACAATAAAGATATCCGGAAAGCAAAACGAGAATCATGGGAACGATTCTGTGAAAATGTGTCCAACACATCAAGCGGAGCCCGTATCCACAAGATTCTATCCAGAGAGCCGACACAGGAGCTGGGATCACTCAGACGTCCAGACGGCTCCTTAAGGAAAGAGACACTAGAGCTATTAGCTAATAATCACTTCCCAGGTAGCCTGATTCTGGACAATCGACCTCCAGTCACAAATATATGCCTGATTGAACGACCCCACAGAGATGACTGGATGGTTGCCAACAAAATAATCACACCGCAGGCGATAAGATGGGCGCTTAACTCGTTCCACCCATACAAATCGCCTGGAGAGGATGGCATAGCTCCAGCTCTGTTACAAATCGGACTGGAACAGATTATGCATATCCTTATAAGACTCTTTAGAGCTTGGAACTATATACCATCTAACTGGACCGCGACTAGGGTGATCTATATTCCTAAGGTGGGTCGGACTGATCCACACCCAAAATCGCTCAGACCCATCAGTCTGACATCCTTTCTGTTGAAAAGCATGGAGAAAATACTTGGTGGGCACATAAGGTGTGGTGCACTAATAAAGCACCCCCTCAATGTTCACCAGTATGTCTACCAGGCTGGAAAATCGATCGACAGAACTTGCCCTCAATAACCTTGTCTCAGGAATAAGCGTCGCCCTGGAACACCAGGAGGTAGCAGTCGCTGCATTCCTGGACATAGAAGGAGCATTCAATAATGCACTACCTCACTCCCTCTATGAGGCCACTGTCTCTAGAGGAATTGAACCGCTACTATGTGACTGGATAAGAACTATGCTTCATAACAGAACAATAACGACCTCTCTACAGGGGGAAAGTGTCAGCTTCAAGCCAGCCAGGGGCTATCCCCAGGGGGGGGTCCTCTCCCCACTGCTATGGTCACTGCTGGTGGATGATCTGCTGGCCATTCTCTCACTCTGGGAGGTCGATCTGCAAGCATATGCTGACGATCTGGTCCTAGTAATAAGAGATAAATCCGAAAAGACGATCTCCTACGTCCTTCAGGATATACTGGATACCATTTATAAATGGTGTGAGAGGAAGGAAATGTCCATTAACCCCCACAAAATTGTCATAGTATCGTTCACCAGGAAAAGGAAGCTGGAACATTTAATACCTCCTTCCATCAATGGTGTAACAATTTCATTTGCGAGTGAGGCAAAATATCTGGGAATAATCCTAGATAAAAAGCTGAACTGGAACTCGCATTTGGAAAAGACTATCCGAAAGGCTAGCCTATCATTATGGACATGCCGCAAAATATGTGGCAAAACATGGGGCATGTCACCAAAACAAGTTTACTGGCTGTACGTGACCGTCATACGACCAATGATCACGTATGGCTCTGTAGTCTGGTGGAACAAAGGCCAACAAAAAATGGCCCAGGTTAAACTTAACGGACTACAGAGACAAGCGTGCCAGGCGATTACTGGGGCCATTCGCTCCACGCCAACGGCAGCAATGAAAGCTCTTCTTGGACTACTTCCTCTCCACATAGATCTGGAGAGAGAGGCAAGATGGGCAACATACAGACTCTACCAAGCGGCCATTAGTCTACCGCAGGCATGTGTCATGAAAGGCAGCAGCATGCTGGAAGGCATAATAGCTCACAACATTCTGGGAATGCCCTCAGACATCATGCCTAAAACCACTAACCTCAACATGTCCTACACCGTGGTCTTCCCTGAAAGAGAAGATTGGGTTCGGAATGAAACTGACCTATGGAGGGCAAATGAAAGGTGGTTCACCGATGGTTCCAAAACTTTGGAAGGTGTCGGAGCCGGAATATATGGTATGAACCCAGTAGTGAAACGCTCATTCAGTTTGGGTAAATTAGCTACGATATTCCAGGCAGAGGTATATGCCATTGAAATGTGTGCAAGGGTGCTGGAAAACCGACACCTCACACGAAAAACAATAAAAATATTTTCAGATAGTCAAGCAGCACTGAAAGCGCTTGAATCCAACTGCTTTAAATCCAGAGCAGTATGGAACTGCAGAGACACCTTGAACCGACTAGCACAAGGCAACAACGTTACCCTAGTTTGGATACCAGGTCACACGGGACTAGAAGGAAACGAAATAGCGGACGCCCTAGCAAAAGGGGGGCCGAAACAACGTTCACTGGGCCAGAACCAGTCATCGGTTTAGCATATAGCACTGCCAAGAATGCTACAACCGCCTGGGCAGACAATAAAAGACTTGAGTATTGGCTCAGTCTACCAGGACTAGCCCATTCCAAAGCATTTATTGCTTGTACAAGGAAAAAACAGGACTCTGACAAACTTCTAGAACTCAGTAGAGCACATCTCAGAGTTATAGTAGGTTTGCTCACTGGCCACTGCAAACTCAAACACCACATGCATGAATGAATGAATGAATTATAAAATAAGGAACTGACATTCCTTGGCATTCTTTAATTAGGAAACAAACTATGTATCACTTACAGATATATCCCTAACAGAAACAAAGAACAAAGTTCACATCACCATGAACAACCAACGTGTTGGTTTGAATGTTCTGGTAGATCTTCTTTTGACTTTCCCTTCAACACTAACACAGATGAGGTTTGAAAAAAGAAATGAACAAAAAAAAAAAAGAAATAGCTGTAATGTAAGTAACGACTTGCCGAGAGGTATCGATGAAAGTATAAGAAGAAAGAATGAAATTTCGAATTTTCAAAATTAAAACAACCCAAGATAAAATACATATCGGTTCCATAACGAACAAATATCACCAGTATACACTAGATACTATATATATATATATATACTAGAACTTCAGAAAGAATCTTATAGGTTGGTGAGCGGACAGAACCATAAGCCCAATGGTTTGAGTTTGCCAGTGAAAGAGGCCAGAATTCTAACCGATACCGTTCTCACAATCTCCGGATTCAGAATGATATGCTTTTAAAGTGCGCTATCGTAACGATGCCACTATTGGGCATTCCGCGAGGATGTGGGTGCAATAATCTAGAAACTTCTAGAATTGGTTCTTGTTCAAACGTTGAGCTTTTCGGCCAAATAATCGACCTATTCGTTTTCGGAGACACCGGTGTGAACAGGGTTCCGCTTTCGGAGATTGTCCATTTACCCCGGCACTGGCTGATTCACCTGTTCTGGAACCATCATATGTGTATTAGATGATCCCAGTGGTAGTGATCAGGCGGTATCCGATCTGTTGCCAGTCCTCCCTTTCGGGAATGACTGACTGCGCCCTTCTGCTCGTTCGTATGGCAGGTAAAGAATTGTGACTTGGCATCTTGAGAAGGAGGAAATCTCTAACGGTTTGATTTCATGATGGAGAATGTTCAAAATTCAGCCAAGATTCATGTTAGTTCGTTTATTCATTTATTGAAATCCATAGCCAGTGTGGCTGAGGGCTTGGCCCTTTTGAGCCTTGCACCAAGTAGTATAATTAGTAGTGTTAATATTGTATGGTACGAAATTTATCTTGTATTATTAGTTTCACTTTGCCCCCATGGTTCTTTGAATAAAATATTTATATTTTGTTATTATTTAAGTGTTTCTCTACGACCCCTAGTCACAGAGTAGCAAAGGGTAGCAACCCTAGTTGCGGCTCATAGTAGAGGCTACGAAGGCCCTATAAAAGCCCTTTTCGTGACATTTCGCCATTGGTTGGAGCTTCTCAGGCGAGCAGTAGTTTGCGTGCCTCATGTTCAATAAAGAGTTGCCGGAGAGGCAGTCCTGTGAGTTTCCCCAACGTCATGGTGGGTGCCGCCCTCATTGTACTTGTTGCAAGAAAGGAAAGTCTGTGAGCCACTGCACTTTGCCATCATATGGTGGCAGAAAACTAAAAACCTTTCACGTTCACCCTTACTCGCCGCTGAAAGTTCTGGCGGAGCCGAATATTTGATTAGTCATAACTCTGCTAAAAATGGTCGGAGAAGGAAAAAGAAAGTTCATATCGTTTCTGAAGGCTCCTACTTTCTCATGCAAATATAATATGCGAGTATTTGAGTACCTAAAATGTGTTTTGTCACTCTTAACGGAGATGTTTGCGAATGATCCGAAAATCATGAATAATTTAGTAAACATGGAATTATTTTACTGAAGCAGCAACCCATACCCTCTTTGGACTATAAACAACAACAATTTTAAAGTAGTGTTACAGGTCCTGCTTATACATGCCAACAAAAAATATTGTTTTACTACTGCCTCATTTTCAACTTACCCATAAAATCGGCATTCTCTTCACTGAATGTTGAAAATAATCGCTTATTCATATTGAATAACACTATTGTGAAGTGCAAACCTCAAGCTTGAAATCACATACTGCATTTTTTATGTAGGATGTGTATGAGCGATTATTTTCAATATTCACTGAAGAAATTGCCGGGATTATAGGCGAGTTGAAAACTGAAGCAGGAGTAAAACCTAGTTTTTTCTTTGGTATGTATAAGTAAGACTTGTCTCACTAGTCTTAAATCGTTGCATATGGTCCAAAGAGGCTACTGATTCCTGCTTCAGTATAATTATTTCATATCAACCAAAATATCAATGACTTTCGGATCTTCCGTAAATATCGTAGAAGGGTTATGTGAAATGAGACAAAACACATTTTAGGTACTCAGAAGTAGAAGTCTTCAGGAACAATATGCAATTTTTCTTTTCCTTTTACTATAATTTTTAGCAAACTTATGACAAATCTAATTTTAGGCCCTGCCTGAACTTGCAGTGGCGGGTTAGCTCGAGCATGAAATGTGACGTCGGCGTTAAACCACGTTTTCTGAGAAAACGAGCGTATATCATAAGGTATTACTAAAAATCATTCTTGTGAAGAATTGAATTATCTCTCATCCTATCGAAATCGTTTTTTGATAAATCTTATGTTTTCTAAAATAACAACAAAAAAATACATTTTTTTTAAACGAAAAATTTTTTAGGTTCCACCCCTGATTTTTTGGTAAACATTTTTTTTAATAATACATGATGTCGAGATGTCATGTGCCAAGTTTCAGAGTGCTACAATTCATTCTTCACTTTTTGCTCGAGTTTGTCTGTTTTTACTATAAATTAATAAAACCTAAATAAACACACAAACATTTAATATGAATGAATCTTCAATGTTTCGAGAGTAACAGTTCACAGAAATAAGACTTGTGATTCTAATAATAATATTCAATATTAGATACCTTGAATACGAGGTTGAATATTTTACCTATCCTAATAAGATGTTTCAGGAAATCAATTTTGCCAGCACAAAATACTATGTGGTGGTTTACGTATAATATTTGTTGCAAAATATAATAATAATTAAAATATAAAAGGTAAGATTTTATTCTATATAAAATATTTAATTGAAACCTGTTCCTCTGGCGACACCACCTTGAAGATTCAGTATCCTAGGCCAACCAGGACTGCGGTTATGTAGGAAGTGATTCTACGAAGGCTTCCGATGAAGAAGGCTTTATCCTATTTGAGTACAATCAGCTGTTCATCAGGCTGAACCAAAGCCTAGGAGATAACCAACCAGAACAGGAACCGTGAAAATTCTCTAGATGAAAATCCTCCGGGTACAACAACCCTATAAGTGTTTTTTAGTGAATAACTGTCGTAAACTATAACTAGCATGAGAATGATGAAAAGAAAAGTTGGAAAACTCACCTTCCTTGAAGAGTTTTATCTTGTAGAAAAAACAGACATTGGCACGGTACAAAGTATTCTAACGCTAAATTTTCGTAAATATGTCCAATGTAGGCCTCTATCAAAAGCCAGGACGTTGGGGTTGATGGTGAGGTGGATATAACGGAATTTCCACAATGGATCACTTAACAAATTCAGGATTCGTCAGCCAAACAAAACCAGGAACACCTATATGGCTAGACACCTGTAGCTTCCCCGAATTCTACCACCGAACTGATCGGAAATGAAATCCACTTTCTTCTTCTTCTTTTCGGAAGATAGGGTACTAACATTCCGATATATCAATATTTACATTTTCCATACATAACCGACCAATCGGTTGTCTCTGGTCAGACACCCCAAAAGCTGGTTTGGCTACACTGATGGACAAATGAAATAGTTGACAGCTTACAGCTGAAATGACAGTTGACGAAAAATTCAAATACAACCAAACCATTAGGTTAATAATCACAGTAAACCCAAGAAATTAAAATAAAGACAATAATTTTATATAGGACAGTCACAATAACCAGAACGTAGACAAACATATAAATCAACCACGAAAATTCAGTTGAAGACAACATCGGATGCCAAGTGAGTAGGATAATTTTCTTTGAAGTTGTTTTATTTACCTCTTTTCAATCATTTTTAGATCGACACTTGTGAAGCATCTTCCACAGTAAGCAGAAATACAAGCTATAATTCTGAAAAAAAAAAGGATTATACGTATGCAGTTTCAGTCGGAACAAGTCGAAAATAGAAAACTAATTCTGATGATGAATCAAGAACATATTAATTATTTTCCTTGTCGTGACAACTTTTAAAAAGCGATTTATCATGAAATGTGGTTTTTGGAATCGAAATTAGCATTGGGATTTTGACAAAGTTTCTATTAATGAAGTTAGACAACCAACTTTACACATCTATGTGAGTTGTTTTAATGCTCACTGAACACGTCACCACAGAGTAAAATCTATATTGCTCTAAAACTTTTTAAAAATTAACAAAGTACAGTAGCGAAAATTCACATACTACATCGGTATAACAATCGTAGCGCCGCGTTATGCCTGTGGATCTGTAGATATAGGCTGAGAACACATTATATTATTATAATTATTATTATTTTTTTTTTTGGTGTGTTGGCATCGACTACTATGGTCATTATTATAATTATTATTATTATTATTATTATATTATTACTTTGTTGGTATTTACCCATTAAGCCCTGTCTACGGAGCTCCGATATATGCTGAGGGCGGACTGACGCCATTTATCTCGGTAGTCACTTTCATCAGCTTGTCCATCATTCCATCAAGTACCCCTACGAACCACCATTTTAAAAGAGTAAACATCGATATTTAGATCGTTTTTCCTCCTCTTTTCGGACGGTGTTCGTTTCGCCTGGAGCCGAAAATTATGAAAATCTTACATCTATGATCGAGAGGTTTGTTAGCTTGACTTTGCCTGAGGATGGGGAATAAGTAATTCCAATAGATTCGTCACTTCGCATTCTCCACAACGAACTCAATATCCCCCACGGAACATGAGGTAACACCGGTGTTTCGTCTATACCGTACAAGTGTGACAGCATGTAGTAAATTACTCGACCGCACATACTGCAAATGGATTATGGTCCCAGGAGCCCAACGACACGCTCTGCATCTAGTGTCCGGGACCTATTCATCCATCACGCGACAACGGTAGACCAGGGTGTTGAAGACACCATTTTGGCACGTCATTATGAATCCCTCGGTCTCTGACTTCAGCATACTTCACCTGAGAAATACGAAGATGAAGTTGATGGATTAGCCAAAGTCTTTAGTAATGAAGAAGATTCCATGCATTGGCTTACAGTGGCGGATCCAGGGTACTGTTATGAGGGAGGGGGGTAATCAATATAAATATTCTCATTTAAGAAAAGAAAAATATGAATATATTTCCAATACACATATTATGAAATGATAAAAACAACCAATAAAATGGTTCGGTATGTAAGAATTGCAAATAAAAGTATTCGAAACACTCAAATTACGTTATTTTGAAATATACTGCATTCATCCTCAGACCTTAGGACGACAGTATGAGTATTTTGGAATAGGCCTCGGGGTGTTGTTACCCCCTTTAACCCCCCTGGATCCGCCACTGTTGGCTTATCCATATGTAGCTGCACGAGGATCTTGTTGCGTCTTCGGTTTCAAAAATAAGTGTACTCTGGTATGAACTCGCCTTTATTAATCAAACTTTACTTGACAACACTGTAATACAAGTCACTGTTAAAATACTTGTATCCAAGGTAACTCAAGGTAACTTTCTAACTAACTTACTTCATCTCACAAATGCATTGCTTTTATATACAAATAAAGTTCTAGAAAACTTAAGAAATCAATAGAACACAAATAGAATGTTCGACGATTGATCCAGAACAAAAGTTAGTGCTTCTAGATTTTTCCATCTAATTCATCGAACGATCTCGAACAATTCGAGAAGTCTTTATCAAATTTCAGGTCTGTAACAATATTATCATTATTATCATCTGATATGTCTTTTTATGTCAGAAGAGAGCCAATATACTTGTTCTTTTACAGAATTTCAAAAGCATCAATTGAAGCATTATGATTTATTAATATGTTTCAGTATTTTCTATGTAAATACAATATCAATTTTCATTCGAATCATTGTCTAATCATTTTGAATATATACATAGGTACTATAATTTTTTTCATTAATTTATAATAAATAATGTGAATACTATTATAAGTTTGTCATATTCCAATAACAGGTATGATGTAATAAAATACAGTATATTATAATTACAATAAAAATGCATACCAAGTATAATGTCTCCGCAGTATACTTGGTATGCATTTTAATTGTAATTATAATGTACTGTATTTTATTACATACTTTACCTTTGACATCATTTCTTGGAATGTCCTGCAGGATATAATTAAGACTTCATTGAAACCGTCGATTATTCAAACAACCAAAATTCTAGCATATTCATGAATATCAAATTACTCTTTCCTAATTTATCCAAATAATGTTTCGTCAATTTGTTGGCCAACAAATCAATTTGAAGTGAACTATCGAAAGAACTGTGATGACTGATTCTTTTTCAATTTCGTTAATGGTGACCCAATAATACTTCATTATTTATCGAGCCCAAGTATGTCATTATGTTTGTCGTTTGGATGTCCATCGCCTATGATAATTATACACGTCGCCGAATTTTGTTTATATTGATTTTATCTAAGGCCGGCCTGCTTTACATAATCGCTTACGAAAATCTATGAATTATTTATCAATTCACATTCGGTTCCACTGAGCTCATTGATTAGTTCGAGTATCGCGATATGGGTTTGGTGACAATGAGGACAAATTGAAAGAAAGATTATTGATCAAGTTCCTAGGTTGTCGGGCGATTAGATCACTACAGTAGTATTACTACTATGCTCTACCATATCAATATTCAGAAAAAAATGCGAAAAATGGACACAATGATTTTACGTTTTGAATGTACTGTGGAATACACAGAAATAAAAATAAAATATGAAACTTACTCAAATGATAAACAAGCACATTCTGTTTACTATTCTCATTATAAGGAAAGTTCAGGTATCACAATAACGAAAATGAAAAGAAAATAAAACAGGTGAATTTATTTTACAGCAAATAATGAAAATAATTCAAAACGAAATTAAAACTGAATTGCTCGTCAGCTACCCAAAACATCAATACTACGTCACTTTCGATCAATAACGAAATCCTGTCAAAATTATTATTTTCCATGGCAAATAGCCTATAAATATCTAATATACAAATGTTATCATAGCGTTTTGACTATATTGAATAGTTGTTGTAAAATGTGTCTTATGGTCAGCATATCCTAAGATTATCTGACTGCCAGTTTTGCTAGCTCCTTTAGCGTTACCCAGGGTGCATGTGTGGTATTCTACTACGGACGAGAACTTTACACCAGAGATTGCATACTCTCAGCACAAATGGGGCAAGCAACCAGCTCCTACACTTTGTGAGAAACCCAAACCATCAGACACATCACAGAAAAATGTACCATACGATCATATAATGGTAGACTTCCTGATAGCGACCCTAGAGTTTATAGATTACATAAATAGATTAAATGTTCGTTTGTAATATTTTAAATTATGTTTCAAACTTGTATATGTATATAATATGCTGTGTTGTATTGTACTCTCTATTCTAGTAATTTTACATTCTAAAATTCTCTTTTAATGTGTCTAATAGCCATACGATAAATGAAATAAATCATCAATTGTTATCCCAAGAAATTCCCAGTAAGCCGTTGAAGTATATTGAGTATTGCGAAATAATCAGCTGTTGGGTTTTATCAGCATTGTGGTGCAAGAAGTTAGCAGCCAACCAATTATCAGCAGTATCAATTGAGTGCTGACAAATTCCACTACTGAAATAAGGAAGATCCGAACTTCCTGTGAAATGGGTCTGATGTCGGATGTCATTTTGTATGGATACAAATTTAGAATTCTATAGATTTTCCCAAATACCAAAACTATGTAAATTTAACGCGCGTTTCACCAATAAAGTTAACTTCATCAGGACCTTTTGTTCACCAAATGGGCGTCGAGTAAAATTGATATAGTTTCAGTGTTTGGGTAGTTTTTCACCTTGATGATTGAGAATCAAACATATAAATTATCGGTTAATGGAGGCAATATTTGTTTTCTGATGAGGACTTGCCGCTACCTATACCTATTGTACCTATAGGAAACTTTATTAAATTTGAGATGAAACAAAACTGACATATGTCAGCCATAAGTTTCACAAAGAATTGATCCTGGATACCAATATCAAATTGAACTGGGTGAAAAAAATATCAAGTTTTTCTGTAGAACTATTGTAATGCATACCAAATAACTCATATTGCTCCATCCGTTTCCACCATTCTCCAGTGTATACTTACCTGAAACAATAGAAAAGATATATAAGAGAATATTGAAAATATGTGTGATATAATGTTCAATACATAATAAATTACTCTGCCATTTTATAGTATATTCACATTTCAAACACGGAAGATGTCAACCAGAGCTCGTGACCGCCAAACTAGAACAGGCGTATTATGCTTGTTAACCCCGTGAAATGAATTTGAAAATGTATACATATTTCATATACTTCTTGAAATGTGAACTAAACAAGATCAGGACAACTATTTGAAACAAATAGTCAATAATTTAATTGAAATCACAAAAACAAATCACCGCGGAAGTTTTAAATAAAATGCAGCTTTAATAATTGTAACGCAACCAAGATGAATACAAGTCTGTCGGGTCAGGTTAATGTTCTATCAATAGCGTTGCGAGAATTGGCAATCACGTGGCGGACACATTGTTTACATAGTACGTATTTGAAATAATAATATACAATAGATGATATTATTCCGAAATTGTAAATATAAATATTCGTTATTATAAACGTTCCGGTTTTGAGATATCGGTCTTTCGGACTCTTGTTAAAGATATTTTAAAAATTATGAAATAGCCGAAAATGTTTTAATTCCACGGAAAAAAACCCTTCAGAAGCTCGAAGGAATCTTCGGGTTCGGTAACTTGTGGTTCCAAATCTGAACAGTTCACTGAGAAAAACTATCCATATCAAGAAAATTTGGCAGATTTTGTGGATAACAGTAAAAATATGAGAAAACAGAAATATCGATCAAATGTCAGTGGTGGAACGATGGACAATTTTTGCCGAGAGAATATCGACCATGGAAATTCCCATAAAATAAAGGGCAGATAGTTACCTTTTCTGAGAAAATTCCAGCCAAACATATTCTTCTGATTGGAACCCAAAAATTTCAATGTATGGAATATTGAGTAGCTCTTTGCACATAGAAAATCAACAGAATGTTACGATAATGGATCTAATGACGATGGATCTGAATTGATCCTCCCACAAACTGTTGATATTCCGAGTAATGGCAAAGACAACAATTTATTGAGGTGATATATGATGTATACTGTTGGAAATGTGATATCGTCTTTCTGATGTCTCTACAAAGTCCATGAATCAGATCTCAAAGGCGAGCATATTTTATATCAATTCTAAATATGTATGTATTCGTTATTTGTCTGATTCAAAACGGTTTCGATTATTGCATATCCACTTTACCAAAACTTGCAATCTCGCATTGAGCTCTTTATTCTTTGACAACAATTTTAGACCGATTTCAAATTTATATACTTTTCCTAACCCTTCTACAGGTCCAAGATTGAATTTGCCATAGTACGTTTGAATATGCCCACTGTTATCAGTTTTGTGGTAGTACCATTCTGCTCCCTGCTCTCAAGTCTATCTCCTATGTGCTCCGGATCTTCTAATGAACTCCTGAAGTTTTCTCACGAAGTTTTTCTACAGGATGACATCTTCTGCATTAGAGTGTCCGAAGTTATCCATCTTCCAGGGCTTCGGACACTATATGTAGAAGGCTGTTTTTTTTTTCTTCTCATCACAGAACTTGTATAGTGTGGTCTTGCTGTATCCTCAGCATATGCAAGAGTTTTCTCAGGTGGTAGTACCCAGTTAGGAGTCTTATCACCTTCCTAAGAGAGTTTGAGAAGTTTTGAGACCTGGTCCGTTAGCCCCATCACCATCATCTTTCCATAAGTATTGCTAGAGACACTCTCCAAAGATGATGGTTCTTAACACATCTCTCCGTGTCCTGTTTAATGTCACCAAACGGGATTCCGCAGGCAGATGACTCCGGTCCGATGAGAGTTAATGCTGCCCCCGCTCTTGCTAGGGCGCCTGAGCTCTCATTCCCCTGAATATCACTCTGACCTGGTACCCAGATAAGTTTCACATTGTTTTGTCACTGAGGTTTTTGTGAGTCTCCCAACGTAGTTTGAAAGCAAACCTGCAGGATCGCAGGTTATTTGTTACGGCTTGACTGTTGAAGAGAATGACTGTGTGTTGATTTCTAGGACCCATCTTGAGGCTTGGACCAATGTCTTGCCTCATTTTCTTGCCATATATTCCAGCCTCTACCGCATTGTTTGTCTTAGAGCCATCCGTGTACCAGATTCCCCCTTTTTGACAGAATTGGTATGACCTTTGATGTGACTTCCCTACCTTGTATGATGGTGGTGTATGTTCCATCAAAGAGTATGTTGGAGTAATTTGGTCTACGAATCTCAGATGTGTCGACTCTTATGACCTACATTAGGTTGGAGTGGCTTAAGTTATTGCCCTTCCATTGGCCCAGGCACTTCAGTCTGAATCTTTATAGGTCTAAGTGTGCAAATTGGTAATACCATGAGCATACCCTCCTTCATAGTTCTTTAAGTTAAATTTTAATACTCTGGAGAAATTGAAATATCACTCACAATATTAAATTATAGGACTAACTCTATTAGCACTAGCGAATTAGTCTTTGAACATATAACAATATCATTCGAAAATGTTTATTGCAAATGAATGAACTGAAAACTCACTTTTCCTATTTAGTCTCTCCAGTTTGTTCTTTCATTTTCACATGGTAATTTATCATTTTGTAATGGGGATTTATCAATTACCTACTGTACTAGTTCACATAATGTGCGAATTAGGGCGATGAAAAGCTATTAGATGACGCCAAATCAGGAAATTCCCATGCCAACAAAATCTATCATCGTGTAATCAATAATCAAATAATTCAACTACACTTTCTTGTTAAATCTGAATATTAATCACGAAATGAATCACTCCAGATGCGGTAATTTCAAAGAGGATTTCCATGATAACCATCAATCAATACATCCTCAATCTGGAGTCATTGTAAATTAAATAATTATAACTTTTGATAAGAAATTACATGCATGAGGTGCGTGTACCGAAGAAAATAGTATTAGCAATTAATTTATGTATGATGATCACGTCGCATAACTGGTTCTGCCGCTTTATTAATACCATAAAATCAAAATCTAAGATTAAATGGTACAGTTGGACGTGGAGAAGCAATTCTGAATTTTTCGAACCGCGCCTTAGATGTTTTTAGACGAGTATCATCGTATAGGTATTTTTTTTATTTCCATAAATATTTTCTGTTTAATGGGTACTGATTAAATCGATATTCAGAGAATTTTATGAGATTCTATCCATTTTGCGGTTCTCAAGAAGTTTTATGTCAGGGGTATAGGCCAAATCTTACGAAATTTAATCAGAAACCAATAACTACAAGGCAAACTACGTGAGTGGAAGAATAGTTTACGTAGAATAGTGCAATTAAGCTTGAAACACCTGTATTAAAAGTTTGCTGTTTGCTGTAGGTGAATTAAAACCCATAGGGGTTTCCAAAAGATTACTTCTGCAACTAGAGATAAATCAAATTGACGTTTCACGGTGTACTTTTATAGAAATGCATATTGAAAGTATAATTCGACATATTTTGAACATTTGATTAAAACGTTGAATCAATCAATCACTCATACTGTATTTGTCTTTGTTTGTTATGCACCCTTACGAGCACCCCTACGAGCAACCATCAAGAGTCTTCAGTAGACTTGTGCGAGCTATGCATGACGAGGGTCTGATACTTTAACGTGCAATGTCAAGCACAGTAGAGAATTCCTACTGAAAATGTCTAAGTATGCCAGTCACCCATCTAAACTGATCTTTCTAATCGACACCACCTGACTTATCCACTACATTTTTCTTCAACTGCCGACTTAATACCATAATTTGTTTTATCGTTCAAATATTTTTTTCCACTTTCACCGAGTCATTTGCAAAAATGTCGAGAAGGTAAGTATTTGCATTTTCCACATCCAATAATTACGATATTTCTGTAGGAATCGCAACGTGTTCCTTCAAAAAATACAGAAAACCTCCCAAAAACCAAAACCGTGACAATGAATAATTAATTGTTGATGAATTACAAATATGTATGAACACTCTCACAAATAATTTACACAATCTTTATTTCGAAATATGTATGTAAGGTCCATACAGTGTATATATTGTTTTCTCTTCGGATGTAAAATAACAAATTCAGAGAGTTTTCTGTAAAAGAAAAGGATACGTAATTTATATTCAATTTCAAATATCTGTCAGTCTTTTCATCACATGAACGTTTCAAATCATTGACTTTCTTCTGAAATAAAAACATCACGAGTACTATTTGAACGTTAAACTCATCAAGCGTAACGGTATGTTTAATATAAAAACAAAGGGCCAAGATAAGGCAACTATATATAGGCACAGGGCAAAGGGAAAACAAAAGATACAATCAGTTTGCCGTAATGACCTGATAATTATATTATAAATGATCATTTTTCATGTCCAGGGAAATCTAACGACTTGTTAGTTTCTCATTTTTCTAATGGTATCTCAATTAAAGTTACATTTGAATATAGAAACAGTGTCACTGGGGAGGAGAATGCTGATTACCACTCGACAGAAACATTAAGTAACTGAACGTGGCTTTACAATTCATTACTAAAATAATATTTTTTGTCAGAGGTCTAACAGTGTTGAATGTACCAGTGATATACTTCAATTATTTGTTTTCGAAATTGTTTTCTTCAAAAGAACTGGAAAGAACTGGAGTTCTGATTTTCTATTTTCTTCAAGTTAATATCATAATAATAAAGGTCTTTTTTATTTTCAATAATATACAAAAGTAGTATATTGTATACCTAGGCGGCAAAGTGGCATTTTTCAGGGTGAAAAAGAACCTTAATGTCGTGGTTTAAACATTATTTTTTATCCTACACAATAATTGTTGTTAATATTTTTTCTACAAAAATTTTATATATTAAAAAACTGACAAGTTCAAACAACTTCAAACAAACATTAAATATGACAATTTATGATTCAATGAATATACAGACAGTGACAATCGCTAACAATTTATTTTTATACTAACGTGAAATGGCGTCTTCACCTAGCCTGAAAATGCAAAATGTATGTTCTTGGCTAGCCGTGAAAAAGGTTACTTTCTCTCCTCCGTAGAGCCGGTAAAATTCAATTTCCTCTCAGTGTTGGATAAAAAAAAATAATGAACTAAACATTTCTAATCTGATAAAAATAATGGTGAAGTTCAATTCAATCAGAAAAGACTTCACTGAATGAATAATTGTTTTTCCACTTAACCCCTTATGAAAGGGGATATGCTGAAATGTTCAGCGAATACTATGAAAAATAAAGGTAGGAAGGAAAAAATTATAGGAACAGGTATTTTTGTTAGAACTTTCAAACCGGAAGACTCGAAGTACTTCTAGCTCTACTCGCAAAGCGCTGTAGGTTATATACCATGTGTCGATCGAATTCTTTCGGCCTCAAACTGCACCCAAGTTAGCACGATATACAGGGTGTATCTTAAATGATGCCATTAATTTCGTGTGGTAATTCATTGACATATTTTCTGAACAAGAGTTCATATAAACGTGTGTCCTAACTTGCTTAGTTTCCGAGTAAAGGGGTGTCAAAAGTTTAATAAAAAATCAGTTTTTCATGAATTTCTTAATATTCTCTACGCCGATTCTGATTGAACTTCGTGTGTTTGTTGGTAGTAACAAGGGGCTTCTTTTCACGAAATTAGATTTTGAATTTTGAATTCCAGTGGCGTCGCAGTCGATTCCCTTTAGTCGGAAATGAAACAAGTTAGGACACACGTTTATATAAACTTTTTTTCATAAAATGTGACAGGGAATCACCTTCTGAAATTATTGACAACATTTAAGATACACCCTGTTGTTATAGGTTCATACACACTCACCTCGTATAATAGTTATAATGTTTATACAAATAAAAGATACATGACGTTGTCAGAACTTACTGTCAGATTAAAAATCAGAATTATACCTATTTGAAAGAGAACGTAATTTTAATTCTCTTATAAAACTATGGCGCAGTCTTAGTAAATTATAAGGAATAATTGAAAATGGAGTTAAACAAATCGAAAGAACTTGATATATATGGAAATATTGCTGAGAATTTCCGAATTTTCCAAAAAAGACATTCGTATATACATAACTGCAACTGAAACTAACAAAAAGTTGCTAGACTAAAGAACCTACTCGGATCTGATGCCTTGAAACTTTACAAATCCATATCCAAAATCCCGGAAGAAAATGAAACAACTTCGTCAATATTAGATGTACTAGAAAATTATTATTTACCAGGAAAAAATGAAACAATGAACGTTTTCAAATTTTTTTACTCGTAAACAACAACTGGACGAACCATTTGACAAATTTTTAGCTGAGGTTTCTTTTCAAACAAAGTGAATTTTATTCACATGAAGATAAACTGTTGAAAGCACAAATTGTCCTTGGTGTGTATTCCAAATCTGTTCGAATGTGCTCCTTTAAAATTGAAGTCAAGAGAAATGAAGGAGGGTCTAGATCTTCAAGAATCTTCAGCTGTTATAGATGCGGTAGAGATCACGGATTCAAGGATTCATGTCCAGCTATTAGAAAAATATATAAACGTTGTCAAAAGCTCAATCATTTTACGAACGTATGTAAAAATGTTCATAGAGAAACTCAAAACTGTCATGAAATCAAGAACCAAGAATGTGAAGAGTCCAAAGAATCAGATTTTACTTTTTACCTTTTTAGAGGTAACTTCGTGTAATCTCCAACTAGACTGTACTTTGCCTTTTGGCAGTCAGTTTATATTTATTTATATACGTATTTATAAGTCTATTTGTATTTTGAAGACTGTCAATAAAATCTATTATTATTATTATTATTATTATTATAACCTATAACACCTGTATTATTGCCTCAACATTGTTTAAAGTTGGTATCAATTGGAGAAATGAAACAGAAATGAAACAGATATTCAAAATGTTGACATAGGAACTATCTACAAGAATCTTTATATCTTTTATCTAAGCCGTCATTTCCTCTCAAATTCAATAAATAACAAATTGATATCCAAAATATCAGAAATCTTATATAAAATAGACATATATTCAGTATGGTGTATCTTCTTTTGCAACGCATACATCAATTTAAAGGTCTTTCAATTAGCTAACCAACCATATCGATGAGTTCATATAAATATTTTTGGTATACTTCCATTATTTCACCTATCAAGTTTGCAAGTATCAATTTTCTAAGGATTCAAGAAATACGAGAACCATCTGCGTTTAAGAAGATTCAAAAGTTTTCGAAAATACATCTGCAGACATATAAAAAGCAGCTATCCCACGGGTAAGAGTGAAGAGAGGGTGAAGTAAATAGAGTCAGCCCAGCAGCGTTTCTAGCAGTCATTATAAATGTTACTTTGTTCAGTTCAGATAAATCAGTTATTTGACCGTTGAAATAAAGTATAGAGACAGAGTTAAGGGTATTCTTATTACAATATTATTTGAATGACACCTTTAGAAACCTTTTAGAATTGCTACAAAATTTCTTGTTACGCGAACTGAATTGATTGTTCCCAAACAGAAATTGCTGTCTTGGTGAAAAACTACTTGGACAAGGTCTTTCCAGATCGGTGGATAGGGAGAACAGAATAAATCAAATGACCACCTTGGTCGCCAGATGTAATTCCTCTTGACATATTTTTTGGACAAGGTCTTTCCAGATTGGTGGATAAGGAGAACAGAATTAATCAAATGGCCATACCTTGGTCGCCAGATGTAATTCCTCTTGACATATTTTTGTGGAAATACTCAAAAAGTGAAGCGCTATAAAATAGACCAAACTATTGATGACCAGAAATATCGTCTTATGCATGATGCATCAAGATGGCACAAATCATTTCAGAAGATATTGAAAAAGATCGAGTGGAGTTCACTCGTTTACCTCTTTGTACTATGTACTATCAATGGCAAAAGATTGTCAATTTGAACATTTAATGGGAAGTTGGTTGTACTTATTCGATGAAGAAGAATATTACAGTCCAAGATCCAGAGGCGAAAATTCTCTTTGAATTTATTAAAGCTGAATTTTCTTTAATTATTTATAGTCGATGTGTACAACAGATGACTCAAGAGCGACATCAATGACATAGCATTTACCGGGGTAACAAACTGGATTTATTAAAGCTGAAAAAAAATTGTTATACAACTTCTATAATGCATATCAATAAAAGTTATGTAGGTCAGTCACTCATATATTAGAACAGAGCTGGTCAGTCAGTCCGAATATACAGAGTGTTTCATAATTGAATGCTGATTTATATGGTGATAATCCCTGAGTAAGTGTAAAAAATGTTTTCATTTGAACATAGGTCCACAACCGTTTTATTTATGAGATACAGGATGATGAAATTCAACAAAAATATCTTCCCCAATATCTCTAAAACTTTCAATTTTTGTACCTACATGCAAAGTACGCTTGAAAATTCATTTTTCCCCATGATGAAGGATTTCTTAATTTTTATATTTGGCGTAGCTGTTAACATGCCCTGCCATATTTTTTTATTAAAATAATGATACGCCACTGTTTTCACCAAAAAAAATATTATTTTTGTAATTGTTCTCTATCTTTTCATAAAAATGGTCTCGTGCCTTTTTTCGTCCGGCGATTAATTTTCGATTTAAAAAACAAAATTTGCGACTGAGAAAACTGGCATATGTACAAGCATTTAATTAGAGGACAATCACAAATGTAATATCAGACTGACTGACTAGCTATGTTCTCTGTTATGAGGGACATAACTTTTATTGACATGCATTATAGAAGTTGTATTACATAACAATTCTCAACCGTAGGCTAAGCTGTAGTTAAATATAAGAGGCACTTTTTATACAAAATAAAAGACGCAAATGGCCTATACAACTTTTTATAAATGAATACCGCGGTTTTCGCCCCAGCCAATTTGCTTTGTGGAATTTTTTGAAAAAATTAATAGTGAAAAAAGTTAAAACTTCAATGGAACTCTTGTAGACAATTATAAAACCTACAAAACAATTTTTCAAACGACAGGATCGCTGCATTTTCCAATGAGAAAATCCGGGAAAACCTCGAAAAACAAATATTGTTTTTGTTTTTTTTTCGTTAACCAGCTGTCGTCCCCTTACGAACGGCAGCCCTCAAAAGTCGAAACTTGTGCGAGCCAAGGATTAATTAGGTCTTACCTTTTAACGTGCGATTCCTAGCACAAACAAATATTAAGATGAACAAACAATATTGTGGAAACTGAAAGATAATAACATATGGTTCAACTCTGTGCAAGATGTTTTTTGTCCGATGTGTAGTTTTTGTACAATCGCGTTTTGAATTATTTAAGGGGCACACTAGATGTGCCGATTTAAGGGAAATCGTCATATTCAAATTGTGCTGAAGGCATGTGGAAGAAGATATCAATATCTTTTTGGATTTTCACCTAAGAGGTGGGAAATGTGTTGAAAATGTCACTGAAAGTTGCTCCAAACGCTTGGAAGTGTGTTTGTGGCGGAATCAAAGAGCGATAGAGGGAGAATTGCATTGTTCTAATCGCCGGGGTGGTATACTCTCCTCTCCTCGGTAGTTCAAAAATATAAAAATTGTAGTTTTTGAACTTTACTTCTAGACGCCGTCCAAAGAATTTGCATATGATAATTTCCCTTAAATCTGCGCATTTTGGAAGATAATTGAATTGTTTATAACGTGATTGTGCAAAAACTACACATCGGACAGAAAACATATTGCGCAGAGTGGAACCACATGTTATCATCTATCAGTTTCCAAAATATTGCTTGTCCAGTTTCAGATTTATAAAAATTGTGAATTTTTGAAAAATGGTCTCTTTTTTGAAGTTTTCCCGGATTTTCTTAGACTAAAATGCACCGATCCGGTTGTACAAAAAACGATTTTGTAGGATTAATAATTCTCTACAAAAGTTCTATTGACTGTAAAACAGTTCCTTCAATAAATTTGGGAATATTTCCAAAAATCTAAAAAAGTTTTAATTTTTTTACTATTTCTTGTTTAAAAAATGCCATAAAACGATTTTGCTGAAGCGAAAACCGGGGTTTCTTTAACGAACTATCTTATAAAAATTAGCTAGGCCATTTGCGTCTTTTATTTTGTGAGTGAAAAAATTATATAGCTTGGTCTACCGGTAAATGATGTCGCATCGAGTCATATGTTCTACGATTCGCTTGATTGACCAAAGTATGTTTTGTGTACACGTCGACTATAACTTATTAACGAAAAGCCAGCTTAAATAAATTTAAAGCAAAATGTTCGGCTCTGGCTCTCTGTCTATTATTTCTTATTTCCTATAATGAAACAAATGTTTGACAGTGTTCACACCTCAGTTAGCCAAGAATCACACTGAACGACTAGGACCGACCGTCCGCGACCGTCCACCTACGACCAAAATTTCCAACACGTATATTCTTATCGCACAACTCACACTGTATAATCGTCATTGACCTTCATCAACCGTTTTTCAAAGATCATGTTCGAAATTGTAGTCTGCTGGAAATTTTGGTCGGTGTCACACAATCCTGACGTAATGTCATTTTGACACACATTTATGATGAACTTTTGACTTCAACAAAACTCATGTAAATAGGTATATTTCCTACCGGAAAAATAAAATGTTCTTCTTCAGTATCACTACTGCTCATTATTTAAAGCAAAACTATTGATATTATGAATTTAACTTATTTTCAATAAATGAACAGCCAATTCACATAACCTTTCGAATGTCAAATTAATGTCAGATTTACAAAATTATTCTAGTGGTCGGTCGTGGATGGTCGATCAGTGTGACTTTGAAAATTTTCATTGACCTACTTCTACTTTTGGTCGTAGGTGGACGGTCGCGGACGCGGTCGGTCCGGGTCGATCAGTGTGATTCCTCACTAAGGATCGATAACTAACAAAGCTTTCAAATGATGTATCTATCACATGACAATATTTCTATTGAAAAAAAAAATACCGATTACGTTACCAACAAATGACTTAACGAATACACGGAACATCTGACAGAACGTGCACGCAACGACCGGTGCCCGGTTTTTTCCTTACGTTACCGACTTTCATGATAATGAATGTATGTCTTTCATTTGGATACACTTTCAAACTAATAAATATATTATCACTACACCTTTTTCAATTGCAAATCAGAAAGTATAATATGTTTTTCAGAAAGTATAAGTTGTCCTCCAGAATAATAAATTGTAATTCAGAAAACATCAAATATAATTCAGATTGATCAAATGAAATTCAGAAACTGTACCTTGTAATTCAGATTAGTAAGATGTATTTCAGAACGAGATTTGTAATTCAGATTTGTGAATTGTTAATCAGAAAGTCTGACATGTAATTCATAAAGCGTAAGTTGTTATTTAGAGAGTATCAATTGTTTTTCAGATATCAAGAACAATCCGTATGTATTCTCCTAGAGAACCGAATGTAAATCAAGTATTCAAATATCAAGTATTCCATTTATGGCAAGATCAAGGAAATCCAAACCTTGCCATTCTAGATTTCGAACCGTTATGGACGGAACTGAGGCAAGTCTTCTTTGTTTGAGTTCGTACTTCCAATGTTAAACCTGATCGAAACAATAAGGTTCAAAATGAAGAACCATGTTGAAGTAAATCTTCGATTTCGCTAAGTTGCAGGTCTGGGTGTTGGCGAGTAACGGCTTGTGTATCTTGAGGACTTTATCGACCAGGCAAAAGATACCATAGTTGTAGGTGATTATGATACCAAACACGGTGCTGCAGCTTTAGCATGTCAAGACATGCTAGTTGGCCGATGAATATAATAACAATGTTGATGTTCACTAACAAATGATTCGTTTGAAGGTTATTGACGATGACGAGGTTAGAACCTCAGTTATCTGAACACATAGCTCAGAAGTTTTCTAGGAGATCGTTTAAGAAACGATAGTCGTTGTCGACCGATGTTTTACCCTGTTTACTCCCATCATCCTACAATGCTGTAGGCTATTATGGCCAATACTCATTTCTTACACTCCGTATACGTCTGTCATCTCAATGGTTGAAAGAGGTATACATCTTTCAATAATTAATTGGGGGTTAACACTATTAGTGGCTATTGATGAAACAAGGCGCAAGAGAAATCAAAATACTCCGAGCTCACTCAATGAATTCGAGAATTTTTTTCACCATCTGATTTCAAAAGGTTGGATATAGGCATCTCTCAGAGTACTTTTTCCAATTTTTGTTAAAAATGACCTTGAAAAAATTGCAGAAATTTTACCAGATTCACCATTTTTTATCTCACTAGGTAAATTTTTTTTTCAAAAAAGTACTCTGAGAGGTGCCTGTCTCATACATTTATCTTTCTTGTCACAAAAATTTGCAAGAATTCATCCAATATCGCACTGTCAAAGTGATTTTTGCTGAACCCCTGCATACTCAATATTGGATCTCTTTTCTTCACTGATTCGAGCGCCCTCGCATAATTATGTACTTTTACATGGATACTATGGATGTTTGAATGGATTGTTGTTTCATTCATTGAATTTGGAAATAGTAATGAAGCTATTCGCGAATTTAGCACAGGAGATGAAACCAATAGAAGTTGTAAATGGGATTATTAAAGTTTAGAATATGTCGAATGAAATTGATGAGCATTGGTTGTATTCACATACGACAATTTATTCGCCAATTCTGTTGTTAGTTTATTAGAAATACCAACATAATGACATGAAATGGTTCAACCCAAGAACTTTTATCCAACGAACAGGCATATCATAACAGACCGCAAGTTACTAGAAATTGCCTTAAAATTCATGAATTATTGGTGAATGAATATTGACGACAATTTTCCATGTTCACCTGTCAATAAAATTCAAGTTCACAAAATTGATGGATTTATTTGATCGTATCCATTGACACTAATGACGTATCAATGGTTTTCCAAGTATTTATTTTATTTTCGTTGTTTCATTACAAAATATACAAACGGCGGCCTAATTAAAATTGTACCCGAAACAAACAATTTTCGAACAAAAATGATGATTCATTTTTCAATATGAAGAACCCAGGGCTAAATAAAATGTATCACTTGAGAAAAAACTAAAACTATCCCAGGCGGAATTTTGACAAGCTGATAAATAAATGGGTGGGAAATGAGAGCGGTGGACATTATAAGGGGGATATATACAGCACGTAAATAAAATAAGAAATAAAATATTATTTTTTAAAAGAAAATCATAAGAATATCATACAGAAATAAAATAAAAGAAATAAAAGTGATGAAATATATAATCATCATTTATTATAATTCACTCAGCTCTGTAAACACTCGTTTTATTTCATTTTAGGGTCCACCGCTCTCATTTCCTACCTATTTATCTATCAGCAAGTGTTATATTTTATTTAGTATGTATGAAATAATGTAGTACTCCACATAATGACATGTTTTTTTGATGATTAAAAAAATAGAGGGAAAGGCAGAAGTTATTCCTATTCACGTAGGGAGTTCAGCTGAATCTCGGCTCGGGTTTTCTTTAATTATTTTTGTTCTCTTACATGTCTGCATATTCCAAATAAACATGTACTTCATTAATAAATCAATTAAATAATTCACAATTTGAAAAAATTTTGAAGTTTACTTCAGTTCAAAAGCAAAATTACCACAGGTAACCTAATATTTGGGCAGTTTGTAATATTAGACGATTTTTGATGAACCGTTGTATACATGACGTCGTTTAAATGAACAGTGCTCTATTTCGTGCCAAAAATTATTTCATTTTCCGTCAACTTATTACGATTGATAAAGCACAAATCCGACCAGTCTTGGGTTTCATTATATGGAGTGAAGCACCCAAACACATATTGAAACTCTCGGCGGTGATACTCCGTTCACAAGCTCGCTCACTTCTCTGGAACACCGCAGACAAGTTGCCGATCTGTCTCTGTTTCATGCATATTTTCATGGACGATGCTCTTCCGAAATATCATTAATCGTTCTACCGAGATTAACGACAGTCGCACGAGATTTACGACACTCGCATACGTCTCGTGTCAACATAATCGTTACATAATATACCTACTACTTATTTGTCCGGTGTTATCCCTGGTTCTATAGATATATACAATGACTTCCAAAATGAAAATAGTTATTTATGATACAAGTGTAAAAAGTGGCATTTTATTTTGTGAGTAGGGAATATTGCGAAAGGAGCGTTAGCGAGAGGAGCAACCCCACGAGCAAAATAAAATCACTTACAACAAATGTATTATACACATTTTTTGTTCAACAGTTAGTGCTAGTGGGAAAAAACAAAAAAAAATAATATCCATGAGGACTCGAACACACGATCTTTGGATTACAAGGCAGAAGCTCCAAAATAATAAACCCCAACGCACTTTATTTATGAATGTCATTATTTGTCAGTGACGAAATAACTTCAAGAGGAATTAGTATTACCAATTGCACAAACGCCAAATACATCTGTGAACTTTTATTAATGATTTCTCTTGAGCAGGTGTTCTGATTATAATATCTGATTGAAGTGTTTCTATAAGAGAGATCTATATACTACTGAGTATCCATCATCCCATCTGTCATTTTACTTTTAAAACTGGTGTTAAAAGTGATTTTGTGAAAAAGTAAGTTTTTAGTTCATATGTCAATGAATTGAAAACATCATTTTTAATAACAGTTGTACAAAAAATTATTTACTGAATTGACACACATTTCTATGTAACCCTTTCACGTCTGATTGCGCTACTTATTTTTTACACATGAGGAAATTCGAAAGTCTCGTATGCTAAAACAATGCAAATGAACAAAATGCAACTGCGGACTTATTATAAAATCTCTAATGAAACCCGTAGGATGGTTTCTCATAATTTGAATGGTATTTGCAGCGTTGCTATTTACATGTCAATAACCACGATTTTTTGTATTTTTTAATTATGATGTTTGCCTAAACCACACATATTTTCATGAGTTATATCAATACCAATCAATATACGAAATATCGATCCCAATGAAGAAAGCAAGAATTTTCATTTTTATTACCCATATTTGAGTTCTTCCTTTTAGAGAATACTGGACAATGTAATAAAATCGAGTCGGCCAGAGTGGTAAAAAGCGGCGAGCGTTTGGGTACCTATTTATAGACAGCCTTGAAGCGTTCAAGGTTAAACTTACTATGACTGACTATGAGTAATTTTTATTTCACAGCGAAATGTGTTGAAGTGAGACACTTAGATTTCTTTTATTTGGAGACTCCTCCCCTATCAAATGGAATTCGTACCTCGCCTTTTCACCCGCAAGTATACTTTGACCTTTTTCAGAAGGTAAACCCCTTCTTAAGACGTTGGACGTACGAAACGTAAGTATTCAAATAAATAATTCGTTTTTCTCATATTTTTACTTTTACCTAGCTATCAAGTCCTTAATGATTTCTAAATTATACAAGTGATGGTTTCTGATTCACAATTGACGCTTTCTGAATATCAATTCACTAATCTGAAATTCAATTTAAACTTTCTGAATTACAATTTACCAATCTGAATTACATGTTACGGTTTCTGAAATCCAATTAACAAATCTGAATTTCAAATTATACTTTCTGAATTACAATATACAGTTCTGAATTAGAAGTTACATTTTCTGAATTACATTTCACAAACCTGAATTTCAAGTTACACTTTCTGAATAACATGTGAAAAAGTTGTAGTCGGTATATAAGTTACATATTTCGGAATTTTCATTTGCCCATATCTGTTGAATCACCCAGATTCAGGATGATTGGTCTTCCATAGAAACTGTATTTATTTATAAATATACAAGATGACCCAAATATACTTACTGAACCACCTGTGGTAAATTCATTTGAAACTCTCAGTGTGGGATTGGACGTAGTGAATTATTCATAATGTCATATTATAGACTGACATCTGTCCTACATAAAAATTATGTCTCAAAGAACCAATTCACTTGGAGTCCAACATCAAAAATAAATTATCGTCTTTATTGATTCTGAATAAACTGGAAATTTGATCGAGAAGCTTTACTAAGATTGATTTAACTTTCGGCGCCTGTTTTGTTATGTTTGAACAAGCTAGACATTCGTACTTGTGTATATCTTCACAAATAAACACTGAAACTTTTAGATTCTATCCAAATATGTTTCGCTTACCAGCTCGCTCACCTCTCAGAAAGGCACATTCATTATAAAAAAGTTGTTTTTTTTATTAGATGAAATATTTCAAAATGAGATATGAGGTGATATGAGTGTGGGGGTGTCGACTTTGAGAGGGGGTTATCTTTTCTCTGGAGTAAGTGTATATTTTCTATTGTTTTGTAGCTTTCGTATAAATATATTAATTGCCAAGAGAGTAAACGACGTTTTTCGATCCCTATCGATATTTGTTGATATTTTCATTCATGCGTGAGCATATTGTTTGGGATGAGAGGTATGTCAACCATATATATATATATATATATATATATATATATATATAATGAACTGAGTTTTCTGATTGTGTAAAAAATAAAATAATAGAAATGATCCCTTTCAACTTTCACACTCATTATTATTATTATTGACATTTTTGAAAAGGTGAAAATATACCGAAATAAAAAAATTCAAATAACAGAAGATCATATTCCATTATCATCAGTGAATTAGTTAACTCTTGAAAGTTATGAGAAAAAACATTGGGATCGTAAAAGTCAACCAAAGTTTGTGTAAGTAGGAGATGAGTGAATTAATGAAAGCTGAATTATCACTAGTACTTACGATATAATTTTGAGAAAAATTAAGTTCAGTGATCAATGTATTTTGATATCGGAACTTCAACGAAATGTTTTGTAAAAAAACTATTTTTTTTTTGTCCGATCGAAGGCCTCAACCTGTTACGAAACTAGCGTGCATGAAAAATCCGTGCATGTGGGAGTACGACGAATAACAACAAAAATAATCTGACGATTGAGCAAAAAACACAAAAAACGTCCATAACAACATAACAACCTCATTTCTTCACGTAGGGGCTAAATGGTCAATTTTGAAAATAATTAATTTTTTTCTGTTGACATCACCGGACATTGCATGTAAATATAATATTGCGGACAAAAAATTAAATTTTAATGATTGATGCAATTACGACTTAATTATCTCGCATGTTTAATACTTACAAACTTTGTCTTTTTTATATTTAATTGAACAAGAATTACCGATGCTATATGTGCCTTGGACTTTTGTTCCAGTATTCGGTAAGTTTTAATTGCATCCAAAAATAATTATGGTCTGAATTTTGTTTGTCAGAATATAGATCATTTCAGAGATTGGGAATTTTCAGTTTCTCTTAAAAACCGTTTACCACGTATTTATACGAAAAGCTGTTCACTATTCGAATTTTAACTATTCGCATTTCAAATGAATTACTATAAAATTCTCAAGATTCAAATTCTAAGTTGAATTATGACATTTTCATTATTAGCGTCTCTATTTCACCATTACGGGTATGAAGAATAATTGATACAAATCCAACGAAACCTGAATATGACAACTATTATCATTCAAATATTTCATCATTCTCATTTCGTTCGAATGGAGACTGTCAAAAACCTTCGACCTATGGCGAAAAAACCAAATCTTTCACCTGATCTCTCCCATATCAAAACCCAACGGGGTGAGATCTAGAGATCTCGTTACGCTGCAGGAAAAGTTCAAGATTTTTTTTGTTTCGGCAGCTCCTGTTTGTTTTATGCGCTGGTGTCCTATCCGTCTGTCTACATTAATATGCAGCTCTAACTAGTGGCAAATTTCTCAAGAAAAATAGTTCTGAAGTATATCTAAGTATTAATTTTACTTCATTCACGTACTCACTTACCTACAGTAAACGGCTTCCATTTTGACTCATTACCAAAAGAAGATGAAGAATTCAAAATTTTACCTATAGAAAATGAAGAATTGAAGCTTAATCATTTGGAATCATTATAAATTAATAAACTCATAAATTCAAACATACTAGTTAACGACCAACTTGATTTGTATAACGCACCAATGCACCATTGTTGAATTCTTTTTCTTGGAAGCAAAACTAATAAGAATATGAATCTCAATATTTGATGTCATTAATATAGATATACTCTCGGTAATTATGTTTAGTTCCTATCTAAAAAGGGTAATTCTCATGTTGATTACAAAGGGTATATAAATGTTTGTATTTAGAAGATTGTATATTTACTTGAAATCTGGCTATAGCAAAGACATGCATGCACGGCTGGCTGCTTTTATTGTATATTTTCGATCTCGTTGTCTCCTTATTAGGTTGTTGTAAAAATTTTTTTTTCAAATGTCAATATAATTTCACATAAAATTAATAAACAAGACGGGGATTAGCGCATAGTGGGTGGAGCGACCGAAGGGTCGCAGGTTCGATTCCCAGCCGGTGCGAAGTTTTTTTTCATTTCAGATGTGAAAGTCTGAATGATTGAATTTCTTAGCCGGCTGGGAATAATCCTCCATGAATAAATGATGCGTTAAAAATCAATAATGCAGCTCCTAAAGTGGCGTAAGGAGTTAGTAACAGAGCCTAACCAGAACACATGTATAACTCAAATTGCTAACAAATTCTTCAGAAATTATAAAAGGAAAAGAACACTATAGAATATACTGTAGTAAAGCGCCCAGCTCGGGTAAGCTACTGTAGTATGGGAAGGGGTTCTTGCTGTTAGCAATAATATAATACGATAATTTCCAATCAACACTGGTATTCAGACATTTCGACAACCTTGAAAATACAAATAAAATGTAAAAACCGAAGAAAATATTTTAGGAAATTAACACCTCTATATTATGTTATACCTCTATATTCATCAGGTAGAAATGCAAAAACTATCAACTCTCAATCTTTAACAGAATATAACTAAACCACGATTATCTTCTGTTTTCAAGGTATACTTATAAAACCAAATAATTTTGTTAATTTTTATTCAGTAACAATAGTTTTTTGGTATGGGGATTGCTGAAGTAGCCTACACTAAAATTCTATTATATCTTGAATGTTATCAAGAAAAGTGGTTGGTGTCATAAATATTATAGATATAGATATAGATATAGATATTTGTCGATGGAATTATTTGAAAACCACGTGGTAGGAAATCAGATCACCAGTAGTACTTTCAGCTTACTGCTCTATAAATTTGATTCCTCAATTTCAAAATATTTCTGATGCATAACCCTATGTTAATCACCGTCTATACTCCAAAGTGTACTTCAATTCAAATAGAAGTTTAGCGATATTCGGAGTGCTTCGTCCAAGTTTCGAAATATAATAGAGTGCTCACAAAAGTGGTAATTCTGTAAGCTGTATGTTAATTTTTAACGGATGTTAATTTTCACACATATTTAATAGTGGTAATTCTGTAAGCTTCATGTTATTTTTACCCATTTAACATATTTCGTTATAATTTTTACAGAATAAATAGATATGTTAATTTGTGTAACATAAACATACAGGCTTACGGATATACCATTACATTTATATATGTTTTACAGAATAGTCAGATATTATTTATGTATGAAAATTAACACCCGTTAAAAATTAACAAAAAGCTTACAGAATTACCCCTAATATCCAGTTATTCTGTATAAAATATATAAATGTGGTGGTATCTTTGCAAGCTGTATGTATGACCTGTATGTTAACACATTGACATATCGATTTATTCTGTAAAAATTATATGAACGTGTAACAAAATATATTAAATGGGTAGAAATTAACATAAAGTTTACAGAATAATTTTACCTTATTCAAATATAGTACACACCGAGATATGAAGTATAGTTAACCACTTCGGTACTGATGAAAGGTCACAAATATGTGCTGCTATAAGGTAGTTCCCCTTTTAGAATCAAACAGAATTTTTGTTTGGTATTGTACAGAGAATTTGCAAATTATCGTCCAGGATTTCTTTGTACTCACTCAACAATGAAATGTTATTGTATGACTCCACGGAAGTCTCATATTTTTAATTAATTTGTTCGTTATGTTAAAATATCACCTCTTCGTTAAACTGTAATTATTTGAGATAAATATTTTCAGTTTTCAAGAATTAAAGTGAGTATTTGGTACAGTGTACTAAAGTTCGACAAACTAGCTGAAAACATGATGCGTACTCGTCGGACAACGGAAAATCCGTAATATATCCAGTGATAAGGCACTCAACATGAACGTACGCGCAATTTCACATATTGAGCTAGTTTGTCGAACTGTAAAAATCATGACCTGAAAAAATTCAATTTCCTGAATTATGAGTTTGGCTTAAGGGCTCAAAACTTTATAACGAAAATAACAAGATAATATGGTGTATATTCGATATGAAATATTGCATGACATCACACGGTAAAAGATAAGAGTCTTGCATCAGTTTCTTGTGTTAAGTGATTCTAATATTCAGTGGTCTAATGGTTTTGACAACATGAGCTTCACCGCATTCACAAGGAACATGGTTTGGCTGCAGATGGTGTTACCCGACCGGAAGCATGTTCGTTTGTTGTATTTCGACCCGACTCGTCTCATTCTTTCTGGTAGACCTCTAACATAAGGAAGGCACAAGGTAGCATGTGTTGTTTCATCTGTTTTTTTTTTATGTTGTCTCTTCTGTGGGCCATGACCTCTCCGATATGTTCGTTTGTTGTATGTCGACCCGATTCGTCTTATTCTTTCTGATAGACCTCTAACATAAGGAAGGCATGTGTTGGTTCATCTGTTTTTTATATGTTGTTTCTTCCGTGGGCCATGACCTCTCCGATATGTTGGTTTGTTGTATATCGACCCGATTTGTCTTATTCTTTCTGATAGACCTCTAACATAAGAAAGGCACAAGGTAGCATGTGTTGGTTCATCTGTTTTTTATTTTCTCTTCTGTGTGCAATGACTTCTCCGATATGTTCGTTTGTTGTATTTCGACCCGATTCGTTTAACATAAGGAAGGCACAAGGTAGCATGTGTTGGTTCATCTGTTTTTTATTTTCTCTTCTGTGTGCAATGACTTCTCCGATATGTTCGTTTGTTGTATTTCGACCCGATTCGTTTAACATAAGGAAGGCACAAGGTAGCATGTGTTAGTTCTTCTGTTTTTTTTATGTTTTCTCTTCTGTGCGGTATGACCTCTCCGATATATTCGTTTGTTGTATTTCGACCCGATTCGTCTCATTCTTTCTGGTAGACCTCTAACATAAGGAAGGCACAAGGTATCATGTGTTGTTTCATCTGTTTTCTCTTCTGTGGGCCATGACCTCTCCGATATGTTCGTTTGTTGTATTTTGACCCGATTCGTTTCATTCTTTCTGATAGACCTCTAACATAAGGAAGGCACAAGGTAGCATATGTTGGTTTATCAGTTTTTTTTATTTTCTCTTCTGTGTGCCATGACCTCTCCGATATGTTCGTTTGTTGTATTTCGACCCGATTCGTCTTATTCTTTCTGATAGACCTCTAACATAAGGAAGACACAAGGTAGCATGTGTTGGTTCTTCTGTTTTTTTTATGTTGTCTCTTCTGTGGGCCATGACCTCTCCGATATGTTCGTTTGTTGTATTTCGACCCGATTCGTCTCATTCTTTCTGGTAGACCTCTAACATAAGGAAGGCACAAGGTATCATATGTTGTTTCATCTGTTTTCTCTTCTGTGGGCCATGACCTCTCCGATATGTTCGTTTGTTGTATTTTGACCCGATTCGTTTCATTCTTTCTGATAGACCTCTAACATAAGGAAGGCACAAGGTAGCATGGGTTGGTTTATCAGTTTTTTTTATTTTCTCTTCTGTGTGCCATGACCTCTCCGATATGTTCGTTTGTTGTATTTCGACCCGATTCATCTTATTCTTTCTGATAGACCTCTAACATAAGGAAGGCACAAGGTAGCATGTGTTGGTTCTTCTGTTTTTTTTTATGTTGTCTCTTCTGTGGGCCATGACCTCTCCGATATGTTCGTTTGTTGTATTTCGACCCGATTCGTCCCATTCTTTCTGATAGACCTCTAACATAAGGAAGGCACAAGGTAGCATGTGTTGGTTTATCTGTTTTTTTTTATGTTGTCTCTTCTGTGGGCCATGATTCGTCTTATTCTTTCTGATAGACCTCTAACATAAGGTAGCATGTGTTGGTTTATCTGTTTTATTTATGTTGTCTCTTCTGTGGGCCATGACCTCTCCGATATGTTCGTTTGTTGTATTTCGACCCGATTCGTCTCATTCTTTCTGATAGACCTCTAACATAAGGAAGGCACAAGGTAGCATCTGTTGTTTCATCTGTTTTTTTCTTATGTTGTCTCTTCTGTGGGCCATGACCTCTCCGATATGTTCGTTTGTTGTATTTCGACCCAATTCGTCTTATTCTTTCTGATAGACCTCTAACTATAAGGAAGGCACAAGGTAGCATGTGTTGGTTCATCTGTTTTTATGTTGTCTCTACTGTGGGCCATGACTTCTCCTATATGTTTTACTGGTTACCCATTCTGTCGTATAGGAGAGGTCTTGGCCGGAGAAGAGACAACATCAAAAAACCAGATGAACCAGCTGGATACCTAATAATTAAGTAAAAAGTCTAATGAGACGAATTGGGTCGAAATACAACATACGAACATGCTTCAGATCGGTAACACCATTCGCAGCCAAATAACGAGACCACCTAACCCCAAAAACTGCATCTACCGCGTTCCTTGTGAATGCGGTGAAGCTTATGATGGAGACACCAAGAGACTAATAACACTGAACACACTCAACGAGGAGATACATCGAACTAGGGGATAGCAGATCATGTCTGGACAACCCAGCATAATATAAAATGAACTGAAGCCAAAGTTGTCCATGAAGAAGAGAACTGGTATAGAAGAAAGTTTAAAGAATCTGCATACATTCTGAATAACAATTTGTTCAGTCAACCAAGCGTATAGAAATTCGTAATGTGTGAAAACCTTTGATTAGTGACCTATAGTTCATTTGCAATTTCGGTAAAATAATTGATCAAAATTGGTATCTCTGAGAGGCCTAGGTAAGGTAAATAGCATATTTACCGAATTCACACCCATACGCTTATGATAAGAATTAGCTTTATAAGAATTATCCTTGAGAGTCTGTCGTATTCATAAATTCGATAACGGCAATAGATACTAGTAGCCGAAACTTTGTGAAAAATGAAATTGCAGAGAATTGAATTTCTTTATTTCCTTTAGACAATGGAAGTCCAGAAAAACATTTCTCAAAGTGAAACATTGTCAACTACTTTCAAACTAGACCAAAGTGTAATTATTTCAGAAAAATTGGCACATAGTCAACCAAATTGAATTTAGTCTTCAAATAAATTAAATAATTCAAATATAATGAAAATTTTACCACAAATCCATTCCAAAGGAGTATATATTTCTGATGTACAAAGATCGAGTTTTTCATTGAACAATTCTACATATACTTGAATGAAGCAAAATTTGTATTTCGTATTGTCACATTACTTTGAAGCAATAAGAACTGTTTTCACTGGCATTAACCATACTGTTTCTATAATTTTTACTACGTGTTGATAACATTAATTTGTAAATATCGCATTGTCACATTGACATTGAAAAAACTCGTGCTGGAAAAGTCAATAGATAATAAGGAAATGTAATACTTTCGGTTTCATAACAACGCAAAAAATAAATCAACCCCATTAGCATTGAAGGAAATAATGGTGAATGCCGAACCCTCGAATAGATCCCTTGTTGTAGTAAATCTGTTACATTTGATTAAATCTTGTCGGGGTAAGCCAAATTTCGAGGGGTTCTGGACTCCCACGTTCAATGATCACAAAGTATCAGTGGCGCAGAATCGATACTCCAGTTTTCAATACAGAAAATAACTTTAGCGGATATTTGAGATTTCAAGTTTTTTTCCTTGTTGACTTGCGACATAATCGTCGTTGAAAACTCTTCAATGGATTAATTTTCCCAACAGTAACTTCAATGTGCCGTTAAAAAAAGGTTTTATGCAGCTTGTATACCGTCACAATGTCGAATTTTTCAGTTTATCTCAATTATTACTAGATAAATAATCAAGATTATGTCAAGAACTACTATTGTAAATATGCGAAACGGGTAGGTAACAAAAATGCTGAATGTGTAAACCTGCCAGACCTCTAAATTACACACAATCAAGTATTATCCAAAATATACAATGTTATTCTATAGCCGTGGCAGAATTAACGAAATCAACCGCGGCAAATAATAATAATAGCCGTCCTCCACCCGCCACAAACTATGCCTTTGAGTACACTCTAAGATTGTTTATGATGGAGTATTATTATTATAATTATTATTATTATTCCATAGTACATAAACCCAGATACTCACTTCCCACGTCCATGGAGTAAGCGATTACTGTCTCCCAGAATAATGTGCCCTGAGTAGACGTAGTGAACGAAGCATAACGGCCTTCTGCATTCATCAAGGCTAAGATTTCTGCCGCATCACGGCAAGCCGGTATGATTATCAGATTAGAGAGCAGCGTGTCCATCATTTCACCGAGTACATTCACACTACTTGCCTTGGAAAGCAATGCACTGATCTCTTCTTTTTCATGGTCACGGACCATGCAGAGAAAGGGATCTGAACTCGTGATGACTTTACAGGCTCCATCCTGTACCATTCTGTTATGTAGACACTCCAAACTCGAAAGTTCACGGCTTCCGTCTGGGAAAGGACAATCGTGAAACGGGCGATTTTGGATGCTAGCTCCTAGGGAGATGCATCATTTTGCGAGTTTTCACGTCGAGTTGTCTTATTAGGTCAATTTCATCAATCCAAAGGAGAAGAGTAGGAAACTTCTTTCTTCCCCGACACTTCTGATGGCAGTTTATGCTAATACTTGTCGCGGCGAAAGTTTTTAGCATTGGTTACCTTTCGGGAGCTGCGTTGTTCCACTCCTTGGTGAGATGTTGTAGAATGCTTCCGTACACAAGGTGGACATCGTCTCTATATTTTGCGTATCGTCCTTTCTGGGGAAACCCATTAATATCGTGAGACAATTTTGTCGATTTTTCGACCCCTCCACTCCCGTTGGTGAGATATCGTGAGATTTTCCTCTCCACTAATCTCACATAAGATTTTTCAAAATGCGTATTTGTAATGTAATGAGTTAATCTGTGCTCCTCGATTTAATTGGATTTATTTAAAAAAAACAATTTTTTATATTTTTTTCATTTAGGACTAGTTGAAGCCTAGTATTTATTATTTTTTACTTAGTTTTCTCGCGAATTTACACTGTTTCTTGCGAAAAAAAACATCACGTGATATTTGATGAGACCACCCTCTCCTCCTCGTGAGATTAGGTGAGGTTTCGCTCGACCTCCCCACCGATAAACTCCTACGTAATTAATGGATGCCCCCTTTTGAAATGAACCGTAGCACTTGTCGATCCCAAATTGCATTCCGATAGCATGCGTGTACTCTTGCACCACTCTTAAGGACTGTTTCTTCTCTCCGGAGGCATACAGTTTGAGGGCATCCATGTAAAGTAAATGGGTGCCTCCGGTTGCTAGGGGTGCCGCCACGGGTATTCCTGAGTGCAACAGACAATGGAAAAGTGAGATGCAGAAAAGAAGGACTGAGGTAGTCTTCCTGAAATACGCCTCTTCTGAAGATTACCCTCTCTGTTTTTACCAGATTTTATGGTAAAGCTAGTCCTCCAGAGCTTATTATTATTATTAATATTATTTGCAAATAAAACTCAATTCAGGAAAAAGTTCCAATAAATGCAAGCGATCGAAAATGGATGTTTGGAACCTTTGGTGTGAATACATTTCAAGAAATAGAAGCTACCCTAAACACCAAAACTACGTCACTTTCACTCGACGCGCGTTTCGCTAACAAAGTAAGCATTCTCAAGAGCTACACGCTTACTATAGTACGTGGCTTTACTATTGCAGGGCAGAGTAAGTAGAGTAAGAGTCAAACTTTGATGTAGGTTTTTTAATATTATTATAATGCTGTTTCCAAAATATACGCCAATTACTGTTCAGATTTTGTGGGTTTGTTATGAGAGGTTTGTAAAAAACTCACAACCATCAACTTTTTTTGAACAATTCGGATTTTATATTTCTCTTAGTCCAATAGTTCACAAAATGATTTAGAATTATAAGTTTTGTCTTTTTGTAATCCTGAAGGTAAAAATAAAAAAAAACATTTCACATTTTACATATTCCACATCAGTAACCTGAAATGTAATAATAAAACTAACTGTGTTTGGCGCTGTAATTGGGAATAAGAGAAAAGAAGGACTATCCTACGCCACTGATGAAACGGGGATGATTACTACATTATGCATTCATTGCTTACTTAGTTACAACGGCCAACTTGATCCAATAATGCGTAATAATTTTATGAACTGCACCTCGGGGGATTTTCGCCAATTAAATGGAAATTAAACAAAGCACCAAGCGAAACCTTGAAATAGGGTGACAAAAACGGGGATTTTGTGTCTTCTTGAATATTGATTCTAAACAAAATATGGAAATAGTAGGCTTAGAGTCAAGTATCAGTAAATAAGTGATGAAACCCTAACGTTCGATTTGAATCTAACCGTAATGGAATTGTTTTAAGAGTTACTATTAGGCATTTCAATTTCCTTGATTTCATGACACCTTCCTAGGCAAGTTCCAAGTTTTGTCTTTGTTGAAAAAAACGAGGCCTTTACCGTCATTTACCGAGTATGTTCGGGGTATGTAAGGGGTTTGTAGACTAGACTTGATGGGCCAATTTTAATGAATATGTCAATGATGGAACAACTGAAAAGTACCAAGAATGAAAATATTGTTACAAACATGTTCTTAACGGGTTGAAATAATTTATTTTTAGCACCACTATAATGTTTGCAACTCCCAATTTCGCTAAGTCGACTGTGTACTACCAGCTAACTGTGAATTAAGACTGTTCGTGTTCGTCCCGTTTCTTGTTTATTTCTCGATCGATCGCGAATCTTCAGAGAAGACGATAGATGTCGCTCATACATTTAGTGAGAACAATTCCAACTTTTCTTTCTTGGTAATATTCGTGGTGACGCACTTTCTGTCGAGCAACACGAAAGCGGAAAACCGGTAGGTTGGGCTCCTGGCTCGTTACCTTGACTCCATCTAAAAATATTTCATCCCGGAATCTTATCTGTGTGTCGATACCTGCAAGACTCTCCACACCCGCACCGTGATGTTCGATAGAAGTAACACCACACAGTCTTCAGTTCGATCTTAGAAGAGGTAACAATACAGCAAAATAATGACCCCGCCGGATCTCAACATCATCTCCAGGCTCCAACATACTTCTTATAACTCTCCAGTCCAGCCCATCAATTCAACAAGAAAATTTTGGGAATGCCAGTCCACGATATTCTGATTCATGCACATCGTATCTATTTGTTCTTCCAGGCATCTTCATAGGACGCTTCATCTCGAGAATGTGATTAGGTTAACAAATAGAAGATATTTTCTGGCCCTTCTTCAACTGAAAAACCCTTTCAACTTCTAGGTTCTGTTACCATAGTTCCTGGTTTCGACCGAATTTCTTGAAGATCCTGTGCCACACAGTAAGCTAGCGATTAATCATGAGACACCTTGAAAAGGTCTCGTGGCTCCTCTCGAATTACTTCATGCAGAACTATCTGTGCGTTTAAGTACAGGGACATGAACTTCTGGAACGCCATCTCCTCTTCTGGTAGTCTGAGGTTGTGAACATGTTCGGGTAGTTTCTGGATTCTGTATACGAGGTCATTTAACGTTTTCCCGACCTTGTACTGACATTCCCATGAGTTCCGTAACTAAGGTAATAGGCCATGTCCACGCATGGATGTCGTCCGTTCTTTGCCAAAGTTTACTGATCTTGATCCTACCTAGTGGCGTTATAATACTAGTAGGAGTTTGGCTGGTTGACTCATACAAGGCCATCAGGAACAAGTGAAGGTACTGGTCACAATATTTTTAATTGATAAGAGATTCCTTTGGACAGGTGATGGTTAACCCTCCTATTGTTCCGCTTCACCAGTCTATCGGACTGTGGATGTATGGCTGTGGTTTTCGTCTTTCGGATGTTCAGCATTTTACATATTTTCTGCAACAGATTGGATTCGAACTTATTACTACCTCTATCCGAATTCAGCTTCAGTGGAACTCCGAATCGACATATGTATTCCTTTACCAAGACATCGGCGATGGTGGACGCTTCTTGGTTGGACAGAGCAGTCTTCTGCCCTCTCACTGAAGAAGTCCATTGCCACAAGGATGAATTTATTTTCGTGGTAATGATTCTAGCACGGAGCCAGCCAATGATAAAATAGAAAAAATAGATTGATGATGAAATGGTGAAGTGAAGAAAAAAAAATATGCAAAATTCAGTTACTGAGAATACAATGAAATACATATAAATACCCAAGTTGTAACAAGAATTTTTTGAAACAGTAAATTCTGAACGAAACAAACTATCATAATAGTAAGCTATAGTAACACATACCACAAAGATCCTGCTAGAGTAGCAGTCAATATTTAATCAAGTATCAGTACGCCGAGAAAGGAAAAACAGTTCAACATTATTTAGTTTTCAGTGCAGTCTTTGAAATAGAGCTCTTTAAATTTTTTTTTGAAGTTGAGTAATGTATAATGACGAAACTCAGATTTCAAGTTATTATACAGGTTGCAAGCACGATAAAAGAAGCTACGAGTAAAGTATGCCGTGGAATGTTTTGGTACGATAAGGAGGTATTTTTTTCTAGTATTTACTCTATTTCAGAACTTTGGGAATGAAACAAAGGGAATGTTAATCACGCATCTTGTCTAATGGCAAGCAACCGATTTCGTTAGTGTGTCTACTAACCCTGTCAAACTTGCGCAGTCCTGTGCAAAAACGAACACAGGTATTTTGTATCAGTTGAAGTTTTTTGCGTCAGAAGCAAGTAAAGCAGGGCCATAAACAGAATCGCAGTACGTAATCTTGGAAAAAATTCAAGTTTCACAAAGTTTTATTTTGGTCGATTTAGGTAGGATGTCACGCTGAGAAAAGAGTTTTTTGGCAGTGCCATAGGAACTTTTGTATAATGTACGGACGTGTTTGCTAAACCTCAAATCGGAGTCAAGCCATAACCCCAGCTTTTACACTCATTTAAGGTCGGTAGCTCCTTATTATTCATGTGGATGTTCATCATTTGAGAATATGCTGTTCTCTTACTCTTAGAACCAAAATAAGTAACGGAAGATTTATTGACATTTAAATTCAAATTGTGCGCAATAGATATATCGAAAAGTGATTTCAAGTCCTTATTAATTTCAAAGCATGCTTTTTCATACTCATCGGGAATGAAACTATAGATTAGGTGAGTGTCGTCAGCATAGTGATAAATCATCCTGCAGTGGCTAGAAAAATTATGAAAGTCAAAAATGTAAACTGAAAATAGCAGAGGTCCGAGAATAGAACCTTGAGGTACACCATATCTAACAGGTACGTTTTCCGACATACTATCCTCCAAAATAACACGTTGTGGACGATTACTCAAGTAGCTTTTTAGTAAACTAACAGATTCATCTGAGAAGCCGAAGTACGACAATTTTTTACAAATCAAGTGGTGATCAACCCAGTCGAAAGCTTTGCTATAGTCTAATAAAATAAGACAACATACATTGCTTCTATCGATAGATCTGAATAAATCATCATCTACATTTAGCAAAGCACTGGTGGTGCTATAATTGGGACGGAATCCAGACTGAATATCAGGTATAACTTTCTTTGCAAAGACAAACTGATATCTGGCTTTTCATGATTGACTCCAAAGCTTTCGACAGAGTAGGAAGTATGCTAATGGGACGTAAGTGCTTCAATTCCGTTGGCCATGATATTTTGGCTAGTGGAATTATTGTGCGAGTTTCCAAGCATCAATGTATTAGTTTTCAAAGCACTATTAATTATGTAAGTGAAATAATCGAGTAGATTGTCAAAGACAATGTGAAGCATGTTAAGTGATAATTTATCAGATCCAACCGAATTACTCTTGAGTTTTTTAAACACGTGATCTACCTCTCTAGAACTGACGGAGTGAAAATCTAAAGTCTGTTTCTGTGTGTAAGGAACGTTATATATGTCGAGTAAATTGACCTGATCTGGAGTGGGATTAGTCGAAGGAACGTTATTGAAGTAATTATTGATCATTGTGACGTCTTTGAGATTGGCAGGAATAACTGACATTTTATTGCTTTGAATGAGTGTTCCAAAATGTTTTCGTTTTCTTTTTACGTAGTATGTATTGCATGTAGGTGTGTTTTTCTCTCTTGATAGCACTGGTGACTTAGTTGCGTAATTGTGTAATTGTTTATAATAAATCCAGCTCTGATTTGTCTTTAAATTTTTGAATTTCTTGAAGGCTTTATCTTGAAGTCTAACCATGAGTTTTATATTATCAGTATACCATGGACTAAAAGGTTTAGTAACTTTTATTTTGCGAAGAGGTGCATGATTATCGAAAACATATAGAAGGCTAGTGTTGAAAAATTCGACGTGGACAATGACATCGTCGATATTATAAATGAGATCCCATTGAAGTGCATTCATTTCATGGCGGAAAAGATCATGGTTAAAGTTTTTGAAATCACGAGTGAAAACAAACTTCTCATGTGTACATTTGATTTTAATTATTTCACAAGATATGGAAAAATCATCTGTGATTCCGGGTAAATCAATAACTGAAATTTCATCAGCGTTTGATGTAGCCATGATATCAATCAAGGTTTGTGAGTTATCAGTTACGCGTGTAGGCTCATTGATGAGCTGTGTCAAATTATAAGTATCTAGAAATTGTGAAAATTAATTACTGGACTGACTTTTAACCAATAAATTGATGTTGATATCGGCGGCCATGAGGAGTGGATCGCAAGTAGACAAAACACGTGACATACTATTGTCGAGTTCAGAAAGTGAAACCGGAATATTTAATTTAGGTGGTCGATACAGTACTCCCACTGCATATGTTTTACCCAATATTTTCATACTCACCCATAGTTGCTCCAGGTTATTAGTGATATCACTAACAAGAACAGTATAATGTCGATTAGTTTTTATAAAAAGGCCTAGACCACCTCCTCGTCCGTCTCGGTCAAGTCTCTCAAATTTATAACCTGGAATATGAAACATATCAGAGTTTACAGTAGAATTGTGCTATGTTTCAGATACTGCAAATCCACCTAGTATAGAACGAACGTTCATATGCCCAAAGCAAAAGGCTCTATTTTGAGACATCATAATACTGAGTGCAATAAGAAATATATACATATATACAGATGTATACACATATATACATATATATATAATGAAATAGGTAACAGGAAAATACACTGAGTTATACACATTAGATTATGAAACAAATACTTAAGTAATAGGTGATCTTGAAGATAATCTATAATGGTATACGTATGCCAAATGAATCTGTCATTCCAGAAATTTTACTAGCTTCCTATAGTCCTCCAGTTCTTGGGCGATGGGTTTATAAAATATTTGTTGCTTCTCCACACAATGCCAGTGTAAAAGTTTCAGCTCTTTTCCCTGTATTCCATACACTTGCTCTGATCGTTTTTATATTTGGTGTCGATTTCTGTCTCCATTCCGGCTTTAATTTCACCATCAATTATTTCCCTCATTTTGTAAACTCCTGCATCGATTTCATCTTTGATATTGTCATCTCAGTTTCGACGGTTCCCATTCTTTCCTCTAATTGATTGGCCATGCCACAAACTTCTTCCATTTAAAAAAAATATATAAAAAACTTGTTGGCTCATCGAGTTTGTTCATTATGGAGTATTATCTGGAGTTTGGACTTCTAATCGGTTCTCAAGTCCACAGACGCACTTATATCAAGAAAATATTACTTTTTGTGTTTCTGACTAATCAACATGTCAACTGTTCAAGAAGGTGTCAGTTTATTCCACGGCAAATAGTTTATGTCTCAAGAGTTTATTTTTTCGAAACCTGAAAACTAGTCACCTGCATAAACTAAACCTGCTTATTTCTATTTTTCAAAAATATGATTAACAACATTTGTAACACTTATGAGTTTGGTTAACATTAAAATGAAGTTGATTATTATTCATTATCTAGGGAAATTGAATAATTGTATGTACTATAAATGAATCCAGTTTATAGAAGAACGTGTAACGTGATCGAAAGTTTCGTATACTGAATAAAATATCAATTCATGCCTGGTCATGAAAAAAAAAATTGTGTATACAACTCTCATAAAATGCGGCTCGAGTCGAAAATACTTGCTTATCTATTTAGTAATAGCCATAACTACAAGATATTTGCATTGTATATTAGCCGCTTCATTTCAAAATGCGTACGTAAAAGACTTGGTTCCTAGCAGGGAACTTTCGAGTCTTTTGATTTTAACAAATGAATAGTTTGGCTGAAAAAAAATGGATGAGCACAAGTGCAATAAAGTACCGACAAAATTAATTGAAGAAATTGGCTCTCCATAACGTATACTCATAACATATAATTTTCGTGGAACATGACATATAATATCATATCCGAACTCATTATCTAATCTTTTAGATAAAATCTCGAGGCAGTAAAGGTAATAACAGAAGTCGTGAAGACGGTTTGCATTGAATATAAAAATGAGATAACATCGAATCTCCAACATTTCTGGATCATTAATCTTTGGGCAATTTAACGGCAATTCAGCTGCAATTAATTGGTTATGAACTATCTGGTTAGATGGATAACCTTTCTCTATGAATTAAATTAACCGCTATATAAATTGACTTGCGTTTCTAACAGCGGCGCACCTTCATATGCTTTTTTTAAAGAATTTGCTATTTTTCCACAACAAGACTTTTTGGTTCGAGAAATACGTAGAATGAGTCTTTATTCACAATCATCCTGTTAAAGGCTGGTTCCACCTTTTGAGATCTGGGAACAGAACGATCACTAGGTATAGAAAATAATATTCTGGGATTAATTCTGATACAGAAATTTTCTTGGTGGTGAATCCGTCAGTATTATATCAGTTATGATTGAGATAAAACAGCTATTTTATAAAGATGACTTGATGCTTCCCTGATATTATTACTTTTTTCGGGTTCACCGCGTGTAACTAACTGTTTTACAAGAACCAAAACACTGAGGATTGATCAATATGAAATAATCACCTATGGCTTTTAATTAGTCTCCTTACACTCTCTCACATGGGGCATGTCACCAAAACAAATTTACTGGCTGTACGTGACCGTCATACGACCAATGATCACGTATGGCTCTGTAGTCTGGTGGAACAAAGGCCAACAAAAAATGGCCCAGGTTAAACTTAACGGACTACAGAGACAAGCGTGCCTGGCGATTACTGGGGCCATTCGCTCCACGCCAACGGCAGCAATGGAAGCTCTTCTTGGACTACTTCCTCTCCACATAGTTCTGGAGAGAGAAGCAAGATGGGCAACATATAGACTCTACCAAGCGGCCATTAGTCTACCGCAGGCATGTGTCATGAGAGGCAGCAGCATGCTGGAAGGCATAATAGCTCACAACATTCTGGGAATGCCCTCAGACATCATGCCTAAAACCACTAACCTCAACATGTCCTACACCGTGGTCTTCCCTGAAAGAGAAGACTGGGTTCGGAATGAAACTGACCTATGTAGGGCAAATGAAAGGTGGTTCACCGATGGTTCCAAAACTTTGGAAGGTGTCGGAGCCGGAATATATGGTATGAACCCAGTAGTGAAACGCTCATTCAGTTTGGGTAAATTAGCTACGATATTTCAGGCAGAGGTATATGCCATTGAAATGTGTGCAAGGGAGCTGGAAAACCGACACCTCACACGAAAAACAATAAAAATATTTTCAGATAGTCAAGCAGCATTGAAAGCGCTTGAATCCAACTGCTTTAAATCCAGAGCAGTATGGAACTGCAGAGACACCTTGAACCGACTAGCACAAGGCAACAACGTTACCCTAGTTTGGATACCAGGTCACACGGGCCTAGAAGGAAACGAAATAGCGGACGCCCTAGCAAAAGGGGGGGCCGAAACAACGTTCACTGGGCCAGAACCGGTCATCGGTTTAGCATATAGCACTGCCAAGAATGCTACAACCGCCTGGGCAGACAATAAAAGACTTGAGTATTGGCTCAGTCTACCAGGACTAGCCCATTCCAAAGCATTTATTGCTTATACAAGGAAAAAACAGGACTCTGACAAACTTCTAGAACTCAGTAGAGCACATCTCAGAGTTATAGTAGGTTTGCTCACTGGCCACTGCAAACTCAAACACCACATGCATAAAATCGGACTTGCACAGGATGCAGAGTGCCGTCTATGCATGGAGGATGATGAAACGGCTAAACACATCCTGTGCACATGCCCTGCAGCAGCCAGAACCAGATTTTCAATATTTGGCAATACAAAAGTAAGGCCAGAAGATCTGGTAAACTGTTCTCCCAACATGTTACTCAATTTCGTTAAGAGATTGGATATGCTGGGAGAAATATAACCATAGGGTGAGCCACAATAGGCCATTGGCCGCAGTGGAGAGCCTGATGTATGGGCTCACTCACATTTAAACCTAACCTAAACCTAACCTACACTCTCTCAAGGATTTACAACAGAAACACAACAACCTTATTAAGTTTAAGTGAGAGTTGATGAACCTTGAAAAGTATCAGTTCAATGAAAGCAAATATTTGGACAAAATCAAATATACCCGTCTCTCCACATATTACAAATATCTGACGGAAAACGTCTACTTCTCTTACGGACATTGAATCATATCTAACGTCTATTAGTACAACGTTGGTCACGGACAAAATTGCTATTGCAAATAATTGTAAAAAGCTGCTGAAAATTATCTTTTATTAGGTTGAAAATGACCAACTACATACATGCATTTTTCATGAATTTTGGATGGGTTTCGAAAAGTATAGGGTAGTGCTATTTAAAAAAAAAACAACTTTTTGCAAAAATGTGATTATGAAAGATTAAAATACACCTAATAAACCTAATTTTTGGTCAGTAGACAAATTCGTACATATCCATTACTTTTTATGTCTTTTATGATGATTCTAATTTTATCGCAGCACTCTAGATTAAAAAAAAACAACATTTTTGCAAAAATGTGATTATGAAAGATCAAAATACGCCTAATAAACCTAATTTTTGGTCAGTAAACAAATTCGTACATTTCCATTACTTTTTATGTCATTTATGATGATTCTAATTTTATCGCAGCACTCTAGATTAAAAAAACGATTTGCTCAAAAAAATCTAGTCGTTGTAAAAAAAAACATTGAAATATCTATCCCGAATTTTCCCAGGATTCTAAATATGCATTTATTATATTAAAAATCAAGTGAAATTTGACGTTTTTATTGACTGCGTCAAGTTTCATTTTGATATGTTGAAAAACAATGGGTAAAATTTGGTTGCTAGTGTGATAATATTGTCAGCCGGTATATAGAGATATATGTGTAAAACTTTTCACACCAATAATTAAAAGAATCTGGCAACGCTTTTTTTATAGAAGGTTTGTTCTAACCCTGGTTAACCGTTCCAAGTATATGACCTATCATGGACACAAAATCTTTCGGCTAGAACATCTCGAAACTTCATCAGTAGCCAGTAGCCGACAAACTATCACCAATTTTATTAAGGTAAAAACATTTTTCGAATCAGGGACGAAATTGAGTCAAGAGTAGTGAATTTGCAAAAAGTGGTACCCGCCACCAAGTGTGAATGAAACATAAGGGGTTCATTTTCCGGCGCGCTACAGAGCGACTGCCAGTGAAAATTCGAAACGACCCTGATGGAATGGGACAACCCACTGCACTAATATATTCATTGAAAAAAATATTTTGAGGTTAGGTTAGGTTCTCTACCCGCACAGTCTATGCCTTTGGGTACACTCTACCAGTGTTTATGAGGGAGTATTATTATTATTATCATATAGTTAGGTGGAGATCTTTTTTTCTATACTTGGACTTCTCGAATTATTTGGGCCAGAATTAAATAAAGTAAAATGTGACTGTAAATGTATCTTATGATATTATCTGAATGAATTACCCATTCAATAGGGGCTATACAGGTGTCGTCAGTCTGATAGCTTGTGCACTATGCACCTGATGGAGGTTTAAATAATGAGCTGCCTCAAGCTTAGACTTATCTAGACTGGTCTGATTCTTCACACAATAGTCATACCAGTCGTAGTCCTACGGTAAACAGGTCACAGTAGCACCTCAGTTCATCTATACAATTACGTATGAATGCAGTGCCTCGTTGACTAACGATCACTATCGTAAAGTTTTCATCTTGGGTATGGTGGTTTTATGAGAGCGTGAAGAATAGCTTGCTATATGTTGAGAGAGCATTACAACTTCTCGACTCACTCGAGGAAGGAATATCGACGTGTGCTATGTGCGGTGTGTCGCATTAACACTTGGTCTGTTAATGCGCCGGGTGGAGTGACATGAGAGGCGCACAGCAGTGCGTCTCTCTTGTTTATGTGGTATTATCATATCATTGCGTTCCTTGTTGCTCGCGTAGATTTGTGTCTATACCCCAGATGAATTACTTCCGATACTGTATAATGTGTGCAATGTGCATGGGGATGACACAGTAAACAAAGAACGGATAGACAAGCACATAACAAGCTATGAACGTAGAAGGTAGAACGGTATATAGAATGTAGTATGTAGAATGTACATAGAATGTAGTAGGTAGAACGGTATAGTTAAAAATATGTATTCACTAGCGGGCGATAAAGTACACTATACCGCCCGGTTCACTTAAAATTTTAGACAATTTCGTGCATGCTCGAATTAGCAGAACTGAAAGTCAAAAAGCGATTTACATGATATGACGAAGTAGGTAATCATATTGAAACAACCTAGTAGAGAGTGGAGAGTTGATCTCCATCGACAAGGAAAATAAAAAAGGTGTTCGGTAAATAATCGGGCCGTGCTGCCGAGGATATAAACTACGACCGTTTATCTGAAATTATACAGTGTGCTCTTCTCACCAAAAGAAGTGGAAAACTAAGTGAAATCTGGAAATGTGGACCAAAATTGCGTATCAGAAATGCAGAAACGGGTCGCCTCTGGATGAAAATATATATAATATTGCAGCTGTTGGATTGAAATTGAGGTTTACTCTTAAAAGGGATTTACAAAAATAAATGACTTATTAGCACACAACACTGTTAAAGTAAATGCTCGGCTGTTGGTTTGGAATGATCAACCATCATATCGCAGTATTTGCGAGGGCATACAAGAAGTAGACACTGATGTTATATTACGATAAAAGTGAAAATGAACACTGTACACGTTGCAAAATCAAAATAATGTCGTAGGATCATTTTCCTCGTATCTACACACGCAGTGGATATTCGTTGTACAATGGGTGGAGAACCAAGACAAATCGAAGACTAGTTAATAACGACCATCAGCAGATTTGCACGCGGAGATCATATGATATCGCAACACTGCAATGATTCAGTTTCCATGACACCCACCTTACACGAAAGAACGATTTTATTTTCACGATTGTTCCCAAAACATCAGTAATGCAGTGGCGCAATCTCAAGTTTTTCGTGCAAAAATGTTTGCAGGTGTTTTAGTACATGATAGACTAGTATACCCCATTTAATTTACGGTATGTAGTAGTAGTTCACTCTGTATAAATTAGTCTCACATGGTCAACGTCATAGGAAATATCGTTCCGAAATTATCGCTGAGGCGATGGCTGCTGTAAAGGCGGGAATAATGTATATTCGAGAGGTATTGAGGTATTCCAATATATAAGGGGCTAAGAATGAACATTTTGAAGAAATAATAATGAAAAAATACCTCAGGGTTCACATTAAATTTAGGATTTTCATCCAAAGAAATATGAAAGTTGAATTATATTTTGATTTTTATGGTTTGTTATCTGTGAATGACTTTCAGTGTCACCCCTAGTACATTCTTCAACTCTTACTTGAAAAATAAAAAAATACAAGCAGCTTGAATTTGAGTTTTCTACTCGCAGATGCTATTCCTTTAGTTACCTCCATGTGATCGTTTATGCGAGAGATTATTATTAATATTATAATATATATATATATATATATATATATATATATATATATGTATGAAGTAAATTAATAGGTATTTCGATGCTTGTGTTTACACTCGGCAAACAGAACGATTCCTCCAACGAATAAGCATCACTTTTGGTCATAGCCTAATAGGGAAAGTTTTCAATTATGAAATCATTGAGAGTTGTTGCAGCGTTGTAACCTCGCCCACAATTAGCGATATGTATAATTTTCGTTTGTGAAAGTGTTGACTACTTGTGAATGAGAGAACAAATCAATTCAGCAATAAACGCCCGCTAATGAACTCGAAATTTCTGGTTACATCCAATAAAAGCCAGTAATAACAATAATCACTAGAAATTTATATGCAATTTATAACTGTTTATATCAAAAAATGATTAACGCGAATGATGGATGGATTGACGGCATCGGCAATAAGAAAAGTTGACTTGATCACAGTAATTTAAACATCACCTCGCCGATGTCCTCTTCGTCTTCGATCAGCAATATTTATGGGTTTTTCGATGTATCCAAGATGGCTGAAGGGCAGTAGCATTGGCGTTCTCTACCTAAAAGTTGCTTGTTGGATGGAATGCCTAGTCATGATACCACTTTCGTTGATGAGGACAAACAACACGCGTAAACATGAACTTCGAAGAAGTTTCAAGAAAATCATCACTCGTTAGCAAGAGTATTTTTTTGAGGTTCTGGGTTATGAAGCTGATGATTCCAATATTCATTAAACTCTTTCTTTTCTAGAGAATTTTTCGCAATTACATAATATACAAGATGTTCGTTCCTAAATGTCAAATACCTATATACAGAAGGAGATTATTCTTTGGCTTATTTCATTACTGAAAATTCATATAATAAAACGCTTGATTACTAATCTTACTTACTAATGTTGAAATTTCCAGTTCGATTTTAATTTTTTCATTATTTCTCCTGCAGTTTTATAAGTATTTAGCTCAAATTTTGAATATAGTTTACGCTGATGGTTAGTGATTATTTGAATCTGCAGAAAGATATTTTTTAAGGGATCATATGTTGTTTTGTCCCCCTATGAATTTTCTGTAGTCTGGTATATTCTTATTTACAAAATTGATTTTCTGTTCTATTTGAAACATGTTTGTTCTCTTGTAGTTTTTTTCCTATCTGATACCATTATCGAGACAAAAATGAAATTGGTATTCTGTAATTTACTTTGGCTTCATTAGGATGATTTCTTGTTCCATTAGTGGGTAATTATCCCACTAACATGTTTTCATTTATTAAATCAGTTGACATTTATTAACAGTGGCATCAATGTAGTATACTTAATGTATGATTTTATACCCGAACCATATTAGACACAGGTCATGCAGTGCAGTCAATGATAGTTTCAATACAGTTCTATCTGTCTGCATATATCGACAAAGTGGAATTCTTCTGTTCTCCATATCTGTCAGAAAACATCTACTTCGCCCTACAAACATTGAGCAACATGAGACATATATTTGTGCAATGTTCCACCAGGAGGACACAATTGCAAGTGCTAATTGCAATTGAGTATACCCCATTAGTTGGGAATGACCACCTGCAGACATGACCTGTTTCAAGGTTTGTTTCCCACTCACCAGTGCAACCGAGTCGTTAGCACAGACTCTGGAAAGAGTTAATGTATGAACTTGAACAAAGTTCGAATTCATGCGAGCACAGACTCCGGAAACTCCGAGGAGTGCTTCTTGTTCTGACATATCCTTGCACTGATGAGTGGGATACAAACCGTGAAAGATGTCGTGTCGAGTGGTCATTCCCAACTAATGGGGGATAATATCCAGTGCTCAATTGCAATTAGCACTTGAAATTTGATCGGCTAAAACCGCGAAATTGTTAGATATTGTTCACCATAAAGACTTCATATATACATTCCACTTCAGTCACTAACTAAAGCAGTCATGAGAAGAGGTGGGGGGGGGGGTAATTACCCCATAACTCCCCCTTAGGCACATGCCGGGATAACAGCTAAATAAGTTCAGAGCTTACTAGACCCTTTCAACAATTTCAGTTTCATTTAGCAAATTACTTACAGAGAATCGTTTTTTATTTTTTTTTATGATATAGGTCGCAGAAAGGATAAAACTATAAAAGAAAACTATTCTAAACAAAACACAGAACTCATTTCGTAATTCCGAATGTATCAACGGCACAGATAGAAGTTCATGGAGAAGAGAGGAAACATGACCTCTCAAAGAATATCTCTCCGAAGATTAGCACAACCTTTTGGCATACCCAATGATGTAATCCCTGCAGCCCACCCTGTATTCCAAAACTGAGCTAAATATTTCAGACTGCAGAAGTAATGAAGAAAAAAACACACTGTAGATCGGTTACGGACCCATATTTATATGAATTTTCAACCATGAAATGAGCAAAAGAATTACCTCTTTCCGTATGTGCAGATGTGTGCATAAAAGAGTCGTTAAATGCGCGTTACTAACAAAGATAGTTGAATTTTAACACTACTTGTCAAAGTTGATTAGAAGTTTAATTAATATTGACAAGCCTGACTCACAATAGCCTATAACTGCTGTACGACTTTTTTATGCACAAAACTGTACATTACATTTAGGAACTCCCTGTAAATAGGGTAGTTCTATACAGTATACTGGTACACAACGAGAAATGATTTATTCGAAAATGTCGAACAATAATTTTTTTAAGTTACAAAATAGTAGGTATTTATATATTTAGTATTTATTCAGAATATTATATTAAAAAATGAGTATATGAAAATTGAGTAGTAACATTGTTTAAGAATATTTTTGGGGGGAATTCTGGATTTCGGATGGTGCCAAAAGTTTGCGCTTGCCCCAAAACAAAAAACGTCCCCCCACGGAGAATTTTCTCAAATAACAAGTTGTCCGACTCGATATAAAGAATAGATATACGAAAGGTCAATGTTTAACTAACAATGATTTTTAGGTAGTGTCCCGAGGATTATTTGTAAGATTGCCCTTGTTCTTGAACTCATCGTCTGTATTTAACGAATATACCCCATCTGGTCACTTTCAAACCAAAATTATTAATTTATAGGTCAATATCTGTCATTCGAGAAATATTAACCAATACTAACAGTTTCGGATAATCGTAGCGTTTAGATGAGTTCAGACTCATTGGACGTTTTAGTATATCAACGATATCAATGAAAGTAACCTCACGGCCCACTTTCAAAGCGTTACTGGTATACAATCATAAAAAAGTTGGCCCTAGTCGCCTAGATCATTAGTAATAAATGCGCTATCAAATATATTTGAGGATAAAATGCTAGGCTAGCTAGGCTAGTGCTGTTCCTGAAGTAGCGTAAGGAGTAAGAAACACAGCCTACCCAGAACACGACCACAGCAGTCGATGCCAAAAACACAAAAAAAATCTCTGAGCTGTCATATTGTGAAAGGGTTCCAAGCATGTTTAGAAACATCATGTTCGTTCTCTTCATTCTGAGACATTATTTCATTTTCTGACCCCTCAACAAAAAGGCACTCGAAACAAATAAAACACTGTTATATTCGAATTCATTCAATATTTTTCATAACAAAGCACTACATCATACTCATTAGGTAAAATGTCCAGCAACATAATAAAACTAGACGTTATGATGAAAAATGTATACTGAAATATAAAGGACACCGCACACTTTAATACGGAAAGTAGCCCTCTGTCGAATGGGCTGCATTTTTGATGTTGTAGTCCAAATCATTCTAAACAAATAGTCCAATGGGCATAATTTTTTCTATAGGCTAGTTTTGACGCTAGAGGGCGTTGAAAATTCTTATTTTTTTCTATTGTTGAACAACAAAAAACGTTACCCTGAATAATTTTCACTATTCTGAGTAATAAAGATCTAAACATTCATCAAAATAAGAGAATATAAGAAATATTTTTCATTAGTGTCATTACAGATGGTCAATTATACAGTGTGTTCCATCTGGTATGGTCAAATTAATACTTCAAGTTGATAATGAAACCCAAGTAGGATATAATAAAATAGGTAAAATTCATTTTGATAGGGTTGTATCGAATTATTATATGAATATATCCGATTATTTTATTGATGCTCAAGGAATATGATGGAGAAACTCCTCTTGGCGGGTCAACCAAGCCTCCATTCGCATATTTAGCATAAGTATAATATGAAGAGCTTGGCAAAGCGAAATAGATTTTTGTCGACCAAAATGTATTGGGGATTAAATGTGAGAGAAGCGAACCTTGCTTCAATGAAATGAACGATTTCTGTGAGTGATATTTTTTAATAACATTCTCCTTATCTAATTTATTTAATGATTTTTTCAAGGAAAACTAGAAAGAATTAAAAAAGTCAGCTATCTGAATGAAAATGCAAATTTTCACTTTCAGATTTTTTCTTTCCTATTCAGTTAGAGTCTTTTCACAATATCTATCAGATGTAGTTCAATGTCCAGCGTGGCTTGTGCCGGGGAAGTAGTTGTTTTCTGTTAGATATTACAAATAAGTCACATTTTTCAATTTTCATGGAGAATGTTCCCTTTTTTAACGTACCTTTTACTCTCATCCTCCATAGACCTAGAATATCAATACGTTCGTCAAATTCTAATGAAATGTTTCTCAAATTTTGCCTATTATTTTGTACATGAGATTCATTCCATCGGTTTCTTCGTCCTCCATTGTATTCATACTCATAACATTCGAATCTCACTGCGAAATTATACGCCGTATTCAACGTTACATTGACATGAAGTAACACACAATTGACACTTTTTCGGACTTAATTCTTACTCATGAATTAAAACCTTGCTAGAAAAGCCATATACACAAAAATGTTCTCAAAAATAATTGAACAATTTTTAACAAATTCAGATTCTTAATATTTTCATGATGCGTCAAAGTTCCGGAATACATTTTAAAAAAAATTCTAAAGTGTGCTTTTAGACATTAAATATAATATAATACTCAGTGACCACAATAAATTATAGTGCTCTTTCTCTCCCTTTGGTTAAAGTTTTAATCTCTCCTAAATATACTGTATTTTAACTATAAGATTGATGATTATGTAAAATGTGTTTATATATTTTTACTTATTTATAGTTTTTATTTATATTTTTTACAAGACTTTGTCAATAAGATGTAAATTTACTATGTGATATAGTATACGGTGTAGAGTAGCATTCATAAACATTTTTTGATTGTAGATCCCTAAGACGATTTGTAAGTAGCTGGAACACACTGTATTATTGACCAAATGTAACACCTCCAAAGAATAATACTTAAATAGTATCTCATATTGACGAATGTTTTCATCTTGATTACTCAGAACACTGATGATTATCCAGGATAACGTTTTGTGTTGTAGAACAATGGAGAACAAATGAAGGTTTTCATGGGCCTCTAGCGCCAAACCTATAGCCTAAAGGAAAAGTTGTGCCCATTGGACTTTTTGTCTGGGGGGAAATACCACATATCAAAAATTCAGTCGAATCAGGGAGCCACTTTCCCCATTAAAGTGTGCGGTATCCTTTCGACATAAATTCATATCTATATACACTCTATATTATTCAAACTTCACCTAGACCATATGAAAGAAAAATAATAATAACTTTCGATACAGCTCAAAAATGTGACAGACGAACCTAGCTGAATTCACACAGTCATGAACCTGATGAAGAAAAGCGGCTAGGTAAACCCATGCAACTTTATTGGAATCTACCAATTCGAATTAAACTAATGTAATCCAAAAAGCGGGTCATTTAATGGCGGGTTGGCGGGGTGTTTGGGTGACAAAACAAGAAGGCGAACTGAATAGAAAATGCACGAATTTGTTTTTTCGCCTCAATTGACACACAAAACCTAACCTGAGCAAGCTAACCTAGCTTGGGAGGCTCGAAAATGCGTGAAGATAACCTACCTAAACAATCAGCTGCATGCAAACCGAGTTGAAAATGCGTAAATTACTAGCCAACCATACCTGACCTAGACATAATAACAATACAAAATTGTTACACTATAACGACTATTTATCCAAAATTCAGAGAAGAGATAAGCTGTGGAGAACCCATATTTGTCCATATTTGGAATCTACACTGAGCATGCTCAGTAGATTCCAATAAAGTTGCATGGTTTACCTGTTCTGCAGAATGAGGAGATAAACGTCAGAAGACAGCATAATTATTCTGAGCAAATCTTTTTTCAAATTTTGGCTGTTTTTTTCCAACACTTATTGACATGAATGTAGAGGATGACAGTAAAATATCATATAGACGGAATGTGACACTACAAGGTGGTGGACGTTGAACGTCTATCAACGTCGTGTCGTGTATGAGCATCTGAAAGAAAACGTGTGTACAAGTTTTGACGCTCAACATGTTAATCAGTGCCGTGAATTGGTTTTAATGCATCGTGGTTTCATACATAAAATATTGAACAATGGTATCGTCATAATGGAATCGGCACGCATTGTTCAGCAGCGACAAGAATATTTTAGGCAAATGAGAATTAACCGAGAATCCAGCAGACATATAATCTACCCCGACGAAACTTGGTTTGACACCCATAATGTTGTCAAATATGGTTGGGTAGTCGAAACCAAGTATTGGCCTAGAACGCACATTCTTCAAAGGAAAAACGTGTTATAATTTTGCATACTGGGAATAAAAGTGGTTTCGTACCGAATGCTTTGCTTCTGTCAGCCAAAAATATAAAAAAATCGTCTGCTGATTACCACGAAGATATGAGTTCGGATTTATTCGAAACCTGGTTCATTGAGCAGCTTCTCCCAAATATTCCTCCTTCTTTTGTATCATTCTCGGCTATTGAATTCCTTTGTATCATTCTCGGCTATTGAATAAAATACCAAGCTATAACACAAACAGCAGAAATTGTTGATTTCATGCGAAAATCACGATATGGAATTACCCGGAAAGATTTCAACGAAAAAGGTATAACTATGGCAGCCGATGTCTGAGAGACGTGGTGAAACCTTACGTTTGCCTCGATATATTGTGTGTTCAATTCAACTGAAATTTTTTGGGACGCAATGAAACAAAGCTTGCGGAAATGTAATCAGTTACCAACCTTGAGTGCTGTGGTGCTTGACAATGTAGGACGAGTAGTGAATGAAGTAGCTAATAGTAATGTGTGGCCCACGTTATGAAAGAATATTATGTGGAGAGTTTCATAAATTCCATCGTTATTCAACCCGTTGCTGATTCCACCTCATCCAAATTTTGATCTTTCTAGTTCAATTTTGGTCACTCTAGTCCAATTTTGTTGTTTTTTTTTGTACGTATATTTAGAGTGATTATTTGTGTTTTCATTTTATTTTTGACTCAGCAATCAAGTACCTTATGTTTCGACATTTTTCATAATTATTCAGGGTGGAAAAATTCAGTTGAGGTAGCATGTGTCTACTTTTACATGGGGTTATCAACTGCTATAATAATTGTAAGAATAAGTTGTTAACTGAAAAAATACCACTGAAAAATATGCCGGTCCCAATTGGGAATTGAAATATAATAACACAGGGACACTCGCAGACAACAGACCAAAGAAAAGTGACAGCAGATTAATAGATTCATTGCAACCAACAGATTTACGAAACCCAAATTACTCTAGCTGTCTACTCTCCTGCCTAAGCATGCAAAAGAGTATTTCAAGACGATTCATACGAATGCAAAATTCAGCCTTTCTGGGCAAAAATCAGATACATACCGATACATAGTATCAGAAAATAATACCGAGTTGCCATCTTAGGTTTTAAAAGTGTTTGAAAAAATTATAATGATCTCTATCATTCTTCTATTTAGACAAATCGATCCCAATTAGGACAACCATATTTAATTAATTCAAAATCATTTGGAATTGCATCTTCAACACACAAAAAGTTACTCGCGCTTAAAGTTTTATGCCAAATCAAGTTGTTGATAAGAGTATAACTAACCAGTTTGTGAAGAAATTACTTATTTTAAAAATATTTTTGATGTGCGTGCATATTTTTATTAAAATAAAGAACAACACTATCCACAATGCATATGCCGACTTAGTTATGTGAAAGTGTAAAAATGTACCTGTTTGAATGACCTGCAAGTTGTTATGGCTCTAAATGCTGCTAGCGCACGGATTATCAACAGAAAATGAATGTTGAATGAATGTAAATGGAGTAATTTACTACCATAGTTAATATTAATATAACTACGAGGTCAATTTTCAAATATGCAACGATGATTTTTATAATGGGGGTTAGTTCTTATTCTTTTCAAATCGAGCATAATTTTTCATTTGTGTTATTTTGTCAGTTTGAAATATAAGTGATGTAATAATTTTTCTAATTGACCTAATCCTTTTCCTTTGAACACTGAAAAGTTACACTTATAATTATTACAATTTGTTCGTGCTGAACTTTTAACAGACACTTTCCTCACGTACTACTAATGATGCGGGTGAGATACCATCAGACAAGATACTGGAAATGTTTTACCAAACAACTTCTTTAATATACTTAGTGTCCTTCTAGTTACAGATAATTCAGTTATAATTATAATGTCTATCATTTCTGCATTACTCGTGTTTATTATATTATTAAATTTTTTCATTTGATAATGAACACCTGCCATTTAAAATTAATCAGTTAAAACGCATTCCTCGGTTTTGAGGATAAAAAAGCAGCTCATATTTTTTGTTAACTCATAATTTCAATACCACAGACTTGCACTAACCAATTTTTTATTATGGAGTATAAAAAAAAGGTAACCAACCAGAACATTGACGCCAACCATGAAAGCCTATACATAACTATATTTTACTGATTTCAATTTGATCGAGCAGCCATGGACGAAGATGTTTTAAATGGTTGTACTCAGAAAGACAACCCCTACCATGACTTACAATAAAAAATATGACAAATCATTTGAAAAAAAAATTAATACGCAAGACTTTGACAGTTGACGAAATGTAGATGATTGAAATTAATCATTTAATTGCTTTCAATCAACCATTGAAAACCTGTTTGATGTATTCATTCTCTTTTTTTCAATAAAAAAACTTACCTGGCTGAAACCCAGTTGATTTTTTTTTTAATTTGGCAACGATTTTAATAACACAAACTAATTTTTTAGCATACATGTACAAATCACTGGTGATGCAAATAATTTCGCACATAAAATTGTGGCATGAATTCAGGGTTTTTTCTGCCTTATTAGAGAGTGGATATAGAATTAATTTGAATATGTGATAAATTAAAGTGGTCCAAAAACAATTCATTGGGAAACTCCTATTTTATTTACAATTTTTTTAGATTGAAAATTGTTTATCTTGGTGTTTTGAAAACGGTAACTCTTGAACCAGTCCAGGATACCTCCAGATATGCCATAATATTTTGATTTTCCAGGTTGGAATGAAGAACTGAATAGATGTCTCAGAAGAAGAAGAAAATTGAGAAAATCAACAATGAAAATTATCGATGCCAGAAAAGCTGTGTAAGTGCTGCAAAAAAAAAGTGGTGAATACTGAAAACTATATTATGGGCAAGTCTTTTTTCCACCCTATAGTCCAGTTCCTAAATTGTAGATAGTGATTCTAAGACTGTACGGTTCATAATTCATATGAAGCAAGGCAAGAAATCAAGTTTTATTTTTCCACTTTCTCACATCTCCCCGCACTTTCAAATCCGGTAAAAACCTAAAAATGTACGATGAGTCACTTCTACAATTTAGGAACTAGATTAAAGTTGTTCACAACAAGCTAAAACATATTACAAAGGTCAAATAATATGCTTCTAAGGTTTGGTCACAAAAACTATTGAAGATGTGCAAAGTGATGTGTTACATGATGAAATATTCAAAAATATGATCTCGTCATCGATGAAAGAATATTTTGATGCAATAAAAAACATGTGGGAGCTAGAAATTAAAAAATGAAAGAAAAAAATGATGGAATTATTATTATTAGGTGAGCAAAAACTAACAGAAGCGGTCCAAAATGAAAGAAAACAAAATCAAGCATTTGGACGTATAGAAAGGCTTGAGAATACTTTGGACATGGACAGCATTGCAAATGAAATAGATAAATAGATCATAGATATAAAAGCATTACAATGTTATAAATTTAAGAAAATTTATAGTAGGTACCTGTGTGGAATTTTCTGTAACCTGAAATCCTAAAGAATTGTGGAAAACTATAAAAAAATCAAATCTAACAAATGAAGATATTTCTTTATCTAATACCTTTGTTACAGCCCGCTGTAACAAACTGGGAATGAAATTGTCCATTGTTTCAATAAATATTTTATTTCTAGTATAAATAAAATACAAAGATCGATATCATATGTGACAGAATGGAGTTCACCAGATATGGTTTAAAATTCTAGGTTTAGCAATTTTGAAGAAATAACCTTAAAATAATTGAAATACATACTATCCAATTTACAAAACAATGCAACTATTAATTATGTAAAACTTCTGAAAAATATTTTTGAGATCTGTGGTTTTCATATCATGGGTTTGGATATTGCTGCACTGAAAAGTGGTATTTTCCCACAAAAACTTCTTCAATAACACCAATACCGAAGTAAAAAATGCAAATGATGCTAGTGACTATAGACCTATAAACACCTTGTCCCCAGTTGAGGAAGTAATAGAGATAGCAGCATATGATCAAATCGTAAACTACATAAATGAACACAATATCTTTATTGCGGATATCAGCCGATTATTACTTCAGAAACTGCAAAATAGAGAAATGGGGATAATTTTGAATTGTAACAGACACACAACCATTATTTGTCACATGTTAAAAACATTACAATGTCAATCGATAAATGAAAGACGCACCAATTATGCATTGGTTTTCATTTTCAAGTTACTGAAGGGTCTAATCAAAATATCAGTTTATTGTTTTCAATACACGACTATTCAAAAAGATTTCAAAACAATTTTTATCTTGGCAGAACGCATAGAATGTATACAAATAGGGGTATGAACTCAATGTTTTATAAAGGTTTAAATTAATATAATTCTCTTCCCCAAAATACAAAAGATTGCGATACTGTTAGAAAATTTAAAATATTGATTACTTAAGGAATATTTGAAACAAAACAACTTGCTGTGAAATGTGAAATTCATTTTAGTTTATTGTATGAATGAAATAGTCGGTTTCAATTGTTGAAATTCTGATGAAGATGGATGTGTGAATATTATGATGTACCCATATTGAAATAAATCACAATGCTACTTACTAATAATACAAGATTGGAAACGTAAATTCAACTTGATATCGTTGGGTTAGTTATTTTTGTATGCAATATGAGTATTCAATCTTTGAAAAGTCGTCTGAATACCGCACTTCTACTCTACTTTATAACCTCTTTAAATTGCGAACAAGACCTTACCCTTCGGCGAAATGCACATTCAAAACAGAATAATCCGTTATCATTGTGTTTGACAGTAAGAGTCTGTATCAAATTCATCTCATAGTCACGTGGTCACTATTGAAATTCGTTATAAAAGGGTGCATTGAATGAGAAGTCAAGGGGAAAAGATACCACTTGCTGTTGTCGCTTCATTGTTAATGGTGATTGATCGGACAAGGGTAATCGATATTATCGGGAATACGTGTGGAAACTGTTTTGTACGTCTAACGGGTCGTGAGGATGGAGGTAACGATTCTTTTACTCATTTGATTGATTTCTTTCTGAGCGACAAATGGGTTGAATGAAAACATTCGGCAGTTTAGGGAATGTGTTATGATAATGATAAAAAACGACTTTATTCATAAACAATGGAAATGTGTAACGAAGCTTTTTTTGCATCTAGGTAGATGGTTGCATGATCTTAGAGAGTAATCCATGTAAGATAAAATGTTCCTGCAACCCACTAGTCTGATTGACTATATCGGCATTGACTGGCGGCAGTGAAACACGTATTTCAGTTCCCTTCATAAAGAATGCAAGTTTTAGGTAGTGATTGCTTAAAATATCTTCATCGAATGTGTTAACTACCAAGTGATACATGAAGTGAATAGTTCTCTTGTCTCTAGTCTTTAATCTGTGAGTACACAAAATCTATTATCGCCTAAAACGAAAAAGCCGATAAAGAGTATTCCACAAAGAAGAATCCCATCTTTTTTGTACTAGTCAGTGTGAACGTACTCCTACAAGTCAGCTGAGCGAATTGTTTTTGTAAACACTAATTTTATCGCAATGTCAGCGACCATTGATGACCTATATAAATTGATACAGGAGGGGAACAAGGAAATCAAACAAGAAATAAAAGCATTACGCTCGGCTTTTTCAATCGAAATTAATAACTTAACCGCAAAGAATTCAGAATTAGAAGCTGAGAATAACAAGCTGCGTGAAAAAATACTAAGTCTCGAACGACGGCAAAAGAAATATAACTTGGTGATTTATGGAATTCCCGAGTCAGATGATAATCTAGTAGATGATATTCTAAGCCTCTTTACCAATACCCTGGGGGTCAACTGTTCAAATTCAGATTTCCGAGACATTTACAGACTGGGAAGAAGTTCATCTGCAGATAAAGCGCGCCCAGTTGCACTTGAAACAGTAAACTATCAACTAAATCAAGAAGTTTTAGCTAAAGCTAAATTGAAACGAGATAACTTGAGAAAATATAATATAAATATTGTACAGGATCCCACTCCGGAAGATTATATTACCAATAAATTCTTACTGGCACGTCTGAAACAATCAAGAAGCCACGATACAACGTCAAAAGTTGATCTTAGGAAGAAGGTACTGATAACGAACGGAACCGAATTTACGTATGCGGAGTTGAAACGTGCGGAGGAAGAAGCATTGAACTTGATAAGAACCTCATCTTCTACATCGGCACTATCCAGCCAACAAGATAATAAGAAAAAGCCCGTAGAACAATTGGATACCATAACCCTAAACCGAAAATTCATCAATACTCGGTCATTCTCACAACGAATACAATCTATAGGGAAATAACATATGCTAAGTAAATTATTATATATTATTGATCAAATATTTTCAAATTTCTACCTTACTTTTTTTGATAAATTTTTAAACTATCTCAACCCATATACAGTATGAAATTTGCTCATATTAATATACGCTCATTATACACTGGTTTCGATGACCTGCGCGATTTGGTAATTTTGGAGGAGTATGACGTACTGGCAGTATCCGAAACATGGTTAAAACCTAATAGTGATATGACCTTGTTTCAAATTCCTCGCTACAAATTCATCCATGTATCTAGGGATACCAGAGGAGGGGGAGTGGGAATTTTTCTCAGACAATCACTCCGTTTCAATATTTTGATAAGTGAAATCTCCAACAATGTGGAACAGCTATGGGTGAACATGAAGCAGGGTACAACTACTTACGTCGTTGGCGTCATCTACCGACCCCCAAGCTTCGAATATTCCTGAATTCCTTAGCGAATTCGAGGAAAGCCTTACTACAATAGCTCCTCAATCAGATAATATTATATGTATGGGCGATTTCAACATCAACGGTCTCGATATCTTAGATAGGAATTATACTCAACTCAACGATATCTTAGAAATATATGAACTGAAACAAATAATTGAATCCCCAACCAGGGTTACTCAGTCGTCGTCATCCTTATTGGACTATGTAATCGTTCATGATAATTTAAAACCTGACGATTGGGGAACTGCAGACTTACATCACCTATCTGACCACTTCTTGGTTTATTGTAATGTGGGGTTCACGAAACACAACCACCAAACCCTGAAAACCTTTCGTAATTTCAAAAACTTCAACCTAGAACACTTTACAAATGATTTGAAGTTGGTTCCTTGGGTTCCAATGTACATATTCGATGATGTCAATGATAAAATCGACTACTTTAATTTCCACATACGCAGCCTCTTCGACAAACACGCCCCATATATCACAAGAAGTTTCAACAGACCATATACTCCATGGATAACTGATAATGTCAAAATCATGATGAAACTTAGAGACAAAGCTCGCAACAAGTTCGGGCGGTCGGGAAGAGTCGAGGACTGGGACTATTATAAAACACTTAGGAACTACACGAAGTCGGCTACCGAGCGTGAAAAAAAAGCTTGCATGGAATATATCACCTTGAATACAAATAAATCGAAAGATTTATGGTTCAAATTAAAAAAATTAAATATACACTGTAAACCTAAGTCCCCGGATCTCCGCGACCGGTTGAACGACGTTACTGAAATAAACGATTTTTTTGTCTCATCTACCCAACTCGGTGACGTAATCGATTCCGATCTTGACGAATTCTACAAAAATAATTTAAATGACACCTTAAAAACATTTTTAGAATTCACTACGATAACCGAAAATCAGCTATTAACTTACATGTCTCAAATCAAAAGTAATTCCAAGGGAATTGATGATTTAGATAGCTTTCTTATAAATATATGCTGCCCCCAAGTGCTACCTGCTATACTACATATCATTAACTGGAAAAGAACGTTTTTCCTAATATATGGAAGCGATCGATCGTAATTCCAATACCTAAAGTTAAAGAACCAAAGAGCTTTAAAGATTTACGTCCAATCAGCATACTTCCTTTTCTTTCCAAAATCCTGGAGAAAGCTATCGCTCAGCAACTCCGTGATCACCTTCATAATAACAACATTCTTCCGATGATGCAATCTGGGTTTAGACCTAATTATAGTTGTGCAACAGCCTTATTAAACATTCTCGATGATATCGTCAGAGCTTCAGATAATGACGAAATCACTACTCTAATCTTAATTGACTTTAGTAAAGCTTTCGATACCATAAATCACCAACTTCTCCTCTCAATATTACACTACAATGGTTTGTCACACAACTCAATTAAATTTTTCGATTCATACCTCTCGAATAGATCCCAACTAGTAAAAGTAAAGAGTGAAATATCAGAATGTAAAACACTATATACAGGCGTACCGCAAGGCTCAATTTTTGGGCCTATACTCCACACAATTTATACCTCACAATTATCTGCTGGTTTGAATAAATTGAAATACCACATGTACGCGGATGACACTCAATTGTATCACTCATTCAAACTAAATGAAAAGTCAAATAGTGTAAGTGTCATAAACCAAGAATTGAACCATTTTGTTGATATCTCTGAAAAGCATGCACTCCATATAAACATTGCCAAATGCTCAGTAATAACATTCGGCCGTCTTGGAACTAGGTCGAGAGTTGGTGACCTGGGCATTAAAATTGGTGACGTAGAACTGCCTATCGTAAAACAAGTGAAAAACTTGGGGGTAACAATAGATAATGAGCTTAAATTCAAGAAACACACATCATTGTTGATTCAGAAGGCATATGGAAAGATGAAAGTATTATATCCCCACAGACACGTCCTGAGTACCAAAACTAAGTTACTTCTTTGTGACACCCTAATATTGTCTACTTTTAACCACTGTGACGTGGTTTATCATTACTTTCTAAATATTGCGGAACAGCAAAGAATTCAAAGAGCTCAAAACTCGTGTCTGAGATTTTCTTTTGGAATTAAAAAACGGGATCCAGTTTCTTATACGCTGAAAAAAGCTAAATAGTTGAAAATGTCTGATAGACGCACGCTTCATACCTTAGTGTTATATCACAAAATTATTACGTCTAAAACACCACCCTACCTCCACAACAAAATTCAATACAGGACCGACATACACCATATCAACATTAGACGTAAAAGAATCCACATTGTTAGACATTCCACTGAACAGTTCAAAAGATCATTCACCTATAAAATAGCTGAATTATATAACGACATTCCGCTTTCCCTCCAGGCAAAATCTTTGGCCAGTTTCAGATATTGGGTGTTATGAATAAAATCTAGCAAAAGCTTAATGGATTGGTCTGTTTCAAGAAATCTGAGTAAAAGCATTTGCTTAAGGTTTATTCATTAGACCCATTGTCTCAAACAAAGCTTCCTAAGTAGTCCATAGAAACAATAAATAAAAAAAAATATTTTTATTGCTTTGTTGAAAACTGACTAAGAACAAATTGATACCCAATGTAAAGTATTCTCATCTATATACATACGCATATATAACTTTATTTCTTTTTATATTTCTTTTCTACATTTTCATTTTGTATTTTTTTTGTAAGGTGCAAGAGTAAGAATGGAGTAATCCAATCTTGTATCCCATTGGCAGACTTTATTGTTACCACGACGTTGTATTCTTTTTCCTACTGTCAATAAATACATATATTATTATTATTATTATTATTATTATTATATATAATTAATACCAGTTAGAGTACGCTTCGTTAGGCCTCCACAATCATTATCACTATTATTCTTTTTATATCACTCGTATATTATTCTCATGTATTCTGAAGGGACGGCTGGCTGAGCTATTTTCTTGCATTTGGTAAGGATTCACTTCAACACATCTTTTCGTGTTAATCAGTTTTTTGGGCAAACCATTTTTATTTCGAGTTGGCATCGTTTTTCTGAACGTCGGCGTCGAAGTAAAACTATAAATACGAATTGCACGTCGCTCCGCTGTTAGCATTTGTGCTGTTGATGTTTATCTAGTTTTTGAGTCTTTCTACTGCCGTCGAGTGTTGCCGTAATAACTGAGCAAGTAGTTTTACTGAATACATTAGTATTGCTGTCATTCCGTTAGTTTTATATCATTATTATTTGTTCGACTGAATCATCTACTTGTGTAGTATTACAATCAGGGTTGGTGAAATAGTTCACATTGATTAGGGTATCTGTGGTATTTTTCCGAAAGTCCTAGTTGATATTGAGTGACGCATCCTCCATTTGCTTTGAATATCGCTGTACGTTACTGTATTCCCTAAGGAACAGAGAAATCTGTCTCCAGCAGGAATGAGACTCGTGGCAATTGTATACAGGCAGCATTTCCTCGTGATCCAAGGTGTGCCCTGTTCCACCTGCCGAGCACAATTCAACCCGTTTATCTAGGAGGCTCGTCGCTTCGTGTCACTACAATTATTAAAATTGCGTATTTAATTGGCAGCACGTCTCCGGACAGACCACCAATAGTGTCAGTATAGTAAGAATAATCGTCATGCGTCAGTAGGGCTGAAACAGCTACATAAAGCCGGGAGATCTAAACCAACCTAATTAGGGCACGACTACTCCATCAAACGCCAACGAATCAACTGATAATAAAGTCTGTACAAATTTGTAAATGCGTTATAATACCAGTGTCATAGTCCAGGCAATGTAGGCCTTCATTTTTCGTGAAATAAAATGAAGCTCGATTTGTTTAACAGAACTCCTGGTGTTTCCGTGATTAACTAGATGCAGTATTCCCCCCAGTATAGTACAACCGATAACCATCCCTATAAGACTGTACAGACCATTTAATACTAGCAGCCGCTATCCTTGCAACATGCTGACCACAATTAAAGCATGTGACCAGGAGGCAAAGATCATTTGAGTCCTAAGAACTGACCCCTGGGATACCTACCGTAACTCCATCTGACACTGCCCTGGGCCTCCCACCTTGCCTTAGATTGGGAGAGTGGAGCAGATCACTATGAAAAACTGACACCCGAGGCACCCCAGGTAGCACCTCATGCGGGCTGAATCTTGTTTTCATATTGGGCCAATATAGATATATTGTAAATGTAAAAATAATATTGAACCATGCATATTGGAAAAACAATATTTCATTGACAATATACTTCCTTGCTTAACAACCAATCAGTGGATTTCAAATTTTGAAATTCAGCCAATAGAATCGGAACTACAGTGAAAATATAGCTTGTCGCTGTATTTTCACGGTGATAAACCTGCTTAGTTTTTCTTTTACTATCTGTCAAGTGAAAATAATGATTTAAATTATAAACGTCAAATTTATTTATGTGTTTTGACTAGTTATCTTTATTTATCAATATGAGCGATCGTTGGGGACAAATGTCCATTGGTATCATAGATGTGGCCGTGGAAAAGAGTATCCCGTTAAATACGGCTAGAAGTAAAGCATCAATTACCAGGTGACACGATTTTTCTTTATTTCAAATCGATATATTGTCGTCCTAAATATAATTCGTGGTATGATTAAAAACCTATAATTTTTGGAATATCAATTCGTTGGCAATCCCAATGCAAGAAAATACAACTCGTCTTGCGGACTCGTTGTATTTTCAGCTTTGGGATTGCAATTCATTAATATTCCAAAAAATTATCGGTAATAATCATACCACTTATTATATTACCCCTGACAATATATTTCCTTGCTTAACCACCAATCAGTGAATTTCAAATTTTGAAATTCAGCCAATAGAATCGGAACTACAGTGAAAATATAGCTTGTCGCTATATTTTCACGGTGATAAACCTGCTTAGTTTTTGTTTTACTATCTGTCAAGTGAAAATAATGATTTAAATTATAAACGTCAACTTTATGTGTTTTCACTAGTTATCTTTATTGATCAATATGAGCGATCGTTCGGGAAAATGTCCATTGGTATCATAGATGAGGCCGTGGAAAAGAGTATTCTGTTGAATACGGCTAGAAGTAAATCATCAAATACCAGTTGACACGATTTTTCTTTATTTCAAATCGATATATTTTAGTCCTAAATATAATTCGTGGTATGATTGAAAACCTATAATTTTTTGGAATATCAATTAATTGGCAATCCCAAGCAGCTTTGGGATTGCAATTCATTAATATTCCAAAAAATTATCAGTAATAATCATACCACTTATATATTATATTACCCCTGATAATATTGGTAGAATATTGGCTCAACCTCATCTGAATGTATATTGATTTATAAAATATTGGGTCAATATTAGTTCAATAATTTTCACCGATATCGATAGAGCTATATTGCCTACATATTGTTTTCAGCATCCAGCTCCAATATTACGATTTCAATATTACGATTTCAATATTACTCTCATATCGATTTTAAAGATAAAAAACAATATTGTATATCCAAGTTTTATAGCACATTGGTGAAATATTATTTAATCCTATTCGAAAAATTATTGACCCTATATTCATTGAGATTGTTACGAAAACCTCACGCCAATCTTCGAAAGACGATATTGATACAATATTACATAATACATTTATCACTATCATTGAATTTTGAATATTGGTCGAATATTCAATGAAAAATATTGAAATGAATGATGATCAAACTTGGGTAAGAAACCGCTAGGTGCCCCACATATGGAACGACAGCTGAATCATAGTAACATATATTACATAAGGCTTTTCACAATGCGTTAACAAGTCAATTTACTCAGTGGTTAATTGAAGTAGAAATGAAATTGTGTCCAAGTAATATTGTACCAATATCCCGAAACAATTATAATTTTATCTCGCCAATATTACGTTTGAATATTTTGCAAATATTTTACCATTATTATTACAATGTAAGTGTGCTACAGCGATATTGTACCAATATTGCTTAACATTTTGAGGCCAATATTGCTTCGAGAATATTACACCAATATTATTTTTTAAATATTGGACCAATATCGCCGAATGTTCAAATTTTTTTTTCGCCAATATTATTATTTGAATATTTTCATTTTTTTTTTTTATAAAACTCGAATTTTCAAATTATTTTTCTACCATTCCGTTATGCCTTAACTATTTGGAAAAAATTAACAAGTTTAATAAATTAGTGTGCACACTATACAAATGATTGCATTAGTGGAACTTATAGAATATTGATCTCATTTTATTTTTAGGATTATAATAGATATTTATGTTGTAACGATCATTATGGTAGAGGCCGTGAATATTATTGGGAAAGGCGATAGCCGAATCCGATAACACAGTGTGAACTATAATGATCGGTTAATCAATAAATAGGTATACATAAATATTTTTCAAATTCCATATTCAGTATTTTCGAATCTACATATACATTCGAGTTATTCATTATGAAAAATAGTGAGCAAGCTGGGCCTTACCATTTGGGGGCATCCATCAATTACATGAGACAATTTTTACGATTTTTGACCCCCCCCTCCCCCCTTGGTGAGATTTCGTGAGATTTCTCCCCCTCCCCTAATCTCACGTGCGTATCAAATGCGTATTTGTGATATAAATGATATGTGATCAAATTCTTTTATCAGTGCAGTGCAGTCACTGAAATAGCTACATTGACATGACGATGTCATTATGACATACCTGCAGATAAATTTTATTGTGTGATTCTCGCAATAAATTCATTTGCACTAGCGGACCGTGTGTTATGATGATAAAAGCTGACAACCTTAAAAGTATTCTGCCTTCTGGGATGAATTTCAGTCAAATTTGAATTATATTGGTTTGTATATTAGTTAACAATATTCTATTCTCTAATCCCAACACCCGCTATTATTCTTAGTGCTCTTTTCTTTAGCCTGAAAATCTGGATAGAGTTAACTGATTCAATTAAGAAGTGAAATAGACCAAAACATGTATTTATCGACATACTTGGATTGAGCAGTCCTTAAGTTGCCTAAGCAAAAAAAGAAGGACAATTTGACATTCCATGATAACAATGATAACACAGATCATTCAGATTTGGAATTATTCTTCTCTTTAAGTGTAGATATTGCTGGCTTTCCTCAAGACAAGACTCGAATAATTTCACACCTGCTACACCATAAAAAAAAACCTATATCAATAAGAGTTTATGGAAAAAACTGCCGAAGGATTCGGAGAAGTCATACATGGTCAATAATGAATACTCGTGCCCCTCCAGATCTTCGACTACACTTTCCACGATCTCAAGAAGAGCCTTGGTTGTGGATCATTTACTTCGTAAGCCAAATTGGGCAAAAATACACTAGCTAGTAGCCTGATTTCTGATAAAAATCTAAATGATCTTAGAGAAAATTACAAAATTGGATATTGGTTGGTAATTGTCAACCTTTTCACCTTTTCACAATCCCCTTTTTAAAAAACCGGAGAAAAAACCCATTCAAATGCTTTTAGGTATTTAGTGCCGTAAAAATATCCAAATACAACTCTGAAATTTTCTCAACTATTCTGATAAAGCTTACTTCAATTCTAAATGCTACAAAACAATCGATAATTGTACCCCAACGCCCAAGAGATCGGTACAACGCCTACACGAAAGCTTTCATTCGTCTCTATATCAAGGCCCATTGTATTTATTAATAAAAACGTTCCCCTCGATTTGCGAATTGCGTGTTTTATCTCAATAACTGATAGATGCTGCCTTTGCCCAGAAGGCTTTGCTTTTCTCTTGATTGATTGCATTGTTTTCGTTTTTTTTTTCATTGAAATGGGTGGAATACCTCCTTTTAGAACATAGAAAGGTTGAAATTGTCCTCAAATTCTTATGCGACGGAAATTCATTGTAATACTGTTTATAGTGATCAATCGCAGATATTTTTAATGACTTCAGTTTGGAAATTCTACAAAAAGACTAAATGAACTACTGGGGCCAGGCGATTTTATTATTAGAAACTAGATACCCTTCCATACCAGGATGCTCACTGCGCAATCATTCATATATAATAGGAATTTAGGATTAAGAATTTTATTATTGTCTTTTAGACAGCCAACATAAAAGGTATTGTTGATATGAGAGTCATAATTTCGTAAATAATTCCTTGAAAGAAAACAAATCAAAAAGTTTTATATGTATATAACTTGGTACCTTATTTTAGTCTCTGCTTGCTGTAATGGAATTCTCAGAAACTCTAATATCATTTGATTACAGATTATAATTAAATTTGCTATTTTGTACGACACAAACATTGAAGAATTATTGGAAATTCAATACGAATAAAAAAAACTGTAGATATTGATGAGATGTTTGTTTCTATCATAGAGAATTTTCCTAGGAATGCTTCATACATATTAGTAATGGTTATTGTTATTTTATTTCAATCTGACACATTCGCCGACTTCTCGAAAACTTCCAAAGTTATTCCTCTAGACGAAGGTGGAGGCTTGGAAAACCCCTTTTTATTTTCGCTCAATATATCATTCCAACAATAGCAAAACTCATTTGAAAAAAAGTAAAAAATTAATGCAATTTTAATTGCCCAAATTATAGTTGGTGCAGATTAGTTTGGATTCCAGTGTAATTAAAATACCCACGATGCTATTTTTTCCTTTCTGTAACAAGTTTATTCTGAAATAAACAATGGAGAATTTGCAGCGTCAGTATTCTGTGATCTATCGAAATCTTTCGATTATGTACCACGGAATATTGTTGAAACGCTCCAAGTTTATGGCTAAAATTGAACTGGTTTCAGTCATATTAAGCTGGTCAGAAACTACGAAAGCACTGAACTGACATGATGAAAAAATTATAGAAGGTTGGAACTGGCAATTATACGTAATTGCCAGTTTAAACTGACAATTATACCTAATTGTCAGTTCAAACTGGCAGTTATAATATCATATATAATTATGTTATAATTGCCAGTTCAAACTGATAATTAGGTATAATTGCCAGTTCAAACTGACAATTATACATAATCGCCAATTTGAACTGACAATTATAACATTTTTTTCATCATTTCCGTTCAGCGCTTTCGTAAAAAACAGTATTAAAAATAACAGCACACTAATGCCTTCTCGGTTTAACTCGAAATCCGACTCTTTATGGGAATGATAACCATTATGTAGTATAGCGAATCCGTGGAAGACGAAATATATGTCACTGGACCTCAATAAAATCAAAGATTAGTGTGACGCTAACACACTTTCATTCGATATTAAAAAGAAAACAGATTCCGTATCTTTCAGATGTGTCTTAGTCAACATAGCATTGAACAATAATATGATTGAAAAGAGAGATTGTTGACAATATCATTGAAGAAATTGAAATATGAAGATCACATTCATAATCTTAATAATAAAATAACATCTAGACGTAAAGCAAAAAGAGTTATTGTAAGATAATTAGAATTCCTGTCATACTACGTACGCCTCAATAGTAATATACAGGGTGTTTCCGAAATTGGGGCAGTAAATTAAATGGGAAGTAGAAGATGACAAAACAAAACGAAATGAAAGAATACTTTTTTGTCTAAAAAAAAATCATTTTGGGAGATATTGAGTTTTAAAGTTTTCAAGACTTTTCTGGTAATCACTGATAAGAGGTCTGAAGCTTGCACAAACCGCGCAGAAACACTGCCAGTGATCAGTGTCTCCCAAACAAAGTTAACTGGAAGTGATTTCATAAAATTTCATAACTAACATGTTTCGAACTTTTTTTTTTCAAACACGAAAATTCTTGCCATTTACTGATACATTATGTTCTATGTATTTTCTTTATAACCCCAATTTCGGAAACACCCTGTATAAACGAGCTGTTAGAAATATAATTCTCCAGAGAGCTTTTTAGAAAACATAAAATACTCATGGTTGAATATACCGATTTTCATCGTGGGAGTTTTTTTTTATCTAATACACAAACATAAAAGTAACTTTTTCAGTAATCCGTATCAGTATGTTACACGTCACACCAGAAATAACTTCCAGTTCCAAAAACAGAAGTAATAAAGGATACATCATACTATAAGGGACGCAAGAGTAGTTTACCTACTACCAACATGTAACGTCAAACTTTACCGCGGTAATACTAAAAAATAATATTTTAATTATATTTAACAGCACTAGTGTTGTTATGTGACTCAACTCGTTAAAAGAGCCGGGTTAGGGTGAAATGACATGTACTATCATATTATATCAAAAGACGCGCTCTGAATGAACTGTTACCATACATGATAAAAATACAGAACTTTTTGTGGAGGATTTCCAATTTCAATAACGTATTAAATGTTTAAAATGTTTGATACAATTCAATTCCCAGCCCGGTATTAGTCAGAAAAGTAGTTGTTTTGCTATGATAGCCTGTATATGCATTTCATGTGATGGGAGTAAAAACGGTAAAACATCGGTCAGCAACGACCATCGTTATAAAATAAAATGTATTTGGCGATTTTCTCCATACCCATATGTTTGTTTCCTAATTGAACATCATTTTAATGGCATGTGCATATCAGTATCACACTTCTATTCAACTATAAGTCTGCATTTTTGATTTTTTATATATTTTTTCAGTATGAGTATATGTATTTATGACAATTTTTTTATATTTGTGGTTTGACTGATACTATACATTGTCATATATCTTTGAGTTTCAGCATTTTCTTTTATGATTATGTCCTATGCATTGTCTATAAAATGTATACCATTACAGGTTCGGTTTTACCGAGATAGTGGGAGTGGTGCCGCTAGAGGTCACCTTGGAAGTATTATGCTTAGGTAGAGGGTCAGATATATAATTTTTCATGTAAACAAACTGATAGGATACAGTACGGAAAATTTACATAATGAGCGAAGATAATATTAGCAAGTAGGGAAAAAATCGCAAGATCAAGGGCTGCCAGCCGACGCCAATGTTGCAAAAAATGGCTATATTACAGGATCTAATGCAGATCTAGCAAATGGTAAGTTTATTCTAGATTTAAAAATGAGATCACGTACTCATCGTCAGATGGTTAGATAGAAAGAGAAGGAAGATGAGAGCTTCGTCATGTAAGAATGTATAGGAAAACGGACGTGCAATGCAAGTCTTATTCATATCGGAATGTTCGTGATATGTTGGTAGGGCCACCAATTAAAAATTATTTGAATTGTTGCTATCTGTAATGACAAACAAAGAGTAACAATTAATAATAAAGCGCGATCTGTTTGGTTGTATGTTGGCTATTTCAACAAGAGAGGTAACGGTAGGGGCACCAATTAAAAATTATTTGAATTGTTGCTATCTGTAATGACAAACAAAGAGTAACAATTAATAATAAAGCGCGATCTGTTTGGTTGTATGTTGGCTATTTCAACAAGAGAGGTAACGGATATCGAAAAAATGACGTCATCCAGGTAGGTCAGACCTAACCTGAAATGGTTTATACTAAATTTGTTGCCATTATGGGGAGAAGCTTCATTTTGTGCTTATTGCTGTTTGGAGTGAAATTTTTAGTAACCTTTTAGCTCTTGAGAATGCCAAATTTGTTAACGAAATGCACATCGAGCGAGAAATGACGTAGTTTTGGTGTTCTGGGGTATTTCTATTTCTTGAAGTGAAATTATGCATCAAATCTTTCGAAAGTTTCTTTACATTTATATAGAAAAAGGCTATTAAATAAAATAGATGAATGAAATGTGTGCGTCTAATGTAATTTTTAATATAACATAGAGCGAAATAAAATCGGACATGAAAACTTTCAGAGGGCCGAATATTGGTGCTGCGAACGCAATATTACGGAATCCCCTGAATAATATTTTCAAAGGATTCTTATGTTTCCTGTCCCACCCCACATCAATTTCAATTTCCTCTCGAACCTGCCCAAAAGTCACATGTTAGGCAGTAATAATCCAAACAAATCTATCAATACTAATTAAATCACGAGACGAGTTCACGAGGTAGTTTATCATTGAGGAGTCCCGCTAACTACCGTTCGTCACGTGACGCGTGGAACATTCTCACAAATACATGTGTTATGACACGTGTTTGTCAATATTAATGAACTTGACGCAAAAAGTGGTGGTTTCAACGTGAGGCGACATCGCCGGTAACACCCCCGCTCGCGTGTTGCCATGGACACGAGGGGGCGTAACCGGCGCCCACCTGGTTGTCACTCTACACACTGTCGTTTTTCGGAGCTACTTATACTCGATAAGCAGCATCTGATGCTGATGTTACAGATATTTTGTTTTAGTATTTGAGATTCTATTCTATCATCAGTTATGTATTTTAGGAGGTTTTTGTGTCAAGAGCGAATGATCCCTATATGGCAGTTTCTTCTAATTGATTAGTTTTTAACACATCCTAATTGCATTTTTATTTTTGGTTTTGTTTTTTTTTTAGTTGTGTTGAGTATGGTATTACAAACTTCTCTCGAATCCTCAGAAGGTGAGAAATAGACTTTCAGTCGGTTCACAGATGCTCTCTTCCGAAGGAAAAACAAAATTAAAATTTTGGTCATGTTTAGGACCTGAAACGTAGGCTTTATTCTTCTGCTAGTAGCGGCGGATTAGGTGATACTGAAGAAATACAATTGAAGCCGCATATCCAGCAAATATTTTGGAAGATATAGAATTTTAAAGTTTTCAATTTTTTTTTTGGTAACCACAGATGTCTACAGTCTGCGCAAACCGCGCTGAAATACAGCGGGGAAGACACGCTGTGGCCTGGATAACCAAACCAGTGCCTCCCAAACAAAGGTGCCTGAAAGCGATTTCATAAAATTTTAATAAAAATTTCGAAAATTTTTGATTGCTTCAAAAACAAAAATTCTTGCCATTTATGGTTACAATTTGTTCCAAATAACAATCCATTTTCTTAATTGCTCCAATTTCGGAAACACTCTGTATTTTGTAATTTATAATATTCAGGAGTTTCATTAAGAAATATTCTGCCACTGTAACTCGTTACTCATCAGACTCACAAACAAAAATATAGAATTGAATTAGTACTCGACTTTTGTGGTAGGTTCAAAAATATAAAGAAGAGTCATGTTTTTACTCCACATACTTCTAAACGACCAATTTCTCAAATGTAATTGACCAATCCGACATTGAAAATCACCGAAAAAAATTCTTGTGTATCAAAATAGCTCTTCAGTGGAATAATTATTCAAATCATCACTATAAATCCAAAAACACGCTAAAAACGACAAAAAACATCCGTAGAGCAGCATAATAAATAAAGCATTTTTGATGGGCCATGCTCAATTTATCCGATATATTATGTTTAATTGAGCGTACGACAAGATTTATGCTCGCTATCCCTAACATCTAGATGGCTGTGGTAAACGAGCGCGTTGTGAAAATACCGATAAAAATGGGAAGAAAGAGACAGATAACTTTTACGATTCATGATAATGTGTGTATAATACAAATAAAGAGGCCATGTAGATACACACTAACCCTTTCCAGTATTTTTTTAATTCAACTTTACATCTTTACGGTCTGTTCCAAATTAAGTCGACGCCAGCTCCGTTATTATTGAAACTACGAATTCGATTATATGGGAAAATAAGTAGCATTTTTCATGGCCATCTCGTAGATGAAAACAAAAAAAAATGATAGTCGTGTTTGCAAAATATTTCATGAAATGTAGGTATTTTTTCTTTAAATGGAATACTTACCCTATATTTTGAATTCACCATATATGCCCTACATCTGTCAGTTACATGATGTATCGTATATAGGAGGTTTTAACTCACATCTTCTGTTGTATGACCTACGTACCCTTTTACTTATAAGAGGCAAAAAACCATCTAAACTATATTGTCGACCAACAAAAGCGAGAGCTCAGTTTAAATAATAGAAGTACTCGGAATCGTGTCTGTCACATGTAGTCGTTTAAGGTTCCACATGTAAACGCCGTATTGCTGTTTCGATTTTAACCTATGAACTGTTTTTGTGTACTCTCTCGCTCTCTCTCTCTTGGTACTCGAATAAATCAGTTTACTCTAAATCGTGCTTCATTTAACATGGCGCAGTCGGTAGTAGACAAAAAGTGACAATTGTTAAGTGGATAATTAATCAGTTGAAATTTATGTTATATGAAAAAAGTTATAAAGTCACATAAACATCGAAATGGCAGAATACAGAGGTATTGCAGCTATGAACTTCTCAGGAAACTTGTCAGAAAATTGGAAGCAATGGCGACAGAGATTCGAAAATTACTTGGTGGCGTCGGAGGTTAGCAAAAAAGACGATAAAATACAGATTGCTCAACTTCTTCACTATATTGGAGAAGAAGGAATGTCGATATATAACACATTTACTTTTTCAAGCGAAGATGAGAAAAATAAACTGAAGGAAGTGGTGAAAAAGTTTGAAAATCATTTTCTTCCGAAGAAAAATTTAGCTTATGAGAGATTCAAATTCTTCTCCAGAAAGCAACTGACTGGTGAGTCAATTGAACAGTTTGTAACTGACCTAAAAAACAAAGCACGTTCGTGCGAATTTGCCGATTTGAAAGATGGGCTCATCAAGGACATGTTGATTTGCGGCTTGACGAATCAAACTCTCAGGGAAAAGTTGTTACAAGATGATGAGAAGGACTTGGAAGGAGCTATAAAATTATGCTTGGCAGTAGAAAATTCAAAAGAACAGTCATCATTAATGTCGGGTGCATGTGGATCAAATGTACAAATTGAAGCAGTGTATAGAGGACAGCAGTCGGTAAATTCAAATCCGCCATCGTGGAGGAATTCTAGGAAAATTATTGGCAGTGGTGACAATTACGATCATGCGCAGAGCAGACAAAGTGAGAGCACTTACCCCTCAAAATATAATTCTGGTCAAGGTCAAAGAAGACTATCCAACTATTTGACAGAAAATAATGGTATTTGCTACAGGTGCGGAGGAAAGCATAGAAAAAACCAGTGTCCAGCATTCGGGAAACAGTGCAGAGTGTGTGGGTTGAATAACCATTTCGCGAAAATGTGTAAAAAGGAATATGTGAACCAGGTCAGTGTTGAAGAAAACTTTGCTAGTGAACAAGAACAAGAAGAGCCTGAAGAAAACTATGTATTTGTTTATAGTCTCGAAAATAAAGGCAACAAACACATTATGGACAAATCTTGGTATGTGTCACTTTTATTAAATAATAAAATTAACGTGGACTTTAAGATGGATACTGGAGCTCAAGCTAATATTATATCTATTGACAATCTGAGTCTCATCGATTTGCCCAAGAAAATATTAATAAGTACCGGGGCAAAGCTAAAATCATACACGAACAATCCCCTGCCAGTAATTGGAAAATGCTATCTCAATTGTAAAACTAAAAATGTTAATTGTGTTTTAGAGTTTTTTGTTGTCGAGTCACATTTTCAATGTATTCTTGGAATAGAAGCCTGCCAAAAGTTGAATTTGATCAAACGCATAGACTCCATTGAGCAATTCGATACAAAAAATAGCCATCAGTTGATAAGAGAAAACAATGATCTTTTTTCGGGATTGGGATGTCTGAAAAATAAATATAAAATAGAATTAAAAGAAAATGCTATTCCTGTTGTTCATCCAACTCGAAAAATTCCAATTCCTTTGTTGAAACAATTTAAAGAAACTCTGAGTCAATTAGAAAAAACAAAAATTATTAGAAAAGTAGATGGGCCGACAGATTGGGTGAACTCAATAGTAATTATTAGAAAAAATGATGGGACCCTAAGAATTTGTTTGGACCCACGTGATTTAAACTTGGCAATTAAGCGAGAATATTATCAGTTGCCGACCATTGATCAAATCACCTCAAAGTTATCAGGAGCACGAGTTTTTAGCAAACTAGATGCTAATAGCGGATTTTGGCAAATCGGCCTGGAAGAAGAAAGCACAAAATTATGTACGTTTGGAACACCTTTCGGGCGGTACTGTTTTCTTCGAATGCCGTATGGCATTAAATCAGCACCTGAGGTGTTTCATAAACGTTTCAAAAATATTTTCGATATTGAGGGTGTAGAAATTTACATTGATGATGTAATAGTTTGGGGCCAAACAAAACATGAGCATGATGAACGTTTACGTCAGGTGTTTGAGAGAGCTAGGTTACATAACATAACATTTAATAAAAAAAAATGTGAATTTGCTCTTACCAAAATAACTTTCATGGGTCACATTATTACAGGAGATGGTTATTTTCCGAGTCCCGAAAAAATTTCGGCTATAGAAAATATGCCACAGCCTAAAAATAAAAAGGAAGTACAAACTTTTTTAGGAATGATCACATATGTAGGTCGATTTGTATCAAATCTTTCAAATTTAAATTCACCATTAAGAGAATTGATAAAAAAAGATGTAGTTTTCCAATGGACCGACAGACATACAAAATCATTTCTGGAACTAAAGAAAAAATTAGTAGAAAGTCCCATATTACAATATTATGATGTAACAAAACCTGTAATTTTGTCAGTTGATGCCTCTAAAGAAGGGCTAGGAGCATGTTTATTACAAAATAATTTGCCATGCGCCTACGCATCTCAGGCATTGACAGATACTCAACAACGATGGGCACAGATTGAGAAAGAATTGGCTGCAATTTTATTCGGATGCGAAAAATTCTATGAATATTTATATGGACGAAGTTTCATAGTAGAAAGTGACCACCGGCCCTTGCTCGGTGTTTTCAAAAAACCATTATTTGCATGCCCGGCTCGACTTCAAAAAATGGTATTGCAACTTCAAAAATACGATTTTAAAATAATTTTCAAGCCTGGCAGGGATTTGTTTTTGGCTGATGCATTGTCTCGAGCATTTCAAAGAAATAAAAATGATTCTAATTATATTTTTGACAATAATTCGGAAGTGTGCGTAATTGACAACAACTGTAAAATATCAGATACAAATTTTTTGAAACTTATAAAAACAACCTCTGAGGACCATGATTTGAAACTTGTGTATAATTTTGTGAAAAATGGATGGCCTCAAACAATAAATAAAGTACCAGATTCCATAAAACATTACTACAGGTTCAGAAATGAGATTGTTGACAGTAACGGAATATTATTTAAGGGACATCAAATCATTACCCCAAAAAAATTACGTTCTGAAATAATAGAAAAAATTCACATGGGTCATTTCGGCGTTACAAAGTGTAAAAATCGGGCCAAACAATCTTTTTTCTGGCCAGGAATGTGTCAAGAAATCGAAAATACAATTTTAAATTGTAAAATTTGTCTTAAACACAGAGTTTCGAATCCAAAACAAGAATTGTTATTACATGAAATAAAAACAATTCCATGGTACAAAATTGGGTGTGATATCATGTATATGGGGCGTGATATGTACTTACTAGTTGTAGATTATTATACCAAATGGGTAGAATTAGTTTTATTAGAAGAAAATGCTCATTCACTTACAGTGGTCAACCGTTTGAAAGAAATATTTGGAAGGTTAGGTATACCAGCCATAATGGTTTCTGATGGAGGCCCACAATTCAATTCAAATTATTTCGAAAACTTTGCAAATAAGTGGAATTTTCAACATATAATGTCAAGTCCTAGATATCCACAATCAAATGGGATGGTTGAAAGAGCTAAACAGACCATGAAAAAGGTGCTTCAAAAGGCGTTCGAAGATAAAAAGGACATAAATCTAGTTTTGTTGATGTATAGAAATACTCCAATGGAAACGGGCTATTCACCATCCCAGTTGATGATGTCTCGTAATCTAAGAGACATTTTACCAAATACTGAACATGAGCTGAAACCGCAAATTATTGACTTTGATAGCTATAATAAAAAAATGAAATTGCATAGACAAAGACAAAAACAGTATTACGATCGTTCTAGTAAAAATTTGAAAAATCTGAATGTTAATAACAATGTAAGATTTCAAAATAAATTAGGTTCAGAATGGTCATTTGGCAGGATCATAGATAAACCTAGAGAGCGTTCCTATCTAATAGAAAAAAAAGATGGAACAAAAATAATTAGGAATCGAAAGTTTATTGAGATTTTGCCTGATCAAACTGATTTACCTGATCGTCCGTGTAACGATGATTCTGGTACTGTAGAAAATGATTTATCATCCTCATTTGAGGATTCTTTTGCAAGTAATGATAATTCTTATAATGTTCCAGAATCTACGTCATCGGGAAGAGCAATAAAAAAGCCTGATAGGCTTATGTATTATTAGTGTTTAAGAATTTAAGAATCATTCCATTATTATTATTGATTTGAGAATAAGTAAATTGAAAGGGGAGATGTCACATGTAGTCGTTTAAGGTTCCACATGTAAACGCCGTATTGCTGTTTCGATTTTAACCTATGAACTGTTTTTGTGTACTCTCTCGCTCTCTCTCTCTTGGTACTCGAATAAATCAGTTTACTCTAAATCGTGCTTCATTTAACAGTGTCCTCTGTGGGAACATTGCACAGGTATAGTTCGTGGTATTAGCCATGAAAGTAGCTGATTTCTACCAAATAGTTTTCTCGGCTGCATCCCAGTTGCGTTCGGCGGAAATAGAAAATTGACCTTTTGCCTGCCCAGGTGCGTCTCGGGCTGCAGCCGAGTTGCGTCCGTCGATCAGAAATTGAACATATACATTTTGCGAGGATTAATTTAGTCTGATCTTACCAGAACGAACTAACCTCACGTAGACATTTGAGTGCGTGGAAATGGCGTCCGTATATCCGCTGGTCTAACGTGGTATAAAGATGAACAATCAGACATTGAAGTAAAACAATTGTTTACGTAGTAATTATTTATTCTGATATAACCAGAACGAACTGACCTTCCGTAGACATTTGAGTGCGAGGAAATTGAACACATATATTTTGGATATGATTAGGTAAGATCATTCTCGGCGACCATCGTACGCATCTGGGATATGATTTTTTTTTTCATAAGCCATTTTACTGACCGCGGAACGCATCTCTGTTCAAGCGGAAGAAAGGGATAACGACTGTTAACATCACTTTTGAATGCTTATGGAAGTTGTGGTAAGAAAACCTTCTGTGATTTTGCTAGGGTGTACGAAACTTAGTGTACGAAACAAGAAAACACCGTTTCCGCTAGATTGATACCCTGGTGGAAGATGGAACGTCTATCCAATAACATACCGACGTATTTCGTAGAACCCGCCTAATCGGCGACCCTATCATTCGCTCTCATCTTCCTCAGGATTCTCACATTCGTGAATTTCCTGGAAAAGCAATTCAATTCAGTGTTTGCCAGGGTTGATTGTGAGCGTGTTTGGCTCCATATACAGAATAACAAACCTGTCCAGCTGGAATTCTTAGTGACAACTTCAATTGAGATCGAATGCGTACTATATACAGTGTGTATCATAATGTTTGAAACACATGGAAAACATTTTTATTATCAGATTTTCTAATAACACTTCACAGAATATCGTTTCTGCATATCGGAACAAACTCAAAAATGGGTTTAGAGATTTGTCACGTGACCACCAACATGACGCATATTCTGAAAAATTTATTACGAATACGCAAAAAGTGGGGTTATTCTCAAAGATAGCAAAAAATGTGTATGAAAAAGTCGTTTAAAATTTAATTCAATTGGAGAAATCTATCTGAAATAATTAAAAATTGATATTTTCTAAATATTTCTGTTGGAAAACGCTGTTTTTCTTTGAATAACTTTTAGGAATCATTAAAAATATCATAATAGAAGTTTCAGGAGTGCTCCCATATGCTGGTGCAAAATTTAAAAAACTAGTTTTCACTATGACTTTGCTGCTGCAATGGTCCATATCTTACTTCCTTTAATAGCTTATTTTAATTTTTTTATAATTCTTAAAATGGAAAACGAAAGAATACTATATGAATTTCCTACTTTAGCTTCTTTATTTTTGAGGGATCGGTATATTGTGACACTTGAAATTCAAGATAAAAAAATTAACGTAGTTGTAAGATATAGATTGCAACAAAAAGAGTAGCTATATACCTACTAGTGAAAACTTGTTTTTTAAATTTTGCATTAGCATTTGTGAACGAAACTAAAAGAGCTATTTATATAACAAGTTGCAAAATGAGCGTGTTTTTTGCACCAGACGTGTTTATCAAAGGCAGAGTTCAGTCGGGTGCTCTTACACTCAACCTAAAAATTTAGCAGTCCTACACGAGTTTGGTCAAAAAATATGAATTAGGTACAGTTCTACACACATAGCTGTTTAATGTAAACACGCATTATGTTCGTTCTCGAATCAGCGTCCACACTATTCGAGCATTTCCTCGTTCGGTGCTCATTCGGTGCTCATGCAGAACGAATGCTCTAGTGAATACGCACCTTCAAGAACGTTTAATTTTGACAATATCGAAAATTATTATCATGAAAAGTTGCTCACAATTGCTAATCACTTTCAAATACGCAATCATATTTATCTAGATTTTTCCCTACAATAACAATAAGTTTACCCATTTCTATAGCAAGTTTCCTGATACAAAATTTGAAAAAGTTTTCCGTATGTCGCCAACTTGAGTGGCCATATTTGCATAGCAGAATTAACTGAGGGAGATCAAAAACATGCTTTGTTTTCAAAAAAATGTGATCCTATCACTTTATTTTTCACGGTAGGATTAAAAGTAAAGTGAAAATATTGTTCAGAATCGAATGTTGATCTAGAAATTGAACATAGCTACTTAAGATCGCTTTAATTTTCCAACTTTTTTTCTGATTTTCTCTTTATCTTCCTGTACGACATTAGGAATGCTTATGCTAGACGGATGATTATCAGAAAATCGCATTTATTGAATATTGAATTTTACAAAATATTGCTACAAATAATAATTCAAACTGAGTTGTCTCCAAGGTATGATACCAGAATGAATAGTTATTTTTGTATCTAGTGCGCCAAATGCTACTGAACTGATTTTTTTTAATGAGGCGCAGCCGATTAAAAAAAATAGTCAAGATCACCAAAGTATTTCGCGCACGAGAGAGAGAAATTTTTTTCTACAAAACGTCAAAAAAAAAATTGGTAGTATAAAATTTTGTCACAATTTGTTAGTGTTAAAAAGCCTTACTTAATTATTGTTGAATATTCAGAAATGAATGATTTCTTGGATTGTTGCTTGATTGAGGATTAAGTAAGAAATAAATGATTTCTTAAATTTTTGCACGCAAAAAAAAATTGTTTAAATCAACAAAAATTGCATGGATTTAACAAAATCTGAGGGTCATATATCCACGACAAAATATTTTGTTATAACAACATTTTTTTTTGTTATTTTCCAAATAAATATTTTGTCTACGAAAAGAACTATTATGTCAACCCTAACATATAGTAATTGGTTGAAAGAATAAAACATATTTTGTTACAAAAATACAATATCTGCTGTTATAAACTCACTTTATTCATTGGAATGACGTAGTTAACAATTGAATAGACATATAATCGGGTCAATTCTGTTTCTCAGTAGCAAGATTGTTATCATAGCAAGACAATTTTCACAGCAAAATATATCTCAATTTTAATAAATAAAAAAATAGGTGCGAAATAGGTATTTCGCACATTACTTCGAGCACGGTGTCGTGCGGTAACGAAAGAAAATGAAAAAAGTGTCATTTCGTATATTGTTATCAATGCGCGAACCATGTCATTTTTTGACGTTTGTAAAAAAAATTAATTTATATTCACATTAATTTTCATATACTAACAAATTTCAATATAAATATGCCCATTATTCTAATAATTTTCATTCGGGCATCATATAATATCTTGGAGATTATTCAGTTTCATTTACTATTTGCAGCAAGACTGCGAAATTCCGTAACATATTTTAATAAATGTGATTTTCTATAATAGAAGCGAGAAAGGTGAGAACATCTAGATAGTGCTATCATCATCTAAGAATATACCATCCGTCTAGCATAGTATTTCTTATGTTGTACAGGGCGATGGGAGAAAATGGGAAAAAAAGTTGAAAAATCAAATTGGTCATAAGTGGCTATGATTTGAATTTCTTGATCAACATTAGATTCTGAAAAAAATTCCTCTTGACTTTTAATTCTACCGTGAAAAATGAATTGATCCGGGATATTATTTTTTTGGAAGCAAAGCCTCTTTTTCAATCTCCATCGTATAGGGTCATTTAGGTATGATTTTTTTTGAAAAATCAATAATAAAAAACTTTTCCATATGCTGCAAACTTTATGTCGTACACTGCATATACATCATACCTACTACAAAAAATAATATAATCGATCCGTATATCAGTTATGCACTTTCAGTAATGATCTTATCTGACCACCATATTGTTTAACAGATGCACATAAAGGACAAGGAATAAAAAATAATAAATACGGGACATCAGATTCGTGGCTCGTCTACAATATATCAATGTTGCTAGCGTCGCTACGGTTGGTCGAAAAAGCAGCTGGTCAGACAAACTCGGCGTGCAGCTATTTTTTAATTGGTCTTCCTCCACTCGGTCGGTGTGGGAGGCCAGCTAGGGTCAGACTTGAAAAAACGACCAAGACATCCTTTATGGTCTTGATTAAAAACCGGCTCTCTTTGGAATCACACATTGGCCTGCGTTTTAACATTTTTTATCGTTTCGAAATGTTGCACTTTGTGGCATAAAAGGGTGGGTCTCATGTATTTGTAAAAAAAAAATTATCAGCATAAGTACTGATGTTCATCATCAAAAAGAATATACAGGGTGTTTAGTTATTATACACAATCCACAGACTTGAGAAAAGAACCATTCTCCATTAAAATCCAACAGAAAACAACTACTTCCCCGGCTAAAGCAATACTCTACATTGAACTATATCGTGGAAAGACCCTAAGCGAAAACATATTATGAAAGTGAAAATTTGTATTTTCATTCAGATAGTTGAATATTTAATTATTGAAAATTCATATGAATTATCACTTTCACAAATCGGTCAATTCATTGATGAAGAAAAAGCACCTCTTGCGCTAAATTTTCATAAAATTTTGTTGACGTGAATCCATTTCACTCTTCCAAGATCATCAGGGAAGTGGGAAGAATTGGAAAACATACTCTTTAGAAGCAATTCCACTCAGCAATTTTTTTTTTACGTTTTTTTAATTTTATTTGAAAATATGAACAGCATGTTCATACTGTCAGTTATGAAATCATCTGCGGCTAAAAGACAAGCTTTAGTCGCTTTTTTTCATCGTTCAAGATAGCCTCTTGTAAGGTTTTCTTGTTGAGAAGGGAAAAATTCTCCATTGAAAATTGAAAAATGTAATTTTTTTTAATATCTAACAGAAAACAACTACTTCCCTTGCTGAAGCCACACTGCATGGGCATTGAACTACATCTGATAGATATAATGAAAATACCCTAAATTCTAAACAGCGCAACTTAAAAATTTATTTCTTGTGCAATCATGTTTCCTTTTTGGAAGAGTTTCATTGGATAATATTTCGAGGTATAACAAGATGGACCAGAAAAGTGCAACAAACTAATTTTTTTGTGATATTTCATTACATGATTTTATACTTTCAAAAAAATTCAAAAAATATATGGTCATGTATGTTCATCAACGTTATTTCCGGAGATATATCTATATTACTTCAAAAAACCATACACCCTTCGACGGAAAAATAATTCTAAAACTGTATGGGAGGCAAAATGACTGAAATCTGTTCTAGTTTCTGTAACACACAGTTGAAATTGCTCTCTGTGAAACGAAACGCAAATTGAAAAATATTTTTGTGTTTTTAAATGGAACCCACACATTCAATTTCTGTTGTGAGGAGACCATAAAATTTTCTTTCCAATGATGTATCACACTTGGTATTTATGTAATAACTTCAGGAGTAATCACCTCACCTTCTATCGATTCAAGTAATTTCTGTCGAAATTATCATTTTTGTCTGACATTACTACTACATACGGAAATTGGAGCAATAAATAATATGGAAAGTAGAAGATGACAAAATAAAACGAACTGATAGAATACTCTTTTGTCGAAGAAGAATTTATTTGTGAGATATTGAATTTTAAAATTTTCAAGACTTGTTTTGGTAATCACTGATGAGAGGTCTACATCCTGCGCAAACCGCGCTGAAACACTGCCAGCGGTCAGACACGCTGTGGACAGGAGAATCAAACCGTACCTCCCAAACGAAGCTAACTGAAAGCGATTCCATAAAATTTAATATAATTTTTCGAAAATTTTTGATTTATTCAAAAACGAAAATTCTTGTCATTTATTAATACATCATCTCACCCATTTTCTTGCTTGCTCCAATTTCGGAAACAACCTGTATTTATCACATTCCCCCTGTGAATCTCCAGCTGATCTAATAGAATGTATGTTAACCTTAAAGTCACAAATCATAATGCATTGCATTCGTACGCTTAAAAGGTGAAGTGAATACTAATTGTGATACATCATTGGAAAGTAAATTTTCTGGCCTTTCCAGTACTGAATTCTCCATTCAAAAAAATGAAGATATTTTTCAATTTGAGTTTTGATCCATCCGGTACAGAAAAAGTAAAAAAATAAACTGCGTGTCATGTTACAGGAACTAGATCATATTGGATGCATGGACTTGGTGTGGAATAAATCATATTTCTCGAAGTAATATCGATAAATCTCCGGAAATATGTTGATAAACATACATGACCCTAGATTTCTTGAATGGCCAAATTAATTTCGATTCAAACATGTAATGAATTATAGAGTGTTCCATTGCAAAAACCATAATATCAAATAAGCTGTGCCCCGACGGTTGTTTTGTTGACATACCACACTATTATTTTTGTTGTGCCTCGTAAAATCCTGATAATCTTCATTCAACTGACTTGATTGAGTTCTAGAGTTCTAGAGGAGAATACGGAATGAAGAGTATACAGAGCATGATTGGGGGCAGGTTTCTACTCATGAATCATGTTAGTGTACAAGTGTACAAGTATCAGGTATTACTCCATCAACCACAACATGAAAAGATGCTGCTTAAATTATATGGATAGTGAGCTCACAAATTGGTAAACGAACAATATTATGAAACTTTGGCAAATTAGTCAGTTTTGTTAGAATCTGAAATGAATTTTGAATTATATTTATGACAGAAATATTAATGAATCCTATCATTGCCAATTACTTTGTGGGAAAAAAAGGTCAAGAATCTAAAAATATTTGAAGCGATTTTTTTTTATGAAGTATTGGCTGATAGCAAACAGCTCAAACCTACAAAGCAGTAGTCACAAAATAAAACAAAAAAGGCAAATACTGGGTGAATACCATCACCTTTTTCTAGATGTGAAGAACAGCCCAGGTAGATTTTTGCTTATATGCGAATGAACATGGATAAGTTTCAAGTATATTTTTGAGATCGTTACATCAGACTAGTGTTACTAGTTGTATATATACCGTGTTATTAACACAAACAAATTGAGGTGGGCGACCAATAGCTATCAAGATTTTAAGATCCTTTGCTTTCACTATCGATGAAAACACAAATATTTTGTATCGCTTTAAATATTAATTCATATATCGCTGTGAGCATCGATGTTGCGAGAGTGTGCTAATCTTCGGTATGTATACTCTCATATAAATCTATATATTTGTATAACATCATTGACATCCATCTGACTATCGCTCATCGGTCATCGATCATCGCTCATCGAGGCATCTTCGGCATGTATTACCCTAATGAAATGAGTATAACTGATACTACACACGTTCCAGAATGTTAAAAGCATACAGAGAGTTTTCTTTTTATCTTATCATATCTTCCCAGCCGTTAGTGTGCAAATAGACATAATCCCATGAAATCAGATATCACTGCAAATCAGAGGTAATTGGCAATACAACACCCGGAAGTAATAGTTGGGATGAATGTAAAAACGTAAAAGGTCTATATTTTGAATACAACAGAAATTGCTACATAAAATTATTTTTGGATTTTTATTAAATTTTCCTCATATCTGCTTTCACTGAAATATTCCCTAAAGCTCGCTACAGACGACAACGATTTATCGTGGCGATCTATGTGTGCAGTCAATTTGCACAGTTTTATCGAACGTATGTGACAAATCGTTGCAGATAATTTCATTTGCACAGTTCATCGGTGGCACTTGCATTTTCTATTCGATAATCGTTGTCACTTGCATTTGCACACTTTTATCGTTTCGTGTGGATACGACGCCGCGATCGATCAGAACGATCGCTTTGCGTTAATGAAAGAGTCTGCTGTGGGAGTACAAGTCCGTGCGAAAGTCCTATTTCTCGTTTGTTCTTAAATAGTTATGCCAATCTTTTCGTGCGAATTTTAACACATTGAATATATTTATACGGAAGTATAACTTCCATTTTAGAAGCCAGTCCTTACATCACATACTGCTGACTTTCTTTTCTTGAAGCTCAAGAATGCAAGTGCATCTTGATCATTTTCCATTATTCCCAATGAAATGTTTCTCGCGCGAGCTTCTATATGAAACTGACAAGATCGACGCAAATATGGGTTGCGTGTGGAGACACTAGGGCTATTATTCGATTTAACTGTGCAGTTTGAAATCGTTACGATATATCGTTATGTGTGTAGAGGGCTTAAGCCAGATTTGGCTGGTAATATTAAAAAAAATTATTTCAACATATTTTTACGTTTAATTCAAATCACCAAAATGATTTTTCTCACGAGGAGAATAGAGTTGAAAGCCGATCAAAAAACTGTTAATCTTAACAACAGACTAAAGCAATTATTTTCTCCAAGAAAAATGCAAAATTGATGGTTGTTCGTCAGAACAACGGTACGTTGCCGGTTCTGCAAACAAAACGTAAAAATCAAGATAAAATCTTTAAAGAGCGACCAATAAGAGAAAATTGTAATTATAACAATTAGATTCAGTGTCGTTTATGTCTGGCCAGTCGTTACCCATCTTCAGATTGTATGACTCGGCGTTATTTCGCCCTTGCAGCTCCCATAGTAGGAACTGGGCGTTAAGAGCGTGTTGTCTAACATCATATTATCACTTTTACAGCCTGTATATTCGTCTTTAATTATTGTTATTTCGCAACGAATCTCGCCATCTTCAATATGAATATCTTCTGTTGGGAATATACAGCGTAAATATTTATTTTCCCGCTCATTTGTTTCCTACTTTCAGGTATCTATTCAGATGAAAATAAGTTGTTCAAATGAGTAATTGCAAATCTTGGAAATAATGATATTTAGACAATATCTGATTGAGTACAATAGGAATATAATCCATTTCAAACAACTTTTCGACTCCAAGTTTGTACGAAAAAGAAAATCTGATATAATTTAGATTACTTGAGTGATGTTCCACAAATGTTTTTGCCCAACACTTTCAGTGTAGAAATGTCAAAGTTTGAATCAAAATGACGTTCATCAGAGACACTTGCAGAAAGATGATGAAAACTCTGCCATTATATTACGCATTTCTTCGTTAAATTTCTTTGGTTGGAGTCGAATACCAATACTGTCACCTTCGGGCAAATCGATGTAAGAATAGAATCACTTTTTCTTTCAAATTTTACTTCCAAGAAAGGAAAGAGTTGTTAACTTCCTTCTCCATTGTGAACCTGATTTTGTTACGGCATAAATATTAAATATCATTGAAGATCTTGGTCTCCATATGGTTCCATATTATGAATGTATCGGCAACATATCTCAAACATAGCTTAGGTTTTTTTTTCAACTTGTTGACTGACGAGGTTCTCCAACCCAGTCCATCCATTCGGACAAAAAAACGGCCTTTTTCTGGAAGTAGGAATAATGAAGACAGATTTCTAATAGTTCCAATATTGCTTGTATCGGTAAATTAGATCTCTCGTATAGTTGGTCGTCATCCTCGAGTTTTTTCTCTACTATATTGATAGATTTTTCCTATCCAATCCAATCATTTCAGCAAAATTGGGGAAAAATTACAGAAGGAAACTTTTACAATGCTCAATAAAACTTCAACAAATTTGCCCCCTCGTACAAACCCGGAAACATTATCAAAAAAAAATATATTATGAACAATTGTGGTTTTTTATTGTAGGGAAAAAATAGAGTGGCAAAATGGTATAAACGAAGAAAATATCATACTTTATCGCAAACCCAAGTTTGCGACCATTTCCAAGTTTGGCATGACAGTAAATAGATTATTTATTTGGCGAGACTTTTGACAAACAGAAACGGCTTTTTACGTTCGCTACTCTCTTAGATTTCTTTGACCAAGTTTTTAACAAAAGTAAGAATAAATAATTGATTACCTCTGATACCTCACTTGGAAATGGTCGTAAAATTGGGGAACGATAAAATATGATATTTTATTTGTTTTCCCCATATTTCGACTCTTATGCATTTTTTCCTACAAAATAACAGAATTAAGTAATTGCTTTCGATTCATATTTAACAATGTTGCCGACCTTGTCCGAGGTGGCAAATTTGTATAGTGTTTATGAGCACTTAAATACAATTTTTGTGAAAATTTCCTTTCTTTTGTAATTTTTTCCCCATTTTTTATTTTTAATGCAAAAATGATTGGACTAATGGACACGTTTGTGTATAGGCTTTCTACATCAAAGCTGACGAAACGATCTTCATGTTTCAATTTAAAGTCCTAAATGATGTCAACAAAGTGTCAAGATTCACGTAGGAACTGCTTTAACCTTGTAGGGGGTCTAATATGAGCAAAAGGTGTTTGGCCAAATTGTAGATTGGCGATTGTCTGCAACTGGTTATCGGACTGAAAAGCATACCTGTTTTGTACATTTTCAGAAGACCATCAAATTGAGGGGGTTTGCTTCAATGTGGCTCAAGCTGGTTTCATTGTTTGCCTAGGACGTAAGATTCGTATTTCTTCAAAGCAACACATTATCAATTTTCTCGTTGTACGTTTCGATGTTCATGTCGACGGTCGTATTGCCTTTTTCGGGGTATTCCCTTCTTCAACTTTTTTATTGCTTCTCTTACTTTACATCTGTATTATTCCGCTTAGATAGGATTCATTCTATTGCTGGTAGACTCCACGAAACTCACAATGTCAAGTATGGGTACTTTTTTGGGGGTGACTGTGTGATTCAAACTTCACTTCAGAAGTGATAACTTAACAACAGTGGAAGGTCTGAATGATATAGGTACTAACAACGGTCTTTTTCTCTAACATGTTATGCACTTGGGTGGTTCTTTGCTTGCTAGGTCTCTTGGTCCACTTCTTTTGGTGTTTCATTTCCTGATCCCATATTTTTGAACAGGTTCTATCAATTCTGGCAAAAATGGGTTCATTGTATTCTTCCAGGGTGTATCTTCCAGGGTGTATTTTCTAATTTCCTGGCTATGGATGTTGAATGGACAATCACCATATATATGATTATTCTGTTCACCAGATGAGGAGCAAGTAAAAGCAGTTTAGGCAGATGATCTACTGCTCCTGGCTTTTTCTGGCGAAGAATTAAAGGCGAATGTGATAAAAACTGTTCATACCTTCTTTCAATCAAAATTACTTCGTAGACAAACTATTTAACGTTGTCTGAGGAGCAATACTTCTAGAAATTATTAAACCTGTATCAACTCCAATAGACTGTGGAACTCGTTCAGAAAAAACCAAATCAGACGATTCAAGAGCCGATAAAGAAATATATCAATGTAATATTGGAAGCCTACTCCATTTCACTATGAGAACTATAGGCCTGATATTGCCTATACTGTGAATGTCCTAACACAGTTCTGTGTGAACCAACGACATATTACACCTAGACTCCGTTATAAATATTTCTATCTGCGGTCACATTTTAAGCACAATTTTTATTGCCGCTTGTTTTGCGAAACATAGTTGCCAGTTAAGTTGAGTTTCTGCTCAATTATCTGATTATATACAATGTAAATGAGCAGATAATTGCCGGAAACTAGCGCTAAAAAACCTTGTGCTTTTGAATTGATGGGCTCCCCGCGCCCCCTATTGAGCAATCACCATAGGTATTTTTTCATTTCAAAAAGTAGTATTGGTGAAACCCGCGAAACAGATTTTTTTTCATGTTTGTACGTCGAACCGTTCAAAAGTTAACAGGGGGGAGACTATTAAAAGCCGCATTGTATAGTGATGCTTCATTTGCAAATTCTTTAGATGGCAGGAGATCCTACACTGGGTATGTTGCTTTCTATGGTGAATCTGTTGTTTGCTGGTGTACGAAAAAACAGCAGTATAGCAGATTCTACGATGAAGGCTGAATATATGGACTTATCTGTAACTTCTCGACAAGCAATCGATGTTTCAGTTGGTGAAAGCTTTGTGAGAAAGAGCAATACCAATACTGTTTTGCGATAAACAGTCAACAATTCATTTGTCCGTGAAAACAGTGTTATCAAAGAACACATTGATGTGCATTACCATTACATCAAACAGAGGATAATGAATAAAGACGTTAGTATTGCCTATATTCTATCTCAAGAAAAATTCAGCTCACTTTTTCACAAATTCATTGGGTTAGCGCTACTTTGGATATTTTTTGTCGAAATTAATGAAGAGCCTTCATCGAGGGAGAGTGTTAAATGGACAATGAATTCGTCTTATTATTCCACCATGTATATGGTTGTTGACTTAATCAGATTGATTAGTAGGAAAAAATAAATAAAATTGTGATTGAAGTCGTCAATTTCATCTGAATCTTTCAGAGGATTTATAGTATTACATCCATGGCATCCTGAAGCAGCCTTCAATCCAACGGTAGTCGATCTGGGACCATTCTTTCACTATCCGAGGATGGGTGTCTCCAGTGTGAAACCATTTGGGTTGATGTTATTACCTCCAATAATAAAATTTTAATATTTACCGAATATTCAATGAACAATATTGATATGAACTATGATCGAACCTGTGTAAGAAACCTACTAGGATATATGGAACGTCAGCCAAATCGTTAGAAAATATATTGAATAAGGCTTCTTACAATTTGTTCACAAGACAATCTACTCAGTGGTTAATTGAAGGAGAAATGTAATTAGTAGAATATATCCAGATGATATTGTACCAATATCGCTTATGTTTTGAGGCGAATATTACTTCCATAATATTCCACCAATATTATTTGTGATGTCCAAGTAATATTGGACCAATATCCCGAAATATTTATAACTTTATCTCGCCAGTATTTACGTTTGAATATTTCGCCGATATTTTCACAATATTTGTACCTATATCGCTCAATAAATATTGGTTCGAAAATATTACACCAATATCATTTTCGAAATATTAGGCCGATATCGCGAAATGTTCATATTAATTTTCTCGTCAATATTGTCATTTGAATATTTTGCCAATATATTCACAATATTGACCCAATATATTCACAATATTGTCCCAATATATTCACAATATTGTCCCAATATGAGTGTGCTACTCGGGAATCTATCGGCTACGGCACTGCCATTTGTATGTTGAACTCATTTAGAATGCTCCCGTTCCAATTTATGATCATGGAAATATTCCACCAAAACGTGATATTTTTCACTTTGAGCGTTCTGTCCAAATGATGAGTTAATAATCTTGCCTTCCGCGAGTATATATTTTCATTTTCCCATACCCCATCGGCATACCGTGATATTTCCCAGAATTTGCAATTCAATGCCATTTTTTGTGTCGAGCGGGTGTAATTTTTTAACGACTGAGAACTCTCGTATTCGCATGCAATACGTTTCGTTTTGCTATGTGGGTTATGCATTAAGTATTTGTGTATGAGGGCATTACATGTATAGTAACAATTATAATCATCTTCCCAGAAAACGATTAATATTGAAGTAATGTTGCACGCAAGTCACTGACTGTTCTTTAGAAGAGACAAGTTATCACTTTCAACATTAAAGACTTCCATGTTAAGGCCTGAGAGTTATTCAACGCAAATATTCTAAATACCATAGAAAAATCGAATCGAAAATCGTCTCAACGCATTGAAATAGTTATTTATGATACAAGTGTTAAAAGTGGCATTTTATTTTGTGAGTGGGGAATATTGCGAAACGAGCGTTAGCGAGTGGAGCAACCCCACGAGCAAAATAAAATCACTTTTAACAAATGTATCATACAAAATTTTTTGTTCAACAGTTACTGCTAGTAAGAAAAAAACAAAAAAAAAATAAGATCCATAAGGATTCGAACACACGATCTTTGGATTACAAGGCTGACTGACAGATACTTCAAATATAATAAACCCCAACGCACTTTATTTATGAATGTCATTATTTGTCAGTGATGAAGGACATTCTACAGTTGGACTAAATACTACTTCGTTTGTAACTTCAAAAGGAATTAGTATTATCAATTGCGCAAACGACCAAATACATGTGTGAACTTTTATAAACGATTCCTCTTGAGTAGGTGTTCTGATTATAATATCTGATTGAAGTTTTCTATTAGAGAGATCTATATTACTGAGTATCCATCATCTCATCTGTCATTTTACTTTTAACACTAGTGTTAAAAGTACTTTTAACACTAGTGTTAAAAGTGATTTTGTGAAAACGGCAGTTTTTAGTTCATGTGTCAATGAATTAAAAACGTCATTTTTAATGTCAGTTGTACAAAAAGAATTTTTTTTAGATTCATCATTATTGGTTTCAAGTCCCTATCTACTTGAGACAATACTCGATACACCATTCGGAAAATAATTAAAACATGTGTATAATTATTGGTACATACATATTTTTTATGATACAGGTACCTCAAAAATTTGTTCTCAACTTTTTCTAATTTAAAAGATGTGGTTTTATATTCCCCTAACAAAATTTTTGCTTCGAATTCAATTTTAGATCTGACTAGGGTGCGTAGTACAAAATCTTTATAGCTTCTATATTCGTAAAATTTGGCGTTTGTCTTATCATGAAGCCTTACATATGATTACACATATAGATTATAATCATATGTCTTCGACCTCCCTAAAGGTTTGTAAGACCTCCCCTTGCATTATATAATCAAATATGATTGAATATTTCTGCTTCGTTTTCCTCATAACCATACATTTTCTTAGATTGAAATAAAGTTTATTTTTACAGCTCCAGCGACAAACAGATTCTAAATCCTCTTGGGGAATAACACAATGTCTGACATTTAAATTTGTTTCTGCAAAATAGTAAACAGCTTGCATATTGGGCACTAGTAGCAAATCATTGATGAACATCACGAAAGTAGCGTATGTAGTACCAATTTACAAAAATGGTAATAAAAATTACGTTACTAACTACCGTCCTATCTGCAAAATGAATATTTTAAGTAAAGTACATGAGCTCATAGTTCACGATATACTCATGATCTCTGTAATGAAATATATAATACTGGAACATAGCATGGATTTTTTTCTATGAGATACCTAGAGACAAATTTGGTTTTGTATAAATACCGAATACATAGTGAATGCGATGGACTGTCAAATCCAAGTAGATTCCGTGTACACCGATTTCAGTAAAGCATTCGACAAAATAAATCATAACATATTAATAGCTAAGTTAGCTGAGGTCGATGGGCACGGAGACCTGCTCCGCTGGTTCGCCTCATATATCCACAAAAGAACACAAATTGTAACAGTCAATGGGCATCAATCGACCCCATATGTTGTAACCTCGGGTGTACCCCAGGGCTCACATTTGGATCCTGTACTCTTCATCATATATCTAAATAACATAAAGTCTTGCTTTCAATATTGTAAATTCATACTATACGCGGACGATCTGAAAAAATGTTCTCAAGTTAGTAGTGTACTGACTGTTCTCTGATTCAAAGTGATTTAAATAGGTTTTTTAACTTCTGTCTAATCAACAAACTCCATTTGAATTTAGATGAATGCTGTTTAATTTCTTTCACTCGAAACCACAATCATACGATTGCCATTTTAATAATATCATGCTTGAAGAAGTTAACGAAATAAAAGACCTAGGTGTTATACTGGATAAACAACTTACATTCTCAACACACATTGATTACGTAGTATCAAAATGTAATAGAACATTAGGATTCATCCTCAGACAATGCAGAACACTTCCATTCAAGTTATGAAAACCTGATTCTACTCCTTTGTATACAGCAAACTGAATTTTGCAAATATCATCTGGCATCCACAATACGCTATATACAAAACTAGATTGGAAATCGTACAAAATAAATTTTAAAGATATCTCGAATATAGAAATAGTGGCGGATACAATTCTACAATTAGTACAACCTTCCTAAGAAACAAATTTCAAATGCTCACACTAGAGGCTCGTCGAGAGCAATCCGACAGAATCTTTTTATTCAAACTTAATCGACTCGCCTGAAATATTGTCAAATATATATTTTAATCTTCCTTATCGTTCTCTGAGAATTACTCGCCTCTTCTCCGAAATGTTCTGTCGTACAAACTCGGGAAGAAACTCACCTCTACATAGAATGGTGGCATTATACAATGATAATTTCAATGATATTGATTCATTTAATCATACACTACAAGTATTTATATCTAAAATAAAAGAAAAATACAAAATTTTATGGCTAACATCAAATCAAATGTAGTTTAGAATAAAACTAGGTTGAGCAATAAAATGTAATATAGGAATACTTTCTGTACGCTCTACTGTATCTGTGGACGATACTTTGGGTTATGCCTGTTATTGTCCTATATGTTTTCAATAAATAAATAAATAAATAAATAAATTACAAAGTTGCCAAGTATGAATTTTCAGAATAATTTAGAAAAAGTTAGAAATCTGTTTCTGGTTTAATGCTTCGTAAGGATTAGAGAAATTATTTTATTCTTTTTAGTCCGTCATAAAAACACGGTACATTATTTTATTATTTTTATTACAATCTCACTCATAGCGAAATGAGAGCCATTTCTATTAGTACTAGAAAACTGAGGGCATATTTTTCAGTAAATGGAGTTTCCGACTCTTTTAATAAATATTATTCTTATATAGAAGTGTTCTATTCTACCTTGCTTTGTGATCTTACTCCAGAACCACATATTGGGGTCAGTGCCAGGTCCAGCGCTGGCTGGATAAACGGTGTGAACGCCCAATGTGGGGCCGGCAACGTCAACATTGGGACGAATCCCTTTGATGGTATCTAATGGACAACTAGCGTGATATCTGAACCGTGCAACAACTCTGAATCGAAGTTTGACATTGATTTTCAGATTTATTACCCGCCAGAAAAACTTTATCTTTCCCACTCATTGGGCTTATGGATAAAATAATAGGCGATATCTCCGTAGTCTTTGGAGATATCAACATGAAACTTGGTATTGTTGGATTCTTTATTATCATCCCTAACCGATTATGTAATGAAATACAGGTTGTCTTATTTAAAAAAATAAACTTTTAAGTCATTGCGCTTTTTTGAGACACTCTGTATAAATGAAACTTGAACCGTTAAAGAGACCGAATGAAGCTCTACAACTTTTGTATCTTACATTTTTTTGTAGTAAAATGAAGAAGTTACTGGTGGGTGCGAAGGACTTTTTGTCCTCACTGTATAATATGTTCAAATAACTAGGGAGGATTTTCATAATATTTTCAGCTCTTCGACGCAATTGAAATAATTTATTTTTGTAAACTTTTCCGAAACAATGATTTAAACAGTTGCTGAAATGGTTGAAGTTATCACAGTTTGGTTTATGAATAATAAGTTTGGTAACTGTTAAGCACATTTGGTTAATGAAATGAACGGATCCAAAATCTGTGAAAGAGTTGCGAAACGATGTGTCTGAAGAATGCCGTTGAATGTGGCAAGCACATTTTTTGTTGTTTCCGTTAACCGGCTACACCCTTGAGAGCAACCCATGAGATGCTATACGGTTGATTTGATTGAGATGGGAACGCCCTACCATTGCCATGCACCATGGCCCATTTCGATAATTCTCAAAACAATGGATAATAGAGCCTGTTTTAAAATAAGTACCTCAGTTTTGTGAAAATGGCGCGGGAGATATTTTGGCATTATCGACTAATGCGATTTTCAAATTCATCAACTGAAGGTCATTGAGTTCTATAAACTGTATTTTTTAGATGATCCCAGGGGTCAAATCCAGAGATATTCGAGGCTTCTCGATAGGTCTTTTCCTTTCAATCTAAAAGTTGGTATAGCAGTCATCCGTTTTGTTAGAAACGAAACTGGTCTCTATTAAAGACTAGGTTGCATTTGGAACAATCCAGGACCCTATTCTCAAATGTCAAATATCCTATGTCGCATGCGACAAAATATCACTTTTCTCGACCAAGCATTAAAAAAGGTAGAGATATTTTGTCGCATGCGACATAGGGTAGTCGACATTTGAGAATCGGGCCCCTACCTGGTCGGTCCACCTACAGTACATCGAAGGAATTTCCGAAAAAGTTAGAAGGATAAGGAAAAAATACAACATCAAATCCGGAAATACGGTGTGGGGTTTTCTCACGGAGCTCAGTCTAGAACTACATCAGTGACAAGTAAGTCACTTGAAAAAGCTACTGTGTTAGCGAAACATGTCGTGATTTAAAATGAAATTTGCGAAGATCGAATGGTCTCCTTTGTAGTTCATACAATTCCATGGTCAATGCATTCATTTTGTATACAGTAAGGACCAAAACCCCTCTCGTAACTTCTTTATTTTACATATTACAAAAAAATGTTGAATATATAAGTTGTAGGGTTTTATTCGATATCTTCAATGGTTTAAGTTTCATTCATACAGAGTGTCTCAAAAAAGCGCAGCGACTTGGAAGTTTTTTTTTTTAATAGGATACCATGTATGATCATTGTATGATCGGTTACGCATGGTCATGAGGAATCCAACAATACCAAGTTTGATGCTGTTGTCTACAAAGACTACGGAGATATCGCCTATTATTTTATCCATAAGCCCAATGAGTGGGAGAGAGAAACTTGTTCTGGCGGGTCAATAAATTCTCTCTCACACTCATTGAGCTTACGAATAATAGGCGATATACCCGTAGTTTTGTCCGTAGTTATCTCAACATTATAGCAAGCTATTCTTCACGCTCTCATAAAACCACCATACCCCAGATGAAAAGTTATCGATACTGTATGTTGAGAGAGCATTACAATTTCTCCCCTACTCGCTCGACGAAGGGATATCGACGTGAGCTGTTAATTCGTCGGGTGGGGTAACAGGATAGGCGCACAGTAGTGCGTCTCTCTTATTTATGTGGTATTATCATAACATTGCGTTCCTTGTTGCTCGCGTAGATTTCTGTCAGATGAAAAGTTTCCGATACTGTATATTACGTGTTCAATTGGATTAATAAACAAGCTCAATCTCATAATAACTCAAATATGAATACTCCTTTATACCTACTTCGGAAGTAGTTAAAACAATGGCCTCTCAAAAACCAAAAATTGAAGTGTCCCAGCTTTTTTTGCTGTAATAACTTCGCAATAGTTTAAAAATTCCAAACTGAATCAAAGGTATCAAATAACTACCTAATAAAACACAGTATGTTCCATAAATATTCTCACAAAATATTTATTTGAATGTCCGTTAAAAAAAATGCTTTAATTTCCACAAATATCATAATTATTTTCTTTTTATGGAGGATTTGAAAATGTCAACTATTTAATTTACTATTAACAATTTTTATTTACTTTATAGTGGGTTTTGACTAGAATTTCTTGACTTGGGTATGTCATATGCATAAGAACGAAGACGCACAGGAGAAAAGCCAATAAACGAACTGTAATCTGTTTCATCTTTTTGATGTATTGAGACGATGAGACGAACATTATGAAATCTTATTGTTACTTACTGTATCGGTTATCGATTGTGAATTCTTTTTTAACATTTCTACCAATTTTATACGCCCCCCTCCCTATACCTTATACTGTAATGGCCATTATGTTTGCAGCATATAGGACAAAATTTTATTATCACAGTTACAGAAATCATTTTATGAGGGATTGTTTCTACATATCGAAGAACCTAAAAATCAATTTCGACATCCGTCACGTGACCACCAATATGGCGGCAATTTTGAAAAATTCATTACGAATTGGCAGAGAGTGGGGTTATTTTTGAATATATCAATTTTTACTAAATGTTTGTTTTTGTCAAAAAACAGTGTTTTTTTGTCTTGAATAACTTTTAGGAATCATTATAAAGTTATTTTATCATCAAAATAGAAATTTTCCGGTTTGTTCTGAAATGCTAGGACAATATTTTAAAAAACTAGGTTTTACGATAACTCTTTCTGTTGCAATGATCCATATATTGAAAAGAGGAATAGTCAACAACAGATTTTATCAATATCATATTCATATTTTCGAATAAAAATCGATCCATATATGTTACAACTATGTAAATTTTTTGATAACCTTTTGAATTTCGAAAATCACAATAGACCTATTAATATGTATTCTTGATATGTAAGTTTGAAATTTCCTAGCGTCTTCATATTTGTTATTTCATGAATATCCATAAATATTCTTCTTTTTATTTTGGCCAGATGAATTATATTTTCCAAAATTGATCAATTGTGACTCTCAAAATTAAGAAAGTTATAAAAAATAACGAATTTATGAGGACCATTACAATAGCAAGAGTAATTAATAGTAAAATTAAAACAAGTTCTTTAATGATTGAATAGGTTCATAAAAGTTATTTTAGATCAAAAATAGTTATTTATTAAACATGTGAAAAAGTATTAGATTTTAGCTTGAGGTTTTTCCCGTGTATAATACACTATTTTTTTCTGTGACGGTAAAAACGACGATTTAATCAAATATCCACCTTTACCTATGTCTACATATATCCAGAAAAAAAGTACTCAATTTTTCCCGGTACTCGGGGAAAAAAGTTATTTCATAAAAAGTTATAATAAAATGTCTTTCTCCCGTCACAGAAAAATATCATAATTTTTAACGAACAAAACAATATTGAAAAAAAAATGCAATTTTCAATTATTTCGAATAGATATTTCAAATTTCGCATATGGACCTAAAATTTTAATGTTAACAACTTCTTCAAATAACTTTTTTTAATATCATCAAAATAACCCCTTATTCTGCACATTTGTAAAGGATTATTCACAGTTTCCGCCATATTGGTGGTAACGTGACATATGTCAGAATCGATTTTTAACTTCTTTCGATATCTAGAAACGATCCCGCATAAAATGTTTTTTGTAACTCTGTTAATGAATTTGGTTTCCACATGCTGCAATATATCCCATGCTGTATATCATCATCCCGAAAAACCAAAATAAAAAACATTCCCCAACTCCCTCGAACAAGACGTCATTAACGGTGACAAGCTTTCGTCGAGTCGAGCTTTTACTGCTTCAGTGCTTCATCGGAGTTACAGGATCGTATATAAAATTGTTTTCTCCTGCGAGTGTTCTGCGTATAGTAGGATGCGTGCAGCGTATACGCGGCGCGGCGATATCAAGGGTGCGGTGGGATATGGCGAACTCCCCCGCGAGAGAACTCAAGAGTGGGCGTGTCAGGAGGAATAAATCAAGTAACCGCATCGCGAGTATGCTCCTAAGACCCTCTCTGGCCCCTCTTTTATGTGGCCTGCGCCTTGTGACCGAAGAAGCAATGATCTAGATTATGATGGACTCGTGTTCTAATGCCTCGAATAAATTTTGAATGAAATTCATTACAATTGTGTTTCGTCTATTACACCGATGATGGCAATAACGATTCGTGTTCCATCCAGAGACTGCTTATGACCTCGGAAGAAAATAAACATGTTTGAGGAATATATGGATTCCATTCCACAGAGTTATTCATTCCTTCGTTTGAGTGTTAATGAAAATTCAACCAGCCTTATTACATTACACTTTGCGAGAAGACAAACAAAATGAAATAATTGATAAAATAACTTTTCGAAGTCATGCATGCTTCTATTCAAATGCACGACAAAGTAAGAAATTTATATCTTTAGATGTATAATGTAGGTTATTTTGTGACAGATTCCGTGAAAACTTTTCAGTTCGAATACGAAAGCGGCGAGCTTTTGAATCTTTAATTCACAAAATAATCTACATTACACCTATATCCTGTGTGTTTTGGGCTATACATCTCTTCAATGAGGAGGCCATCTGAATACTCACCCGTTCGCCACCCTCTAGTCGCAATCTTAAATTCATGAAAGGACACCGCACATTCCTTATGGGAAATGTCTTTCCGTGAATTTGGTTGAATTTTTTGTATGTTATAGTTCTTGATGATCTGATCAAAAGTGTTCAGAGCCAAAAAGCTCAAAAATGGACAGTTTTCGAGGTATGGAGCTTTGAAAATGTATTTTTGCCATTTTTGGGGGTATTTGCTCATCCATCCGAGAGCTCTCGCAGTTCTGGATGGGTTGGAATTCGACTATTCGACGCCTAGAACCCAACTGGAAAATGGTATTCTTCAGTTATATTAGGCACCGTTTTCGAAAATTTTTGATACACTGCTCTACACTGCCTATGGAACGACGTACAAATTCCACGATCTTCCATACATCTTTCCATATTACGACATAACGCTAGAATAATTTATATTTTTGGAAAAGGTCATATATTGGGTAGTTTTTAAAGAGAGGCCGTCATATTTGAGTTCAAATATATCTAATATCCAATAATATCGAATATGTTTTTTCAAAATGTTCATAACGACGCTCAGCGAGTTGTAATGGGGGAAAACAGAGAAATCTTAATCATATATCCTCAAAGATAACAATTGTGATCACTATTAATGTCATTTACATATGATATGTCATTTATTTCTCACATATCTCGATAATATGACGATGGGGTGCCAAGACATTTTCCTCATCAGAATGGCTCGGAATGGATGATAGCATCTCACAGCGAAACGAATCCATGACAATGTCTGCATCTATGACACCTGATAGTACTTTCCAGATAGAACGGGAAAGTTCAGGTATTGAAAGCAAATTATGGATAGAACTTTTGATATTTACACCTGAATACTTGAAAATACTCTAACTCTATTTATAAATGTTTCGTTGAAGTTCCCACTGTTATGATATTGATATTTCATAATTTGTGTTATTTATACCCTGTATAATTGTTTATATATGTATCTAGTTAACATATTTGAGAAGACAGACGAGAAAATGTTTTTCGGTAAACAACTTGACATTAAAGATAACTTCTACTGAATTTTCTATTTTTAACTACTATAACATGGCGCAGTCGTAAAGATGACTACGTTCTTAGTCCAAAAGAAACTGAAAATGTCCATGGATGGTGACTTAGGGATCAACTGGAGAAAATTCAAGAATAGTTTCAACCTATATTCCTTACCTACAGGATGCAAAGAGAAAACTGAGGAAGTTCAAGCTGCAGTTTTATTACACTGCATTGGTGAGGAAGTTTGTGAAATTGTTGAAACTCTAGACCTGACAGCAGATGACAGAAAGAAAGTGACAACAATAATCGAAAAATTAGATGAATATTTTATACCGAAATGTAATACCAGTGTCGAGGCTCACAAGTTCAACTCAAGAAAGCAATTAATGGGAGAATCTTTCGATAGTTTTTTGTCTGACTTGAAGAAATTCACTAATAATTGTGATTTCGGTAATCTCAGAGACAGGTTGATCAAAGACAAGATTGTTAGTGGAATCAGAGATGAACGAGTGAAAGACCGGTTGTTGAGAGAGAGGAATTTGGATTTAACAAAAGCAATTGATATTTGTCGTGCTTCAGAACAAACTGAGCTCCACATTAAGCAGCTCACAGACAAAACAAATGCCGTGGAAATCAACACATTATGTGCAAGGAATAAGAACTACGGATGTCTTGAAACTAATTTGCCAGGGTTGAATTTTACTACAAGTCAAAATGAAGATCCAAGGAGTTCAAGAAGATTTGAAAGAACAGCATCACGAGAGAGTGTCCCTGAAAGAAAAAAAATCGAAGCTGGAAATTCGAGTTTGCGAGAAAATGTCCATTCCACTCGTTCCCGTTACATCAAGTGTCGTCGTTGTGGTCTAGTCCATTGGGGTAACGGGTGTCCAGCAGTTGGTAAACAATGTGGAAAATGTCGAAAATTTGGTCATTTTGCTTATGTTTGTGAAAATAATGACATTCTTGCTATAATGAAAGATAATGAATTTGATTGTATAAACGATGATGATTATTTGCTGGGTACTATCATTCAAATTGACATGATTGAAAAAACAGCGCTTGACTGGTATGAAATTATTTATATTAAAAATTGTAATAAGTCTATCAAATTTAAACTTGATACAGGAGCTCACATAAATGTAATTCCGAAATATATTTACGAAACATTGGGATTGAACAACATAGAGGATGTTAATATCACAGTAACTAACTACAGTGGTCAAAAACTGGATGTTGTAGGTTCATGCAGATTAAAAATAGTTTTGAATGATTGTGACTACATATTAGATTTTGTGATAATTGAAACTAATAGTAGTGCCACTCCAATATTGGGAATTCGGGGAATTCAAGAATTAAATTTATTAAAGAGAAATGTATTCAATATTACTGAATCTGTGAATGGTGGATTGATGTCCACATTTTCACATTTGTTCGAAGGAATTGGAAAAATTAAAAATACTCCAGTTGACTTTAAACTAAAATCTTCCTATGAGCCAAAGGTTGTGTCGTGTAGGCGAGTGCCATTTCAACTCATGGACAAATTAAAAATTGAATTAGATAGGATGTGTCAAGATAATATTATCACAAAAATTACTGAACCAACTGAATTTGTGAATCCAATAGCCATTGTTAAAAAAACTGATAATAATATTCGGATTTGTCTCGAATAGGTCTTAATTGCGGGAACATTATGTACTCCCTACATTTGAAGAAATTACTAGAGATATGTCAGGATCAAAAATATTCTTTACTCTTGATGCAAATAAAGGTTTCTGGCAAATAGAATTATCAGATCGTGCCTCAAAATTAACCACATTTGCCACTCCTTCTGGCAGATTTCGTTTTTTTCGTTTACCATATGGTTTGTGAAATTCACCAGAAATTTTCCATCGCACATTTTCAGAAATTTTTGAAAATATTCCGGGTGTTAAAATATACATTGATGACATAATCATATATGCAAAAACAAAAGAAGAACACGATAAAATTCTTGAAAAAGTACTGCTTAGAGCTCATGAGAAAGGCGTTAGATTTAATAAGAATAAATGTAAGTTCAATTTGAAAGAAGTGAAGTATGTTGGACACATCTTGACGGAAAATGGAATCAAAATTGACAATAATAAAATAACAGCTATAAAAGAAATTGATATTCCAAAAAATGTGAAAGAGTTGAGTAGATTTTTAGGTATGATAACATATGTGGGTAAATTCATACCAAATCTTTCAAAATTAACTACCAATTCGAGAAATTTGATGAAAAAAAAATGTTTTGTGGGATTGGTGCACAGTTCATCAATCAGAGTTTGACAATTTAAAGGAGATGTTGACAAGTGAGCCTATATTACAATATTTTGATGAAAACAAAGAGCTTGTGTTGTCAGTAGATAGTTCTAAAGATGGATTAGGTGCTGTTATTCTACAAAATAGTGCACCGGTGGCATATGCATCTAAAAGCTTCTCTATCTATCAACAAAATTACGCTCAAATTGAGAAAGAACTGTTAGGAATAGTGTTTGGTTGCCAAAGGTTTCACCAATATTTATATGGAAAGCATTTTATAGTTGAAACAGATCATAAGCCGCTAGAGGCAATTTTCAAAAAACCTCTAGATAAGTGTCCTCTTAGACTTCAGAGATTGAGAATAACATTACAAAACTATGATTTCACTTTAAAATATAAGCCAGGAGCACTACTGTATTTTGCAGATGCTCTTTCACGATCTAGTGTTGATGATAATAATTTTGATATAATCGAATCAAATACAGAAGCCCAGGTCAACTTATAGAATTATTGCAACAGTATTAGTCCACAGAAATTTGAATATTTACAGGAAGAAACAAAAAATGATGATGAATTGGTAATACTTCAAAAATTTATCAAAAATGGTTGGCCAAAGGAAAAAGATAAAATTCATAGTTCAGTAGCATCTTATTGGAATGTAAGAGATGAGTTAGTTATACAAAGGGGCGTTATTTATAAAGGTAATCAAATGGTTATACCTAAAAGTATGCGGAAGGATATCATTTCTCGATTACACTTTAACCACATGGGTATTGAAAAAACCTTATTGAAAGCTAGAGAACTTGTTTACTGGCCCTTCATGACTAAAGAAATATCTGATAGAGTAAAAAACTGTTCTACTTGCCTAAAATATCAAAATAGTATTCAAAAAGAAACTCTCATCAATAGAGAGATTCCAGAACGTCCATGATATTCAGTGGCTGCTGATTTATTTCATTTGAATGATAAAGAATAGGTATCTTTTAGTTGTCGATACATATTCTAAATTTCCAGAAGTTCATTGTCTGGAAAAAATCTTACAAGTGATAGCATCATTAAGATTATGAAACACATTTTTTCTGTTCATGGTTTTATACACAGATTATGGACCATCTTTTGCTAGTTCAAAATTCGGTGCATTCATAAAGGACTGGGATATTATTCATAAAACAAGTACACCTAGATATGCACAATAAAATGAGTTCATTGAGAGACACGTGCAAACTATAAAGAAAATGTTGAAAACAGCTTTTTATGATGAAAAGGACATATGTTTAACACTTCTTGAATATAGAAACACTCCAATCAATGTCCATACCCCCTCACCGGCACAACTTTTGTTCAATAGAAGATTGAGAGGTCATATTCCTATAAAAAATTCGTTGCTGATACCACAAGACTTAAATAATATAAATATATTTAAATAAAACTTACAAAAAAGTGTATACAAATTCTCAATTCAAACAAAAACAAAATTACGATCGAAATGCTAAAGACTTACCTGTTTTACGATTGCAAGATTATGTGATGGTACAGTTTGATAAAATTTGGGATCCAGCTTTAATAGTTGACATAGATGATTCTAGACCGAGAGCATATGTTGTGAAATTATTGAGAAAAATTGATCATAATAATTTCAAACCTGCTAGAGAATACAACCCAATTTATGACCCATCATCTTCATACTCTGATATTGACACGTCTAACAATAACGAAATAGTCAGTAATGAAAATAGTGTTTCTGAAGAAGAGTTCAGTGTAGTACCCGTAACTAATGATTTGCAAAATGCTCAAAATATCCCGAGAAGAGATTACTCTAATTATTATACAAGATCTGGTAGATCAATTAGAAAACCTTCCTATTTGGAAAATTATGTTTGATAGTACTTACTCTTTTTATTATCATTGTGTTTGAGTCATGATGGTTATTTCTTCATCAAAGGGAAGAGGTGTTATGATATCGATATTTCATAATTTGTGTTATTTATACCCTGTATAATTGTTTATATATGTATCTAGTTAACATATTTGAGAGGACAGACGAGAAAATGTTTTTCGGTAAACAACTTGACATTGAAGATAACTTCTACTGAATTTTCTATTTTTAACTACTATAACACCCACATTTATAAACGACTATCTATTCATATGATTTTTTGCAAAATGAATAAGTGGATCAACCAAAAACGATAAAAGGAGTAACATAGAAGATGGTACTAATAATAATAATGATATTGAACAAAAAACAATAATAAACTATCTATATTATTGAGGTAGGTAATCGGTCTGTAGTTCTTAGCTAGTTCTGTGTTTTCATTTTTGGGTATTAGGTATGTTTTTTCCTTTGTCCACCAATCCAGAATTCTTTGGTTATTGTTAATCATTCTGTTGTTAATTCTCATATGCTGTATGAAGCTTTTTCAGCCAAAATTTGGTTATGCCGTCAAAACCTGGCGATTTCCATTTGGCTGTATTTCCAATGGCTGCTTGTACTTTGTTTTCGTCGATGATATTTATTATTATTATTGTTATTATTATGAATGTTATTCTAACTAATATATTGTTTTCGATTCATCCACTTATTCATTTTGTAAACAATCATATGAATATTCAGTTATTTATATTTGTGAACTTTAGTGTAACATATATAAAAAAGATAGTGTTTTCAAGAATTTGGGTGTAAATATCGAAAGTTCCATTCATAGTTTGCTTCCAACACTTGAACTACCCCATTCTACTTGGAAAGTACTATCACGTATCGAAGATGCAGACATTTTCACGAATTCGTTTGGCTGTGAGGAGCTATTATCCATTTCAAGCCCTTCCGAGGAAAATGTCTTGGTACCACATTGTTAGATCGAGATTTGTGAGAAACACATCACATATAATATGTAAATGACATATCAATAATGATAACAATTGTTATCTCTGAGGATACATGATTAATATTTTTCATTTTCCCTCCTTACAGATCGCTGGGCATCGTTATGAACAATTTGGGAAACATATTAGATATTATTGGACATCACATATATTTGGAATCGGTTATTATCGTTTCTCTTAAAAAAATACACGAAATATGACATTTTCCGAAAATATGAATTATTCAAGCGTCATCCTGAGCATGGGAATGTGTATGGAAGATCTTGGAATTTGTACCTCATTCCATAGGCACTGTGGAGCAGTGTATCAAAAAATTCTGATAAAGGTGTCTAATATAACTGAGGAAGACCATTTGTCAGTCGGGTTCTAGGCATCGAATATTGAAATTCCATACCAACAAGAAATGAGAGCTCTCCGATGGAGGAGCAAATAGCCCAAAAAATTGAAAAAATCCATTTTCAAAGCTCCATATCTCAAAAACTGTTCATTTTTCAGCCAAATTCAGCCAAATTCAGCCAAATTCACGGAAAGCCATTTCCTATAAGAAATGTGCGGGGTCCTTTAACATTCATTATCTTCTACCCAAAATACTTCCGCAATTATTAAGATAATTGGACAATAATTACAAAATTCGTCCAACACTTATGAATTTTTACATGAAATTCATAATCTTCGACCCCAAAAACCTCGTACCAAATTTACATAGAATCCGCCGCCATCTTGAATTCGTAATTTTTGACAAAAAATTCTTAATCTCCGATCCCGAGAATCTCCACGTACCAATTTTGAATCGAATCGGACCATAAGCAGAAAACTCGTCGGCCATCTTGGATCCGCCATTTTGATAAAAATTCATAATAATCCTAGACCTCAGATACCTACACGTACCAATTTGAATTGAATCGGGCCATAATCACGAATCTTGTCCGCCAACTTGGAGCCAAAAACCATTATGTATTGATACAGGAATTATGAACACCTGCCAAATTTCAAGTTAATCTGACGACTATAAGTGGGTCAAAGGAATGTTTTTCTGGGCCAAATGCTTCCGGTCATAAGATTTTGCACACTTTGAACATTTTTCCAAAATTTCAACTTCCAAACCACTCCGGAAAATCTTCAAATAAGTTCTTCAACAGCAGATTTGTGAAGGGAAAAAATGTTAAAATATACATGTTGGCAACTAAGCGTATGTGTATCTTGGGTTTTAATGTACAATAAATGGAATGCCAGTTCTGACAATTAGTTATAGAATTAATTCATTAATAAGAGCAATGTTGTCAGTTTTTGAAAATAATTGATAAGGACATATAGAAGATAACTTATTATAGATTGGAAAAAATTCAAATGTACTACTACATTACTCATTTCTAAACAATTGTAAGAATTTGAATATTTTTTCAGGAATAGCCCTTTCCCTATCAAAAGCATAGCCTCTTTCTTTAGGAAGTTAAATAAAAAGCTTGTAATTATGAAAATAATAATATAAATAGTGTATTATGATACAAGTCTACAAGTGCGAGTGCTTTAAAGTCACGTTTTAGGTGGACAGGTAGTGGAGATCTGATGTCAGGTGTTGTTTATATGGGGGCTTATTAAACTCTGATTTAATTTATCGAGAATAAGAGAGATATAAAAATGTATTTATAAATACAAAAGCGTTTTAAATGTAAAATGTATATCAAGATGGAAACCCTGAAAAATCCACAACACCATCAGAATTCAGATCATCAACTTTCTCGTGGGAGATGAGAGAATCAATCTTGGAAGATACACGGAAGTCATTGAAGAGGTACCAACAATTGGAGTAAGGGGGTTTGCAATTTGCTGTATAGTATCCATTGGAAATGCTGACGCTATGATTAGATATGGCGTAGATATTATAAATAGTATTAATTCCATCCTGAGCAGAATATTGGTTCAAATTCAAGTGTCGTATGGGAAAATTAATCACATTGTCCAATAGAGCACTGTCAGCTGACGTCACAACATGACGGTCATGGGGGGACAAACAAAGCATTTGTCATTTGATGAAATTAAAATTCGTTTTTTGTGGGTGTTAGTGGATAATTGCGATTTTGATAAACTTTACTGACATTAAGTTATTCACGTAGCCTTATGGAAAATGGGTTCAATGGGTTTGTTTTTGTTCAGTTTGGTTTGTTTGCCCCCCTATGATATTGTTCCGCAACTGTCATATTACGTCACTGACAGTGCTCTATTTAATACCCTCCGTCGACGAATAATGAAACTGAGAATTTGGCGTTATTACTTAGCAACAACCTTTCCAGCACGTCGTGTTTTAATCTTGGGGATTTTAAACGATTTCTACTGCATTTGACTTACGATGCAGTAGTCCAGTAAACTTATCGCCTGCATGATCAGTCAAATTCTGATTTTTGCTGAGTTGTTATTAGTGTTGACCGAATTAGTAATTCAAGTTTTCGATTAATAACTCAAGTTTTCAACCTCGGGCGCCGGACGAAACATTGTCAAAAAAACACATTTTTTTGTTTTTGGCGATTTTAACCCTGAAGGACCATTTATATGATTATAAATATTCTCTATAATTTTCAAAATTTATAAATTTCAGTAATATTTTATTGTTAGATGAAAATTTCGACCCTGTGTTTATTTTCTTTGAGAAATGTAATAATCTCGTATTCCGATGTACACTAAAAAGTTAAGAGCGGACTTTCAGATTAACCAACCATAACATTTTTCATATTTACTATGTAGTAGAACCACATTATACAGTATCGGAAAGTTTTCATGAGGGGTATAGACAGAAATCTAGGCGAGCAACAAGGAACGCAATGATATGATAATTCGACATAAATAAGAGAGACGCACTACACTGTGCGCCTATTCTGTTACCCCACCCGACGAATTAACAGCTGAGTCGATATCCCTTCCTCGAGCGAGTCGAGGAGAAATTGTAATGCTCTCTCAACATAATAGCAAGCTATTCCTTACGCTCTCCTGAAACCAGCATATCCCCCATGCAAACTTTCCGATACTGTATAGGCACCTACTGAAGGAGCCTCGAGTCAGTGACTGTTGGAGTATCACTCTGTATTTGGACATGAAAATGTCAGATGATCTTTTTATGTTAATAATGTCAAAAGTTGTTAATATATATATATATATATATATATATATTTTCTATGAATAAAGATATTTTGTGAACATATCAGTGACCAGTGAAGGAAGAGTTGGCATATTTTCTGGAGGTAGATTCACACTTCCGAAACAGCGACAATTTTCCCATTATTGAGATGCTGGAAGATGTATTCTGGAAAGGATCTCACAGAGGACAACGACGACTCTACTTCAGATGTTTCCAGTAGAGAAAGCGACGATGTTCAAGCGGGACTTTCAAGAGAGCTTTACCTACTTCAGTTCTAGAAATTAGACATATGGATAAGTATTTCATTTTGTAACTTTACTTTAGACATTGTCTTGTCCCATCATCCTGTACCTTGATGTGTATATTTTTGATTCGCTAACTAACCCTTCAAATGTATTTTTGTCAATCTTATTATCAGACTCATTCTATAGCGAAGTCGCTGGCAGAAGCTAGTTCTTATATAAAAAGTTCTCAAATTTGCAATAGAGAATCGAGGGTCACTTATCTCAAGTCGGACCAAGCAATACAAATTTCAAAATTTCATTAAAATTGGTCGAATGGTTTCGGAGATTAGCATTAACGAATATCTTGACACAGAATTTTCATATACAAAACAGAGATAGCTGCAATACCTGGCGTTGCCCGGGTAGGAACAACAAATCTTTTTTAGACTGGTACAAATGTCGAAATTCATTATAATCAGATATACTGAACATACCTATTCATATCTCGAAGAATAATGGCAGGCTTGATATCGCTATTTAATCTTCTCGACAACCAAATTCACGCAACCGAAATTCTGGGAAGAAATAATCCCTATCGCAAATCGTATCATTTCAATCATCATTATTGTTCTATTCGCTATCTTTCTTCACCTACTACGCAAGTAACTTGTCGATATCAGGAATTCACAGATACATTTCTATAAATATATAATTGATATTGATCAGTTCAAGATTTTTCTAGGTTGCAAAAAAGGGGTATGCACTTATTTCTATATAATTTTAATTCTTTTTGATTTCTTAATTTCTATAGCTTGATGTGTGTTACCAATTCGAAGCGGTCGAGGTATTAAGAGCATCAATTTGCTATCACCCCAGGCGGCTCGGGTTCGATCCCCACCGCCCTCACGGAGCTAAAGTGGTTCGGAACCCATTTTCAAGGAAACTGTAGGTCCCGGGTCTCCCTTGCTCCCACAAGCTTTGATTTTGAAGGGTTTTTCAGTCTTTTTAGAATTTACTTAAATCCTAGTTCAAGAAATAGAAGCTACCCAAAACACCAAAACTGCGTCACTTTCACTCGACGCGCGTTTCGCTAACAAAGCTTCTATTTCTTGAATTGTATTCACACCAAAGGTTCCAAACATCCATTTTCGATAAATCTATAGTACAAAACGATCCAGAAGAAAGTGTTTTTTATTGAAAGTGTTTCAATTAACGTTTTTTTTTTATTAAATAAGTACGAGGGGAAACCGCTAAGGAATTTTGGTGTTCATGCCTTGGGTATTAGTGGTATCAGTTGGGTATTAGTTGGGAATTAGAGGAATTAGTTGATAATGATTGGGTATTAATCGGAAAGTAGGTGTGATAGTTGAAAATTATTGAGTATTAGTCGAGAAGTAGGGGTATTAGTAAAAAATAAATTGGCATTAGCGTCGGGAATTCGAGGTATTACTCGAGTGTATTAAGTATTCGGAAATTAGAGAACACCGATGGAAATCATAATTGATGAATAAAAAAAAAGGTCCTCAGAAGAGTTCTCAAAAATAAAATAGTACTTGACAAAAAACTTAAGATTCAGACAGAGTATTTCTGAGGTATTAGTCAGGATTTTTGGGAATTAGTGTACACAGAAGTGACTACAAAAAGTCACTTTTTTTCAGCTTGCATACTAAATATGAATGAAATCAAAATATTTGATGAATGTTATTTATATGTATAGCAAGGAATGGAGGAATGAGCGCCTTTTCTGAAGTCAGAGAAGATAGCGTGTTCTTATTTGATGATATTTGGGAATGAATCAAACCAGATGTTCGATGTAGCTTGAGTGAGACCAAGATAGTTTTGAAAAGATTCAAAATAAGCATCGCACCAAATTGTTAATTATTTAAAAATTACAGGGCTGAAGCAGAATGATCTTTTATGCCTAAAGTATTATGGTATCGTTGAAAAAAATGTTGTTGAAATTGTTATTTCCGTCAACCGGCTGCGGCTGCAACCTTGAGAAGAAGTCTTCGAGAGACTTGCGCAAGCTAGGGAAGACGTAGCCCTTACTTTTTAACGTGTGATGTCATGTGCGAGACCGGTGACCGCGCTGGGAATCGAACCCACGTACCTAGGATTAAAAAGCGAACACTGAACAGTCTTCCAGTTTCTCAATACAGTTACATATGAATCCAGGCCTTGGTGGTTATGTGTACTCTGTGGGGACGACCCAAATGTCACGAATAAGAGGTAGACGAATGTAACAAGTGACACGTGATGAAGAAAGAAGAATAAAGAACTAAGCTCTAGAAATAAGTGGGACTTAGGACTAGAAGTGGGAGAAGGAGTAGGACCCTAAAACAAACAATACCAGTCAGATCTCTGATTTCACTTCTGTTCAGATTGAGGGGGCCATTAGTGGCGCCGAACAAAACAGTACTAACACTGGGTTTATACAGCAAATAAGATAAAATGAGGAGTAACATAAGAATCAAGACATAAATAGACCCGTTTATACAGATGAATTAAATTAAATAAGAATCAACCAATAAAATCATGCTTCGTTGGCATAGATAATCATGTCCGCTGTCAGTGCTGTCAAAATTTCATCAGCACATGCATTGTATTTTCAGACTAAATTAATATAAGAAGTTGAAAGTTGGCCAACTCTCATCTTATTGCTTATTTCTTAATTGGTGTATAAACGTTCCTATTGAATCACGTATGTTTAACTTTCTTATCTTATTTCTTATTTTATCTTATTTGCTGTATAAACCCACAGTAGTTCAAGTGTTCCAGTGGCTATTTCAACACAATGTGGCTCTACAAGTCCTAAAAATCGTAAAAAAAAGGACTGAGCCTCACGACAATGAACACAAGGATATGCTTACCTGACTCTAGATCCTGAAGATACAGAAGGACAATAATTCTCATAAAATATATATTTTGACTTCAATCGCTAGATATATGGAGAAATGTCCGGATGTGAATTACCACAAGTCCTTTCACGGATGAACGAAATAATTCGATATTGGAAAATTCACGAGTCTTCTTGAAGATTTTCGGGAAAACAAAAAACATCAATATCAGAAGTCAGTCAGAATAACGTACGATTATTCGTGGTTAGTATTCATTTCCAATTACAGGTCGGTTTATACTTGCTCGAATTAGTAGAGCTAAGGTTAGTATTTGAACTAATATTCGAAAAGGTGAATAAATGACAACGAGAAAGTAATCATACGATAAAATACGGAGAATAAAGTGTAGGGTTTGTCTCACTGACAGAATTACAGACATTATTATATTAAAATAAGAAAGGGTGTCATAGTGCAGAATAAACCCGTAACAGATATCCAACTGAACGGCCAGAGTTTCACCATAATTTTTGATAGATTGCTGCTAAATATGTGAGACATAAGCAAGCAGGTCACCAGATGATTTCTGATGCCGGAATACATATTGTTGATGTTTGATAGTTCCTGACCGTTCTGGATATTTCATGAGCTCGATGTTGATGGATTTTTCCATTACCTTCGAGTAACAGATAGCAGTGCGATAGGTCTGTAGTTGCTGGGTAGGGTCTTTTTTCCATTTTTGGGGACTGATTGTACTCTTACTATTTTCCAGTTGGACAGAAATACCCCCGAAAGCTCAAGAAAAATTTAAAAAGCTAGACATTTCTTGGCTTTGTCGTTCTTGGATATTTTTTTCAATTTCGTCCAAGACTTTGACTGGTGCCCATTTGGACGCTGGTGATAGGGCATTGTACACTTAATCTTAATAAGATAAGACAAGATAAGATAAGATAAGATAAGATAAGATAAGATAAGATCTGTATTTTCCAGTAGACAACACAACATTGTATAGGAATAGTCAATAACTTTAGGTAAATATAAAAACACGAAAATTTTAAAATTTCAGACAAAATAAAAAATCAGAAACCACAGGTTTAAATCAAAAATGTCAACCCCAATGAGAATTGTCCTAAAAATATTCTAAAAACAAACGTGTCAGAATAAAATCTTACAAACAAGACGCTACGGTTCTACGACATAAACTCTTCAACACTATACGGACATTTTTCTAAGAGAAATTTTCTCAATTGTTTCTTAAATAATTTAATACATTTACTGTCTTTTATATATTTTGGCAATTTATTAAATATCCTGGGCGCCATAGAGGAAGGAGAGTTGAATGATACGCTAAATTTATTAAAAGGTACATGAAGGTCATGTTTGGTTCGGGTATCAAATTGATGTCTGACTTTATTGGTACTGAATAAAGTTCCTCTGTTCTCGAATGTGTATACAGAGAGTTCAAAAATAAATAATGAAGGTAGTGTTAAAATTTTATAGTTCTTGAAGACATCCCTGCAACTTGTACGGCTCGATATACCAACGAGAGAACGCAAAACTCGCTTTTGGGAAATAAAAACATCGTGTGAGGATACAGATAAACCATATAGGCATATACCATATCGCAATCTACTGTCAGCTTGTGCATAATAGAGTGCAAGTAGCTGATTTATTTCCAATACTTTCCTAGTGGTTCTGAATTGATATGATAATGAATTCATTTTTGATATTAGTGATTGACAGTGGATTTTCGGGTCCATACATGAATCAATTTGAAATCCTAGAAACGTTATAACGTTAATATTACTTGAGACGTAAAACGTTGAAGCCTCATCTGAGCCGAATGTGATATCCTGACACAATTTTTGACGGTTATGAAACCTTATCGATCGTGTTTTACCAACATTCAGAATCAGCTGATTTGCAGAATACTATTCGTGCAATCTGGAAAAAACTGTGTTGCATTTCTCTGTCAAGGCTAGATCGGTTTCATCTGATATGATCACGGATGTATCATCTGCATATAAAGTTAATGATGCCGGTACTGATGAAATACTCAGATCATTGATGAAAAGGATGAACAATACCGGTCCCAGAACTGAGCCTTGCGGCACACCAAGATCAATATCCTTCACATCAGAATTTTTATTATTCACGGTGACATATTGTTTTCTATACGTTAAATAATTCGATATCCATTCCAAAGGATATCATATTCATCCAATTTTTCGAGAATGAATGCCGCAGTCGAATGACCTGCTAAGATCACAAAAGATTCCTACAGGGCATTCGCCTGCCTCAATAAATTGGATTATTCTATCATAGTATGAATCAACTGCTGTTGTGGTCGATCTTTTACTAAGAAAACCATGTTGGCTTTTAGAGAAAATATTGAATCCATAACAAAATGAAAGAAGCCTGTTTAGGAACGCGTATTCAAATAACTATAATAATAATAATAATACATAACTTCTGGAATACGTACACGTAGCACGTTGTTTAAAAGTTTTCCATTGTGACCATCATCATTTTAATTATGGTTGACAAAGGTGAATTCAGACTCATTGTGATGACCCCATGCAGAAGCATTTAGGGAACCACAACCGCCCACCGGCAAAGTCGTCAGTGTGTCAATTTGACCTTATTAGTCTAAACAGAATCCCATACATCCTAATAAGATTGGCACCTCCGCGGTTCCGATGACAGATAAGCTTGATTAAAAGCCCATATTATGGGCGGTAATAACATTGGTTATCGAACACAGTTTTCGTAATAGCAAATAGTTATAAATTTGTATTCCGTAAAGGTACTTAAAGTAATTGACTTTGAAATTGATCGCACACAAGTCTATTCCGTGATAGTACAAGGCACAACGAGATATCGAAAATTACATACACTAGCTCGAATAATTTACACATTCTGATTGTCGGTCCAGTTATGTGGAATGGTGGAATTATGCTAGTAACATTTTAACTTCCGAGACCCATAACCTATCATTTGCTACTCGTACCTGGTTTACACAGATCGATTTGATTGGAATCCGGAGATTTGATTGTAATTATATCGAGTCGGGAGTTTACTCGGATCAGGTAGCTTTAATTGCGCGTCTCAGGTCCGGACTGTAGTGTGGGTTTCCGTGTATCACGAAGTTCTACATACTGGGTAATTCAAATTCGAGGGCCACCATTGGGGCAAATTTGCGCATTTATGTGACCAAACAATATGCCGTTGAGAAAGTTTCAAAATTCCGAGTATATCAAAATAAGCAGCACATTTACATTGCCATTTTGTCCCCGCTATAAGACGATATTTTCAAATTTCAAGTAGGCTCTGACTCCGTCAAAAACACTTGTTGAATAAGTTGATACTTTGTTACGCTATATCTGTCACGTATAGTCACGTCTGCTGTCACAAATTCAAAGTGATAATAAACGTAAAATGGTTTTTTCAAACCAAGAAACAAAGGATATGATGAAACTGTTTTATAAATCAGACAGTACCTAATACTAAAAAAACTGAAATGTATCTTCAACTATACCCAGAAAGAATACAACCAGCAAGAAATTCATTCAAAAAATTAGATAGAAACCTTACCGAGTTTGGTAGTTTCAAAAAACCAAGGAATAAATGCGGTAATAAACTTCTATCCTTCTATTAAAATATAAAATTTTCTTAAACTTGGCTGTTTTTTAGATAAATATGAATCAGTCAGTTTCAACACATGAAGTTGCTTTAAATACAGGTGCACCACAAACAAGTGTTTGGTGGGAGCTAAGAAGAAATGGTCTAAAATGCTACAAAATTCATATTTACCAAAAATTATACCCAGGTGAACCTAAACGGAGGTTGGGTTACTGTTATTGGCTAATGAATAGAAATTATTTTCCTCAATTTCTCTCAAAGGTTATTTGGACGGATGAGAGCACTTTTCCTAATTGTGGTATGTATCTTCAATAAAAATAATGAGCATATCTGAAGTCAGAACAATCCTATAGAGGATTTAGAGCAGTTAGGCCACAGATACGGTTCAGTTTGAATGTATAGGCTGGAATTTATGGGGATCAAATCCTTGGTCCTTATTTTTTTAATAAAATAATCAATAGAGAAACTCATTTAACCCCAACCCCCAATTTAGCCCAATTTTACCATCTTCGGATCTCTTATACTTTCCGAAAATCCAATGGTAGCCCTCGAATTTGAATTACCCAGTAATGGGTACATTTTGACGTGAATGGTATTCGATTATTCGTCACAAATAATTTGGTTGGCGGTTGCTAGGATTTATCAAATGGATAAGAAACTTATCGTTTAGTAATAGTATCTATAGTGTCTAGTTTATTCGTTGAACACATTTCTAGTGACCTCATTGTGGGATCAATAGTGAACATCTTATATTCGTCTGACACCGGCTCTATACACTAGGGCCAATGTTGGTGTCAGTGTTGGGGCCAGTATTGGGGCCAACGTTTGGACCAACTTGACTCCCAACACGAGGGCTATCGTCGTCCAACGTTGGCGCCAACACATAGGACAAATGCTGTTGGCCCCAATGTATGAAGCCGAATGAGAAACTGGTAAGGTGCGTTGGGGCAAGTGCGACCACTTTTTTCATTAGTACAACTTTGAAAAGCGTTGAAATATTTGTTCAATATCCAAGTTGTCCTAAAAATTTTTGTTTATTCTCTGGGTTGTTTCTAATTGACTGTGTGAATAATTGGTTTGTACCAGTAGAATTACTTTTTTGGGAATTTTCTTAAATTTTGAATACCCAAAATCTCACTCGCCCCCTCGTTTGAGGCTAGTAAATACATCTGAACGTATATCGACTTTTACGGTGCAACAGCATGTAACTTCAGTCTCAATTTTGTTTTTGTTTTCATGGAACCTTTTGATCTCTACGTATTCAAGAGTTAGAAACTTTTTAATAAATGCAATCAAGATTGGAGTGTAACAAAAACTTCATTTTTTGAGTTACATGTTTTGTTGAACAAATGCGTGAAAAAATATAAATTTACCGATTTTATTTCGCTTTTAAAAGTTTACTGCTACCAAGATAACCAAAAAATATTCGATAATTATAAAAAGTGAGTCTTCCAGGGAATTAGAGGTACTAATATTGGAAAGTATTACTGATGAAAACGCACTCACAAATTGACTACAAAAGTTGAATTAACAATATTATGTGTTAATCTACCCTATAAAGAACCTATCTTACATATATTATTATTAGATTAACTCATATTATTTCAGCACCAACAATTTATGAGTTTTCGCGTGTATACTCTCGACACTTGTTATTCCATCCAGGTCATAAACAGAAGCCGACCATTTCAGGAAACTCCACGGTAGCAATTTCTAATGCATTGCACGCTGTTGCCAATAGTTTTATTTAGTTAATTTATAGAAATTCTCAAAATGAATATTACAGGTGCTTTTGGAAAGGGTAGTAGATGACCCCTTGCATTGTCTTATCCCCATGTAGCTGTAGGAGTGTTGCTGGTTGACACCACATAAGTTTGAGAAGCAGACAGCAAATGCATTATTTTCTCATGAGCACCACGACACGCTCTGCATCTAGTGTCTCTACACCCCTCACACGACCAAGCAAGCAAAGGCCTTAGAGATGTTCCGCCACACCTGTTAGGGATCATCAACATTTTCGCAAAACTGGCGCTATTCCAATTCCAGCATTGGAGTTACACCGTGTGCCGGAATTAAACTGTGTTGTGAGTTTTGTGAAAAGTGATAGTGAACCATGTCTCATTTCCATTTGTTTTTTTTTTCAGTTAGATATATGTTTTTTTCTTTTTGGATATGGATTTTGACCTGGCATTTGACATTTTATGCGGAGAGTTTTCCAAAAGATTTTCAATTCCTTTCTTAATTTCCTTTTATTCAATTTTCAGAACGTTCTAATTCTCTTTATGTTATACATAACTTGGATTTGTTATTTGCACTGAACTGTTTGGAAGCTTTCGTGTAGTAATGAATATACTGGATTCTTGACATGATTTTTTGGGTTTATGACCTTCCACAATCTGAAAATATGTTAATCCAAAGAAATCTGAACAAGTGTAGAAGGGCAAATTAATTAATTTGCCCGATAAGTTACTCGAAGTTATCTCGAAAACAAATGTTAATTCGATCTCATTTTTTCAGATAGGCAAATTCAGTGTGGGGTACGTTACTCATAAAAATTAATTTCTTTCAAGGCAGCAGTCTTGTGAACGCAGTAACTTATCGGGCAAATTAAATAATTTTCCCTTCTACACTTGTACAGATTTCTTTGGATTAACATATTTTCAGAATGTAGAAGGTCATAAACCCAAAAAATCATGTCAAGAATCGGATTTCCTCCACAAAATCAAACTTTCAATGAATATACTGGAGTTTCTATCCTAACACCAAACCGCTATTTTTAACATCTCGACAAGTGTTTCAATCACCAAAAGGAAGAATAAAAAACGTTAAATCTTCCTCTTGAAGATGATCACTTGGTCATTGAAACACGTGTCGAGAAGTTAAAAATAGCGTTTTGGTGTTAGGATGAAAACTCCAGTATATTTATGGATTTGTTTTAATCATGATGGGAAACATTAGCTTACCTGCTTGTTCATTCATTCATACTGAGTACAAACAGATTCAACAAATTTTAGAACAGGTTGTACTGGGAGATCCAGTAGGGGTGGCCAGATGCGATGATTTCTTCAAAAGAACCATCAATATATATTTCTTTCCATACCAACAAATAGTTCACGACAAAAGATTTTCTTGAGTAGTGTATTTTGGTAGCCTGTTTAATGCTATAATAATAATAATAATAATAATAATAATAATATTTATTAACTTCAGGTACAATATAAAAATTTAGACATAGTAAAAGGGAAGTTAATAAACGAAAAGTCACGTAAACTGTTTCCAGTTTGTGTGTGACTGTGAGAATTACAATCAGTAATTTAAAATCACGTAACAAAGAATATGCAAGTACACTTTCAATATATAATATAAGGTATTGAAAATGAGGCTTCATAAAATACAATAATGATCCTTCCTTGAAGAACTAATACCTGTAAACTGAGGGCAAGTGAATATTTTAATCGAGTCTGGTGAATCCTGATACCAAATATGGGATGAAAGCTATTGAAGGCAAGACACTAATAAACTACCCAAATGGAGGGTTTTGAGGATATATTTCTAGTGATATTAAAAATGCTTTCCACCAATCTAATCATCCGAAAATGTCTCAATATGCCCCTGTACAAAAATATGAAGTGATTTATTCGGCTGCCGCGCAAGCATCGCCGCGCCGACTTCGAGACGATTTGTTTTGTTATTGCTTTTGCTTTCCCAAATAATCGCTCTTTGTGTGTTTCCCCTCTGTGTTAACTGTTAAGGTGTTAAGTTGGTTGCAATATTTATTGAATATGCCAAAACCAAATCTGTTTTTCAATTAGATAATTAAATTTTAAAAATATATATACGGAGGGGGATAACGGGTATCTTCAGTCAGGATACGTTTAACGAATTATAGAATCTTTATTATTATATCATGATATTTTCGAACCCTGCCCAAAAGTGAGTCACTTGTCATTTGATGAGGCCAAGTAAACCAAATAATCTAAAAATGTTGCTTCAGTTGAATACTGTATTGTAGTAACTAATATATTTTTTGTAGATTTAGGTATGTGTATGAGTTATTTGAGAGTAAATCATCCTTCATTAATAATAATTGTGAATTTACTTGTAACTATTAGTTATCAAACTGAGCACATACTGCAAACATAACGTAGATTGATACTAAAAAAATGAAAAGTTTGCTTCTTATAAAGAGTTTGATATCGGTAGGTTACTCAAATTACATCAATAACAGCAAGTGATGAAATTGAGGAATCTAATTTTTCGTGTAGCTAAAGCGTGTACTTGTCCCATATACTTAGTATGCAAATTTGTATTTGGTGGTATGCAAATTTTACTTGCTACTATTATTTTTTTCCGTATAAGCGACTGATTAATACTGCCTTGAATTCCTATATTAGTTTTCTGTTACAAATTTGGTACTCAAATTATCGAAGGCCCTGCTCAAGTCATAGAAAATTCCTAACACATTTGTTTTTGTGAATCTAATATTGTACGTTTGTGTTGAATTGATAATGCGGGTTCCTTCGAGTGATTTTGCCAAACCCATGTTTTCAGTGATCGGATCGAACATTTCAACATACAGGGTGAACTACGACAAATTATCGAAAATGAAATAGTATACTAGTCTATCATGTGAAAACACCCCGTGAAGTTTCGGAGCAATCCGTGATGAATTATATAATTTTTCTGTTCGCCAACCTCCTTAGATTTTATTTTATCGTCACTTATTGTTGAGAAGTATTCTCCAAATGTTTCCAAGGCTTCTATTTTCTTCTGTTATAGGTCAGTAGAAATAGACAATCAATTCACATTGATTCCCAGAGTTTTCAAACTTTGGCCAACTGAATTTTACATCGAGAAAGCAATAAATCTCTTGCAAGCTCTTCCGAAGTACGCAACATTGTCAAAATGGCAATTAACTTGAATTCTACTATATACTCATTGAGAAAATTCCAAAAGTTCTGCAAACTTGGAGTAGGTTTGACTATGTTATTTCATATCACGAATCAAGTTTGCAACCAAGTCTATGTACGGAACATTTTTTTCATCGACCTGAAATGTTTTCCTTTGATTTACCATAAAAGAAAATTCCAAAAGTTCTGCAAACATTGCAGATACATCGGAAAAATATTCCGAACAGTTGAGCAAATTTGCAACCTTTCACGTTAACCGGAACATATATTTCTTTAATTCATGGTCATTTTTTTGATCAAGGTGATCTCGAAATAATTACAAAAGTTTTGAAACTTTTTCGCAAATTTTGAAGACATCTATTCTGATGCATTCACAAACTTGCAACCTTGTACACGATCCGGAACGTCATCCAATTCCAAAAATCTAATTTGAAAATTAATTAGATTTTTCGAAATTGCATGAAGTTCCGGGTCGTGTACAAGTTTGCAAATGTGTGAATGCCTCAGAAAAGATATTTTCAAAATTTGCAACAAAGTTTCAAAACGTTTGCAATTATTTCGAGATTACCTTGATTAAAAAAAATGACCACGAATTAAAAAAAATGGTTCCGGTCAACGTAAAAGGTTGCCAAGTTTGCAGAATATTTGGAATTTGCTTTCATTTTCTATCAAAGAAAAACATTATAGGTCGTTAAAAAAAGTGTTCTGTACACTTGAATTGGGTGCAAACTTGATTCGTGATACGAAATAATATATTCAATACTACTACCAGTTTGCCGAACTTTTCGAATTTTCTCAACGAGTATACACCAAAATTCAAGTTAATTGCCATTTTGACAATGTTGCGTACTTCGGAAGAGGTTGCAAACTGGTATTTATTGTTTTCCCGATGTACCATTAACTTTACCAAAATTTGAAAACTTTTGGAATTATTGTTAAATTTTCAATTTTTCATGTCTATCTCTACTGGCCTACACGCAGAAAAAAACTTGGTTAAATCAACAAAATATCATTCAACTCGAATAAATAAAAGTGTCAGTATCCCACAATTAAATATCAATTCAAATGAAACAAATATTGTCATTGATTTGTCTCTCTGAAATCCTTTTAGATTTAATGCAATTTGCTTTCAATTGATTATATGTTTTGTTCATAGAAAATCTTGTTTTTTCTTTTCGAAAACATAAGATGTTTCAGTCGATCATATTATTTGATATTTCAACATTACCTTTTAGAATTTTGATTTGAATTTGATTCCAACCAACAAAATATTTTGTTAACTCATTCAGTTCATCGTTTGATTGAACAAAATATTTCTTGAAGTGGAAACTACACAAATCAAAATGAACGAAATATTTTTTTGAATCAATACCTTCAATCTCTTCGATTTGCTAAAGGGATTTTTGAATTTACAAATTATCTTATAGAATGAAAATATTTTGGTAATTCATAGAACAAAATATCCGTTTGAGTGAATGTTATTCCATTACCCTTCTGACAAAATATATTAATTCGATTTACGAATGTTTGTTTAAACTCATTAATTATGTTAGTAGATCGAAAAAAAAGTTTTATAAAAGAAAACATAGTTTGAATTGATTTGAAAGAATATTTTGTCAACTGAAATATTCAGAAATGATTTCAAATATAAAATTTATTCCAATTAATCATACAGGTCCATTCAAATCCCGATCCATCTTTCATGAATATCTCGAAAACCGTGAGAGGGTCATTTGAATTTCCGCAAATTTTGTATTTTGAAGCTCTTTAACAAGACGTCCACCAATCAAACACAGGCATTTAGTTTAAGGAGATTCAAGAGAGTGAAGATTATGGATATTTTTCACGAATACAGAGTATATCTTGAATGATAATTAATTTCAGGAGGTAATTTCTTGTCATATTTTATGGAAAAAAGTTTATCGTGTCCTAACTTGCTTCGTTTCCGAGTAACGGGGTGTCAACTGCGACGCCACTGGAATTAAAATAAAAAATCTGATTTCACGAAAAGAAACCCCTTGGTACTACTAACAAACAAACGAGATTTAATCGAAATCTACCAAAAAAAATTTTAGTAGATCATGAAAATCCGATTTTTTATTTTTGACACTCCGTTACTCGGAAACGAAGCAAGTTAGGACACACGTTTATATGAACTTTCGTTCATAAAATATGACAAGGAATCACCACCTGTATATCTGCTGAAGCAAAAAAGCTTGAGATGAATTTGGAGGTTTTTAACAGAGCTTCAAAACACAATTTTGTGGTAACTTTGTCCCTGTGTCTTAACAGTTTTCGAGATGCAAAAGACTCGATTTTGAATAGGCCCTCCACTAGTCGATCCTGAAAAATAAAAATCACGAATATATCATAACTATATTCCTCAAACGAGCTAAATGGTTGATTAGTTAAAAAATTAATTATAAGATTTCTGTTCATCCAGATACATCCATGACTACGAATGAAAATTATTCAAATTAAATAGTAAGGTATAAAGATTTTGAAGATCTCTTGGAAAAACCTTCCTAGGTAACCAAGACAGGATATGAATGAAATGTAAAATACATTTGAACAAATAATTTATTCATCTCAATTTGAACAGTAACAAAAAATAAAATATATAATTCTTTTGTATATTATATATAAAACTACCATCATATCATAATCAATTCATTTAATTCTTTACATAATAAATTATCCTTTGCCTTTATATTTGTCTCATCACCACAAAAGCTTGGTCTTCCTTCCTCAGAGCTTCAGTAGATGTTTTCCTTTGTCCAAGAGATGGTATGAGTTTTTTCAACTTATTATCGTCCAGCTTTTTGGCAATTTCCAATGTTATGTCATTTTCTGAAAAATTCATTATGACTGTGAAAAATCGAAAATTGACCTGAATGGTAAAGAAATTGTAATGTGAGATAAGTACATAATTTAATTCAGACTGAAATAAATTGAAAAAATATATTTATTAAAATAGAACCATATTTAAAAAAAATTGATGATGAAGTTGATGTTGGTTGATCGACAAATGTCGGATAATAAAACTGAAATTGTCATGAGAATGCTTATGAAAAGTGACTGTGAAGAAGTGGTTCAGTTCTGGCGATACCACCAAAAGATAAAAAAAAAAGAATGGAATACTTGAGAATTATAATACTTAAGGCACTAAAAAAAGGTAATCAAAAGATTCAAAAGACAAACTAAAATAACAGATAAAAGCTGACCTAGACCACTAAAAATTATGAATTTGGTCTCAATCTATTCGAAAGGCATCTAGAAAAAATGTTAAACTTGAAAATTAGGGCCGGCAAAAACTGCAAAAGTTATAAACAATTAAGTCAAGAAGAATATGTTTGTTTTTTGCAAAATATTTTAAAAACTATTTGAGATATCCAAAATTCAGGCTTTTCTTGAAAGAATTTAGAAAAGATCCTCGTTAAAAGAAGTGAGAATTTTTTAAATTATTTTCATCGGGGATTACGTTCCCAAAGAACGTTTAAAAAAATCTTATTAGCAATAAGGATAATAAAGAGAATTGAAAAAAAATCTGTTTGCTAAATTTACGTTTTTCATTTCTCAATGCCGTGGATTGTTAATACAAAAGTGAAAAAACAAAAATTAAAAAAATCTAGATTTTTTGTTTAGAAATAATCAGGGATTTATGTTAACTTTCAATAGGTAAAAATTAACCAATTAACAAAAGTATATTCGTTGAATCTATTTTCAATAATTTCCGTTGCAGAATGAGAAACATGATTTCAATTACTTTGGTACTGGTATTTAAGCTCATTAGTTATATTATGTGAGATGGAAACAAAAATAAGTACCTAATTCGAATTCTGAAATAACTTCACTAACCTGTTGCCCTAGAACCGCCATGATGTTTGAAATGAATCTCATTGATAGTTTTATAGAAACCTTATTATCTTAATACTTTACTTACCAGCTTTCAAATTCTTCAAGGAGCCAAACAATATTATTTTGGTCACTATTATTATAATTAATAGTCACAAACACTAAAAACACAATTGAAAAGAAACCTTGAACTCCGATACAACGCTACTGACGTTATCCATCAACCATCATCCTTCTACATTTTCGACGCGGACGCGGGTTGCTAACTGTGCCAATACCATGTGATTGTTGCGCTTGCGTGTGGTGTCGCAATGGTAAATTTGACAAAATATTTTGAAAGGACAATTCGATGTATGTTGAATTAATTTCGTATTACTTGCGTGAACAAATTTGTGTTTTCAATGAAATCTTTCTGGTATTCACGAGGAAAACATATTTTGTTCCGTCAAATCAATTTTTGCTGAAGTATTTCTCTAATTATTTGTTCAGACAGAATATGGTTTTGAAAGAAATTATTATTTTCTGTCTTGTCAATCAATCAATAATGTTCATGGGACCTTCTATGGTTGTTTACATGAAACCATATTATAAATTTAAATTAAACAAACTTCGGATTGAATTCACAAAGTACTGAATCAATTCTTTTTGTTCAACCAAATCATTAAATTTTGAGGTAATTCACTAGTTAGTTGGTTGAACATAATATCTTTTAAGCGAAATATTTGTGATAGTCATAACGATTCACATATAATGTCGAACCAATTCTGATACACATGTCCAATACACAAAAAAGTATTCGACCGAAGTATATATTTTCTCATAATAACAAAATATTTGAGTAAAATATTTTGTTCGTTCAGGAAATGCTGCTAGTCTATTCAAGCTTGTTTTTGCTGCAGATGCAAATAATTTTTTTCATTCAACAATAAACTCTTAACAAAAAGAAAGTGATTGTAGCAACAAAATTGTTTTTACCGTGTATAATTGATCTGATCAGTATAATTTTCCTTCAGAAGATAAATATCAGACGTGTATATACCGATTCATTCTGAATGTGTCATAAGTATAGATACGACTACATACTCTGGACCTAATATTTCCCATGAAGGAACATTTAAAGAGAATGTTTAGTTCTGTAGAAGCGTGGATTATACAATTTGGAATAAAAAATTAATGTGGGAAACATGTCAAATGCTGCTTATAAATGAAGTAATTATGTATACAAGTTTTATCTTTCAGAGTTATTTCAGTCCTGGCCTGTTAAACTTTCGTTCGTTGTTTTGTTTTTACTTTGCGTTCTCTATGTGATAAAGGTCATTTAAAACTTTATCTTTTATTACATAAATTTTCGATCACGTTGAATTGCCGGGAATCGTTGTACCCAACTATTATGTTAATTGAAGCGTTGCTACACTTTTCACTATGAATAAATATAGTTTGAACCACTTACGACTACTTAACTTCCACCGGAGGCGTTACACCAGTAACATTCAATTACTGTATAGGTGATCGGAACTAGTAATTCGCTAAACTTTGATAGTACAGTCTGATGCTACCGTACTTATAGGAGTATGAAGTCCAAAGGTTTGTATAAGACCATCAAGTGTCGAATTCATAAGTAGATATAAAGGCGCCTCTACGCCATCGGCCATGATGAATACAGAGACCTGCAATGAGGCCTTATATTGATTAACAACTTGAAAGTTTCTCCATTTTCTACTCGTTGCTCTCACTTTTGTGCTACCCAAATTGTCTATTCTTGGACTAAGTTGGTTCTCATTAGACTCTTCACATGTCCTTTAGCTCAATTCTATTTGCTCAAACCTAAGAGTTAACACAAAAAAATTTCACTGGGACTCCGCTGAAGTTCAGTATGCCCTATCCCAACTCTGGGTTGCAGGTATATTGAGTGAAGTTCTCATTGGACTTCTTCTTGGTTTCTTAGCATTCCTTGGTTGAGAAATCCTTTTATGGGTATTTTCAGAGAGTTTTTCTCCTGGGGTTTTTTCCTGTTTTTTTTTTCATTTTCTTTTACATGGGTATTTTTACACCTATCCCTGCTCGGACCATTACTTCTAGGCTGATGAAAATTTAGAATAAAATCTGATTGAAAGTTATTGGACATTTGATATGTCACTTTATGAAATTAATTCAATATTCAGTCTCATTTTTGGATAGATCGTGCACCCTCAGTAATCATCCATGTTATGTGTCTTTACAAATCATATATATTTTCAGGGATTAGATACAGTGCTGCGAAGTTATTCATATTTTAATCAAATTTTACGAAAAATTATGGTTGATGAAAAAAATTCAACCTCATTATAAGAGATCAATGGAAGAATCTGGGTTTGCTAGTACACAAGCTATGTGCCACAACATACACAATATTTTGAGTCACATAGGATACACAGGGTGTTATGAAACAACGATCAAATTTTGCTTTTATCAAATAGCTGAAAAATCTATTTTTTTTTAATGAAATACCCTGAATACCCTGTACCTCATGTTTTGAGAGCTCATCCAATGAGCTATTCAATAATATCTAACTACCTATTATAAAATAATTATATTCTAGAAAAACAAATAATAAAAATAAAAATTTGGTTTCAAACTTTTTGTTCGATTTTTCAGTATATTGCATAACCCACGCAAGAATTCAACGGGCATTGTTACGCCTTCAGAAGAGAAGAAATTGAAATGGTCAAAAATATTATAAATGACGTTCTCTCGGCATTATGTATAATTTAAATGCTGTTTTGGAATTATCCCTACAAGTGATATTATATAGCACGTACTAAACAAAAATACTTCCAAGGTGTGAATGGCCAAATCAACGGTCAAATCTTATTTATCCTAACTGAATTTTCTGATAATCTAGGTTCAAAAATAGACACAGGTTTACAATTTTAAAAACATGTTGATCAGATCATGATTTATAAACAGCAAGCATTTGTTAAGCAACTTTTATGCTGCCGTTACTTGTTTCCGAAAATGTTCAAAAATATTTCTGAAAGTTTCTTAAAATTTTTTCACGTTTCGGCAACAAATGTTAACTACTTCTACTTGTCGCCGGTTTCCATTTTTGTCGGTAAAATTTAGAAGAAAATAGGAAACATGGGTAAACAAATCGGTGTTGCTATCGAAGTCGAAACGTCGAGAATGCAACTAGTGAGCAGTAGAGTGTTGCCACACATACTTCTGGTATTATTCTACTTATGAGAAAACGTTCCGTTAGAGAAATAGCTTTACTATAATTTGTACTCTCTTTTTTCTTCGGGGAGCAATCTGTCAAAATAACCACTCCATCTCGGTGCTGGATATTCGTACACTACTGAATGCCACTGAATTGCTTCCCTTCATGAAGACTTGGTCTAGTCCAGTATTTGTGTTTTTTTTTCGGTTTCTTGCAGATATTAGTGATATCACTGAAAGCGCTACCGCTGCTATCGCTACACCATCATCTTGTTCCATATTCTAGTTGATTGCCAACATGCAGTGGAAACACTAGTTGCGTACTTTAGAAACAAGATGCGACTATTGACAATCTTATTTGCTTTAGTGGAACCAAGAAGTTAACGTATGTTGCCATAAGTTTCTACTTATAGAAACAAAGATGAACATTGAGAAACAATGTTTCTCCCATGGAAACGTAGCTTTTCTGTGAAACTTTTGTCATTTGAATTATAGCGATGTAGTTATCGGTCCATGCATTACAAATTTAGTTACTAATCGTTTTTAACGACTACAGAATAACTGTGTTAGGTTAGTTAATAACCTGAAGAGGAATCAACATGTATCGACCAAAACACTCGAATAGATTATTTCCCAGTTAATAAAACAATTCATTCGAATAGTTATATTTTCATTTCTTCTAAAATTACTAAATCAAAATGTCTTGTATACCTGTACCGAAAAATTCAATTCAGCAATAATGTTCACAACCTGAACATTCGAAAAAAAGATGCCTTGGCAATAAACTTCTTTCCCATGGTCCTACTCTAATTTTGTCTGCAAGGTGATGATTTCGATGCCCCCTCTAATCAGAAATTTGTAAACGAATAATTTGAAACGGAAAATAAAAGGAATAAAAGAAATGTGTTATGATCTGGCATTACTATTTGTTTCATATGGTATATTGCTAGGATTAGTGTTATTTTCTGTTTGTTTAGTTTTTGTGCAAGTTTGGTATGATTTTCTTTTGTTTATAGATATTTTTTTTCTGACAGGCCCTATTGAAAATCACTTCCATTGTGATTCATGGCAGTAAATATATTCTTTTCAATTAATAGGCCCATGTTGTATATGTAATAAAATTCTATCGTATCAGTTTGTATAAAGTATTATTCAATAAACGTATTATTATTATTATCAAAGTAAAAATGTGCTGCTTTTACGTTCGCTATTCAAATGATTGCAATCCTGTGTAGGTAAGATTGCAAAAAGAGAGAAGCTGAGTCGCCCAGGTACTAATTTCAAAGAGTACCTAACTAACGCACCATGTGTCCAATAATTCGCAATCAAATTTTTCCCTCGATATTCATCAGCCTAGAAGAAATGTTCCAACTAAGAATAGGACACGGTGTATGATATAGGAATGTACCAGAGGGTATAATACAACAAGATATGTAATGATATTGAAAATGGATTATTCAGTAAGAAGAGAATTATTTATCAGTTAGCTGAACCTAACTGCTGAGGTGAATAATAGAGATGGTTTCAAAAAATAGCATAGAAATCAAAATATTGTGTTTTGTTAGTATTTTCATATTCAACATCAAACTCATGTACTGCAAATAAATAATAATATTTATTCGAATATTACTGGATTCATCGTCAGTACTAACGTATGATTCGAGCAAAATTCAGTAAACAAACGAATGAGTGCAGTAAGCAACATTAAAATTGTTAAAAGGCGATGTATAGCGTGTTCGAAAACGACCTCGAAAATTAAAATAATCGTTTCTTGGAACATGCATGTTGTCGGGCGCTTTGTTTTATTTACCATAAAAGAAATGTTGCAGCTTCGTTTCGAAAAGAAAGGAGTTTACCAGAGATGTCATGACGAAATCTTCAGTTCTTCGTCTCATTCAACTCTAAATGTTATATACTTTTAGCACAGAATACCTTTCTGTGCTTTTAGCAAGATCGATTGTTGGTATGAATCAGTATACATACACTGAAATTAGTAGGTACCTTACGTTAGAAGTGTCGGTACGTAGGTACTACTCACGTTATGAACAGATATTATACAGGGTGTCCCAGAATAAAAGGGGACACACTACGATGGTAGAATCGTCGCTTCATTATGAGACTAAAAGTTTCCATAAACATATCCTCTAGGATGAGCATTAACAGACTTACAGGGTGTTGAAAGTGGCAGGTGGGTACTCCTAATCGTCCCTCCAAAACTTCTACGTCAGTGGACTGATATTGATTTTGTCTACTTTTTCTTGATCCTCAATATTTTCTACACAAAAATGTGAGGCATTTTATTATTGAAAATCTCAATGATTTTCAAGATATTTGAGGCATCTTTACTATACAAATTCGAATATCTCTGTTATTCACGAGTTTTTTTTTTCACGAAAATTCCTAGATATTTTGAACAAATAGGGGCATGTTTTATGGAAATAAGTTTTTCAATAATGAAACCTAACCAAACTTCGTCAAGTAAAGTTGAGCAGTTATGGAATTATTCTGAAAAATATAATTTTTTTTGCGACTTTCAATGAAGTGAAGGATTCTACCATCGAAGTTTGTCTCCTTTATTCTAGGACACCCTGTATAAAAATAAAACTGGTATATATGAACACCATAGTAAGAAGTAATGCTGAATACGCACAGACTAACTAACTTTTCCCGTTGCCTGAAAATTAAAAATGTTTTTCCAATAAAAAAAAATTGTTGTAGAAATTTCCAAGCTGAGGACAATCTTTTGGAAAAATATTCGGATCAAATGTTAAAATGGCAATTGGTGAAACACTTCAAAATACATAGAATCATTCCTGATTACGAATAGAAAATACTACTTAACAAATTACAATAGTTTGAAGGGGAGAATCTTGTTAGGTCATATTTAGTTGAAACCAAACGGTACTTTTCTCTCAATCATAAAGAATTTGAAATCAAAGAAATAAAAAACGCAGTTTACCAATGGTCGGTTTTGAGTCCAACTTTATATCTAATTTAGGTGATTGATTTCAGACTGGCGAAGACGCCCAGATTAAGCCATTCCGTGATGATGTATATGATAAATATTTGAAATTGAATTGAAATGTAATATTATTTTTTCACACCTAAACAACTGCCGTTAGACCCAAGTAAATCAATAGAATTGCTTGGGTTCCAAATCGATGAAAAATCCTTTTAGGAAACACGTGTACTAGCAAAAAATGTTATTCACAGATTTCATCTGTGAAAACCAGTCTCACTGCTTGTTGTTCACTTTTCATGTCCTATACATCTCCTATGGCTTAGTTCTGGGGGCACTCGTTTCACGCACAAAGAATGTTTAGATTACAAATAAATATTGAGAGTAATTTTCAAAGTAAGTTATAGAAAGTTATCATGACCATAACACTAAATTATCACAACAAATAAGAATTGAGTAAGCAATACTCAATCATTGCCGTTTTCTGAAAATCATTATTGTCCAATTTTCTTCAATGAACAACCAGAAAATGTGAACAACATACATTTACCAACCTTAGGTATACATGTGGGCGCGAGAACATGCATAGATATATTTTGTATACTTCAATCCGCGTCAGAAGTAATATTTGAGCAAGGTCAAAACAACTAGGGATGAAATGACAAATGATGAATTACTCGAGGGCCAAATTGACGGGGTTCAGAAATCTAAGGTTGAAACGACGAATGTTCAAAGATATGTGTTTGAGATCTGTCTAATGCATGCAAGTTTTTTTTTGGCATGGCTAGATTGGTTCTACGGTGCCATATTATTGGTCAGTAAGTGATCCTTGATAATTTGTTAGGAAGGGGCTTTTTCACTTTCGAATAATTGATTGTATATACTTTCGCAACTCTCCAATCATTTGAAAATACCCCAAAATCACAAGAGAGATCGATTAACTTGCAAAACCAACAAACTTAACGACAAAGAGGAGATATTTAGAACCAAAAATACACATATAGGGGTGAATCATTCTAGTATTACCCCTCGCCTTATATCATTGTGTTTATTTTAATAAATATTGCTGACACTAACTAATTTTGTTTGTTGAATGATCGTACTAACGTGATGAATCCATTTCTCGTATCTATATGGTATAACACTGCGCAGGCAAAGTTAATAAGGTAATAATAATAATAATGTGAGATGAGAAGTTAGCCATTATCAAATTTCATTGTGTTATTACGTCTGCAATCTGTCAGAAAACGTACAACTATCACCAAGGACATTCCACTAATGTGAAATCAATTCCACTAGAAAAAGTGAGAAATTCAGTATATAATTTCCCCACCCACTCATCAAAATTATTTACATTGTTCGAAAATCCGTGAAAGACAATAGCTCAATAGCTCTCTGATTGGTTGTGACCAAACACAGCAAATGCAAGCTAACCTAGCTTGCCTGGTCAGCACAGGAAATGTTCTCCAATAAATTTCCGGGCGACAAATTTCAACACGTTTTGGATTGAATGCCAAGTGCACCCGAGTTGGATCACAACAGAGAGCTAGAATATTTTAAATTCAAGTCTACAGTACCCACTATATTTTAATATGTAGGTAATTTATTCACAAGAAATGCTCAATTGGAATTGGAATTGGAATTTAAATCTATATAACTTTTTCTCTTATTTCAGTTGAAATTTTTCCGCCATACCTATATGAATCACGCATACAAGATAAACTATAGTCGGTTGAATAACTATGTCTTCCAGAAACACTTTGTCGATTTCCAAACTCAATATATTTTATTTCATTCAAGGTGCCATGGTGAATATTGGTTAATAAATATTTGTTTTATCATCTACAATATTTGTTCAGGCAATAAATGATCCTTTCGCGGTATGATAGATCTATAATTTGTCTCTGTTAGTATTTTCTGAACGACGTAATAATTCGAACCATTAGCGACCATAAGTCAAAAATTATTTCAAAAGTGGAAGAATAAACGAAAGCAGTGAACATATTCCGAACGACTTCCCAACACCACAAACTTCGTTAACGACAGCTGTCCGTCCGTCTTGATTGCTTATTTCCCTTTTTCAGCCATTATATCAAAATTGCTCTTGAAATAACCGATAAACCATCAAGATCACTACGTCGCTTTTTGTAGTTGATCTGATAAGGATTCGATTAATACCTAACCGTGGTTAATTTATTTGGAAAAAATTGTTTGATAGGTTTACCTACCTGTAAAATGAGATACATTATGGGTACTTTTTAAATTAAATAAATTATAATTTTTTCAAATATTTTGAATTTTGTGATGCCAATCATTCACTATTTCAAACTTCCAACATATTTTGTAGGTATTTAATATTTCGTAAATTATATTGATACATACGTACGTAAAGCTGGGTAAACAAATATGAATGAATGAAAATTAATAGAATGACGGGGTATATGAATGAATGAAAATTATTAGAAAGAAGGGGTGGGGTATATTTGTATGAAAAATCATATCTTAGAGATGATTCAGTTTCATTTACTATTTTCAGCAAGATTTTGCGAAATTTTGAGGACCTCCAGAGAGTGATATCATCATATCTGAGAATATACCATCCATCCATCTAGCATAGCATTCCGTATGTCGTACAGGGCGATGAGAAGAAAATGGAAAAAAAAGTTGAAAAATTAAATTGGTCATAGGTGGCTATGATTCAAATTTCTAGATCAACATTAGATTCTGAACAATATTTCCTAGCGACCTTTAATTCTACCGTGAAAAATAAAGTGATGGGATAATTTTTCTTGAAAATAAAGCTTTTTTAAGCTCCCTCGTATAGGGTCGTGAAAAATTGAATTGTTAGCAATTCTGGTTTGGGATGAATCAGAGCTTTTTATAAAGAATGAGTTTTTTTGACAAATCAGTAATAAAATAGTTTTTCCATATACCGAACTTTACGCCGGACACTGTATATTGAACTATTTAAACATTTCAGGCTAAAAAAACATCCTAATCTACCCGACTGCCATTATAAGCTTCACGCTATCATTATCGTTTACTGTCGTTTGTCGATTCAAGAAGACCCAACGGACTTTTTTCTTTCGAATTAGACTTTTTGAAGCCTCTGGAAATACTATACATCCTTTTTTACCGAATGGTACATATTCATAATTAGACGAACTCCTTTACGAATTGTCCAATAAATGTGATGTGGTGGTGTGGTAGGTTTTTCAAATAAAAAAAAAAAAATATGTTCCTATCACAATTTTTTATAATTGTCAGTTATTTTCGGATATTCGTTCTCAAATCAATGAAGTTATTGACAATCTGCAGGGGATTGATCCGGGTGTGGAAATATTGAAATAATCCAGTACGATTGGGTTTTGAGACAAGAATCGATTGTAGCACCACTAAACTTGGTATGCTAGTAGTTGGAACCATGATAAACACGAAAAAAAATTGTTTACCAAAATTCCAGTGGTGGAACATATTTATTTTTTTTTTTTTTCGTTTTAAAAAATATATAAATAGATTTTTGCTGTAATATTGGAACGCATATGATTTATCGGAAAAACAACTCAAAAGGTGAGAAACAATTCAATTTTCCACAAAAATTATTCCTAGTAATTTCTAATGAAATGCACTCGTTTTCTCGGAAAACGTGATTGAACGCCGACATCAAATTTCGGTTCACCCTTACGCACCGCTGAAAGTTCTGGCGAAGCGAAATATTTGATTGGTCATAACTCTGCTAAAAATGATCGGAGAAGGAAAAGGAAAAGTTCATATCGTTTCTGAAGACTCCTATCTTCTCATGCAAATATAATATGCGAGTATTTCAGTACCTAAAAGGTGTTTCGTTGCACGAGTATGAAATGTGACGTCGGCGTTAAACCACGTTTTCTGAGAAATCGAGCGTATTTCAGAAGGTATTACTGAAAATAATTCTTGTGGAGAATTGATTTATCTCTCAACCTACCAAAATCGTTTTTTGATAAATCTTATATTTTCTGAAATAACAACAAAAAAATATAATTTATTTTAAATGAAAAATTCTACTTAGAGTAAGGAGTTCTACTCCTGATTTTTTGGTAAAAATTTTTCTAATAGTACATGATGTCGAGATATCATGTGCCGAGTTTCAGAGTGCTACAATTCATTCTTCACTTTTTGCTCGAGTTTGTCTGTCGTTACTGGATTAAAAATGATATCGGCTCACTGATTATCTTTGGATTTGAAGGCCTACCTAAGTATTGATTCATCATCGAATTCGGGTCACAGCAAACTTTTTGTGTTATTTTTCAATAAAATGCAGATCAACAAGAAATTAAGAAACGAATACCAATTTTTGACACATGGTTGAATAGAGTAATTTTAAGGAATTAAGAGGCTAGAGAAATATAAGGGGTGAAATTTGCAAGAAGACGTTGGGGTTACTTCCGGTCAAACAGGTGGTAAAAAAAGTGTTTGTCAGGTTCCACATAGGCGGTGCTATTCAAATAAAAAAACTACGGGTTGCTACATGTCTTCCCGGTATCCTAATGTGGCAGAATAGTGCACCTCAAATTGAATGATAAATGTCGTTGTTCATAATCTTATATCTTTAAACCTATACTAGTTGTACATTTATTTATATATTTATCAGCTCTATGACGATTTGGATCAAATCAAAGCGACCGAACGAGGTGATATTGTTTGCATGACTTTCGTATGGTAGCAACGTAATAAATAATAAACAGGACGCAAAAATCTTTTAGGTTCTAGAAGATTTTGACGAAAATGTCAACATTTGAGTTCAGTTTTCAAAAAACAATATATTTCAACTAGAATTAAAATATATTTCGAGATATGTATACCTACTACAAGTGTTCTGTCTACGGGTATTGGGAGAACGTTTGGTGCAAGTGAAAACTGTCAATGTGACAGTTATCACAAATAGAAAGTTTTTTAGATTTTGCTGCTTCTACGTTCGCTATTTAAATAACTGCAGTCGGCCAAGTACTAATATGTTAATAAACGAAAACTCGAAGTAGTTTTTTGACAGTAGAGAGGGAAAACAATATGATTTAACCACAATTAAAATATATTCCGAGATATGTCCTACAAGTGTTCTGTAACAAAACTCAATATGGCTTACCAGAGCTCAAGCAATAATTTCAAACGACAAAATGTGAGAAAAAGTCACCAATTTTTTTTATCTAATAATCAATTATTATATTGCATCAAAAAATTCCGTTGGTGAATGAAAATATACTCACACTTTCTCTATAGCCAATTTACGTTTGTAATGAAAGTTTTGAGTGACTCTCCAAAAAAATCATGGTTTCGGAAGCATCAGCATGTATCATAATTATAGCTAATTATTTATTTGCATAAGGTCGACAAGGTTGTTTTTGATCGCTAGGATGAGGTGTAAGAATAATTAATCGAAAGTGAAACTATAATTGCTCACAATGTCATAGATTTTGCCATCTCCTGATTCACACGAAAAAGAAAATCCAGTAATATTCTGTCAACATCGTGAGAACCATCAGAAAATTGATAGGTGGCAGCTAATGCTTTCTTGAAGATTTGGAGGTGTATACCCTCGAGTAACCTAAAGTATTACCCAAAGGCGCCAGTGAGGGTAGAGGACGGCTATTATTATTACTAGTACTAGTGCTAGCTTGGAGTGCATGCCGGCCACCCGAGGTGGTGCTGTAAGGTTTTCCGGGTGTTCCTGCAGCTGGAAAGTGAATACGCCACCAAAAATCAGTAAGTCGCCCCGGAGCGCCACTGCAAATAATAATAATAGCCGTCCTCTACCTGCACAGGCTATGCCTTTGGGTACACTCTACAAGTGTTTATGAGGGAGTATTTTTTTTTTCTTTGGTGTGTTGGCATCGACTACTATGGTCATTAGCCACGTGTTCTGGATAGGCCTTGTTACTAACTCCATACGCCACCTTAGAAGCAGCATGATTATTCGTAGTCCCGTCAATCATGAAACGTGGGAAAGGTATTTTTCAATAACCCAGAATTAATTTCTAACGAAAAAAAGTCTGGTTCATTGGAGAATCGAACTCACAACCCTTGGATCATGAGCCGAGCGCTTTGGCCACTGCGCTACCTCGGTCGCCATGAGGGAGTATTATTATTATTATTGTTATTACTTGTCGTGGAGCTTCGTTTCTCCAGAAGGACACAATTGCAAGTGCTATTTGTAATGAATCATTGAATATTATCCCCCATCTGGTTGAGAATAACCACCAGCAGATATGACATGTTTCATGTTTTTTTTACTCTTATCAGCAAGGATAGGTCATACAACGTTAGAGTTATCCTGGTCCACCCAATGAATGATAAGGCAAAATCCCCGTCTCTCCGCATTAACCCTCAAAGTGTAAATTTGAGGCAAATATCTGTCAGAAAACAACGACTTCCCCCTATAAACATTGAATTACATAATTTATTAAGAGCACACTGTATAATTTTGTGTGAGTGGTCGTAGTTTACCCTATAAACTGATATTCAAGCAATTAGTAATCGAAAGTATTCAAGGCACACATTCTCATATTTAAAATTTAGCTGAAGATACGTTAAAAACTTATAGAAAAATAATAAATGGAATTTGTTTAAAGTTATTGTCAAAGGAATGGTCTGATATTTTTTATTTCACTATATCGACCAGAAAATCAGAATCAGGACAGTTCCTGAGAAGAGTCAAGGAAAAACCCGTACACCCATATTATGGCTGATTTATGTTAATTAATTTTTCGTTCAACATACTTTGAAAAGTTGCTCAATTCCGTAATTCACAATTATTCGCGAGTTGATTAGTCCTCATCAGCTAAACTATTTGAAAAAAACGCGGCATTCCAACTTGAGGTTGGTAACAGTTATTGAATACTTTCATTTACACTTACGTTATTTGCAATACAAACATGTGACACATGCAAACAACACGAAAGGCAGACTCAGAGGCGTACCAGTGTTAACGACGTCTTTTGAATTATATGAAACATAACTTGCCCAATACTTTTTTCACGGGAACAAATATAATGTACACCAAATTAAACCATACATCCCTAGCGCTGTCCGCCAAAAATTGAATGAACATAAAAAAATCTTTTCCGTCGACCTTTCATTTATGATGTATTTTAACGCACTCAAAATCGTTGATTAATGACCCCTGTTAATGAATGATTTTCTATTAATCAACGATTTGATTATATGCAACCCAACATACATTGCTCTTATACATTTTATATTGGTTAGTAGTACTACCTGTCATTATTTATTTGTCAATTTTCAATAAAATTTTAGAAAATGTTTATTACACCAGTTGTCACTCAAAACCTTATATGGTCCCGTGGCGTAATGGTAAAGTGCACCTGGCTTGCAACACTGAGGTCTAGAGTTCAAAACCCACCAAGGGTAAATTTTTTTTTTATTTCAATTTGAAAATAAATAATAAAAAATAAAATAAAACTACCACTGAGAAAAATTGAACTATCTTTGAGTAGAGTTAATATAAATAGGAAATAGTGATTGTTTTTTATCGTAACGTTAAATAAATAAACAATGAAAATAAGATATCTCTATTTTTGAAAACTTCTGTCGACGGAAAAGTTTTGTAACAAACTCGTGAATTAAAATGGCGATTAACAATCTCAAACATTAACGCGCTCGCTCCGCTCACGCGTTAAAATATCTCGATTGTTAATCGCCCTCATTAATACACTTGTTCGTTAAATAACTATTTCCGTCGACCGTTCATTTATGATGTATTTTAACGAACTCAAAATCGTTGATTAATGACCCCTGTTAATGAATGATTTTCTATTAATCAACGATTTGATTATATGCAACCCAACATACATTGCTCTTATACATTTTATATTGGTTAGTACTACCTGTCATTATTTATTTGTCAATTTTCAATAAAATTTTAGAAAATGTTATTAGACCAGTTGTCACTCAATACCATATATATGGTCCCGTGGCGTAATGGTAAAGTGCAACTGGCTTGCAACACTGAGGTCGAGAGTTCAAAACCCACCGAGGGTACATTTTTTTTTATTTCAATTTGAAAATAAATAATAAAAAATAAAATAAAACTACCACTGAGAAAAATTAAACTATCTTTGAGTAGAGTTAATATAAATAGGAAATAGTGATTGTTTTTTATCGTAACGTTAAATAAATAAACATTGAAAATAAGATATCTCTATTTTTGAAAACTTCTGTCGACGGAAAAGGTTTGTAACAAACTCGTGAATTAAAATGGCGATTAACAATCTCAAACATTAACGCGCTCGCTCCGCTCACGCGTTAAAATATCTCGATTGTTAATCGCCCTTATTAATACACTTGTTCGTTAAATAACTATTATGGAACCCAAATAAAGGTCTACCGATTTTAATAAATGTTCACCAAATTTAGAAATCACGCATTTTCAACTTGCAAGCTAGGTTAGTTTGCTCAGGTTAGGTTTGTGTGTCAATGGTGAGCGAAAAACTGATTCACGCATTTTCGACTAGCATTTTCGGCAATTAAAATTTGTTGAACGTTTAGTATTTTTGGTCCACAAAAGTTATTTTGAAATATTCGTGAACATTTAGTATTTTTGGGAAACAAAAGTATTTTTTTTACAGAAAAATTGGATAAATTTGGTAGACAGTTAAATACCACCCTTTTTTCACGATCAATTCGTTCAACTATACTGTATGGAACCTATTAGTTAATGACAAAAATTGTTTCGAGGAAGTAACACAGAGCATATGCAATCTTCTCTTCTAAATGGTTACTTACCAGACCGCACTCAACGATTCAGACTAGCCAAAGAGTTCGGCTTCCACAATGTTTTGCATTTTTCATATAAATATTAACATTTGGGTCAACAATGGAAAAGTGGTATGAACGAAGGGGAATATCGGGGATCTTCAGTCAGCAGAAACAGTCGTAATACTTTCTTTTGCACTTGCGTTAGTTGCCTCTTTACTCAAAGTGAAACATTGTCAACAAATTTTAAACAAAAGTACGTATTCTATAAGGGAGAGGAATCAGGGGATTCCTTCTCAAGATCTGGTACACCCCAAGGGTCAAATGTGGGTCCTTTATTCTTTTAACTCCTGATAGATGATCCGCCAGAAGTAGTTCAGGATTCGCAATGTGCATTTTTCGCGGATGATTTCGAATTATTCAAAGGAATAAAAAATCAAGTAGATGTAATTTTACTACTAAATTATTTCAATAGAGTTTACGTGTGGTCCATGTCAAAGAGCATTAAATGTTGGCAAATGCTTCCGTCACTTAATACTACGAAAAAATTAAAAAACGAATTTCAATTCAAGATTACTACTTAATGAATATTTAGTCAAGAAGGCAATGTAGAGATTTCGGAGTAAAGGTAGATGTAAAATTCAATTTCGACCAACATTATAAACAGATCATATAAAATGCTTTTATAATATTTTTCCGTAGTATACTGGAATATGGTCGCCTTATTATTCAATTCATTAAAATAAAATAAAAAAGGTGCAGAAAAATTCTCAAGATTTCATATCAATTCACAACTTCAGAATTTGGAAGAAAAATTGTTACTGTATTATTTTTCTATAAGCTATTAGTTGCATAAAGAAGTAGATAATCCACACTTCTTATTGTCACAAATTTATTTGAATTCCATTACATAATTCAATAATAGAAGAATATATTTGTTTTTCCCTCTGTTTTTCCTTAACCCTGAACCAACGTTGCTTTAAATTTCCCACTATTCAATTTGTTCTCCGGCAAATTATTCAAGGAAATAAATTTTTATGTTATCACTAGAAATATACAGGGTGTTTCACAACTTATCCGACAACTATGAACCACATATGCAGTGTGAAATAAGAAGTCGATTACACAAAAATAAATCTATTAAAAGTTTATCAGAAAACGAGATAAAAATTAAAACTTTCGAGAGTATTTCTAGTTAAAGTTTGTCGGATAAGGTGTTAAGGTGCGTAGTCACTGGAGTATTCGTTCCGCATCAGCACCGAATGAGCACCATACGAGCGAATGCGCGTGCGGTGCTCGGGCCAATCCGTTTTTTGTCAATTTTTTCGTGCTCAGTGTGGATGGTGAAAGTGTGCTTGACGTTTTGTTTGTGGTTATTACAGAGATTTGAAATTTAATTTGGATATTGATAAGTATGAATATTTGTACGCGACTGACTACGGATCGGTGCTCATGTTCCAGGAGACACTTCGCAGCCTGAGCTTGAACCGAGCAGCTCATGTGCTCATTCGGAGCTCATACGAAACGAATGATCTAGTGAATACGCACCTTAAAACAACCAAATAAAATCGAAAGATAAATGTATAGCAAAAACCTAACCAAAACGAAATACCACGTTTTTGTTTATTTTACATACTGAGAATAACGAGCCAGTAAAGTTTTATTTTTTATGGTGTGTGATCTGAATGGAGATTTTTTCGAATTCAATTACAAAACAAGTGTTTTGCAAGTACATACATAAAAATGGCACATGTGAACAGTAAGTGTATGGAGAAGCAAGGCAGAACTTGCGAGCGGCTTCTCGTTTGTAAGCTCAACGATTTCCCGATAGAGACTCACCACATAATGAAACATTCACTGCAGTTGTTTTGCGAGCATGTGCTACTAGAGACTTGCGCCCCAGACGTGTAGTTGACGGGGGCCGGGTTCGGCCACAACGCGTTTTAAATATCGAGCAGCAATTTTTGGATAGAAGATAATCGGCGAATAAGCACAAGGAGATTAGCCCAACAGGTCTGCAAGTGTCATGCAACAGCGTGACGCCTACTACCTAAGGCTCTTCTGTACCCTCATCACATCCAGAACGTCGAGACATTGCTACCTACAGATTGTCACTAAGAGTAATATTTTGTGAATGGTTGTTGTAAGAATATAATCGAATTGCCCATTTTACAGCCGATGTATTGGCAAGCGATGAATCTATTTTTACTCGTAATGGTATAAGCAAATATTTATAATACACGAACACACAAACTTCAAACATCGTTTTTCTTTAAATGTGGGGGCAGGTATTGTCGATGAACGTCCAACTGGATCGTTCATATGGTCAAATAGAATGAATGAAATATTTTGAATTTCGTATATAGGCATGATTTGCCTACTTCTTGAAGATGTGCCCTTAGCGGTCCGATTACGGATGTGGTTTCTCCACGATGGGGCACCTCCGCATTTTCGTCTAGAATTTTTTGAGTCAAGTATATACGGAATACGCTGGATCGGACGTGGTGCACCAATGCTTGGACTCCACGGTCTCCCAATCTCAATCCTTCAGATTTATTTTTATGGACACTTAAAAACGCGGTACGGTATACCTCGTTTTTAAGTGTCCGTATCCTAGTTCAAACAATCGAAGAATTGCGTGACCGGATCACAACGGCTACCGATAATCTGCATCTTCGTCATCAACAAGATGGGGGAGTATTTCAGTTAGTACGACGAAATTGGTCCCAAACTTGCGTTGAAACCAATGGAGCCCATTTTGAACATCTTTTGTAGAAAAAAGAGTGTTATGAATTTTATTTTTTATCTCGTTTTCTGTTGAACTTTTATTACATTTTTTTTGTGTAATCGACTTCTTATGTAACACTATATATGTGGTTAAAATTTGTCGGATAAGTTATGAAACACTCTGTATACAAATTGTAACTGAGAGCAAATGAGAATGAAAGAGTTCAATTTAATTTTTAATATTTTTATTTGACTTAGTCATCGTAATATTTTGAGAACGGTAATTTAATTTTCAGTATTATAATCGATTATTGGAACTGCATAGTGTGTAGATCATTCAATAAATAAAATAAAATAAAAAAATAAACAAGGTCCATTATTACTCTTGAAGTATATCGAGGTCAGATCTCTACCTAGCATACCAAAATAACTCAGTTTATGTTGTTAACTCAGTTATATTCTACCATCACGACCACAACGGACGATAAGGTTAGTAATCCATGTGACCTTTCTGAGCTTTCTCATCTTCAAACCGTCCGCGGCCAAAGAGATTTGTATATGGTTATTGAAACGGCGTTACTCTTAAGCTTCAATCAACCATCTCCATTCATTTGAACGATTCGAAAAAGTTCTTTAATTTTTCAATCACCAGGAGAGTCTTGTTGAATACTGTAATTTCAATGCTGGTTTAGACAACATTCAGCATACTTTGATCTTTGATGGGTATGGTGGTTTGATATGAATATGCAAGTAAGAGGTAGACTTTGTGGGCCTCCAAATAAAGGAATTCACCTTGTTCAGATTGAGCATTGTATAACATCGCTGGTATGCAGTTTTCTTTATCAGTGAGGATGGGTTTCGCAATCAGAGCTCTGTAATGCAACTTATTTCCAAAACTAGGTTTTTTATATTTTATATTCAGTATTAATTTTATTCACTTGTATTAATCAATTAATTGTGAGGATGGGTTTCGCAATCAGAGCTCTGTAATGCAACTTATTTCCAACACTAGGTTTTTTATGTTTTATATTCAGTATTAATTTTATTCACTTGTATTAATCAATTAATTTGTTGGTAAAACATTTCCTATTTGAAAAAATTACATTTAGAGACCTTACCTGATTCAGGAAATAGAAGCTACCCAAAACACCAAAACTACGTCACTTTCACTCAACGAGCGTTTCGCCAACAAAGTTAGCATTCTCAAGAGCTATTGCTTCTATTTCTTGAATTGTACCTACACCAAAGATTCCAAATATTCATTTTCGAACAGAAAAATCCAAGTATCAGTTTATGTATCCCAATAGACAATTCAATTTCATTTCATTGCATTTGCTATCAGCTTTATCATTATACATGATCGCCGTATTACTTCACCCGTTTTGATTTTTCTTTATTTCGAACGAGTGGCCACTGGCACTTCTGCCTCTTGGACTTTCAGCGTTTTGCCGTGCTTCAATGATTTGACAGATCTTGATATATACACTTGCGTGCAAGAACACTTTCCTAGAAACCGACAAAACGGCCAACATGAAATTGTAAAATTGTGTTATTTAATAGGGGCTCCTTTCTTCAAAATCATCGTTTCAAATGTTCTGTTTCCTTCATGAGCCTTAATAGAGGGAGATGTGCCCGTTCTAATTGATTAAATTGCCACAGGAAAGTTTTCATTGAAATGGTTCTTCTAAGAAATTGTTAAAGGTGGAATTGTCGACGATTGCGGACTTTTGTTATTTTGAGATCTTTCACACTGAGTGTCAGTTTGGGAAACATTTTTTGTTTGTAGTCTCAACATGGACTTCTCAAGTAATTATATTTTTGGTGGTTCATTTGTAAGTAACTGTTGTATCCTTAATCCATACCTTAGACGGCCAGACTTAAGTATCTCCGAGTATATTGTTTTGAGATTAACTTTACTATAAAACTAGAATTACTTTCGAGAAGTCTCAAGGCCAAGAAAAAAAATCGTAAAAAATCACATCATGATAAGACAGGGGAATAAAAAAGTCAGGGGTTTATGAACTTAGCTGTGAGGACTGCGAGAAGAAATATGTGGGTCTAACTAGAAGGGCCATTTAAGTACGGTTCAAATACCACTTTTGCTCATATACGGTTCCTGGGACCAGAAAAATCGAGTGTGGCTAAACATGTTTTAGATTAAGACCACCGATTTGATGACAAGTTTAAAATTAATTAGGCAGGTTAATGGCCATAGACATCTCGATGCATTCGGGAGTCTAGAAACTGCAAAGTGTGTAATTAGTATGGATGAAGATAAGGGCCCAATTCAATATGTATAGCCCATTGTTACAGTTCAATAAAGGTTTCTCCTCTTACAAAATATTATTATTTCATTACAATGCATCAATAATAAATTTCCAAGAACGTGTGTAATCAAATCCAAAACAAGTAGATATAGGGCAGGTAAATTTTAAAATTCGAAGCATACATTTGAGTAGAGAATTTGAGGTACTTAGCCGGGATAAGCAGTATATCAGGTAAATTACAATGAGTGCAATTATTCACTCAGATGAGTATTATGAATAGAATTGCAATAGAATGAATCATTAGTTGACTGAGCTTGTAACTCTTCAAACCAAAGGTTCCAAAAATTTCATGCATTCATTTGATTAATATATTTTTATAATTTGAAATTTTTCGAAAATGGATGTTTGGTGTGAATACAATTCAAGAAATAGAAACTATCCAAGTGACTCGAGTGAAAGTGACGTAGTTTTGGTGTTTTGGGTAGCTTCTATTTCTTGAATATGAAATTATTGACAAACAAAAAGTTATATCGATTAAATTTCAATGTGAAACCCGTGAACCATTCAATTTACAAAAAGAAAAAAAATTAAACTTACGCATTTATTCGGTGTACTCTACAAAATATCCAAATGAAATGTTTGGCGGTCACGACTATTTTCGAAAATGCAGATCCTTTTTGTTGTGAAACTGCACCTTTCGAATTACTATTATTGAAAACACAACACCCGCCCTTATTTATTAATTTTTAGTACCTATTTCTTAATGAAAAAATTAATATTTTTTCAATAAAGTCACTCTTCTTCAAAACGTTAATAACTCATTAGACTCATTGTTCGAGGTCTGTAATTTTTTTTCATGCATTGTTGGCAACGCGATTGTGATTGTATGATTTGTGAATCATAATCGAACATTGAATAAATGCAAAATTCCAAATATTCAATGTTCAACAATGAGGGTCAAATGATATATTTGCGTTTTGAAGAAGGGTGATTTTTTTTTTAAATAATAGTTTTTTCCGCAGAAAAGAACTGAAAATAAGTGAATGAGGGCTAGTGTTGTTTTGATTGAAAAAATTATATATTTTGTGGACTTATGAAACAGAAATTCGATTTGTCAAATGAAGTTTCACAAAATAGTCGAGACCGCCAAAAATTTGATTGGATTTTTTGTATATACGAGACAGAAATACGTAAGTTAATTTTTTTTTGTAAATTCAATGGGTTAATCGTACCGAAGATTTACCTCAAAAACAATTTGAGTTCTACTGATACAAATGCTCAAAATATAATAATTGAACACAAGAGGGAAAGTTAATTTTAAATAAACCAGCCTGTACTTTGAACTGACCATATGGAAACTTGTGATGGTTTCTTATTCTCACCAGCATGTTCCGAGAGAAAGCGACAGACCGCTGGAGCAGTAAACGTTTACTTTCCATTACTCGATTCCCACACAACGCGGTCCGTTTCTTTTCAACCTCTATCCATGCGGTGCCCAGCACCACCTCCCAATAAATAAGCCGGTTGAGACAAAGTAGAAAAGTGTATTTAAATGTGACCGCTAATATCCTCGGTTCTAATTAAGGGAGGCAGGAGGCGGGTGCTCTCTAAACGCCGTCAGCATGGCGCCTGGGCTTCCGATTTACCTGGGCAAGTGGCCAAATCGATTTCACACTTTGTCTAACGATACAAAACGTCTTTCTATCTTTTTGGTTAGTGCTTCAACTAATTAATGTCGTCTCGAACCGCACAAATCGTTTTTATGTCTCAAAACACCAATTTAGGGCGGTCGCTGTTTGGATGTTGAACAAGTTATGATGGAAAACAGCCCTTGAAATTAACTAGGGATGGCCTATATAATGTAATGATATTATATGATGATATGATGAAAAGTTGTAGAAAATTTGTTGTATAGAGAAATTGAATGAGATAGTATTTTTTTATAACTTTTGAAGATTACCCAGGCTTAAATACTTACTAATTTTCTTCTCAGTTTCTCACCTTTTTTTCATTTTTATTTTCAGCAGCTCAGCCCATTCGGTACGCCAACATGAAGTTCTCTGATTACTTACATTTCGGACGTCCATTATCTTAGTGGTTAAAATAATTCTACTTCTTTCAATTTTTGACAATGTTTCAACTACTTGAATCCGCAATCGTCTTCAGGAGGATACTGACAAACTGAGAAGCTACGTGATGTTTTATAGGTCTGTCGATGTGGTGTAATTATACATAGTAGTATATGAAAGTTTTAGGTTTTGGTTCGAAAATATGAATAGGAAATTCATAAAATCTTTTGTGGAATCATCTGCGACTGAAAGAAAAACTTTAGTCGCTATTTTCCATCGTTCAAGATAACCTCTTGGGAGGTATTCATGTTGAAAAGGGGAACATTCTCCATGAAAATTGAAAAATGAAAAATGTGACTTATTTGTAATATCTAACAGAAAACAACTACTTCCCCGGCACAAGCCACGCTGGACATTGAACTACATCTGATAGATATTGTGAAAAGACTCTAACTGAAAAGGAAAGAAAAAGTGAAAATTTGCATTTTCATTCAGATAGCTGACTTTTTTAATTCTTTCTAGTTTTCTTTGAACAAATCATTAAATAAATTAGATAAGGAGAATGTTATTAAAAAAATATCACTCACAGAAATCGTTCATTTCATTGAAGCAAGGTTCGCTTCTCTCGCATTTAATCCCCAATACATTTTGGTCGACAAAAATCTATTTCGCTTTGCCAAGCTCTTCAGGAGGATTGATATAGGATTGAAATAAAACAGGCTCTTCAGAAGCATACACATCAGGGATGGATATGAGAGAAACATTTCTTCTGCGTTGACACTTTGAAAATTATTTTTTGACATAGACCTGTCATGAGCATTTTGATTTTAGTTCGAAAATATGAATAGGAAATTCATAATAGTTATTTATGATACAAGTGTTAAAAGTGGCATTTTATTTTGTGAGTGGGGAATATTGCGAAACGAGCGTTAGCGAGTGGAGCAACCCCACGAGCAAAATAAAATCACTTTTAACAAATGTATCATACAAAATTTTTTGTTCAACAGTTACTGCTAGTAAGAAAAAAACAAAAAAAAATAAGATCCATAAGGATTCGAACACACGATCTTTGGATTACAAGGCTGACTGACAGATACTTCAAATATAATAAACCCCAACGCACTTTATTTATGAATGTCATTATTTGTCAGTGATGAAGGACATTCTACAGTTGGACTAAATACTACTTCGTTTGTAACTTCAAAAGGAATTAGTATTATCAATTTAACACTAGTGTTAAAAGTAAAATGACAGATGAGATGATGGATACTCAGTAATATAGATCTCTCTAATAGAAACACTTCAATCAGATATTATAATCAGAACACCTACTCAAGAGGAATCGTTTATAAAAGTTCACACATGTATTTGGTCGTTTGCGCAATTGATAATACTAATTCCTTTTGAAGTTACAAACGAAGTAGTATTTAGTCCAACTGTAGAATGTCCTTCATCAGTGACAAATAATGACATTCATAAATAAAGTGCGTTGGGGTTTATTACATTTGAAGTATCTGTCAGTCAGCCTTGTAATCCAAAGATCGTGTGTTCGAATCCTTATGGATCTTATTTTTTTTTGTTTTTTTCTTACTAGCAGTAACTGTTGAACAAAACATTTTGTATGATACATTTGTTAAAAGTGATTTTATTTTGCTCGTGGGGTTGCTCCACTCGCTAACGCTCGTTTCGCAATATTCCCCACTCACAAAATAAAATGCCACTTTTAACACTTGTATCATAAATAACTATTGTGGAATCATCTGCGACAGAAAAAAAAACTTTAGTCGCTATTTTCCATCGTTCAAGATAACCTCTTGGGAGGTATTCATGTTGAAAAGGGGAACATTCTCCATGAAAATTGAAAAATGAAAAATGTGACTTATTTGTAATATCTAACAGAAAACAACTACTTCCCCGGCACAAGCCACGCTGGACATTGAACTACATCTGATAGATATTGTGAAAAGACTCTAACTGAAAAGGAAAGAAAAAATCTGAAGAGCTTGGCAAAGCGAAATAGATTTTTGTCGGCCAAAATGTATTGGGGATTAAATGCGAGAGAAGCGAACCTTGCTTCAATGGGTGGTATTCATAAAAGCTAGCAAATGCTTATACTATAGGTTTATCTCTTTCATTACCTAACAAAGTGAATAGGTCTCTTTCAAGAAATTCGAGTAAAAGGATTTGCTTCAGATTTATGCATACGACCCAATGAAATGAACGATTTCTGTGAGTGATATTTTTTTAATAACATTCTCCTTATCTAATTTATTTAATGATTTGTTCAAAGAAAACTAGAAAGAATTAAAAAAGTCAGCTATCTGAATGAAAATGCAAATTTTCACTTTCAGATTTTTTCTTTCCTTTTCAGTTAGAGTCTTTTCACAATATCTATCAGATGTAGTTCAATGTCCAGCGTGGCTTGTGCCGGGGAAGTAGTTGTTTTCTGTTAGATATTACAAATAAGTCACATTTTTCATTTTTCAATTTTCATGGAGAATGTTCCCCTTTTCAACATGAATACCTCCCAAGAGGTTATCTTGAACGATGGAAAATAGCGACTAAAGTTTTTCTTTCAGTCGCAGATGATTCCACAAAAGATTTTATGAATTTTTTATTCATATTTTCGAACTAAAATCAAAATGCTCATGACAGGTCTATGTCAAAAAATAATTTTCAAAGTGTCAACGCAGAAGAAATGTTTCTCTCATATCCATCGCTGATGTGTATGCTTCTGAAGAGCCTGTTTTATTTCAATCCTATATCAATCCTCCTGAAGAGCTTGGCAAAGCGAAATAGATTTTTGTCGACCAAAATGTATTGGGGATTAAATGCGAGAGAAGCGAACCTTGCTTCAATGAAATGAACGATTTCTGTGAGTGATATTTTTTTAATAACATTCTCCTTATCTAATTTATTTAATGATTTGTTCAAAGAAAACTAGAAAGAATTAAAAAAGTCATCTATCTGAATGAAAATGCAAATTTTCACTTTCAGATTTTTTCTTTCCTTTTCAGTTAGAGTCTTTTCACAATATCTATCAGATGTAGTTCAATGTCCAGCGTGGCTTGTGCCGGGGAAGTAGTTGTTTTCTGTTAGATATTACAAATAAGTCACATTTTTCATTTTTCAATTTTCATGGAGAATGTTCCCCTTTTAGGTTTTGCTTATCTAAGAAATCATAGAAACTATTAATTTCCATCGAAATAAAAATGAAAACAGCCTTGTTTCTTGTGAAGATTAATCTTGAAAATGATGTAATATGCTGTTCTACTTTAAAAATGTGTGGCCGTTTATTGATCCCTGCCGAAACTCACCCACAAACACGCCTTGTAATTATATGCTAATTACCAGAAATTTCAATAATGTCGCATTGCGTATTCCGTAATCCTATATTCATTTTGTCAAATTACTGGGACGAAAATGATTTCGATTGAGTGCCCCACTTCAAAGTGACAAAATTCGCAGCAAAGCTCGTATAGAGCTGTGTCAATGTGGTAATTGACATAGAAGTATCAAAGGTGCGTCCTCTGCCGCCCTCTATCAAATTATAGACTCGCTCAGGGGGTGTAATTATAGCCCAGCCCAGAGAAAATTGTTCGAAAAATATGTTGCGGCCCGTTTACGTTCCGATTCTCGTTTGTTCGCTGGCTGTCTGATTTCTTTTTCTCTATGCTGTCACGTATATTGTAGTTAGTTCTAGTAGTTCTACAACTTTGTCACTGTCACTCAGCTATGAATACCGGGGGTAATAACAAACTAGCATAAAAATAATTTATAGAAAAATATAAGGATGTATTGATTTTTATTCAAAAATATGAACAGGATGTTCATAAAATCAGTTGTGAAATCATCTGCGGCTGAAAAACAAACTTCGGCCGCTATTATTCATCGTTCCAGATTAACCTATTAGAAGTTATTCATGTTGAAATTTAAAATGGAAAAAAATTTACGATATGTTGAGACATTCCAAAAAAATTCTTCATTTTTATCACAGTTTTTTTTTTCATTTTGATATCTCAACGGAGAATGTTTTCAACATGAATACCTTCCAAGAGGTTAATCTTCAGCGATGCAAAATAGCGACAGCTCACATAAAAATCATACCCATGACAGATTTATGTCAAGAAAACAATTTCCAAAGTGTCACTGCAGAAAAAATATTCCATCATTTCCATCCTGGCTGAGTAAAATTCTGAAGAGTGTTTTCCAATTCTTTCGGCCTCTCTAACGATACCGACCTCCTATAGTCTCTCCACTAAACAATTCCTGGATGGCTTTGAACTCGCTCTCAGCACTGTTAGGCCAAATTTCGATGAAATATTATGAACAGATGACTTCAGTATAGACATATCGCACTCTGAAGGCGCAGAAACAAGGGCACTCAAAGAAATTGTGAAATCTTATGCTCTCAATCAAATAAGCAGTAAACCCTCGAGTGCCAAAGTTATTGACCTCATAATATCTGATTGTTCCTATCGAAAACACTAGCACTGTAGACGTATCTTGTATACCCGACCACTGTATGTTCTGTTGCTTATTCGGGACAAAGGTACTTATATTCACACATTCTGTGATTATAAACCCTATGATCAAAAGAACTTTGCAGCTTATTTGAAAAATTTCAATTTTCCATGCAAAATTAAGTACTCGCTATCATTAGTGAAAAAAGCAATACCTACAGTATCGAATCACCCAAAACCACAATAAAGAGCTGAACAATTCTAATTTGTGGTCTACAACAACCTTCAAAGTAACTTGAAAAAGTTCTTTTTTCAATCAAATCCAAAGCCACAACCAATATGGGAAGGTTGAGCTATCTACCAGGCGCGTCCGAGGTGGCGGATAGGGAACGTCCGAGGTGGCGGATAGGGATCGACCGGGCCCCAGCCAGCGATAGCCATAAGTATGGTGCGGGGACTAAAAACCCCCTTAATCCTTCACGAAAGCATCGCCATGGACCAGCTCACGACTCAAACCGTAAACCACTTCCGATGCAAGGACCCGTGATACACGTAGTGTCCGACAGTACGTGTCACAGGGGGCACGGGAGTCCTGGCTTAATCGCCCGGGCTGTGTGTTGGGAACACTCTTAATCCCCCCCTAATCACAAGGTATTGTGCGCGCCGAATGGATGAATGGTTGAGGGGTACTCAACCACTATATAGCGACAAGAACCAGGCGCACCCATTTCCATTTATAGGCGACTTCTCTTCCTCCATGTGGTGGACCCTTCAGTTGCCCTACACTATTGGGGACTTCCTTCCCAGGGTCCTTCAATATATCTTTATTTTTTCTCTCCTCCCACGCGGATGGGCTCCAATACAGGGTCCTCTGCGACCCCACCCCAAATCTTTCCGACCCCAATAGCGGTAGGCTCATATCCAGGGTCGACCCCTTCTTTCCATCCACCATCCAAGCGGGCTCCTTCTTGGGATCCGCCTTGGGGTGCGCCACATCCGTTCTGACAGGCTCCACTTTGGGGAACAAGGAAAAGAAAACGATTCCAATAGTAGCGGTGGGTGCATAAAGGGCCCGACTGAGAGGCCTACATGCTCATGGTTTTGTCCGCCCAGAAAAAACCTTCAATCCAAAGCCACTGGAGTCGATGAAGTCAATATTACAATGTTACTGCACTGCTGCCCAGTGATCAATCAAAATGAAGAACAATGATCACCAAACAAGTTAAGACTGAAGTTGCTAAAACCGACCAAGATATTTTTACTGTGAGGTCTCCCACCGAAAGCATGTACTCATAAGATAATTAATGACAATCAAATGGTAATTGAATTAGTATATTAATAGATACAATGATTCCTATCGAAAGTAGGCTTTTATTGATTACTCAATTATCATTATTTATGAGAATATTGCCTATTAAATATTTTCCTTCATAGTTCCATTATCAATCCAACATCCATCTTCAAAGAGCTCCTTAGTAACGCTGTTATGCTTTTTGATCGTTCTTTCCCAAGACAAGTATGAAAAAGAAATACCTTGTCTTTATGATGATAGGAAAAAATCTTATGCAATGAGTTTAAGAAATTTTGCACCATGTGATAAATTTTTTCGTCGTGCGGTTTCGGAATCAGATGAAACGTGACCTTCAAAATAAACGAGGCGACTGGTTTTTGATAATGGCTCTCAATCAAATGTTAATAGTTGTGGTATTTTGTCGATAATAATTAAAATCTGATTGTGTTCGATGTTATTGTGATAAGACTCATTTAATATTATATGATATAGCTCAGCTTTGAGAGTCCTAAATAGAGATCCTTTCATGACATAATCTAACCTCTTGCACTCCTGTAAAGGACGGGTTTATAATGCCATTTTATAACGAACGGCAGGTGTGAAAAATTCGAAAAAAATTTGTGGAATGTTTACATTTTGTTGGAAAATTCGGAAAATCTTGGAAACCGCTGTTCAAAATTACACAGTTTCTTCGATCAGGTAGTTCCAATGGCGCAGCCAGGATTTCAGTTTGGGGGGGCTGAACATACAATTCATCAGTTATCAAAGCTTTTTTTCTCGTCATCTGAGTGTTATGAATAACAGTACTAATTTATTGGCTTGAGAGGGCTGCAGCCCCAAAGCCCCCCACCTGGCTGGACGTTCAGCGGACAGCGGTTCCCGAAATTTGGACGAATTTTCCAACACATTTTAACTTTCCACAATTTTTTTCAAATTTTTCACACTTGCCATTCGTTATAAAATGGCATTATACACCCGTCCTTCACGGGAGTGCAAGGGGTTAGATTAGACTTAGTATCTGTGACGCATGGTTTCATATTGATAGGGTATTAAAGTTTTAAAAGCCTAAAATGTGTAGCATTTTATTCAAAACATAATGTCACGTTTTTGTGACATGTGGTTTATTTCAATATTATATTACCTCAAACTAACGTCACATATTTGTGACATTACATAATAACATAAAACAAAAATGAAGAAACTAAGTAAAGTGAAAAAATTAATAGTTTTATCGAATACTGTGATATACCAAAATATCAGTAGTTGGTTTATGGCATAGTCAAATTTCAGAATAGCGGTCATAATATTGTTAAATGAATGATTAAATAACACAAATCTGCGAATTTACGTTCACTTGAATCATAAAAAATTGTGGCTGTGATTTCAAATTTGATTATTGTTTTAAGTTCTGAATAACTTTTCTCATTAGATTTTTTGAATGATATCAAAAATGAGGGTAGGTTACTCTTGATCAAAATTCCTATTTTTTATTCTTCCTTGTACGCTGCTTGGAAATTTGAAATTCTGACAACTCATATGCAATTATTCTGCAATGCATCAAATTTTATGAAGAATAAAAATTTCTGACAAATAGATAATAAAAAAGTTTTCCATGCGGTGCAAACTTTTTGAAACTCACTGTTAATGATGGTTTTCGACAGTTTTTCTGACAATAATTTAGCACATACCTACTTGAGTTTATTGTTGTATTAGTTTTCTGACTTTGTTAAAACGATATCCACTTTATTTTTGAAGAATTTTCAACCGACGATGACGATACTGGTTGAAGGCCCGGGGCGACCAAGAGTGTTTAGATATCGGTTAGACTATTTCAACTTGTGGAATGAAATATAATTCAAAAACCGATTTCTATTATTCAGAGAATCTGTACAAATTAAAGCAAATTTAAAATAAAAAATGGGACCTTTATAAAACTGACATTCTAAAGTAAAAGTTAACTTGACTGTTGAAATTAAAGTTAACTGTCAAACATCTTTATTATACCGGCCCTAAAGGGTCCAATTTACTGAGTAAAATGATACTGGTATCCTTAAGGCAGGACCACATACAGTATCGGAAAGTTTTTATCTTGGGTATGGTGGTTTCATGAGAGCTCATGAGAGCTTGCTATATGTTGAGAGAGCATTACAATTTCGCCTCGATTTGCTCGAGGAAGGCATATGGACGTTCTCACATTCGCTATGTGTGTGGCGTGTGCTGTGTTGCATTCTTGTGGTCCGTTATTGCGTCGGGTGGGATATCAGTAGTGCGTCTCTCTTGTTTATATGGTAATATCATATCATTGCGTTCCTTGTTGCTCGCGTAGATTTCTGTCTATACCACAGATGAAAAGTTTCCGATACTGTATATACGCGGTGGCGGTGGTGGTAGAGGTGGCAGTGGAGTACGTGGTGGCGTTCAGACGTAACATGTATAATCCAATATGCTGTTGCACACTTATGTTAACTTGTCTGCGGTCAGATATGTATGGTACATTTTTGTCGAAAAAAAAATTATTTCGGTAGATATTGAATTTTATATTTTTCAATTTTTTTTGTGATCACTGATCAGAGTTCTACAGCATGCACAAATCGCGCTAAAACACTGCCAGCGGGTAGACACGCTGTGGTCTGGAGAATCAAACCAGTACCTCCCAAACAAAGGTAACTGAAAGCGATTTCGTAAAATTTCATAAAAATTTCGAAAATTTTTGACTGCTTCAAAAACGAAAATTCTTTTCATTTATTGTTACATTATGTTCCATAATAACCCATTTTCTTAATAGCTCCAATTTAGGAAACACCCTGTATAGTGACTTCAAGGTTCTATAACAATTGCAAAAAGATCTAGCTATACACCAACCAGTGATAAATAATTGTGGATGTTTATGCAGAAATCTTTGTTTTCCAAATATTTTATATTAGCTGAATTCTTAACAATATTGATGGATGTTCATTTCCTGATCACTGCATATATTGCAGCAACCCGGATTGTCACCAAAGAGAATCAGAAAGACATTTTTGACCTACCCTTATAAACCCCAGTATCTACTATCATTCAATCATACTACATCTAAGAAACTAGACCGATTTTTATACCTGTTTCTTCGATCAAACTTATTACCACCTCATATCTGATAGCCTTCATCGGAACAAAACCAAAAATAAAACTTTAATAATATTAACCCAATGTTCGATTCAAATGTTATTTATGTATGTGGGAACGAAGTTCGGTTCCATATTATTTATTGGGTATATAGGACAGTGTCAGTTCTGAAACTCCTATAGATATATCAAGAAAGGCAAGAAATAATTAAACAGCCCGATTCTTATTAACCGGTCCCATAAATTTGAATCAGCTCTCACGTCTGCAATAGGAATCAAGATTCGAATAGGCAGTAAGATATGGCGACTGTATATCGTCATTGTTCATTATGGTTCAGAATTCGATGAAGATTATTTGGTAATAAACATAAATTCTTATAGAAATATTATGCTAACTTACATACTTGCAAGAGATATTGTTCTAGTCCCGATTGAATATTGTATGTTTTATAACTCATTATACAACGCAACGCAACGCAAGCATGCATCCTCGTCATATCCATAAGAAGTTTCAAGTGAGTTGAAATGACAGGAATTTTATTCTTCATTCAATGGTCGATAGGATGAACTAGAGAGAAACCAGACTTAAAGGATCAACATTCTCAATACAGTCTAAATTGAGAAACCAAATATCACCTTTTCGACTACTACCCTTTAATCTGGCTACTCTGAGGTACTATTTATGTATATATATATATATATATATATATATATATATACAATTTGGAAAGATTATTTGGGTAAGCAGCAAGCAAAACGTGTACTCTTTTAACACTATATTTCCAATATTTCAACAGTGGTTATTTGGAAATATAGTGTTAAAAGAGTACACGTTTTGCTTGCTGCTTACCCAAATAATCTTTCCAAATTGCATCCTAACTAGTCAGCAAAGACTACCGTTCTACTATATATATATATATTCTTCATATATGAATGTATGTACAAATTACTAATTACAAATTACTAATTGCCTATTTTCGGGCGTTAGGATCTACATAACGCACTTGGTACATAAATAGCTAATCGGGCTTCGCCGAGTTCCTCCATATACCTGCGGTAATCGTAATCCGGTATCCGAATTCCTACACGGTACCGAAGGGAAAGGGATTATAGGATTAAAGAAAGATGATAAAAAAATAATTTTTTATTTCTACTCATAATTACAAAAATCAAAAAATCAATAGGTAGGTATGCAAGGGCGTGGAAATTGAATACATACATTTTGCTAGTACTTAGTAATAATTTAGTCTGATCTAGCCAGAGCGAACTAAGCTAACGTGGACATTTCAGTGCTTTTTTATTAGGAAGAAGGCAAAAAGCTATTGGGACACATGCCATGGCCATTTTTATTACTGTGAATATTAAATAGTTGTAAAACAAAATTACTACAATTTATGCCTGGTAGAGGAACGGGCGCCATCAAACTCGGCTCATTCTAATCCTGTAATACCAAATGCATTTTTAATTACATTTTCAAATGTTCCAACTCGACACAAAGTTGTTGCAGGTCCCTAACCCCCGATAAACTATTAATTGATATTTATTTGCTTGTCCAAGTTGTTGCAGGTCGTATACGGCTAGATTATTTCCTGAATAACTTAGATTATGCGAAAAGGAAAAAATATACACAGGGATTTTTTTCCGTGAACACAATTCAAACTTAAAATTATTAGTTAAGTTAATTCAAACGTTTGGCGTCACGCTTTGTTTTCTATTGCTTTATTGCAATATCGGAATCGATAGACGACCACAGTCCTTGTTGAAAGCAAGTGTTTTGTGTGTTGTCTAGATGCGAATCTCGTCTGGTGCTAGCTTTTGGAGTGCACGCCGGCCACCCGAGGTGGTGCTGAAGGTTTTCCGGGTTTTCCTGCAGATGAAAAATGAATACGCCACCAAAAATCAGTAAGACGCCCCGTAGCGCCACGGCAAATAATAATAATAGCCGTCCTCTACCCGCACAGGCTATGACTTTGGGTACACTTTTTTTTCCTAAAAGAATATTTCAGTCAGGCCCTGTCTCCGGAGCTCCGACACATCCGGAGGGCGCGCTGGATCGTTTACCCAGATAACCAGCACTCCCCACGTCCGTGGGGTAAGCGATTACTGATGGGTCCGAGAATCATGTGCCCTGAGCAGATGCAGTGAACCAAGGATGACGGCCTTCTGCATTCGTCCGGCTCTAAGATTTCTGTCATATTACGGCAAGCCGGTGTGATTTTCAAGTTCGAGAGCAGTGTGTGCATCATTCCACCAAGGACCCCTATAATCAGAATCACCATTTTAACAGAATGGTTTGGGTAGAGCCTGCGGAGTTCAAAGAGTAAGTCTCGATATTTAGTCCGTTTCTCCTCCTCTTTTCGGACGATGTTCATTTTACCAGGAGCCGAAAACTCCATGACGAAAATCGTCTTACTCTGATGGTCGAGGAGGACTACATCAGGTTTATTGGCTTGTATTTACCTGAGGGTGGGGAATGAGTAGTTCCAATATATTCGGCACTTCTCATTCTCCACAACGGACTCAGTATTCCCCGGAGTGTCGTAGATGGTAGTACAACACTCGTATAGCCGCGTTATGCCTGTGGATATAGGCTGAGACCGCATATGCTGGATATGCTGAAAGCAAATGCATAAGGGTCTCGGGCGCCCCACGACACGCTCTGCATCTAGTGTCGGGGATCTCTATACCCATCACGGGGCTACGGTAGACCAGGGTGTTGAAGACACCGTCCTGGCAAGCCATTATGAATCCCTCGGTCTCCGACTTCAGCTCACTTGACCTGAGGAAAGCAAAGGTCAAGTTTTTGGATAAGCCAGGGTCTTCAATGTTCTTGAAGAAGACCCCATACACTGGCTTATCCTTGTGCAGCTGCAGGAGGACCTCAGTCTCCGCAGCTTTGATGTGAGCTTTTTGCTGAATGGGTTCCAACTCAGTGACAGAGTATTATTATTATTATTGTTATTATCATTATTAATATTATATTTTATTGACGCGATTAATTACCGTAACTGTTGATCAAAGAAACATAATTCACTGATGATTCTTTTAAAGCAGTTCTATTTAAAGGAATATAATTATATTATATAGGTACAGTTTTTATATATTGAAATTTATTATGCTGCATTCGGTAAGCCTGATTATTTTCAGGTGAGAGTAGAGTAGCTATCGATTATCGTTTGGTAATGTTGTAGGAACTAGGGGGGCCCAATCGATCGCGGAGCCCTGGACACAATATGCCCAGTGGGGAAGAGAGGCCTGTCGATAATCATCGATGAACTTGTATTTCGTACGATTATTATCCATCATAATCGATTATTCGAATCGCATTCCTCAAATAACTTAACGTGTGCATTCCTCTCATGACCGCTCTGTGACGAAGACAATTAAAAAAATCAAGACAGATTTCTCCATCGCAAGATTTCCTAAGCACTCGGAGAATTCCAGATATCTCAAGCATCCGCTTCCAATCAAGAATCGGTGGTCGACCGGAACTAATGACTTTAGCGCTCGCCATTCAATCGAGTCGATAGTCTATAATGATGGGCGTCGCCACGCTGACCGACGTCCACTATGTTATGTGACACACGTGCTGAAGAAAGTGATCTCGTGCTTGCGATTTATCGTCCCATTTAGGAGACGTCGAGGGAGACGTTTTCTCGGAAGATGTTTCGGATGGACGGAAAAGGAAATAGCACGTATTTATGAGGGTTTCGGAAACTGGAATTCTGGGTAATTCAGTGTCTACTGACAAAAATATTAAAACTTGATAACTAGTTATATCGAAACAGTATTTTGCACTGCTTAAAAAAATAAATAGTTATTCGTAATAGTTCGTAAAGTAGGTCTTTTTTGTATGAGCGTGAAGTTTGTTGAAAGAGGCTCAGCCGAGTTCAACAAACAAGCGAATTCATTATGATGCAAGTTTCATATGATCCTATTTTGATGCACGCATTGTTTACATCCGAAAGGAGGAAATTCCTTGGCTTATTTAACGACTAAGTTCATATAAACATAGGTCCGCAAACGCTTCGTTACCGATATACGGGGTGTTGAAATTTCAAGATTTTTGTTGGTTTTTCTTTATAGATCGTGCAGTGTTTGAGATATTTGGCTCAAATTGAAAACACAGGTTACGTTATAAGGCTTACATCAATGGACATGTCAAATGTTTGTGAGAATCGACAGGCAGATATTTTTTTATGGGTTATGCCCCCTTTTCTCCTGAACTATTTTGAGGTGCGCCGTTGGTAAACTCTAAAATACAATTTTTTTTTTTTGTTTATTTACATGCTTTTTTGTTCCTTGTAGTTTTTGCGTATTTACGACCGTTATCGAGAAAAAAATAAATGAATTTTTGTAATTCGCTAAAGTTTACTTTATTCGCCACTGTCTGCTAAAAATTAAAGCTGAAGGCTTTTGCAACAACGATTTATTATACAAAACATCGGAATGAAAAAAAGTAAAATTTTTGAATGACTTTATTGTGGATAGTCGCTTGTTGTCACTAATTTTGACAGTTCGCATGCAGAGTCGTTAGGTGTCTTTGCATGTGTTTAAATTGTTGATTGTATGGTGTTAATTTATTATAAATACCATTGATGACTTACGAAATCGAATATTAAATGCATCTGAAACCGTAAGAAATACTCTTGGGGTGGTCGACAGAGTACGGCGCGTGCATAAGGAATGGAGGCCACTTTCAACAATTGTTATAACGTATTTTTGTTGTTATGGCTTTCATTAAGATGTTCTGTATAATAAATCGTTGTTGCAAAACCCTTTAGCTTTAATTTTTAGTAGACAGCGGCGAATAAACTAAATTTCAGGGGATAGAAAAAAAATCATTTTCTATTTTTTTTCTCGATAACGGTCATAGATACGTAAAAACTACAGAAAACAAAAACGTTTGAAAACGAACCAAAAAAATTATTTGTGTTTCAGAATTCACCAGTGGCGCACCTCAAAAAAATTCAGGGGGAGAAAAGGGAGCATGACCAATAAAAAATATCACAATATTCTTACAAACATTTGACATGTCTTGACATTGTCAAAAACTGCAGGATCTATAAAGAAAAAAAAAACTTGAAATTTCAACACCCCGTATATCACTAACGAAGCGTTTGCGGACCTAAGTTTATATGAACTTTTAGTCGTAAAATAAGCCAAGGAATGTCCCTCTTTCGGATGTACATGATGTTTAGGAACACCCTGTATAATTTCATAAATCAATTTGAACATTCCCACCACCAACCAACCTGTGCTGGAATGGATTATTTCCAAAGCGAAAAAATGTTGAAGTACACGCAGGTCTTGTAAAATTAATGCGGAATGATGTATATTTCAATATGATCATTACACATTTAATATTATTAATTCTAATAAATTTTACAGTTTGAACTGATGTTACGACACGAACACGACGATCGACAGACATGTTTTGAGTTTGTGTGAATTATAGCCATTAGCTTGAAAAAACTCTTCAAGAACCGACTACAATATTTTTATTAATGTCTTGAATTTTTGGTAACAACAATGGTACCTACATTTCTCCATATGTATTTTTTTTTATTCCACTCATTCGAACAACTTCAACAATTTCACCCAAACTGAAAGTATTATCGACCATTTTCGAATGAACTATGCAAGATACTTCTCCGAATGATATGTATTTCATCTATAAAAGTATATTCACCAACATCATTTTAAAAATGTGAAACTCAATTGGTTTCCACTACATTATAGGAAAATGTTATAAATACCCACTATCACAGACATAAAAACTGCCCATGAAATATAATCAGATCGACGATAAGTATGGTAATAAGGTCATAAATACTTTTACCTAATAATAATTAATAATGTATCAACTGACGACGGTGGTAATATCCACATCTTCATTAAAAAGCAACAGATATTCTCCTGTTCGGATATTTTCCACTGTACCTTCACTTAACGTGTTCAGGCACATTTTTTGGAATGAAGTGGATGGACTATCACTAGACTATTTCAGTGGCGGGTTCAGTTTGCTTTGACGTCGTCGTGCGTCAACAACTTCCACTCGTATAAAAGTATTACTTTACTCACTTATACATAAATAACCATCTCAATTTTTTACTTCAATTTAGTTTTAATTATGTTTTCTTTGTTCTGTTTTTTGTTGTGGCTCCCTTGAAAGTGAAAAATCCTAACTGAACTTCGTCCATGAAAATATCTATAAAAAAGCAATATATGCCAATATTTCTGCGGTGATCCAGATAAGTGAGTGAGCCTGTAAGCGACTAAGCGAAACATCACCGACGAGGCAAATGGCTCTTCTTGGACAGCATCAAAAAGTTTCGGCATGTGTTTTGAGTGTCGAACTTCATATATTTTGGTTCCAACGAAAAAAAAAACCTGTATTGTTCAGAGAACATCGTGAGAGCCGAGGGAAAGTAGATAGGAATTGATGTTTTTGATTTTCTGAAGGCTGTATATCTCAGGGAACACCTCACAGGAATTCCAAAGCTTTGCCGTTCGGTTGAAAAACGAGCCCTGGGAAAAAGATGTTCGGTATGTCTCCAAAGTGATGACCGCTAACGGTGGAACGATTGATGATATTTCGGAAAAGCATCGTCCATGAAAATATCTATAAAACAAAGACAGATCGCCAACCTTTCTACGATGTTCCAGAGGAGTAAGTATTCCAGAACAAGTAGGATTTGTGCCTTATTAATCATAATGAGTTAACGGGAAGTGAAATGGCTCTTGGCACGAAACAGAAAGGAACTTGGCAATGGACCTCACAGGTTTTTTTCCTTGAAAGGAGACTGCTTATGGTAATACCGAGCATTGAAATTAAAGACTTCAATGGTATGGATACTCCCGATACAATTTGTCTGGCTACTCGAAGATCAGCGTTTCGCTCGCATAAAATTTTACCAAGTTGTTGGATCCCTATTCGCTCCAAAAAAATATCCTACATATCAACTTCTTATTCATCATTTATAGAATACAGTAATGATAACAATCCCAGAATGTCTGAACGCTTTGGAAGTTTTTCTAAAGTTCCATCAGAACTGTTGGGAGCCACTGTGAACAAATTGGATTTTGTAATCTCTGTTTTTGAGCCCTTATGCGAATTCGAATAACCCTGTATTTTATAAATGTAGCCAATCGGTATAAAATCTATCAATTTTATTTTTTTGGACAAATAACAAATATACCATTCGAATATTTCATTAAAGAAAAAACCATTGAACAAAACATGTGAAATATGTCAATTATTTTTATCTTCCCTTTGACTGAACCTCTGGTAACTCTCGTGAAACATAACTACAAAACACGACACATGAGAACGTGTTGGTGGTTTCAACCACAATCGTGCGTGTTTCCATAGAGGGTTGAAAAAACGTTTATCAGTTTACCACAGAAATTGGCGCACATTCTCGAGTTAGTCGTTATTCAACTGAAAAAACTATTCAGAAGAAAATTGTATAGTACATTTTCTGGCTCACGATTCCTTTTTTTTTGTGGTTTGCTATGTACAATAGGCTGTGGGATAAACTAATTAAAACACATAAATCTTGTTAGCACGTCTAATAGTATATATAATTTTAATGAACGGTTACCCGTAGAACGTTACATTAGTGATTGCAATTCTTAATTTATTTATCAGTTAATGAATTTATTTTCCAAAGCTGTCAGCACAAATTACTCTTAACAGTTATAACTACATTGAATAGAAAACTATTAATTACCAATAATGATAAGTAATATTTTCCATTCAAATATTTATCATCCATTCCTTCATCTTTCACAGTTATAATAATCGGTGTACCAGTAATTAAAAAAAAAATGCTGGCTTTGCTTCATAATTTTAAATGTTTGTTCAAAAAATATTTGATATTTTCTTCGTAACTCTTGATCAATCTATAAACTTTGTTATTATTAAGTTTCTTTGCTATACTATATTTAGTATTTAGTAGTAGTATTAAGTAAACTCCTCATACTGTTCGAGATTCTTAAACTATTTTTTGTACGACCATTACATGCAGAAATGATAGTTATTTGTGTATCAAGGACGAAAAACTGTCTATTATAGTCGAGCCTGCAAATTGATAGCTGAGACGCAGCTGAGGCTAGCAAGCAGGCGAGACAATAGACAGTTTTTCGCCGAGGTGCATATTACATTTTTTCGTCTACAAATTACGTATAAATTTCAGATTGGTGGATCAAAATCAACTATTTTTGTAGGCAAGTATTTTTGTCCCGCAGACACTTTTCGTCCGCAAACGCTTTTCGTCCGCTGTGGTCACTATAATACGGCATAGTGATTTATAGTCATAAATAGTTACTTATGTACCAAGGACGGAAAACTATCTATTATAGTCGATCCTGCAAATTTCTATAGATACCTTTGTAACTATATTTCTTGATGATAAACATAATAATAACAATAATAAATCGTTTTTTATTGGGCGAAGTTTAGTTCAAGAACTATTCTTACAAACAGGATGTTCCTCTATAATGAATACATATAAAGCCTCTTTCTGGATAATAATAAGTCATTCAGCTAAACGGTAAAAAAAAGATACAGCAACGAGAAATGAAAGGACAATAAATCTGTGCAATGCGTCAGTTCAATATTATGATGCTTTTATTGAAATGTGCTGAAAAATTTAAAATAATTTTTTTAGATGTGTTATATAGGTTATTCTGTGAGTCAAGAGCTTGCTAGTTAAAGTTTTCAGTTCGAATACATTGCACATCTGACGAAATTATTTTTTACTTTTTAGGGCGTTTGAATGAAAACTCAATAATTTTTTTATTATTTGAATTTGTGCTAGGTTAGTACTATGGATTTTTGATAAAGCATGTTCTTCACAAGGACTGTTTCCTATGAGTTTTGAGCTATTTTGCTCTACAATGAGGACATCTAAATAGATATCAACTCGCCCACCATCCTAAAGATGCCATCTTGAATTCATAAATTTTGACAAAACATTCATGATATTCGACCCCAAAAAACCCTCATTTTGAGTGTTATATGAAATGTTATGCAGCAAACCCGCACGAGGGATTCATTAATTCTTCGTAAATTATACCTATGTTGTTTTAAAAAAGTCAATACCTCTCGATTCTGAACTTTCATGGCTCTTCTCTGTGATCCAAAAATAAACAAATTGCAGATTGATCGAATGCCCCTTAGTTTAAATTCTGCATATATTATGAACACCTTGAAAATTATTCCGAAATGAATGAGTATACAACTAACATTCGTATCGAAGATTCCTAATTTTTTTTATAAATTTCTTATTAATATTTTCGTTAAGCCACACTCTCATAATCGAATGTTTTCCACTAAAACATTATTGTGACCTTCAGGATTGGAGTTATGAAATAACTCTTCACATCCTTTCATCGCTGCGTCAGATGGGAAAAAACTTTTTAGGTAATCACCCTGAATATAATATGTGGGTATATGTCGGTGAAACAAAAGAAACTTGTTGAAGGCACGGTCTGCGGCCAAGACAATGTGTTGTGCCAGTACTGGTCTCAATAATAGCGACATTAAAAAATTCCACAGATCTCTCCGATAATTCGACGTGGGTGGAGATCACACGTGCCCCGCGGCTGCCATTTTTCTTGAGTTTTGTCTTATTTTCGTGTGATAAAATTTGTTTTGTAAGGCAATATCTTATCCGTATTCACGATCAAGAGTTAGCTGAATCATTATTTTGGTAGAATATATTTGATAAATATATCAACTTCTTGGGTGTTATTTACTGACATATTTTAAAATTTGAATATCTATAAAAGGTTCTCCGAAATTGGAGCAATTAAAAAAATGGGTTGTTCTATGGAACATAATGTATCAATAGGTAAGTGGCAAAATTTTTCGTTTTTGAAGTAGGTAGTCAAAAATTCCGAAAATTTTTTGAAATCGCTTTCAGTTACCTTTGTTTGGGAGGCACTGGTTTGATTCTCCAGGCCACAGCGTGACTGCCCGCTAGCAGTGTTTCAGCGCGGTTTACGGAGGCTGTAAACCTCTTGTCAATGATTACCGAAAAAAGTCTTAAAAACTTTAAAATTAAAAAATAATCTTACATTTCCATTTCATTTATTGCTCCAATTTCGGAAACACCCTGTATTTCTATAATTATATACAGTCGCTGCGTAAAGTAGATTTAAACCATTTATCTGCTGGCATGTCATAATGACTTCGTTATGTCATTGTAATTTAGTGACATAATGAAGTTCAAAAAGTCCTAGTACCATGATGAAATTCAAATGTAGTTTCTGAAGGTTCAGCATGAAACTATTTTCAGAATCACCCATTTTCAAAGATTTCACTACACATCCAACATTACTTGACAGAAGTGTGTGTTAGACAGTGATGATTCAACTCACCTTGTAGTATTACCCTTAAATGAAAAATTTGCTGTTTCATTGTCAACATGTCGACGGAATAGAAAGTTTGCTCACTATTTTTCATTATGAATAACTCGTAGATATAGTTTCAAAAATACTTAATTTAAAATTTGAAATGTATACAGGGTGTTTCCGAAATTGGTGCAATAAAAAAATGGGTTGTTGTATGGAACATAATCGGGTCAATTCTGTTTCTCAATAGCAAGATTGTTATCATAGCAAGACAACTTTCACAGCAAAATATATTCCAATTTTGTAGAAGTATTGAAATCTATCGGCAGGAGATGTTGCTGTCATATCATCTCTCTCTTGTAGATATCAAGACTTTTACAAAATTGAGATATATTTCTGTAAAAATTGTCTTGCTATGATAACCATGTTGCTGCTAAGAAACAGAATTGACCCGAATGTATCAATGAATGGTAAGAATTTTTGTTTTTGAAGCAGTCAAAAATGGTCGAAAATTTTTATAAAATTTTATGAAATTTGCTTTCAGTTATCTTTGAGAGGCACTGGTTTGATTCTCCAGTCCACGGTTTGCGAAGGCTGTATATAGACCTCTTATCAGTGATTACCAATAAAAATCTTGAAAACTTTAAAATTCAATATCTCCCAATTTTTTACAAAAAAGTATTCTCTCATTTCCTTTTTTTGTCATCTTCTACTTCCCATTTCATTTATAGCTCCAATTTCGAAAACACTCTGTATATGTACATTGTATACAGGGTGTTCCTCAACGTCATCCTTTGGAGGGCTGATAGTGCAGCTCATAACTGACCAGAATATCATAATATGACCTCAGTAAGATATTAATAGTTTTGGTGATATTGGCACTTTTATGAATTAGGAATTCGAATGAAAACACTTGGTTAATTGAAGTGACAGGTATTTATTGATAACTGAACTAAAGGCAAAAAAAAATTTAAGGATGTGTTCAAACTGTCTGCCACCAAGTCGATGTGTTTAGAGCAAAAACTTCGAATTATTCCATATAGATATTTGCAACGACCGGTGATAATACGGACGCAGAAATTAAGAACAGGAACGAACCAACCTAGTATGAAACAGAATATTCAATAGTAAAGTGAATCGATTCAAGCCCATCATTGGAACAAATAAAGACGCCGAACTGCAGACTTTTCCAAAAAAAGGGCTATCTCTATGTATACAGGTTGGGAGCTGAGATCAGGGCTGATGATCTTCTGAAAACACTGAAAGATACTGCCCCAAATATCACCTTCGTATGCGAAGAGTTGATTAAGAGAGAATATACATCTTCTTTTTGAGTACGTTTTCTTATCGAATCCGTTCAAGAAGTCTACAACCCGTCTATCTGGTCAAACGGTGCAGCAGTGAGGAAATTCATCTTCAAAAATAGGATTTTTCGCGGAACCGCTCCGAACCAAGTGAAAGACTAGCGCGTGCACGTGAAGAAGAAACTGAAAAAAAGGTATTGAATATTTCACATCAATATTCAATGTATATCAAACAAAATTGAACAACTTACGCTCTTCTTAAGAAATAAGACCTATTCTATAATATGCGTATCCGAACATTGATTAAATTCAAATCAGTTAAATTTGATAAATCTTTCAGGTTTTTATATGGGTGATAATTTCTGTAGACAACCCAATAAACACGGATGTTCATTGTGAAGAAACTTGAGCAAAAACATTGAATCTCGATTCTTATTGTACTGAGGTAGACGCTGAATTCTGCGGAATTGTTCTGCCCTCCTCAAAAATAGCAGTTATAACTGTTATAGATCATGATTGGGCAATTTGGATAACTTCTTTTTTAAATTTGAAGAACTACTTACTTTTTTGTCAAATGATTATAGACAAATTCCAAAGAAATAAAAGAATTTATATGTCTTACAAAAATGTTTGGACTAGACATAACCACATCAAGCTGCATCGACAACATCCTAACAAATCTTAAAGATAAATGTTATCAGACGGGCGTCCTTGAAGCCTGCTTGTCAGATCATTATGGACCATTATTGAGTTGAATCAGTGTCAACCTATACAAAGTTAGGAATTATCTGGAGAAGAAAACGGAGTGTTTTTCGTATGGAAAATTTCAGATCTTTCTTAGCTGAAGTTGAGTGGAGTGTCTTTGAAAATCCTAATGGAAATGTAAAATCTGTCGAATATGCTTGTTCATACATATCACAATTTAATTAATCAATGTTGTCCCAGCAGAAATTCTGTGTTGAGAATATGTCGCCTGTTTCCTGGTTCAAAGAAGATATTTCTGATATGAGAAACACTCTCGCTGCTATTAGGCAAGTTTATGATACAACTAAAAACCCTCTAGACAGAAAGGCATACTATACTTACCGGAAAAATCACCAAGACGCAATCAATCACTCCAAGAAGTCAGCTTATGACAAGTTTATTCAAAATTCTAATAAAAAATCCAAAGTCAGCTGGAAATTAATAAACTATGAATCAAAAAATATATAAATTGGCATTGTATATAGAAAAAAAATAGATTGATTGATAGATAGATTGATGATGAAATGGTGAAGTGTCAACTGATGCTGTTTTTAAACTTAAATTGTGAAGAATTTCCAACCACTGTTGCATCAGTTTTACGTCAGTCTTCGAGAAGACAACATCCAAGCTGAAGATGCTCACCGCAGTTGTGAGCAAAACGTCCAAAGAAACCGCCTCCACGGAGATGAACCAGCCTCAAAGCCCGGAAACTATACTTCTTCATAAATAACATCGTCCAACTGTGGAACCCACAACATTGTTGCGAGTTCTTCTGACTTAATGGTTTGAATTGCTTCTAAAACCAGTTGCGTAATTCTTTTTCAGTTTGAAAATTACGTTGATACATATATTCTTTGATGTACCCCTAAAGATAAAAGTCAGGAGGTGTTAGATCTGGCGATCGTGGAGGCAAGGCAAATGCTGAATGCGTACCTATCCATTTCTCAGGAAATCTGTTTTAAAAGACCACCTACACTAGGGTAAACACACTAAACATTAATTAATTTTCATTGAATTCCCAACCTGAATACCTTTTTCAATTATGAAGGTACTACCTCTAATTATCATTATTCCTAGATCCATACAACTAATAGTATGAATTATTATTAATATAAGTTATATGGATTCAGGAATAATGATGAACACAGGTAGTGCCTGCCTATTGTCTTTGAATTATGGCGTTCAGAACCGTAATCGGAGGTTTCTTCTGAATGATTTTAAAGTAATGTCTAAAAATTAGGCTAAAAACCATTTTTTAACAACTATAAATGATATATGACGTTTTTCAGAATAAAAATAACTTTGAATTTTGTAATAAAAATAACAAGGCCGTATTTGAAAGAAAGAAGTTGGAAACGAAACGTCCTAGTGAAAATCTGTATAAGTCATCTTGTTTTTCCTAAGAAATGGCAATAAAAATATATTTTTTATTTTTTGATATCTTTTGAAATAACGTCAGAAATAAATAAAAACAGATATCGAAAATTTTACTTTATTCAAAATATCTCCAAATCCGAAAAGGATACCCCACTCCTGCTAGCTCCATTTATTTATTGGATTGGGCAACTTTTCTCTAAGTCAACCATCACTGTAACTCCAACCGTTTCCGAGATCCTGATGCTATATACCATCCTTATCTTGGACACATTGAATATTAGGTAATTATATTTTTAAACTCTTCATTACGTATTATGATTTTGGTTTTATTTAAACTGTTGATTTTTGAACGCCTTTCGTGTTGTAACTCGAAATTAAACCAATTTCGATATAAAAAAATTGTTAAAATGATTTTTTTCTGTTAACCAGCTTCCTTTACGAGGCAGCCGTCAAAAGTCGAGACTTGTGCGAGCCAAGGATTAACGAAGTCTTATTTTTTAACGTGCGATTCCTAGCACTTTCTCGGGCCATCAGAATCTGCAGTTAGTATAGGATTTGAACCTACACGACCAACAGCATTAATGGCTTCGAACTGAGCTACTTGGCCCTCCAACTACTCGATATCAAACTAATTTCGAGTTATAACAATCATATGAATTCTCATGTACTTTTTTAAAAAAATTGGCAAAAACTAGTATGGTATTGATATTTATCTATTTTTATAAACATTGTCTAGCCAGTCTAGCCATGCTGTAATGCAGCACACTGTGAGATATTATTTTTTATTCGACTGGAGGGACTCATGAACTACAACTCAGATGTGACAAGTTAATTTCTAAGAAAATCTAATTTCAAATTAGAGCGCAAAAATCAAATCAATGCTTGATACCCAAAAAATAAAAATCGAATTTGTGACATCGTATAGCTCAAAAACTCATAGGATCAATTTGTTAATTGGGCTACGTAATGAGGCCATTATCTACAACATATCAACATTTCAGCAAAATTACCCGTGAGCTATTTTCACGTAGAAAATGTGCAGATTCTCGTCAGCATTCTTTGTCATTTGTGGATAATGAATGAAACAACATGGCAGGGGAGTTTCGAAAAAAAATATAAGTTGAACGACTCGAAGAATCAATGGAGAATATTAAAAAAGGTGAAAAAGATGTCATTCAACTGAAATTTCTCAATGCAAAATATACGGCAAATCGAACATCCTGGCCTGAGGAGTGATATATTAATGAACCGAAATGAAATGCAATACACTCATTATATGAAATTATTCAAAAAAGTGAATGAATGAAGTGCGGAAGGCATCAGAACCATTATTTTTCCTATAGTTTTATAATTCTTACAAATTCCTGAAGAATAAACACTCATCAATCAATTCTGAAGCTTCCCAGCTCAATTACGTTCAACATGAATAATTTATACGAAAACGACGAGTGTTGTTGTCAGATTTACTTTTTAGCTTTTTCCTGCACCAAGCAATTATTATGATTCCAACAAAAACAAACGCGTTATGTAGGTTACTAAGACATAACAAAATTGTAAATTATTCGAAAACATCCTGCCCAGCCTGAAGGATGCAAATTACATCGCTAGCACGATATCTTGCAATTAAACCCTTGCTCTTATTATATAACAGAGGAATGTTAGGTGGTCTTCATTAAAGAGATCTCGGTATAAGCAGCAAAAACTTGTCCTCCGTATAATATGAGATGGGATACAGAGTTTTATGCTTGGTGCTACTAAGTGTTACGTATTCCACTGTCAAGGACATTAAATGTAGATTATTCAGGTAGTTTCAGAAAATCGTTTCTGTCCATTGAAACGAACTGAATATTATATGAAACGAAGTCTGAAGATAAATACCAAACTTCATATGTTAAAGGGATTAATGAGATTATAAATGGTAGATATCTAAAACTTAGTTTTTGATTTAAAAAACGGGAAATTAAATTAATATTCCACGTATGTTAATTTTATTCAAAGCTACAAACTTACTTATTCTACCTTTCTTCACAAAATCATTCACAATAAACGTTTTTTTCTCTCACACGTGTTTTTGGCCACAAAGCTTGAATCGATAAATTTTTGAGAAACTGTAGTGAGGATAATTTACAACTTTAACTTTCAATGGTAGTCAGTGAGGTATCATAAAAAATGGTGGATGGGCGCCATTTTGGAAGTTAATTTGAAGGGATCATATGGCAAGCAAGCAAGCAGTAACTCATTTGAAAGCTTATTTTAAGTTCTTTTCAACGACTCCAATTTGATTGAAAATGTATCAATAATCTCTGAATGAAAATTAAAACTTTGTAATGTTGCTAGAGTAGTTGAATTATTGGAGTATCATAAGTCATTACAACAGTGGTAGTAATTGAATTAGGTACTTTATGATACTGAAATAATGAATTCAACAAAAAATTTGATATGTACGCTCCAAATTCGAGTATAATGTGTTGGCACGACCACGTTTGGATCATATGCTATCTCACCTTAAGTAATATTGTCAGCCGGCTCAGCACGCCCCGACAAATATAAATCTGTTGATGTCATATTAGGAGAACGAACAGGTCACTCAAATGAATTTCGTCGTCCAATCCATCTACCAGGATGGTGTTCGTTTGAATAACGTATCACTGGCCAATGGCCAGTACTAGTAGTAATAGGGTAATTCCCTCATGACTGTCCCAGTGTCACCGAATTTTAATTTTTTAGAACGTATATGAAATTTTTATAGTAAATAATATGCCCGAAAAGGGTGATTACTCCCTTGAAGGTTATTAACTCCCTCCACATGTAATGACCCTAGGCATGCTCCTAAGAACACCATCCTACTGGAAAGTTATTCCAGGCCACTGAACTCGTTATTATGTATTCTACAAATATTTCAAGAGTCAAGGGATCTATAACATTTTGTCTTTAATGATGAATACAGAGCCTTCTACAGGATATATAAATAAATTTTTAAATATCAATATAAATTGTGGGCAATGATTCAATGTGAATTATGTTAGGAAACATTATCAATCTTTCTTCATGTGGCATCGAATATTGGTGCCATTCTCACCACAAATGTCAACTGGAGATTCGAAATTGTGACCAATGCTTGAATTTTTCTTTATGTGAATTATGTGAGGAAACATTATCAAAGTGACTTAATGTGGCATCGAATATAACGTGCCCTTATCATCAAGACCGGCACCCAAAATTCGAGATTGTGTGCAACGCTTTGGTTCCACTTTATGAGAATTATGTGAGAAAACATTCTCAATACTCAATGTGACATAATGTGGCATCAAATGTTAGTTGTCTTTTCATCAAATTCGGACGGACGTTTAACACTTTCAACTCTACTTTATGGCTATTAAAATTTCGTATTCCGAACGCCTAAAATTTCAAGTTGTCTCACTGTGGTAAATTCTTTTCGAGCGACTTTTTGCGAAATACAAAACATAATGAAAAAAAAAAAGGAATTGAATTGCTGCTCTCGATGTCAGCTTGAAAAGGCACGAGTTCTATATAAATAATAGTATTGGGACTATCACTAAAGGGTGTATAGTCTGATCAACAAGTGCCTTTCAGGTCAAACTTTTTTCGCCTCACCTGAAAAATATGAACGAGGTGTCATACGATTCGGAATAGCGTGTAGATGGCGTGTAGATTATCGTGATTTCCACCTAGATTTTTGCACCACATACTGCCCTTAATGTTGTAACCCTACTTTTGCTGATGATGAAAGATTAATCCTTCGAAACATGTCCTGATGTAAGTCCTCAGACTACATCCTGTAATTTGCTGATGTGGGTACTCCGACTACTCCCACATTCACAATAAAGATTATATTTGGTGGAGTTCGACTGAAAGTTTTTTCACTACCCTATTTTTTCTATTTTAATTGAAAAATAAATCAAGCCCGAAATTCAAAATCTTACCCAATTATTCCCTTTATATCATTTGTTTAAAAAAAAATCAGGAATTTTTTGTTCAAAAATCTTATAAACTATTATTTATATTATCAAAGAATATGTTTCAAAAAAAAATAAATGATCGTATAAACAATGCCTATGCACATAATTTTTTTTGTTAAACAACAGCAGATAAACATATTTAAAAATAATTTTCATGTAGTTTCTGATCATAAAAAAAAGGATAGATAGTAATATTAAAAACAAATATTGTCAATGATTAATCAAGCTTTTCAATTTTTAACCCAAGTAAATTGTTGATAACAAATTGAAAAATAACAATTTTTTATTTTTCTAACGGGATTCTATACTGAGACCTTTCAAAAATATCTCCAAAAAACAAAAAAATCTCAGATTTGTTATTTAATAATTATTGCACTTGCAATGTTCCTATTTAAGTAGGAAAATATTGTTAATTAATCAGTGCATAATTAAGTAACTAATTAATCACGATACAATTTTTTTTATTTAATGAGTTTAAAAAATATTTATTCTCGTTTTAGGACGTATTTTAAACCCTCTGGGAAAATTATGAATATTGGTCCTACAGTTCTAGGATTTTTTTAGGAAATTTCCTCCTCTTTTTGAATGTTTTTTTTTATTAGAAAAATTTTGAATATTTTTTGAAATATTTGCAAAAAAACAAAACCCCATTTTATTTTTTCAGTTAATTGTTTAATAACTTTAGCAATTTTTGCAAGCGGCACTTGAATTTTTTCAAAAATCATCTACACGCTATTCCAGATCGAATGACACCTCGTTCATATTTTTCGGAGGCGACGAAAAAAGTTTGAACTGAAAGGCACTTGTTGATCAGACAGCAAAGAACTTACACAGCAAAGAAATATCAAAATGAACCCCCGAAGAAAAGAAAAATTCCTCCAACGATAGAGAGGACCACCACAGAATATTTTGACAAAAATTGTTCAAATCACAAATAATAAAATTGTACGGGATGATGTGTACAGGATATCACATTTATTCGCATTCTTAGAAGATATAAACCACCAAACATGTCTTTTTCTGATGGTGAAATGAATTCCATTAACACGGAAATTCAAATTTATTAAAAAAGAAAGTCATAAGGACATATAGGCTCTGCAAGGGTCGATTGATTTTACCCCGTTTTTTTTTTTAAGCAATTGGATGGTTCACGAGGATTTATTTTTAATTGGAAGTAGCTGAACGAGTTTGTAATCGCACTCAATTTCATATTAGTGGATTACAGAGTGGTCAAACATTTAATTATCAAAAATGATTTCTTGGCTATCGTTGACTCGCAAGATGCCTATTTTTTAGTTTCTATCGCAAAAAAACAGCGTAACTTTTTGATATTCGAAATCAACCATATTTTGTATGATTCATGTGCCTATACCATTCTGATTAAATAATTCAGACATTGAAGTCAAAAGATATTTTCTCAGTTATACCGGGTGTCCACGGAAAGTGGCTCGCCACAATAACTTTTTTGGTTTTGCAGATATTGAAATGAAATTTGGAGGATCTGTATGAGACATAAAACTGCATTTTTTGACAAGTGACTCAGATTCGTGCAACTTTCGGTCTCACTGGAAGTGAGATAAACTTTTGATTTTTAAGTGAGACACCCGGTATATTTTCACCTTTTTATCTCCATATGACATTCTGAATACAACCATGTAACAGTTGTTACTTTTTGTGGCCGTATTATCTTTTATTACGATATTTAATTTTTAATCCAGAGGACTATGGATACGTTCAAATTATTAATTTTAGTCCTAAAGTAGATATTGGGAAAAATACAACTTTACGGTTTTCGGTTAAAATGCATCTGCCTCGGCATCTGATGTGTAAAATTTGATTTATAATTTATAACTACTATTTTATTTTCAAATGACAGCATAGTGGCTGGTCGGGTCAAAAAAAAAATATGGAGGATTTTTATACGACTTAAAACTGCATTTTTGACAAGTACTCAGCTTCAGCAAGTTCTAACATTTTTGTGGATCATTGTTTTCAGTCGAAATATTTCTGCTATGTATCTCCAATTCAATTTTAGAATTTGTATTACTATTGATTATGTTGATATCGCTTCACTGTTAGAGGTGTCAACCAAACTTTCGTTAAAAAAACTTGAAAATATTACTTAAGATCTGTCTTAAAATGAAACATCATTTCAGATTAAAATGAGATTCAAATACATTGGGTAACCTGTGACCTACTTAACTGATAAAACAAGGTGATTAAGGTGTACTCAAAAAAAGCATTACTTGATTATTTCTTGCTATTATTCCATTTTGATTTCTTCGATAGATTCAATTTGATGCAAAAGCATAGAATATATGTTAACAACTCTCATTATGCTACTCAAAAAATAGATAATGGCAAGTAATTCATTCAAAATTAATTCGCTAAATAAATTGAATTATAATTTTTAAAAAATAAGTGGTAATTTCCTGCATTTCTGTAATCGTTTTATGTAGATAATTTTCAAAGTTTATTGAAAATAGTGCGTATCAACCCTTATGTATTGAAATAATTCACACATTTACTGTTTCAATGGTAAGGCCGTGACCCCCATACACTCTTCTCTCTGTTGACTCCACGGGTAATTCTCAGTAATTCATTTGAAAACACAATCATAAAACTATTTGAAACAAGTATCAATGTCGACATTATTGAACTGCATTCACATTTAATTTCCCATACGTACCCGCACAACGTCAGAGTTTACATGATATAAGCTGGTATCATTAAGTAGTCCGGAGAAGTATAATCAATTGAAAAGTTGGTTAGAACTATTCATTCGAGTAGAAAAGGAACTTGTGAACTACAATGAAGTTCCAAAAACGCTTGTATTTTTCATTTATGGCATCATACAAATAATAATATGCTTGCAATTGAATCAACTAAGTACAAAAAACAAACATAGCTGAAAATGTTGAATTCCCACTCCAATACGCAAAGAATAATGTGAGAAGGCAATCTTAAGGGTCAGGTGGGAGATTAAGGCCAACAACAAGACAGCAACACAGTGCTACAGGTGCCAGGCGTGGGGACATGCCCAGTCCAAATGCACCAGAACCATCCGGTGCATGAAATGCGCCGAAGGGCATTGGTCGAGGGCATGCCCCAAGCCTGTAACCACTCCGGCTGTCTGTTGTAACTGCGGCGGAAGTCACACTTCAAGCTCCACCCATTGTGACGCTTATAATCTCCACCTTGAGTCCCTGGAGCAGCGGCGGATGAAGACGACACCGAAGCCACGAGGGACACCAACCCCAAACTATGTACCAGCCCAGCCACTCAAAGAAAACGCCTGGGAAAAAAGAAGAATTGAAAAAGAAACAGCCGCGACAAGAAGAGACAACGGAGAAGAAAGTAACCGCAGGGTAAATATCCCCCTCCCCCAAACCTATCCCAATATCCCCCCCCCCCACAAGGAGCACGACAGCAAGCTCCCACTTTTGTGAACGACGCCTTCTGTGGGTTCATGGAAAGGCAACAGGAAATCAAAGGCATGGTTAATACCGAAGGCCTTTTAAAGGCAATGGATGACGTCATCGAGGGCCTGAGGAGGGCCCGGAGTCCCACTGAAAAGTTCCTCGCCTTTTGGAGGGTGGCGGACAATATCCAATGTTACGGCCTTTAGATGTCACTCAAAGCATGCATGCTCAATGTGAACGGAGTTCGCGGCAAGTATGAGCTTGTCGCGGACTTCGTTCATAGACATAAAGTCGACGTCATGCTCCTGTCCGAGACGAAGCTCCGACAGGAGCATAAGCTGAAAATCAGGGGGTTCACCACCATACGAACCGACAGACCCAATGCTGTGAGAGGGGGCGGAGTAGCGATTCTAGTGAGGAGAGGTGTGCCGCATATAGTCTTGCCGCCCCGGCAAAGCTCAATCGAGCATGCCGGCATCCAGCTGGAAACGGGGACCAAGATATATGCGGTATACAACCCGCCACACATGAATTTCTCGGCCATGGATATAGATAATAATAGCGGGCACAAAGTGCTGCTAGCAGGGGACTTCAACGCGAAGAATCATCTGTGGAACCCCGCCGGTGTCGAGAATCGAAATGGAAGGACACTGTGGGAATATTCTTTGAATAACAATGTCGTCATCGACTACCCTGATGCCCCGACACATTTCCCCTGGAACGGACTGACCCCCTCCACTTTGGACCTGGTGATAAATAAAAACGTCGCGGACCTAACGGAACTTCGAACAGCGGCTGAGTTTGTCTCGGATCACGATCCGGTGTTCTTTTCAGTCAAGGGCGGGCAACAACAACCCCGAAATAAAAGAGTGCTATACGACTATGCAACGATTGACTGGAAAGAGTACCGGAGAGTTATGAATACAAAAACTGTCGTAACACCTGACATATCAGAAGACAGACTGAACGAGGAAACTCAGAAGCTGATCGAAGACATCCGCTCGGCCCGGGACGCCACTACCAGGAAAAAAGTGGTGAGGGAAGACCGAGAGCTTCTCCCAGACTTTATCACTGACCTCATAAAACTAAAAAATTCAGAGAGAAGAAAATGGCAGGCAACGCAACGTACCTGCCATAAAGAACACATGTTGACTCTGGGTAAGGAGATAAGCGCCCTAATCCAGAGTCACAGGGATAGAGTCTGGGAGAAAAAACTCGAAAGTCTAAATGTGGGCGACAATTCCCTATGGCGGATGAATAAGAGCCTCCAAAAGAGGTTCAAGGACATCCCAGCCGTGGGGAATGGCCGCACACAGGCAGTCACGGAAAAGGGGAAAGCAGAGATGTTCGGAGAATATTTCCAGGGTGCCTTCAAGACAGGCGCCGACTCTATGCGAGAGCATGAGTCAGTGACTAGGGAAGCCAGAAAGTTCAGAAGACGACCAACAATGCCGGTCGAACCTAGGACTTTCTCGAAGCTGATGACCAGCTTTGAGGAAGTCCGGGATAACATCAAGAGGCTCCCTAGGAACAAGGCGCCTGGGATAGACGGAATCGACGCGGTTCTGCTGAGGAACCTCCCGAAGAAGTCCCTGGTGCAACTGGTTTATATCATTAATGGTATTATCAGATGGCAGCACTACCCGCAATGCCTAAAGCATGCGGAGATTATCCCTATCCTAAAGCCGGGAAAGCCGGATGGTAGAATCGATAGCTACCGCCCAATCTCGCTGCTGAGTACTGTCGCAAAGTTGGTGGATAGAATCCTCCTTAAAAGATTTGAGGATGCTGAGGGAAGGCTCAACCTCATCCCGGAGGAGCAGTTCGGCTTCCGAAGAGGACACTCCACGTCCTCCCAGGTGGCCAGGATTGCCCACGGGGTGAGGGGGGCCTTTCAGCAACAATACAATACGCTTATGGTCCTGTTGGATATCAAAAAAGCCTTTGATACCGTCTGGACAGAGGGCATGATCACGAAGATGTTAAGAGCAGGCATGCCTGCCCACATGGTGCGACTGGTAGATTCCTACCTAGTCAATAGGGCTTTCCGGGTGCGAGTAAACTCCACCAGCTCCGCAATGAAGCCGATCGAAGCCGGAGTGCCGCAGGGATCGAGTCTGTCCCCGCTCTTGTATTCTTTATATACGTATGACTTCCCCATGTCCAACCTGGTGGACACGGCCATCTACGCAGACGACACGGCGTTGTATACGCATTCACAGTACAGCGTGATGGCCGCGTCGAGGTTGAAAGCACACCTTGACAGGGCGGTCATACCGTATATGAAGAAAAACAAAATAGAGCTCAATCCGGATAAAACGGAGCTTATGATCTTCTCGAGAAGGAGGAAGCACACCAACATCCACCTTCCCGGGGAGTTCAGGGTTCTGGGTAACCGGATTGAGGCGACTGATACCGTGCGGTACCTGGGGGTACAACTGGACAGGCGTCTGTTCTTGCACAAACACGTCAGCCTGGCGGTTCAGCGAGGGGCGGCAGCGCTCAGGCGAGTGTACCCGCTCATCGCGAGGACCTCCAGGCTGAGCCAAGAGAACAAAGTCCTCCTCTATAAGCAGGTCATAAGGCCAGCAATGACCTACGCCTGCCCGGTGTTCTGCAGTGTCTCCAACGCTCAAATGAGAAAGTTGGAGATAATGCAGAACAAAGTACTACGTATCGTCACGGATAGTGACAGGTACATTCGGTCGGACGACTTGCGTGGGCTGGCCAAGATCGAGAAAATCGAAGACTTTATCAAAAGTCAGTCAGATACATTCTATCGATATCACATCCAGGGAAGTCCGTTGACTAGGAACATCACAACTATAAGGGAACACCACGACGTACCATGGAGGTACGGAGGGTACATCTACCAGATGCTGGATATTTTCCGCGATCCCCCCTAAGGAAGAGTAGGCTAAGAACACTCATGCCATGCATGTATAAAACCCGGTTTTTTCAGTGTTTTTCCGTGAACTCGTCAGACTCATAATCGATGATGCATTTGATCGCCTGATGGCTTTACATGAACCAACACGAGCCCCCCGCATAACTTGTAGGAGGCGGGGCAACAAGGAAGTGTGTGACGGAGACCGGTGTTCACAGAAGTGGCCCACAAACACCGTGGGGTCTGCCCAAGGGCAGATGAGCCGCGGTTTAGCCCGCCCGCTGTACTCCAGGAGGGCAGGCGTAAACCTCGCTCCGGGGGAATCAGTCACAAAACTCCCTCCCATTACCCCATACCCTGCGGTAAAGGGATAGTTTTAGCTGGTTTTATTTATTTCTGTGTTTTATACTGTGCTTTACTGATTTTAATTACTTATACAATAAATATTTTTTGCTTTTGCTTGCAATCTTAAGGAAGAAGACAGACTGTACGCTCGAGTCAGTGAGCATTACCAGGTACAATCGGATGGTAAACGGTAAAAATACCCCCGGAAAAGAAAAACCTGGAAGTTATTGCATCAGAACAGTTACAGAATATTTCTTATTGTACTTATATAAATTAATAAAATAGTATATTATTTTTTTATGAGAAATATCTAATGAGAAATATTTAATTTCAAGTATAAAATACTGATACTACAACTACAATTGTGAACATACTAAATTGATAACTGTTATACCTACTACAAGAAATATTTTATATGAATAAATGATAGTAGGTAAGCCTAAACTTCGTTAAAAACTTTCCTGATAAAATAATTTGTACTCACCTTCGAAATTAACGAAGTAAAGTATTGATAATACCCACGCTTTCAGTAATTTCATCACAGAGTTCACGATATTCATAATTCACCAATAATATATTCGAGTAAAGACGCGTCATTCTGTGTATCTATATATGACGCAATCATACATCTTCACACTCTGAAATCCGAACAAAAATTGATGTGTAATGCAAAATGCAACCGCAGTTACTCGTATAAGACAAGCGCGGGAAGCGATACTATTGGCCGTTGGTGATAAGTTTGATCTTGCCCGTGATCTTCCTAATTAAACTGTATGCTTATAATAAAACTACGACTGATAGTATGATAGTAACTAACACTCTATTTATTTATAACTCAATAACACTCCAATTATATATCTTTAGCAAGTTATTTGTACTTAATGCGTTCGTTGATTGAAGTTGGATAGTAAATAATTGTATATAACAAACGAAAAAACAATAGCTCTAGAAATCATTTTCAACAAAAGACTTAATGCGAAATTACAATATAAATGACATAACCAAATATCTTTGAGACATAAAATATCGAAAGATTCATCTGGTGATTATAGGAAAGAGGCTTCAATCCTCTAAAAATACAAAATAACGTTATAATTGAAATTAGAACAAAAATATTTTTCTTGAATAATTGTATATAACAAACGAAAAAACAATAGCTCGAGTACATTCTGGAAATCATTTTCAACAAACGTCTTAATGCGAAATTACAATATCAATGTATATCAAAATTGATTTTGTGGATTTTTAAAATATTTTGCGAGAGTTAGGTATTTTTTTATAATTTCCAGTTCACTGAATAACCTTCAAACCAACAAAAAAAGAACATAGGGTATATAATATATTTACTCCAATTTTGATGTGAATATTCGAAGTGTAACGCAACACAAAAGTGCTGATTCAAGAACTTCCATCCAGTTTACGAGTGTTCCGAATCATTGAGTTCGATTTCGTGAGTTTCTCCAATAGCGCTGACCGGGAAATAGGGCTACTGAATACTAAAACTCCGAAATCTGTGTTCGGACTGGATATAAATTGACTATTACTTTCCGATTCTTTCAATAAAGTGTTTGAATAATGATTATTGTCAGCTGGCGAATACAAAAGGGATTTCCATAAACGTTTTTTCATTTCAAACACCAACGAGGGTCTTTTCTGGAGTTTCATTGAGGAAAACTTGAAATTGGAAAACCAAAGATTCCCGCGTATACATCTCATGTAAAATTACTTCGGTTTGGATTAAAAGCGTCAAAATTCAAGACACTTGAGATATCTTCAATACACTGGTTTATTTCGTAACGGGTAAGTATCTTACATCATAATTAGCTAAAATAAGCTTTTGAAAATCTTGGTGATTCGTTACAAAAAAATGACATGGCAAAAGATTTCGTAATCGAAACTCACAAATATATTTAATTCGGAAAAAATCTCATTTCAAAAAGTCATTTCCGCAAATAGGTTTATTATATCGAAGTTTGGTTTCCCAAACTGGCGAAACATGTTTCAGGTTTTGAAAAACTCATCTTCAGTTGAAGCTAGAGTATTATAAAACTATTGTTATCGAAGGTTAATTATACATAATTTTCAAAACCCGAAAAATGGTTCGCCAGTTTGGGAAACCAAACTTCGATATAATAAACTTATTTGTGGAGATGACTTTGAGGAGGTTTATTCCGACTTAACTATCCACTCCACTTCAATATATGGACTTTTTCAACAATTCAAAATATTTAATTGTTAAACTGAGCAAATTATAATAAATAACAATTATTAATAAGATATTTCAAACATGGAGTTGAACCGCAATTAATTTACTTAATAGCATGCACATTTGTGGCTCAGATCAATAAGAAACTCGTGGTGAGGAAGTGATTGATTCTAAGGCATGACAGCCAAGAAAGCTTATAATATTCTCCGTCTGATTATCCCATAATATCCACTCGCAAAATCATGTACCACTTACTAATTTGTTATATTAGCTTTCTGATATGCAATACCAGTCTGGGATTCTTCTTCCCTGTTATATCATCTAATTAATTTACGGGTCACGGTGGCGCCTGGGTAAAGCCATCGCTTCTTAACACAATCATCGGTAGGTGCGTAGGTTCGAACCCAATCGCAGTCACTGGTGCTGTGCACATCACACGTTTGAGGTAAGGTCTACGTCTTCCCTCATCTCTCGATGACTTCTGAAGGTTGCTCGTAAGGGGGGAGCAGCCGGTTAACAGAAATAACAATTTCAACAAAAACAATTTGTCTTGTAATCACATATTGATCATTGTTTCCGGTTACTTCCCGAATAGTTGAACATTTGTTTCAACCTCAAACATATCTTTTTCATTCAATGAAACATGGTGTTGGTATTTTGAAAAATATCAACTGATTTTTGTTAGATTAGGCTTAGAGAAGACTGAGGTACAAGCATAGGCTGACGATAGAGTAGAGTTGGCAGTTCTATGGCAACTGAAGAGAATTTTTAAAATATTGGGGAACCAACCCAGATATTATGAACTGACTATAAGCGGCAGTTGTCAGAACAAAGATCCAATACAGGTCAGCTGTAATTGACCAGTCGCACAGTGTAGCACAATGGGCCGAAATATAAGCAAGATCCAGAGCATGGCAGTGCAACCGCAGTGTTGACGATACTGTTGAGGCTACCGTCGCTTTCAGTCTGAATCAAGAAAAAGGCAATGGCGGCCTATTTGAGGATGCGGGACTCGCATGTCACGTGGAAATTGCGATGTGGATGGAACAAGAAATTCCAATTTATACCTCCAGAGTAAAAACCTAATAAGATGGACTGCGATGGAATTCAAAAGTTTACTCTTACTATTCCAAGCTGAAAACAATGGGAACGAAAGACGGTACAGTTTCACTCACAACGCCTTATACGGACGGATCGCGTCTGACCAAAAAGTCAGACTTTGCTTTGCAGAAGTATACAATAAGTATATTAATGTTAGTTAGCCGCAGAAGAAATATTTCCATCCTTGATGTGTATAATTGCTTCTGAAGAGCCTGCTTTTTCCCAATTCTTCCAATCTTCCTGATGAGCTTGGCAAAGCGAAATAGATTTTCGTCGACAAAAATGTATTGGGGATTAAATGCGAGAGAAGCTAACTTTGCTTTGTAATCAACTAATTGAATAAAAATTCGAATTTTCACTTTCACATTCTTTCTTTTCGGTTAAAGTCTTTTCACATCTATCAGATGTAGTTCAATGTCCAGCGTGGCTTTCGCCGGGAAAGTAGTTGTTTTCTATTAGGTATTACAAAAAAATCACGGACTAGGAAAATATAATATAATATAAAACTGTTTTCGAAGTGTATGCCATCCCAACCATCGTTATGAGACAGGAGTCGAAAGGGGGCCCTAGCACGAGGGCGCCATGGCTCTGAAGCAGAGATCGCCAAGGACTACGCCTCCTTATGGAAATACTAACAAAACTAATAGGCATAGGAAACGGACTCACTTACCGCAGATGTGAAGAAGACGAAGAAACTTCTTTTCACTTTTTTGGCGAGAGTGAGGCATATAGGGTCCATGGGGGGCCTACTTGCTTGGCTGCGGGATGCAGGAGCAGCCTCACAATCATACTATTACTTTTATACAAGTAGTAGTAGGTAGGTTGGATTGTGTAATCCTTGTTCATTATTCCTAGTAGTTTGCAAAGTTAAATTAGCGTTCTGATATGCAATACAAAGGGTCTGGGTTTCTTCTTTCCTGGTATATGACGTATTTTACGATGTATCTGGCACTGATACATTGTGTCTGATGATTTTCCAAATAGTACAAAATGAGATTCAATAATACAGATTTTTTTCATTCAGAGAAGCAAGCAAGTAAAAAACAACAACGGATTTTTGCTTAGATTAGGCAGTTAAATGAATTTTTCTATCGCAAAGATACTGAATAGTTTTCCGTATCTTTGTTCCAGATATTGTTACTAGTAGTTTTGTTACTCTTTATGGACCTATTTCCCAAGTAAAGTTCCTGTTGTACTTTTCAGTATAGCAAGTAATTGTTATAAGCCCAGGCATAGAGCAGATGATCTATACCTATCAAATCAATGAGCAGTCTGCTTGACTCTGAAGCTTACTTTTTGGAATATCAAAACATCTTGTATAACGAATGCATCACGACAAATTATATTAAAAACCGTGTCTCATCAGCCAGGCTAAACTGGGGAGTATTATAGTTTTTCATCGATAGATTGCAGTCAGTCCAATATTTTCAGAGGAAACGCACAAATGGAGTCCACACATCCAAGGTGTAACAGGTTGATGGGCCCGAGAGTCATGAACTCTTGGTAGATGTAATGAACTAAGAATAAAAACATTCTTTTCTCTCTCAGCTGATATTGCTATTCAGTGAAAACAATGAAGCAGCATCTACATCAATCAGTTCAATCCATAAAATTACAGGAATACGTTTCACATGAACGCAATATGATCATCCAAACTCTCCAATCCATATCATATGTTTAGAAGGACTGACTCATTTTCCAGTTGAGCAAAATCAAAATTCTGTTGTTTAGCCGGCCGTCAGAGGAAAACTCGGGGAAATTTGTTGGGTTGTATCTTGATACTGACCTGACTATGTAACGACTAATGTACCGTAACTTAAACTATTTTAGAGTATTTCCTGTCAGAAACGACAACCCTGTATTAAACCCCGGCTATATATAACCATACAAAAAAATATACCCATTTCTAATTTTTCACGAATACCGCGTTCCTAAGACCACCCCTATAATTATAACCAATTAAAAAAAAATCTCAAATCGGCCATTGTCTTCATCGAAGATTCTTTATGGGCATCGAAACCCGATGGTACTGGTACTGCAGACCCCGACGCAGAGCTATTCATTTACTTGGTGGCAGTGGCACATCACCAAGGCGATATTTAACATATCAAGATACCAAGTTTAATTACATATTATTTTGATGAATACTGTGATTTTCGAAAGCGTCTGTCAGGAGAACAGATTAAAAGGCGTTTTTTGCCTTTTGGCTCTTTAGTGTGCAGTAAGAAGCTTTTGTTTTATCTAATTCAGTTTTAAATGGTAGTTAGCCGTAGGAAGAAGTATCTTGGGCTATTATATTGTATTCCTAATTTATTGCACTTATATTTAACTATGAATTGCCATTTGATGGAAACTAACGGTATATTCAATTTGAAATTAGTTAGTTATCATCGAGGCGGTTTGTGAATGACTGGTTTCATCTCAATATCAGTGAGCTGAATTATTACAAAAAGACAGTTTCCCTAATATTACATTACTTTACATTTTCTCATTTGAAACCAATATAGACTGTAGGAAAACACTGCTTTTATCCCGAGATATTTTCAACACTCAAACTACCACCCAAGCATGCACTCGTGGTGTTTCTATAAGTAACGTATTTATTGAAAATTCAGCGTTTTTCCAGGATACTATTATCGGCAAATTCCCTCAAATTATATAAATCAATCAAATGTCACCTTTTCTTGGGACTAAGTGTATTTAATAACCCACAAAACTTAATTCATTTTCTATTTTCCTCCAGTAATGTGAAAATTAAAATTAATTAAAATTACAGAACCAGAGAAAATATGACCTTGTGATAGAAAGTGAAAGGCACGTATGCGAATGGTGCAGTTTTCAGGCACACGGGTCAAAAATTATTATGCTGGTAAATTGCACGTGCTTCATAAACCCTGCGTGGGCACGAATGTATCTGAATCGGCCTTGATAAATTTAGCAAACTTGAGTGTTAATGAACCTAATTTTGTATGACACTAATAATAATGATAAACTGAAAAAAATGTTACCTACATGATATTAAAAATAAAACCAGAACTACTGGTATCGATGACATATCTGTTAGGATTTTCGAAAATCTTCCACATAATGCCCTTAAATGAATCTTTCAAAGACGGCATGTTTCCACCCTTTCTAAAAACTCTTATGTTCATACCAGTCTATAAAGGTGGTGATATCAACTCTCCAATGAATTTCAGAGAGACTAAATATGATGAACGAGGTGTCATTCAATTCGCAATGGCATATAAAAAAAAATATCAAAAAAGTATGTTCCACTTAGAAAAATTGCGAAAGTTATAAACAACTTAACAAGAAAAGAGGGGTTTGGATATTCGCAAATATCTCAAAAATTAACGCAATATTCAATATCTCCCGAATCGAACGCTTAAACATAAACAATAATTTTAACTAATGAAATATGAATATCAAAGAATTATATGCAAAATTTCATGTGCTTTCCTAATACATGAATAAGCAATAAGCCGTTTCTATTAGTTATGCTTTTATTAGAAAACAAGTTTCAACAAGTACAGTACATTAACATAAAAACTCTAATTCATGATTGTTAGACCAAAGTCACTTTTTTTTAGCTCTCCTTCAAGAGCTCAAAAAACGATCCCAGTTGGAAAAATTGCAAAATTGTTATTTTCCACTTGTTTATAAACAATAAACAAACGAAACATTTTTTTTTGTTATATAAATATGCCGATTTTTTTGCTTTTTTATTATTAAAAGCTACTCTTGGATTTGGAAGTGAAACTTTTTATGGGACACTATAGGATTTTGGCATGAGAGTAAACTCGTTCGAACTAACAAATCTATGAGACTCCTTTTCTCTTTCTAATTACCATTTACTTAAGCAGAGTAAGAGAGAGGCGGAAAAAAATTACGAACGTCCACACAAAGAGGTAAGTCTCAGTTTATCAGAGAGAGTCTTTGTAACTAATGTTTTTTTATATATTAAAAAATTATTTGATGATACATGAGAATGAATGGACAAAAAAATTCAATTGCAGTCATTGGCGATGGGAATTGCTTATTCAGATGTTTGTCCTATTTTATTTTTTCAACTCAAGAATGTCATTATATTATTCGATTAATTATGATGAAATTCATTGAATATTGTTGGGGCAATTTTAAAGAATACATATGTGGAGAAGGAGTATACGATATAAAAATTTTAAATGATGAAGATGAAGATTATTACAGCCATTCATCGAAACAACGAATCTATGGAGGTTAAGTGGAAATAGTTGCTTTTTTAGATATTCTTCCTAATATGAAAATGGTCATCCATCAAGATAATACGCCTTTTATACATGGAAGTACTTTATCTAATTTTCAGTAATATGGAAACTCAGTAGTAATGTTGATTCTGGACATTACGATATAATTCAATGTTATAACAAAAATTACAAGGTAGAAAATATTGAAGATCTCAAAAATTCAGCACTTTATACAAAAAAATTATGATGCAGATAAAAAAAGACAATAACGCAAGGAATACATGAGAAAAAAGTATATTCGTTGGTCAAAAACGAATAGCGTAAGAAGTAAAACTTTTTATGTTAAGATTTGTTGATAATTTCCTATTATTATTATTATTATTATTATAATCACATTTTGTAGTTAACTTGGAGATATGTTGAACATCTCTCTAGCAGAACCCTTTCTTGCAACGGACTATATGACTATGGAAGGGAGGTTCTTCCCTCTGCTCAGGGTTTTTTTTCATGTTCAAAATTTCATGAACATATAATATAAAATAAAAAATCAAATATAGTATAATAAATGTGCATAGTAGTCACAGAAACATATCAATTTATATCTGACTGCCTTTTTGTATCAAAATCGTTGTTTATTAGTTACCTGAGATAAAATTGAGCTCAATAATTGAAGATAGCAAAGTTATTACTGCACTTGCCACATGACCAACTCATTTCATAACGACCATTTTGATTTTACCGAGATAACTATTACTATCGCCATTATTTCACGAAAAAAAAAATTGAGGCAAATTAAAAAAACACCAATTAGTTTACACGCTATGTTGGATATTTCTATCTAAATAAGGATCAAAGTAGCTCTTGCAAATGCTTGTTATGAAACAAGTGTAGATCGTTACATAGGCGCGCTCCTACATGATGCATGTTGGTATAAATGAAAAATATCTTTGATGAATTGACTGACATTTTTACACCCTTTTCTTTGTTGTTTGACATCTTCATACTTAAGAATGATATATTCTATATCAGAAGAATTCTCCCCATCCAGCCATTAAAACGAAATTTTTCCACACTCCCAACAATATAGAAACCTCAAATATTCATAGAATTTTCCTTCATTTTCGTAGCTCACTCACAATCTGGTTCACTGCAGTAGAACGTGTTACGAATATGCATAAAAAATGGGCGACATGCACTACTTGAAAGAAGACCATTAACTCGTAATGAGAAATGTATTATAAGTATACCCAACCTTCCGCTTGAACAGAAAACACCTACTGCCCACTACGACCGTTGAATTATATCTGTTTGATACTTGGAAGGTTTACTACAAGAACTACTTTGCAATGATCTCCATGCAAACTTTAATTGGACTCACACAATCAGTGAATCCTCCATGGAGCATAATTTGCATTAGAAATTTTCATTGGATTTATTCTCATTTCACTGTGAAGCCAAAATGAAGCCTCTACAGATCTTTGTGTGTCAGTTGACATCGTACAGACTATACTTGCCAATCATCAGTGACCGATGGTTCAACCCGATTAAATCGAAAACCACTTTCAGCTTTCGTTAGGAGTTTATGGTCTACCGACAGGTAGTGGCGTCCATTCGTTATGGATTGATCCCAGGTAGCACCTCATATTGGCTGAATCTTCATTTCATATTCGGCCAATATGGATATATTTCAAATGTTAAAATAAAATTGATCCAATATGGGTGAATATTGTATTGTATATCCAAGTTTGATAGCACATTGGTTGGTTGAATATTATTCCATCCATATCCCAGAAATCGTATCAACCCTGTATTGATTGAGATTGTTACGAAACTCACGCCAATATTTGAATATTGATACAATATTACACATAAAACTTATTACCATTATTGAAATTTGAATATTGGCCAAATATTCAATAAACAATATTGAAATGAATTATGATCAAACCTGAGTAACAAACCGCTAGGGATCTCCACATTTGGAACATCATCCAAATCTTAAGAAAATTTGAAAAATATAGCTGCTCACAATTTGTTTATCAATCTACTCAGTGGTTAATTGAAGAAGAAATGTAATTGTAGAAATTCCGAGTTATTCGAACTCTTTATATATCGTTATATCCAAATGATTTCGTACCAATAATAAAAATGTTTTAAGGCCAATATTGATTCCATAATATTTCACCAATATTATTTGTATAATGTTCAAGTAATACTGGACCAATATGGCAAAATATTTATAATTTTATCCCGCCATTATTACTTTTGAATATTCTGCAAATATTTTCACAATATTGTATTAACATTTCCCTCGTAGTTTCTCATTGTGAGTGCATTTCTTGGAACCTAGCGATCGCACTGGAAATATACTTCGGTATTTATCTCAGGAATTTCCAACAAAAACTTTTTTTCGATTCAATTGGGATGAACTAGCCTTCGCTGATGATTGGCAAGTACCCTGAAAGCGGTACGTAGGTGTTCTCACATTAAAATCTCTGAATTTAGCTGTGTATTTTAGAGAGCATTGCAAAATAGTTATCGGAGAAACTTTGTCAAATATCAAACAGATATAACTCAACGGTCGTAGGGGGCGGTAGTTGTTTTATGTTGGATACTTGCCGACGTATTACCTATTGTGTATTTTTGCAGGAGATTGGATTATATAATCCATTTTTCATTATCCGTTACGAAAGTGTTTTGAACAATATCATGCGATGCATTAACAAGTATTCAACAGAAAACCACAACTGGTTCAGTTAATAACTTGCCAACTTTTTGTAAATAAATTCAACGAATTATCTTTCAAAAATTATTTTATTTGTAATTTATAAAATCGCGAAAGTCTGAACTGAAATAAAGGGGTCACCTAAGCAGTGTCGGATTCATACCCACTTACGCTGGGGGCTTATTCTTAAGATGTCGCCCTCAAATAGTATACATTTTCAGGTTAGAAGTACTTACCTATTTCTGTTTTTTTTTATAACATATAAAGATAACATACGTGTCACACATAAAGTTCGCCACATGTTGAAGTTTTGTCTTTATTAACAAATATAATGAAAATTTGAATCAGCAGTTAGTTTGTGCTTGAAAATTTGACATTTTTTCAAAAATCCTCAAAAAATCAGGTTTTTTTTAATAAAAAAGATGCTCAGTTTCCAACCTTTGCTCTAAATTTGGACTTTCTACTGTCCAATTTTTCTAATTTTTTGAGTCTTTCGCTCTATCGAATCGAACAGAATATGACTCAAATTTCATAATTTTGATAAATACGAGACTTCAATGTCGCATATTTTGCCCAGAAAATACCCACATTGGCCTGTTCAGAAAAAAGAATTAATGAACCTCCACAAATTTGTCTTTGTTGTTGCAAAGTTCTTTTAGTTTTTTCATTTCATTATTAAACTGATTCGTATTTTCGTTGTATGGACGGTAATATGTTCAGTAACGATTAAACGTAAATGAAGAGAAATTCATTCTTCTTATACTCGTATTCTTTTTTAACAGATTTGTATCCCGTTAGCTGCAGATGAGTTCGAAATATTTTGATGTATTTAGTTTTAGAGAGCAAATAATAATTTTTCGCAACATTTTTTGAATTAATTTCATAAATTTTATACTTTCACCATTAGACGTGTAATAAACATTAAACCAAAATAACCGTAACAAAATTCAAAACAAAACATCGCAACATTCATTAATTCATCTCAAAAATCTTATAAAGAACCCGAATTCATCATTCAGTGTGCCGTCCTTCCCAGTGGCATTTTTAATCAATAAGGAATATGTGAATTATAAGTATACGAAAATCTGTACACAAAACAAATAATTTTACATCAACCAAAACTAAAAAAATTGTTTTCTTCCCATAAGTCTTGTTTAAAATCACGGAATTTTATCATGTTTAGTACAAATCGCTAGAACGAAAGTCCTTTAAATACTTATGAAACTGTAGGTGATTGTTTAGTTTACAGAAAATTATGATATTTCGGATTTGTTTGTAACTGAATTATTGGTTAGAAAAATAATTAAACTGGATAAAAATCTATTAAAAAAAGAAATACGAGTGTAATAAGAATGAAAAGAAATTCTTTTATTCGATCACTGACATATTAACGTCGATATATTGAAAATCCGAATCATTTTATCGAGGAAATGAAAAAACTAGATGAACTTTGCAACAACAAAGACGAATTTCTGGACGTGCATTCATTTATTTTTCTGGTAACAGACCGATTTGGATATTTTCTGGGCAAGATATAACGTTGAAGTCTCGTAGTCATCAAAATTATGAAATTTGAATCATGTTTCGTTCGAATCGATAAAGCGAAAGATTCCAAAAATTTAACAAATTGTAAAAAAATCGAAGTGACAGTAGAGAGTCCAAATTTGAAGCAAAGGTATAAAATTGGAAACTTAGCAACTTTTTCGTTTAGCATTTTTGAAAAAAATTTAAAATTTGACAGGTTTAGAGTAGAACGTGACAAAACAAAAGAGGCTGTTTTTCACTGATTTTTCAAGCACAAACTAACTGCGGAGTCAAATTTTCATTAATAAAAAAACTTCCATATGTGACGAACTTTATGTGTGACACTGTATAACGAAAACATATAACGAATCAAATTATATTTACTTCCCAAACTATAACCTAACTTAACCTAACAAAAAATATTAAATATTTTCTGATAAATACTTTTCTGGTGTTTTTTAGACTGTCTCATCAATGACATCATCAAAATTCTTCTGTTTAGGTATCTGCTGCCATTATCAAAATGAACAAATCGTTTTTTACTCATTAGAAGTGGGATAACCAAAAACGTGCAGGATTGACATAATGTTGTTTTTCATCAGTTCAAATTAAATATCAAAATTTCGAGAAAAAAAGTCGAAATTTCAAGAAAAAAGGCGAATTTTCGAGATAAAATGATAAAAATTTCGAGAAAAAACTTAAAACGTCGACATCAAAGTAAAATTTTCGATGAAAGTCGAAATTTCGAGAAAAACGTCAAAATTTCGCGAAAAATTCAAAATTTCGAAATATCAATTTTTTTTTAATTTCTCGTTATAATATCTGCGGGTATGCATCCTATCTTAAGAATTGTGAAATTGGTTCCTGTATTTTTGTGATTATTTACTGATACTATTGATTTGATTACCTATGATGATATTGACGTACGTTTTTTATTAATTCATACTTGTTAATTACTGAGGATTTTTTTCAACTTTTTTATGAAATAACCATAATATTTATTTGTTTTTATCGTTTATTGGAAGAATATTCATTTATTTATTTAATTTTTTCTAACATTTTTGCTGAATTATGGGTATCTATTTTGAACAAGAAAATAAATAGTTATTTAAAATCATAAAACTTATACTTTAGCTTCGCGAAAGTGCCTTTTGAAATGAATGATATTATATATATTAGGGTATACTATTTTCAGGTAACGTAAACCTACATCTTCACTTCGTGCACTACTTACCTAGTTACGGCTCTGACTTACAAAATTTTCATGGCCCAATTTTTTCAACAATGGTACGACGCGAACTCCAAAAATGATTGAAAACGCAATTTTATTGGTTATAAATAGGTAAACTGATGATGAACGAAAGATTTCATCCAGTTATCTGTGAGCCACTGTGTTGAAACACAAACCATATAATCCTATCCAGTTTCTACAGATTACCAAGCTCGCCATATACCAGCTTCCTATTCTTATACCTACGTTCCTCAGCTCTCACGTACCTACCGTACATTTTTATCGATAATCTTTTTGATTATTATCGATAATTACCTCCACCTTGAACCTGCTTGATTAGAAAACGTGTTTCTGTGAGGTGGATAAATTTATTTTTTCATTGGGACGCGGTCTTACATGTTGCGACATAATCATTTTAATAATGGGAAAACTGTCGATATTTTCTTGGTGGTATTTCATGGCATATACTTGCTCATTGCGTTCTATTATGAAATTGATCTGATCAATTTTCCCAGGAACGTCGTTTTACTATCTATCCATTATATCATGTCATCAAACCTCATTTCAATTAACTAACAATGTACTTTTCGGAAATGGATCGAATAAGTTTTCCTATTCCATATGGAAGATGTTTTTGAAAGTTACTTGAATCGACTCATTAGTGGCATGAAAATAATTCATGCAATTGTTCGATCGTTGTTGTTTCTGTAGGCTGTATGCCTCAGTGAACATGTCCTGTCGTTCGTTGGAAGAACAAGCCCTAGAAAAGAGATGTTCGACATGTCACCAAAGTGATGACAAAAGGATATGAGGAATGAGCTCGACGAATCAGTCTCGATGGGACCGCTAACTGTGGAACGATTGATGATATCTCAGAAGCAATAAAAATTTCTTTGAAATAGAGACAGATTGACAACTTTTCTGCGGTGTCCCAGAAAAGTGGTCAAGTTTGTGTGCTAAGCATCACTTACAAGATTAATTGCTCTTTCTTGGACGTTATATCTATAGAAGTTTCAATGTATGTTTAGGGCTGCACTCCATATATGGGAACTGTATTCCAGAGCAGGTCATATTTGTGCCTTATAAATCATATTCAGTTGACGGAAAGAAGAATAGCCTTGTTAAGGACAGAAAAACAAATTTTTGGGAGGCACTATTGGTGGTGGACCTCACATACCGAGCATTGAAATGGAAAATTTCATTGGTATAGCTGGTCTTTGTGAGATCAGCCTTTCCAGAGAAAAGACATGCTTGGGTTTTTTCCGCATTTCCAGATTTAAATTGTCCACGGTCCTCCCCTTTTCTTGTATGCTTTCACTGGCTGATATCTGAGCTTTGGAAGAGAAACCAGTAGGAAGGGTACTGTCATCCGCAAAGCTGTGCACTGGAATTGAGGTAGCTCTCAACAAATCATTGATTTCAAGAAGAAACAGTTTCAGCACTTGAATGGATCTGTGCGGAATACATCTGTGACATGAGCAAACAGGTTACCGGTCGATCCCTGATGTGTGTGTATGATCGAGACGAATGGCTCTTCTTTGGACAGAATCTAAAAGTTTCAATGTGTGTTTGTGTGCTGCACTCTATATAATATGGGAACAGTATTCCAGGACAGGTCGGATGTGTGCCTTATAAATCAGTTGACGTATTTTTTGGCAATGGACATCAAATCTCCTGACATAGTTACGCTGGCCACTGTGAGATTGACTTCTCTGAAGAAAATGTGTTTTATTTGTTTGGAATTCTACCAAGTTGTTGGATTCCTTATTCTAGAATATTTGCTAAGGTTTTCCCAATGAATCCAGGGTAGAATTTGGAGCAAACATGTTGGCAAAGATATTGGCTTCTTCCGGAGCTTAAAGGTGACAGCTTTGGAACAGTTTGAGCTAAACCAGTTTTCATAAGATGATGTTCTTTCTGACGTGTTAGGTGTATATGTTTGCATCCTCAGCATTATGAACTCAGAAATTGTTTCGGCACATTGTGTTGGATCTCCAAGAAAAAGATGCGAAGACCATCCCAGTCGGCTGAATTGTAGTGCCGTATGAGACGGACAAGCCTTGTTCTGCTCGATGGTGTAGAAAAAGAGCAAAGAGTGGAGATGGGATTGTGGTCGGAGTTTCCAAGTGGAGCACAAACTTCTATACTCTATGAACGGGATTGAGAAAAAGATCAAGTAAATTGGCACACTGGTTGTTGACTTCAGGAATGTGTGTGGGGAGCTCGACCAGTTACTCTAGACCATATGTGAGAGCCTCGTCTGTTTTGTTGGGTAATTTGAGATAGTTAGGTACATTTAAATATCCTATTATAATGATTTCAGCTGTTGGATGATTTTGCATAGGATAGAATTTGGTCTGGTTCGTCAGTGACAGGGTAGTTCGGACAACATTAAAGTCGTCCTGCTCCAGCCCAATGAATTATAATCTACTGTATAACTAATATTTCCTCACAAATGAAGCAGCAACTTACAGTAAAAGTCCACATGGTTGAAATATTTGGAGAGAAGGTAACTTCGACATTGTCGATTTTACTATTTCATATATTTGATACTCTCCGGCAAAAATTCTCTAACTATACAGTAGATTATAATTCATTCGGCTGTGGCAGGATGATTTTAATGTTGTCCGATCTCCCCTGTCACTGACGAGCGGCAAGAACCGCGAAACGCGTCTGCAGGTGGTGTTCCCCAGCCAAATGAAGGCTAATTTGCTGTATAATTATAATGAACAATTGTAACTGAATCTTCTTGGAAGAACATTGCACAAATATCTGTCAGATGTAATTCAATGTCCGTCGTGGTATTAGCCAGGGAAGAAGTTGTTTTCTGTCAGATTTTTTCCTCATATTTTCCACATGGTGGACATATTTGGAGAGAAGGGTACTTCGACATTGTCGATTTTACTATTTCATTTAGTTAGTTTTAGATTAAGGACAAATACCACTGGGTATGCAAAGTCTTTCGAAAGAAATGGTAACACTGCAATCGAATAACGCTCCATCCTGATCCCAGACACGTCAGAAACCGTTGCTGGATAAGTGTGGCTATATCACATACATTTTGCCACTGTGCGACCTTCACGTATGTTCCCTTTTTCCCCGTCAGTACGCTCATGGATCAACTTCACCAATTTACTGTATGAACCAGTAAATCTTGTTATATCTGACAATTGTGACACAATACTCCATTGTGATATACACACGGGGTTGATCGTTGAACCGAGGCCATTGACAATTGATAAATATACCGGCACTTCACCACGATCAATCACACGATGTCCATAGGAATCAAGCGCTCAACAAATCAAAATGTGGCGATCACATCTTGTGCAGACGAGTGTGGTCGACACTGGGTAGCCAGAGCGAGATCAAGCATTTCTCATTAATCCAATGAACATGATCGAGTGAGCCAGTTCTAATTGACAATAGACGAACGCCGCGGTAGCGCCAGAGCCCTGCTGGTCGACCTATGCCCATGACCAATTCACGGTGTTATTTATAATTCAATTCAAAGGGCAGTGATATACATATTAATTTATATCAGCCCAAGTCGGTAATAGTACGAGGGCGGCGGATGACCTATTTTGCTGGCCTCGCTAATCGACCATATTCACCGTCGCCATATTGTCATTCGACAAAACCAACTACCCAGAGTTCTGAACTTAGAAAAACGAATATGACCGCAAAAGTTAAAAATGAAAATACTTATTTAAAAGGAGTATTTCTTTCATGTTACATGTCACAAGAGTGGGAGTAAGTTGGGTATCAAGTTCTTTTAATTTTTAAGTCATGAGTCTTTCAAACACAGTTACTGATATCTACCCATATAGTCTCTATTTTTCTTCAGTTAAATTTTTCTAAAACACGCACATCAAATCAGTGCCGGATTTATGCTTACTTTTGCTGGGGGCTAATTCTCAAGATACTGCCGCCATATAGTATCAATTATCTGTTTGAAAGTCGTAATGTTTTTTCGTTTATAACATATAGCGATAACATAAAATGATTACATCTAACGAATCAAACGCGACGCGTTATACCTGTGGCTGGGACAACATAAGCTTGACAAGTATACACCAATAGTATATTTTTCAACAAGAGATGAAAACACTGTTTTTTTCGTGAGAATAGCTGAACCTGTAAAATTATCATTTATTACGGCTTATCGCTTATTACGGACTATAGTCCATTGTACGACGAATGTGCATTATGGGCGTGCATGTTTTCACGGTTCTAGCTATGTTAGTACAACTATACCTCTTGCGTGCGGCTTTGTTCCTTACCTACGTGAGTATACGTATCTTCTACATCAAGATGTTGTAGGATGCTTCCACGTCTACGAGCTGGACATCGTCTACGGATTCCTCTCATCGTCCTCATGGCACTTTTGTCGATCCCAAATTCCATTCCGACAGCACGCGTGTACTCTTGCACTATGACTTGACCAGATCTTATCGTGAAGCGAGTACTTGGAATAAGCGAGAAGGTTTGTCGCGAAACTTCATGTTCAGAAACAATGCATTGGTGGCATGATGCGAGCCTCCTCCATAGCCGGTCCGACAAGTAGTATATATATATATATATATATAGTATAGTATATTTTGACGTAGCCTCGAGTCCGAAGATGCCTTACATAATTCCCAAGCTTTGGGCGGAACGGGCGGCATAACCTGGGTATCCCACACACCACAGGCGGGCGGGCTCACTGCTCCAATATCATTGCAGAAGGTCGTACCTCAACTCACCAGTCTATTCAAAACGTCTTTTTTCATCGCAATCGTATACCATTGGAAAATACTCGTTTATGACCTCACCACATTGTTTTTGACCCCACCACCTTGTTTTTGACCCCTTATGCGAGGATATTGGTTGAGGAAGGCGATTCCTCGTTCAACTGTAATTGAGTATACCGGGTGCCCAAGTAGGTGGTGTCGCTGCTCGCCAGGACATCAAGTATTGGTTAGCTCCCCTAATTTTCAGAACAACAAAGTCGTAGTCTTTTTGATGCGGTCGCGATTTGCACGTTTGCTTGAGAAGGCGACTAGACTTCCTGCTGGATTTTTCTTTGCTGATACCTCTTAAAATTCACGGCCAAAAGCTGGTAGACTAGCTAATTCCGGCTGTGCATAAAATATAAACCAGATAGAAAATTCTTAATTTTCACGATTTTATAACAGATTCATTATATTTTTAACCGTTGGTGAAACTGGGTATGGTCTTATGACAAATATGGCGACAGTGAATATGATTAATTCGGTGTACAGGGCTTTTCACGATAGGCCTTGTAAAAAATTTTTCTGGAAAACCAGGAACAGATTGCTCTGAAAATTTTGTGGGGAGCATGAGTAGAAATGATATACCCACGTAAAATATTATGGACAGTGCGGCGTTGCCGCTTCCATTCTAGTAGTATTTTAATGAAACATCCTGTATATTAAATAATTTTCATTATCTCAACACAACATTTCTTTCGGTACTTAGGTGGTGGCTGTGAAATATGGCAGACAGATAGGTGATTTACTTTGTTTTAAAACTGATCCCAAAGCGAATGTTTTTCCGTTCTCCTCATACCAAACCTACAAAACCTCCATGAAACTTCCAAGAAAACTAGCTTTGCAGTTATTATTGTCATACTTTATTATTAAACTCTTATTACCTTGGCACAAATGTGCTGGGTGTAAATTATATAAAATATTTTTCTCAAATGACTTATCCAAAAGAAATATACCAGAATAAGTTTTCTAATTTATCTCATCAACGAGAACATGTTATTATTTTCACGTACTATTCTGCATGCAATAATAGGATAAAAAACAAATTATCCTCAATGGGAATAATTATTTCAAACTATTAGGGAAAATTACATGTAATTTCATATTTTTTACGGTGTTAGAGTACTAATATAGGTGAACTAACAACAGAGATACTTGCTATATTAATAGGTGGCGGATATTATTCAATTTTTTATGCATTACTGTGAGCATAAAGCATAGTGTGAATTTTCATGCCAGGTTCTGATGTGATATATGGCATAATGGAAATGATGTTTTAATTCAGAGGATATTAGGACACCAAAGCGCTGGGCATTGACGTGATGGCTTCTTAGCCCTATAGTTTAAATTTTTTTCAACGTTCGGTTGCAGTACGTACAATGTACAACGACGAATGACGAAGAAAGGAAGTTAGAGGAAGAAATGGAGTCAAAGGAAGTTTAAGTACCTGTTGCGTCTTCGGGTTCAAAAATAAGTGTACTCTGGTATGAACTCGCCTTTATTAATCAAACTTTACTTGACAACACTGTAATACAAGTCACTGTCAAAATACTTGTATCCAAGGTAACTCAAGGTAACTTTCTAACTAACTTCCTTCATCTAACAAATGCATTGCTTTTATATACAAATAGAGTTCTAGAAAACTTAAGAAATCAATAGAACACAAATAGAATGTTCGACGATTGATCCAGAACAAAAGTTAGTGCTTCTAGATTTTTCCATCTAATTCATCGAACGATCTCGAACAATTCGAGAAGTCTTTATCAAATTTCAGGTCTGTAACACTGCCTCCTCCTTTAGGTTATTCCGTCCCGGATAACACCATCACTATTTTGGTTGTCCCTCTGGAACCAATTTGGGGGATCGTGGCCTCGGTATTCTGCTAACCTCTCGATGTGAACAACTTTGGGTTTACTCCTTGGGTTGAGCTGGATGCGGTATACCAAGTCGTTGATCTTCTTTATGATGACATAGGGTCCTGTCCAATTTCTCTGTAGCTTGGGGCATTTTCCTTTCTTTCTCTGAGGTTGGTATAGCCAAACGGCATCACCTGGCTCGAACATAGTTCCTGGACTCTTCCTGTCGAACCTCTTTTTCATTTTATCACTGGAGATTTGAAGACGACGTCTGCAGAATTCATGAACTTGGTCCAGTCTTTCTCGCAACTCTTGGACACATTCTGGTAGGACTTTGTCCTCTGTACTTCTGGGTGGCATTCCAAACAACAGATCGCATGGTAGTTTCATTTCTCGCCCAGTGATCAACATTGAAGGGGTATATCCGGTGGACTCATGCTGGGAACTTCGATAGGATAGGAGAAATAGTGGTACCAACTCATACCAATCCTTTTGATTTTTGGAGATGAACATCGACAGGTACTGACTGATGGTTTTATTATGTCGTTCAACCATACCATCTGATTGTGGATGTAGGGCTGTGGTACGAGTCTTCTTCACACCTAGAATGTTCATCATTTCCTGCCATAACTCAGATTCGAAGTTTCGTCCTTGATCAGAATGTAATTCTAGTGGGACTCCATGTCTGGCTATTACATTTTCTATGAAGGCCTTTGCAACGGTCTTTGCCTCCTGGTTTGGAATGGGCACAACTTCAGGCCACTTGGAGAAATAGTCCATGGCTACCATCAAGTATTTATTACCTTGTTCGGTAACAGGAAACGGCCCAAGAATGTCAACTGCTACTCTTTCGAATGGTTCACCAGAAAGATACTGAACCATTTTCCCTCGACTTCTAGTTTTGGGTACCTTCTTTGAAGAACATAGGTCACATCTTCTGCACCATTCTTCTACATCACGATGACAATTCACCCAATAGAATCGTTCTCGAATTCTAGCAAGTGTCCTCTTGATTCCAAAGTGTCCACCTGCATGACTACTATGAAGTTGCTCGAGCACATCTTTAGTAAGTGCCTTCGGCAGGACCAGTTGGTACACCACAGTTGCTCCATCTGGGCTCTCCCATTTGCGATGCAATAGGCCATCACGAAGACATAGGGAATCCCATTGAGCCCAGTATCCCTTGGCAACTGCACCGAACTTGGATACTTCCTGCCACTCAGGTCTAACTCCATTCTTTAGCCAGCTTAGGACTAACTTTAAATTGTTTTCTTTCTTCTGATTCTTCCTCATATCTTCTGTGGTCCATAAAACAGATTCTTCAGACTCGACTCTTACAGTAGTAACTTGCAGAATTTCCTTGCAATGTTCATCATTGTAAAAGTTGACTTCTTTGTTTTCAAGTTTCTGGCAATATCGGCGATGCTGTTCCAAGCATGGACGTCTTGATAATGTGTCTGCATTTCTGTGTTTCCTGCCACTGCGATGAATAACTTTGAAGTCGTATTGTTGGAGTCTCTCTAGCCATCTCGCAACCTGACCCTTGAAGTTCATTATCCACTGCAAAGCGCTGTGATCAGTTCTTACGAGAAAACGCCTGCCATAGAGGAAGGTATGGAAATGTTCAATGGCTTTGATTATCGATAGAAGCTCCTTTCTTGTAACGCAGTAATTCCTTTCTGCTTTGCCTAGAGTTTTACTAAAGTAGGCTATTACTTTCTCTTCGCCATCCTGTTTTTGGGATAAAACTGATCCAATGCCTTGCTGAGACTCATCACAGTCCAAAATGAAAGTGCCTTGTTCTCGTGGGTAAGCCAAAATAGGCGCAGTGGTCAATTTCTTCTTCAGTTCAGCGAACGACTGTTGGCAATCAGGGCTCCAATCAAACTGAACGTTGTTTTCAGTTAAGCGGTGGAGTGGCTTGGCAATTTTACCAAAGTCTTGAACAAACTTCCTGTAGTAGGTACATAGCCCCAGAAAACTTCTTACTTCATGTTTATCCCTAGGACGTGGCCAACTCCTAACAGCCTCGATTTTACCAGGATCGGTCTTAATTCCTTCGGCCGAGATGACATGGCCTAAAAAATTCACACTTCTTTGGGTTCAGTTGCAGGTTAGCATTTTCTAACCTCAAAAATACTTCTTCCAAATTATCCAGGTGTTCGTCAAATGTCCTTCCCATTACTATGACGTCATCCAAGTAGACTAGACAAATTTTCCATGTCAAACCTCTCAATACTAGTTCCATAAGTCTCTCAAAGGTGGCGGGAGCATTGCATAATCCGAACGGAAGAACTTTGAATTGGTACAGCCCTTGTCCGGTAGAGAACGCTGTTTTTCCTCTATCATCAGGATGAACTTCCACTTGCCAATACCCACTTTTCAGATCCAACGTTGAAAACCATTTGGAACCGGATAATGTGTTTAGTGTATCATCGATTCTTGGTAATGGGTAGCTATCCTTCATCGTCACGTCATTCAGTCGACGATAGTCCACGCAAAATCGGGTTGATCCATCCTTTTACCAATACTACCGGTGAGGACCATGGGCTTGTGGTTTCTTCAATTATGTCATCCTCCATCATGTTGTTTATCATGTCTGCTACTTCTCTCTGTTTGGCAAACGGTAGTCTCCTCGGAGCCTGTCGGATTGGTCGGGCATCGCCGGTGTTGATGCGACGATGAACTAGACTGGTACGTCCTGTCGAAGTCTCTGTCGAGAAAATGTTACGATGGCTATAAAGAAACTCTTTGGCCTTCCGCTTTTCCTCCATAGTTAAATGTTCCGTGGATTCCATCATTTTGTCTATTGTTTTCTGATCGGTGTTAGTGGTATTTCTTCGCAGTACCTGAGTGTGGTTTTCACAATTGATAACTCGAGTGACAGGTTTGCAGAATCCCAATTGGTCGTTTTTCTTCAGGAGGACTTCATTTTCCGAAGTATTGGCAACCCTGACAGGAATTAGTTGTTCTGTGTTCACAACACATCGGGCAATTAAAATTCCATCTTGGCGGTATTCATCATTTTCAATTATTCCAGTGCTCAAACCTCCAGGTTCTTTATCCATTCTGGCCATGATGATGGTTTCGGAGTTTTTCGGAATGTGGATGTCTTCGTCAACATAAATCTTAATTGGTTGGATTTTCTCATTGTACCTGCTCAGGAAGATTTCTTCATTGCCAATCCGCAAAATTTTCTGTCTGATGTTAAGGATAAAGTCGTTCTTCTCCATGATGTCCAGACCCAAAACACATTCATCCCTGATTTCCGCAACCAACATAGAATGTTCCATGGTAATAGGTCCTATCTGGATGTGTACAAGTGTTTCCCCAATGACTGGTGCGGTTTGTCCCGTTGCCGTCTCCAAAACCATATTCCTTTTCATCGGCTTCACAGATTCTTGTATGAGGTCTGGGCGAACGACTGATCTCGAAGCTCCTGTATCAATAGTGAAGGTGCATTTCCGATCTTCTAAGTGGCCTTGTATTAGTAGACTTTGACCATTTTTCTTCAATGACGATATATGGATCTTGGGGCTTTGAACACTGAAAGTCGCCACGCGCCCCCTAGTGCCGACTAATTCTCGTTTTCCTGGGTGGGAGCAAGTCCTCTTTCGGACGTTTGAGGTCTCCTTTCTGGCGTGGTCGATATCCTGAAGGCTCCTCTGTTATAACGCCCACGTTGCTCTGTTCCTGGGCTCGGAGATCTCGATCTATCCTCGTGGCTATCTGATGACGACCTCTTTCTTCTTGGACTTCTGGATTTCGATCTCTCCCAGCAACTCCTCTGTAGATGGCCGCTTTTCCCACAGTTATAGCAGCGCCTCTTCCTGTCTTCTGGGGAATGCACTTGGTTGCTTAATGCTGTTATGGAGTCCAATATTTTCTTCAATAGCGCCTCGCTTGTAGGAGAATCCTCGTTGAATTCAACTTCACGTAACTTGGGCCTCGTATTTCTTGATGCGTTTTTCGCGGCCTCGAACTCCAAAGATGCTATTAGTGCTGCGCTTATGGTTTGAAGTCGTCCTAGTCGAAGGGCTTGCTGCATGTCAGTATCTCTCAAACCATCGATGAAAGTCTGCACCCCAATTTGTTCTATGAACTCCTTCGGTGCTTGTGGGTATGCCAAATTAATGAGTCGCTCTACGTCAGCTCCATACTCCTGTAGGGTTTCGTTGGATTTTTGGTATCGACTCTTTAATTGGCTCTGAAATACTTGTTTGAGATATTGCTGTCCATATCTGATTTCCAAAGCTTCAACGATTCTAGAATATTCCTTCTGATTACTCTCGGGGATGTTCTGAAGGATGTCCAATGCTTGTCCTCGTACACACAGGACTAGATAGGTGGCCATTTCCTCCTCGGACCAGCCGTTTGCGTTTGCTGCCGCTTCAAATTGACGTCTATACATAGGCCACGAGGATTGCCCTTCGAATGTTGGAGGCTTCAAAATTTTCACTTGTGTAGGCCTTATCGGAGTTGTCAGTGAGGATGGCTTTTCGCTGGTGGGGGAGATTTCCTCAGAGGGTGCAGGCTTGTGTGGAAAGTGTAGCGTTTCCAACCTCTCCTTGATCCTATCCACTTCTTCGTTGAATTTCTTGTTCACCTCTCGTGCCACCCGTTCATCTATTTTGGACAGTTCGTTTTCGACGTCTTGGACCCTTCTGTTGACTCCCTGGACTCCGCCTCTGACTTCTTGAACTTCACCTTTGACCTCTTGAACTTCTCCTCTGACCTCTTGTACTACTTCGGTGATTTCATTCTAGAAGCACTTTTGACTGTGACTAATACGTTGCAGAATATCAACATGTTGTTGTTGTAACTGCTGGACTAACCGCGCCTCCTGTTCCTCTCGTTCTTGTTTTCGCTTGGCTTCTTGTTCCTCTTGTACTTGTTTCCTTCTCAGTTCGAATTGTTGTAGAAGCTCTTCTTGTTCTTGTTTTCGTTTGGCTTCTTGTTCCTCTTGTTCTTGTTTTCGTTTGGCTTCTTCTTCCTTTAAAAACTCAAGGATATCTGCTGATGTCGCCATCTCGTCGTAATTATTTGCACGAGTATTCACCATCAAATACTGGAAAACTGCCTTACTTTTCTTTCTTCAGTAACACTTATCCCACCGCTGTCACCAATTGTTGCGTCTTCGGGTTCAAAAATAAGTGTACTCTGGTATGAACTCGCCTTTATTAATCAAACTTTACTTGACAACACTGTAATACAAGTCACTGTCAAAATACTTGTATCCAAGGTAACTCAAGGTAACTTTCTAACTAACTTCCTTCAACTAACAAATGCATTGCTTTTATATAAAAATAAAGTTCTAGAAAACTTAAGAAATCAATAGAACACAAATAGAATGTTCGACGATTGATCCAGAACAAAAGTTAGTGCTTCTAGATTTTTCCATCTAATTCATCGAACGATCTCGAACAATTCGAGAAGTCTTTATCAAATTTCAGGTCTGTAACATACCCATTGAAGAACAGGTACATAACCAAGATAGAGAAAATGAACCACAGCTCTTATTGGCCAAGGAAGACGTCGGCAGGCGAGAAAACAGAAGAAATAGAAGAGAATCCCTGGAGTCAAGGAGGTTCACAGCATTACATTACTAGGGAATAGACGTATTGTTCGAAGATGTTATTATCCCTGTGAGGACAGAAGCCATGATATCGGTATCTACTTGAGTATAAGGAAAAGGTAAGAGAATTTGGGTTCGTGAAATAAACCTCTACTCAATAGAGGTCAAATAACATAAGAAAAAAAAATTGGCTACTGCGGTATCATGTGAGAAAATGGAAGGAGAGCTGATCAGGACGGTGAGGATAACCGGAGCGATCGGAGGGAGTGAAACAGAATGGTTTTCAGTGTGTTCTAATCAGAACGAATTAATCTTACGTAAACCCTTGAAGTAGGTACAAATACTACTGGTGTACTGATTAGGGTAAATTTGAGAGGCATTGTCAATACACTTCTCTTTAATATAAACCTTATTTGAAGGCAATTCTACATTCACACCAACGAGACCTTTTTTCATTTACCAAATACAATCTACTGAATGAATTGAAGATCCTGCGAGTGAGAAGAAATGACATGAGATCCAATGATCTGAGAGGAAATTGCCGGAGTTCAAATAACCAGAGAGTATGTTGCCCAAGGAGATATTAGGACATTAGGAGGCTGAAATGATCGAGAGGATATTGTGCAAGAGTAAATGACCTGCTTCCGAGTTTTCAACAAGTTTTGATAATGGAGACAGATGTAGTCTCCCAAACGTCAAATTTTTTTTGAAAAAGAAGTTTGATTTATTTATTTTCAATTCATTTTTTCAGTTAGGCAAATTCAAAATGAATACAAGAAGTTAACGAAAAAATTAAATATTTTTTTTCAAGGCAACAGGCTTGTAATTTATCGGGTCATATTGAATGATTTTTCCATCTACACTTATATAGATTTCCACAATTTTACAGTTTTATTTTTTTAGACTGCAGAAGGTTGAAATACTTACCAAAAAAAAACATGCTTTCGGTCAATATTGCAATATTCTCTGCAAGCCTTTCACGGAATATTGGTTACTTTCCTAACAAGTGCGGAAAGTAATTTTTCACCCACGTGTTTTGTTTCTCAACTTGATAATAGATGAACATCATTTGATTTTATTCTTGAATTATACAGTGAGTTTCAAAAATTTTGCACCAAATGGAAAACTTATTTATTATCCATTTGGCAGAATAAGTAGGTATGTCATTCCTGACGAAAATTGGTGCATTGTAGAATACTTGCATATGAGTTGCCAAAATTCCAAATTTCTCAACAGTGTACAAGGGAGAACAAAAATTAGTAATTTTGACGAGAATTTTGATCAGGTGTAAACTGTTCTTATTTTTTACATTATCATAAAAGTTTATTTTGACAAGTTGTTTTGAATCAAAAATAGTATTCAAATTTTAAATCACAGCCACCTACGGAACAAAATAGTTTTTCCAATATTTTATGATCGAAATGATAGTCAACTTTTCTAAATAAATTTCTTTGATACAAAGTCCAAAATAAGGGTAGTTTACACTTGATCAAAATTCAATTTTTTTTTCTCCCCTGTACACTCATCAAAAAGTTATCCACAATGCCACCAATTTTTATTTGAAATAAAATTTTCTGACAAAACGATAATAAAAGAGTTTTCTATAGATATACTACTTACTTATCATAAGGGAAAAAATGTTATCATTGAAGTATTGGAAATATTTTATTGGTGATCGATTATGCATGTCCGATAACCACAAAAAAATATTTGACACATGTCACTGATCACTAGTATGGCGTCAAATTGAAAAACATTTATATGAAGAGGCAAACAGTGGTTTGCAATGGCAAGATATAATAATTGTTTTATCCAACACATGGCAGTTATAACTGGCATTATTGATGTCATTTAAGACAACTACACTATCAATTAACACATATTATTGATGTCATTTAAGACAACTACACTATCAAATAACACATTAGTGTGTTATAATCCATAAATCACTAGTGAGTTATGGATCATAACTCACGTTCATATTTAAAGTAGAACTCTATTTATTTATTACTATTACAAGCAGTATTCACATTTATATTGAAATTAAAGAAAAACGCTAACGGTTTATTCGAGTTATTATAAAATTCGTTGGTTCAATGGAACCAGTCTCTCCCATGTCGGTACAGCCTCGGGTACAGCTGCTGGTAGTGCTGGAAGACGCCGACACATTAGATCCTTGTATTTTTTCTGCAATTTGTATTTTGTTATGCACCGATTCTTCTAGGTATCCTTCTGCTTCCGTCGAGGATTTCCATCATCCGTGTCGCTTCAAAGTAGTCATGTTAGCCCCTGCAATGGCCAAAAGAGTCGTCGAAGACCTTCTCAGGCAGTGACCGGTGTACAGCACTGGTTCCTCTAATTTCTTAGACATTTCAATTCTTGAAGGTATCTTCGACAACGTATTTATTCCCACACACTGGTTGGTACAACTCCCATTTTTGTAAAAAACAAAAAAGCAGCTAGAACTAGTATTCTTTGGTCTCAAAGACATGTATTTTTTTCACAAATTGATCGGATTCACTGGAAATCCTTTTTCAAGTATGGTGAAACTTCTCGATGTCTTGGTTTTAGTGAAAATATTTCCCTTTGTCTTGAATATTTTCTATTTTCAAATTGACCAATTCATCGCATCTGCAAGCACCGCTAATCCCCATTATCAAAGTAACTTTTATCAACAAGTACTCTTTCAGGTCGTTCTAATGTCTTGGACTTCTTTGGTTTGTATCCCTGTGATTTGCTTTTCAAAAAGCTCATTAGTTTGCCATATTTTGAAAGGTAAATTATTTTTATAAAGGTGAATAGTCGAGCGAAGCATCGAATATTTGGTCCATAGCGATGTAAAAAAGAATCCAATAGAACATTTTCATCGATACCTTTTATCTTCCGTGAATTCATCCAAGACTCAAACATTTTGAAATCCTTGCAAGCATCTCGGGACTTTTCTGGCAAAATCTGCATCGCAACGTAATTTTCATCGATTTTCTCCATTTTTTATACGTTTAGCTTACCTTCTCTGCAGGAAAAACTGACAAGTGTCAAAATTTATTTAAACATTTGCTAACAATGTATCATGCCCGTGGCAACCAACCAAACAACCTACTTTGACCAAAATGTAAAAAAGTCACTCTCAAGTCATTCTGACATTCAGGAGGTGATTCTTTGAAAGGTTTCAGGACGAAAAGTTCATATACAGATATGTCCCAAATGGCTTGGTTTTCGATAGACACGGTGATAAAAATAAATTATTTTCAAAATTTTTTGGAATAAACTTCGACATTTTCGCGAGCATTTCGACAATAATCATTTTAAATTAGGCAAGTACAATCCATTTAATAGTACGCGCGATAATTCATTTCCCAAATAATTCACAGAGTCCTCCTTTTTTCAGAGTCAAGACTTGTTCAACCCTTCAGAATTTTTTTTCTGCCACAGAAGGATAGTAATATATTCGATCATAGTTATATATAAAAAAGAACTAATATATATTCTCTATTTTATTACAAGTTACAAAGTCAACTAACCATCAACTATCATGGAAAGGTGCAGGCTTTAAGTTCGGTCCAACTAAACTAAGGCAATACGGACAAAATCAAAAATGTTCCTTCCCATTATCTGTCCAAATGATGGCCTCTGGGAAGTTGTGTAATGTTAACAAAACTTATTTTCGAATTTGCTATGAAAACAAATTTAAATATTTTGTCAGGAATGCGGCAGCAAATGTTTAAGAAAAACATGGAAAAACAACGATTTTACCTATTTAAACGAATATACTTAGTAATAATACCACAGATATTTAAGTCGTCAATTCATATTGATCAAGTTCTAAAAGAAACAGGATTTGACATAACTTTTGATGTTCAAATTATGCCCCGATTTCATATCTTTTCAAATTATAGGATTTTTTTTTTTAAGTACCCACAGGCAGGTAAGTGGAAAGGACTAGCTATTCTCAGATAAAATTTTAGGTAGGTACTTATTTTAGGTAGATTAGCTTTAATCATAAAATAAAATAAAAAATATTGTTTTTTATACAGTTAAGTGTGCATTGGTTTCATACATTCTGCTCGTTTGGTAAGTAATATCTAATATATTAGGAATTTTATAGAATATGTAGTAGCATAGTCTGTTTAGATATGGTGTTGTTTTTTTATAATGAATGTTCAAACATAATTTTTCTGAGGAAACTAAAATTTAAACAAATGTTGAAAACTGTATTTATTAGAATGATACCTACCTATAATCAAAATATACCCACCTACCTACTTAACTGAACTGAAAATGTTTCGAAAAATTATGTAAATTATTCTTAGGATCGAACATTTTTCTATGGCCACATAGATAATCAAAATTTATCAAAGTCATAAAATAAAGACCATTCAATTATTTTCTTACTTATTGATGGGTTAGGTACTTGGTTGATAAAATTCAGTATCGCTATACACAGGTATAAGTACATGAGTAAAATTTGAAGGGTAATAAACTAAGGTAAGCTAGAACGTAAGGAACGGAACCAAATGGTATACCTATTACAATCATTGTATTATCACAATATATTTACATTATACACCAAGTACTTATATAGGTACCTACCTATTAGCAATGTTTAGTAGTTTTTGATTGAAAAACTAACTTTCATTCAATAATCTATCAACATGTAGGTATAATAATGAGGTATTCCACAAGATAAACAAATTACTATGCCATATAATTTCCATATCATATACCTACAAGTTAATAGTTATTACCTGAGAAACTTCAAGGAAGGAAATATTAATCAATTCTCTTAAAAGTCAAAAGGTAAATCAATCCCCTCAAACATCAGACGCATAGAAAGAGATAGACAGCTATCCTGGCTTTCGCTCGCCCACCAAACAGGTAGGTAATAGAATTCCACGATAATTTTCCAATCATGAATTTTAACCGTCGCTACATTTGCGCACGTGTGAACGTCTGGGCCGATTTCAAAAATTCAAGAACTTACAGCCAACATTTCCGGGGATCCTCGCCCCTTGTCTCTATCCGTTCGGTCCTCCAGTTTGACAGCAGACCCACAAAGCTCCGCAGGCTGTACAACACTCACACACACCGTCAAAAAAATAAAAGCAAAACCTCTAATTTCAGCACAACACTCGCGCTCGGGCAACACAGTGCACCATCGGCTGTGGATCCGTTATAAAACAATAGAATAGCGACAATTTACGGCATACATTCATGTGTTTTGATTGAAACTGAGTTAATTCGAGCGCCACTTGCTGCCGATTCCCTGTTTCCTACAACCCCACCGCGCATACATAATATCACACTATAATTTGCGTTTTTTGTTTTATTTTCCTTCGCTGCCCTCCTCTGTCTGGGGCGGCCATGCATCCGTAAAGCCCGCCCAGTTAATAGCACCCTCAATTACAGTGACTGGCCTGGCATCTAGTGGGGATTAAGAGAACGCAAGCTTCACAAGGTATATGTAAGATGACAGCACGTTCCGGTAGAACAATAATTTTGTTCCTCTTTCGGTTTTTAAATTTTCTATCACTTTCATGAAGACATGATTGTAGTATTGCTTGTAACACTGTAACAGTATCCATACAATCATGAAAAACTTACGAATACATTAATTAATGAAATGCCATAACATACATACACTTGAAATTCTTGCATTTTCGGAGATGATATGATATTTACGAGTTTATTGAATTGTCAGAATACTGAAGATCTACCATAATTTGAGTTAGAACTCAGAATGTTCAGAACATTTAGCAGTTATACGACAAATCATTTTTAGCGAGTTCGAAAACAATTTGAGATTTTTTCATTGAGAAAAGTCGCAACTCCAAAAAATATTTTGAATTCATCCAGTGGTTAAAATTAATTCATTGGTTCATAAATTGTATCAACAAAATAATGAAAAAATCATCCAATCATTGCAAACTGGAACCAAATTTAAGAAGTTTCTATTTGAAAATAAAATTGTGACCATCATTTTTACTAACTTTGAATCATTCACTACAAAAACTCTACAGAAAAACAATTCCATCAAAAAGTATGGCTTTAATACATAACAAAATAAACTCTTTGCACATTCGTCAATATATACAAATAATTACAATAATAAACTAATTATATTTACACTGGCCCCAATAATTTCTTTATGTAAAAAAATTATACAAATCATTGTTCATTTATATTCGACAAATAAAGTCCTTGATACCCGCTATATAAACCGCTAGAGTGATGTAACAAATTGTATTGATTTAGATGAGGTTGTGGTTCACTCGTTGGTGAAGGTTGGGGTTTAACTATAGGTTGGGCTTCCATTTTTGGGGCAGATGGCAAATCTTCTTTGGGCACTGCTGACTCTTCTTTTTTGCCGTTGTTATTACTATTCTTGTGTGTTTTCAAATGCTTGGTGAGGTGGTCCGACCGCATAAACCTTTTCGAACAAATGTTGCAAGCAAATCTTTTTTCCCCAGTATGTGTTCTGAGGTGTCTCTGTAGCTCATCAGACCTCGTGAACCTTTTCCCACAAAACAACCAATTGCACACGAAGGGGCGTTCCCCAGTATGCCACCTGAGATGAGCTTGTAGGTGTGAAGTTTTCCCGTAAACCTTGTCGCAACCTGGATAGTGGCAAATGTGAACTTTCTTCGATGAAGGTTTCCTCAGGCCATTTTCCTCGTTGATACAGTTTGGGCACTGGCACTTGATACACCTCCTTGCTTTGGATGAGTAGGAAGCGTACTCCCCTATCTCCGGTTTGATCATCATTTTCGGCGTGAAGGGGCTCATGTAATTCGACTGTGCCCATTGGTACTGCTGGTTCATGCTTTGCTGGGGCTGGTATCCGCTGGTTGCGATATCTGCGGGAGGAGGTGAGTGCTGGAACCAATACTGGTTGGAGTAGTGGCCGTATGAAGGTTGATAGTGTGGTGAGTACTCCAAAGGAGATCGCGCTGATTCCAGCGGAACCTGGGAGACGTAACCATCGCTGCTGCAGGACGTTGTTGAGGCAGGGGACAGCTGAGTGTGGCTGCTGAAGGGTTGGGGGGTGTACATCCGATTGCAGGTTGCTGCCAGGAGGTTGAGTGAGGGAATCTGAAACAAAATATTACATTTAGGTTAAATTGTTATACCGATAGGTTTTGGTCGACTAAAGAATCTGAGTTCAGAAGTTAGAATATCTATCATAGTATTGAAGACTTCATGGTACATATAATGGAGTGAATGAACAATAATCAGCATGACTGTTTTACATAACTTTATTTACTGGCCGTTTATAATGGATGTTTTGATAATATTTATCTTTGTAAAGTTAGTGATCCGATAATAATATTATACCAGGTTTGTTGGGATTTGGATTGGTTTGGTAAAAAAAAACCTATTGTTTCCAAGCAACGTTTCGTATTTTTATAAATCCATCGTCATTTCGAGCTCTGATGATGGTTTTGTTAAAATCCGAAACGTTGACAAAGAACGAATAATTTGTGAAAAATATTATTAGGTAACGTACAATAAGTTACTGAATAAAAACCGTCAAATGATAATTTTTCAGAACCGTCCCGTTTTTTGATAACATTGGCCATATATTTTTTACTATGTCAAATCACTTGTGTTATACCATTTTGATAACACCATAAAATATACAATTTATTTTTTCTACTAGCGTGCGGAAAAATCAACTTTTCCACGCTCATTTTAGTTTTGAAAGAGTCACTTTTCCGCACTAGTGCGGAAAAGTTTTTTCCGCACTCTTTTTAGTGCGGAAAAATAGGTTTGTTTAGTTTTTTGCGGATTATACTGACAATTAAATATTGCGTCACAGAAGGTTAAAATAAAAAGCTTACCAAGTATGGTTGTATAGTTTAATATATATTTAATAATGAATGTTATTTATGTTAACTTTTGGGTGTCTTTTCCGCTAGTAGAAAAGCGTAAAGTGTCTTTTCCGCACGCATCTGCAATCGCGTGCGGAAAAGTATCACTTTTTAAACTACGCATTTTGTTTTCAATAAAGTTTGACGTGGTCTTTACGGGACTCCCCTCATAGTACAAATGTCTATGTAAGCGTATAAAAGGGACAGAAACATTTTGTTAATGATGCGATTTAAATTTTCTTTTTTTATGGCTTGCAATGATGACAAATTTATCAGAGTTATGTAGTACGAAACTCACTTTTCTAGTACATCTACCAAGCCAGCAGAAAAAAATAAATATTTAAAATTCGCCATTTCGTGGCGAAAACTCGGTATGATAACACAAACTTATATAGAGTCAAATGAGACATGTCTGATCGATAAAAAAATAATTGATACCAGAAATTCGACCCATTCATTTAATTTTTTGCTGGGTATTTTTACAGTTTTTGCTTAAGATGTTGATGGTATTCAACTTTCGATTACATTTACAGATTTATTTCAAATTTTTACCGATTCTACTGTTTGAAATTACGTACATTCTGGACTAAAATGATAGAGAAAAAAAACAAATTAAGGATTTTTCAAAGAACTTTTAATTTATTCTGACTGTTAGCAAATCATACATATCCGTTGTGATAAGGAACTGCACCGCCCATCTGGATTCTCTTTCCAAGAATCACACTGATCTAATCTATAAAGTACTAATACATAGATAAAAATATTTGTATTCCTATTTTTAGCTTGTCAATGTTTCTTTGTTGTGTTGTAAAGTGCAAAAATAGTATTTGTTCTCATTGTTTTGAAACACAGTAAAGTGATCATTGAATACTTACAGATTCGATTGAATCCATGAAATTTCAGTTTTACGTAATACTCAAATAGGACGCGTTATAGTAGCCTAAATATCATTAATTGTTTTGATTTCAAAAACTTAATATACAGTGCCATCCCCAAAGTGCGCACCATATGGGAAACTTCCTTATTATGGGGTTTTCGACAAAAAGACAAAAAAATATTTTTGGTAAAAGGTTGTGCTTTTCCTAATTCTAAATATCTAATCGAAATGTAGGAAAACACACGTAATATACGAGGTGCATTGGAAAACATGGTTTTGAGCCAAGAATAAAGTAGGTACCCTTAATTTGGGAAATATCGAAAAATAGTTGTTTACCTTTAAATAATACATCAAGATTTTAAGTGATGGCCATCTGAGTGGACAGTCATTTTTTAAAGTAAACTAAACTTCAAAATGTTCGGTGTAAAGTTCTTTTTATTATTAATTAACACCCAAAATTGCTCAAAATAATACGGTAGGTATTGTAACAAGAAAATTGTTCGATAGCATCAAGTGATAAAATATTAAAATTAAATTAATTACGTCTATTTTTGGGAAATTCTTTGTTATTATTTCATTCCTATTAAAAAATGGGGAAAAATCAAACTTCACTTAGATGGCCATGACTTTGAAACTAGATGTATTTTACAAAGCTGGACAACTTTTCCATATTTTCAAAAATAAGGCTAAAATTCAAGTTTTCCAGTGCGCCGTATAATTACTTGTTTTTCACAATATTTCTTTGTGAATGTTTATATTTAGGGAATGCATCAACTTTTATCAAGAAGTTTTTGACAAAAAAAAAATTGAAAAAAGTTTTCCGTATGGTGCCAACTTTGGGGGTGAAACTGTATATAGGTATTTCTTATTTAAAAAAAAGTAATAATCTCATTCAAAAACCAATGAATAAATAATTGATATAAAATATTCCCATCTTTGCAAACACTTACCATTCATCAAGCCATTCATTGAAATTTAAAATAGTGTGACAAATTGCAGTTTTTTTTTTTTCGAAGGTGAAATTGACCACTTTAAATTTAAGGAATATGCTTCATTTCATATATTAAAACTTTTATATGCTGTTATCATGCCAGTAACTCGACCCTATTAAGCGGTTTGATAGTGTCAACTACTCTTTTAAATCTAACTGAAACATGAAGAACTGAGTAATACCAGAACATCATTGCCAGATCGAGCAACATCAATGGATGCTGTAACTGCAGTAATCTTGTTGAGAATTTGATGTTAGGGTGTCTGGTGATGACATAATCCATCAAGTTTAAATCTATTAAAGTTTCCCCAACCTTGTACACAATTGAAAACTTAAAATATTCTATTCTTATGTGGGTATATCATCAATCGATTAACCGCGATTTTGAATCGTTCAATAAAAAATCCTATATACTGAAACTTTTGCAACATATATCACGCTAAAATGATTCAATTTTGTAACTCGTTTTGAAGGGATTTTGGGGTTGAAGTGACAGTACCTTTTAAATATGATTGTTTCAGCTGAAGAATTCAAAGAAATTATTCATTACATAAGCTCTTGAAAAAAGGTGTTCCAAATTTTTCACTCACCTACTAAAGGGAATGCTAAGAAACTTATTAAATCGAACTAATTTTCAAAATTTTGACAATTAAGAGTCGAAACATGAAAATTGTATAGTATTTCACTTACTATGAAGTATCTTGTTTAAAGTTTAAGTGTTCAGCTACTTCAGATAAGTGATATGAACTGGAAAATTGCGGAACAATTTCAATGAGTACTCAATTCCTGGATTCGCCGATAAATTATAACGTTGTATTCCAAGAAATTAAGTATCAGTTGATCGAATTGAACATAGAAATTCTTAAAAGTTTGGAATGAGTTCTTATAAATTAGATAAAAAGCACTATATCAAAAATGAACAAAAGTTGCACTCAAATATTTTGAAATACTTTGAGCTTTTGCATCATTCCCAACGTGAATATTCAAATGATGCAGTTTGATAACAAAAATGATGGAAATTAAAAACTCACGTTGATTGGTGAAAAACACTTTTTTATTTTTATGAAATTTTTCGTTTTGGAGTAGGGATCGATTTATGCATCATTGTCATTATCATAATACCTATATCACAGACGCTGTCCTATATAATCATAAAATCAAACTGAAACTACATTTTCTTTAAGAGGATGATTATGAAATAATAAGTTTCAATTTGATTTAATAATTAAGACAGTGATTGTGATCATGACTATAATAATGAGTGATGCATAAACTGGCCATAACTTACAGGGGCAAGTATTACCAATCTACAAAACAACAAATTGCCTATTTATATTGCTAATTTAACTAATTTATGCCCATTAAATTCTATATAAAATATCTGAATCATATTGATATAACAAATGGGTGTGCCATATAAATGAGGTTTATCAAAAGCTCTCGTTGAGATAAATTTTTCCCGATATTATATCAGCAAGCATATATTCAAGAATGCCAGGAGCCATATATTTATGCAAATGGTTGTGTAACAAACAAATTTAGGTAAGCGCAGTTGTTGTTGCAAAAGTATAGCTAATTTTTCACTCAAAGACCTGATGGTGGTTAGAACGTTTCTAGTTTATACTATGAAGAATACTCAGTTATGTTATACATACTCTAAGACACAAATACTTTTGAATTTAAATAAATCACATGGGTATTGTTTTCACGAAAAATGTAATTATAATTTTTTCACAAATATTTTCAGACTGATTCTATTGCAGATAATGAAACACAAAATAAAAAAATATATTTTATAATTCAATTACGTAACAATGCAATATTCTAAAATTGTTCAGATTTTTTTTTCATATTGAACGAAAAAACATACCGCGAGTGTATCAAACAAGAACCTATTCATTTATGCACCTGAGTACCTAGTCCCAAAAAAACTTAAGTAAGAGCCTTTGTTCAAGTTCATTCGAATCATCCATTATCTTCAACTTATTCCTTTCCTAATACCTGAGTACAATTTTTCAAAATTACATTGTGGTATTCACTCCAAGTCGTGGTGGTCAGAACGTATATCTATACCAAGAAGAAAATTTCCCCCAAGACACATTAGACACGAATACTTTTGAATTTAAATAAATTATAGGTATTGTTTCCACAAATAAAACCCAAGTACTGTTTAAAAATAAAATGCATTCAAATATATTCTATTGGTGAAAAAGAAAAATGTAATTCAGAGATATAAATGTTCCAATTACGTAACAGAGCAATAGGTATCCTAAAATTGTTCATATCCAATTGATTTGAAAAATGACCAGGTAACATTTATTAATTTTGTTTTCGAGTTAATTTTTGAGATATCTAATTTCTTGAAAAAAATTAAATTCTTGTGAAATGAGGATTTTATTTTGCTACTCGATATCACGTGCAGCATAGGTATTTGAACCCTAATGAAAAATACTGAAAAGTGTGCGAGAAAAAAAAAAAAATTGAGTTCACTTCCGCCTTTCTCGAAACCTTGACCATGAGAGCTCATCTAGAGCAAAAATCTACAGATAAACTACAACCACACAATAATAAGGGGTTATCCCGTCCCCGAGATTACTATAATTAAAAACACGCACCTGATGCGATTGCGCACTAGATCCCTGATGGTATTGAAGTGGAACCGAAGATGCCATCATTATGCTCGACGATCTCGACACTTAAACGATGCACTAATAACTGAGTTGGCAGAGATTCCGGCGTCGCTAGGAGAAACAGATGACGATCTTGATGACCGGGGGGCGTGGATGCGCAAGGGAGCTGCGCCACGACCCGGCTCCGGGCCATCATCCCGGACCCGAAGGGGATGCTGAGACGGTGTCTTCCTACAAAAATCGACGGCATCACAAACGGCCTTCGGGTTATTGCTTGAAGATCGTTATCTTGTTGGATTGAAATGAGATGATCATTGGCTTCGGAAAGTGACAGTGGCGCCGAGGTGCCATTTATAGCTCAAACTTCAAATTACACTACTTACCCATCTATCAGGTGGAGGTCAACTGAACTGTGTACAAAAATAGACTCATATATAATTTTTCAATATGGCAATTTATTCACAGAAATTTTGTTTTTTATTCATAATTAATCAATTTCGTTTACTGATAAAGTCGTTGATTACAAAATTACTCCTCATGGAGTGTAAGAAAGTGGTTTCTTGAACTTTTATGGAATAAAACATACATCAACATTTATCGATAGGCATAATCATGTAATAACGCGAATAAGGAAAATACCATTTTATAATTCACTCCCCTCATAAGTAATACCAAAAAGTAATAGCTATAATGTTTTCGTTTTCTGTCTTTAAACAAGTAAATGTATGAGTTAATGTTATTGTGTGAATAACCGAACATCTGATTGAAGTTGTAATGATCTTTAATACGTCCTCCCATTACGCCCGCTCATTATGACTTCTCAATACGCCTTCTGATTGCCCTATCATTACGCGACTGTTGTGAGAAATATTTTTAGGAACATACCTCTTATTATATTAGTGGTATTAGTTGGGTATTAGTCGGGAATTAGAGGAATTAGTTGAAAGTTATTGAGAATTAGTCGGTAAATCGAAGTATCAGTTGAAAATTAATGGGCATTAGTCGGAAATTAGAGGTAATACTCGAGTATTACATGGGTATTACAGGAATTATTCGGAAGTTAGAGAACATTGGTGGAAATCATAATCCTTGAAAAGACTCAAAAAGATTCAATATTCTTATTACTTTCATTGCTCGGGTATTACAGGAATTACTTGGGCATAGTGGCATCAGCTAGGGATGTTCCTTGGATATTGGAGGAATTAGGATTTCTGTAGATTGGTGTACACAATTTCCTCGGCGGATTCCCAATCTCCTCTTATTCTAGGTGCTATGATTGTTCAGAATCTGCTCACCATTTACCCTTTTTTATTTGTTGTTTTCTTTTCTTCAGTATTTTATAAGTATCAGTATTTATTTATTTGGGAATATTGGGGAAATTCAATATTATTTCATTATTTACTCGCGGTAAATTTATCAAACAGTTGAAATACGCACCTAAACTTCCTGCGCATATGTCCGCGCAACAAAGCAATGTGCGGTAGGATGGAAAAGGAGGGACACATTCGAAATCGAACTCTCAGCACGTTCAAGTGAAAGAAACGAAACCTAAAAGTTTGGTTGTGATTGGTTCTCTTATTACTCATAATACTCTTATATACTCTCTGTAACAGTGTTACACAACTTATATACAGTCCACTACGCAAGCGCTGGCCGGCGAAAGAAACAGTTACACGAGGAAAAGTGGTAAGTGCAAATTTCAACTGTCGGCGTTTTATATTCTCTTTCAACTCATTACAAAACAATGATTGGATACGAAGTGAAATAAGTATAAGTAAAATATGTATAAATAAAATAATGAAACAAACTTCTTAAAGAGAGCAGGTTTTTAATCGAATGCGATAAAAAGTATACAGGGTGTATCTTAAATGATTTTTCATTAATTTCAGGAGATGATTCCTTGTCACATTTTAAGAAAAAAAGTTCGTACAAACGTGTGTCCTAGCTTGCTTCGTTTCTGAGTAACGGGAAATCAACTGCGACGCCACTGGAATTAAAATTCAAAATATAATTTTGTGAAATTGTTACTTGTTACTACTAAGGAACATACGACGTTTAATCAGAATCGGCTTGAATAATTTTAAGGAATTCAAGAAAAACCGATTTTTTGTTAAACAGCCTGTTACCCAGAAACGATGCAAGTTAAGACATATGTTTATATGAACTTTTTTTCATAAAATGTGACAAGGAAATTAATGACATCATTTAAGATACACCCTGCATATACCTAGAAAATAATTTTGGATACCTATGTAATTCAGGTAGGTTATTCTGTGATTTACTGTTTCAGAATGGCTAGTTCCACCGTTGAAACTTTTGCGGGCATTGGACCAGGTTCGAGCCCTGTCCACGTGTGTTTTATCGAGTATATCGGAATCGATAGGCGACCACATGCCTTGCTGTAAAGCAAGTGTGATGTGAAGTCGTCTATTGATGCCAATCTCGACATCTAGTGCCTGCTTGAAGTGCTCACCGACCACTTGGGGTCGAGCTGTAGGTTTTCTGGGTTTTTCTACAGTTGAAAAGTGAATACGTCACCAAAAATCAGGTAGTCACCCTGGAGTGCCACGACAAATAATAATAATAGCCGTCCTCTATCTACACAGGCTATGCCTTTGGGTACACTCCATGAGTGTTTACTGTCTATGAGGGGTTATTATTATCATTATTAAGAGCTTGCCACGCAAAATTTTCATTTCGATACCTACGAAAGCCGCCAGCTTTTGAAACTGTAACTCACAGAATAACCTACAATACCTACACGTCTGAAGAAATCATTTACTTTTAGCAGTGCCGGATTTATACTCACTTACGCCGGGAGCTAACTATTACGATGCCGCCGCGCCGCCGCCAAATGATAAATTTCAATTGTCAGTTTCAAAGTACCTGCTTTTTTTCACAGCATATGAGAATAACATAAAATCACTACGATAACGAATCAAATTATATTTACTTCACAACTTAAACCTAACAACAAACTACAAATATCCAACTTCTTTTGTTTATTCATTTTCTGCCGTTTCCCTAATGCACCACTTTCTTTTTTACTATTTTTTTTTAAATTTCAGTTTGAATATTGCCAACGACAACCTAATGAATCCTAATCTCTGGTTTTGTTACATGTTATTGAGTTGAACGAAATTACCCCTACTGAGTAGAATGCGGCTTTTTTATCTTCATCAGCCGCTTTTATATTGTAGCGTCTAAGACACCGCTGACGCTTGATTAGTGAATGTTATGATTTTCACAAAAAGAGTATCCGTTTGCTTCAAAAGGTGACGAGTTGAGAGGCGGCATATAAAAAGCAAGAAGCAACATAATATACTTGTCGCCTCGTCGGCGACTAGTATTGTGCTCCTTGCTTTACCGCCTCTTCAAATTCACCGCCGGGGGCTGATAGTCCCATAGCCCCCCTAAATCCAGCACTGACTTTTAGCTTACTTTTTAGCGCAATTGAATAAACGCTTATTATTTAACTTTTTGCTTTTTAGTTGTAGTTGTAGTAAGCATTAATCTATGGATTTCTGGTGGAGCATGGAGCAAGTTATTACAAGGACTGGTTCCTTTGAGTCTTCAATGAAAAAGACCATCAAAACAATAACTCGTCCATCATCCTAGAGCCGCCATTTTGAATTTATAAATTTTAACAATTTATCTTCGAACCCAAATACATATCAATTTTCAAAAGAATCGGACCATAATCACAAAGCTTCTTCGCCATTTTGAATATATGAATTTCAACATGAAAATTCATAATCTTCATCCTCAAAAACCCCAAAATTTCAAATTTGTTCAGAACGAACCGTAATCACAAGAATCGTCGTATATCTTGAAGCTGCCATGCATCATGAATTCATTAATTTCGACAGAAAAATCATAATTTTCGTCGTCGAAACCCCCCATACATAGGTACCAATTTTGAATCGAATGGGACCATATTCACAAAACTAGTCCGTCATCTTTGAGTCGCCATTTCATAAATTCATAAATTTTGACAAAAAATTCATAATCTTGGATCCCAAATACACCCATATACTGTCTGTTTGACTGACCCACCATTACAACAACGTCCAAACTAGTCTGCAGGTGGTCCCCCTGTCCGAATAAATGTAGAATTTCGATGGTTGGTTACCGGGGTCACTGAAAATACTGTCATCGACAGTCTTTTTCTCAAAATTTCGATGTTGACGACGAAATTTTGATGTTTTTTTTTTCGAAATTTCGATGTTTTGTCAAAAATTTTACTTTACTGTCAAAATTTCAAGTTTTTTCTCGTAATTTAAAATTTTTCAATCCAAATTCAATTTTTCTTCGAAATTTCGACATTTCGGAATTATGAAAACAAAAACTTTGTTTTCCATTGCTTCATTTAACATTGATTCCAATGTGTTTTCTGTTCGAGGTAGATGTTAGATGTAGAGAGTCAGTGACGCAAGGGGAATTCCTCATCGTCTTGTTCATCATTTGAGGGCCAGCTAGCTCAGTGGTTAAGACACTCGCGTTCAGAGTCATTGATGCTGCTGGTCGGCTAGGTTCAGATCCTAGCGACTACAGATTTTTATCTAATGGCCCGAGAATGTGCTAGGAATCGTACGTTAAAAGGTAAGACCTCGTTAATCCTCGGCTCGCCCATGTTTCGACTTTTGAGGGCTGCCGTTCGTGAGGAGACGACAGCTGGTTAACGGAAAAAACAATTTCAACAACAATTTTAACAAAAAAGAAAACAATTGCCTCCGAAACTTTTCGGAAACGTTTTATAAGACTCGCGAGTATCTCTCTAATAACTTTATTTCAGGAACTTTGAATAATGATGTATCTGATTCTTGCTCATTCTATACGAAATCTTGGTCAAAACTAATTCCGAAAATCCCGGGGTCCAATCGAATGTGATCCCGGGATTCTCGGTATCAAAATATCGGTAGGATCCCGGGATTTCCAGTATCGGTATTTCGGGATTGCAAACCCCAGTTGTGTACAGTCATTTGTTATACAAACAAAATAAAAAGATAAATTGGAAACTGATAATTCTTTGAAAAGGGGAACACTCTCCATGAAAATTGTAAAATGAAAAATGTGATTTATTTGTAATATCAATGAAAACTAGAGAGAATTAAAAAGAAAATCAGCTATCTGAATGAAAATGCGAATTTTCACTTTCAGATTTTTTCTTTCCATTTCAGTCTTTTCACAATATCTATCAGATGTAGTTCAATGTCCAGCGTGGCTTGTGCCGGGGAAGTAGTTGTTTTCTGTTAGATATTACACATAAATAACATTTTTCATTTTTCAATTTTCATGGAGAGTGTTCCCCTTTTCAACATGAATACCTCCCAAGAGCTTATCTTGAACGATGGAAAATAGCGACTAAAGTTTGTCTTTCAGTCGCAGATGATTCCACAGCAGATTGTATGAATGTCCTATTCATATTTTCGAACTAAAATCAAAATGATAATACTTTATTTAACGCGATGGAATTAAAATATAGATCAATCAGTGAACACATTTTTAAAATACACCAATAAATTTTAGTGTGGAATGTCTGTGGTCCTTGCTCGCTTTTGAAGTTATGGACCGTCAGATAATGACAGATTTTGCTGACTCATTTTCTCTTTTCTGGGAACTGGGAACTGAAAAGTATGTCAGTGTTTAGCTCAAATAATTTAAATTTAGCAATCGGACTTTTGCTAGACATAAGTATTATAGAAAATTCATTTTCCTTGTGCAGAAAAAATAGTTCCGTTCATGGCATTTTAACAATCAACAGGTAGGAACAATCTAATAGTGAAAAACCAAAGCCATATAAGGTTTGCACTGACTTTAAGGGGCTGAAATAAGGGCGCGATCTTATAAAAGAATATTCGGTTGCTGATGCATTTTCTTGTTTATGGCAATCGACAGAATTAAATTTGATATCGTTAAGAAACCGAGAAAAATTTCACATTAGCCGTTCAGCTGTTTTTTTTCCATAGCACACGTCCGATCGGTGAATTTTAGTTTTTTGAGCTCAACACTGACATAATTTTCAGTGGTTAAAATCCCAGTAAAAGAGAAAATGTGTCAGCAGAATCTGTTACAGTCTATTCATTGGGTCTAATGAGCAAATGCTTTTACTCAGATTATTTGAAACAGACCTATCCATTTTATTAATTAATGAGAAAGACACACCTATAGTAAAAGCTTTTGCTAGCTTTTATTCATAACACCCATTATGTGATACTATACCACAACAGTTCCATAGCCGCGCCATGGCTCTCGAGTCTCGTTTATGTCGCGAGACGTCACACACTAGCTGGAATTATTCTTCCAAGCGCAACTTCAAAGTCCCATAACTTTTTCATTTCTAGAAATATTTTAATGATTCTTTCACATTTTTGCTTCATTCGCTTTAATGTTGACCCCATAACGACTCACGATATCAAACTAAAAATTCTATCAAATTTATTGTTAACAAACGAATTCTCCAAAAAATAGATGAAATCACACAAAAATTGCCCTCCCCCTAAACAAAATTGCCCTGCCCCCCTAAATAATGACCCTGGGAAATAGATGTTCGACATGTCTCCAAAGTGACGGCATATGGATGTGGGGACTGATCTCGACGGGTCAGTCTCGATGGGACCGCAAACGGTGGAACGATTGATGATATTTCGGAAGATCATCGTCCATGTAGATATCTATAAAACAGAAAGACGAATCGCCAACCTATCTGCGATGTTCCAGAGAAGTAAGCGAGTTTGTGAGCGTAGTATCACCCACGAGTGGAATAGCTCTCTTTTGGAAAGAATCTAAAATTCTATCATATACTAATATATTCCAGTAGGTACACATGTCTGTATATTATAATGTCTGTTTTCAATGAGTTTATTTTAGTTTTCAAATTCTGAGCTGCTAACTTGAGATTCCGAATTGGAAAGTCGGAATTCCCAAATACTCAAAAACAGTCACAATTATATGAAATTTCAAGTTGTGAATCCAAATTTTAAAAATAAAATATGCTGACTTTTCTACGCCTTAGTAGCAATAATAGTAACATTCTGACGAGCCGCCAGTGTCTCACGAGATTCAGAATGATCTTCCTCAAAATGAACAATGAGCAACCAATAATTATTATATTGTGGTGGTAGTTTTTGTTATTTATTGATACACACGGACGTTTTATTGTGTTGGATGGGAAGGAAGAACGTCTATAAAAATTATTGGTATCAAAATTAATAATATGCCTTATGATTATAGATTAAGAAAACTAATTAAATTCTCGAGAATTAATAAGTGGGTATCAATATCTTAGGTGTGAAAGCTTCAAATGGTCTCTTTATAGAATGTACCTATCTGGATAGTTTTTTACGAGGTTATTTATAAGAAAATATTTGAACAACATGAAGAATGAGAAATAAAACTTCCTATATTTTTTTCAGTTTGAAATATAGTTTGATAATGTCCATATAGGTGTATGATGTTACATGGTTTTTCATGATGAGCGTGTAATAGACGTTTCTGCAGAACCAGGTAACGAACTGCTCTGAAAATGTTGGTGGTGAGCATAGGTAGACATGATCTACTTGCGTAAAATATTATAGAAAATTGCCACTTCTACTAGAAAGAAGTATCAACTTGGATATATTATATTGAACATCCTGTATATTATGTAATTCTCAGGATCTCTGTTTCTTTCTCAACAACTTTATTATATCGTATACCTACATAAGACAGCATTCGAAATGAAAAACTATTTTAATTTACTTTTCGAAAAACATGACCTCCAAAAAGTTCTGATATTCTTAGACTCTCAGATATTAGCTAGCTATTGAACTATAATATTTGGTTATTCTGTACAGCATTGATTGAACACTTTGGGTACTTTCTGATTAGAGAAGGATTTTTTTTAATCAACTGAATGCTACTGATGAATGAAAGTTAATAATTTTGCTAGCTACAGTGCTACAAATGATACCCTATTCATTTTTATGATTTAAGCAATTAGGTCTGAGGATTCTAGAGTGTCCTGAAACAAAATCCGCTGTTACGTTCGTGCCACAAAAATCCTTAATGTGTTTTTCCCACTTTTTCACTTTTCGACTAGTCACAGCTAGCCATGGAAACTCGTTTAGGTAATTTGTGGCGAGGGAAAAAATCGAAATTATCAAATCATTACGGCTGAATAAATCAATGTTGTTAGTTACAGATGCCAAACTGTATATTGAATGAAATAGAATCTGCTTTTAGGAATGTAAGCTTTCATGGCTGGCGTAATTGTTTTGGTTGGTTTCCGGGTTTTGCCGTGGTCTTCTTTGATTTAAACCAAAGAAGACCACGGCAAAACCCGGAAACCATCCAAAACAGAATCTGGTTTAATTTTGGCGATGAAATGTCCCTGGTATATCTATACCAATTTTTCACGGCTGATTTGGACGTAGGTAGCCATGAATAAGGAAAAAATCGAAATCAACTGGACATTACGGATGAATGAAAATTAAAAACATTTTCAGTTACAGATGACAACTTGTATATTTTAATGAGTCACAATCTGAAAATTCAGGGTTTAGGGTGTTGAAACAATATTTGGTGTTAGTTTAACGATAAATAAATTCCTGTTTTTCTGTTTTTCCCAATTTTTCACTTTTAGACTAGGGTCAATCATTTTTTGAAAAAAATTAAATTCTTGGCATTATCAAGAAAATTCAAGACGAGTCCGTAAAAGTTTCAGAAGGGGTAGCTAAATATACTTTTTGAGGGTTGGATCTTGGTTTTTTACGATTTGTGACTGAAATATGTATTCTATCGGAAAAAGTTGTAGATACCTAATTGATAACTCTGAAACTTTTGTATCAGTCATTATTTTTCAACCTCTAAATTAGCGAGAAAAACGAAAAACGCTAATAAACTTTCTTTTTCAATTTTTTTGGTTTTCAATTTTTATCTTATCTCAGAAAAAACATGAAACTTGGTGAAAACGTTCTTTTTAGTGTCATAATAAGCTCTAATTTTTTCAGAGCAAAATATTTATTTTTCGATTTTATACTAATTTGAATTTGAAAAAAAGGAAAATTTTCAATCGAAAAAGTTCACGAAAAAATTTTCGATTTTCGAAACCTGGACTTTTAGATGGTATGTAGAAAATATATTGTTCGTATGGAAAAATATTGTTAAAAATGGAAATAAAACAAAAAAAGACTTTTTTATAATAGATTTTTCGGTATATTGAGAATTTCTTATTTTTTATTATGGATAAGAGATGCCTGGCTTCATCTTTAAAGAAATAAGTTAGTTCCGTCAGTAGTGCATCCATTCGCACACAACTGATCCATGTTAATGATATTATCAACTAACACTAGTCAGAGAACTAAATGAATACAAAAGGTGTTTTTTGATTTTTCTGTAATACCTACGAAAGGATTTTTATACACAGAAAGTGTGCACTAATAATATTACTTAATGTATTGTGGTATACAAAGGTGGATTATTAATTTTTCAGCATTTAAGAGAGACATCTATTCTGCCGAACTATGGAGAAAGATAGTAAATGCAAAAAAGTGAATAGTTATTTATGGTACTAGTGTGTTTTGTTGAAAATAAGTCACGCTAGAAAGATTTATACCACGAGGCCGTTAGGCCGAGTGGTATTAATTCTCAAGTGACTTAGGAAACATAACACATAACATATGAGATAATAATTAATAAGTTTTAAATATGAACGTGAGTTATAATCCATAACTCACTAGTGTGTTATTTGATAGTTTACTTGTCTTAAATGACATTAATAATGACAGTCATAACTGTCAAGTGTTGGATAATATGTTTTGATGTATTTGTATTATTCGCATTGTGTTACACCTATTTCCGATGGAAGAAGGTAGCATTTTCGAATAAAAGTGCTACCTTTTTCTATCGCAAATGATTGTATCATCATACAAAGAATATAAATAAACCAAAATAATATTTTCACTTTTTTGTAGCTACTGCCTTTGTAGCTTGGTACCTCAGCTAAGCGGAATGCAGAGTCTCGAAATTCATTATTATTTTCAATTCATTCATTAATACCATAATTCATTCAACAAAATTAACGACATTCTTAACGGAACATTTCTTTTCATTGATTTGACATGTACCATTTCTTTGAGTGTATTTTATTTTCTAAATTTGACTAATGAAACAATTTCATATTTCAATTTTCAAAAAGTGACGTGCATATTATTTATAGATTATGGATAAAAAATAAAAAAAAAACTGAATAAATGGCATTTGTGTCGTAAATATTTTACGTAATCATTTATTCTTTAAACAATGCTTTCGGTAATTTCAAAACATTAACAAATATTTTATTCGCAATAAAAATACTGCAAGATCTATTCTGAAAACGTCGTTTTTGCATTTTTAACAATATTTTTCCACACGAACAATGTATTTTCTATATACTTACATACATACGCTTACCTGTCTGAAAGCACCCTGAAAGTATGAGTTCTTTCGTTTCATGGAAAGTGTGGTATCAAGCTACAAATGCGGTAGCTACAAAAAAGTGAAAATAATATTTTGGTTTATTTATGTTCTTGAAAATCTGAAAATTTTCAAAATTATCAATTATCTACAACTTTATATCAGAACTTTTTTCGATAGAATGCATATTTCAGCCACAAATCGTAAAAAACCCCAACCCAACCCTCAAAAAATATATATAGCTACCCCTACCCCCCTTCCGGAACTGAGTCTTCTTGATTTTTCTTAGTTTACTTATAATTCACTCTGACTTTACCGACCATCCATATACTGCTAAGAATTTTGTATGAATTCGGGTATTGAAAATTGCTTTGGCCCTGGTCTATTTTCAATTAGGCGTAGGTAGCCGTGGAAATGAGTATAGGAATATTTCACCAACCTGAATGTTGATATTTCTGAGTACTGTGTGCAGTAAAAAAAAATTTAATATCGACTTTAAAGTCGAAATTTCGACTTTTATGTTGAAATTGAATCATTTCGACTGTATTTTCGAAATTTCAAGAAGAAAGTCGAATTTTCGATTTTTATGTTAAAATTTCTACTTTTTTTTTAATGTCGAAATTTCGACTTTTCGACTTTTATGACGAAATTTAATCATTTCTGCTTTATTATATTATTATATTAAAGTATAAAAAAATGTAAAAAAAGAAACTCTTGAGGACCTCCTGCGCTTTCGTAAACTCGCCCTGAAGGCCTCGTTTGACATATTCCCCATTTCATATCGTAATATGAATCTTTACGATATTTGTATGGTAAATATCTATTACAAAACTGCACGTTACCTATTTATGGCAATCGTGTATATGACAAACCAAAAAATTTTACAAGGTAGGAACCTACTGACTGAAAATTGGTTTTTCAAATTCAGAATTCTTCCAAACTGTGTTCTAAAACCTTAATTGTGACACAGTGACTAAACAGATTCAATAAACAGATAAATATCTAAGTCCCTGCAAAAGTGCCTTTCGATTGTCCAGAAGTCACCAATTCCATTGCTGTCTTTTGTTTACTTTCACTGATCTCCTTATCTTTTATTAACTTACTGGGAATCACAACTCAGCTTGAGACTAATTTTATCGGCATGAAGGCAAACCTCAAAGATAATCTTTTTACGACAGGGCAGTGCCCATAGGTTGCACTTGTGTTTGGCACATTGTAAACTTTTCAGTTGACATCATCAGTAAGAGAAATATGCTGTTCCGGAGGCTGGTCATTATAAACAGTGTTTCTTATTTCTGTCAGAGCCGACGAACTGGGTCTATTTTATTACTCATCTAAGGGGTGTCAGAATTTCGTGGCTATTTCATGTTAAGGCAAATTAGAAAACTTTTTTCATGTTTCGAATGAGTAGGTATTAGTTCGAGTAGTGATATATTTCTTTTGGGTAGGTCAGCCAAAACTAAAAAAAAAAACGTCTAATAACCATTTTGAGAAATAAAACAACCACCGCCCACACGATCGTGTACTTATATCTGTCAGATTATTGGCAAAGTTTCCTATAAGAACTACTTTGGAATGACTTTACACAGGGTGTCCCAAAACTCAACGTCATCCTTTAAATGGCCGATAGTTCAGCTCATGACTGACCAGAATATCACAATATGACCTTAGTAAAATATTTAACCTTTTATCTATTTCGAGTGTCGCAGATACAAAACTTCATAGTTTAAGATTCTAATTTTTGTTATGCAACCTTTAATAAACTTCATATTGATTGATTTCATATTGATTACAATCCAAAATAAAATTTGAAAAAAATATTTGCCCGATTCACAAGTTAATTTATGTTAATAGCTTACTTAGGCTCTTCATACTGTAAACAAAATCAACACGCTAACCTGGCAAGTTTTTGACATGATGCATTATTCATCATCTTTCACTTGAGGAAAAAAGGTATTGCTAGTTTACTGCCATAGGACCTCATTAGAAATTATTTCAATAATACAGAATTCGAATAAAAACACTTGGTAAATTGAGGTGACAGGTATTTATCGACAACTAAACAAAAGACAAATAAAAATTAAAGAATGTGTTCAAATTGACTGCCACCAAGTCGAATGCAAGCGTGGCATATTTTCAAAAACAATTTTTTTATTCGTCGTGTACTTCCTTCGGCACTTATTTGAAAAGCTGCTTCATTAATACGACGCCACACTGGGGCAGGGTACCTATAAACCCAGTATTAAATATCTAAGAGTTTGTTTAGTTTTCAGTATTAAGTATTAGTGTCTTTTTATGTTATTTCGTATGGATAAAAGTTATTGTTGATCTTACAAATATTTATTGATATCAAAATTGAAAGTACTCAATCACACCTCATCTTTTGTCTTCTCTTTTGGATGATGTTTTCTATTCATTATTCGAATAAATCAGAATCACTGGAGCTCTGATGACTTCAAGTCCTCGTCTTCGTTATCCATATCATTTGTCCTAGTATTAGTTTGTATTGTTGGAAATTTCAACAGAAATGGTGAAGTCTTTTCCTTTTTACTTTGCGCTTACTTGTGATGAATGGATCGCTACTAATCAAAAACAAATTAAAAACATTTCCGTTTGTCTCCACTCTATTGCACTCTCTAGAATTATGTTCCCGATCTTTGTTTCGCACCTCATGCACCTCTTCACTTTATTGTCCGATATGAGGTATTGTGAACAGTTGGTGGCATGTTGTACCATGGATACTTTTCAACAAAGTACCTTGCAGCATCGTGAGCAGATACTCTAAATTTCATATCCATGCATACTGGCAACAACTATCATGACTGTATGCAGTTTTTTTATTAATTAAAGGTCAAGCTTTGTGATTTCCGCCGATAGTGCTGCGTTTTTGAAAAACCTTCTTGCAGAGTTCCCATCATTCGTATTACCGAATCCCGGTTTCGGCGTGTCTATGAGCAAACCGCATCGATCTCTGAACTCTTTTTGAATTCGAGTTTTGTTTTCTGCTACTATCTGTTTGTAATCACCTCGAGCTTGCCAATTCTTGGTCGGTAATTTATATGCAAGGTGCAGAAGGCACTCGAATATACGTATCCATCCGTGTAAGCAGAGCCGGCCTTAAGGGTGGCCAAGCGGGGCGCCGGCCCCGGGCCTCGCGCCTCCAGAGGCCTCGCGGTACCGAAGGTTTCGTTAATAAAATCATACTAAATAGAATTTTTAAAAAACTTTTACACGTTATGAATTTTCTGCTAATACTGAAATTCAGAAATTTCAATTTCTAGTTAATGCCCGCAACGCCTGCTTTTCTTTAACAGAAAGGAAACAAGCTCCTGTTACAGTTGCTAGTGCGGAAAGGTCATTTTCTCGTCTGAAATAAATCAAGACCTACTTACGCACATCCTTGTCTCAAAATCGTTTAAGTTCTTTAGCCACATTATCGATAGAGTCTGATATAAGTGCGAGGCTGGAGTTTGATGCCATGATAGATGAATTTTCGAAAATTAAAGCTATAGGCGGGTGATTTTTTCATAAGATCTCATGAGTTTCACATGTAAAAATTCAAATTATTATTTTATTTTGAGTTTTGATGTTTCGTTTGAATATTCAGAGTTTTATTTTCATTTTTGTTATAAGTAGGTATATTACGTAATATATTATATATTGTTTTGTTTAGATTTTGTTTCCTTTCTCATATCATTTTATCTAGTATTGATTATTATATTGTCAAAACATTCAAAAGTACTTTTCTCACCAAATAAATATTGATTTAAATTACGTGTTTTATATTTTGAACACGCTATTCGAGAGGTAGTAAGGGGAAGGTGAATAAATGAGGACATTGAGTAGGCATTTCTTCAAAGGATAAAAATTTCAATTTATTGATAATTAAAATATATAAGAGCCTCGCACAACAAGTTGGCCCCAGCCTCGCGCTCACTAAGGCCGGCTCTGCGTGTAAGACGAATAAACCAAACTCCAAGTTGTCAGTATTTACTCGTCTAACAATCATTTCTTCTATTTTGTTGAATCGCTTGGAGGCAGCCCCACATATAAAGCATTTCTGTGTTGATGTCGTTTCAGTGAGGACATTGCAGACTTTGCCATCCACCATAGCGAATATCAATTCCCCCCATTTTTCTCTTCATTCGATACTAGCGTGGACTCTTTGATGAACTGAATTTTGAGAGGCTTACATACAATAGGCTGTCGAAGCTGAGCTAGGATTTTGCCAAAAATGCCTTTTGTATCACACACCAGACGAACAGGAACGATGCACGTGATGAACACAGCCGAATCACTAGCGTCAGGACCAAGGAATGCTTGCTTGGCCTGAGGAGCTGTAAAAACCCCATTTTGTGAATAGGTATAGTTGGTCTAGTTCTGCATCCTGATGAAGTGTGACAATTACAGGGTACCTAAAGTGACGAGATCAATCGTTGTGTTGTGTGGTCGAGTAAATCCTGTAGTGGAACTTGTCCGTAAAAAAACTACTTCCCAATAAGGTAGATAGCTTCTAATCGTAGAATCGGTTTTGCGTCAAAACTAATGATTTTATACAATTTTTTTTTTCTATAATCTTCTTAAGAATTTGCGTATTTCTTTCATTTGTCAAATCATAAAAAAAAAAATCTTCAAAATCATCAAAACCAAAAATCAGTTAGATTCCCGAATTCTCACAAACGAATTGAATCATTTGTTTCAGCAAAATTTTCGCAAAAAAATTAAACTGAACGTTCAAAACCGATTCCCGTTTCATCAAGAGTATTGTTTGCTCTTAAGATTTTACCATATACTACATAAACACCAATTCAGTATTATTATATGCAAGTTTTTATTCTTCCATCAAAGTTCTTAAATTATCTCCACATACCTGAAATGGAAGCTTCCATTAGAAATACTCATAACAATTACAATATATTGACACAGTGACGATGCAAAACTTAACAATTGCGCAAACAATTCGCGATCGTCTCGCATCCACCAAAAACTCGCTACAAATTAAATCTCGGGGAACGCGGTGGGAACCAGGAATGGGTAGCACTGTGCTTATTTGTCGGACACAGTTGTGGACTGTCGTTCCCATAAATGGCGATAAGAATACATGCACTCAATTCATGTTCATTTAATTTTTTTTTGACTTTTGTTTAGTTATCAATAAATACCTGTCACTTCCATTTACCAAGTATTTTCATTCGAAGTCAACTAGGAATTTTTTTTTTCCTCAAGTGGAAGATAGTGATTGTTGTACCATGTTAAAAACGACACCAAATGAGCAAATATTTAACGTAACTTGCCAGGTTCGCCAACCAACTCGATTTTTCAAGGTAAAAAATCTAAAAAAATACTAACGTTTTTTTTAGAAAAAATCTCATTATACACCACTCGATTCGCGACATTTTCAAATGGTTTAATTGTAAAGTACGTTGAAATGCGACAATCAATGATAAAATCGTTCAGAAATGAACGAGGAAGAATCGTGAACGAAATAATTGAATTGGTGGGTTGATTAAACGGCATATTTTTCAAATTTTATTCCCTTATAACTTTTTTTAATGATTGACGCCTTTCAACGTAATTTACATATGAACCATCTGAAAATGTCGCGAATCCAGTGGTGTAGTTAACATTTTTCTTAAATAAAATCGCTAGTAATTGGAAATGGAGATTTATTCATGAAATTTAGAGTACACTTTTTGAATGTCTACCTAATGAAAAAAAATCATTCCAATCGGTTGGAAAATGTAGATTTTAGACTGTAGAAAAAAATGTAATTTGACATTGAACTACATCTGATAGTTATTGAGAAAAAACTCAAACTGAAAAGAAAAAGAAGAAACTGATTTTGTGAACATCCTTTTCATATTTTCAAACAAAAATCAAATTGCAATACTCATGAGAGGCTTATGACACAAAATAACTTTCATTTCAAAGTGTTACCACAGAAGAAATATTTCTTCATTTCCATCCTTGCTATGTGAAATTTCGCAATCTCCATTATTTATTTGAATTTTCAATGAAAACTAGAGATAATTAAAAAAAATCACTATCTGAATGAAAATGCAAATCTTCTCTTTCAGATTTCTTCTTTTCGGTTAGATTCTTTTCACAATATCAATCAGATGTAGTTCAATGTCCAGCGTGGCTTTAGCCGGGGAAGTAGTTGTTTTCTGTTAGATATTACAAAAAATCACATTTTCAACATAAATGCATCCCAAGAGGTTATCTTGAACGATGGAAAATAGCGACGAAGCCGCAGATGAATCCAAAACTGATTTCGTGAACATCCTGTTCATATTTTCAAACAAAACTCAAAAAAACATTCTAATTCTCATTTATTTAATATTTATATTAAAATTTGGGCACTTCCCAGACTATTCCAGGAAGTACGTACTTCCCAGACTAGTCCAGGAAGTAGGTAGTTCCCGGACTAGGCCGCGGGAAGTGCTTTCTCAAAGAAAAAGCGTCCGAGAAGTAAGTACTTCTCGGACAGTTGCCGAAAAATTACTAATCTGCATCCGCTGGATTTCAGTTCATGAGAGATTCAGTAAGACCCAAGATAGATTGGGAATGAATGTTATACAGGGTGACCCAGGATTAAACCGCCAAACGTTCAGTATCGGTTTTTTAGGTGAAAATATTAAATAGAGTTTTTCTTCATACAAGCATGTGTCCCAACTTGCTTCGTTTTCAAGATACAGAGTGTAAAAAAATATTTATTTTTCTTTACTAAGTACATTCAAATAAGCCTTCTATTTTCGCAAATAAGCATGCCAACTTTTATCAAAAGGTTTTTGAGTAATGAATCAAAAACTGATTTTTTCTAAAAACTTTGACACACTGTATCTCGAAAACGAAGCAAGTTATGACACATGCTCATTTGAAGAAAAAGTCATATATTTACCTAGAAAACCGATACTGTTTGGCGGTTTAACCCTGGGTCATCCTGTATTTGATTTGTTCAAATGTGACCTACTGACTCAGCTTGTCGTGCTAATTCGATAGGAAACCGTAAAAAATTGGTGAAATTACATTTTTTATTTATCAAAGATCATTATTTCACCCGAATATCAAATACAACCACTTCTACCAACACCCGCCAGCTATAAATTGTTTAAGGATTTTCCTTTAAATCGCCGTGAAGTTTATGAATTTTCGACCACAAACAAGGGAGATACAGAAATTTTAGTCGAGCGTCGAGTTGAATCTTATAATTTCCGGAGTTGTTCGTGCGGAAATCCGATATCAATTATAATAGCTCATTATCTCTCCAGGGAATTTCCAGGGAGTTTTCCCCACTTTCCATGGTGCTCGCGTGCAGAACAATTTTTTTCTTCTTAAATCACTTGGATTTAGTGTCAGGTTAAAACTCCTGGATCTTGTGCTATTATTGAATTCCGAATCAAAAATACTTCCAAAATCTGTTGTTATTGAAACAAGAACGAATTTTAAAAAATGATGATGGTTGTGATGAAACGTCGGACTTTAAAAATATTTGGACATAAAATAAATTATAAAAAATGTTACTGTCAATAAGTATTTTCTTTTTCTTGTATCAGCTCTAACGATAGCACCATAAAGAAATTCAATAATGAATTGAAAAAACCAAAATAGATCTGGAAATGTTATGCTTCCACATAAATGGTCTGTTACGCAACTTTTTCCCATTCTACCAAAACTGAATCTAAATCCCGTGGTGAACAACCATACACTTCGGAGTTCTGAGTTAGTGCATGTCCGACATTTGGCTGGATTTCCTACTGTACAGTGTTTCAGATATTTTTCTACACCATGTATCGAATTCTGATTAAATTTTAAACGATTCTGAGCCCTACGCCAATGAAATTCTACCCTCGTGAGTTGTAAATCAAAAATTCTGTCTTGGCAAAGTCATAAATCACTGGGCTACCAAGGGCCGTTGACGACCGCCACTGGACAATGCGGTACATTTGCCAAAAAGGCCTGTAACGTAAAGGTTCCAACATTGTTACTCGAAAAAAGTCATTTAGTCTTGCATTTTATGTTTTGATAGGCGTGAAACTTCGGCACTCCTATATGAGGTTGATTTTCATTGTTGACATTTCTTTAGTAAACATTCGGTATAACGATATAGGTATTCGTTGATTTGCTGAATGGTTCGAACGTTGGTCGAATGAAATGGACCAAAGATTCGTAGTAAAGAATTTAATTAGGTGAGCCGGACCTCACCTACAGTATTTTCATGGTACTCAATTTCAATAATTAAGGTAGGAAAGGCAAATATGGCCCACCTCATTATAAAAAGTATTTGTAGGCAGTTCTTTTTGTTTATGATATTGCATACCCTTTTCTATCAAATGCTCTACTACCCAGTTATCATCCCCATTTATTTCAATTGCTTTATAATACTTGTTTCCAAAAATATTGGCAAAAAAACTGAAATTTGTTTTTTGGCCATATTATACTACTATTCTGATTAAATAGCCCATATGACAAAAACAGACAAAATGAAAACAAATCGTGGTTAATTTTGTTTAATATTTATTTTTTATTATTCATTCAGAAAATAATATGACAGCATATAGAATATAAGCACCGATTATGTGGAAACGATCATTTAAAAAATTCTTGAATCTTGCAAATTGAAAATTTGCTCAAACTTATAAATAAAACAAACTTTCTTTGAACTGAAAATTAAGAAATTGGCGATACTCAAAATACTCAATATCATTAGATCGCATACCTCATGACAGGCAACAAACCAATCAAGTTAGATCATACCTTTTATATGAGCATTACAATTTCTCCTCGAGGGGAGTCATATAGTAGTGCGTCTCTCTTATTTATGTGGTATTATCATATCATTGCGTTCCTTGTTGCTCGCATAGATTTGTCTCTAACAAGGTGCTACTTATTTTGAACTCATAGCAGCTTCCATGACAATGACCAATAAAACAAATCGTACATAACGGCAACACAGGCATCGGTTAATTTCACCTTATGCAAGAATGCAGCCTTGTCAAATTGTGAAAAATGTCTTTATGGAGTGTCCTGTGATAGATAAAACATTGTATGCCACTCGTGTGTTGTTTCCTAAGTCACTTGAGAATTTATACCACTCGGCCTGAACACACTAGTACCATAAATAACTATTAAATTTGGAAAAGGATACACTGGGCCACATAACCCGCTGGGCCATATTTGCCACCGCTACCTAATCTACTAGCGAATCCGGCAGACGTGTTGTCCTGCCTGAACGTTGAACAGTATGAAAATGTTGAAACGGCGTCAATTATACTGTTTATTTTTGATTGGCCGATTAGTAGTTCAGGCAAATTAGCTAAAATGAACTGAAAAATGCGAAGTGGCTAAACTTTGGCAGGATGTTCAAAAATATATATTTTTTCGAAAACTGATGAGTACCGAGCTCTCAAAGGTTGTGCTTGAGCTGCCATATTGAAAAAAGAGGGGTAAACAAATTATTCGCAATTACATCGAAAATTGTACATTAAATTAAAAATAAATTATCCAAAATACGGTAATTACTTCTTACTCTCAATTTATTCAGTGTGAATTGACCTCCAAAACATTATTTATTAAAAAAAGATATTTTATTATTTTTATCCTTCTCGTCCATTCTTCTCTTCCAGGTATGTTCTGAAAAAAAAAATTATTTTCATTATACAGGCGAGCATTGGTCATAAGTGTATAAAAATATAATAGCGACTAGACCATACCCCTTACCTTTAAATCATCGGATAGGCAGCTTCGTCCTCCTTAATTACATCGCCTCATCAGTCCCCTTGTTTACGTCATCAGGATCGAAATCTTCATCATCCGGCTCCGTGGTACTTTCGAATTGGGGAGCATTCCAGCCTTGTTTTTGTCTCTGTATTTCCAAGTACGAATTTGGTGAAATATATACTCGGAATGAATGTTGATCGGCTGCCTCGGAAGTCGGTGGTAATAGTTCAAGCTTCGGCTTCTGTTTTTTCAATAATTTTTTGAATTGGCTAAATCTGTAACCATTCAGTATAGGGTCTTTTTTTTATACCGTATAAGAAGAGAAACAGGGTTTCACCGGCCTTCATCGGCTTACTTGCATAGATTTGATCATCCGGCATCATTGAAATTGTATCATCACTGGCTAACTGATTCTTTTTTGTTGAAGTAGAGGATTTTCAAATTTTCTTTCTGGAATATCGTGGACGTGGTATCGCAGCCCCTAAGAGCATGAGCCGGTAGAATTGTTTTTTGCACACATTTTTGTTTGTTTTATTCCTTATATTCTAATTTACAGAAAGTTGCACCACCACAACGCTTTCCTGGTGGCCGAACTCTCGAGGACTTCACTTGAGATGTCTTGAGAGAAGCTTTGAGAACATTCTAGAATTTCCTTTCTTGTATTATAGAAATTTTATGAAAGTTCCATCATCGAGTCTAAAGTTTCCTGTTATATTTCAGAAAGTTTCTCGCTCTCTGCCTAGTGATCGAACTTTCAAGAACTCACATGGGTGTCTTCTGTACTTATGATAGAGACTTACGGAGCTTCTGTTATGATTAATTCCAAGTTTTCGTCGGATTCTCCAGAATCTCATTCAAGAGCAATCTAAAGTTTCATTTTATATTTTAGAAAGTTTCTCGCTCTCTGCCTAGTGTTCGAACTTCCAATAATTCACTTGGGTGTCCTCAGTACTTACGCTAAAGGCATACGGAGCTTCTGTTATAAATAATTCTAAGATTTCCTCATATTTTCCAGAATCTTATCCAAGATCAGTCTTAAGTTTTCTATTATATTCTAGAAAGTTTCTCGCTCTCTGCCTAGTAGTCGAACTTTCAATAATTCACTTGGGTGTCCTCAGTACTCACGCTACAGGCTTACGGAGCTTCTGTCACGATTCATTCTAAGATTTTCTCGGATTTTCCAGAATATTAATAAAGAGCAGTCTGAAGTTTCCTATCATATTTTAGAAACTATCTCGCTCTCTGCCTAGTGGTCGATCTTTCAAGATATTCACTCGGGTGTCCTCAAAACTTACTCTAGAGGTTCACGGAGCTTCTGTCACGATTCATTCTAAGATTTCATCGGATTTTCCAGGATATTATTCAAGAGCTGTCCAAAGTTCCCTATGATATTTTAGAAAGTTTCTCGATCTCTGCCTGGTGGTCGGAATTTCAAGAATTCACTTGGGTGTCCTCAGTACTTACGCTAGAGGCTTACAAAGCTTCTGTTATGATTAACTCTAAGATTTCTTCGGATTTTCCAAAATCTTATTGAAGAGCAGTTTTTAAAGTTTCCTATTATATTTTAGAAAGTTTCTCGCTCTCTGCCTAGTGGTCTCACTTTCAAGAATTCACTTGGGTGTCCTCAGTACGTACGCTAGAGGCTTACGAAGTTTCTGTTATAATTAATTCTAAGATATCCTCGGATTATCCAGATTGTTATTCAAGAGCAATCTTAAGTTACCTATTATATTTTAGAAAGTTTTTCGCTCTCTGTCTAGTGGTCGAACTTTCCAGAACTCACTGGGGTTTCTTCAGTACTTACGCTAGAGGATCACGGAGTTTCTGTTTTGATTAATTCTAAGTTTTCCTCGGATTTTCCAGAATCTTATTCAAGAGCTTTCTAAAGTTTAATATTATATTTTAGAAAGTTTCTCGCTTCCTACCTAGTGGTCGAACTTTGGAGCACTTCACTTTAGTGTTTTTTCAGTAATTTTTGGAACCATTCAGAGTCTCTGCTCTGATATCAACTTTTCTAAAACTCTCCAGAAGCTTCGAGAACATTTCAGAATATTCTCTCTTATATTCTAGAAATTTCCAGGCAGTTTTTATGTAGTATGTAGCTGACCATGTGAGAAACAGGGAGACTTCCTGTGACTTTTAGTGTCAGGCTTTTGGAATAATTATTGGTCATTGTAAATGCCAATTCAAGGGGATATGCGGCCTCTTGAATTAAAATTTTAAATTATTCGGGATAATTGGGATTTGGAAATCAACACGCTCTCTCCTTCAGCTGCTCCGAATGATATTCCTACCCAGATATGTGACACGTAAGCTGGTGGCATTGCAAAATCTCGGTGCATCTAGATTACGCATCAGCAGAACTGGGACGCCATCCTTTAGCTCCAGTGTATGGGAAGGCATGCCTGTCCGAAGTGTAAAAAAAATTCCACAGAGTAAGTTGTACTGTCGCCACTGCTCATTATCGTGTCTATTGTCTATTGTGTATATTCTTGATTCGCTGACTAATCCTTAGCTTAAGAAATTTAAACGCTCAAGCTTCGCTCTCGTGTTTAAACGTCCGACTCGATGGTCGTCAGAGTACTCATCCAATATAACTGTAGCCTAACGGAACCCAATATATTCCTCCTGACTAATATCTATTCTGTGTAACTTGCAAATGTCTCCGAGATATCTGTGTGAACTCCGTCTGGCAGAAGAAATACTAGGCAAGTTCTGACAGAAAAAAGAAGAAAAAGCATTACACAGATATCTGTCACTGAGAGCGCTTCCTAAGACTGAGGTTTCTAACGTTGGTAGAGGAAAAACCAAGAGCTCTTAGGAGTTTCAAAAACTAGTCTCTAAGGAGTATTGTAACGAATACTAATAAACTATATAGAGGCATACATACAATAGATCTAAAAAAGTCGCAGTGTTGAACTTGTAGCTTGTAGCACAAAAGCCCCAAACTAATCCAATATGAATTAGGCATAAAATTTATCACAGTGTTGCCGGTGCTTGTGATTAGAAAGCAAATTGGGGAATTGTTCATTTATTTTATTCAAGTATAAATGGAGCGTTAATTGAACAAACATTTTTATTTTTTGAAATGATTATGTTGTTTTGAGCACTCACACACAATGGATCTGCAACAAGAATAGTGTTCATAATTGACGTCCATATCCGTCAAAAAAATTTCCCAATTCCAACGCATTCTCTCTCTAGCTTTCGGGGATCAGGGGCGGATTTTTTTTGATATTAATGTATTGTCATCAGGACTGAATCAACGTGTTCTGATTCTAATTCAGCTTGCAAGATTTGACCCGAACTAACATACATTGCAAGTGAGTTTACGTATTCGGACTGAACACTTTGCGCGGCAAGCTTTTGAATCTTTAACTCACCGAATAACCTACATTATCAATCTAAAGATTTTTTTGTTTTTAGCGTATTTCAATAAAAGCTGGGCTTTAAAAAGTTTTTTTTTATTATTTTTTAGTAACCTCAGTAACTTATTAATCGCTACGTTTTTCATTGATATCGTCCCAATCGTGAACGAAACATTGCACCTCCCTATGTTCCAAATGTGAAATTGAATATCACATGAAATTCTACACTACGTTCAATAACCCATAAAATTTACAATGAATCAATTTGTTCTCTTTTCTATTATTTTAATTTTCTGTGAATGGGCTGAATTACTCAAATCCTTTATTTAACTCAATAAAAAAATTCCAATCTTCCTTAATCGGTTAAATAGGCCCTCCTTCACATCAAAGAAACTTTTGTCAAAGGAATATCAAGTGTCAAGTGCGTTCCCATGGCTATCAAAAGAGAGTTTTTCGCAAAACTAGGTATAAAAGTTACAAAATTTCAATGGAAGAATAGAATAACATGGCATGTAGTGCTCTTTTAAAGTTTACGGTGCACCTGACGCAAGAGGTTCGGCTCAAAGATACCAGTGGTAGTAAAAAGCTCTCTTACAATACGATGGTCAAAATTTGTAAAAAATTTGTTGCAGCGCTTGAACATGTCAATCTCTACTGCTTTTTTATGTGGCAATAACAACCTTAGAATGTTGTATTGGTGATTAGAATTACAAACCATCTAACAAATTTCTTTTATACAAAATTTTCCACGTACTTACTAAATTCATGTGAAAAATCTAGGAGGAGCTTCACCGTAGTGCATTATACAGTGAGGACGTAACAAGACCTTCCTCCCTTTAACTTTTGAACGGAACAAGCTATCGAGGTTGGATAGAATTCAAGTAAAAAGCTACCACTTTTATACTGTTTTGGCATAAAAATTATTGTGGTCACGTGGCCTAGTGTCAAGAGGGCACATCAACTTTTTTTTCAAGGGGGGTCACGTGGCACCTGGTTTCGAAGGCCTTCAGATTCTCTATCCAATTCCGCTTCGTTTGTGGAAATCGACCAAGTCGTTTCAAACAGACAAGCGTTTGAAATTTGATTAAAATATTTGATAAATAAATTATTTGCAGCAAAATTTCAACTATGTTACTGATTCTGGTCGAAACATCAAATTTTCACCACAAAAAATTAGCTTTTCGACCAGAATCAGTAACGGAGTTGAAATTCTGCTGCAAAATAATTTATTTGTCAAATATTTGAAGCAAATTTCAAACACTTGTAGGCTGGTGCTTATAATTTTTGGGAAAACACGAAAACAGTCAAAATGGTGATGCAGTTTAGGGGTTGAAAAGGGTTTTTTGCGATTTGGAAAATGTTCAATAGACCAGTTGTAGATAATAAAAGAAACACCAAATCAACCGTCAAAATGGTAAAAACTCGATTTTTCAGTGTTAAATTTTTTTCTTGCCTATGAATGATTTAATTCACATGAACATTTTTAAAAATATTTCTTTTTTGTTGTTGAATAATCATGATTTTTTCACAATTCAGAAGACGACTAGTTTTCGAGTTATGTTCATTTTTTGAAAAAAATACCCATACCTTCCACGAACAATTGTCTTGATGTTTTTTTGGATTTCGAAGGTCTATGATGATCATTTTGATTGTTGGAATGTCTTCTTCAAAATAGCATATGTAACTTGTTGGTTTATCTATCATTAAGCAGCTCAAAATTGAGAAAAACCGCAAAAAGTCTCTCTAAATCATGATTTTCTCAATATTTTCAATAACTTTTTATTTTCTTCATTATTTCTTTCAATAATGGACTATATTTACACAATATAAGCTGGACCAGGAGGTCCCGAAAGGGACTCCCAGGCCCGGCACAGCGGACCAGAAACTTGGTCCAGACCAAAGAGGGGACCAGAAGCCAGAAGACAGAGGCGACAAGAGAAGATTCTCGCGAGGCCTCGGATTGAGCTACCGACTGCGCCCAGTCGGCGAGGGACGTAGGACCCAACGGGGACCCCCAAGAGAGGCTTCGGGGTCTGGACGGACCGGACCACCCCGGCGTGGCCAAGGTGGCTCGACAAAGAGGCCTCGGGAGAAGGAGACTCCCCCGGATCGGCCAGCTAAGAAAGGCAAAGAGGGTAGGAGGTCTCGGCCCACTGGCCAGACGTCTAATGTATCACCCCTACTCAGGGGAGTAACAGCGGACGCAGGTGAGGGGGCGGGGATCCAAAACCCTCAAATGACTTCCTACAGCGCGGCCGTGAAGAGGGAAATGCAGGTGGTCATCCGAAGTGACCGGAGGACGGTACCGTTCGACCAGAAGAGAGCGAAACCATAAGGAGCAACTTGATCGAGCAGATGCTGCGGGCCATGGAGGGCCCCGAGGGGGGAACCCAAGGCCCGGAACTGCGCTTCAGGAACTCCGGCGTCGTGGAGCGGAGATGGTTTTTAATAAACGTCCAGAATCAAACGTCGCTGGAGAGGCTCCTCAATGGCTGGACTGCGCCGACCATAGCGGGTGTCACATTCAGGGCAGCTCCATCGGCGGACGCTCCGTGGCCGGTGAAGATCGGCTTTTGGTTTAGAGGCCAAGAAGTAGAACTTCCAAGGCTGACTCGGGTGCTGAGCCTCCAAAATCGTTCTTTGAACGTAGAGAGGTGGAAGCACCTAGAAGCTGTAGGAGAGGCAGGTGGGTGGTTCTTAACCTTTATGGTCAGCCGAGAGACCGCCCGTAGCCTGGAGGAGCAGGACATGACGCTCTTTTACGAGCTAGTTACCCTGACGGTACGTAAAGTGCCGCCGGGGTTCAAGCCAGGCTCCTCCAGGCAAGGCGGTGGTCTCTCGGGCAGGGACCATCCACATCTAAATAAGAGGACGCAATGGCGACATTGAAGGTAGGTCAAATAAATCTGCAGCACAGTATGGATGCAACCGGGGAACTGGAAAGCATCCTAACTGGTAAGTCTGAGTTAGTTTTAATTCAAGAGCCTTATGTTTACAGGGGGAAAGTGAGGGGTTTAAGAGGTAGCGGCTACCAGCTACTCGTAGGCAAGGTAGACGAAGAGGAAGTACCAAGAACGGCGATACTATAACGTCCAGAGACCTCGAGGTGGTTCACGTGCCGCAGCTGGAGACCAGGGACGCTACAGTTGCCGTCATAGCAGTCAAGGTAAGAGGAATTAAGCATAAGGTATTGGTGGGAAGCGTATATCTACCATACGACGATGCGCACCTGCCTCCAACAGAGGATTTGGTAAAAATAGTAAGGTATAGTAGAGTGAATGGTTTGCGCATGATATTGGGGTGCGATGCCAACGCGCATAACACGATGTGGGGTAGCACAGACGTTAATGCCTGTGGGGAAGCGCTACTCGAGTATCTAGCAACGACCAACTTAGAGATATTGAATAGGGGGACGGAACCAACGTTCGTCAACCGCATACGACAAGAAGTGATTGACGTCACGTTGGTAACGAGGGATATATTAGGCGATATAACGAGCTGGAGGGTATCGGAAGACATTTCGATGTCAGACCACCGAATGATAAGGTTTAATGTCTACGCTGAGACAGAGAACGTTCCTCCACGCCGAAACCCTAGAGCGACCAACTGGGAGACCTTCTTAGATTCGAAGATTCGCTCAGACATCTGTTGGAGGTTCACTTTCCGGGTGGTGTTGACGACGACCAACAGGCTCTTCCAACACGGCAAGTCCCCCAAGGGGATTGGCAGCTGGCGGAGAGGGTTGTTACGCGTGACGCCATAGCCTGGGCAGTGAACGAGTTCAGCCCATACAAGGCAGCAGGACCTGACGGAATTTTTCCAGCAATGCTACAGAAGGGCCTGGAATACCTCGCCCCAATACTGGGGAAGATTTTCCGGGCCAGCTTAGCGCTGGGGTATGTCCCAAAGGTTTGGAAGTCAGCAAGAGTAGTCTTCATCCCCAAAGCGGGGAAAGAAAACTACACAGTAGCAAAGTCCTTCAGACCCATAAGCCTTACACCGTTTCCGCTTAAAACGCTGGAAAAGATGTTGGACAGGTTTCTGATGAAGGGGCCCGTAAGGGTGAGCCCCTTCCACACAAACCAACACGCATACAGAAAAGGGAGGTCGACAGAATCGGCCCTCCACACTGTAGTGCGAAGAATTGAAAGGACTTTAAGGTATAAAGAGGTAATGCTAGGAGTGTTTTTCGATGTAGAGGGTGCTTTCGATAAGGCGAAAACGACGACTATACAGGAAGCGCTAATGTCCCGAGGAACACCTCACTCGATGGTCAGCTGGATTGTATCCTCACTAACGAGGGGAGGGTTGAGTTATCCAGGGGGGACCTCAGACTGGGAGCCGTGGTGGAGGGGGGGGCCGTCCTCAGGAGAGCTGCCTCTCTCCCCACCTATGGTGCTTGGTCATGGACGAACTCTTGAGTAAATTCACACACGAAGGTTTCGAGGCACAAGCATACGCGGATGACGGAGTTGTCCTAGTCAGCGGACGATTCATCGGTGTCGTCTCCGACCGTATGCAGGCCGCATGTAGGATAATCGAAAGGTGGTGCGGGAAAGCAAGGCTCTCTGTGAATCCGACAAAAACAGAGATGGTCCTGTTCACCAAACGCAGGAAAAAAGATGGGTTCAGACCACCCACCATGTTTGGCTGAGAGCTGCAATTGGCTCAGCAGGTCAAATACCTGGGGGTGATTCTGGACTCCAAACTTTCATGGAGGCCGCATGTCGATAGGGTTATTCAAAAGTCGGTAGCCATCTTATGGCAACTGAGGAGAGTTGTAGGGAAAAATTGGGGAACCAATCCAGAGATTATGCGCTGGCTATACACGGCGGTCGTAAGACCAAAGATCCAATACGGGTCAGCTGTATGGTGGCCAGGCGCACAAAGTGGCACAATAGGTCGAAAGCTCAGTAAGGTCCAGAGGTTGGCCTGCTTATTAATAACGGGTGCAATGAGAACAACCCCAACTGCGGCATTGGAGGTACTGTTGAGGCTACCACCCCTCCCGGTATGGATCAAGAAGGAGGCAATGGCAGCTCATTTAAGGATGTAAGACTCGGAGGTCTGGGTAAACGAAGGAGAGATGATAGGACATGCGGAAATCGCAAAGTGGGCGGAGCAGGAAATTCCTATTTCCGTCCTCAGAGTGAAAAGCGCACAAGACAGACTGCGATGGAATAGGAAGTTTGCGCTTACTATTCCGAGCAGAGAGGCAGAGGAGGCCTAGTATGTTACACGGACGGTTCGCGTCTGACTGACAAACAGGCTTCTGGTGCAGGCATCTACCTGGAAGGAAGAGATATACGAGAAAGCTACGCTCTAGGAAGATACACAACAGTTTTCCAAGCCGAGGTGTACGCCATTCTAACCGTAGCTACGAGGCAAGAGGTGAAAGAAGGGCCCGAACAAAAATTTTATATCTGTTCGGATAGTCAGGCAGCGCTCAAAGCTATCTGTCATCCTAGACCAAGCTCAGTTTTGGTACAGGAATGCGGAGATGCTCTTGAGAAATTAGCGGAAACAAAGGAAGTCGAGTTGGTATGGGTCCCTGGTCACAGGGGGGTGCCGGGAAACGAGGTGACAGATGAGCTTGCCAGAACCGGTTCCGCTGCGCCGTTCTGTGGACCGGAGCCAGTACTAGGCATTGCAAGAGGTCAAATCTCTTCTGCCCTAGATGAATGGGTGGAAAGAGAACTTAACGAATCTTGGAGGAATACCGCCGGCTGCAGGCAGTCAAAAGACTTTGTGGCCGGCTCTAGCAAGTCAAGGATGACGTGGCTTTTAGGCAGAGGTCGCCAAACACTACGCCTCCTTGTAGGAATACTAACAGGCTATAACAAACTAGGTAGACACCTGTCACTAATGGGTATAAAAGACAATCCCACTTGCCATATGTGCGAAGAAGACGAAGAAACTTCGTCTCACTTCCTTGGCGAGTGTGAGGCGTACGGGAGGCTAAGAGTCGAAAAAATCCAACAAGAGGAACTCATCGAACTAGAGTGGACGGACATACTGACCTTCGCTAGAAGGTCACAAAGGTTCGGAAAGGAAGACTAGAAGAGGCGATGTAGTTATGTGGAGAGCAGGGGATGGCGAAAAGGGCCCATTGGGGCCTACTTGCCTGGCTGCGGCAGCGGCCTCCCCATGATTACTACTACTACTACATAATATAAGTTACTTTTATGTAAGATGATTACAGTTGAGAGAATTTCATTACATTAAGTAGCGCAAACCATCTTGAAAAGTTTAAATAACTAACATAAAATATTTGCTTACACATATCAACACTGGAATAAAATAAAGAAGCATTCATTTAAAAATATTATTCATTTTAAAATTTCGACATATATAATATTTCAATAACAATAATAGTGATATATATATATATATATATATATACATATAAAATAAAACGTATTTGTACCCCGAGGAGGGTACAAAGAGGGGCCAGGCCAATAATCAGCTGAACTCGTTCTTACAATCGTAATGATTACGATTCACTTCCATCATTACATCATTACTTACATAAAATATAAGTAAAATATACTGTTTTCGCAAGAGAAATTTGCAATCACATGGATTTTTGTGCAAACAAGCTCCCAAAAATGCTGATGTATTAATTGTAAATACTGCAATTGAATTAGCAGAACATGACGATCAAACTGTCGTATTCGTAGGTCAAGATATAGATCTGCTAGTACTTTTGCATGAACTAAATTCAAATGGACTTAGTATTTTTTCCACAATCAGGCTGCAGCATTGAAAATTATTCATTTTATACATCTAATTGTTTCAATTACGACTCGTACAAAAATATAATACCATGTCTTCACTCTTTTTCGGGTTGTGAAACTACTTTTGGTTTTGCTGGAAAGGAATAAAAAAAACAATAGTAAAAATTTTGTTATTTTTTTTTAATTTGTTATTACGAATCTCCCAGGTTTTCGTTGAGAACCCCTTAGAAGCAGAGCTTGTCCTATATAGCAAAGACCAGTTTGTGGTACTTACAGGTATCTATAGAAATTATTGCCTTCATTGCCAAAAAGTAGTATAAATTACAAAGCAATATAATAATAATAATAATAATAATCTTTATTCACACATAATATCACAATAAAATCCTAATTAAAAATGGTAACGTGAACAAAGCAGCAAAAGCCGATAAGTGCAAGAGCACTTGTTTCAGCATTAAAAAGATTAAATAGTTATATACTAGTAATATGACATACAAATAATAACTAGTTAGGATACTTATATCTAACAAGGGTTAGTAAATTACGACAAAGTATAAAATTATTGGTATTAAAATATTAAAATATAAAATGATATACCTGTTAATAACAATAATAAAATATTACAAATAGAAATCAGGTTTGTATAAAGGAAGAATAACAATTATAAATAAATAACTAAATGCTTGAGGGGAGAAAAAAAACTTCCTGCAGTGGGATTCGAACTCATGCTCATATCTATATCTTTTACTGCCGCAACCTTACCACTGAGCTGAGAACTTGGAAAAGTTGAGAATTGCATATTGAAGAAACTCTATCTGACCAAGAACTGAGATAGTTTGGAACATTCAGGTAAATATTAATTGTTCGACACACCTTTGTTGCAAGAAGATTTCATCAGGAGCTAAAGTTAAAACTAAGAAAGAAAATAGTCAATCTGACATTCGCGGATGCCAAGTCGTGACAAGTCCAATGAAGCAAAGCCTTCTTGAGAAATTTGTTTGGTAAATTTGCTCATTTGCTGTTTTGTCATTGGTCTAACCCTTCCAGTTACCGTGGATCCAAAAATTGTGAATCTGTGATTGGCCGAGTGCCGTTGAATAATGACTTAGGATCCACGGTGTCTTGGAATCAACTTCATTCTTCAACTAATAATCAATATTTAATCAATGTAGAATACAATAGTAGTAGAGAAACAATATTATAGCTACAAGTTCATGCGTTCAGAATTCTCATTTTTCTAGAGACAAAATGATTTTTTTAATATAGGTCTCAATTTTCTTACCACAATCGAGAAAAATACAGGAAAACGTTTTACTTGGACTATTTTTTCCGTGTAGATAATAAGAGTTTTTTTCTTCGTTCATTAGTGTTTTAATAAACCAGAATTTTCAGTAAGTACTGAATCGATGAAAGTTGCAGATATTTTCTCTGCTGCACATTATAACTTTTCCCTACTTGTTACAGAATGTCCACATTGCAGTTTCAAAACTCATTTACTAACAATCCCAACAGTTTGAGAACTTCTGGAGGTCCGCACGTCCTATATATGTCGGAGTAACACTTCTCAACAATGGACTGTCATGTGGAATTCTTGTAAAGTGTCCCCTGTAGTGCACCGATTTGTTCCGGATTAGATGTTTCTTTTGTTATCGAGGAGTCTCGGTGATACACAAGTGCCTTTTTGGTATTGCACCGAAGCACTGAACTAATGCCCTTAATTGGCCTGGATTGTTTGTTCAAAATGCGAAATTGTCAGGGTAATGAGAAATACGATATAGTTAATTTTGTGTCACTGATATGTTTTGGAATAAGGGATCGTGTAACTCAATACAGGGACATTAGAAAAGGACAGAAAAATTTTCGATAATTATTGTGTAGAGTAAAAAGTATGAACACTTATACAGATCGTGAATGAAAAAAGATTGTTCCTATAATTGTGCTGTACTTATTATAGAAATGTTGGTACCGAGTCTGCCACCACCATTACGTCAGGTATAGTATTGTCACATCTTCAAACCGGTATGTGGTTTTTACCAGAAAAGTGCTGATATACGATGGTATTTTCAAGTTAACCGTCTGAGATTTCGACTTTTGGCCACCATCATCAAATTTATTTTTTCTAATAGGTGCCACATCTTCAAACCGGTATCTGGTTTTTACCAGAAAAGTGCTGATATATGATGGTATTTTCAAGTTAACCGTCTGAGAATTCGACTTTTGGCCACCATCATCAAATTTATTTTTTCTAATAGGTGCCATAATGAATTTCCACAAATTATTATAGCAGTCTCATCGAGTCTGACACGTCAAGCTCAGTCCTCAGATCCATTTGCCGTCACTTTGGAGACATGCCGAACATCTGTTTCCCAGGTATCGTTCTTCCAACGTCAAAGCTTTGAAACTCGCTGTCTCTGGAGGTGTTCCCTGATGCATACAGCCTTCAGAATCTTAAGAACACCAATTCCTACCTTCTTTCCCTCGACTAACACGATTTTCTCCGAACAATACATGATTTTCTTTTTCGTGGGAACCAGAACGTGAAAAAAATGTAATAGTAATAATTATAATAATACCCCGTAAAAACCCGCAGACTGCATGGTACTGCTTTTTTATAGCTTTTATAATATCGTTTAATACGTTGTTCAATTATAAATATAACATATGTCTAAAATACTATTCGATTTTTTTTTTGAGTTCTCTTCAATAAAAATAGATTGAGATTATAACAAAATGATTCCAAACATTATCAAATTATTAATAGATTCTGAATAACGTGCCCGAACTGGCCCGGTGATATAGTGAGAAAAATCCCTTGGTCCTCCCTGTTATAATGGGTAATAATGACAAATAATGATAAAATAAATTTCAATTCCTACTTCATTACCCACAATAACTTTTTTGACAATCAGGTGCAAAATTGTCATTTTCATTCGCGCGATAATCCATTCATACAGAAGAAAGGTTTCATTCAATGAATTAGGTACTTATATTAAAATTATTTTCATTTTCATGCGTATGTAAATTGGCATTCATCATAACAAATCTAGTTTTACAAAATGACAATTTTCTTGACTACCCTCAACAATCTTAACTAGAGCTTTTCCACTGCCTATTGTACCATTTTTTGTACTGTAGCATAGCGCGAGTGTGGTTGCCTGGAACTCAAAAACCGAGAACAAATGTTTATAATCATCGATAAAATGAGCAAAAAGTATTTATCACGATATTCTTGGCCAATTGCAGTCAACCTTTGTTCAGAATTTTGTTGCATTTTAAACCACTTCTTGTTAACTCGCCAGATTCAAAGGACAGTGTTTTGATCCCGAAAAGTTTTTTAATGCCGTAAAATGAGGCTACATAAAAATACAGGGACTAGTTGAAAATGAACGCAGCTGATGGAATTAAAACGTGCTGGCTACCTAACGTTATATTAAGGAAACATAATTCAAAGTCAGTTAGAGCAGAACAAGTAGTGATAACGTTGATTTTGGTTTGTTTCAGGGGAAAAGTTCAGCACGTGGATTCTACGTAAAAACGAAGTTTTTTTCTTTCCATGGATACTTCCTATTGCCTGGATATACTTAGAACTATTATGAATGTATGTATTTTTTTCCCAAGAGTATCATAACTCGTCAACACTAAAATAAGGTCAATTCATCGCTGCTGCTAATTCGAAAACCAGTTGCGTAGATTTTATTTTTCGATGTCATTTCAGGGGCTTCTTGAACATGGTGAGGAAATGCATGAGAAAGGTGCAATTATACCGAAGAGGCTTTTAATGCTGCTGTGCAGAGTTATAAGTTACAACTCCGTGAGGAATATAACATACCATATGTAACCTTACATTGAAAAAATTATTGGATTATACCCATTGAATCCATGACATTGATGTTTTTTTTCAAGTTATTGAAAATTTATGTTCAGTGTTTCGTTCTTTATTACATGATTCACACTTTTTTGCACTAAAATTTGCAGAACACTCTGTATTACTCTGCTTATTTTCATTTAGCCCCTATACCAGGTCTAGTAAATAGAAGTATTTTTCAAGAAAACTTCAAAGTAACCCCATAACGGGGCTAGTTGAAAATGAGAACTTTATATTTTTTTTTTTTTTCGAAAAGTTGTTTATTTACTTGTTAATTCTAAGAGACAGAAAACATCTGCCATTCTTATATTATCAACTGTTTGAATTCAACCAAAATGTATAGTCACGAATTCCAAAAGATGTCAAATGTTGATTTTAATCCGAACCAAAACTCATAAATCAATGACCAACGTCGTCCGCCATTTTGAATCTGCCACCCTGCAAATCCGAATTTAAACCAAACGACATAGGTAGGTACGTAACGCGAATTTTGTCCACGTGCTAAATTTCAACTCGATATAAATGGAAGTTACTGAAAAATCAGTTAAATTTTTTATTTACATACATACGAGCACTTGAAGTTAATATAAAAAATCTAATAAGTGTAGATGATTTCAGAATTCAATAAAAAATGTAAATATTTTCATTAACTCTGAGTTAAAATTCAATTTATAGCTCAAATTTACATATCACCACAATTAGTTTCTTTTTTTTTTCGTTTGTAAATTTGATAAGGGTAGTTACAGAGATCAGAAAGAGTACGTTGAACACTATTGAAATGGGGCACAATTTTCGATAATAACGATAATTGGCATAAAAGAATCAATAGCTGCTATTGCATCTACTCCACTTAAACCTTCAAAATTCTTTAAAAACGAACATTTAACAGTTGAACAAGAATTTGTATACGTCTATCATCACACTGCAAATCAAATCCAATTCCTATTATATTCTTACAGATAAAAGAAATATCAGATGAATAGATTATTACAAAAACAAGTTAAATTGAGGCCTGTCTAATCAGTACCACCTTGCTCATTCTCTCCCAGAAGATATTATGTAATGATAAACACCCCTGATTTGATTTTCTCATCAACGTAACCCTTTCAAAGGTCATTTCTGAAATTAAATTTGTCCAAGCAGGTAAAAACGTCTAATAAAATCTCCCGTCTATAAAATAATAATATGACTAACCACGAGCAAACCTTCCGATAAGCAAAGGCGATTATTCCCTTCCCATTTTCAAAAGGCACACAAGAGTGCGGTGTACACTGACCGTCCTTTATTAATCATTTCAAACCGCCTACTTTCTACCCCGAAATCGGCTTACAGGCGGATTGAACTTTTAAGACAACATTAGCTGCCATTTGTTCCTTGAATCCAAGGAATATTTGCAGAATCCAATTATTCAATTTGGGATTAGGATATCATTACAGAAAAACCTAAATTGGCTGGGTTGTAAAGTGTTGTAAATTATCGGCTTTTTGGATTTGGTTGTCTGATCTTCTGAGAAATTTTCAGTTGCTAGCGTAACAAATTGGATTTAACAGATTACAGGTGTAATTTTTGAAAATGCAAACAAATAGCAGATGGCAATTGCTTACGAAGTTAATCGCAAATTGACTTAAATCGTGGGTTGGAAATTAAATGTGGTGAGAATTAGGAGTAGTTCCTGAAAAACACAATTTTATAGCAAAACTACGTGTCCCAAAATATTTTTTGGATAAAAAGCCCCAGTCAACACTGATAACGAAATTCTTCTTTTCTAAGAAACAAAACCTTAACGAAGCTAATTTTTCTCAAACCTATTGTCAAGAGAATTATGATTCAAGAAATGGAAATCACCCAAAACACTAAAACTACGTCAATTTTACTCGACGCACGTTTCGCCAACAAAGTCAAGGCTCGCACTGCTTATAATATTCTAACCCTACTTATATCTGAGTGGCTAAATGCACTCATTATCACCGCCTACCTGAACTCTCTAGTTTAATTTTTCATCTTATTTTGAAACTTACCTCATTACTTTTCAATAGAATTGTCTACCAACTACAGTTATTTACTTTCTATAAAACCTTACCAAGTTTTTGCATTGCACTACTGCACTGTTTGGAACCTTTGGTGTAGTAATTAATTTACTGGAGTTTTATCCCAACACCAAACCGGTATTTTTCACTGCTCGACACGTGTTTCAATCATCTTCAAGAGTTAAACAGTTTAATCTTAAAAATATCGGTTTGGTGTTGGGATAAAGATTCCTACCTAGTTTGTTTTGGATTTACCTAATGACATAGAATCTTGGACATTGAAATGACTAATTAAATGACGCCTACCTGTAGCAAGGAATCTTGAACATCATTCAAACTATTTTCACACTTCGCCTGTTTCCAAACTCTCGAATCGAGAAGCGTATGATCATGAACTTGTCTGATAAATTTCAAACTCATGTCATAAAATCGGTGGTTGTGATCAAAACCATGTTGGTCCATACTCGATTCTTCTGGTCCCGAAAATGTATGAGCAATGTGTTTCTCTCATTGCCCCAGTTCCTCTTCTCGTTATTTTCATATATTCTCGATATTCCTTTTTCTTTTATCTTATCTTTGGGAGTACCCAAGATTTGTTGTAGTTTATACGAAGTTTTGTAAACAAATTTCATATTAAGTGTTCCGAAAACGATGTCAAAACCCAGTCTAATTATGTTCGTAGGGGATAACAATATATTTTAGGAGGGTTTTCTTGTGTTTGGAAAGTTGAACAATTACGAAGGGTTTTCTTAAATCTTTGGTTCATTATCAGTTTGTCCACTAAGTCCACAGAATAACCGTTCAACTCAGCCACCTCCCTAATAATCTTTTTTTTCAGTTCTGAACCTCTCGTTGTTGAGTGGGATCGACAAGAGTCGATTCACCAAGAAATTCATTCCCGCCATTCTGTGCTGTATACCATGGTGGGAACTCTTAAAGATGTATCTTAGTGTACGATTAGATTGTTTTGAGATAAAAAATTCACAAACTTTATTTTTCAGAACAATTTTCAATTTTGCATATCGAGTGCGCTTGATGCACTTCAATCAATGTGATGAACATGAATGAAGAGTAACAAGTGAGTAAAACAACAAACTTTGTAATTATTGATAACACACTCTATATAATTCTACATTTATCGAATCCACAAACATCTCCAAAGTATATCTACAGAAGCCGACCAGAGGGTGGAGCAGGAGGAGGGGCAAAATCCCCGGGGCCTGCCAACACCGAAGGGGCCCGCCGCGGGCCCTATTTGTACGGTTATTATGCAAACTAAAAATAATTTTTTTTATTTTTTGCGACTGCATGAGAAATATTATGCGATTGGAAACTATACCTTACTTTATTTTTGAGTTAGCGTGGTCTCCATATTAGGGGGGTAAATCAGAAAGTGAACAATGGAAACTCTTTGAGTCTGCTAAAGCTTTCAAATCACTGTAACCCTGTTCTATCAAAGAACAAGTTCAGCATTCTCAAGAATCAAACAAAAGAATGCAAGTGCATTATTTGTGTTGGAGAACTCAAAATGAGTTCATATCAAGTTGTGCTAATTATGTAAGGACAATTATTGTAGACGATCTTGAAAGATCTAAATACTATTCCAGTATTATGGTTGATGCTACACCAGACTCAAACAATGTTGAGTCTTTTGTGCTGAGGTATATTGCTTTCATACAGAACTTATAATAATATGAAATATATGTACGATTTTTGGAGTAATCATAAAATTCTGAAATAAAGTTTCATTCAATTTTGTACCCACAGCATACTTGATTAGAAATGCACCTGAAATTCCTTATACTTTTTCAACAAATAATTAGTGTATTAGGATTGTTATCCATCCGATTTTTAATTTGAATTCGTCGTGAAAATTAGAACCTGAGGAAGGCCTGCAAATTTCAATTTTTTTTTTCAAAAGGAATATTTATTATTATCACCTTTTTTGCATCAAATACCATTCAACTATGATTGAATACATTCATAAATTATATTGAAGCCCCTAATTTTTCATGGGGCTGTTTATCATTGGGCGAAATATCAGTAGTTATCAGTGGATAATTAATATATTTTAATATAGAATTATACATACTATAATATGTTTTCGTATAGAGTGTAGTAGGTACAGAGTTATACATAACTATGACCATCAAAAACGGCAAGAACTGCAAGTATTTTTTAGTATTAGTATTAGTAGTATTAGTATTTATGGATAGGCCGCGCCAGAAGAAATTTAAATGAACAAATTTGCGCGCAAATCCATATTAACAATTAACAATAACAATTAACAATTTTCGAGAATTTTACTCGAGTGTATACGCAGTTTCCGGCATAAAGTTCACAGCATATGGAAAACTTTTTTATTATTGATATCATTCTTGATATCATATACCTATAAGATCAATTTAATTTTTAAACTTTTTTTCCGATTTTCTCCTCATCGCCCTGTACGACATAAGGAATGGAATACTATGCTACACGGATGGTGTATTTTTGAATGTGATGATATCACTCTCTGGATGTCCTCACTAAATTATCTCCAAGATATGATGCCAGAAGAAAATTAATAGAATAATGGGACATATTTGTATCAGAAAATGTTATTCGTAGACTGAAAATAAATTCATTTTCATTCTGTTATCATACCTAGGAGACAATTCAGTTTTAATTACTATTTGCAGCAAGATTTTGTGAAATTCCGTCACATATTTCAATTAATGTGATTTTCCGATTGAGAGGATAAAAGAGAGAACATCCACAAACTGATATCATATAACAATATACAATCCGTTTAGCAAAGTATTCCTAATGTTCTACATGGCAATGAGAAAATGGGAAAAAAAGTTGAAAAATTAAATTGATCCTAGGTGGCAATGATTTGACTTTCTAGATCAACATTCGAATCTGAGCAATATTTCCTCATAACTTTTACTTCTACCGTGAAAAATAAAGTGATGGGATAATTTTTTTCAAAAACAAAGCATGTTCTTTAATCTCCCTCGTATAGGGTCATCAAAAATTAAATTATGGTGTTTGAAATTTAGGTTTGAGATGAAGCACAGCTTTTCATTAAGATTTTTTTTTTTAAGAAATCAATAATAAACAAGTTTTCCATATGCTGCGAACTTTATGCCTGACACTGTATGTATATTTTTCTAAAACTTTCCGGAGCCTTTGATATGGTTCATGTACACCAAAATTCCCCAGCGGTTTCCACCTCGGAATATTCGAAAACTTCAATACGCTCTAGAACTTTCCAGAGCCCCTTTTCTGGTTCGTTCCACAATTTTCTAAAATCTGTCAGCACATTCTAGAAGCTTCGAAACATTCTAGAATTTTCTTTTTAAGACCATAAAAATTTCCAGAAACCTACGCCCCCTTCCCCTCTGTTTACCTAACTTTCGAGAATTTCACTCGAGTGTATTTTTGGTTGGTTCTAGAACTCTCCGAGATCTTTGTTATGGTTCATTTCTGGTTCATACCACAATTTTTTTTTAATCTTTCTGCACATTCTTGAATCTTTGAAATTTCCAGAAATTTCCTATGCCCCGTTTTCCCTGGTGACCTAATTTTCGAGAATTTCACTCGAGTGTATTTTTAGTTCGTTCCTTCCTGAAGCTTCGTAACAACATTCTAGAATAGTTTGAAATGTAAGTATCTTTTTTGAGATTGATAAATTCTAAGTTTTTACAGTTTTTGCTGCCAAAATAATTACTAATTTTGGGCTTTTTACAATTGATAGCAAAATGTGCTACTCCACCACACATTGTTTAGAAACTGTATAGGATTGTGGCAGAATTTTCAGCCTATCCATTTCATAAAATATCATGAACAAAAAGTAATTTGGGACAGGTGATTAACAAAAACCAATATATTTTCGGCATGAAACAAAGAGATCGGCTAACTCATAATAATTGTCTAACCATCCCATCTCAAGAGCTGCCACCCCCTGCAGCTAAAATGACCCGACAAAAGCAAAGTGTCAGAGAAAACTGTAAACTACCAGGTCAAAAGGCATTTTAAAACCTATTTTCGACCGATTGTCCTTTGTGTAAACATTACGCCTAAATGTTCTTTTTACAGAATTTTCAACCTTAGAGACGATGGGTTAAAGTTAACTATGCCGTGGTGCTCATGATTTTACGCGTCCGATTCGTTTTAAGGAATATTAACGTCACTTCAATCAGAAATGAATTTTATAGGTGATATAAAAAATATTTCTGTGAATAATCATGAATGTCCAATTTGAAAATTTGTTTATTATGGTTCAAGTGTTTAAATTTTATTATAAGTTTTTTCTGAACGATAACTAAACGATCCAGTGCCGTGTGTTAAATTTTTGATACAAGGCAGTAGAGAATATCACTTTGTTTCTTGATCTTGATTGGTTAAATCGTGATTCAAGTATATCTAAATTCTACAATTGCCTACCAGCTGAATTGAGATCAATTTCAATTTCAATTACTTTTAAAAATGAAGTTTAAAGCTTCAAATCCACTGAAGGATTTCATTCAGGAAATAAATTTCTTGATTATATTAATGAATTGAAATGAAGGCTTATTTATATTAACATTGTAAATGTATGTATAATGTACACTCTGTATATGTATAGGTATGTGTGTATACGTAAGTGATATATACTAAGTATTTAATATTTTATTAATTTTGATTCCATTTGTGCAAACAAGTATGTATGTTCATAATTTTTACGTGTTTTGACACGACAAGAAATTGTAATGATGTAGGTACTAGTTGAAAATAAATATTGTTTTGTATTATAATAAACTTCAACCACACTAATCAACATCGACCTAATAGAACTCAACACAGCTTGCCAATATTGGAGACATCACACCTGTAATTCTAGATTATGAATACTCGCAAGAAAAAGTGTTTGATACTTTTTATTGGAATACATCAAGGGTGTATTCAGAATCTGTCCTTAGGGGGGGGGGTAGTTTCTTGAAATTTTAATTAGCGGCATGCAGCGGCATGCAGTGCCAAATTTTTTTTGAGGTAATAAGTCGATATTTTTTGTGGTAAATTGGTAGGACTAAATTTATTTATTTTTTCAAGTGACGAACAACATGCAAATAAATCAATATAACAAAAATTAAAACAACTTCGAAATGAATATATTGTATAATGAATAAGTTAAACATACATAATTCAAAATTGTTCACAAAATTAAATCTGATTTACTTTAATCCTAATCATATTAAACGCTCTTGGCTGATCGTAGAACGCAGCCGAGACTTCAGACGCTTCGGTGAGCAAAAACTCCGTTCGGCTGATGCAACACACTTACAGGGAGTGTTAATAAAATTTTCAAAAACTGTTTTATTGTTAGAAACAAATCTTTGTCACATGCCTTGTATACCCCAAGAACAGTTTCGTCTTTAGTATTTAAGGAACAATTTTTTTGCAAGTCCATAAATCCAGCTCTGCTTGAAGATTCAAATGAATCATATCCTGAGATTCGTCTGTTAGATTGCTCAGATAGCCACTGATACTTTTCTAAAACTCTGTTAACTGCTCTTTAATTTTATTAGTGCCAATCGACGGTACAACAGCATTCAAAATGAATATTTTCATTGATTCTTCATCAAATCTGAATTTCAAGTCATTATTCACATTATCGAGGATTTCATTATATACTGTTGTTCTTTAATAATCTTCTACATTTTCGGTTGCTACATTACTTCTGTGGGCTTGTCTTTTAGCGATTCGTAGGACTGACAATTCTTGTCCCAATTCAGGATGAATTCCTTCCATATCTTTATAAATAGTTTGTAGTTTCGATTTGAAAAACACAACAGATTCATGACGCTCTACCCATCTAGTTTCACAACCTGTCCATTAATTTTATTTTTCAAAATGCCATTTCTTTTAGCAGGCGAATTGAAAACACAACAACTTCTTCGATGGTCCCAAATGAATTTCTGACTGCCTGTACATTCGAACTTTTGGAAATTGATAAATTTAGAGAGTGACTGCTGCATGCAGATTTGATTGCGTTTGTAACTTTCCTCTTAAGTTATTATACTTCGTCAAGTATTTTATAACTATCTCAGCAAATACATATCCTGATAATATTGGTTCCATTGTAATATCACTAAAGTTATCCTGGTGGCAATCGATGAATCCAATGAAATCCTTATATAACTTGTCATTGTAAATATATTGCAAAATTATTGACGTTTGAGAAATATGACTCATATCATGGCCGAGATTACCGGTAGGAAATTCAGGTATGTAAGTTAATCTATATTATATATTTGGATGTTATTGAATTATTGAAATGGTAATAAACAACAACAACCTGTAATTCGAAAACATTGACTGTTTGAATTTGCAATGTGTTTGTAGGAAAAACACTATCCTGAAAATATAAATATGATTATTGATTTTTTCTTATGATGATTAGTTCTGGGGAGGGGTAATTACCCCCATTAATTGAATATTCCCTTGGAATACATAATACTATTATCATAAATACATTGAATATTATACGTATACACCTCTCTAAAAAAAAATGTGCTGAATCAGAATTTCTGAATATTTGTGGGTATAGGTGATTGGACAGAAATTCTTCATGTAACTATAGGTTTTCAAACATACTATTTTTGTTGTTAAAATTGTTATTAAGTACCGTCAACCGGCTGCCCCCTTACGAGCAACCCTCGAGAGACTTGTGTGAGCCTTTCAACGTGTGGTACCATGCACAAGGCCGGTGACGGACGGCTCGGTCAACCGAACCCGCGTACACTACCTACGCGCCACCAAGACCTAATCCAAACACCATACTTAGAATATCTGATGTTTAGTATGGATCCATTCTAGAAATAACATGTTTTTATTTCACGTTAAATATTTGTTGGGCATAACTACATGTCCAGATCACAGTTCGTTGGATGATAATAACAGAAACTCATTTTCCCATACTAGAAAAATAACAAATATTTTACCTCCCAAAAATAAAGGTCCACTCGCTAGCGATAAGATTCACGTCTTTTTCTGGCTAAACTCCATTGTAGCTTCAGATTCAAAGATGATCATTCTAAAAATAACTTATCCTGCCAACGTGAGGAGACTTTTTAGCTGAAAAATGTAGATGTAGATATACTAAACACGAAAGGTTTGATTGATCTCTTGTATTGATAATGGAACTAGACCAAGTAGTGGTACATGCTTTTACAATATTTTCATTGACTCATGGCTTGATATCAAAATCAAATAATATAATTTTGAAAAAACATTAAAGATAATTTCACAGTTGCTGTGACATTCTCCAGGCTCAACTTCTCTTATTGAAATTTGATATGACATTTGACAGCATTCAGTTCAAAATTTCAATGCAAATAAAGTGTTTGTAACTCCAGTCAGGGGCAAACGGATATGGGTAGACATAATCGTCCCTCCCCAACTTTTACGTCACTTTGTTTTCTTCTTTTTCTTAATTCTTAATATTTTTTGCACTATTCATTATCGAAAGCTTAAACGATTTTGAAGAGTAAGTGTCCACAGTCGTATTACTCGTTGGATAGTGCATGGCATCACCCGTTAAAAGGTAAGGGCTACGTCTTCCCTAGCTAGCACAAGTAACTCGAATACTTCAGCAGGTTGCTCGTAAGGTTGCGGCCGGTTGGCGGAAATGACATTTTTTTCAATCGGTACCCCTTCTTACCTATTTAAAGCACGCCACAGCGTGTACAAATCGAACTTTCAAAAACGCGCGTTTTTTAAAGTTACCATGGATACATCAACAATTTCAGAACAGTGAAGTCTGAATGACAATGTTATGATTATTGATCTGACAGGAGTACCTTGTAACGTCAAATGAAATATTACAAACAAATGAAAAACTTTTATTCAAACATTAACGAAAGGTATACTGATGTCACATCACGAATTCAACCATTTTACATTATAAGTTCTTATTTCCATTATTTGTAATAATGAAACCAGTATTTATGATTTCAAAGTGCACCAATTGAAAAAAATAACGTAAAGTATTCGTGGATAAGTCATCTTTCAAACACTTGCTTTATTCGCGCCTGTTTGAAAGACCTTTTTATCCACTTATACTTTAATATACTATTTTTTTCAGAAATAACGGAAATATTAAGGTGTTACTTCAGTGATAACAATTTACCATCGCGTATGATCTTCTAAAAAGCAATATTGATCGCATTATTGAAGTTGTTTTCAATAATTAAATTCATTCGAATAATAAAAAAAATTTAAAGTAATGAATGGACCGAGGAAAGGGTCTTGGTGGTGCCAAGGTACGCGGGTTCGAATCACCGCGCCATCACCGGTCTTGTGCATGCCATCTCACGTTTAAAGGTAAGGGCTGCATCTTCCCTAGCTCGCGCACTCTCGAGGACTTCTGAGGGTTGCCCGTAAGGATGCAGCCGGTTGACGGAAATAACAATTTTTTTACATTTTTTACATTCGATATATAAAATTAATCAAATGTAGCTCAGCAAAATACAGGGTGTATCTTAAATTATGTCAATAATTTCAGGTAGTGATTCTTCGTCACATTTTGTGAAAAAAAGTTCATATAAACGTGTGTCCTAACTTGCTTCGTTTCCAAGTAACGGGGTGCCACAATTTTAATAAAAAATCGGGTTTTCATGAATTACTCAAAACTCTTTACGCCGATTCTGGTTAAACTTCGTGTGTTTGTTAGTAGTGACAAGGGTCTTCTTTTCATGAAATTATATTTTGAATTTTAATTCCAGTGGCGTCGCAGTTAATACCCCATTACACAGAAACGAAGCAAGTTAGGACATACGTTTACATGAGCTTATATTCTTAAAATGTGACAATCACCTCCTGAAATTAATGACATTATTTAAGATACACCCTTTATATCCCAAATGTTATTAAAATGACCCGATTTCTCAAAGAAATGTATGACTATTTATAACTAATTAACCTGGAAAGAGTTTCAATATGATACAAATTCAAATCTCCAGCATTTATAATGGCAGAGTTTTCTCCGATATTCAAAGAATTAACAGCGACTTAGAAAATATTAAGAATTAAGAGAAAGGTGACTGGAGGAATGTATCATGCGTGGGTCAGAAGCCCTCTAGCGTTAAAAATCTTTGGGTGCTTGATCTCAGTTATTTTTAATTTTTTTATTGCTATAGCTATTCGTAAATGCTATGATTATGAAAATGTTAAAGAAAAGTATCACACGCTTTTTCAATATTGAAGTTAATTTTTAAAGATTACAAGGACAATGTGATGGTGGGGCAAGTGTGACAACTTCGTATGAATTGTTTTTTAATGTAGTAATGCTAGTGGCATCTCGTGGGCATATGTCTAAATTCCTTGAAACAGCCGTCTGTGTAAATATGAAATTTATATGGAAATAAATGGCGAACAACGATATCTGAATAGTTCGAAAAGGGGAACATTCTCCATGAAAATTGAAAGATGAAAAAAAAAATTTTTTTCTGTTACAGACAGATGGACCATTTATGTGGAAGCATAACATTTCCAAATCTATTTTGGTTTTTTCAATTCTGTATTGAATTTCTTTATGGTGTTATCGTTAAAGCTGAAGATAAACAAAAATATTGAAAAAGGGGAAAATTCTCAATGAAAATGGAAAAATGTAATTTATTTGTAATATCTAACAAAAAACAAATACTTCCCCGGCTAAATCCACGCTGGACATTGACCTACATCTGATAGATGTTGTGAAAATACTCTATGTAACTAAAGAAAAAATCTGAAAGTGAAATTCGCATTTTCATTCAGATAATTGATTTTTTAATTATCTCTAGTTTTCATTGAAAATTCATCAAATAAATTAGATAGGGAGAATGTATTAAAAAATATCACTCACAGAAATCGTCTTTTACAATATCTATCAGATGTGGTTCAATGTCCAGCGTGGCTTTAGTCGGGGAAATAGTTGTTTTCTGTTAGATATTACAAAAAAATGTTCCCCTTTTCAACATGAATACCCCCCAAGAGGTAATCTTGAACTATGGAAAATTGCGATTAAAGTTTATCTTTCAGCCGCAGATGATTCCACGACAGATCTTATGAACATCCTGTTCATATTTTCGAACAAAAATCAGTTTGTTTATGTTACTGCAATTATTAAACTTGGCTATTCTTTGTCTTTGTTTAGATATTCTTTGGGAAGCGATTAATACAAAGTAAGTGAATAAGTGTTACGACCGGAAAATAATACACATGCGAACAATTCAACAGTTTATTCTATACTGCCTTTTACAATGAACCTAGTCAGACTCAAGTCATGAATAATACATAGTCACTCTTTTATGTAATTACATAGTAACACTGATAGCGTATCTGCACGTTTCCTATCCTATTGAAACTAACATGAACAGGGTGCCTCCACACACCACCGCAGTTAGATATTAGGATGATGACAATAATAATACTCCATCAATAGAACTAATAATGATAGCCGTAATAATAGTGGTCCAATCGTAAATGGTTGTCACATAAGACCTACGTTGTTTTTTCAATTGTTATCTGAATTACGACTTACTCATCCTGTTCATATTGGATAGTGAGGCAAATGTGACCACATGGAAGAGGCAAATTTGAACTATTATCTGTCTTGAAACAAACTAGCTTCATCTTTTGTTTTCAGATCAGGAACTGAAAAACGAAAAGCGTTCGAGCAACCGAATATTAAGAAGATGATATAGCACATGCAGTGGCAGAGATAAGCAAAGTTGTTATCTCGACATACCGGGCACATAAGATAATTCGTATTTTGAGATATATTTTGAGATACATATGGAGAGTACTAACAATTTCTCCCGGACTGATATATAGAAGACACAGTTATTATGATAGTAGAAGATCCATGAGAGAGCGAATGATGGACTACTTAACTTTTAGATCCAACTTTGCAGAGCTGAACCTTTAAATCTCCAAAAGTTTATAACTTTCTTACTAATAAAAATATTTAAATTGTGCAAAAACCAAAAACTTATTCCTTCCCAGTATATTCAAATCATTCACATTTGATCCAAAAATAAAGCAGTTTGACTTAAGCCAAACTTCATTGTCACACTTAGGTACCCCCAAATACCTATACCGGGGTAACTAGGCACTTATCATCTATAGTTATTTTGATAACACTTTTAGTGATATTCGGGCGCATAAAAGTGGTTACTAGTCACCCGAACTACCGACAGCTAGTTGTCAGAAATCGAATAATGCGTCTGTTGGTTCCCTCGCAATTTTTTTTATTTCAGGTGTCCTATTCTAAAAATCATCAACAGTACAGTGTGGTAACTTTAATAACTCATACTAGTGTTTCGATAAGCTCATAGATATAACGCGATACGTCTTATTTGGGGTATCTGGGCCACATGTCTTCGAACAACTGGGCCATGATGCCCAGTTTAACCACTTTGCCTTCTGTGGTTCTAGAAAATGAGTAGAAATTACAGTCGGAAGACAGAAAAGGGCACAAATCGTGTCAATTATACGAGAGAACATCTCGCTCAAAATATACTGAAGTGGCCCAGTTACCCTAAACTTTTGGTAACTTGCTCACTATCGTTTTATTACATCCCCTGTAACTAAATTATAGTTTGAACTGACCTTTATATTTAAGCATAACGGATGGATCACTTAGCTAGAACGATTTACAATGCATCCAGGTTAGAAAATGTACTGGGGTGGCCTAATTATTACCCCATAATTCCGGGTAAGAGAGCCACTACAACATATTAAATAAAAAAATTTAAAAAAAAATGAACACTATGAAACCGGTTTGCGTGCAATTGAGTAAACTGATACTTGATGTACCTATATACATCTACTTTGAAGGCCATACCATAAAATCAGTAATTTCCAGTCCTACATTCAAATCAATACAGAGTGATGTAAAAATGTGGCCCAGTTACCCACATTCACCTTATGTGATGTTATATAATTAAAATAATACCCAGAGTTGAAAGTATGTTGTCAAGTATCTGAAGACCATAGATAACAAATATCCCAGATAGCACACAGGACGTCTTCGGGACGTCCGGTTTATGTCAATTTTCGGTTCGAATGTCCCGAGCTATCAAAAGGACGTTTTCAGGGCGTCCAGAAACGGGCATCTTCTGGACGTCCAAACATGTACGTCTCTTAGAGGTCCGACATTCTTTATTTTTCCAGAAGAAGTCGGAAAATATTTGTATCTATATGGAGTATTTATTATATAAGGTTGATGTTTACCGATATGTTTCAATGAACAAAATTCATAAAATAAAAAAATATGTGAACAAAGTGAATTTCGAATATTAACATTTTTCTGTTAAAAAAAATTATAAAATGAAAATTTAAAAAAGGCGCCTTATTTTGATGTTGTCATGCTGTTGCCCCCCAATTAGTCACATATAAGTATCACAATTTCGAATAGATCCGACTCCAACATTCTCGATTCAGCTTTCAGATAAGCAGCATCTAGCTAATCTAGCGTTTCTACTGGTTTGATTGTAGTGTTCTGCATTCTGCACGTTTAATATTATTATATAGTTCTAGGTACGATGAATATATTGTAGTAACTAAACAGTGAACAGTTGTGTTGTTTCAATAAAATCTAAAATCTTGTCAAACATCCTGTCAAGAAAACAGACGCTGGCTTTGGATTTTTCTGCAAGTGTGTAAAGTTAAAAGTGCGAAATAGTGTAAAATGATGAATGTGTTTTTTATTTGTAGATATCAGGCAGTCACGTTGTATTTATGGGTGAGTAGAGATCGAATTAGAAAATAGATAATAGGTACCTATACCTACTTTAAAGAAGAACATGATGAAACATAACCTCCAAAAACACAATACAATTTACCAACTTTTCTGTTATTTAAGGTGCTGCAGATAAAGCAGGATTGTCGCAGAATTATACTGCAACTGAAAAATCAATTCAATTGTGGCCGAGCGGATGAGATGAGTGCTGACCAGAACAAAAAAAAATTAGAATAGACCGCTTGATGTGATATCGAGCAGTATTTTTTAATTTTTGTCACAATTTTATTTATTTTTCTACGTTCATGCAAAAAACAAAACTTTATTGAACTATATTTAGCCCATTTTCTGTGAGATTGTATTACGTTTTAAATAGTTGCATGTTTCATCATATTCATTATATAATGGACTATGAAATTACTAGAAAATGCAATTTGTTAAAAATAAAATTATTTCCTTCGAATATCATCTGAATTACACAAAATGTTTTTGAATTACTTTTAGCAGATAGATTTAAACAAACAATGTCTTCCTTCCAGTTTAGTGCCACCTAAATGAAACATTTTCTGGTTTTTGCATGAACGTAGAAAAAATATTGTATGAAACTCGTGCAAAAAGAGTTTATTGCACTCGACGTGTTGTCCAACTCGGCCTGCTACTTTTTGCACTTGTTGCATAAATAATTATTTTTCTACATTCATGCAAAAAGCAAAACTTTATTGAACTATATTTAGTGGAAAAAGAAGTTCTTTATTGCACTAGTGCAATAAAGTTTTTCTTGAACTCATCTGTCATTCTACTTCAACGTGCTGTCATCCTACTTCAACGTGCTGTCATCATGACAAACATAAACGTTCAAACCTACTACATATTAGTACATATTCTGTGAGATTGGCAAAACGTTATTTTATATTATTTTGTATTAATGTTAGCAGCCAGACTTGAAAAAATAATGTCTTCCCGAGTATAACTCCATAATCAAAACTGATCCGCTTTGTGCTAAACCGCCTACATGCATAGAGCAAACTGTCTGTACTATGACCACACCTCGTGATAACATACGCGCTCACGGCTACTATGATTTTAATTTTTATAATGCATCTGTAGTTACAGAAACGCCAGTCAAAAATTATTTCTGACAATAATTACATAATTGAAAGTCTCGAAATGAGTAATAATAATGGAAAAATAGATGATAGTGATTTGTTTCAATGCAAATCGATAGTAATAATTGATTATAATAATTAATTTTTTGCTTTTTGCATGAACGTAGAAAAAATGTTGTATGCAACTCGTGCAAAAATTGTTTATTGCACTCACTGTTTGCACTTGTTGCATAAATAACTATTTTGTATTATGAGTACTTACTGTTTATAAACCTGTTATTCTTCAGATTAATATAGAACAAAACCAGTAATTTTTCAGATTAATATATAAAACGTTTTGATCGTGATTTTCATTTTATTTGTACTTACTGGCAATTTTCGAGATCTTTTATTGATCAATTTATTGATCTATCAGTGATGTGTTTATCATTATCGGTGTCTGGTCACAAATTAACATTATTTATGATAGAATTCAAAATATGCAAGAAAAATATGTTTTTGAACCTACGTACGATAAAGGTCTTTAAATGGTCCTGTTCAGAAAATGGACTTAAATAGGACCTCCTATGGACATCTGGTTTTGTAACGTCGTATGTCCATAGGACGTCCATGGGACGTCCGCCGGCCGAAAAATGGACGGGACGTACTTGTGCTATCTGGGATCAGATCCTTAGCAATCTCTAAAATCTTTCAAAATCAACGTGGGTTCACCTTATTACTATAAAAGCGTGTTTCTTCAGTTTTTTTTTTACTACCCTTATTTTTTCTATCATTACTTCTTTCCGTTAGGAATAGATAAATCCGGAGAGTGCCCTAGACTATTTACCCAAATAACCCACCCCACGATCGTGCGGTAAGTATGACTATTGGGTACCAGAATCATGTGCCCTGAGCAGACGCAGTGTACAAAGGATGACTGCTTGCATTCTTTCATTCGCATTGCGTATAAACTGTCGATAAAAAAATGGCAAGCTCGAGGAAAAGACAAAGATATAGTGGCAGAAAATAAAGCCAGAATTCAGAAAGAGTTTAAAGATCGCTGTGGTCTGATTGACGACACTCCAAAGCCAGGTTTCGGGAACACCAATGGATGGCAATACGGCAAGCTGATTCTTCAAAAATGCAGAGTTGTCATCAGAAATAACAAAAATTGATTTGGTGTTAATAAACATGAAACGGCAAGGTATTTTACCTCTTTGTACCCTTGGTACGTCACCAACACCATGCATAAATATTTAATACATGGAGCTGAGTGCAGTATCCTGTGCACTGTTACCTATTGGACATTTGAGTGAAGAAGCTTAGGAAGCACGGAATAAGGATTTTGAAAGATACAGAGAACACAATTCAAGAAAGCGTAGTAGATCAAAAAGTAATGAATATTTTCCAGAAAGATCATAAAAAAAAGGAAACATGAAAAAAATCCAGTGGAAGCAATTTCTGAAGAGATGTCATCTCCATTCGATTCATCATCATCATCAGAAGAAAAAGAGGAGGAAAAATAAACTGATGATGACACCGATGCTGATTTCTGAATCGAAATATGTATCGGTGATGTTTTCTTATGGAGGAAAGTTATTCATTAAAATTCTCTATCAATAGTAACCCCGAACTTTCTTTCAGATAACATTGATTCTCTGCCGGTAACGGAACCTTTCCTGCCTTTTTCACACTTCCATTTATCAGTGGGCTCCATTCTATCTTATACTAATACCAATTTTGCCCCACTGTGCGCCGTCCCTAATATGGAATCTAGAAAAAAAATACGGAAAAAACCCGAAAAAAAAAACTAATGACATAAGACTAATTGGTTTTAGAGACTTAGTCGAGTCCTGTCGTGGTTTTCCAGAAACATGCCTCCATGGTTTTGGTATATACCGGAGGGCACAACAGCTCCAAGTATGTTTTGCAGTGCTTCAGATTCTTTCTGCACCATCGCATAGATCCCGTCTGGCTCCGGTGATTTGAATAGTTCGAATGTGCCTAACTGCCCATTGAATTTTGTCATAGGTCACGACCTCCTTTACATGTACGTATAAACGCTATATCAATGGCGTCGATATGGGAGGGGTAATGGGGTAATTTCCCCCCCCCAATAGTACTATACTAGTATTTTTAAATTAAATTGAAGCCTTCGCCCCCTAAGAACAAAAATTAAATCCTTTACCCCCCATAAAAAAAAGAATAGCGACGCCCTTGCGTTATATAGCGTGACAGAATTATTTTCGAAAATTCTTGAACGCCTTGAAGGTTCATTGTTCCACATCCACTCGCGTCCAGATGGATCAATCTCAAACCACTTATAACTCTCGGCTTATCGGAATGCAGCGCGACGTGCGATGTGTTATGCTCCAAATAATCACCCAGCAATCTATGAGGCATTTTGAAAAAAGCAGCTATAATAGTTGTTGCTGTCAAAAAACTGACCAAGGATCTCGGAATTCTGGAAACAGAGCATCAATTCCCAATTGGGTGGTCTCTAAAAGGTATTATTCACACAAGTCTAAAAAAATGGATTTTTTTGACTCATTATAAAATATCTGCGATCAGATCTAATCATACCGGCAATGATCCATCACAGAAAAATTAAAATGATGCTCAGGGCTATACAAGAAGAGGAATACAGAGTATATAACAAACTTCTCTCATTATTCGACTCTGTCGAAATTATGCGTTTAATTCACCGAAACTCTCCGGCACACTTTTTGAAATTTTACTCTTTCTCTGGGAGTCTATGCTGCCGAGGGGTGCTTTTCGCCTATTGCGGCTTCATTCATAGGACGAGACGATAAATCTCTGATTATCATTTGTTGGATGGTACAAGATGACTTTCTGGCCTATCCTAATAGTAAGGTGAGAGGTAAGAACCTTGAAATATGCATGTATGGAGGTAGTCATTCCCAACCAAATGAAGGATAATATTCAATGTTTTATTCCATGCATGGCATTACACGTTGAAAGGTTGCTAGCATAGCTTCCAAGGATTGCTCTTAAGGATGCAGCACTTTCAATAGTGTTCTTGGGAAACATTGTACAATTCAATGTCCATAAGGGGAAGTAGTCCCACTTCTGAAAAAAAATGTGCATGATTTGAATCTCAAAGCCCAGCTTACGCAGGAATTGTTAAGTATTTGGAAACTTTTGACACATTTAGGATGCAGAAAAACTCAGTCATGATTTTGAGTTTTTCTGTATCGTAAATCTATACCACTCCACTTGAGGCACAATGAACTTCTTCTACCACAGGTTTTTTTCAACATATTGAATGAAGGAGCAAAATCTGAGTATGAGTCTGTGAAGTTCAAATTCAGAAATTTAACTTTGTTGATAGGTATACCATTCATACACCAACGTCAATAATTTTTTGAAAAAAAAAAAAATTCTTAGCAGTATGTGGGGGGCAGAAAATCTTGGGTGATTTATAAATGAATCAAGAAAAATCAAGACGACTCAGTAAAAGTTCCGGAAGGGGGTTAGGGGTAGCTAATATACTTTTTGAGGGTTGGATCTTGGTTTTTTACGATTTGTGGCTGAAATATGCATTCTATTGGAAAATTTAAATTCGTATAAAATCGAAAAATTAATATTTTGCTCTGAAAAAATTACAGCTCATTTATACACTAAAAAGAGCGTTTTCACCAAGTTTCATGAAAAACATGTTTTTTCTGAGAAAAATTAAAATAAAAAAAAACGAAAAAGAAAGTTTGTTAGCGTGTTTCTCGTTATTTCGATGTTATGTTGAAATATGACTGATACAAAAGTTTCAGTTATCAATTATCTATAACTTTCCATCAGAACTTTTTCTGATAGATTGCATATTTCAGCCACAAATCGTAAAAAACCAAGATCCAACCCTCAAAAAGTATATTTACTTATAAAATTAGAGTATATATTATAGTTTACTTATAACTTACTCTAACTTTACGGACCATCCATATACTGCTAAGAATTTTTTATGAATTCGGGTACTGAAAATTGCTTTGGGCCTGGTCTATTACTGTAAATTATTTCAGCAATACTATTATACTAGAACTATATTAAAATTTAAACTCTATTTCTTTGTTAGTACTTTATTTCATTTAATGGTGTATACAGTTGTTGTCATATCACTCCAACGTGCCAAGTGAATAAAAAAATGAGATTCATGTTTTAGTAGATTTTACATAATTTTGAACAAAGGCTCAGGCTGTGGTTGTTAACTGGAAAATATAGCATTTTAATGAGCAGATAGGTACTATACACCATGCCCATTTATTCCGAGAAACAACACACAGTTCAAATCTATCAGAAAAGATGAAAACACTTATCTATTATAACTGAATGATCACGTTTTGTAAAGTCATATTTTAAATAATATTGTGTATTCAATAGGAGTTGTTTGTAAGCCTGTATTCAAAAAAATATATTATAACATTTTTTCAAGTGTTACTGTTGTTATGAACTTATTTTGACAAGCATAGGCAAACAAGTCATTTTATAACTAAGGGCAAATTTATACAAAAACTACAACTCATATATGTAAAAAAAAATCATAGTCTTTTCTGAACAAATAAGATATCACAATACCATCACATTCCACCAAGCTTGAAATATATAAATGTACAAATTTTGGAGATATCTCAAGCATTGTAATTTGAAAAAATGCTGATCGGTAAGAAGTCTGTTAAACACCATCATCATCATCAGGTTTATGGAAACGTTTCAAATGATAAAGCATTTCTATTTTCCAGGAAACCAAATTAAATATAATGTGATTTTCGAACAATTTAATTCAGTGGGGAAATATGTTAAATAATTATTCAGTCTATAAATAATTTCTAGAGGATTTGGTTCATGCTCCAACTTCATACAAAATATAATGCAGATTCTGGAGTAATATACCGTGTCTTCTTTTTGTTATAATTAAGACAGTTTTGGGAATAAAGAAATATTTCTCGTTAACAGCTAACCTAGTAACATGTACCCAAGCCTTGCCTGATATACAAATGACCTCATTTTGTTTATGGAGAATGTTCCTATATTGTATTGAAACTTGCATAAAGCACACATCCAGAGGTTAACCAGAACATAAAAGCATGTGTGAATAGAGTTAAGACTTCCACCCTGAACAGTAACATGAATAGTAATTTATGTAATGAATAAAGAGGCATTTTTTTAAAAGTAGGAGATATTGTCGTAAATATAATCATCTTACTCAGATGTTTCTTTTTACAATATTTGTATAACAATATTTTTACACAATTAGTGACTACAGAAAATAGGAACTATCACTTTGACAGGATTTTATTGTCATTCGGATCTATTTGTCAGTGCTGTGGCATAAAATATTAGGCATTTCAATATGCTGTGAAAGCAAATTCAAGATGGCTGCTGGACCAAAACAAACCAAACAGCTGATTGAGTTACTTCTGTTTCGACTTGGTTTCGAATAGTTTTTCTTGACTTTGGTGTTAGAAATATGTTTTTTGAGTTTGCGTTGTTATGTGTTATAGCCTATTTGTATAAAAAACTTATACTGACGGGGAACTGAGCATCTAACCAGTGATACCTGATCAACTGGTTGATGGCATTGAGATAAATGTAACATTTCAAATGCGAGCATGTTCAGTCGACATACGCGCGAGCGTGAAATTCACAGCTCGGGCCTACACTTGGTCCTTCCGCCTGACGTAGCTACGTCATGCGTGATAGCATGGTGTTGAATCATGATTTTCACATGATGCGCCTGCGCGTTTGAGCGGTAGACCATGTTACGTAGCCAAATGTGAAGACTATCAACATGCCAATACAAACGCCTCGGATGCGATTGATAAAGAGACACACATAATCGTTCAGTCGCCGAAATCGATAATCCCACAGCAATGGTTTGCATTAAAATATGTTCTAGTTTTACATTCGAAAACAATTTAAAACAATTCTTGGATGCTCTCTCAGCTCGGAATACAGGGTTACAAATGCACATTTCAGAAACCTCTACTCCACCATAGGATTTGCACATATTTGCATATTTCTGAAATGTTATTTATTAATTTTTCAATAAGCAGCAATGGCAACAACGCCTGATATGTTCTCATACCCGTTCATGTTGTTACTGCTACGGCACTAAGATAACCAGAGTACTTGAAGCTCCTGCCAATTTAATAATAACTCTGAATGAAACAAACTTGTAAAACGAATCTAACTAGATGAACACCCTAGCTGACTGCAGTTATAAGAAATACAATAATTGTTCACTCTGGTTCTGAAGAATCTGAAGTTGATACGGGCCATTACTATACCTGGGCAAAGACAGAACGAACTGAAAGTGAATAATTTGAACATCATTTCACAAATATTGTCTGTATAAGAAAAAAGAGTAAAATCTACAAAACCTCTTTTCATATTTGGATATCATCATCAAGACTTGATATGTCCTTAGTTCTGCGGTGTTAGCTAGAGGATTGTAGACGACATTCTCTAGCTTACACAAGTCTCTTGAAAACTTCTGACGATTGCTTGTAAGGAGGCAGCCGTTTCACAGAAAGAAATAATTTTGAACAAAAAAATTCATGTCTGACAACCCACGAAGATGCAACCTGGTCGGTAGATCCGAAGCCTTCAATTGGTCATTACAGACCCTGTTAAAGATATTTAGTGGTCTCCAAAAAAATATGTAATATGTATTAGCGTTATGTTCGGTAGACAAAAGTATCAGAATTGGGAATTTTAAAGCCCAACCTAGCAAAGTTTGAAAGTTCACAAAATATAGTGCACAGCAATTATTTTATTGTAAGAAACGGTGATGATGGTTTCGTATAAAGGTTGTATTTTTTAGGTCATATCATTATTTGACATCTTGAGAACTGCAATAAATACGAAGTGGGTTAAATAGGACATTTGCGCATTTTATGGGACAATCAACTGATGTTTCGAAATACATTTATAAAAATGAAAACAGAGTATTTCTTAAACGAAACTAACACCATATGTGATCATGGGGAGGAACTAATAATATATTTCAACATTAGTGTTACACATCAAGATGGATGATAAACAAGATAGTACTGACCACAACGATTTTCTTGTGAAATAATCCAAAAAAGAAACTTATATCTTTGTCTACAGATACATTACACATTCATTATTATTTTCAACATATTTCTGAAGTGTTTATATCTTGAATATGATTTCACTTTCAGTCGCATATGTGTACAATGGATTCTCAAAATGAATGAGAGTAATGAATTATTCAATGAGAGAATGAGATTTGCATGTTCCTCTTGGAAATTTGCTTCTACTTGGGACAGAACAAGAATCACTTGATGAAGCTGAAAATTTTCTAGATACGATACAATATGGAAATATTTCAGGTCGAAATCTCTCTGAAAAACAAATAAATGGGTGACCAGTAGCTTAGCGGTCTAAGGCGCAGGCCGTTTGGAACTTCAGCAGTTAGAGAGATTTTTTTCTCAAATACTCAATATTGGATGGATAGGTGACCACATGCCTTGTTGAAAAGTAAGTGTATTGTGAGTTGTCTAGATACCAATCTTGTCTAGTGAAAGTTTGGATTGTACACCGACCACCCGAGGTGGAGCTGTAGGTTTTCTGGATTTTCCTACAGCTGAAAAGTGAATACGCCACCAAAAATCAGTAAGTCGCCCGGAGCGCCACGGCAAATAATAATTGAACTTCCAGCCTCAGTGCCAGGTCTCCCGATTATATTGGGTCTTGAGATCTATCCCGATTTGAACAAGGCATCTGCATTGCGAGAAAGGAAACCCAAAATGTTGAACCGATCTTTTTTATAATAATAATAATACTCACTCATAGATACGCGCAAAGAAAAGAAAACAGGCTAGTTTAGATTTTTGCTTATCATTCTATTCTAAAACTATTTTTGATATTTCTGATTTCGCATCATTTGCCATTCTCAAGATTCAAAAACTGCCATCATGAAAACAGTTGCCGTCAAAGAGAGAAAATGAAGCTTCAAGTTTTTCTAGGGCCATCGAAGAGTTTTGGAATAAAAAAATGAGATTATTCATTGAAAATTTGAAAAATTTCATTGTAAGGCATTTTCAAATACAATTGTATCTAGTCTATAGAGGACAATAATAACGTATGTGCTTGAAAAAGACTAAAAGGCGGTTGATAACTGCTCAGAAGTTTTTATAATATTTACAGTTTTGGAAAAAAACTAAATTAGTATGAAGCAAATTATATGTTGGTGAGTTTTCAAGTAATATTAAAGTTGAAATATTTAATTGAAAATTAAACACATTTTTAACAAAACTCGTCGTTAGTTTCTGACAAATTGGGCAAAAACATGTTTCGTTCTTGGACATGAAGTCACTGAGATTTTTTAAAATCCTGTTTTTTTTTGTTTTAGGTAAACCTCCAGGTTCAGTGCGGTGTCTCACAGGTTGGGAAATACCGCTCTTTTTCATTGCGTTTTTTTTTACACAAGATATCTAAATTCACCTGTAATCGATGATTTAAAATGTAAAAATAAGTTTCTGGACAATATCAAACGAAGAAGTTCTTTTATTTTGTCTGTTCAGATTTTCCAGGTTTTTTATTGATCTGAGGTTCCACCTCATGGTGGAAGCTAGCTGCTGACATAAAAGTATGTCCCGGATCAAAATAAAATACAAATTTTTCATGTTCATGTTCAATTTCAGACCATTAGGTTGACACTTGACAATCAGTGTGAGAACTAAGATTAAATCGCAATTCTTCAGTTATTCTAAATAGATTAAAAAAATTATGCGATATTTTTGCTTTTTAAGAGGTAACTTAGCCTGCTACCAACCTAATGAGACAAAAATTTCAGAATCTGATTTTTATGTAGATACGGCACTTGTTTTCAGTAGTGTTATATTCATCAATGTTCGAGGGTTATTTGGATAAAAATTTTTTGCTAACCGATACTTATTAAAACTGCAATAGTCTATAAATGCTTTCCATACAAATTTGTTATTGTAAACAGTATATTTTGATACATTTGATACGAAAATTTCGTTAATCTTCTCGTCAGTATTACAGCCAAATCATGTCATCACTGACATTTTGACGTTATTGAATATTTGAAACTTCAAAATCGAAATAATTCAAAATATGTATATCCATAGCAACGTTCCTGAGAGTGAAAACAGACGGTATGGTCTGCTATCAGTATAATGTTGTTCTGATTGGTTGTATTCAATCACATGACCTCAGTTTAACTAATTTCATTGGATTTCCGCTCAAGCAAAAAATTTTCAGTAATAATAACCCAAGGACATTGATAATTATAGCAGATTCCGAAAGCAACAAGCTTGAGGAAGTCCTTATATTTATAATGTTTGAGGGTTATTCTGATAGAAAATATTTTGCTAACCGATACTTTTTAACATTGCAATAGTCTATAAGTGCTTTCCATACAAATTTGTTATTGTAAACAGTATATTTTGATATATTTGATAAGAAAATTTAATTACTCTTCTCGTCAGTATTACAACCAAATCATGACATCACTGACATTTTGACGTTATTGAATATTAGAAAATATATGAAAATATGTATATTCATAGCAACGTGCATGATAGTGAAAAAAGACCGTATGGTCTGTTATCAGTATAATGTTTTTGTGATTGGTTGTATTCAATCAAAAGACCTCAGTTTAACTAATTTCATTGAGCTTGAGCAAAAAATATTCAGTGTAATGTGGTTCTGTTGGGAAGTATTCAATTAGATGACCTCAGTTTAACTAATTTCATTGGATTTCGGCTTGAGCAAAAAATTTTCAGGATGACAGAATAGCTGTACAACCTAAAAAATACTGACTGAAAGTAAAATTATTATCATATGATGTGAGACAATATTGATATTGTTAGCTTTTTATAGTGACCCTTTCTTGATGTGAATTCATTCTTCACTACATATTTATGCTGGAATGGTTTGGACATAGACTCGTATCATCCAGATCGGAAACTATTTCAGATCTTCGCTTGAGCATCAGAGAGTATTGGCCATCCTTAGGCGTCTTTTCTGGACCATTCAGAGCATATTTCTTGATGAATTCCATTGCAACTTCAGTTGAAACTTTTGACATCTCAAGGCGATGTCCCCAAGTCACTAATGCGAGAGGCTGGAAAATAAGATTATAAACGTTAAGAAAATATCTGTATTTATAATAATAATGATAATAATTTTATTTGTCCACTGAATATTACAATACAATACAGGTACTATACATTATGGCAAATACAGGGTGTTTCTGAATTAGAATGTTCGAATGAGGAGTCTGCACTAATCAATTCTGATTTGTACCAAGGAAAATCCCTTTGGAAATTCTGATAATGAAAACAAGTTTGACAAACTTCCTGGTCCTTTGATAACCATGATAGATGATTATAGTCCTTGCCAAACAATGTTATATCACTTTACTCGCATCCACCTGTAGTGACAACTCATCATCAGATATTCTCACTATCGAGGTGCTGCTGTACGTTTTTTGGGTTTTCCTACAGCTGAAAATCAGTCGCCCCGGAGTGCCACGGCAAACAATAAAAATAACCTTCCTCTACCCGCACAGGCTATGCCTTTGCGATCACTCTACGAGTGTTTGTCAAGGATTATTTTTCTTGTTTTTCAATTGTCGAAAATGTCGAAGTCTACTCCAAAAATATGAAAAAAATTCATTTTTATCACCATGTATCTCGAAAACCAAGCCGTTTGGGACATATGTTTATATGAACTTTTTATCCTGAAAACTTTCAAAGAATCACCCTTTGAAGTTTGTGAGAATATTTGCTAATCAAATTTCTTTGTTATGATACATTGGAAATGTTTGCATCGATATTTTCATTGTAGCTCTTGAATCGTACAAGTAAATGAAAAACTCCAGGAGAACAAAAAGATGTTATATAAAACAACATTGATTACTCATGTCTCACAATATGTCAGTAACGGCGGAAAAAAAATTCTGAAGGGTTGAACAAGGCTTGACTCTGAAAGAAGGAGGACCCTGTGAATTATTTAAGAAATGAATTATTTTGTATCGTCCGTACTATTGAATGGGTTGTACACGCCTAATTTGAACTGATTATTGTCGAAAATGTCGAAGTAAACTTGAAAAAATCTTGAAAAAAATTTATTTTCATCACCCTGTATCTCGAAAACCAAGCCGTTTGGGACATATGTTTATATGAACTTTTCGTCCTGAAAACTTTCAAAGAATTACCTCCCGGAGTTTGTCAACGTACTTAATTAACACCCTGTATATACAGCTTAAAAATGCCATTGTACTACTCTTTTATACTTCATTAGCTTATACAAGATATTTCTTGCCGTATAAAAAACAGCTATTTTCTAATCCCATACAACTCTTATGGAAAACACCAAAGCATTCGGGGATCTCGTTTAAATGTATATAAGAATCCCTTAACAGACAGTTAGACAACAAGTCATAGTAAAACCAAACCAAAAACTGTACAAATAGTTTTCCCTTAAGGTACTGGGCCCCATACTATTTCTGATCTACATAAACACTATACTTCAATTAACAGATTCATCTCTTAAAATCATCTCATATCCAGATACACGGTTATAATATTTTCCGTCGACAGTTCATTTATGATGTATTTTAACGCACTCAAAATCGTTGATTAATGACCCCCGTTAATGAATGATTTTCTATTAATCAACGATTTGATTATATGCAACCCAACATACATTGCTCTTATACATTTTATATTGGTTAGTACTATATCTGTCATTATTTATTTCTGTCAATTTTTAAATAAAATTTCAGAAAATGTTCATTACACCAGTTGTCACTCAAAACCATATATGGTCCCGTGGCGTAATGGTAAAGTTCACCTGGCATGCAACACTGAGGTCGAGAGTTCAAAACCCACCGAGGGTATATATTTTTTTTTAATTCAATATGAAAATAAATAATAAAAAATAAAATAAAACTACCACTGAGAAAAATTAAACTATCTTTGAGTAGAGCTCCGCTCACGTGTTAAATTATCTCGATTGTTAATCGCCCTTATTAATACACTTGTTCGTTAAATAACCATTAATGGTAATTCCTGGGCTGTGAAAAATAAATCGAAACATTTTATGAGAGCAGTAAAACAATGGCTAAGCATGTATCAGCTTTCAATAAATTCAAGTTAAACTCACTACCTATCCTTTTCTATTACTAATGTAAATAGACCTTACTTTGAATGTATTAAAGTTGAGAGAATAGAAGAAGAAATCAAGGAGAAACAAGAAATGAAGTACTTGGGTATAATGATGGACCAATATCTGAAATGGGACAATCACGTTGATTATCTATCAAAGAAAGTTAGAAAATTAATATATAAATTTTATGAGTTAATAGAATTTCTTCCAAAGAAACTGTTACTCTAATTCCTTGCAAAAGTTGAATATTATAGAAAATTACATTCTAAAAAAAGTATACCCAAAAAAAAGATGCTTCCCCACTTCGTAACTTTACTCCAGTGAAATACTTGATATAAAATAAAATCACTTTATTTTCGCAACGTTAGTGAATATGCTTTCAAACAAAAAGCACACTTCCAGAAGGATGTTATAAAATCAGCAAGAAACATTTAATAATCACTCGAGAATCCCTCTATGCAAAAAAAAGTATTATTAAAAAATGTATAACCTATATTTTGCAAAAAACGTTCAACCTCATACCCTCCGATATGAGAGCAAAAAATTGTGAAATTATTTAAATGTAAGATAAGAAATACATTTAAAACCAATATACCAAATTTATAAAATTCTAGAAAACAGTTAGTAGTACTTCATAACTACTTCTCTGACAGTTACGTTACTATCAAATAAATTTAATATCGCCTTGGAAATAATACTTAATATAGTTTCATATTTTGTTCAAAATGCACATTACCAGTGTTCATTTGCTAAGGTGCACTGGTAAATAATTTAGCTCTTGAATTTAATGACATTAAAATGTAAAAGGTATATTGGATATAATTTGATAAAAATATTGAATATGATCATATACACTTATAATAATAATAATAATAACTGGTACAGGAGGATGCGAGTATTCATGGAGTTCTTTCAGAGAAGGCTGACATCTGGCATATCAACTCTGCCGTGTATGACGCCGCTCATGCTCTGTCCCAAACGGTAAGGAGGAATACCGCCCCTCTGGTTGGAAGGCATGAGAGACACATACACAAGATGGAAGCTAATATCTGGTCAAGTCAGAGTCCAAACAGAGCAGGTAATCTTCAGAAGGGGCGTATTTCAGGGAGACTCCCTCTTCTCTTATGCATCTCACTAATGCCAGGATAACCCGTGGATACAACCGGGCACCCCCAGCAGCCGGAGGCATAAAGTAACCCATTTATTTTATATGGATGACGTCAAAGTGTATGCCTCTGGAGAAAGACCTACATCAGTTCTTAAGGGTGGTGCAAGAGTACACGCGTGCTATCGGAATGGAGTTCGGAGTTGACAAATGTGCCACGGTTCATCTCAAAAGAGGACGATGCGAGGGATACGGAGAGAATGTCCAGCTCGTAGACGACGGAGAGACGTATACCTATTGGGAGTGGAGCAACGCCGCTACCAAGAGGTAAATAGCACAAACTCCGACAGATCTGGTCATCAGAACTGTCGGGGAGAACCAAGTTGCTGCGACAAATATGCTTGCCGTTCCGATTCTACTCTAATCCTTCGGAATATTGAAATCAGGAAGAGCTTCGGCAACTCGACTTTTGGGTTTGGTATGAACAAATTGTATGTAATGCTGTTTTTTTCACGTTTTACTGCGTCACTAACGTAGTTGCGTAAATTTACATAGTAATGTCTCCCTGCTGGTGTTTTTTCCTTAAAATATTTAGCTCTATCACGGGTTTTCATCATCAAGTTGATATTATAAGTTATATTATTCGGGGAAGCTTTATCTTTTCTGCTTGCAGTACAAATAGGAGCATGTTTGTCAAAGAGCATAATGATGCATTCATTGAGAAAGTTGACTTTAGAATTAATTCCTGCATAGTCACATTCTGACCCCATGGTTATCAGCATCTTGGGAAAAAAGTTCGTGATTGAAATTCCTAAAATGTCTATAAAAAATCAAGTCATCATGAGTATCTTCACCTTTGAAATAAATATCGCAATATACCATTAGATGATCAGTTATACCATTCATATCAAGTGTATTAGAATTTCTAACCATTACATCCTTACTAATACAAATAACATCAATCAGGGATTCAGAAGTTGCTGTAATCTGAGTAGAATTTTCCACAATTTGATTAATATCGAAACAAGAAACTAGGACAGTGAATTGTTGAGTATCGCGATAGTCACAGTTTAACAAATTAATATTAATATCACCAACTAACACAACCGCAGATGTTTCCAAATACACTCGTTCCGGTACATCACTCCTGCATACAATCCTCTACATGTGTTCCTGGTGGGCGATAAACATTTCACAGGCTACTTTTTGTTTGTTTATATTGATTATAATCCATAGCTTTATTTGTATTTATACAGTAATTTGATGAAAAAACATATACCTCCACCAGCACGGTCCATATATACCAAATTGAAGTCAGATATAGTAACAAATTTATCTGGATATTCTGGTGCAAGCCATGTTTCCGTGACTCCAATTATTAAGATTTTGTTATTATTGATTGAGTCTTTGAAGTCACCAAAACAATTATTCAAAGAACGAATATTCACGTGACCGAATCTTATGTTGAGTTTTTTTGATTTAATAATAAAAGGAACGTCATAAATATATTTGATATATATGTCACCCTCGCTATTTTGTTTCCGTTCGTTAAGTTGCAAAAGAACCTTTTTCAAATATTCACGTCGACGAATTGTCTTACCGGTACTAATCTGAACATTTAATTTTTTTTTTTTTTTAGTTTTGTTTATTTTTCAATACCATATTGACATCTTTTCATCTATTCAGAATTACTTTCAGTGGTGATGACTGAACACCTCTTCTGCCAATCCTGAACTTTCTATCGTCAGTATTCACTGACTCACTCCAATTATATCTTCGGCACTTATCAAATCGGAGACTTGGCCATCATCCTTCAGTTTATATATAATTAAATTATTTTCTTTTTGTTGTCTTTCCGATATCTCAGTTATAATGGTTTCAGCATTATCAGAGTACTTATTCTCCTTGATTTCTTTGATATCTTCCTGCAAACCTCTCAACTAGTGCAGTGAGATCATTGATCGCCTGAGTCACATTCCAAGGCAATTGTGATGAAAAAGTTTTGAACAAGAACTTCACTTGTAGTTTTTGCGCATTTGTCACATTTCGCTGACATATTCACTGATTTTATTCGTTTTCACTCAAAATCAAAATACAACAATGAAAATTTGTGGGTTTATACATATATTTATTTTAAGTAGTGCTTTAAGAAGATTATAATCGAAGACTTGTAATGATCATAATAATAAAAATAAAATAATAATAAAAAAAATTATTTAGTTTTTTATGGATTGCATGAAGACGAACTGGAAGACTTTCAAAAATGATAATTGATATAATCACAAAAATAACTTCTAAAACTATGGAAGTCAAACAGGATGTTTTTCGACTAGGCCAGAGAAATAATGCAAAAAATCGTCCAATAATCGTAAAACTAAACTCTGCGATGAAAAAAAGACAAATCATACAAAATGTCAGAAAGCTCAAAGGAACTACTTACTCTATATCAGAAAATTACACGAAAAAGATTCAAGATGAAAGGAGGCAACTTATGCCATATTTGAAGAAATCTAAAGAATAAGGAAGAAAGGCACATTTGACTTAAAATTACATGATTTTCGAGTCGGCAGTATTCACTCGAGGAAATCAAACTCTGGTTGAAGAACTACAAGAACGGAAAAAAACATTACCAGCAAAACAACAACAACAATCTAGCCAATCAAAAATAACTATACGTAGTAACAAGAAGAATGGAGCATAGGATCTGGCCTCACTACCATTTAAGCCCTTCGTCGTTATGTATCATAATGTTCAGTCTTTAAGAAATAAAATTGATGAAATTAACATTGAAATAACATTCTTGATGATTACAAAAAAGAAACTATTCAAGTTATATGCTTTTCAGAACATTGGATGCATAAGGATGAAGAAAGTCATTACATTCTAAATGATTTTAACTTAGTAAGTAGTTTTAGCAGGGAACAGTATATACATGGCGGAGATTAATAATCGTCTGTTTATATAGGAGTCCATGAGGTGATTTTGACATGTCATTGACACATTTTTTCAACTTTTCAACGAGGTTAATACAAAATACAATAACTATAATTTCATAGTTTGTGGAGACTTTAATATGGATTTTAGTTCATGTGATAAGAAATTGAACAACTTAAAAAATACAATTGAAATATTTGATTTGAAAATAACAATAAATGATTTCACAATAGTAACATCAAATTCAGCTACAACTATTGACAATATTCTTGTGACCTCAAAAATTGATTACTCCACCTTCATGTTGGATATGAGTGTTTCAGATCACAATGATCAGTTTCTGTCTTTATACCTCAATAACTCAGATGCAGATGATAATAAACAACAGTTATCCAGGTCTTACTCTGAAAATAACCATAAAAAGTTTGAACATTATTTGCAAAACACGGATTGGTCGCAGCTATATGTAAGTGAAAGCATGAATGATGCATATAATAATTTCGAGAAACTTTTGAAATTTAATTCCTTCCCTCTGAGGAAAAAAATGTTGAACAATAAAACAGGTTTTAAAGAATGGATTACAAAAGGAATTAAGCAATCTTGCAAAAACAAACAGTTTCTATTACATCTGAAACAATATACAACAAATCCTAGTATGCTTGAATATATTAAGAAATATATTGTCAAGTTCTCAATAGCTTCATTAGGACATCAAAAAGTCTCCATTATGAAAAAAATTGGCAAACTCTACAAATAAAATCAAATCGATATGGAACATGGTATCACATTTTACAGGCAAGCAGCATAAAATTGAGAATATTAATCTAATGAATGACTGACAATGGTGATTTGATAACTGAACCTAGAGACATCGCAGAAGAGTTTGAAAATCAGTTTGAACAGATTAGTATAAGAGCTACTTCTAACTCTAACAGTCGTATTTCAAGTACAAAATACCTACACAATTTCAATTTCAGCAACAAAAATTAATTATTTTCCTCCCTGGTAATCGAAAGTGACATCTTGGAAAGTCATTATTCTAGGTGATTTTAATATTAATTTTAAATCGAACTCAACGGTCTTATCAGAGATGAAATGTTTACTAAATTCTTTTGGCCTAGCTATTATCATAACTGACTTTACCAGGATAACAGCATATTCATCCAGCCATTGATAATATGTACTGAAAAATGTAGAGAAACAGAACATGACTGCAAATGTATTAGATCCATGTCTATCTGATCATAGTGGACAGTATATCATCATAAACAAAATCTATGAATGTAAACCAGACATGATTATAAGAAGGTCCATAACACACTCTTCGATGGAAAAATTTAGAGAATCCCTTGAAAGCGAACATTGGAGTATTTTTGAAAATCCAAATTTAGCTACAAACTTTCTAGCAAACTTCTTAGTTAATATTTATGCCGATTATGTGAGAGTTCACTTTCCACATAAAAAGTATAAAATAGGAGAAAAACCACCAGTTGTATGGTACAATGATTCTCTAAAAGCAAAGCGGAATACACTTTCAACAGTTAAATGTACTTGTGATACAAATAAAAATCCTACTGATAAAGTGGTATACAATTCACTTAAGAAAAGCTACCGAAAGGAATTGAAAGAAGCAAAAAAAAATTCATATGAACACTATATTAGGAAATCAGTAAACAAATCAAAAGCTAGTTGGCAAATTATAAACTACGAGTTAAATAGAAAAACCAAAAGTAATGTGAAACTACCTTCAATGCTCACTTCACGAGCGTTGCTGAAAATATAATAAAGCAGTTACATAATATACCAGGCAATGACTTGATCCAATAAAAACATTTTCCTGCACCTTGCAACTTTTTTTTCTTACTGGGAGTACAACCTATGAGGTTCTTGATGCATTGAAAAATTCCAAGTCTGTAGACACACATGATTTAAATTGCTTTATCATAAAACAAACTTCAGATATAATTCTCAAACCATTAACATCACTGATCAATTTGATTTTCTGTGAGGGCGTTTTCCCTGACAGTTTCAAATTTACCAGAGTTATTCCCATTCATAAAAAGGGAGATGTTACAGAAATTGACAATTATAGGCCAATATCCATTATTTCCATATTTACTAAACTCATCGAAATCATTCTGAAAAATAGACTAAGGAAATATTTTGAAATGAACCAATTTTTGAATAATGCACAGTATGGTTTTCGAGAAAATCGCTCCACAACTCTTGCAATTATTAATATAGTGGGAGGCATAGTTGAGGGTCTGGAACAAGGTTTACTCACGGCTGTTACACTCTGTGACCTGTCAAAGGCCGTTGACTGTGTCTCCCATGAAATACTCATATGGAAGCTAAACTACTACGGTATTAGAGGGGTAGCTTTGAAGTTAATTAGTTCATACTTAGAAAATAGAAACCAATGTGTCACTGTGAACCAAACCAACTCTGACTTTCTACCTATAAAACATGGTGTCCCGCAGGGATCTGTGCTCGGACCATTTTTGTTTGTCATATACATAAACGATCTATGCAACTTCTTGTTACCCTATAAAAGCGTTCTATATGCCGACGACACAACTTTGATGATTACTGGTAAAAATCATGGGGAAGTGACTTCTTCGCCTTAAAATATTGAAAAACGTGCTGAAAACTGGTTTACTGCAAACAAATTGAAGTTGAACGCAAGCAAATCACAAAAAATAACTTTCTCCTCAGAAATGGGAAACACTGTCAAGCTACTCGGAATAGTTATCGATGACAAACTCACATGGACCAATCACATAGAACAGCTCAGTAACAAATTAGCAAGTACTCTATTTTTGTTAAGGCAGCTAAAGAAAACAATTCAACCTGATACTCTGAGAATGACATATTTTTCTCTATTCCATTCGCAGATTAACTATGGAATCATTTTATGGGGAAATGCCTCCCATGCAATAACCATATTTCGACAACAGAAAAAGGCACTTAGAATCCTAGCTGGAGGGATATAAGGAGCATTGTCATCCACATTTTATAAAGTATGGCATCATGACATTACCTTCAATGTACATCTACAATTCCTTATAAGAAATACATAGAAATGCCAACCAACTACAAACACAATCGGATATACACGAGCATAGTACAAGGTATTCTAAGTCGATAAAAACCCCAAGGTATAGATTAACCAAATCTCAGAAAAATTCTCTGAATTTTAATTTCTACAACTGTCTGCCAGAGAGAATCAAAACACTTACCTTTGATCAATTTAAAAAACGCATAAAAAATTATATTCTTGAACACTGCTTTTACTCCACTGACGAGTTCTTTGACACAACAAAGCAAATGAATCATACACTCAACACATTGATTCTCTGAAAGTTTCCATTTTGATATGTTAATTATGTTTGTTAATGTTTTACCTCAGTGGATTTATGAATGTAACAGTTTTAAAAAAATTGTATGCATTGTATACTTGTACTTTTTACTGACATGCCATAATTGTATTGCTACATGTAAAATGGTGAAAATATATCTATATCTATCTATGTATAGGGCACAAAAACCTAAGTTCTCCACTTGCTCAGATAACATACTGACTTTGAAAAGAAGACGCAGTAATGCATTGAAAAAGCCACTAGTTTATTTGTTTAACCTCTCACTTTCGTCCGGCATATTTCCCAACTCATACAAAAAATATATTATCATAACATTATTTAAAAAAGGCGATAAAACCGATTCCAATAATAACTGTGGCATCTCATTACTCTCAAGTGTCTCAAAACTACTGGAGTGGATTGTAAACAATCAAATAGTGTCATATCTGAATACCCAGAAAATTCTTCCAGAATCCCAATTTGGATTCAGAAAAAATTTGAATATACTACGGATGCCACATTTCAAATGATAGAACAAATACATGGCTTTTTAGAGTCAAAACAATACCCACTGAGACCTATCTAAGGCATTCGACTGAATAAATCACAATTTACTTCTGAAGAAATTAGAGTACTGGAATCAGAGGTTTATCTAATGAGGTGGTGCTGTAGGTTTTCCGGGTTTTCCTGCAGCTGAAAAGTGAATACGCGACCAAAAATCAGTAAGTCGCCCCGGAGCGCCACGGCAAATAATAATAATAGTCGTCCTCTACCCGCACAGGCCATGCCTTTGGGTACACTCTACGAGTGTTTATGAGGGAGTATTATTATTATTATTATATTATTATTATTATTATTGATTCAACTCATATCTCTCAGAGCGAATAATGTGTGTCAGAATCAAACATGAAACGTTAGGTAATGTGAGAAACAAGATGTCCTGCACTACCAGGACGACGCTTATTGCCATAATCCTATACAATAGGAATAATTGGGTCGAAAATCCATCAGAAAACAAGTACTTTCCTGGCTAATACCATGACGAACGTTGAATTACATCTAATGAATTTCCGTGCAGAGTTCCTACAAGGATATCTCCGCAATTAGCAGTTGCATGGAAATGTTCATTGAAACATTTGGACTACCTATAGATCGATTTCTGGGTTCGTGCCCTCATCAGTATAGGGAAGATCTCTGCAGACAATAACTAATATCTGCAACAAATGATTCAACAAACTCTCCAATGAATCCTATTGTATAGGATTATGGCAATAAGCGTCGTCCTGGTAGTAAAGGACATCTTGTTTCTCTCTTGACAAGCTTATTGTGAACGATGCAGATTTCTTCATTCATTAGGTAATGTGTTATATCAAGATTCATAACAAACTCATTTACAGGCTGGTGCCCCACAGGGATCAGTGTTAGGCCCAACGTTATTTCTCATTCATGTGAACGATATTATCTGTAGCTTTCCAACAGTTGCATTTACACTTTTTGCTGATGACACGAGAATACTAACTGATGATAAAAATACGGACTTACTCACAACATCTTCTAAAGAGGTAATGGAGGAAGTTTCAGACTGGTTTCTGGCAAATAAAATGTCTTTCAACATTTCTAAATCAAATAACGTTTATTTAGATTATATAAAGATGTTGATGATGTGACCATAAAACTCAATGAAAACTCTATTAATTTCGTACACTCGACCAAATTCCTGGGATTAACTATTGATGGCAAATTGAACTGGCAAGATCACACCTCTGCCCTTCAGGCTAAATTGAGCAGGTCAATCTATGCTCTACGCACTGTTAAGAGGAATACCACCACCTGTCAACAACAAGTCTGGTTTATTTTGCATATTTCCATAGTGTATTACATTACAATGTGGCATATGTATTCGTAATCCAGAAAAGGGCTATTCATGTATTATTTGGTTTGAGTAATAGAAACATTTTTCAAAGACCACAAAATATTCACTCTAACAAACACTTGTATATTCAAAAAATAATAGTTTAAGAAAACTAAAGAACACGATTTACTTCCCATGGACTAAAAAGGAAGAAATAATTGACAATTTAATTTTTCAAATGTTAAAAAAAGAAAATTCGAAATATACGACCTAAAAAAACCTCACATACCAATTTTGAATTGAATCTGACCATAATCACAAATCTCGTCCGCCATCTTAGAGCCACCATTTTGAATTCATGAATTTTGATAGAAAAATCATAATCTTTGACTCCGAAAACCCTTATATACCAATTTTGAATGGAATCGGACCATTATCACAAATCTCGTCCGCCATTTTGGAGCCGCCATTTTGTTTTTTTATAACAAAAAAAAAGTCATATTGCATTGTCACCGGAACTATGAACACCTGCCAAATTTTAAATTATTCGGACGTCTGGAAATGGGTGAAAATCACGCCCTAAGGAGTCAGTTACAAACACACATACAAGTGAAGCTAATATAAAGCGTGTAATAAGTATGGTGATACACAAAAAGTGATCAATATTGACACTACCATCAAACAAATACTAATATCCAATTAGAAATCGAGAGTACATTTTGTCAAATTATAATTACAACAGAACTAGGAATGGGCCGCTATATTCCGGAATCAAAGTATACAATCACCTACCTATGAAATCTTTAAGCACTATGCGTTTAAAGAAACAACTGAAAAAATGATCAACAACATGTTTTTTATTATATCAACCAATTCTTTTCTCAAAGTTTAGAATAGGTCATAACATTATTGTTATTATTATTTTCACCACACCCTTCTTTCTCTATGATGTATGCTATATATAATCACAATATACCTACATTGTTAAATTAGTTATATAGGTATTAATTTTTTTTTGATTTGGAGAAACTAACTTATCTTATCTATCTTATCTAATAAATGCACAAACAATTTACTTTTGCAACATAATAATTTATTCTGAGAGAGCAGTGAAAACTTGTATTTCCTGCCATTTAAAAAAAACTAATGGTGTATTTTTCCTATACCACCCATTTTTACCTAATTCCTACTTACCCTGGCATCACTTTGTTCTTTCAATAATAATAGTAGTCTTCTAGTAATCTATGGTTGAAGAAACCTGTGTGAAAACAGCAACCAAAAGATAGCAACTAATTTTCCGAAGATTGCCGATCGGTCAGTGGCGTCAGACTGACAATTTATTTGGGGTTCTGCGCATACCGGGTGTCAACGAATCTATTAGACAAGTCATAACTTCTAGACCATTAGGTGTATCAAAATGAGATTTGGTATAGGTAAATGGTATGTGAAGGGGAGAGTTTTCACATATTTTTCACTTTCCGGTAACTTCCGGTTTCACCGGAAATGGCTCCGGTTCTAACTTTTTAAATGGAACACCCTCTATATTGTAACATTTTTGGATTTCTGAGACAATTCTAGATCAGAATGTGACATTTTCGAAAGTTTTTATGTCTACTTAATTTTTTTGGAGTCACTTTTGAAATTACATCTAGGTGGCCATGATCGGAAGTAAACTAATCTAAGGACCTCAGGTGATATCAGAATATAACAATCGCGAAGTTTTAGTGACTAGTATGATACGAATAAGACAAGTGGGCAAAATTACATTTTCGTTTCTAACTATTATTTTTCAAATGGCGACCATTTTTTGACAAGCACCTTCCGAAAAAAGGATATTTTGACGAATCTAACAATACTAATTTATTTGCGATTGGATCAACAAATTTAACAAAATTAACAATAATTTCAGCGATGCACTTGGGTACATTATTTTCAATGTCCTAATTTCTTAAAATTTTCACTATCGTAAATTTTCAAAGTGCATCCCTCCTTGTTAAAGACACATTTCAGATCGTTCAATTGTTTCTCTCAACACGTTTCGTAACATTTGTGGCGTTATACTTCTAAATGCCTGTAGAATCATTTCTTCTAAGATTTCGAGAGTGGCTGGGGCTGTTGCATAGTAGACCCTATCTTTAACATATCCCCAAATGAAGAAATCTAGCACAGTCAGATCCGGTGAGCGGGCAGGCCACCGTAGTGGACCATTGGTTGCAATTACTTGATTATTATAATGCTCTATTAAGTAATCAAGAACCTATCTGGTATTATGAGGGGGTGCTCCATCTTGTTGGAAGTAAATTTGCCGTAAAACTGCTAAAGGTAGATTATTAAGATGATCCTCGATTTCATTTTGAAGAAAACCTAAGTACCTAGCCCCTGTTAACTGACCTTGAAATAATATTGGTCCAATTATTCTGTTTCCAACGATACCAGTCCAAACATTGACGCCAAACCTTTCTTGAAAATTGCCCTCTCTCATTGCATGTTGATTTTGTTGGGCCCAGTACCGAGAATTTTTCTTATTAAAAAAGCCATTATTTGTAAATCGTGATCCGTCGGAAAATAGAATAAAGTTGATGAAATTTGGTTTAACTCTATGATTTTGAAGCAACCATCACAAAACACTACTCATCTATCGCCAGTAACTGATATTTAAATGCTCGATATCCGTGCTTTTTCAAAATTTTTCTTGCTGATTCGTGACTTATCTGCATTTCTCGAATAATTTCTCTAAAAGAAACCGTTTTGTCAACCTCAACCATAGCAAGAACGTTAATCTCAGTCTCCTCATTTATGATAAACCTCTGTTCTGCCTCTCGATTTCCCTCTTGCCTAAAACGATTCTCAACATACGGAAAATACTGATGGGATGGATGTTGCCGATTTCGATATCTCTGAGCATACAACTCAGCAGCATTCCTTGAATTTCTGTGACATTCTCCAAACAATAACAACATATCCACTTTTTCACTTTGAGTATACATTATTTTGACGGACAATTGAACTAAAATTTAACGAAAATCAAGAAAATGTTACCTTCTGCTCTTAAAGCTTATGTCACTGTCATAATCTAAGTGAGTGTTTTGTTCTCCAAAGAAGACTTGATCGAAACAACTGAAAATATTACGCATCATGCCTATCCTCGGCACACTTGACAAAAGTAAATAAATTATTATGAAGTATTTTCCTCAGTAATATTTAATTTATGTTCTTAATTGTAATCCAATCGCAAATAAATTAGTATCGTTAGATTCGTCAAAATATCCTTTTTTTCGGAAAGTGCTTATCAAAAAATGGTCACCATTTGAAAAATAATAGTTAGTCATGAAAATGTAATTTTGCCAACTTGTCTTATTCATATCTATCATACTAGTCACTAAAACTTCGCGATTGTAATATTCTGATATCACCTGAGGTCCTTAGATTAGTTTACTTCCGATCATGGCCACCTAGATGTAATTTTAAAAGTGACTCCAAAAAAATTAAGTAGACATAAAAACTTTCGAAAATATCACATTCTGATCTAGAATTGTCTCAGAAATAAAAAAATGTTACAATATACAGGGTGTTCCATTTAAAAATTTAGAACCGGAGCCATTTCCGGTGATACCGGAAGTGACCGGAAAGTGAAAAATATGTGAAAACTCTCCTCTTCACATACCATTTACCTATACCAAATCTTATTTTGATACACCTAATGGTCTAGAAGTTATGACTTGTCTAATAGATTCGTTGACACCCGGTATACAATAATTTCCAATATAATAAAATAAAAATTCTATTGGATATTGTAATGAAAAAAACTATTGAATGAGGAATGGCAATTCATGAACCAGAATGATGGAAAACATGAATTTGAGATCGAAACGTCAATCAAAACTAGGTTTGTTAAATTCTCTTGATGCAGGGAATGTCATGTAGAGAAAAACTTGCGAAGAGGGTGGATGAGTACCAACCACTTTTGGAAAAAATGCGATTTCAGGGATTAAACCAAAAACTGTCTCATCCAAAAAGGGTTCATATCATTACTATGGGTGCGGAGAATCATTTCCTGTTGAAAAAAATTCTTGCTAAACTTGCAGAGGGGATGGAAACCCAACCCAATTTTAAAAATATGTGATTTTAGGCATTAAACCAAAAACTGTCTAGATCAAAAGTGTTTCATTTCGTTATTACTGGTAGGGAGAAATATTTCCTGTTGAAAAAAATTCTTGCGACACTTGCAAGGGGGAGTGGAGAGGACCCCATTTAAAAAAAAATCGATTTGAGGTATTAAACCAGAGACTGTCTCAACCAAAGTAGGCTTATATCAATACTATGGGTGCAGAGAATCATTTCCCGTTGAAAAAAATACTTGAAACACTTGCAGAGGGGATGGAAAACCAACCACATTTCAATAAAAATCGATATGAGGGATTAAACCAGAAACTGTCCCAACCAAAGTGGGTTCATATCATTACTATGGGTGCAGAGAATCATTTTCTGTTGAAAGAAATGCTTGCAACACTTGCAGAGGATATGGAAAACCAACCCAATTTAAGAAAAATGCGATTTTAGGGATTAACCAGAAACTGTCTCAACCAAAATGGGTTCACTCTGTTATTACTGGTAGAGAGAAATACTTTTGAAAAAAATTCTTGCATCACTTGCAGAGGGGGTGGAGTACCCCATTTAAAAATAAATCGATTTGAGGTATTAAACCAGAAACTGTCAACAAAAGTGGGCTCATATCATTACTATGGGTACAGAGAATCATTTTCTGTTGAAAAAAATTCTTGCAACACTTGCAGCGTGAGTGGAAAACCAACCCCATTTAAGAAAAATGCGATTTTAGGGATTATACCAGAAACTGTCTCAACCAAAGTGGGTTCATATCATTACTATGGGTCCAGAGAATCATTTCCTTTCGAAAAAAATTCTTGCAACACTTGCAGAGGGGGTGGAGTACCCCATTTAAAAATAAATCGATTTGAGGAATTAAACTAGAAACTGTCCCAACCAAAGTAGGCTCATATCATTACTATGGGTGCAGAGAATTTTTGTTTTTTCAATGGGGTAATCCACCACCTCTATAAGTGTTGCACGAATTTTTCAACAGGAATTATTTCTTCCTACCAGTAATAATGAAATGAAGCAATTTTGAATAAGACAGTTTTTGGTTTAATCCCTAAAATCACATAATTTTAAAATGGGGTTGATTTTCCATCCCCTCTGCAAGTGTTGCAAGGATTTTATTCAACAGGAAATGAATCTCTCCACCCACAGTAATAATATGAGCCCACTTTGGTCGAGACAGTTCTTTGTTTAATACCTCAAATCTATTTTTTTTCCAATGGGATACTCCTCCCCCTCTGCAAGTCTTGCAAGAACTTTTTTCAACAGGAAATGATTTTCTGCACCAATAGTAATGATATGAACCCTTTTTGGATGAGACAGTTTTTGGTTCAATCCCTGAAATCGCATTTTTTCCTAAAGTGGTTGGTACTCATCCACCCTCTTTGCAAGTGCTGCAAAAGTTTTTCTCTACATGACATTCCCTGCACCGAGAGAATTAAACAAACCTAGTTTTGGTTGACGTTTCGATCTCAAATTCATGTTTTCCATCATTCTTGTTCATGAATTGCCATTCCTCATTTAATAGTTTTTTTCATTACAATATCCAATAGAATTATGCGCAGAACCACAAATAAATTGTCAGTCCGACGCTACTGACCGATCGGCAATCTTCGGAAAATTAGTTGCTATCTTTTGGTTGCTGTTTTCACACAGGTGTTGAAGAAAACAGATACAGAAATGCATATCTATGAGTAAAGTTAACCATTAATAGATTTAACCTAACCTAACCATTAATAGATTTACTTAATTGTTGTACAATTTACCTTACAATTGGTGAATGCTCTCGTTTTTTCTACATTTTTCTTAAATTATGATTTTATTAAAAAGACTTCTACACCTACTGTATCACAAGTAGACAAGAAGGTATCAAGTCTGCCAAAGAAGTTGAATAAAAATAAACTACTCACTCTGTCATATGTCAGTTCATTGTATGGGGTAATGACATGTTTGTAGAGGCACGACTTTACTATACTTTTGAGTAATTTGACTTGGTTTTTATTAGCACACGGATGATACAACATAACAACTGCTCCATGTTCCAGATTATGAATCCATCGTTGCTTTGGAACAAACGTATATTCACCATACACTGCCCACAATGGTCGATGTGTTCCGCTAGAGACAATGAAAATAAATATCTGCTTTCTGACATATACATAATTACTTACAAAGTAGGAATCACTTCTCTGTATTTGATAGATTCATTCATACATTTGTGGGGTGCCTGAAAGTAATTATATGCAAATTATTGAAACAAATCATATTAGCAAAAACTCACACTATACGACTTAGGAATATGTTCAACAGTGTGAAATGGGTGAACAATGCTTTGTGGTACAAACAATTTTTTATCATCAAAACAGGTGAAATTCTCCTCATTCATAAACCAATCCATTGATAAGTTTGTCTGAAATTTGAAGACATTAACAATATTCTCAGGATTTGGTTTATACCTGTTAGTTACTTTTGCATCATCACAGCTTGCGTCTTCTCTTCCCATTATTATTCTATGATTTTTATCATGCAGGTGATTTCTTTTGGAAGGAACTGATGGATTTTGATCTGAATCACTAGGAGAATGAGGAAACCACTTACCAGTCCAATATTCATGGTACTGATGGGGAACTCCTAAAAATATGTTGTTAGAGTCTATACAAAATGAGACAATGAGAGTCCAATTCTAATTTTGTGATTGTACTCACCATGACTGTTCATAAGAACCATACAAAGTAAAACTATATTTTTCAACATTAGGACTAGAGGGCTAATTAAGATGACTAGAAGTATGAAATGAGTAAAAGTAAAATTATAAAAACAGCTACGAAAATCTGCAATAGTAATGACTGTCTTCAGTGTCTTCTCTTTATTACGCAAATATTATATATTAATATTATCTATATTGTAAAATCTTATTTTTCAAGCGAATTGGGATTTGACTGATTTGGTGATTTGAGACTTTTCACAGTTTGTTTATTTACTTAATTTTTTATATAGTTGCGTTTTTTTGGTCAGATTCTGATTCGGAATTCATGTTGTTTTATTAAGCTGTTTGCCTCATATATTTATGGTTTGCCTGTTATCAAGTCATAATTTCACTCAGTGGTTACTGGTTATCAATTGAATAGAGCCTGTGAATAGAGCACTTGTCAGTGGACACGGACAGTGACATAATCATGACATAATATGACAGTTGCTGAACAATGTCATAGGGGAACAAACAAACCAAATTGAACAAAAACAAAGATATAAAGATTATGGAAATCTCAATTATCCACTAACATCCACAAAAAACAATTTTTATCTCATCAAATATCAAATGCTTTGTTTGTCCCCCATGACCCCCATGTTGTGACGTCAGCTAACAGTGCTCTATTCCACACCGCATGGAAAGCAATTTGACGTCCTACCGGTCCTACTCATTAATTCTTTAATGTGAATTTCTCATTTCTCGGCCTATTCGGAAAATTACGAAAAAAACATAAGAGAATGAATTTTTAGATTAATGTGGTCATTTAAGTTTTTTCATCACAAACTGGAATCGAAATATATTCAATTTTTTAGATATGGGAAATCTGTCAAGTTTGGTTTTTCCATGCCCCAAAATTCACATTTCAGGAGATTTTTTTTAAATTTTTTTCTGATAAGTGCAGAAACCACGTAGATAATCCCTGATTTTTTTCAGATTTGTCATTTGAAATCTGACTGATGAAAATAATATGTTATTATTGGAAGGTACATTATACAGAATGTACCAAACTCTGGTAGTTTGGCACATTCTGTATGGGTATTTTCCAAAAACATATTATTTTCATTAGTCAGATTTCAATTTCAATGAAGAATCTGAAAAAAATCAGAGATCATCTATATGTGGTTTCAGCACTTATCGGAAAAATACTTTAAACAAATTTCTCGAAATTGGAATTTTAGGGCATCTAATAACCAATATTGCGATTCCAGTTTGTGATAAAAAAAATCAAATAACCACATCAATCCTCGTTCTTTTATCTAAAAATTTATTCTACGTTTTTTTCATAGTTTTCGAATATGCCGAGAATTCACATTAAAGAATTAATGAGTAGGACGTCAAATTGCTTTCCATGCGGTGTTACCGATTTTCTCACCACGGCTCGGGAGATTAAGTCGGCTGTGCTCTGGGTGATATTATGAACACTCGATACGAGAACTTTCACGATACGTCGTGAAAAATACATATATGCGTATATCGCTGTGCGGCTGTGGTTTCCTTATGACTCGACGTTCATTTCGGTATGAGTCGCGTCAAACCAAAGAGTATTTTAAGTTAACACGAACACATGAATATTCTTTGGTCAAACTCGATTGGATTGAGTGTTGAGTGTTCATAACAATCATAACAAAGAGTACTCCAGCTAACAAAAGGCGAAAGCTATGTCGGAACCTGTGATGTTGGATATACCAGATATAGACTACCTAAGTGTGACGTCAAAGTGGTTGAAACTTGGTAAACCTTTCCAAACATTGAATTTGTTTTTTTTTTCGGTAAAAGGTTTGAACTGAGTATTTATTAAAAGTAATATCAATTTTCCTTATTGTCAACGGAATTATGCAAAATCATCAAATCAATAATTCCTTATGGGCTTTTAACCGTATTACAAGTTTGTTTGGAAAGGTTTTATAAGCTCCGCCCACTTGTGACGTCAGGGCTTAGGTAGAGGAACTACGCCACAGCATTGAAACATAAACTACTTGATACACTGAGAAAAGTTGCACACGTAGTGATTCAAATTCACTGAAATGAAATTATATTAATATAATATATATATGTGTGATTGTTTTGGTGGGTTATGAATGTATTGTTTTCATCAGTTTTCATTGAATTTGGTGGAAATAGAATTGGTGGATGGTAGATTTACAAATAAAGTTTGATCAAACTTTTCACTGCGGGAACCGGATATATTACATGAAAATAAAATATAATGTTGTGTTTCTAAACGGGAAACAGACTCGCTCAAATACGCTATTCTCTTTTGGTATGCATTATTAGTTGTTTTTATATCGGCTTGAGAATTCGGTAACGTTTAACGTTCAAAAATGTAACCTGGAAACTGTCAAGCATTTTGATTTTTAGAGAAATGAGTGAGTATCAAGTTATTGTTTCGTTATTCATATTTTTTATAATAAGTAGAAAGTCATATAATCATTACTAACTTGTTCGATTAAAGATTTATTTATTTTTTGGAAATTCATTTCGAATATAGGATAGAGCAAAATCTCTATCATCACTATCAAAACATTAAATAACATATCAACTCATTATTTGAAATATCAAAACATTATCCGGTGTCGGCCGGTTTGCACTCTTACCTGAAATTGACCCCTTTGCGTTCTTCCATTTGTATAATAGAAATATACCTCACTTATCTTCTTTGGTGGACCAGTTTAGCGCTCTCTTACAAATTTTAAATCACAATTATACCGACCAGCTTTTTGCCTTCTTCCTAATAAAAAAGTACTGAAATGTCTACGTAAGGTTAGTTCATTCTAATTAGATCAGACTAGATATTACTCTTCGCAAACTGCATGTAGATCAGAATAAATAAAGTACTCCTCGAAAATTTTTTTTAATTGTTTTTTTCGCTAACCAGCTGTCGTCCCCTTATGAACGTCAGCTCTTAAAAGTCGAAATTTGTTCGAGCTGAGGATTAACGAGGTCTGACCTTTCAACGTTCGATTCCAAGTACTATCCGAAGAGAAAATAGATCTCGAAAGGACGTCGTTCGTAAGTCACCCATCCAAATCCATTAAAATATACAGGGTGTCTTACATACTAGCAACATTTTTAATTTGTATTCATCCGTAAGGTTTGGTTGATTTTGAAAATTGTGTCTATAGTAACAAAGTAGGTACTTACCTAAAATTTTTAATTATTGCTATAAAATATAACCAAATATTACTGTTTTCATGGCTTTCTATGACCAGTTGAGGAGTGAAAAAATGGGGAAAACACTTTAATGATAATTCAAGCACAAAAGTAACAGCGGTTTCTGGATTAGAACACCTTGAGAGCCTCACCTCTATACTTCATTCTAAAAATATGCAAGGCATCTATAGCTGGCATAACTTTTATTTATCCGTAGTGTTAATTTGATTCTCAAAATTTCTTCTCCAGTCAAAAAGTACCCAAAATATTCAATTGATGCTGTGGAAAATAACGAAATATTATACTTCCATGGCTAGATATGACCAGTCGAAAATTGAAAAATTGGGGTAAACATCCTTCTATCAACGAGACAACAGATCCTGGTTGAAAATATACCGCAAAGCCCCCAGATTCCGTTGCCAGGGTCAGGAAATTAAACACGATATCATCCTGTAAATGGTAACATCTATTTACAAATCTTGTTGAGCGTGTTCTGAACGAGAATTTGGTGTTAGCTCGGAGATAAAACAATCTTATTATGTTTTCCCTAACGTTTCAATTTTCAACATGAATACCTCCCAAGAGGTTATCTTGAACGATGGAAAATAGCGACTAAAGTTTGTCTTTCAGTCGCAGATGATTCCACAAAAGATTTTATGAATTTCCTATTTATATTTTCGAACTAAAATCAACTGATCATATTATCTAGCCATAAAAAAGTGATATACTGAACGTTTTGGGGTATTTTACGACTGGAGAAGAATTGTTTTAAATCAACTAAACGCTACGGATGAATAAGCGTCATCAATTTTGCCAGCTATAGATGACACCCTATATATTTTTTTGATTCATGAATTATGTTCTAGGGATTTTAGGGTGACTTGATTCAGAATCCGCTGTTACGTACTTGTACTTCCCCACTTTTTCACTTTTCGACTGGTCATAGCTAGCCATGAAAATGTAATATTTGAATATTTTCTACACCATTATTCGAACATTCTCAAGTAATTAATGACTATGTAAAAAAAAAATTGAAATCAACCAAACATTAGCTAGGGATGAATAAAAATCAATAATATGTTACAGATGACACCCTGTATATTTTAAATAATCAAGAACTGCTATTTGCAGGTTTCAGAGTACCCTGAAACAGAATTTAGTGTTATTTTTGCGATAAAAAAATCCCTACTATGTTTTTCCCAATTTTTCACTTTTCAATTTGCTCTTAGGTAGCCACGAAAAAGTAATATGCGAATATTACTAATTAACTAAACATTACGGATGAATAACAAATAAAAAATGTTAGTTACAGATGACACCCTGTATATTTTGATGAATTAGCACTGAGATTTGGGGGTTTTAGAGTGTTCTCAAACAGAATCTGGTGTTATTTTTGCGATAAAAAATGTCTAGAATGTTTATCCCAATTTTTCACTTTTCAGTTGGTCGTAGGTAGCCATGGAAAATGGATATAGGAATATTTCATAAATCTGAAGGTAGATATTTCCGAGTACTATACGTAATGAAAAACAAATTTTGAAATCACTTTACTCTCAAGAAAATACGATAGTGTGGCTGCTCAAAGTGGGACACACTGTATGTGTATATATGTATATATATATATATATATATATTCTCCCAGCGTATAAAGTGAGGTCCGCTTGTCCGAAAACTACGGAAGTTGTGAGGACCATGTCAAAGTGAGGTCCGTATACGGACCTCACAACGTTTTTGCTGTTCCGTGCGGAGGGTCATCCTCTGCACAAGTTCAGTGATTAACCTTCAAATCGTTCGGAGTGAGACAGATGCAGTGTTTCGTTCCTTTTCGTGAGTTTACTACTGTTAGTTGAAATATCGCATGAAATAGGTGGACCTCACTTTGGTAGAAAAAATCGTATATTTTAGTTTGTCGATTCGCCAGTTGAAGGCGCTGCTGAGCACGTATATTTTCTATACGTGTATAATATCGTTCCTTGTGGGATTATACAAGGTGAGTTCGGATTGGTTATAAGGAGTTGGAGCGGAGTGAGAGTGGAGGTAAAGTGGATAAAGACAGGTGGCAAATTTTGAAGCACCGCGGTTTTCTGTGTCCGAAGTTCCCGAACGACTTTTTTGATAATGAAGAGAACCTGTATATCAAAGTGTATATCTCCTAACACAATTGATCACCTATTTTCAAATAATGATTTATCGATGCTTCGAATTGACCTTGCTCGAACTGCATAACATTTTTAGGTTAAAACCAGAGACCCAGAGAGAAAAAGAGCTGCTCTAGCTTGTGCCCTCATAGGTCGAGGTGGTACTTTTGGAGTCACTTCTATCCACTCCCGTCACGAAACCCGAACGCTGAAATTCGCACTCCTTGGACGCTTTTCATTATACCCGAACGCATATGGTGCTTACCGAGTGAATAGAGTCAAAAGAGTGAGCAAGCCGAACTCAGCTACAGTAAGCACTGAGTGAGGTCCGAAAATGTGGCAACATATCGTGGCACGCTGATCATTGATGTTTATTGGGACGGGTGTGAAAGCAGCAATGGTTTTATTTTAGCTTATGGCATTTTCAAATAACCGATGCTCAAGGTTTTTCGGCAGGAATCTATTATTTGGATTTTTTGCCAGAAATTAATTATTCTATACCTGCTGAATACGTTTTATGGGGTAAAATGATGTGTAAAGCCAAAACTTCCTCTCAACATCCCTCCGAAGTAGAAAAATCTTGAAAGAGTTGAAATACCCGTTGCTGGAGATTTTTTGACAGTAATGAATTATTCTAAACCTGCTGAATACGTTCTATAGGGTGAAATAATTTGTTCATCAAAAACTACCCCTGAACAACCCCTTCGGAGTAGAAAAATCTTGAAATAGTTGAAATACCCGATGATAGAGATTTTTTGCCAGAAATCAATTATTCTATAGCTGCTGAATACGTTATATGGGGTAAAATGATTTGTGAAGCTAAAACTACCCCTCAACATCCCTCCGAAGTAGAAATAAAATCTTGAAAGAGTTGAAATACCCGTTGCTGGAGATTTTTTGACATTAATGAATTATTCTTAACCTACTGAATACGTTCTATAGGGTGAAATAATTTGTGTACCAATAACTACCCCTTAACAGCCCTCCAAATTTGAAAAATCTTGAAACAGTTGGAATTCCCGTTGCTGGAGATTTTTTGACAGAAATAAATTACTCCATTTCTGCTGAATACATTTTATGGGGTGAAATAATTTGTGTACCAAAAACTACCCCTCAACAACCCTCCAAAGTAAAATAATCTTGGAACAGTTGAAATATCCGTTGCTTCAGATTTTTTGACAGAAATGAATCATTCTACTCCTGCTGAATACATTCTATAAGGTGAAAAAAATTGTGTGACAAAAACTACCCCTCAACAACCCTTCGAAGTAGAAAAATCTTGAAACAGTTGATATACCCCTAGCTCGAGATTTTTTGGCAGAAATGAATTATTCTACACCAGCTAAATACGGTATGGAGAGTGAAATGATTTGTGAACTGAAAACTACCCCTCAACAACCCTCCAAATTAGAAAAATATTGAAACAGGTGAAATACCCGTTGCTCGAGATTTTTTGACAGAAATGAATTAGTCTACACCTGTTGAATATGGTCTATACAGTGAAAAAAATTGTGAACTAAAAACTACCCCTCAATAAGCCTCCAAAGTAGAAATATCTAGAAAAACTCCAAACAGTTGAAATACGCGTTCCTGGGGATTTTTTGACAATAATGAATTATTCTAAACCTGCTGAATACGTTCTATAGGGTAAAATAATTTGTTCATCAAAAACTACCCCTGAACAACCCTCCGGAGTAGAAAAATCTTGAAATAGTGAAATACCCGATGATAGAGATTTTTTGCCAGAAATTAATTATTCTATAGCTGCCGAATACGTTTTATGGGGTAAAATGATTTGTGGAGCTAAAACTACCCCTCAACATCCCTCCGAAGTAGAAAAATCTTGAAAGAGTTGAAATTCCCGTTGCTGGAGATTTTTTGACAGTAATGGATTATTCTTAACCTACTGAATACGTTCTATAGGGTAAAATAATTTGTGTACCAAAAACTACCCCTCAACAACCCTCCAAAGTAAAAAAATCTTGAAACAGTTGAAATATCCGTTGCTGGAGATTTTTTGACAAAAATGAATCATTCTACTCCCGCTGAATACATTCTATAAGGTGAAAAAATTGTGTGACAAAAACTACCCCTCAACAACCCTTCGAAGTAGAAAAATCTTGAAACAGTTGATATACCCCTAGCTCGAGATTTTTTGGCAGAAATGAATTATTCTACACCAGCTAAATACGGTATGGAGATTGAAATAATTTGTGAACTAAAAACTACCCCTCAACAACCCTCCAAATTAGAAAAATATTGAAACAGGTGAAATACCCGTTGCTCGAGATTTTTTGACAGAAATGAATTAGTCTACACCTGGTGAATATGGTCTATACAGTGAAAAAAATTGTGAACTAAAAACTACCCCTCAATAAACCTCCAAAGTAGAAATATCTAGAAAAACTCCAAACAGTTGAAATACGCGTTCCTGGAGATTTTTTGACAGAAATGAATTATTCTATACCCGCCCAATACGTTATACGGGGTGAAATTATTTGTGAAACAAAAACTACCCCTCAACATCCCTTCGAAATAAAAAATCTTGAAACAGTTAAATACCCGTTGTTGGAGATTTTTTGACAGAAATGAATTACTCTAGTTCTGCTGAATACGTTCTATAGGGTTACATAATTTGTGTACCAAAAACTACCCCTCAACATCCTTCCGAAGTACAAAAATCTTGAAACAGTTGAAATTCTTGATGCTGAAGATTTTTTGCCAGAAATGAATTATTCTACACCAGCTGAATACATTCTATAGGGTGAAAAAAATTGTGGGACAAAAACTACCCCTCAACAACCCTGCGAATTGGAAAAATCTTGAAACATTCTACACCTACTGATTACATTCTATGGAGTGAAATGATTGGTGAACCAAGAACTACCCCTGAACAACCCTCCGAAGTAAAAAAAATTTGAAACGGTTGATATACCCGTTGCTCGAGATTTTTTGACAAATGAATTATTCTACAAGTGCTTAGTACGGTCTATGGCGTGAAAAAATTTGTGAACCAAAAACTACTCCTCAACAACCCTACAAATTAGAAAAATCCTTAAACTGTGGAAATACCCGATGCTGGGGATTTTTTGACAGAAATTAAATATTCTATACCTGCTGTATACTTTCTACGGGGTGAAATTATTTGTGAAACAAATACAACCCATCAACATCCCTACGAAATAGAAAAATCTTGAACCAGTTGAAATACCTGTTGCTGGAGATATTTTGACAGAAATTAGTTTTATATACCTGCTGAATACGTTCTATATGGTGAAATAAATTGTGTACCAAAAACTACTCCTCAACAACCCTCCGGAGTGGAAAAATCTTGAAACAGTTTAAATACCCGTTTTTTTTCACAGAAACGAATTATTTTATACCTGCTGAATACGCTTTGTGAATCGAAAACTGCCCTTCAACAACCCTCCAAATTGGAAAAATATTGAAATATAGTTGAGCCGATCATGTGCGAAGAGAAATATGTAAACGTGGCAACATTTAGTAGTCCTCACTTTCTACGCATTATAGTAATATACAGTTTACAGAGACCTCAGTTTGGTAGGAACAAGTGAATGAATAAACGGACCTCAAAATGATATCATGGAAGTACGGTCCTCACTTTGTTCCGATATACTCGTGAAAATCAAATCTGAAATCTTCACTATTTCAACTGTATATTGGTGATTCACAGTTCCCCACACTCTAACTGAGAACAGATAAGGCCATGACAAACGTCTAGCACCACTCCTTCCAGTGGTCCTCATATATATATATATATAGAGAGAGAGAGAGAGAGAGAAATCGTGTATTATTTTTTCGACCGTACTTCAATAAATAAATTTGGGGATTCTCGGGTATGCGGTTAACCGATCGATGAAACTCATTTGTTTTTAATCTTCAATATTTCGTCAATTTTTGTTGACTTCTCCAGGAAGAGCTATAATTTTAATCAAGGAATGGACAGACATTAATGATAGAACGTACAGAGTCCTGCCGGCAGTACGAAAACAGCTCATTTGAGTACGCTAGAAATCGCTTAATATTAGGACTATGAGACCTACCTGAAGGCCAATTTGTACTTATTCCAGAAGCCAATGAAATGCCCTGAAAGCGCATTTTTGTCCGAGGTCGCTATCTTTATTAGTTCCAAAGTTATGCGAGCTTGAACTTGTCAGGCAGTGACTCTTAAATGATGAAGCCAGGCACGCGTATTTCCACGCCAGCAACGGCTTTTGATACGAAAAATGACCATTCGTGGAGTATATCGCAATTTGGCCAAGACTGGAATACCGCCAGGTGTTTCGGAGTAATAAAAAAAATATATAAATCGAAAAATCTGGCGAGTGTCGAGTGGGACATTGATGGAAGCACCACGAAGATTAGTTGTAATTCTCTTCAAATTGAAGGTAAATAAATGTATTTTTCTACATTCATGCAAAAAGCAAAACTTTATTGAACTATATTTAGTGGAAAAAGAAGTTCTTTATTGCACTAGTGCAATAAAGTTTTTATTGCACTCATCTGTCATTCAACTTAACGTGCTGTCATCATGACAAACATAAATGTTCAAACCCACATGTTTAGCAGATATTATATATGTAAGACTGGCAATACGTTTTAAACAGTTACATATTTTATATTATTTTGTATTAATGTTTAGCAGCCAGAGTTAAACAAACAATGCCTTCCCGAGAAAAACTCCATAATCAAAACTGATCCGCTTTGTTCTAAACCGTCTACCTATGCATAGATCAAACTATATGACCACACCTCGTGATAACATACGCGCTCACGGCTACTATGATTTTGATTTTTACAATGCAGCTGTGTTTATAGAAACGTCAGTCAAAAATTATTTCTGACAAAAAAAGAATTGAAAGTTTTAAAATGAGTATATTATTAATGGAAAATAGATGATGCAAATCGATAGTAATAATCAATTATTTAAGTTGCGCTTCATTTTCCAACACTTAATGCCGTACCTTAATAAATCATTTATGGCTTTTTGCATGAACGTAGAAAAAATGTTGTATGCAAATCGTGCAAAAATTGTTTATTGCACTCAACGTATTGTCCGACGAGGCCGTTAGGCCCAACAACAGGAAGAAATTGTTTCACCTACCATATCCAGCATGGTATTCCAGCCTAAAGGACTAGAAATATATTTTTGTAACGTTTAATTTCGTTTTCTCCTCTAGTTTCAAATTCAAACATAATATTTTTTTAATTTTATGTTGTTACTTAAAAAATACAAATTTATTTTTATTAATAAAGATATTTTTATATAATTATTTCAATTACATAACTAAAATATCTTTCCGATTGAGGCGCTGTAGGTACTTCTGGCAGCACAATATACGATTAAAGTGAGTCCTGCCAGCAGGTCTTCGATTTACAGAAGTTATATTTTATTTACATTTTGCTTCATGTACTGCTGGTAGTACGTTACGTCCTGTATGCAGGTTAACTTAATGAGCGGAATAATGTACTGCTAGTAGGACAGGGGTTTCTGTACAAAAGTCATTCCACTCCATCATTAAAATTAATAATTCTTACATGGTTTTCAAAATTAACTATTTTTGTAAGTTAATAGTTCATTTTGATCTTTAGCAATAATATCCTCATTATTCTCATGAAATCTGCATTATATGTGCTAGAACAAGTTAAATATTATTTTCTCTTCTCAGAAGATTTCCGTTGTCTTCATCTAATGAATAAATCTGTTTCAGTCGTGGATATTCATTTTGTTTTGAAACATATATATGTTTTTTAAATATGGATTCAGTTTGAAGAAAATAATATATATTATCAACTCGACCTTTGATAATGATTTCTGGTTAATTTCCTTATCTATAATGTGCAATACGCATGCGGTTGAAATTTACAACTTTTTCAAGAGCTGTTGAGTTCGTGAAAAAGTTGTTCATCTGCGCCTCAGATGGACTAAGAAATGGTTTAGAATGGATATGACATTCAAAATGCTCGTATAGTCCCATGCTGACCATTAATAAGTGATCATACTGATAGCACAGCCGACTTAATCTCCCGAGCCGTGGTGAGAAAATCGGCAACACCGCATGGAAATCAATTTGACGTCTTACTTAACCCTAGAAAGCTATAAGGCATCTGCGTCTAACGTCACAACATTGAAGGTCAAACGCTTGGAAGGGAAACAATAATTGTTTTGCCTATTTCTGTATACGAGTTTTGCTTGTAAGTGTGTTAAATTGTGTTTAATTTTAAACTTTTTTCCAGTTTATAAGAAGTGTATTGATTAAAAATGCCGAATTTTTGCATGGTCGTGAATTGTGGAAGTAATGGACTTAGAGACAGTGTTGGGTTTTATAGGATACCATCAGGGTATGATAACAATAAACGAAAAAATAGCTTAGCCCAGGAAAGAAGAGATGCATGGATCAATTCTTTGAGAAGGGCAGAAGCTAAAAAATAGGAGAATATGTTCAAAGCACTTTATTTCAGGTGATACATTGGCTTGTCTAAGGAAACTTTGGTACCTAATCTAGGATATAAATTATTTTTTTTAGGAAAACCAGCTAAATTTAATGATAAGAACAACCCGGATTGGGTGCCTTCAGTTAATATGGGATATCAATCCACAAACCTTAGTAAAGAAAGTACCGGTGTTAGATATGATAGACTCCTAAAGAGAAAGCGATTATGTTCGACATCCCAGGTTTGTACATTTGTCTCTGTTGATTTTGTTAGTTTCTCATCCAAGTGTTTTCTCTTAATTTTACCATTATTCATGTACATACAATAAATCTTTCTAGGAATCTGGTTCTGATAATGTTCAAGAAGTTGAAAATGTTGAAACTTTGGACAATGAAGCCCCCCAAGATGAAGAACTTAAAAGTTTGAGATCTGAAGTTCAGAGTTTATACAATGACAAACATAAATTACAGGAAAAAGTTAAGATGTTTGAGTTTGATATGGACAAATTCAAATCAGATGACAAGTTCACTTTGTATTACACAAGTTTTCCTGAATTCCCTTATGTGAAAGCTATATTTGAAATGATCGAACAAAAATTGTCTGATACATCTGCATTAACAAAATTCAAGCAATTGATTTTGACATTAATGAAGCTGCGATTGAATTTTCCATTTAAAGATTTGGGATATAGATTTCAAGTACATCATACAACTGCAGCACAGATATTCTACAGGACTGTAGATGTATTGTATGACAAATTGAAAGTGAGTTATTTTTGAATTATACTTTTTGCAATTCTATATGTATCATTTTTATATTCCATAGTTTTATCATCTGGCCAGATAGAGATGACCTCATATGTAATGTACCAATGTGCTTTAAACAGAATTTTGGTTCTAAAGTCACTGTCATTGTTGACTGTTTTGAAGTCTTCATAGAAAAATCTTCGAATCCAGAAGCTGCTTGTAAAACATGGTCCAACTACAAACATCACCATACTGTGAAGTATCTGATAGGAATTACACCACAGGGTACAATATCGTTTATTTCAAAAGCCTATGGAGGAAGAGCTAGTGATATTCATATAATATAATTCATCACAGAAGAATGTGGGATTCTGAGCAAATTATTACCAGGAGATGTAGTATTAGCTGATAGGGGGTTTCGAATTCAAGATTCAGTATCTCTTTGTTTTGCTCAAGTAGTTACACCACCCTTCATGAAAGGGAAAAAACAACTAACAGCCAAAGAGGTCGAGGACACTAGAAAAGTAGCATCTGTTAGAATCCATGTTGAGCGAGTAATAGGTTTACTGAGACAAAAATATATCATTTTTGGGGATACATTACCACTTGTTCACGGTGTATCATCTCAAATGATCAAGGTCATACACGATTTAGTTTTGACTCCAAAAGGTTAGGGGGCGCTTAAATCGACTGAAATGACCAACACGCAAGCGCGTGGCACCACTGACAGCTTGTCATTTATCAGATTCCACGTGATGCGCGAGGTGTAAACAAAACGAGTATAAGATGTCCAGACTCAAGATTTTTCAAATCATTTTTGTTTGCTCTTGGTGTTAGAAGTGTTTAATCAAAATGGTGTATTATTGTTGCGTGCCTTCCTGTAATAACAATGGAAAGAATGTCCATATGCATCGCTTCCCTGTTGATAGAACACCGGTATGTATTTAATTTATTTTGTATATCTCGACAATTTTTCATAAAACTCAACAATGTTTACTATTTCTTACACCTCAAATGAATGTTGATATAATGATTTATTTCCAGATTTGTGATATATGGTTGCGCAGGATTGCCAGGGAGGACTTACAGACTCTGAATAGAACTGAATTGTATAAAAACTATAGGATATGTGAAGAACACTTTTATCAGGGGTGTATTTTGCCAACGTCTTCTAGAAGATTAAAATTAGGTTCACTACCCATATCGAATCTTGGAGGTATGTAAAATTTGATTGTGAATATATCCTATATGTAAATATATACTTATTGTGAAATACTGTCCTCTACAACCAACTCTCTGAGTGAGTATAGAAGGCATTTTATTTTATGACAACTATTTATCTAGCTCCTACTAGTCCTCAACTATCATCATTTTTGAAATCCAGTGATGAGTTGTGGTTTTAACTCAAGTTGTTTGAATATGATAATTTTTAAAATTTTTAGAACATAAATAATTTAAATTTGAAATATGCAAAACTACATATATGTTTTTATACAGGAACTGATGAATACACCATAGAGGATTGTTTCATGGTTCCGAGGTGTAAGGGCTCCTTTAAAACTAATTCTGGGTCGGAAATATCTAACTCTTCAGCTGCCTTAGAAGGAATGGAGTGTAGCAATCCAATCACTGAATGTTCAATAACCGAAGAGAGTTTTGGTGCAGCCCAAGGAAGTACAGGTACTTGTTGTTGTTTTATTGTACTATAAAATGTAATGGTGTCCAAGTACTACGCAAGCAAAAGTCCTTTTTTTAGTTTTGTAAAGAATGTTTTGGTAAAATTATACTATTAATGACAACTGCTAAGTTGATGTTGGTTGACAATTTCATCATGTCTGTTCGTTTGTCATGCTTACATTGATCTAATCTAATATTAGTGATAATTGATTATTTGTTTGATCCGAGCAATTGCTCGAATAGTGTTTGTTTATCTGAAGCAAGTTGCCACAGATCATATAAAGCAAGCATTATCATATCAGAGTGATCAGAAGTATGGCAGCTCTATAAAGGCTAAAAGACAATATATAAAGTGAATACATACACAACTGTTATTGAAAGAGGTTGCATCACCTAATAGTAATTAGGTATGCAATATTTGCTAGAAATATTACATTGAACAATATCTCTAATAGATTGTTCTTCATCTTCGGAGGAAGTCGACGAAGAGGGCAAATAATGTCCTGTCAGCATTTTTAAACAATTCCAAGATTATTAGACATCTATTTTTTAAGTCTTACTATTGAATAATTAGGTTATATTTTGCTTGGTATGGTATTAGTTTGAGCAATAAATAGACTCTGCAACGGGATCATACAAATCAAATTAATTACGTCCCAATTATGTGTCTTCATGACTTTTTGGGTAACTGAGCATTTCGGATAAACAAGACTAATGGAGTGGTTTTATTTCGAAATATTTTTCATGTTTCTGCGATATGAAGAACACATTTCTCACTTGCATTTTGAACCATTTTTCTTGAAGCATTTTGTGATTGAATTAAATTAACCTTATTAATTTTCACAGTTTTTTTGACTGAGAAAAACTGCAATTCTTCAACACCATCAGAGACTAGAAACACTTCTCCCACTGCTGGATGTTCGAGAAATGAAGCATCGACCATGACACCAAAAACGAGTAAAGGTAATCTATCTATTCTTCATTTGTTATTTTTAAACCTCTTAATTTTTGGAACAGAATCACCACCTTCACCCATTCACGATAAAACCTTCAAGTGAGTACAGATGTTTGCTAACAATATATTTTTTCATTATGTACTCCAAAAAAATAATGTTTAAACTAAAATAATTTTTAAGATACCATCTTGTATATTTATTTGAACAAATCAACTTTAGGCTTCCAATAGCTAGGACGAACATTTTATTCAAAGCACCAATTTATGCCATGTGCCAAAATTTTAATAGCATATCAAACTATTGCGATATTCACTTTCTTTCTTCTCTTTAAAAGAAAATTATACACTTTTATACAAAAATTCCCTCTTCATTTATTAATAAAGCTATTATTATTATCATTATTATTGTATGTTTACATTTACATGCAATCATAATATAAATGTTTTATTTTTCTGATTGATGAAACTAATTTTCCTTTATTTCAATGTTTTAATATTTACAATGGGTTACAAAAAGGTTGTGAAGTTTTTACAAATTCAAGTTATTACATGGAGTGCTTCCAAGCAATAACTCAAATGTGTAAAAACTTCACATCCTTTTTGTACCCAGTGTGAATTAAAAAAAAAATGTTTTATTGCATTCTTGTGTACCTATCTAAATGTCTCCACTTTTATTTTAGCTTTTCGACGAAGACTCAGTTTTTTGAAATTGGCCAATGTGACCAGATACTCCCAGCTTTCGCCCAGAGCCGGTAAACTTTATCGAGTTGCTAGGAATTTAAGAAGAATATCTTCAACTTGGCACAAGGAAAATTTGCAGTTGCAAAATAAATTGGAAGCAGCCACCCAGTTGACAATGACTAGAGAATATTTGAGAACAGTTGTCAATGAGCCTACTATGAATTTTATTCTGTGTCAAATTTCTCAACAGAAAAAGAATAAAAAAGGAAGACGATATTCTCAAGAAGAAAAGTTGTTGGCACTCACACTATACAAGCAGAGTCCAAAGGGTTACAGGCTCTTGCAGAAATTGTTTGCCTTACCGACTAAAACATCACTGAACAAAATGTTGTGTGTCATCAGTATAGACTGTGGTATAAATGAAAATATCTTAACAAGTTTGAAGGAAAGTGTTGAGAAGATGAAAGAAGAACAGAAGGTGTCTTTATTGATGTTCGATGAGATATCTCTGCAGCCAGGCTTAGCATATAGCAAGACAATGGATAAAATAATTGGTTTTGAAGACTTCGGGGATGGTTGTAGAAATGAAAAGTTTGCTGACAGAGCACTAGTATTTATGGTAAAGGGTGTGTTTGCTAATTGGAAACAACCTATTGCCTATTACTTTATAGATGACAGTCTGAAAGGGCATGGTCTAGCAGTCAAAATCAAAGAAGTGATAGCAGCTCTACAAGGCATTGGTTTGAATGTTGTTGCAACAGTTTGCGATCAAGTGGGTATCAACTCTGCTGCAATAAAATACCTCTTGGAAACTACAGACATATTCTGTAAGCGAAACAACAAAGAAAACAGATATGCTGGTTTCCTTGTTGAAGATCATGAAGTAATCCCATTATTTGACCCTCCTCACTTGCTGAAGGGAATAAGGAATAATCTCCTCAAGAGGAATGCAATATTCCAGTGGCAAAAGGAAAAACAGACAGCTTCATGGAAACACATTGTTGATTTCTATCAAATGGATTCTGCAGAACTGGACTACAAAATGTGTTACAAACTTACTGATGGACATGTTTATGCCAGTAAAATGAAGAAAATGAAAGTTAGTCATGCAGCTCAAGTTTTAAGTCACAGTGTATCGTCAATAATGAGAAGATTCTCAGAACTTGGTATGTATGACACTAGAAAATTCAAAAGAAAATAACCAGTTTTCATTTGCTTAAACAGATTATTATACAGTGTTCTGTTTAAATGGGAAACAAGTTGAGTAACAGAAGGGCCATTTATGTGGCAGTGTAAAATTTCAAAAATATCTTTGGATTCCCAAGTTATTTTGAAAAATTATGAATTTTTCTAGTTGTAATTCACTTTGTTTCTTTGAAAATAAGAAACCCTTTCTTTACAGCAACTTTTCATAATAAGTTTTTTTAATGATGTTAGTAAACACAGTCCTGTTTTCAAAAATACAGCTTATTTTTTTTTCATTGAAATTCCAGTGATTTATCACTTATAGTTTCATCACGAACCCAAACTTTGGCTTATGTTGAACTCTTCTTTTTTTGTGAATTTTATAGTCATATGAATGGCTCTTCCGTTGAGCAAATTTTGACCCATTTAACCAAAACTGTATCTATAATGGTTTTCAAGGTTTTTGATATCCCCATTGTGGACATCCTTATCTTGGACTCACTATATACCAACGAACTGAAGTGCATCTCTTTTGTTTGCTTGAACATTTTAGCAGAAAATTAACTGAGAAGTCACAAAACACTCTAGTCCTATGGTATATAAGATCTGTCCCAAGGCAGTAAAAGTATCATTTATCAGTTTCTTACATCACCCAGAGATTTACTGCAATAATTGTAGATGTTAACCTTTTGAAAGTGTAGGACTAAAACTTTTTTTTTTTTCAAGGAGTTAATGGATTCCCAGCTGAGGCTGTTGGCACTGCTGATTTCCTTCTATTCTTCGACAAGTTATTCGATAGTTTTAATGGGACATCATTTACGGCACAACATGGAAAGTATCTGAGGACAGCATTAACGAAGAATTCCGAACATTTAAAATTTTGGAATCAAGCAATTCCAGTATTGAATTCAATAAGATTTTTGGAGAATAGAAAGCAGTATGTTCCTCCATCGGTTTCGAACTGGATCATGACCATTAAAAATATGAAGGCACTATCGAACAGGCTATCAAAAGAAGGTTACACATATCTGAAACCAAGAGCCCTTAATCAAGATCCTTTGGAAAATTTTTTTGGTCAGATTCGCAGTCATGGTGTTCGATATGTGAATCCTACATGTTTTTCATTCATTGGGTCTTTCAAAACCTTAATTATCAACAATTTTTTTAGTGTTCATTCCCCAGGATCTAATTGTGAAGCTGACTCAAATATGCCACTGAATAATTTGAATCATTTACTCCTGACTAGAACAACAGTTCAAAACTCAGAAACAGACAATGAGGAAAGTCAAAAGTTATCTGTACCGCTGGCTACGAATTATCATGTGTCATATTTGGGTCAGTCTGTTATAAAATACGTAGGTGGATTTGTCTTGAAAAAAATATTGAAGTTTATAGCATGTAAATCATGCAAAACTGAACTTTTAGCAGGATCTGATCAGTTTAATTTTTTGATTAATGCTAAGAAATACCACCCTAATGCGCTAATAACTCCTGGTTCAAAAATGACTTCATATTTTGTTTATTTCATAACTGAATTGAATAAATATTTAGAACATAAAGGAACTGAAATAAGAATAAATCAAAACATGTTAGCATTTTTGAACCAACATGCAATTTCTGTAGGGTGTCCAGTACACAGTGGGAAAATGAAAGGAATGTTTTTTAAATTCATATCTTTTTATCACATGCAGGTGTGGTTGAAAAATATAAATAAAACTTTAAAAGGACTGGATGAATTTGCCAATAAAAAAAAATATAATAGAATTCGACTACAAGCTCATAAACGATACCTAAAATATAAAAAAAGGCAAGCCAAAATGAAAGCTCTTAAGAAATTGTCGTAGAAATAATTTTTCTTAGTAGTCATTATAAAGATGTAGTTTCGTATATTTTCACAGAACACAAATCTGTTGATTATATTCATTTTGTTCAGTTTTTATATTTCATCTCTTTCTTTTATTTTCCTCTCATCATTTTATTTTCCTCTTCAGCTACTAGGCTATGTATCTACTTTTATTACTGCTCAAATTTTTGTTTTCTCTATTATCTTCCCACTACACATTACCAGTTTGTACTCACTTACCTCATGTGTATGAATAATAAGTTTACCAATCTCAAAGAATTATTTTCAGATATAATTTTTTTGTACTCTATTATTATTACTAGTAGGTATGTCTGTTATTTGTTTTATTGAGAAACTAAATAAATATCAAATATGTATATGTATATAAGTCCTTTCAAATCTATTAACAAATATATATATATATATAAAAATGAGATGTATGTATTTTTATTTTCAAAGTCCTTTTTTTGTCTGCTTGGAGCTGAGTTCTCATCAAGTTTGCAAAACAATACGCTGAGGTATCCTTTGTGCCGATTAAATTCTCAATACCATTTAAAAGAGGGTTTCTCGGCGCAGAGGCTTCTTTGGCAGAGTGCGATGGTCAATCAATGTATCTATTAATTTCAAAAACTGCCGCCAATTCATTAGTTCATGACCCCAGTCACGTAGGTAGCGCTGAAATCAGTCTGGAAATTTTTACATTGAGTTTGCGGTCTATCTCAGTATATAACTCTTGTCTATGCACTTGTTACAGTTTGTAAAAAGGACGATGAGGTGTCTATGATAGATAAGTTGATTGTAATTTGTTGTGCTTTCATAAATATATCACCACCAATTGTACCTATGTATTGAAAGGTAAACTGATTATATTGTAGTATTGTATTTTATGACATCTTTTCAATTTTTGTTAGAGAATCTGATATGTCGAAAATGTGTCAACACGATAGATGGAATTTTGGTAACATCTATATATTTTATCACATTGAACTCTGTACACATAATTCCATTTTCTGCATGTTTTTTTTTTGAAAGTTAAGTGTTGAATTATTTTATTGAGACGTTTTCTGATCCTATTGGATAAATATCCGCTCTTCTGATGTTTTCTACATATGGGATACTTTATTTGTATTATTTTAACAAAAATAGTCATTTATTATACAAGGGAAAAAAGTATTTTTTTCTGTGACGGGAAAAAGACGATTCAATCAAATATCTACCTTTATATCTACCTATATTATATCCGGGAAAAAGTGCTCGCTTTTTTCCGGTTCTCGGGTAAAAAAGTAATTTCATGAAAAGTTATATTTTATTACCTGTCAACAGACATAAAAAGTCACAACTTTTTTCCTGTCACATAAAAAAGTTTATTATTATGAAAACGTTTTCTGGGGAATCATTATCATACCATCGAAACTTTTTCACTGTAATTTTTTCTAATGGTCTAATATAATTGACCCAAAAAGCAAAAATTTTGATGTAGTACCTTCAAAAGTAACCCTAAAAAGGTTTCCTATATAATATATGGTTACCTAATAAATACTGTGATACCATACCCATTGTAATTGAATGAAATTATTCTATTTTATATTGTAATAAATATTGAATGAATGAATATGCCTTGTTTAACTTCTCATAATACCTGTTCCCAGAAATTCTATTTAAGAATTTATTAATACCTTTAAGAAACCAAAAATGCCAAACATTTATTATAATTGTACTAATCTTTTCCTTATAATCAATCTTAATTATTCAAATGTTAATGGTAATTTGAAGCCTAGAATTTATTCAATCATTCATAATCTTTGTTACTTTATAATAGCTTGAAGCTTCATGTAAAAACTAAATAAGGGGAAATAAGTATAGAATGTTTCTTAATATTTTTTTGGGAATTATGAACATTACATTAATGAAATTGAGGCAAATGCAGGTATAAATTTATTGATAGGTATTTATTGAGTATTACATTATTATAATATATACAAAGACAGTTTTACTTATAACTGAGTATCTCATTAATCTTCATAAATTATGGTGATTTCTTCAATTGTTTCACCATCTCCAATGGCCTGCAGTAACTGCCAATCATCTTCAGGTTGAGAGGAAGAAAGTCCTTCAACCTCTAAATTTTTTGTAAAGTATTTACCCAACAATTCAGGCATCAATACTCTATTTTTGGCTTTCTCTCAATAAAAATGTCTTTTGGGCTCCAAACAACAAAATCACAAAACGTGAGGCCACACAAAGCCATTTGCATTTGTACTTGGTAGTAGTACTGATGATCTTGCTTTAATGACACATTCCCAGATTTTATTTCCAAGTAAGTATTTTTCATTTCCATCAGTTACTCAATTCCTGTGTCCTTTGCACAATATGGACACTTGACTTCAACACATCCAATTCCATGGCAATCACAGTTACTCAAACCATCTGGTGATGCACCAAAGTATGGATATGTGGGATTTATTACTAAGCCACTTGTTTCAATGTCGAAATTGGTGTGTTTATCAAGCATCATTCTTTCATAATGCCTCAACGCATCTTTTTCATGATCACAACCATATGTAGTCTGCTTGGACGTAAAGTTGAATTTGGTTGGATAGCAAATGGTTCTTATTAAGGACACTACAGGTTTATCTATTTTTGTCCTACACGCTCTCTTGAAATTGGATGCTGTTATCCTACCACTCCGGTATAAAAACCATTCTTGAGATTTTTTCTGGGCTTTGGTAGCTTCTGCAATTTTCTTACATTCTTCATAGGACATTTCCAGTGACAGACTCTCCTGCAAAAAAATAAGAAAATCAAATCATGGCACATTTATTGAAATGAAGAGTTAATGTTATAATACATTAAGATTCACATTCAGTATTGCTCCTTCCTATATTCTATCTATTATATGATGTGATCGAGTAAGTGGTGGTGATGACACTTTTTAATGTCACAATAATTTGTATTAAACTTCAACAGATATATAAATAAAAATATTTATAAAACATGGCGCAGTTGTGAAGGAAACCTGTAACCGTAATACAAAACTCATCATGGAGTCAAGAATACCAGAAAAACTATCTTTTAGTGGAAATGTTGCTGAAAATTTCAGACGATTCAAGCAGAGTTTTGAAATCTTCCTGCAAGCAACTGGCAAAGAGTCGCAACCAGAAAAAACTAAAGTCGCTATATTATTGAATATTATAGGAGAAGAAGGAATAGAGCTTTTCAATACTCTAAATTTAAAGGAGGAAGACAAAGGAAATTATAATGCTGTTATAAAAGCACTAGAGGACTATCTTTCTCCAAAGAAAAATATTATTTATGAAAGATTCCTCTTTTACAGTAGAGGAAAAATGGAAGGTGAAAATTTTGATCACTTTCTGACAGATTTGAAAAAATTATCTCTGAACTGTGATTTCAAAGATCAAACAGATAATATGATTCGTGATCGAATAGTATTAGGCATCAATGATATTGAACTTCAACAAAAACTGTTAGGAAAGGGAGATTTGATATTAGATAAGGCTATTGAGATTTGTCAAGCAACTGAGGTATCCAAGAAACAGATGAGAGAAATACAAAATGAAGAAAAGAGAGTTGACGAAATACAGCACAGATACCAAGGCAGGAGAGAACAAAACAGAGAAAACTCACAGTGCACTGGAGATAATCGGTTAACTAGAAATAATTATCAACGGCCTAGACCACAAATGACGGAAAATTACAACCAACCTGATTCAAATCAAATGAATAGGAACCAATTTCACTGCAGAAGTTGTGGAACAGTTCATCAACCTAGAATGTGTCCTGCTTATGGAAAAAGATGTGGAAGGTGCAATTCATTCAATCATTTCAAAAAATTTTGCAAGAATAAGATTGTGAGAGAAATTCAAGAACGTGAATACGACGATGAAAATGATATTGACGATGATTTACTTGTAAAAGTCATTGAAATACATGAGGTTCAGACGAAGAAGGAATGGAATGAGAAGATAATAGTGGAGGGATCTGATTTAATTTTCAAGATTGACACTGGGTCTCAAGTCAATGTTATATCATATGATCAATTTGATAAAATCAATGGAAAGGTAGGTGGCAAACTGAATATGTATCAAACGAATATTGTACTAGAATCATTTGGTGGGTTTAAAGTTAAACCAATGGGATATGCAACATTGAAATGCATATTCAATGACAAAAATAGTTTTGAAAAATTTATGATTGTTGATACAAAAATAAAACCAATTTTAGGTCTTAGTACGAGTATGAATTTATGTATAATCAAGAACGTGAATGAATTATGTGAGAGTATGTTTACGAAAGATGACTTTATTGAAAGAAATAAAGATATTTTTTCAGGTGTTGGAAAATATGATTTTTTGTGTAGACTCAAGTTGAAAATGAATGCATGGCCAGTCGCAAAACCTCCGCGTAGAGTACCACTAGCGTTGAAGGATAGACTTAAAAGTGCACTTGACGATTTGACTGAGAGGGATATTATATCACCAGTTAGTGGTCCTACAGAGTGGCTCAGTAATTTGGTCATTATAGAAAAAAAAGATAAATCCTTAAGAATTTGCCTCGACCCTAAATATCTAAACGAAGCTCTTGAAAGGGAATACTGTCTGATACCAACCCTGCAAGAGATAAGTGTACTTCTAACAAATAAATGTTTTTTCTCAGAAGGGTTTTATCATGTTCCTTTGGATGCTTACTCGAGTCAATTATGTTCATTTGGTACACCTTTCGGTGTATATAAATTCAATAGATTACCATTTGGTTTGAATTGTGCTCCAGAAATATTTCAAAAGTATAATTCAAAAGTTTTCGGGGATATAAAAGGTGTTATTGTGTATTTTGACGACTTACTCATTGCTGGATCGTCTCTTGAAGAACATGACAAAATTTTGAATTCGGTCATCGAAAGAGCTCGAAAATTCAATGTCAAATTTAACAAAAATAAAATTCAATTTAGACAAAGTGAAGTTCGTTATCTGGGACATATTTTTGATGAAAATGGAATGCGACCTGATGATGAGAAAGTCAAAGCAATTCAAAATTTAAAAATACCTGAAAATAAAAAACAGTTGCAAAGCTTACTAGGCATGATTAATTATCTCAGGAGTTTCATACCTAATTTGTCAAGTCTCACTGGTCCTTTGAGGGAATTACTGAAATCAAACAGACTTTGGCTTTGGACTGAACATCAGACTAAAGCATTAAATACAATTAAAAAAGTAATTAGTTCACCACCAGTTCTAGCCAACTTTGATGAAGCGAAGAAAACTATCATTCAAACAGATTCTTCAAAGGATGGAATTGGGTGTTGCCTTTTGCAAAACAATAAACCTATTGCATTTGCTTCTAGAGCTCTTACTGACGCTGAACAGAACTATGCACAAATAGAAAAGGAATATTTGGCAATTGTTTATGCATGCCAAAAATTTCACTATTACATTTACGGTAGGAAAATTCAAATAGATTCAGACCATAAACCGCTCCTAGGTATCATGCAGAAAGGTATATCCCAAGTTCATTCAGCAAGATTGCAAAGAATGAAAATAAAATTACTCAAATATGATATTCAACTTATGTTTAAGCCTGGCAAATATCTTCATATTGCGGATTATCTTTCGCGTAATTACTTGTTAGATACCATTGAAGACGATAAAGATTTATCAGAAATCGTACATACGTTGGAACAGAATATAAATGTAACAGATAGAAGAAAAGAGGAATTCAGAATTAAAACTTCTGAAGATCCTGTACTTCACAAAATTATATTGTTTTGTCAAAATGGTTGGCCAAAAAATATCAACAAAGTTTGTGACAATTTAAAACCATTTTGGGGTTTTCGCTATGATATTCATTTTGCTAATGGTATATTATTTTATAATGACAAAATTATAGTTCCTTCTTCTTTGAAAATTGAGATGTTGAATCAGCTTCATGCTAATCACTTTGGCATAACTAAAACTCAACAAAGAGCAAGAGATATTTTCTTTTGGCCAAAAATGAATAGTGATATCCAAACATTTATTCAGAACTGTCGAGAATGTGAAAAATTTAGAAATTTAAACCAAAAACAAGAGCTTATACTTCATGACATACCTGAATTACCTTTTAATAAAGTAGCAACAGATATTTTGGAATTTGGGGGATATTCATATCTGGTTTTAGTGGATTACTTGACAAAATGGATTGAATTGGTCAAATTAGAAAGTAAAAGGTCAAGTTCAGTAATATTTGCATTGAAAAACATATTTTCCATTCATGGGGTTCCACTAACTGTGATTGCTGATAATATGCCTTTTAATTCATTCGAATGTCAAGAGTTTGCGAAAGAGTGGAAATTTCAGTTCATAACTTCCAGTCCCAGATATCCTCGTTCAAATGGTTTAGCTGAAAGAGCTGTTCAAACTATGAAACAAATGTTACGTAAATGTGACGATGTGGCTTTAGGGTTACTAGAATATCGTAATACGCCAATATCAGGTTCTAGTAAATCCCCTGCTCAGTTTTATATAATAGGAGGCTGAGAACACCTTTGCCCACCTCTAATAACCTTTTGAAACCTGAGTTAGTCAATTATCAAACTGAGAGAGACAATTTGCTGAAGAAGCGTGAAAGTGATAAATACTATTATGATAGGCATGCTAGAAGGAAGGAAGAAACATTTGAAGCAGGTCAAAATGTAGTCTTGTATGAGAATCATGTGTGGAATCCAGCTAAAATTATTCAAAAAGCTGAAACACCTAGATCGTACTGGGTTGAAAAAGGAAATGGAAATATAGTTAGAAGAAACAGTTGGCATTTGAAAAAATCTCACAAAACTCATAATAGAGATTTTGTTAGTACTCTGAGTGACAGTGAAGAAGAGGAAGGAATTGTTGATGGAATGAATGAAAATGGATATCATTTGAATCTATATGGTGATAAGTGTGCAGATGGAGAAATAGAAAATACTGAGGGGGAAAGTAGAATTAGTGATCATGTGAATGACTCGGTGAATGAGGAAGATGATCATGTGAATAATTCGGTGAATGAGGAAGATATGAGTGGTAGAACGTCTGGAAGACGAACGAAGTGCCTTCCTAAGAAATTTGAAAACTTTGTTATGTATTAAATTAGTTTACGAACGGTTCATTGCTGGAAGGGGAGATGTTATAATACGTTATTAAGATTCACATTCAGTATTGCTCCTTCCTATATTCTATCTATTATATGATGTGATCGAGTAAGTGGTGGTGATGACACTTTTTAATGTCACAATAATTTGTATTAAACTTCAACAGATATATAAATAAAAATATTTATAAAACAGTTAATACCTATTCTTATTAATTCTTTCAACTCATGTTCAGCTTTGTACAGGGATGAACTCAAATGATGTTTGCTTCGAATTATTAAATCTTGTTCAATTTCCCTGTTGAATGGGCTCACAATTGAATGAAGAGCACATCCTCTCCTAGTGGTGTCCTTCAATGTTTGTAGAAACTTCACAATCTCTTCTTGGCTGGAGCTAGAATCTTCTCTTCCCAGCTGTACAGGTGTTGTAGAATCTTCCAGTTGGGATTTGTTTATATTCGACTTTATAAAATCTATGTCGAATACTTTGCTGGGCGCAGAAGGTTTACAACTTGGAGCTGTCCAATAAGCTTTCACATCTGTCACTGACTTTGATTCTATAGAGGACGATGGACGAACTACATTATCAATAGAGAACAGTAAAGCTGAAACGTGTGTGCAAGTTTCTCCTAAACCAGCAACACAGTCACAGTGAGCACTTGCTACAGTGCCACTACTCTGACATATAATCCAAGGATTGAGAGGTTTGTCGTTCAATTTTTGAGAATGCAGAACCTACAAAATAATAAATATGAGTACCTTTTTGTAAATAAATAATTGCATCAACTTACCTTTCCCAAAACTACTATGTGGTCTCCAATACGTTTTGAATGAAGCTCTCTCACCCAACCACTTGAGGCAGCTTTGTAAGACTCTAAGCCCTTATATGCTTTCAATTCTTCCATACTGAATGCACTCCTTGTGAAAACTAAATAATTGACGATATCCGGATATAATACTGGTGGCAGTTCGGCAATTTCGTTAGAAAAATCACTCATACAATATGGATCTTCATATCCTATACATTCTATTTTCTTTAAATATCTTTCAGCATGGATTTTGTCCAAGCTCTTATATTGTTCACTCATCATGGTTCTTTCAAAAACTCACAAAAACAGCACTTCAAAACACAAGGGTAGACTTCAAACTATCAGCAAAGTTCACAGAAATGACATAGATTTAAATGGCCATTTCTTTTGTTTACCCTCCAGGCGCAAAGGACACGCCCACTTGGTCACGTGCCGCAGATGCCTTATTGGGAATTCAATATAAGGCATACTCCCTCTGGTGTCAAGTGTTGACACTAGAGATAAGACCATTGAAATTATTGTCTTCGTCAAAATTCCCAAGATTTTGGCTATTGTTTATGTGCATTGTGTTAAACCTATAATCATTATTGATAAGTAATGAATTTCTGGTACATATAAATGGGGAATATTCTGTTCTTCTGTTGACATAATGTACTCGAGAGTAGTTCAATTTTTGCCACTTTGACGCTGGAATCTAATGTTGAATCTTGAATCCCCAATCGCTCGTCAAATTTACGACGGTAAGAGGTGAGTTCGGATTGGCGAAAAAAGGCGAAAAAAGGAAACCACTAGATGTCGCTGAATAATCCAATATGGCTACCGTTAAGGGTGAACAACATATAATTTTGGTCAACAAATAAAGGCCTTGTGAAATTTGTAAATTTGGTGGATTTTGTAGCTTTGAGATTATTGAGAATTGCAGTTATAAGTATTTTTGAGATAATCCCAGGCTTGTTCAGTTGCATGAAGTTTACAATTACGAGGTGCTACTAGTGTTTATGAATAGAATAATTTCAGGTGAAGATACCAACAGTACAAGTGGATCTTGTGATATAATTTCTTATACTGAAGAAAGAACTTGACCTAAATTGATGGATGTTGCCCTTACTATGTGGTAGATTATTATGAAGAATAAGAAATAAAACTTCTTATGTTTTAACTTGTGGTAGAAGTCTATTATATCTCGAAGTGGAGTGGTATAGTTATACAAATCAGTAAAACGCAAAGTAGTCTCCACAATTTAAATTGTGGAGACGACTTTGCGTTTTAATGATTTGTATTCTTATGTTTTTATACCACTTATGTTATTGCAGTTTCTTGTCCTGAACTCATAGACATTTTCAAACTATGATGGTCATTATCTTGGTCATTAATAAAACAAAATATTTATATAGAGGCGTTCAGAGTAAATTTTATAATTCCTGCTCGTATTTCCTATTTTAAAAATATCTACCATTCTTGGGTGAATCATGAAAATCCACGAAGAAAATAATTTACTATTGAGATTTCAATCTTTTGGTAAAAGACCTATTTTGGTTTTTCCAGTATATTTATTTATTTATCTGAATGAATAGCAATGCTAGTTCACAAAAAGATGTCACAAAATGACAAATGTAATGAGCTATAAACATTGGCCATAGATTGGTCTTATTAAAATAAATAAATGTTTAAAATTTCAGTAAAATGTATGAACAGAAAAACGCATTGTTGTTATTAACAGCTTACGAATAAAAATAAGTTCAAAATTTTATAAATGTTTTAACAGGGCAAATTGAAACTGAAGAATCATACGCTTTATAATTTCATATCTTGAAAAAACACATCTATTTTCATTTGAATTTCATGTTCGCTCTCCTGCAGTCTCATTTTATCCCTCACTTGGCATGTTTTCTAAGTCTTCCTCCATTGGGTTCTTCAACCTAAAATTACATGTAAAACTCCCATCACATTTTTATGAATATAATAAGGTCTCTTGAATGAGCAAATTAATTTTTCAAAGAACGAGGCAAAAAAGTACCTAATTTTCAATCAGCTTGAATCAAAATCAGTAATAAGGTTTGTATCTACATGAAACTTAAAATTAACTTTGAATAGGTTACAGAAAAATTATTGAAGTAAGAAATAAATTATCGTCGATTTATGCACCCTTACTTAAGAATTATATCAAATACTAGAACTAAGAGTTCATCAATAGGGAAACTACGCAAGCATTTATCGAACTTTAACTAGTACTAAGAACATACACACTGTTAGTTCCAGTTTTTAGTCTTAGGTTTAGTTATAAAGTAGGGGTGCATAAATCGACTTTCACCTATTTTTACAATCTATTTGTTGACTCACCATTTTCTTTGATTTCTGTTAACCTTTTACTATGTTTTTCGATATTTTGATAAGGAATCTTTTGACTGGAAATTACTCCTTTTTTGAGTTTTCTCTTAATTGTTAGAGGTGTAGCTGTAACAAATCATAATAATTGAGCTTTGCATTGCATTTGAAACAATGTATTTACCATGTAAACAATAGTCTTTGTCTTGGAAGTGGAGACTGCAAACATGCATATTTTGCGTAATAAATTTTCTAATCTTGAGCACTGTCTTCCATTTGAAACAAAGCTTTCTATGACCAAAAGGACATTTATGAAGACTGATATTTGATGGCAATAAGTGTGGATTCATGCAGCACCAAGTAACAATTAGCAACTAGTATATTCTGAATTTAAAAGACTGTTTTTTATTTACAATGACCAAATACCATCTGAAACTGAAAATGTATCAAAAAAAGATTAACCAAATACCACAATTGTTAATTTGGGTTCATGAATGCTATATTTTGTATGCTTGTTAATTGATAATTGTTACTTGATAATTATTGTTAATTGGCGCTGCATGAATCCACACTAAGATGAACATTGAGGTACAGAACATAATTTCCTCGATTTGGTAGGTAGGTTTTTATAAATATTCTGCATGTTTATATTCACACACACCAAACAGCTAAACACTACAGTTCACATATGGTCAATTCTAAGAACTTTTAGGTGTTTATCTAATCAGAAAAACTGCAAATCTAAGAAATTTCAGCTAGTCGTTTACACGGTTAACAATGTGCCATTCTTTGTTGTTCACACCTACAGTAGTTGCTGGCATAATTGTTAGATGGCGTACACTTCGATTTTTTCGCCTATAAGGAGTTGGAGCGGAGTGAGAGTGGAGCTAAAGTGGATAAAGACAGGTGGCAAATTTTGAAGCACCGCGGTTTTCTGTGTCCGAAGTTCCCGAACGACTTTTTTGATAATAAAGAGAACCTGTATATCAAAGTGTATATCTACTAACACAATTGATCACCTATTTTCAAATAATTATTTATCGGTGCTTCGACTTGACCTTGCTCGAACTGCATAACATTTTTAGGTTAAAACCAGAGACCCAGAGAGAAAAAGAGCTGCTCTAGCTTGTGCCCTCATAGGTCGAGGTGGTACTTTTGGAGTCACTTCTATCCACTCCCGTCACAAAACCCGAACGCTGAAATTCGCACTCCTTGGACGCTTTTTATTATACCCAAATGCATATGGTGCTTACTGAGTGAATAGAGTCAAAAGAGTGAGCAAGCCGAACTCAGCTAGGATTGAAATTGTTAGATATCTTCGGTGTTGTTCGTGTGTCGCTTTAGTCCATCTACACCAGCCGCACTTCCTGACTGAAGGCAAGATATGGCCTTGTTTCATCTCATGTCCTTCCAACCTGCAAGAATTTCTGCCGACCTGCAGAGTTTTTTTTTTTCGATATTTGGCAAAATCTCATATTCGGGAGTGGGGGTATGGAGGTTTTTTTATCAAAAATGTGTTAAATATGGTCTTGTTTCATCTCATGTCAGTCCAACCTGCAAGAATTTCTGCCGACCTGCAGAGTTTTTTTTTTTCGATATTTGGCAAAATCTCATATTCGGGAGTGGGGGTATGGAGGTTTTTTATCAAAAATGTGTTAATATGGTCTTGTTTCATCTCATGTCAGTCCAACCTGTAAGAATTTCAGCCGACTTGTGAATTTTCTGCACTGAGAACACTTTGCTGACCTGCAGACCTGCAAAATAGATTCTCCCCAAAAAAAATACCATTGGAAAAATTTGACTGAGTTGTCCAAGGAAAAAAATTCAGATTTCTTTAGACTCCCGTCGACAAGGCAAAAAAAGAGACGCGTTGCTGCAAAACTAAAAAATACCATTAGAAACAGGAGATCGAGATATGCATAACATCTTTTTCAGATTCTTTTGGACTCCCGTCAATATGACTGAAGAAAAATAAAGGATTTTCTCAGACTATGAAAATCCCAGAAAGAGACCCGCTGCCACAAAACTAAAAATACCGTTAGAAAGAGGAGATCGAGATGTGCATAAAACCTCTTTCAGATTCCATTGGACTCCTGCATCAATAGGACTAAACGTAATAAAGAATTTCTCAGACCATGAAAACCCCAGAAAGAGACGCGCTGCCACAAAACTAAAAATACCTTTAGAAAGAGGAGATCGAGATGTGCATAAAACTTCTTTCAGATTCCTTTCGACTCCCGTCAATATGACTAAAAAAAAAAAAAATAGAATTTTCTCAGACAAAAATTCCAGAAAGAGACGCGCTGCCACAAAACTAAGAATACCGTTAGAAACAGGAGATCGAGATATGCATAACATCTTTTTCAGTTTCTTTTGGACTCCCGTCAATATGACTGAAGAAAAATAAAGAATTTTCTCAGACTATGAAAATCCCAGAAAGAGACCCGCTGCTACAAAACTAAAAATACCGTTGGAAAGAGGTGATCGAGATGTGCATAAAACCTCTTTCAGAATCTTTTGGACTCCCGTCAATATGACTAAAAAAAAATAAAGAATATTCTCAGACATGAAAATCCCAGAAATAAAAATACCGTTAGAAAGATGTTTCCAGATTACATAAGTAAGTTTGCCAAATTAACTTCATATTTGCAAAAAGAAATCTGAATTTGTGGTCGTTTCTGAGAGTTGTAGGAATAGTATATTACACACCGAGGTGGAATCACAAATCGATCTCAGAGATGTTAGCCCAATTAGCAATTCAACGTTGTGGCAACGTGTTCGAAAAAGTTGTGCAACCAAACATAAATTGCGTTGCCGACGTCAACACAACGTTGTCACAACCCTGTTTTACACCAATTTGGTCAATCATTTTTGGGTTTTTACAACGTTTCTGCTGCAACTGTAGGTAGCAGTTGGTCGTTTTCTAAACGTTGCTGAATTTACTCAAGAACAACTGCACACCAGCGCCCTCTGCTCAAGCAGCAATGACAGTTATTCATTTTATATGGTGTTCAGAAAATAGTTGATTTATCAACCAAATAATTACTGATGGCCAAAATGGACACTAAGAAAAAACTTTCTGGCAACTACTACCGCAAGTTAATATCGAAATATTTCATGCTCAATATTACCGAAAAATAACGATTACGAAACAGATATTGCCAACGCATTACATTTTACTGTCAAATATACCATTGTTTCATGCTAAAAAACACGTGGGCTTTCAATCTGTTGAGAAGTTTTCAAATGTCAAGAATAAAAAATATATATTTTCATAAACATTTTTCAATGTTGATATCGATTCAAGCGTGAATTAATAAGGAATACCTATGAATTATTTCTAGAAAACTAAAATGAGGCTTTAAAATCCTTTGTAAGTGTTTGTTTTACATCCCAAGTTTTAATGGCCGACCTTGTTTCCAAATAGAATTACACTTCCAATATGGCGTAGGAGTATACAAGTCGACAACGCGACCTTGGTTGTCAGGTAACTAAAAATATACCAATTTTTAACGTTAGTCTGCCATACAACCAACTTTATACCCGAAGCGCGACTGGTGTTGCTTATCGGACCAAAAACTGAACCAATTCCAACTAACGAATACATTCCGCTCCACATTTTGTAGCCCGTCTCTTTCGCGTTTTTCCCTCAATTCTTCCAAATTATTGAACTGTTGTACATGGTCATAATCAAGTTGTTTCTCCTGGCTATAATACAGTTGTTCCTCTGAAAAAGTAGAAGCTTTCCTCAATATCTCTCTATTCAGGTTGGCACTTGTTCCTTAAGAAATTGAACTTGAGATTTCCAAACTGTCTGTCTTCATGTTAGCTTTTGCCCGTGAAGTTTCTTCAGGACTTTTTTTTTATTTGTAAGAGAAGACAGTGAATTTGTAAGCACTTTTCATTTCCGATTCGAAAGTTAGATTAGGATCATTCTAGTCCTTTTTCCTTTACTATAAATACATTTTCTGTCATACAATTTAGCAAACAATAGTTCTTGTAACTGAATTAAAAAATATATAATAAATTGGGTAAATAATTATCATCTAAATTTGGCCTACACGTCCTCTGCAGTAAATATTTGAAGGAAGGTTAGTTATGAAAACGTTTTCACCTTAACTGAAAAATTACCCACTGCTTAGCTGAATCTCACAAGGTCGCTTTACTGCCGGGAAAACGTTTAAAATAACTAAAGTTGTCACTTAAACGTTTTTAGAACGTTATTACCATTCCCAGAATATTTACTACTTGTAGTCGGTTGAGTAAACGTTATGACAACGTCGTAGCTTGACTGATGTCATGCTCAACGTTAAAACAACGTTGACCGGTGGTTTAGAGAGCGTCGTTTCATAAATGACTAATTTCTACACCGACTACAACGTTAATTTTGGTGTATTATGTGGTTGTCGTCGCCAAAATGCTACTTGGGAGGTGACCTCACATTCACGTTCCAAATCACAACTGTGAGTCGACTTAAGACTCATATTGACCATCTCCAGAACTTCTTTTCCGTGCCCTTTTGATCGTTTTTCGATTCACATTTTGATGCCAAATGTTACTCGAAGGAAGGTGAATGTGACTATTATTTCAAATCTAAATTGGAGTCACATTGACGTAACATTATAATCACAATGTGAAGTTGATTGAACTATCACTTATTTCTCAATGTGAGGTAGTTTTCGATTCTTTTTCTGTGTCACATTCCGATTTGGGGGAAGCCGCCCTGAGAACACCATATTGTGCATTCCAAGAATGATACATATTATACACCTTCGATTTTCATGTTAATGAGTGATTAAACTGCTGACTACTGATAAATATATGTTTAATCAACACGCTCATTTCTAACAGAACTAAAAGAGAGAATGGGAATAGGCCACTGGAGAGTGAAGACCGCTTTGATTCCATTTGTTTCTAGTCTAAATCTTTACAATTCATATCATCACATCACTCTGTCTGGCTATTTATTCACTCTGGTCCCGCGACTCTCGCGCGTTGAAACAGGTTCTAGGCCGCTCTACCTTGCGACAGGAGGAAAAAGCACTCCCGAGTCTTCGAGTTTAGAAATCATTCAGAGCTTTGCTCACAAATTCCAAATGGTCCATGCAGTTTATTCGGAAAGGAACTTTATTAGCGAATAAATTTGACAGATGAGAGGGAAATAACAATTGAGTAGATGGATTCATTCTTTGTTTTGAAATCTATCAATTAATTAAAGGGCTATATCTATCACTCAAATTGTTACTGAATGAAATATTGAATATATTAATGATTGATATAATTATATAACTAGCAAGTAAATATTGGTGTTGATTTTAGTGCGTACCTATATAATTTGAAATAAAAATAGTTATTTATGGACTAGTGTGTTATGTCGAAAATAAGTCACGCGAGAAAGATTATTTATAATAAATTCTCAAGTGACTTAGGACACATAACACACGAGTGGCATACAATGTTTTATCCAACAAGTGGAAGAAATATTTTTTTTATGGGGTAAAAATTAATAAGTTTTAAATATGAACGAGAGTTATAATCCATAACTCACTAGTGAGTTATGGATTATAACACACTAGTGTGTTATTTGATAGTTTACTTGTCTAAAATGACATTAATAATGACAGTCATAACTGGCATGTGTTGGATGAAAGAAATAATTCGTTTATTATTAATTGGTAAGATTTTGGTACATACACAGATGTATATTTTCATATAGGTATTAATTCGTCTAAACATTTCTGAAATCGTGCAAAGTGGAACATTTCAAATATCCGCCATTCATTTTGTTCATTTGGAATGATTCCAAAAAGGTCGATTGAACATTTCTGAAACGTTTATGAAGTCTAACTGAATATTAATAATTCGAGTTATTTTGAATTATTTCAATCAGTTACAGTTTAGGTAAAATATAAAATGTTTATGAATATATCAAACTGAAGAGTTCTTTTGTGATGTTTCATTTATTGACAATTGTTTCCAACTACATTGATTTAAACAAACAGCTTGATACGTTTTGAAAGCTTTGAATCATTCTGAGACATTTAAGAAATTATGCTACCTTAACATTTTGATTAATGCCAGCTGGAGGTACAGTGTGTGCATAAAAAAGTCGTATAGCAGTTAAAGGCTATTGTGAGCCAGACTTGTCAATCTTAATTAAATTGTCTACTTTGACAAGTAGAGCCAAAATTCAAACTAATTTTATCAGTAACGCGTTTTCAATATTTTTTTAGCTCAATTAGTTAGTGCAATACAATGCAATTAGTGCAATGCCTTGTACGAGTTTTTTATGCACACAACTGTACTTTAAATGAAATGTTGTATGACCTGTTTCTGGATATATTATAATAACATGTCTTGAAATGTTTCTAAAAAAAGGTTTTGACTATCTGCATTTACAGTACTTTTCAAATTTTTCATGTTTACTAAGACGATGAAGTTTACTTTATGCGCTTCTTGCATAATTAGGTAAGTGATTCAAAAATATATCTTCACGTGGAATCGTTGTAGTAAATAAAGGACAGATAATTTAAATGAATATGGCACTTTCTGGTACTCTAAAATTTTTAAAGCCTGAATATTGAGATTTTTCACAAATTGTCATGCACATTAGACTCAAATCAACCGAAAAGAGAAGCATTCATCCCATTTGGTATATCTTGGCGGTAACAGCGACGTATTATTATGTATCACTTTCGTAACATTTAGTGATATGAATGTGATATCTCAAGGATGTTTGTGTTAACTGGGGGGAAGAGATTCATTCCTGTCTTGAGATTAGTTAGTTAACCGAGACGCAAAGCGTCAAGGTTAGCTATTGATCTCGAGACAGAAATGAAACTTCCTACCGAGGTTTGTATACTATTTTATTTACAACCATCATATTGCGATCAAAATTAATAAATCTCTGTTTTGTTCTGAACATACCTAAAATATTACATTTAACGACAAATTACCATAAGAACGCGGTTTTCTCAAAATAATCAAGTAGATATATTGTTACCGTGACCACGGGGTATACAATTGTCACCAATATAAATAAATGTTAGATAACGTCAATAAATGTCAGAAAAATATTCATCTAGAATACATGAAATGAGGGCGGGAAGTGAGGTCGAGAAGTAGAGGTGTGTAATGTGACACTTCCCAACCTTCAATGACGTTATAGTAAGTAATGACAGCATTACATATATCGTTGTAAATAAATATTACATGAAACTCTTGAGTAAAAGTATACCATTTTTACTCCCTTGATACATAAATCATTAATAAACATCATACCTGTTCAGATTTGTTATTGGGATATTAAATAAATGGAACTTATTTAAAAGATCGACAAACATTGACTTTTAATTGTAACGTCAAAGATACACAAACAATTTTTTTTAAGAGCACACTATCAATATTCAAACATATACAAAGTGTAAATATTCAATGTAATAATTATATTTCTCAACACCTTCTCCTAATCATTACATTTTCCAAAATAACTAATTTTATCAAAGTTTACTAATGAGAGATGTTTGAGAAATATAATATTCCCGAGAGGTTTTGTGAAAATATCTCCCATTTGTTCTTCAGAGCAGCAGTAGTTTATGTCAATAACATCCTTGCCAACTTTTTCATTGATCTTGAAATATATAAGCTCTTTCGTATAATCCGCGGCAGCAATGAATTCAGTCTCCGTCGTAGATAGGGCAACAATCGGCCGTTTTCTTGAGCACCACGCTACTTGTCCACCACAGATAATTACATAGCCTGTAGTACTCCTCCTTGAATCAGAGTCCCCAGCAAAATCAGAGTCACTGTAGGCAACCAGTTCATTCTGATCTGATTTGATATACCGAATGCCTTCATTTTTAGTATTAGTCAAGTACCTGATGATATTTTTAAGGTTTGAAACATCACGAGTAGTCGGATTTTCGATATATCGGCTACAAAATTGCTGTCTGGTCGTGTCTTATTCATCAAATAAAGCAAACTCCCAATCGCTTCCCTATAAGGAAAGTTTCTCTCAATTTTGTGTTCTTGGTAGTTTACTGTACTGACAATTGAAAAAACTTCCCATGTCCCTATCCATATTTTAGTACTCTTATGGGCCTTATGGCGTGTATGTCATATTGAAGACAGTTTACTAGGTAGATTTTCTACCTGAGTTATCATGTCAATTTTAATTGATAATAAAAAATTTCACAGAGGTAGTACAGGTATAATGTCTTGATAGTCAATAATAATGGATTGGGGCTATGGTATTGTTGATTTTCAGTTAACATACAAGCCATTTTTCATTATTGATTTATTCGCTTTAAAGTGATCTTTTGTATTTTTCATCAATAAGGTTTCTTTCTCAGTAATATCCAAAAAATTGGGACCCCATAGATCATGTGACCTTTAAGTAGAAAAATGTGTGAACTCAGGACAATGCAGATATGTATCGACGATTGTCTGAAAAAACACGAGTTCTATCTGAATCGATACATTTTTCCTAGCATTTATTTTAACTTTTAGATAAACCTAATTTCAAAACAAATAAAACAATCAGTTAGGAGCGTTCGGTTAAACCAAATCTGACAGCTCGATTCAATCTGTAGGATGAACACTCGATACGAGAGCTGTCACGATCCGACGTGAAAATCGCTGTGGTTTCCTTATGACTCGATGTTCATTTCGGTACGAGTTACGTCAAACTCGCATCGAATCGAGATTCATAATTCCACAGCAGGTATTTTTTATTATGTGCATATGACATGACGATTGACAATATAGGCCAGTAGAGATAATCAATGCACATTAATTTTAAAAATGTTCAAACTTTGATCAAGTGAATGGTACATCGGAGAAAGCAATAAATCTCAGTTTGCAACCTCTTCCGAATTACGCAACATTGTCAAAATGGCAATCAACTTGAATTTTGCTGTATAATCATTGAGAGAATTCCAAAAGTTCTGCAAACTTGGAGTAATATTAAATATACTGTTTTGTATCACGAATCCAGTTTGCAACCAATTCAAGTGTACCGAACATTTTTTTTATCGAAAACTTATGATGTATTTCTTTGATACACACCATAAGAGAAAATCCCAAAAGTTCTGCAAACTTGGCAGATACATCGGAAAAATATTCCGAACAGTTTACACGCGTTTACACCAAATATTTCCACAAGTTACGGCAATTTGATGCTATTTCTACAAAATACAGCAACTTTTTCTGTCTTCCATTTGTGGAGAGACAAATCTTCCAATAAATTTTGGTTTCCGGCGGTGTGTCGGTAAGATCAAAGAAAGTTGACAATTAAAGAGGAAGATTTGTTGCTGCGCACTTTGCGCAAGCAACTTGTAGGAAACTAGTGGAGAAATGTCCCCCCCCCCCACGGGCCCGGACGTGACGTCGGGTGCTAGCATCCTCCCGGCTCCCGCCCTACTCAACCCATGACCGTCAGTTCATGTGTGTACTTCAGATGTAGGTCTTTTCGTTGATTTCATCTGTGTTTTCGTTGTGTTTGTGTCAAGATAGAAACAAAATCAAAGTCATTACTGATCATTCTCAGAAAGTGTTTGACACTCCCGTCGCACCTCAACTTACCACTCAACGCATCAACGTCATTCTTTCGGAGATCATCTGTCATGTCTCACCCAATATCTTCGTGGACCTCTTGTACAGTGGCTGGCTATGATGACACAGGCAGCCGCGGCAATAATTGCGTTTTCTTCGTCCGACATTCTTGACACTAGTGCCTAAACGCTAATAATTCTTTGGCAACAATTTTTCCACTTATTGCACTGAATTTGAGAAGAACAACTTTTAGTTTTCTACAAAAAATCTTCCACTTGTTGCTCTAATTTGAGAAGAGCAACTTTTAGTTGACAACTTTTAGTTTTCTATAAACAATCTGTTGTCAACTTTGGTGTAAACGCGCCAAGTACGCAACATTGTCAAAATGACAATTAACTTGAATTTTGCTATATACTCGTTGAGAAAATTCCAAAAGTTCTCAAACTTGGAGTAGTAGTGAATATATTGTTTTATCGAATTAAATTAGCAACCAATTCAAAGTGTACGGAACATTTTTTTTAATCGAAAACTTATGTTTTTCTTTGATATACCATAGGAAAAAAATTCCAAAAAATCTGCAAATTTGGAAAATACAACGGAAAAATATTTCGAGTCGCTCAGTGGTTGAAACTGTCGCTTTCAAAACCATTGACTGCTGGTCGGCTAGGTTCGAATCCTAGCAACTACAGATTTTTATCTGGTGGCCCGAGAAAGTGCTAGGAATCGCACGTTAAAAGGTAAGACCTCGTTAATCCTTGGCTCGCACAAGTTTCGACTTATAGGGCTGCGGTCCGTAAGGGGACAATTTTAACAACAAGTTGTGCAGATTTGCAACCTTTTACGTTGACCGGAACATATATTTTTTAAATTTTTGGTAATTTTCAAGTTGGTCTCGAAATAATTACAAAAGTTTTGAAACTTTGTTGCCAAGTTTGAAAACATCTATTCTGATGCATTCACAAATTTGCACCTTGTACTCGATCCGGAACTTCATACAATCAAGATGGCCGCCAACGAGAATGTTGGGTCGGATAAACTCAAGAAATTGTGCAAATACTGCAAAAAGAATGTGGTAAAAGGAGTGAGTTGCATAAATTGTGAATCACCTTATCACAATAGCTGTGCCCAAAGAGTGAAATTATGCTGCGACCAAGAAATTAGTGAAAATTTTTTAGTGAATAGTGACTCGACAATGACTGAAGAAACCTACCTGAAGGAGGAAAACAAGTTGATGAAACAGATCATTAACGATAAGGACGTTATTATTAATGACAAACTAACTCTAATAAAACTCCTCCAAGAAAAAGTTGCACTTTTGGAAGAAAAATTACAATCAGTATCCAATACAAATATCCATAAAGCGAAGTCGCCAAATAGTCAAGGCCAACAATCCTCGACACAAAACACAACCACAAAAAACGATACCACAGAAAAACATCAAATAAATAAGCCAGCCAACAACCATAACAAAAAACACTCACCAGGACAAATGACTCACAGAGTTGAAAACAATTCAGTGACGGGGGAATCCAGAGCACAGGGTGAACCAGTCATACAAGATAAACAACTTGGTCTGGAAATCATGAAGGTCCAAACTGAACAGACATGCAAGAATTATATAAATCTGGTTAAAGATGATGAAATAGATAAAACAGAACAGCTGTGGCAGAAAGTCACAAACAAGAATGATGTGAAGCCTTCGCCCAGGACATCCACACCTAAGATCTATGGACGAGGACAACCAAGCAATTTATTGGCTGTAGCACCTAGCAGAAACTGGATATGGGTAGGAGGTTTGAACGAATCTGCAACGCTCGATAATGTTAACAAATATATTAAAGAAAAATTTGGAGACAAAAATATGCAATGCTTTGATCTCAAATCTAAGTTTCGAAAAAAATGCTTTAAAATAGGCAGCTCAGACTTGACCATGGACGAATTGTTAGATCCAGACAACTGGCCTGACAAAGTAATCATTCGTCCCTTTCAGCGACAGTCATCATAAAAATCTGAAAAATTCAAAAATCCTATCAAACTGTCAATCTGCAAAGAATACAGTCAACGTTAATAGACAGAGCATGCAACTTTTTTCTCCAAACCACCCAAACTTAACTAATGTCAATAATTTTTGCGAAGATTATATCCATGAGATCCCTCAATGTAAAACTACATTAAAAATTGTTCACTTAAACATACGCAGTCTGCGAAACAAAGTGGAAAAACTTGAATTTCTGTTAGAAACTCTTAATTTTCCTGATATTATTTGCCTAACTGAAACGTGGTGTAAAGCATTTGAAATTTTGAATGTTTCTCTTGATTCTTATACACTTGCTGACTATTACTGTAGGGGGAGCATTATGGGGGGCGGAGTGGCCATATTCGTGAAGGACATTTATGATTTTTCAGTAATGCCTTGTAAAATAAAAAAATCCGAGGAAACATTCGAGTTTTCCCTCATAGAAATAAGTGCTCATAATATTAAATGTGATGTGGGTTGTTTTTACAGATCTCCTTCCAGTGATCCAAAGTTGTTTCTCAAAAACATGGAACACTTTCTTGATTCAACACTGAAGCATACTAATGTGATTGCATTTATGTGTGGCGATTTCAACTTCAATTTCGATGACAAAATAAATGATAACAATGCAAAAACACTTTGTAACCTGTTTTCATGTTATGGGCTGTACAAGTGTATAACAGAATTCACTAGAATTGGTAAAAATAGCAGTACTGTTATTGATAATATTTTCACGAATATCCATACAGATATCTGTAGTGAAGTAATACATGTCGATTTTTCAGATCACTCTTTACAGAGTGTCTCTACACTAATAGAAGCTTCAGATAGTAAAGGTACTGAATACTATTATCACAGAGTGTTTAGCCCTAGCAATAAAGATTACTTCAAATATCTCTTATCTTGTGAATCTTGGGAATCCATTCACAGGGCTGATCTAAATTGTGATGAGACATTTTCTATTTTCTATAATATTTTTCTGGAACTGTTCAATATTGCTTTTTCTCTAAAACAAAACAGGAAGCGAAAAGAGAACAAAAAAACGCACAAACCCTGGATCACGGAAAGTATTATTAACGAAGGCAAGTTCTTGAGAGAGGTTTATTCCATCTGCAAAACAAATCGAGACAATGATGAAATTCTGCAACGATATAAACTGTTACTAAATAGTCACCATAAAAAAATTATCCAAGCAAAGAAAGAGTATTACGGAAACCGGCTCGCATCATCTCAAAATAAATCAAAAGCTGCGTGGTCAATAATCAATGAAAACACTGGCAAAACACCCAAAGCTGCAAAAAATATTGAAATTATCAATAGCGATAATCAGCTCATAATAGAACCTAAGGAAATAGCTCAAACCTTTAATGATTTTTTTGTAAACTCTGTGAAAGACCTAGTGAAACATGGCCGTCCAATTGGAGAGCCTCACAATGATATCAAAACAAATTCTCTTTTCTTAAGTCCTATTGATGAAACAGAGCTACGTGATATATTGAAATCAATTGCCCAAAAACACTCCTGGGGTCTCGACGAAGTTCCATGCTCCCTTTTATATGAAGTTGCAGACTACATCTTAACACCTCTTACAAATCTGATCAACTCATCTTTCGTAGAGGGTATTTTTCCTTCGTCTCTAAAAGATGCTGCCCTGGTCCCAATCCATAAAAAAGGAAGCAAAAAAGCCATCAATAATTACAGAGGCATAGCCCTATTATCACCCTTTTCCAAAGCTTACGAAAAAGCATACAACAGACGTCTTTCTGATTTCATGCACAGGTTTGGGGTTCTGAATAAATATCAATTCGGTTTTCAACAAGGATTAGCTACTGAGGACGCAGTTCTCTCTCTGTACAATTATATTCTTAAAAATCTTGACCTTGGAAATAAAACCTTGAACATATGCTTCGATCTTACTAGGGCCTTCGACACGGTTGATCATAATTTACTTCTCAGTAAGCTATACGACCACGGTGTGCGAGGCTCTGCACATAGTTGGATCAAGACATACCTCCAAAATAGAACGCAACGTGTTAAATTGAAAGCAAACTCGAATGTGTACTATTCTGATCCTCTTGTTGTCACCACTGGCGTCCCCCAGGGAAGTGTTCTGGGACCAACATTATTTATTTTATTCGTCAATGATCTCTGTACTATAAACAAAAATAATTTCACTACCCAGTTCGCTGATGACACTTCTTTTGGTGTGCACTCTGATGATATCATTGTACTCTCAGACAAAGCCAATAATTCAGTTTTTAACATGAAATCTTACTGCTCCAGAAATGGTCTTGTTCTAAATAACTCTAAAACGAATAGCATTGTATTCACTCCAAAAAAGATCGATTATAGTGTTCTAGTAAGATACGATCATACTTCAATAGAACAAAAAGATGTCATTAAATTTCTTGGGGTACAAATCGACTCACACCTCACTTGGGGTCATCACGTAGACTATATAACTAAGAAGCTATCTAGTCACTGTTATGTTATATGGAATCTTAGAAAAACTGTTCCTCTGAACATCTTACTCAATTACTACTACGCATATGTCCACTCCACCCTCAATTATTGCATCATGTGCTATGGGAATTCAACCAGAATCAATGAGGTATTAGTACTCCAAAAGAAAATCCTAAGAGTTATGACTTTCAAGGGTCCCAGAGACTCATGTAGGGATATATTCTCAAATCTAAAAATTTTAACAGTCATCTCATTATATATACTTAATTGTGTATCGTACGTGAAGTCACACATTGAAAATTTCAAAAGCAGAAAAGATTTGAGTCTAGCAACAGGATATAATTTACGCGAAAATCAGATGATGTCGATTCCACTTCATTATTCATCTACTGTTTCAAGAGGTCCTCACATTATGTCTATAAAATTATACAATAATCTTCCTATCGACATTAGAAACCTCACAAGTCTGAACTCTTTCAAAAAGGGGGTAAAATCCTTTTTGCTGAAAAATCCATTTTATTCCACTAACGAGTATCTTAATCAACACTAATCGATCTATATCTACGATGTGTATGTATGTATGTATATGTCTACAGTGTATATGTAAATGTGTATATATAATATCCTATAGTGTTAATATGCCTTTTATTCTGTATGTGTGAGCAATTCAATTTTGTATTGTTAATTTTATTTTTAATGTTAGTATATTATAAGGACATTTGTAATGTATATTTTTATGACGTATCTGACGCATTTCTATGTTTATTTGTATAAACCTGAAGAAATAAAGATGATTGATTGATTGATTGATTTGCAAAAATCTGATTTGTAAATTAGTTAGGTTTTTCTTGGATGTCTTTTATCACTCTGATGTGCGACACATATTTTGTATGAAATACTGGCCGTTTGTTTTGAAAAAGAACAATTATGAAAATTTAAAAAATGCGTGAATTCGTTTTTCGATCGCGATTAATATACAAACCTAACCTGAGCAAGCTGACCTAGCTAGTGAATCGAAAATGCGTGAATTGCACAATATGGTAACCAAACCAATTTTTTCTGAAAGTTTCATAGGTGATTCCAGAAACACTAGAAAAGATTAATTTCTTGAAATTTTTCCGCGGAAATGCCTGGAAGATACTTAAAAAAAAACGCTCAGTGGTAGTGTGTACAAATGCAAAAACATCAGCAATTTGATTGAACTATTCACTACTATTACATCTCCAACACATACTATAGAAAACAACAAAATAGTAATTAGCAGTTAGCAATTTCGCGCGGCTTTTCTACTAAGTACTATTTTATAATTTGGCTTCACTGTTATATGATGATGATGATGATGATTATGAAAAGATCATCTTTGAAGGGACATTTGTACTGTCGTTGAAAGATAGCGACATATGCGTTGTTAACCGGGGTTTGCTGATGGATGCAGGCCAAACATTGATCCTTCTCACAAACCTTCGTTGGTGTTGACTTTTTGAGAGTTGGACATTGGCTACGCAAGTGTCCAAATTTGCTACAGTTCCGGCATCTTACCAGTCTCTTCTCGAGCAACACTTCCTCCATCACTTTCTTTGTGGCAGCTTTTAGTGTAGCAGGCTCCTGATGTAGATCTCCTTCCATCATCTGAACCTTACTTTGGCTCTTGCGAGATTGTTTTGCCTCCTCGAATTCCAAAACGGGTGCCAGTGTATCCACGAGATATGTTGGACGAGCTAGTGTCAATGCTTGTCTGGTCGCGATGTCCATCTAAGAATGCCTGAACCGCTGATCGCTCTATTACCTTTTCCGGTGTGGCTGGATATGCAAGGCAAACCAAGCGTGCAATGTATGCTTCAAATTCCTGTAAGGATTCGCTTGATATCTGGCAGCGGTTTTTGAGCTGTGAGTGGTATACATGTTCTAGATGGGTCTGGCCATGCCGTAATTCCATATGTGTTCATAGCTGCTCATAGTCTTCCTATTCTTGGGCGGTAAGGTTTTGTAAAATATTCGTTGCTTCTCCACGCAACGCAACGCCAGTGTTTTTGCTCTATCCATTTGCTTTTGCCACAGCGTCAAATTGTCGGCGGTAATTTGCCCATTTCGTCGACCTGAGGCAATTTCATGGAGAGGTTTCCTGTTTCAGAACTGACTCTGTTCCAGCATTGAATTTTCAGTGTCCATTCGATTTTACAACTTACTGATTTTCCCTTCCATTTCTTCCTCGATTTCATCTTTGATTTTATCCATCTCTTTCTTGACGGTTTCCATTCTTCTAACTGGCTCGCCACCACACAAACTTCTTCTTTCAAGTTCGAGTTTTCGAGAAGGTCTTCTCTTCAACATATTCTAACTTTCTTGAAATTCTTCTTTCAGACTACTCGAATTTTCTAGTAGTTTTTTTTAAGTTCTTTCTTCAAACTATTCGAAATTTCTTCTAGCTTTTCTTCCAAATTCTTCGAGTTTTTACAAGCGTTTCTTCCAGACTCTTCGAATTTTCTTGAAGTTTTTCTTCCAAATTCTTCGAGTTTTCTTGAAGAAATTTTTCAGACTCACCGAATTCTTTTGAAGTTCTTCTTTCAGTGATTTGGTATTTTCATCGAGTTTGTTCATTATTGTACCCAAATCAATTCCAGAAACTTCGAATAAAAAGGTTTCGGGGTCTTCTCTACTACAGAAATCAGTCCGTCTGAAAGTCTCTTCTTGTGTACAGCAAGCCAGTTGTTTCGAGTTCTCTCTCCTCTAATTTAGATTTTTATTCTGCGAACTTTAGGTCTACCAAAAATTTCAAATAGAATGAGGGATCAAGTGTCAAATCGTTGAAAAGATAATTCAATTCTCTTTACAACCATCTAAATAGTATATTCTCTCAAAAAGTAGTATCTCGGTTATACTTTTCAAAACATTTTCAGTTCCATCATTTCACATCAAACTATTCAAATTTATAGAGGTGTGAGTACCATTCAGATCCGCACTAATACTTGATATTTCATTGCAAAAATAAAAAAAATAAAAAATAATATGGTTTAAAAGATAATTGAATTATCTTTTCAGCATTGTGACACTTGAACCCCTTCATGCAATTTGAAATTTTTGAGTTGATTAATTTAATTCATCACTGGAACTACTACAAAGACTTGAGAAATTTGATGAACCGCACCATCAAATTGGAAAAAAGGCATTTTTGGAATTTCAGTTGAACTCCGCTGGCGGTAGAAATCTCTGGAGAGAATTAAAAAATTCAGATATTTATAATAAAACTCCTATTTAAGGAAATGTCTTGTGACGAAATATACAAATCTTTGCTTTCGATTAAATCACAAAGCAACTGGAATAGATCAAATCAGCTGCAAAATGTTACTGTACTGTTTTCCTCTGATTATCGTATTTATCAAGCATATATTTGACCACATAATAAATAGTAACATATTCTCTGAAACATGGAAAAAATCATTAATTATACCCTCACCTAAAATGTCTTCTCCAGAGTTATTCTCTGTATCTAAGGTCTTATTTAAGCATATAGACAAACAAATACGTGAATTCTTGTATACCCATTCAATATTACCCTCATGCCAGTCTGGATTTCGCCCAGGGCATAGTTGCACCACTGCGCTATTGAAAGTCACTGACGATATACATACAGCTACTGATAATAATTTGCTCACATGTTTGATGCTACTTGACTATACGAACGCGTTCGACTTGATAAATCACTCGCTGTTACTTAGTTACTAACACTTTTGTACTACATTGGCTTTTCGAATTCTGCCTCTGATCTTATAAAAAATTATCTGTCAAGAAGATCGCAAGCAGTCATCCTCAAAAATACGAGATCTGAATTCACTGGTACAAAGTCATGGGTTCCTCAGGGATCGATAATAGGTCCGTTACTTTTTGTTGTCTGCACCTCAGTTTACCCAAGCTCTACGACACGCTTCATCAGTACATATTTTCGCGGATGATACTCAAATGTATCATTCCTTTCCTGAAACCGATATAAATAATGCATACAATAACCTGAATGATGATTTAGAATCGCTCCGAACACTATCTGATTGTGCATATTTCGCTAATTGTTAAAAGAGCTTACTTTGGGTTGAGAACGATATATGCTAATAGGGATTTGTTGAATACAAAAACCTAAAAATTACTATGTTAGACGATAGTATTATCGCATGCATACTATGCTGATGCGGTGTATGGCCTGTGCATGCTTATTGAAATTAGACCAGTCAAGGCTAGAGAGACTCCAAAATGCCTGTGTTAGTTTGATCTGTGGTCTCAGAAAAAGAGATCACGTGACTGATTCCTTGACAGCTTTACGATGGCTAAACATCGCAGAAAGAAGAGCTTTATATTCTTTCACTCTGTTCCATAAACTTTTGCTCACTAAATGCCCTGCCTATCTTTATATCAAAATCAGCTTTTGAGAGACGTTCATAACATTAATGTTCGACACAAGTGAATGCTTACGTCTCTTGGCTAATAAATAGGATTCCCTGTGCATATAGAAAATTGAATTCAACAAGTTTCAAGAAAAAGTTAAAGGAAGACCTGACTAATAAATGTCTATTTCTTGTCACTTGAATAAGAATTCCCCTGTATTTGCTTTTCCATCTTCAATTTCTGTTTCTTTTTTTATATCTCAATTATTCATCCTATAGCTGCTTCAATTATTATTCCATGTTTCAATCTATGACCATCTTGCCTTCAGGTAGCTTATTATTGTAAATATTAATAATTATTATTTTAATCCGCACCCCCTTTCGGCAATCACCATATCTTTGATTTCAAAAAGTATTATCGATAATACCTCCAAACGTGTTTTTCCCATGTTTGTACGTAACCGTTCAAAAGTTAACAGGGGGGGGTATAAAAAGCCGCACTGAATATGCAGTCAATTCCTTCCCAAGAAATGTCCAAGTGACACTGACAACTAAAAACATTATTCGTAGTTCAGTAAATGTAAATCACTGACAGTCCAGTTATAATTGAGAACAGGGTCAATAAAATTTCAAGTATTGTTAAAAGCATTCATTTATTCGTTATGTGTACAACTTGAATTCACTAATCAACGTTAACAAATAAAATTATTTTCGGTTTTATGGAACTATTTTTCAAACATTAGTATTTGTATAATACATTAATTTCATCAACATTTCTTAATTTTTCCTCAGTAATAACATGTAGACAAATGAATAAATATTGATGAAGTTTATACCAAAGGTTTGGTTTGTGCTCTCAATTTAAAAATAATACATACCTAATAATCACAATGTGCCTCTCCCCTATCTAAAGAATGCTGCAGTGGATGAAATGGGTTAATAAGAAAATATATGTAGAAGAATCGAGCCCCATTTCATTCACCATTAACTAATTTATATGTTCTAATATATACAAATACACCAGTAGAACGAACTCAAATTGGATAATATTCAATGCCTGTTATAATATTTATATACAGGAAGGCCCACTACATTCGCCTCGGTATTTCTACGAGAAATGAAGAGAGTTAGGGAAAAACTTTTAGCACAGTTATATGTGGGTTATATAGGGTGATCCCCAAAAAAATTACATTTTTCTTATGGAACACCCTATATTTTTTATGTTTTTAGATACTATAGACAAAATAAAGGTGAGTTACTATTATATTTCCCATACTTAAAACTGACCGTTTCTGAGAAATTTTGAGAAATTTAAAAATACAGACCATAATTTGAAAATTGTTTTCACCCTGTAACGTGTAACGAGCTGCTCGTGATTAAATGTACTGCTCAGCTCAAAAGTTAAAATATAAAAACGCCTTTTGTGTAAAAAGCAGAAGAGATAGGAAACCCTAATAATAATAATAATAATAATAATAATAATATTAATCACGGGCAGCTCGTTACACGTTACAGGGTGAAAACAATTTTCAAATTATGGTCTGTATTTTTAAATTTCTCAAAATTTCTCAGAAACGGTCAGTTTTAAGTATGGGAAATATAATAGTAACTCACCTTTATTTTGTCTATAGTATCCAAAAACATAAAAAAATAGATATAATATAAGAAAAAATATAACTTTGGTATATAATTTTTTTGGGGATCACTATATTTCAAAATAATTTTGGAATATGCTCCTCATGGACCCACATATAACTGTGCTAAAAGTTTTTCCCTAACTCTCCTCATTTCTCGTAGAAATACCGAGGCGAATGTGGTGGGCCACCCTGTATAAAAAAAGGAACAACTATTTGAGTACTCATTAAAAAATCCTGAGCTTTCAAAGATATATGCTCAAGTTATGTATATGTTGTATACCTAGATATGAACAGTGCCACTAAAAATCTATATCCGTATTTTTTACAGATTTTATTTAGATAGAGGAGATATTATAAATATATTGCTATAAGTTTGTACAGTGTGAATTGCTGCCAAACAGTAGAAATTAATATAATATGTCAACTCTCCAACTCACATAAATGCGGAACACCACATATTTTTCAAATTAGCCTATTTCTACAACACTGTTGATACATTCGAAGATTCAACTACTTATTATGAAAAGTTCTCTACTCAAATCTCACTTTTCTGAATCAACATTGAATGATGCAAAAATTTTATATAGTTACAGTAAATTTATTTATTAATAGTTAATTTCATTTGAATTGACACTTACAAGTTGAAATTTTTTATTTTGGTGCTAGGGTATCTGTATCTATCATATACAGAACAGCTCAAAATACGTGGTCAAAAATCAAATATAGAGTCAAATATCTTGGTTTGTAAGCATTCAAATTAATGTTTTACTAATAATATTTACAAAAGGGCGATTAAAAGATAATAAAATTTTCATCGACCCAACAGAAAAAAATAACGATTGAGCAACTGTTTTATGGCAATTGCGCATGCGAAATGTAGATATATGTAATATATGAATTATTACCAAACTTTGGTACTGTGATAGATCGGGAATCTATAGGTTATTTTCTCACTAGCAATATAGACTACAAGCCCGCATAACAATTTTGGGGGTCAGTTGACCCAGCATGAAACATGTACAGAACGATGCTGCTGGGTGGTGCATTTGACTGTAATAATAATAATAATTTTTCATCTGAAGATGTGCTTTTCGGACAAAATATTCTTGTACAGCATTCCTCACGTTGGGAAGATTATGAAATAATAATCTCCTAGAACCTAGTGCCATTCAAAAATAATGAGACCAGAAGCCAGGAATTATTTTTTTTAATTTGAAAATTCAAAACAATTTCCTGGCTTCCCGTCCCATTATTTTTGTACGGCAGTAGGTTCTAGGAGATTATTATTTCATAATTTACCCAACGCGAGGAATGCCGTACAAGAATATTTTGTCCGAAAAGCACATCTTACGATGATAAATTATTATTATCATTATAGTGAAATACACCACTCAGAATCGACGATAGTGCCTAAAGTTATATTTTCATATAGCAGCATCGTTCTGTACATGTTTTATGCTGAGTCAAATGACCCCCCCAAATTGTTATTCGGGCTTGTAGTCTTATAGCCTTTACATGAAAATATTGGTGGATTTTTAGTCCCATATCTTGGTTTATCAGTGAAATGCCATTTCATTTTGAACTGTTCTGCATTTGAAAACACTAGCCCAACCAATAACGAATAGTTTGCGACTAGAGCGCAAAAATGCAAATCGAGTATAAAATTCTACATACACAAATTTCTTTCGAAAATTACAATAGACATGTTATGTTCTTTACTATAGAGATCTTTGAAAGCCTACTCAAATGAATAACATAATTTAATCAAATAATTGAAAGGGTTCACTGTGGAAATACTTCAATATTGGCGGAAGACATAGGGAAAGTGATACTTCGGAAAAAATGTATCTGTTCAAGATCAACCGATATTAATTTTTTTCCATTATGGTCCGATACACATTACATAATTGAACCGACACATTTTCACCATCTATGTTCCAAAATTGTATACTACAAGTGCCGAAATGACAGTACCGAAATTGTAATGATCTCTCTAAATGAATAAAGATGAAAAGTTCTGATTTCATTGATATGCAGGTACGTAAAAAAGGTACTGTCGAGTGAATCACTTATTAGGCCTCTCAAACACTACTGATTGTGCAATCTTCTCTAAATAAGAACAACTCTGTCTTCTAAAATCCTACCTTATAACTTCTAAACGTCCTATTTATCAGTAGAAGTTCTTGATAACCACTTTGAATTTTAAAATATTTTACATAGTTTATTACATGCCCACAAATTGGGTAATAAGTATAAACAATTTTCTTAAGAAAAACGGCATTATTAGATTTCTAATGTGCCAAAAAATAAGTATTCTGTGTCATAGAAGACCTCAATAGATTTTGTACAGTAATACACAAATACATTTCTCTGAAGATTAAAATTATAATGAAAATTTCAAATATCACACGTTGAGAAACATAAACGTTGTTATTATTATTGCTATAGCAAACATTTTTGCGAATTAAATTACTCAAAATATGGTTAGCTCACTATTTTACAACTCTCCTAAAATCTACAACTGAAGGTGAATTAAATGTACAATATTCATTTTCCTTGACCGAAAACAACGATTTCTTGCTAAGCTAAGTTCACGACGATTATTGGAACAGTTGAATAAATCTTCTGAAAAAGAAAATATTACTTTTACATTCATAGTCCAAGATTTTAATTAACGTGATTATTGGATCTCAATTTAATATTTTTTTATATTTTCCAGTAATTTATTGAGCATGGGCAATGCAAATTGAATACTCAGATAATTATGGAATGAACTGGGACTTTTTTTTGCAATCGAAAATCCAAGTTGTTCTTTTTGGAAATGTTGATCATAAATGAGCAATGGTTCTATACATTACATCCATACTGTACCAACTTCATTTAGAAAATCTCTCTTCGATCACCTACTTAGATGATCCGAATCATTATGATTTCATAAGATATAACTATAGTCAAATTGGGTTTCATGGATTTTTTTACTTTCAGTTCACTTGTAGTTTTTCATTACTTCTTTGAACTTAGAGAAGATATCGTTTCTTCACTATCTACATAAATAAACTATATCTCAAGAAGCGGATATGGTTTAGAAAAATGGCTACCATATAGAAACGTTTTAGAACACCAGAAAGTCAGTTCAGAAAATCATACGTGAATTGACACGACTTCATAATTTATTTTCAAGATCCTATAAGTAAATGTAAACCCCTGCAACAGAATTCCTTGTGAGAACTGCAACATATTTATTATTACTCTGAGATATTTCCAGATTAGCATTGGGGATGTTAATTCATCAAAATATTCATAGAATCAAGGTAAATTAATAACAAATAACAATTTTGAAAAAACTAAATAAAACACACGCTTTTATAGTAATATGGACTGAAAAGTAAAATATTTGATGTGTGTGGTACTTGATATCAGTTTTCTTTATTTTTTATTGTTATAGCTATTTGTAAATTCTGTGAGTATGATGATATATTTGGCGAATTACAAAAAATGTTAAAAAATAAAGAGTGTTCTATTGCTTATATGTCCAATCAACTACATATAATTTTTATATCAAAAACTAATGAAAACGAAATAGTGTCGATTGATAATAGTTCCTTTTTCTACTATTCGGCTACGCCCAATGTCTTAAACAGGGTTCAAAACGACATGAAAAGGCTTCTGTTCAGTGATTAGTTTTGGATCCTAAGGACTTTGGTGACACCATTCATTCTTATTGATCAATTGAATCTATGACATGAATAATTATACACGAATATTTACAACCAAGTTATGATTCTGCAAAAATTATTTGTTTAAATTGTTACTGAATATTTTCGATATTCAAAACAGAATGTTCATTATTAGTGTGTCAAAGGCACATACAACATAATAATTCGAATCAAAATTTGATGTTAAAAAACACCCTTTTTTTCATTCAATTATTTTCTTCGATAAATTTTTTGTATTCCTACAATTTCCTCTTGCATTTTTACTTATCGGATCATGAAACTCCATCAACTTTACAAACACATTTAATATATGTACATTTGTTTTCATTGCAGTATAATGAGATATTTCTCATAACATCAGGGTACGGAAAGGATCGTCACAATAGAACTATCGAAAAAAATTTGGATGAAAGTTGAAGGGTATTTCACTCTGCACCTTTTTGTGAATTCAAATATTATTTTGATGTGACATAGGTGGAGGAGTGACGTTATCGGCAATTATGTCATATTTAGTATCGTTAGAAAGCTTGTTTTTTTCTCGTTTCAGTAGAACCAATATTATTTCAACTCTCTCGATAGATACAGTGTGTTTCGTAATTTTTTGACTACCTCTGTTATTCACTTACCTATCGCATGATTTGTTCAAAAATTTACTAAGTTAGTAAAGTAGCTAGGAAAGTAACCAGGCGGATATTCGCAGTCTGCGCGAATGGTGCGATATCTATAATTATTTGGTTGAACTGATACAATGTAGATCAAGTCTTTCTTGCCATAAGCGGTAACGTATCTATTTCAATTGTTTTCCCATTATTAATCGATTTTTGAACAATACATTGAGTTTACTGATATTCTCTAGATTTCATATATAGTTTTAGAATAAGTCAACTTGAAATGACGAGAGAAGTCAAAAGTTTCATTACTAAGTGTATTTGCTCAGTGCTGCAATGCTAATGTACTATCAATAGTACCAAAGACAAAGTTTCTTTACATTATTATCCATTAAAAAACAAAGAGTTATGTAAGACATCCCAATGTCTTCGTGACGCTCATCGATATAAATTTGTGTTACCAAAATAATTATTCAGAATATAACTCATGTTGATCGACATTAAATCATCTTCATTTTCAGCAGTTTTCGATATGAAAGATATGTATTGTTTTCGTGCCATTTGAGCAAGAAAACATTTGTTATATATTAGCTATTTTATATAAATCTATAAATATCTATCATATTCATAGTTTTTAGGCAAAATATTTGAATGTAATTGTATTCAAGTTTAAATTATTCGATGCTTAATTGAATGAGTATTTCACCTGTCAAAGTATCAATGGAATGCGTAGTCCCATTGCAGAATCATGCAACTTTCAATGGGAGCTTTGAAACCCAGCCCGCTTGAATATTTTTCTCTTCTAATATGAAATTAGGTAATTGTTGCAACTGATATGTCCGTATTTATTTGTAACTATTTTATTGAACTAGTGTTCTTTTACCATATTATTATGAAACCTAACAAAACTGAAAAATAATAACGTCAAAAAAACAAAACAAAAAATACTAAAAGACGCAGTCACTCAATAGAGCGAAACATACATTAGTATTTAAATGTTATTTGAAGTAGTTTCTGTGAATATATTCGAATAAATATCCATTAAATAAATATCCATCAAATTATGAATCTTATATCAACATAGCATATTATCAACGGATAATATGCTTTCAACAGAAATAATATCAGTTTATTTCCTAATACACTGACATTTGGAGTTGGTTTTATCTCATAATTGAACTTATTATATAATTTTACACCTCTGTACAGTGGAAACAATTTCATTTAACATTTTAATTTGCGCGTATGCTCATGTTGACTGGTTATATTATGGACTATAATCCGTTGTCCAACAAGTGCGTAGTACGTTATTATTACTGTACATAGAATGATTTTATGATACTGTCAACCTATTAAAATGTTGATGTAAGTAATTGTAAATTATTCCTGGTGTCATTTTTTGATAAGAAAGAAATGATCCTTTGATGTAGATCAAAGTTTAATAAATGAGCAACCTTGGAATAGTGAATACTTTGAAATATACGAAGGATGGCCTGCAGTGTTCTTTGTAGCTAGCAGTGCCATATTTCTTATTGCCTTATTCTGAACTTCATTGACTTCGTGGGCAATGTGAGCATTACTTGATAATCCACATTTTTCGAGACCATAGGCCGTAACATGCTAAAGCAGTTTGAGAATTTCTGCTGAAATATTCTTTAACTGACGTAGCAAATATATATTTTGACTAAGTTTGAGTTTAACTCTATCTATAAGGTGATTCCAGAGGTGAGTTTATTTTCAATCGCAACTCCCAAAATTAAGTATAATTGACTTGATGTAATGATTCATTATCCAGTTTCACCAAGTAGCTCCTATCTGAGACATTTTTGAACTAATGTTGAATAGAACTAAACAATTTTGTGAAATCGTAATAACAGATGAATGTTTCATACGAACCAAATTGTATATTTAAAAATTCTAGGAAATGGAAGAGTTTGGTTGAATCTTTCATGTGATTTTTTTGTGACATACTTTGCAAAAAAAAAACTCAGGAAGTGTTGCCCGAACTGGACTTGGTACTTACCATAAATTTACACCAATCCAAGGTATCCTCCAATGGTACATGTGATAATAATTGCCAAGATTGTAAGACAGATTAAAATCATAATTTTCTTCTGTAAATTGATGAAATACACAACATATTAATTTCTGTACCTAGAAGGGGTACTACACGATGTGCCATTTGTCACTTAAATTATAACTGTTTATGTGTGTATTGTGTGAAAGCTGAATTGTGTAGATGTCTGTGTAGTTGTTATATGAGTTCTGAAAAAAATATTATTTGATTAGAAATAAACAGAAAATTCGATTACATATTTCCATACCTTCTTATTCTGTCCGAGCCGGTCATGAAAACCAAATAAATTTTCATTTCCAATTAATTTTGTTTCAAACGAACTGATGTTTTATTGATTTTGGTACCTAGTAGAATCTTTTCGAGAAATATTATCATAGTCCCTTTCCGTATTGTTCATATACATTATTTCAACTTAGTAGTACAGCAAACAGAACATGGTTAGAAAACAAATATTAGAGCAATTGATAATTGTCCAGAGGTGAGCCCAAGGTTTACTCCAAACCGAAATTTGCTGGATTATGGAAAGCATACGGATTACGAGCCGAAAGAGTTCCAGACTTTATTGTTGTATTTCATTATCTGGCAGTATTGTAGGACTCTTTGAGCTAGAGCAGAAAATATTGGATTTCGCTTATCTTCATTTCATCAGGCTCTAATTAATTGACCTTATTTTTTCTCTTCCATGTTTCGTTCACCGTAAGATTCTCTGTATAGAAGTCAAAATTTCGTTTTGATTTTAGATGCAACAGTTCCAAGAATTTCAAATTTGACATAACATTTAATTCATTACTCAAAACTTACATGTAAGAATATTCAGAAACTGAATATACCTCAATAATTAATGGGCAACATATTTATCATTTATTTATGAGAATAACTACAGTACGATCATTAATGATAAAATTTGAATGTTTGAGATGCTTAAGTAATTTGCCTCTTGCAGCAGAGATATTAACAAATGAATAGTTTCAACCATAAAACTCTAATTAAAATAAATTTTTGAAGGAAACCTAAATATGGAAGAATTGTTCTACTCAATGTCACGAAACAAGTAACCCGGAATGAAATTTCTATCAATAATAAGAAAGTATGGTAAAAGTCTTAAATTCAACAAAAATTAAACCTCAACTCATTATGTTGTCTATGTAAGACATTACTTAACCATGCAAAATCGGGACATTTCAACATGTAAAAGATTCCATTATGACGAAAATCAACTAATATTTCATATTTTACCGAGAAATTGAATATAATTTCTCGTTTACCGAATTTTGTTTGCTAAAACAACATATTTATTGAAATATTTAGAATAATTCAAGTAAAGTGCTCAAAAAATAATAAAATTTTGATTCCATTGTAATAACTGATCTGCTAAGTTTTTGTGTATCATCTCAGTTTTTTCCAACCAAGTGCTACATTGGCCATTTTGAGATAAAAATGAAACTCTATTAGTTGAGGAAGATATATAATTTTAACTTATCTAGTTTAAGATGCGATTTGACATTAGTAACACAGAATGAATATATTCGAATTAAGCGTCGTCTCCTAACATTTTGAAAATTATCCTAGGTTGATTCAGTAGTTTTTCAATATTTACTTCCTGAATGATGATGATTGGAATAAATATTTGAAGTAATCATACTTGAAAACTTTTACACTATTTATTTTACTATCCATGTTCTTATTCTTTTCTTAATATTGGAACGATGTCCATTATTGGAACACCTTTCTATTGGTAAAAGGTAAAAATGAAAACTAGAGATAATTAAAAAAATTATCTGAATGAAAATGAAAATTTTTACTTTCAGATTTTTTTTGACAAAATCTACTAGGGGTAGTTCAATGACCAAGCGTAGTTTTAGCCGGGAAGCACAGAGGCAAAACGTACCACGTTTCAGTCAATAGAAGATATTCTAGCTCTCTGATTGGTTGTGACCAAACACAGGTGCATTTTGCCATCCAGACTAAAACGTGGTGCACTTTGGCGCCCAGAAATATATTCGAAAAAATTCCTTGTGTTGAACAGGCAAGCTAGGTTAGCTTGCTCAGGTTAGGTTTGTGTGTCAATTGCGAGCAAAAAACTAGTTCAGGCTAGTGCAAAGTGTAAATAATCAACCTGTGACAATTCCCGTCATTTATTGTTTCAGTTATTAAGTAAAAATATGTCGGATTCATGCAAAGCACTTTGATTTTTTTTACTGTAACTTATTGAAAACATGATTGAGTTAAATGCTTGAAGGACTAACTAAATGATAGGTTAGACTCAAGTAAAATCTAAGGTGCATTGATTGAATTCGATTTTATTGACTAACTATTTTCTTTCAACATTTTCTATATATTACAATAACTATCGTCAACTTAATCTAATCAAATATAAAAAAAAAACAGTTTACTAACCATCGAATTCGCAAAAATTCAACTGCGTTGGGAATAATTCATCACTCCAAATAGCTTCCGAAAAAACGAGTAAATGAATCAAGTAACTAAATAGATACGGAGTAGTACTGACTTAGATCGACTAGGGTTCAACTGAACTCGGTTTAGGAGGAACTATAAATGTGACTGGGTAATATCCTCACATTGGAACTGGAGTTGAATAGTTGATACAACTCTCCTAGAGTCATTGAAATATTTTTTGGTGAGACAAACTGTTCAATGGGTGGTATTGGATTGTAATAAATTTTTTGTGTGATCTGTGTTGCTGATGCTAACATGACAGAAAGTTCTTAACTCACTCAAACTATCACAATATTATACTGGACAATTTTTAGCATTGTAATCTCTCAGAATGATTTTTTGTGGATTATACGATAAGGTACCAGTTTTTTCAATTCAATGAAAAACTACTGACTTTTGACAAATGTTTTATATTAATTAACTGCTATGGTAACAATGGTTAAATACAATATCTCGTAGATAAATCCTAACCGAATCAAATGAATGAACCATCTGAAGGAAAAAACTTATAATTTCGAAAATTACGAAAAGTTAAATAAACACCAATAACAAACATGGTTTTGTAGTGGTTTCTATTAAATAAATAACAGGACAATCTGTTCTATTATACAAATACTCACCCAATGCTTAGATGTACATTCACATCAATGTTACTTAATTTTAATTGCAGAATGTGTTTTAATTTTTTCAAATGTATTATATCAAAATTTAGAATTAGGTCATATAACATAAGAGATATGAATGATTTTACTGTAGTATCCACTCAATGCCTTAGAGCATATAGATATTCAAAAAAACGGATTAACCACCGACAAAAGGAGAGTCATAGCAACTTTTGTGGAAAACTAGAACTGAATGTTTATTTGCGAATACATATACAGTATCAGAAAGTTTTTATCTTGGGTATGGTGGTTTCATGAGAGGAAGGGATATCGACGCGCTCTGTGTTGCATTGCCACGTGGTCTGTTATTGCGTCGGGTGGGATACCAGGAGGGGCCCACAGTTGTGCGTCTCTCTTGTTTATGTGGTATTATCATATCATTCATATTATTGCGTTCCTTGTTGCTCGTGTAGTTTTCTGTCTATACCCCAGATGAATTGTTTCCGATACTGTATATTGTGAAAATATTATGTAAGAGAGCCAGCAAATATATATAATTATTATTGTTTTCATTCTCTGTTGGGGAAGAAAACAAGCCATAGAGACGACAATACCCATCACTAAATTAATACAAGTGGAAGAAAAAATCGGAACGTTATTGTCTAGACTAATTCATAGCGTGAATTGTTGTGTGAAATTCTTATCATATAGATGCATTTTTATTGCTTCAATGTTCCAAATTCACATTTTTATTCTTGTCGACTGCAGTTTTAGTACATATACAAGTGTAATTTTATTGAAAACATCTTTTTTATAGACTAACTACTTGTAATCAAGATATCCTGTATATTAGATTTTCTTTGAGAGGAACAATCAAACTAAATTGGTATTGAAATAATTATAAATAACATGTATGAAAACGACCAATAATAATTTTCAGTAGGCATGAAAAGCTATAGCTTTGTCGACTTGCCTTTCAATGTATAATATATGATATAAGGGTATAAAAGAGCTTAGAAAGCATGCACAACTAGTTCAACATTTCAAGTTATAAGAATCCATTATGAGCTATTTTTATTACACCTGCACCATGACTTCAAAAACAACGCTGGAAATAATCTTTGATCAGGATAATTTACCCCATATTTTATTACATCTAACCAAAAGGACATCTGATGTCACATGTATTGTTGACTGGAGGTTTATTTGACAATTCATATGATAAAACAAAGAACTCAGCAAAAAATCTTTAAAACACGTTGTTTTCTTTTTGTTACGAGAATTTAGAACACTTTTTAGTTCATTTGACAAGGATTCATGATGCAGATGTAATAAAAAAGGTTTACTTGATTATCTCTAAGCTCACTCGAAAAGAAGAATCATGAACTATGAACTATGCAGAGGAAATTAAATTGATATTTCTTCATGAAAAATTAAAGAATATTTTTATACTCCGCATGTATAGGGCAAGGAAAAATCTACCTTCATGTGTTTCTGATACATTTGAAGAACATCTTTTCAATCCTGATTGATGTGTAGGAAAGTGCACACCTCGATGCAAACAAATGAACCTTATACTTTTCAGAAATCAGTGAAGTTATTTTTCCTTTCTTCTGTAAGTAGTGGTGAGTAAACAATATTTTCAACGAATTATTTCTGTTCTAATTTTCGCAAAACTCTATACTTACTCAATAGACAATTAAACAACAAAATCTCTTCCCAAATTTTGTTTTCATGCAAGGGATAGAACAAAAAGTATATATTTTTTATTGAGTGAATATGTATTTTCATTTGTATTTCATTGAGCCTCAGATGTCTATAAGTGTTACAATGTTCAATTACTAATTATTTACTGAAAATTTATAATTATTTTACTTCAATATTTGTAGTCAGCTATAGTAGGTACATTCATAGGCGACTCCAGATCGAAGTTCTAGGGGGAGCCGGTATATTTGAACTGAAGGGTCTCCAATAAGTACACTTTTTTACAAGCCATGTTTTGCTGTGCTTGCAAATGGCAGTCTTGGCAAATTCCTCTCAATTGTAACAATGTTTTATTAGAGCCTATCTCAATACTTTGCAATTTTTCAACAAAAAAATGATCACTTGTGTCTATTATACTTACTACTTCAGTTTATGTGAAGCTAAATATTGTTCCTCCTCCTACGACTAATATCAGAACTGATATGCAGATTAAGATCATAATCTTCTTCTATAAAGTGAAAAAAAAAGTTGTGTTAATATGTATTGTGTGGTATGTGTGAATCATAAAAGTAATATAGAAAAACAGGCAAAATAAATAAAACGAAATAATAAAAAAAGTTTAATAATATTTAAAGACTATTAAGTAAGTAAATAATATGTGCAAATAGTTGAGAAAAACAATAAAAGAGGAATAATATAAATAAAACAATACTTTTAACATATAAATACTATGCAGATATATACAAAAATCGTACAATAAGTAATTCAATATAAATTGTCTTTGGCATTGTTAGTAATTGTTTATAATAGTTAAGTTTTAGAAATGCTATTGTAGTTGATATACTAAAATGCCAAACAAAACAATGATCAATAACATATGATATAATAAACTCATTTTTAAACTCCTTTTGAAGGGTAAGGACAAAGTCAGACAAACTGAGAAAGTAATCAAGAATTTAGTTTACCGTTGAGATGTTTAAACATGATTCAAATGATCAACCTCACTGGAACATGATTAATATTCTGAAATATTCTAAAATTAGAATTAAAAGCACCCAGCCTAGCAAATATTTTCAAATATTTCACAATACCTTTTTTTCCTTAAGCCTACATAACATTTCGACACCGTCTAGGATATTAAAACAAAACTAATAGAAATAACTTCAATTATATGAGTATTAACATTATTGAAGATGATGTGATGCTGAAACAAACTATCACATGATACTTAATAGAGAGAAATCGCAGTTTAATGATGGTTTAATTAACTGTCTCTAGATACATCTACCCAGAAAATCAACTCATAAGTGATGATAGTATATCCAAATAAATCCAAATAAAACATTTTTTTAAAAACTGGATCAGAAATAGTCACCGAGGTGTGTCATGACCATTTTAAAAAAAAGGGAAGTTACAAAAATCAATCAAAGTTTTGTTTTGACGATATTTTGATCTCAAAAAGTTGGTGTACTCTTTGCAAAAATCGCAACATGCAATGCAGAAAAAATAACCTTATGAACAACCTAGTAAGTTGAAGAAACACTAACGTTTTTATTAATTTTTCATAATCCAAGCAAGTTTCTGGTTGTAAAACAAAGTAAAATACATTTAATTCAATTTAGATGGGTTGATTAGAAATCAGTATCTATTCTATGATTTGTTTAATGAGACCTTGTTTGAATTGAAAAATATTTGCATTGTACTATCTAACATTTCATTAGGGAATGATTTAATTTTCTGAGAATGAAAAATCGGATCAGGTTTAAACTGACAATTTGTGTTATCATTTGAATAGTGAAGCTGAATTGTTATATTTCTAGAAGTGATACCTTTCAAAATTTAAATGAATCTCTTTGAAACATGAGTGCTCCAGAGTGAAAATTCAATATTAACTTGGGTAAAACTTAAAGAACTTTAGGTTTATTTGTTTGCGTCAAGGTGTAGTGTAGTGCAGTTGTAGTGTAATTTGCACCACATTTTGAATCGAGTGTAGCTGAGTGCAGGTCAAACAAAGGAATGTGCCAAATTAATTGACCATATTCACCGTCGCCATATTGTTATGCGACAATACCAACTATCATTGTTACCAACGGATAAAAATATAATGTATCCGTAACAAAACCGCGAAAAATCTAAAATATTTCATTTGGTGCATATTTCATGTGCGTATTTTGTGTGAGTTTCAGAAAAATGTAAATGAAGAAAAAATCTAAGATAAATGGGTAGATATACCACTATCGGTATCAGCTTTCACCTGAGCTTTAATAACGACAACATTGGCACTATAAGTTAGTAAAACATTTTGAACTGAATATATTTGCCTTTCGAACATGCGGTAAACAAAAAGGTTCAATTTTTGAGACTGAATTCTGTAAATTTCTCTTCTTATTTCAAAATATAATTTTCCTTTGATGTTTTTGGAAATTACAAAACGTTTTTGTCCACGGGCCCTTAGTTTACATCTAAAAATGAAATCAACTTGATACTAAACTCACTCCCACTCCACTAAACATTTTTTGAGAATTGCACTGCCTAAATAAATATCATTTTAAAATTTCACTGACGTATGTAATTAGTGAATTTGGTTATTCTTAGTTGAGTTGAGCTGGGTAAGTTGGTATTGTCGCATGACAATATGGCGACGGTGAATATGGTCAATTTGCAAACGAATCCTAAAATCGAGTGTAAATTACACCAGGTGTAGGAAAGTGCTACACCTCGATGAAAACGAATAAACCTATAAGTAATTCATTGATTTCCACGAGTAGTGACTAAATTAATCAAGTCGTAGTGGTTGGTATTTGAAGGAGATAATGCTGTCCTTTTATGAAACTGATGAGAATATTCTGAAGTATAGCTTGGCAAATCTATAAAGGGACATGAAATCGGCACGCCTATCGATGCGCGGTGGCAGAAGAGCTCAATGTACATTATAACTGAATGTACAATTTATACTACCCTCGTTATAGTCCGAATACTTTCTCATTCTAATTCGTGCAGCTCATACGTTTATAGATATTCCTTTTCCTAAGCTGTACATTCAATACCTAAAAACAGAACTATTTAAAAGTTTTAACTCGACGTTTTCATAAACTCTATTTGATAACCATCTTCCATTTAAAGATCATTTTATTAGTCATATCTTCTACTCAGGTTGTCATTTAGAAAATTGAAATATCTATGATACACAATTTAAACCTGATCCTGGTGTACAATTCACAATTTACATAAGTTTTCAAGAGCCTACATATTGCAAAACAAATACTCCAAACCAAAGCTTCAACAGAAATTGAAGAAAAACAAAAAGTGAACAAAAATTGTAGAATGGCTAGTAATTTAAATATCTTCTACTAAAAAATATTAATTTCACTCCTACTAGCATGAGGCAGCTTTCAGATGGGCGACTTTTTGGAGCAGGAGTCGGCTACTCGAGCATTTGTGGTTGACTGCCACTACCTTCCGTTGTTACTGTGAAATCATGTAAAAAGCGATTCCCGTTCACAAAAGCGTTTTTTCGAATGCAATTCAACTTCTGCCGCCGGTTGTCTCCAGTCCCGCCGTCTGACTACAGGCCGACTTCAAGGTTTTTGTTTTCACACGGATCAGTTTTCGAACGCACGTCACAGCGGCAAGTGTGTTTTGTTTTCAGCAATTGACAAGAAGAGATTAAGTTTCATTGCTGAAATTCAGGCTGATCCCGCGATTTGGGACTACAGAAGTGACTTTATCGACATTATTGAAAACGGGAAAAGCTTATCAGGGGAATTGCGCAGTTTATGATTTAATGTTCATTGGCCATTGACAATAGGATGTATAAAAAATCTGCGAGATTTTCTTATTTCTGGTCTTCGCAAGAGCAATAGGAGTAATGTTTTTTCTGTGAAATTCATGCTGCTACTGACCACTTTTTGTCGTCGAGGTAACCACAAAAAGTCGCTGGGTTGAACGGCAGCTGTAGTCTAGTGGATGACAAGATGCCGACATTTTTGTAGCAGACTTTGGCTTCAAAAAGTAGTTTTGTAGCTGACTTCGGCTTCAAAAAGTCGCCCGTCTGAAAGCGGCCTTATTCAGTTTTTGCTTTTCAACCTGCACTAGCATATACTAAGGCCCTGCCTCAATTTGATATAAATACATATATTCATAATAACTAATTATTCACAGTTTGAACAGTTCAATAATTATAGGGTGTGCCAAAAGCTCGCTCACCCTCACTGGGAAAATTACATTAAAAAAATATTTCTGGTGGATGAGTCTACAAACACAATACAGGACTACGAAACCTTCTGATAATTTCAGAAACTGTTATTAATCAATGAGATACACTATGCTAAAATCATCTTTCGGGACTTGTTATTGTTGATAAAAAATGTTTTAGTTATCTTTATTATATTCATATTGGTAGATATATACATATTTTTTTCTTAGTCGCTTGCATTTTATGAATTTTAACAAAAAATAGTCTTGTGTTATATGTGTATGAAAACTCTTCTACTAATCTCTGCATAAAACATTGAATTTAGATTTTTATTGCTTACATTTATTTTATGCACTAACATCTAAGTTATTTATACAAAATAACTTTTTCTAATCTGGCACACTTTACCTTTTTGTAATATATATACAGAGCAGATCAACAAAATATAAATCTCTAGTATTGGCGATTGACGTCCTTAAGAAGATACAACAAACAAAATTTGGTCTCTGAAAAAGTGACCATTTTGATAAAAACGGTCTAAGTAATCGCAAATTCACTCGACCGTGACCAAAACTCAATAAAATTATTCAGGAGCCCAAGAAAAGGACTTGGACCAATTTACACCATCCAGTAGGTAACATATTGCAATATTTTATAGAATGCTCCCTGGTGGGTTCAATTGTTTTCCAAATTACACCCCTTTTGTGTAATGCGTATGTGCACGCAAGATGACGGCATTGGAGGCCCCGAACAACTTACAAAACTACTGATAATATTACAATTAATATGATGAGAGCTACTACGAGGCAGATAATGATGAAGATCTTTTTCTGAAAAAAGAAACAAACGAAAAATAAAGTAAACCAAAGAAATAATAAAAAATTATGACACAAAAGATATGTTTCTTATTCACTGCAAAAAGAGACAAACTGCAAGTTGAATAACGAAACACATTACTTTCATTGACTGAATTGGGTTTGTCAAAGTACAAAATCATGCACAGAAAATTCAGAACCGGTTTGAATTCTTGATGAAAGAAAACATTCGGTGAGAATTCACTCATATTGAATGCCCACAAACGATAATTTATAGATGTAATGTTTAAACTGAGGAAATATTTAATTTTTTTGGTTCAAATAGGTTATTGGAATTCAGGAAGTATATATATTTTTTATAATCAGTTATGGTAGAGGAGTGGCAGTACCTTCAATTTACAGTAGAGAAAAAAGTTAAAACTCGATGGTCTCACTGTCTCACTAACCTTCGGAATTTTTGCCATTAGTACCTTTCCCTCAAACGTTGGTTCCAAAACCATTTATAAGAGCCCTAAAAAATAAAGAATGTAGGTTTGGCAGATGATGAAAATTTAAACTGTTTGTAGAACTAATAGAGAGTCCAATGAGCTACCTACTTGCAAACTGACGATTCAAGAGTTATTTCTGGAAAAAGAGTTATTTTTATGCCAAATTATAAATTATAAAGAACTGACCAATAAAGTAAAATTTTATTTCTTAAAGTAATGAAGAAAACCAATATGATTCACAATAAAAATATCAGCAATTAGCTTACTAACACTTCTACTAAAAATAATTCAAGAAAACGACAAAAAAAAATCTGCTAAATATCTCTACATTTTTTGATTTATTTCGTAATTATGCCAAGTTTTAAAATACGTTTTAAAAATCTATTGCGGAATTAGTACATTATTGATCAAAACATTTCGATAAAACATCGTGGAATCACCGTTTCAAAATTATAACTGTACCATGTTCAGAATTTTATAATAATATACTCTCTCATAAATACTCGTATGGTGTACCCAAAGGCACAGCTTTGGTGGGTAGAGGACAGCCATTAATATTTACTGATTTTTGGTGGCGTGTTCACTCTTTAGCTGTCCAAGCAAGCATAAGACGGTCGGGGTTGACACTTAGGCAACTCACATCACATTTGCTTTACGACATGCGTGTGCGTGTGGCCGCCTATCGATACTGACAACACTTGAGAAATAGTCAGTTCTAGAAGTTTCAATGGCCGAAATCTAGACCGCCGAGCCAGGCAGCGGCATAAATATAAGCCTAGTGCTTCAAGAGGTATATTCAGAAGAATACATGTAACAGCTTGCAATAGGCAAGATCACAAACGCATAAAATCGGAGCACACGGGCAAGATAACGCCAGGATATGATCAAAACTTGTTGAGTGTCCTAATGGGTACCGCTCGATTTGGTCAGTTGCCAAAGCTGTCGGAAGAAATTTCACTTCAAGCTCATTTCCTCCCGTAATCAAGGAAGATGGAATACCAGCAATGAAAGTCTAGGAAAAACCCAATAGTATTGCCAAAATTTCTGCAGCCAATTCTGCAGTGGATTGATTCATTGGAAAACCAACCCCAGAACATCACTCCCAATGACAGTCATGCCTGAAATAACATTTCGCTAACGAACTATCAGACACATTTTACTTAACACCAACCAAGCTAGTGAATCTGGATCTGACGGAATTCTGTCGATCGTTCTCAAGAAATGTGCTTCCGAACTAAGACCAGCTCTTTGCAAATTATTCAACCTCGCTTATAATTTAGTATTTCCATTCAACTGCAAAATACAAGAGTAAAACCAGTTCCAAAAAAGGAAAAGGACCCTACCTTCTATTCCTAGTAATACAGACTTATCGCAGTGCAATCTGTTAATTCGAGGGTCATGGAAAAAGCTATCAACATTCGAGTTCATGAAATATGTAGATCGTTCAGAAATTGTGAATAGTTTCCGTCATCAGAAATCAACTGGTGACCCACTTGCTTAGGTCTTAAATATAATAATAATAATCTTATACATGTGAATACTCTCCGCAGCTGACCCAGTGTATGAACGGATATATGAGCAAAGGAGGTCAAAGGAGGGGGTCGCTGGTTGCAAGGAGAACCTTTCGATGGCCTGGATCGATTACCGCATGGCATTTGATACAACCTCGCATGAGCTTATCTTGCATTTGCTCAGATGCCTTGCGGTGCCCGATCCGATAGTGAGATGCATTAGACAACTGATGCCGCTCTGGAGGACTTGCTTCACCATAAGATCTGGTCAAGTCAGAGTCCAGACAGACCAGGTAATCTTTAGAAGGGGCGTATTTCAGAGAGATTCCATCAGCCCTCTTCTTTTCCGCATCTTACTACTGCCATTATCCGTTGCACTCAGAAACACCCGTGGTTACAACTGCGGCACCCCCAACACCGGAGGCACAAGGTCGCCCATTTATTTTACATGGATGACCTGAAAATATATGCCTCCGGAAAAAAGGATCTACATCAATCCTTGAGGGTGGTGCAAGAGTACAGGCATGCTATCGGAAAAGAGTTTGGGACCGAAAAATGTGCCACGGCTCATCTCAAAAGAGGACGATGCGAGGATGTCCAGCTCGTAGACGGAAGCATCCTACATCATCTTGATGCCGGAGAGACATACACTAAGGGTGGAACAGCGCCGCTGCCAAGAGGAAACCACTGTTAAAAACTCTCTCCGCGGCAAGTATCAGCACAAACTCGACAGATCTGGTCGTCAGAACTGTCGGGGACGAACAAAGTTGCTGCAACTAATATGCTTGCCGTTCCAATCTTATTCTACTCCTTTGGAGTGGTGAAATGGACTCAAGAGGAGCTGCGACAACTCGATGTGAAAACTCGTAAGATGATGCACCTTAATAGGAGCTTGCATCCTAAATCGCCCGTTCCACGGTTGTACTTTCCCAGACAGCAGGGAGGCCGTGGACTTTTGAGTTTGGAGTGTCTACATAACAGAATGGTACTGGATGGAGCCTGTAAAGTTATCATGAGTTCAGATCCCCTTCTGGGTTTCATGGTCTGTGACCATGAAAAAGCAGGGATCGGACCATTTATTTTTAAGGCAGCAGCCCGTGCAGCCGATGAACTTGGTCTCGTTTTCGACTTTGAACGGGTCACCGAGTTGGAGCTCATTCAGCAAAAGGCTCACATTAAAGCAGCGGAGACAGAAGTGCAGCTGCATAAGGATAAGCCAATGCATGGGGTCTTCTTCAAGAATATGGAAGACCTTGGCTTATCCAAAAATCTGACCTTCGCTCTTCTCAGGTCAAGTGAGCTGAAGTCGGAGACCGAGGCATTCATAATGGCCTATCAGGATGGTGTCTTCAACACCCTGGTCTACCGTAGTCGCGTGATGGGTATAGAGGTCCCGGACACTAGATGCAGAGCGTGTCGTGGGGCTCCTGAGACTATAATGCATTTGCTGTCCACGTGTCAACCTTATGCGGTCTCAGCCTAATATATATATATATATATACAGGCATAACGCGGCTCTACGAGTGTTGTACTATCATCTACGACACTCATACGGTATAGACGAGACACCAGTGTTGCCTTATGCTCCGGGGGATATTGGGTCCGTTGTGGAGAATGAGTGGTGCCGAATATATTGGAACTACTCATTCCCCACCGTCAGGCAAATACAAGCAAATAAGCCTGATGTAGTCCTCCTCTACCATCAAAGTAGGACGATAGTTGTCATAGAGTTTTCTGCTCCTGGCGAAACGAACATCGTCCGAAAAGAGGAGGAAAAACGGACAAAATATCGAGAGTTACTCTTTGAACTCCGCAGGCTGTACCCAAACCATTCGGTTAAATTGGTGGTTCTAATTATAGGGGTCCTTGGTGGTATGATGGACACACTGCTCTCAAACTTAAAAATCATATACCGGCTTGCCATAATATGGTAGAAATCTTAGCCAGACGAATGCAGAAGGTCGTCATCCTTGGTTCACTCCGTCTGCTCAGGCACACGATTCTCGGACCCAGCAGTTGCTCACCCCACGGACATGGGGAGTGGCTATCTGGGTAAATGTCACCAGCGCGCCCTCCGGATGTGTCGGAGCTCCTGAGACAGGGCCCGACTGGTATAATCCAACCGGATAAAAAGAATAATAATAATACTTATTCAAGAATGAGAAGTGCCGAATATATTGGAACTACTCATTCCCCACCCTCAGGCAAATACAAGCCAATGAGCCTGATGTAGTCCTCCTCGACCATCAAAGTACGACGATTTTCGTCATGGAGTTTTTAGCTCCTGGCGAAACGAACATCGTCCGAAAAGAGGAGGAGAAACGGACTAAATATCGAGACTTACTCTTTGAATTCCACGGGCTCTACCCAACAATTCTGTTAAAATGGTGGTTCTGATTATAGGGGTCTTTGGTGGTATGATGTACACACTGTTCTTGAACTTAAAAATCATACCGGCTTGCCATAATATAGCAGAAATCTTAGCCGGACGAATGCAGAAGGCCGACATCCTTGGTTCACTCTGTCTGCTCTCGGACCCAGTAGTTGCTCACCCCACGGACGTGGGGAGTGGCTATCTGGGTAAATGTCACCAGCGCGCCCTCCGGATGTGTCGGAGCTCTGGGTGACACGGCCCGACTGGTATAATCCAACCAGATAATAATAAAAAAAGCCCTAGACGAGATTGGCATCTAGAAAACACATCGATTATTTTCCATTTGGTCCAGTAACGTAAGAAATTAGGGAGACAATTTCACTCACTATATGAAAGTCGCGTCTCCTGCGATATGAGGACCAATCAGAATGGGATTTCGCGAAAGTACACGCTTCCTTTCACTTCCTTTCTTTTCGATCCGGAAAGACCACGTCGTCAAGTCAACCACAAATATAAACAGCAATGATACATCTTGTAATCTAGTATGACATAAACGTCAGGTTGACAGACTTCATGTTTATTATGCATTAGTTGCAACTATTGAAGAATTCACTTTGTTTACTCGATCAAATTTCAAATAATAACTTGGTTGGTTCGTGAAATTATCTCAATAAATACGACTCGTGCTCACAATACAATCGATAATTCTGTCAGAAATCTTTAACTCGATCAAATTGCTTTGAGGTAACACCAAGCAATTTGATCTCGTTGATTTCTGACAGAATTGCGACCACTCGTGGTATTACCCCCGAAAAGCGTACTTAGTCAACTCCTACAGCAAGCCACAAAAATAAAAAAAGATTATATCCGCCTCTTGCTGGATAAACTGAATATTGAGTATTCAACGAAATGTGGAAAAATCATAGTCGTTGATGACCAACAGCCTGTAAAAATGAACTCTGTACCAGACTTATACTTATGAGTGCATCTCTGGACTCTTTCCCCATTTTTAAATTTCTATTATTCATTCAATGTTGAATTCTGGATTCTAATCTGTTGGATAGATTTAAAAAACAATTTTCATACAGGTTCTGAATTTTGCAGAATCATATAAGTTTGAAAAATTGAAAAATAAAAAATGTGATTTTTTTGATATCTAACAGAAAATAACTACTTTCCCTGCTAAAGCCACGATGGACATTGAACTATATCTGATAGAGATATAACTAGTTGTTTTCTGTTAGATATTACAAAAAAATCACATTTTTCAATTTTCATGGAGAATGTTCCCCTTTTCAACATGAATACCTCCCAAGAGGTTATCTTAAACAATGGAAAATAACGACTAAAGTTTGTCTTTCAGCCTCAGATGATTCCACAACAGATTTTGTGAACATTCTGTTCCTATTTTCGAACAAAAATCAATGAGAAGTCTTTGACATATGGTGATTAAACACGCATTATGAGAAACATATCCTTTGGTACTTATAAATATGAAATAGATAAAATAAAAATACAACAAAACAACTACAAACCCTTTCAAAACATCAATAAACAAATACTGTGTGAGAAGTGGTGAATGCCAATGTCAGCTGATATATTCATTTACCGAATTTTCACTTTCAAAGTATCTTTTTTTCTACTACCGTTTCATCATATCGACTTTTCATTTCAGGTAGATGATGCCAATTTCATGTACGTAGGTATCAAACTCGTAATTTTTTTAGATTTTTGCGTAGTTTTCTAGCACAGAATTACGATCTGACAAAACCTAGCTAATATGACACCAGGCAAACTTCAATGATTTTGGCAAGTTCGTCTGTCTTCTCGTTTCGGATAAGTTTCTTGAAAGCATCTCCGCATTCCTGTACAAGCACTGAACATGGTTGCGAATGACAGATGGCTTTAAGCACTGCCTGACTATCTGAACAGATATGCTTGAGCACTTGTAAATATTGATTTTGACGGGGAAATCAGATTCTTGACAGAATCATATGGTAAGTTGAAAAGGGGAACAGCGAGAACGGCAAACACTTAATTTCGGAAAACTGTTGTAGCTTTCTCATATACCACCTTATAGGTTTATGCCTGCACCCGATGCCTGTTCGTTGGTCAGTCGCGAACTGTCCGAATAATATATTAGGCTTCTTGACCGAAACTGCACTGTATTTAATGCCCATTATTCTCTGCTTGGAATAGAGGAAATAAACTATCTGTTCCTTCTTACTCTGTCTTGTGCGCTTTTTACTCTGAGGATGCAAATAGGAATCCCCATTTCCCGATTTCCGCATGCCGCATGCTCTAACCTCACATCCTAAAATGATCCAGACTGGTAGTGGATTAAGCCTCAACACCTGATCCGTTCTCATTGCCACCAATATTACCAAAGGCCAACCTGTTAGTCCATAAGTGGGCAAAGAGGAATCTTTCCCTAAAGTCAAACCCTCACCTTGGCTTTTAGTTAGGGGTCCCCCTGGGCTACACTCCTCGCTAGTGACGATACAACCCAGGTGACCATCGAGTGAGGCGTTCCTCTAGCCGTTACTAATGTCTGTAAAGTCGCTGTCTTCGTCTTGTTAAAAGTATCCTCCACATCGAAAAACACTCCTAGCGTTATGGCTTTGAAAGTTAATGTCCTTTCAATTCTTCGCACTACATTGTGGAGGGCCGATTCCGTCGACCTTCCCCTTCTGTACGCATGTTGATTTTTGTGAAAAGGGCTCACCCTTAGAGGCACATCCAGCAGAAATCTACCCACCACCTTTTCAAGCGCATTAAGCGGGAACAGTGATGGGTCTGAAGGACTTTGCTATTGTATGGTCTCTTCCCCCCTACTCTTGCTATACTGGCCCAGAACATCCAATATATTGAGGTGAGAAATTCTCTGGCCCTTATGTAGCATTGCCGAAAAAATTCTGTTATGTCCTTCTGCCTCATATGGGTTGAACTAGTTAGTGGCCCAAGCTATGGCGCCGCTTTGTTATGGGATTTTCTGGTCCCTTTCTCAGATCTTTAACGACTGGTTTCACCAGCGAACCTGGCGCTTTATGGCCGCTTTCAAAGGAAATGGTTTTGTCATTGTATTTTCTATTTTTTCTATTTTCTGATTGAGTTGCTCCTCCGAGAGAATCTCTGCCTGATACCCCGTGAACCCTGGGAGATCTTTTAAGAAGGTATACTAAGGTTTTGGTCTGTGAACACATCCTTTGCTCCAGTGTAGGCTCAAACCTTATCATTTGGTTTGTTATACCACCAACGTAACTTTAATTAATCAATCTTAATTGATCAGTATCTTTAAATTGACTTCACCGCGCGCTTTGATGCCTGTGCTGCTTCACATCAAGCTATGCGCGTTGGAATCGCACCCCAATATCGTGCAAACCATTTTCCTTGCATACCTTACTATTTTCCTTGCTATAGCTTACTATTTTCAATAAATCCTCCGTTGGCGGGAGGAAAGTGCGCATCTTCGTATGATAGATACACGCTTCCCACCTTGACTATAATAGGTTCCCACTTCGAGGTCTCTGGACGCCATTATCGCCATCGTTGGTACTTCCTCTACGTCTTTTGAGTAAGTAATTCTTAACAAACATGTGATTTGTAATTTACGTGAAAACTCGTTGGTACTAATGAAGGACATGAAGAATATTATTCACACGATTCTGTCCTGATTCTCAAATGTCAACTACCATATGTCGCATGCGACAAAATATCTCTATCTCTTTTTAATGCTTATTCGAGGAAAGTGATAGAAATAATTTGTCGCATGCGACATAGGGTATTCGACGTTTGAGAATAGGGTCCCTCTGGTATTACTAAGAAAATCATTACTTTTTGTCAAAAATTCTAATACCTAACCTAACTTATAAAATTATTGAAGAGAAGCATATTTCAATGTGAAAAAATTGTAATTTAAATCTTAATATTGTAAATTCTTTAGTGAAACAATTTTTGATTTGAATTTTTTCTACTATCACAGGAATTTATTTATCAATAATATTGACATTAACCACTTCAAACACAAATTGATAATCCAAAAAATGGTAGCATCTAAGCATTTTATGAAGAAAAAAAGTTAGCGACACATGAAACGGGTTAACATTTAGCGAGGAACATCACCTACCTTTCTAGCCTTGGACTGATATTGTTGCGCAAACTTGAGCTCGCTCTGACCTTGCTGAACGTGGTTCTGAGCAGTTTCTACGTGATACTCCACTCTGTCCACGAGTTCACCCTAAGTTGGGGAGCGTGGGATCGGGAAAAAGTAGGGGAGAGAGAGTACACCGAAAAAAAATATCGCAACAAAGGTTTATATACAAACATTTAGTACCCAAAATAGAAAACAGTGACAAAGGCACACAGAGTAGTTAGTAACGGTTAAGTTAGTAGAATGCAAAGCAAAAATTCAACAATGATATCACCACCATTAAAACAGGGGAGTCAAGGATTAGGGGCGGGAAAAATAAATAAAAAGAAACAAAAAATTCAAATTAAAAGCGATCTTATACAAAATACAAATAATACTTATAAGCTAGAAACTGACTCACCCGTCTAGCGCGGCTTTGGTATCGTAAAGCTTTTTTGGTATCCTGGGTTGCCGTTTGCACGTAATCAACGGCATGTTCTACGTGGTACTCAATACGATCTATCATTTCGCCCTAGAATGGCCCAGCGGGAGGAAAAGTTAGGTCAGAACCGAAGATAGAATAAGCAATGTCATGCGATTATGAAGATATAGTTATAGATTCGATTATTTTTCTTTATTCTCTCTTGTACGACATGGACTAGTGTTACAATGTATAATCAGTAGAAGTAGAGCACCCATCAATCAATTAGGAGGGGGTGCTACAGAATTTCGTTTGAGGTTTTGGAAAAATTGAGGTTTTTCCATCAATCCCCGAATTGTTTTATTTGGATTTTTTTGCAAAAATCGGCTTTAAGGAAGGGTGCTTCAGCCAAAGTACCCCCCTTGGGTGAGAACATTAGTGTTCAATGTAATCACATCTGTTAATTTAAAATATGCGATGAAATGAATAACCACAACTGTATAGCGTAATACCTGAGTACGGATCTGTTATTTATGTTAAATCAATGCTTCTTCCTGATGTATGAACTCCGGCAATTCTATTGTTCTATCTCGCAATACTGCCATCTCAATATGAATCCGAATCTAGGAGTTACCTCCTCAAATCAGTTATGCAGTGACCGCAGATTTTTTGATACAAATAGAAAACAGTTTTATCTGAAATATTTCTGAAAATTCTTCATGGAAGTATATGCAGTTTCAAAAATGAGAATGTGCCCACTATCGAAACATAAAACAAGGTAAGTTGAAAAATAGGAAATCTCAAGAGTAAAATTCCATTATTCTCCAAAATACACAAATGTATTGAGAAATAAAAATATAATTGAAGTAATGTATCAAATATGAAGTACGGTTAGCAAAAATTAGTTTATATTGATCCCTTTTATTATTTGTTTTAGTAGCAGAACAAAAATTATAACAAAATTGATTTATCTCTCCAACCAGAAAAAAGGAAATTTTTGTGGTTGAAGTTGAAAATCTGCCTTTCATGAATCCACTATGAAAAAAAAAAAATCATGAACCGCTGAAAAGAATGAACTTTGTAAATAAAAAAAGAACACAATTATATTTTTGTCGTAAACAATGCAAAAATTAGATACTTTCAATAAATTGCGACTACACTTATCTCTATTAATCTCCATTTATTTACTTATTTATTTAATATTTATAAAAGGACGTTTCATGAACTCATTTGTGAGTTTCTTCTTCAGATAAAATTTTCGTGTGTATTGAAGTGAACATGACAAGGTACTTTCAGCTTTTTACAGCTTTTCAATAACCCTACGAGAGAAGAAACGATTTTAAGTTATAGGAGATGAAGGCACTTTGATGAAGAATAATTATTTGAGAACTTTTCAATGACAATTGTTCCCATTTGTATCCATCCAAATTCTGCCAGCCACTTTTCTCATTCAAAAACATGATTGATTTATGGAAATGAAAAACACCATATGACGCAGCGTTATGTGAAAATAGTAGAGAGAATGTAGAAAAATAATCATCATCTGAATTACATTTTCAAAGAAAATTACTTAAATATCAATATACCACGATCACCATTGTACATTCATTAATTAATTAGTGACAGCTAAAATACATCATTCTGAAGAATCACTACGAACAGGAAAAATGAAAAGATATATATGAATATGGCCATGCAATTTTAGTAGCCCCGCTGGGATTCAATCAATAAAGTTATTCTCGCGAGAGCCTTATCGAATACGATTGTCAGTATAAAAATTATACAGCAATTCCCTGTAAATTATTACAGATTGTTCGGATCACCAGGCACCCTTTTGAATACCGGCACTGGACACTTTTATCGTTTACAGTTTGCAGATTGAAATTATATGAGTGATTCATGAGATATTAAAAACCATGAGTATTTGGGAATTTGTACTCTACACAGTATGATATGAGAAAACGTAAGAATGATATGTGACTCCATCGAAATTGAACACTGAATTATAACAAATGAAAGCTCAAAAACAGTCCTCAACAATATATACTACAAATAATTCAAAAATATTTACGTTTATGTACTTATACGAATAACAATAATAATAATGATAATAAGGTTGTTTCATTTAGATGTGGATTTATCATTATTATTATTATTGTGCATATTTATTATGCCGATTGAAAATGGATGTTGAATTTAAGAATTTATTGAGATATCTTGAGATATCAATCAGCGTCATTACTGATTATATAAATATAAATACAGACTAGTGTGGACTAAACTTTTTCTGGGATATTGTTAAGGTAGTAAACTGTTTTTTCGAGGAAGTCAAATTCAGTTCCATAGTATAGTATATTAGACAGTATTCTCAAAGATTTATAGGCAATTGTCACTTTGTTTACTTCAAGGAAATAATCTCGCATAGAAAAATTCAATTCAGACTGAGGATCTCTGAAAAGTCCGGTAAATAGCAACGTATAGTATAGTATAAAAAAAACAACAGATAACTATTCTAAAAGAAATTGACCATGGTACAGAAGAGACAAAACTTTTGATGGTACTCGTAAGAGAAAAATTCAGCTTTGAAATAATATACTTTTGATATCTTTCTATTCAAAGATCCACAATCGAATCTGATTTGATTGTAAGTAGAGCATGATGCATTAAGAGTAATTCTATTTGGATGCATTCAAGTGACAATATTTGTTATCAAATGTAAAAAGAAAAATTCACTATAAAGAACACACGGAAGATTGTGTATCACCTGTTACCTCCTTCCATATTTACCATATTTACCAAGGGTAAAGAAATATGAAAGAAAGTAATTCAAGTGTAGATAATACGATAATAATATATATAATAATAAAAAAGAACAAGGATTTTTAGGGCAGCTCCATTTTGTTGCAGTCTTAGTTTTCGACCAGTGCTGTTAAGAATATCTACAAATTTGACAAATTACTCAGGAACACTTCAGAATGGCTAATGATTGTTATTAAATAAAGTTCTCATTCATAAAGTATAATTTTCAAATAAAAGTATATGTTAGCGTATTTCATCAAGTCGACAGTTGGTACATTGGCGACGTTTCGAAAGTCATAATGCACAATATATAATAATTTTATTCACCAATAATTCAACAGCACAATAATTTTAGATCAAAGGTACAGTAAACAAATCAGAAACCACTAAAGGGAAGCCCTTGAAAATGGTAAGTATCCTTATTATAATACAATGAAGGTTTGTAAAAATAAATACATAGAATTTATATATATTAAAAGAAAATAAGATGGTGTAATAAGTAATAATTAACAACGCTGACATAAAAGACAGTATTTAATAAGGTATTTATGAATTAATTTGCTCATTGAGATATCTGAAGGATGAACAATCCACACAGAGGGCCCTGAGGCATACAATAATCCTGACCAGAATTTTTGATATACAACTGATTTAAGCAATATCAAATTCACATACATTTAGATACACGTTTTACAAACAGAAACATAAATTAACAATGAAATAACCCTTTAATGATCATCACATCAAATTTGAAGATGACGAAATCATGGATGTGTTCAGAAATTGTACAAATTATTACAATCTACAAATTGGTGTATTTGAAGTCTTGGCAATTCAAAAATCCATTTTTTGTCTTTTTTTCAAAAGGAATAAATGGTAAACGTATCCTGGCAATAAACTGGAAGGTAGTTATATAACCTGGGGCCTAAATAAACATAACTTCTTTGTAAAGTTGTTTTCTCAGGCCTTGGAACAATGTAAGCCCTATGGGTAGCCAGGGTAAGTTCTGCTTTATATTTATGTTGTCTAATTACTGTTAATGAGAAGAATAGTTGACGTATATCCAGCATACTAGTTTCTGCAAATAGGTAATTGGTTGCGTAAGTGCGAGGCTTATTGTATATTATTTTTAATATCTATTTTTGAATTTTTTCGAGGCTCAGTATATATTTGCTAGCAGCTGCTCCCCAAGCAATGATACCATATCTTAAGTGACTCTCAATGAGTGCAAAATAAAGAGTTTTCATCTGATCCTCTGTAAGCATGTCATTCATATATTCGAATTTGAAAAGTGTACATCGTAGTTTTTTTATCACAAATTCAATATGCTTGTCCCATTTCAAGCATCTATCTATTTGTCTAAACTATTTGTGAGTATTTGACATGTGAGCAAATAGCAATCTCCACTGTTTCTAGATTATCAATAATTTCCAATTTCGTGTATTGAGGTAAAGTATTTTGTATATGATGTAAATGGGATGAAATGAGTCTTACTGAAGTTTATAGTCAAGAGGCGATTTTGTTATGTTATTATGTTATCTTTTCAAAATCTCTCTCTGCCTTTGTCCTCAAGATTTCCAGCTAGAACTGTTATGAAATACAGCTGTGTCGTTGGCAAAACTCAAAACATCCCCCTCAATCTCCAATTCGAACAAGTCATTTACGTATATATTGAATAGCAATGGTCCAATAACTTGGGGTCCATATTCAACATTGGTTGTGTAGCTTCTGGTTTAATTAATTTGAACCATTTGTTTGCAATCCGTTAAATAACTTTTAAGAAGCTCATACGATATCCCCCTGAACCCAATGTTTTCAAGAACCATTAGTAGTTGTTCATGGCTAACCATATCGAATGCCTTAGCAAGATCAATGAATATACAGAACGAAGGCTTTTTACTATCTATATATTCACTGATCTTGGTTGTGAGATGAGTTATGGCATCTTCTGTTGACCTATTTTCTCTGAAACCATATTGGTTTTCGGACATCAGTTTTTCAGGAAAATGTTCATTCTCTGTTTCAAATTTTTTCGAATATCTTAGCAATATTGGAAATTAAAGAAATCGGTCGATAGTTGGAAACTTCCATTTTTGTTCCGCTTTAATATACTGGTTTGATAATTGCAATTTTGAAGTACTAAGGAACTTTTCCAATTCTAAAACAATGATTCAAGATATCACTAAGTGGATTTGAGATGAAATCAGCTGCGAGTTTAAGCGTTTCTGCTGTAATAAAATCAGGTCCCGGAGCCTTTTTATCTTTTAAGGTGAAAATTGTTTCTTTAACTTCATTAGGATTAGTATCTTCTAAGTCGTATATGTTGCCGGAATAATTGTATTGTTATGTTTAATTTTGTCTGCTAATTTTGTGACGACAGTTGAAAAATACTCGTTGAAAACTTTCGCTATGTCTGAATTATTATTAAACTGATCGCCCTTGGCATTTCTAATATCTGTTATTTTCTCTTTTATCGTGTAACCATTGGTGATCTGCTTAACACATCTCCAAAGTTCTGATGCATTTTGTTTATTTGTCATAATTATCTGATGATAATAATATTTTTTTGCTTCTTTGATAATGTCATTGAGTTTGTTCCTATATCTTTTGTAGACTTTTTTGTTCTCTTCTGAGGGACATTTCTTCATTTCTTTGAACAATTCATTTTTTCTGTTTGTTGACCTTACTATTCCTGTCGTCATCCATGACTTCTTTTTTCGGTCTTTCTTTTTGATTCTCACAGTATTAGTGCATCTTTCATTGTTTTATTATCAATATCTTCTATAGAATACATATTCAACCAATTTTCTTCAACTAATGCTTTTGACAACTTATTTTTGTCTAAATATTTATTGAGATAACATTCATCGATGTTGTCTTTCGAGGGTTCATGATTAGTTATGCGAACAAACTGAGAAAAATGGTCAGTAATGCAAGTTTCAATTACTGCAGAAGTTACTTCATGATTTTGTGATTTCTGTTTGATGAAAAAGTGGTCAATACAACTTTTGCTTTCATTTTGAGACCTAGTATTTTTATTGATCGCGGAAACGAATCAATTTTCTCCTAATGTATTTATATAGTCTTCAACGTCATCATCAGGTTGTGTTTCTAAAATATTAATGATTGTGTCTCCAACAAAAAAATGAAAATCAGCATTTTTGGGACAATTATCAATATAGTTTCTCAGATCACTTATGAAATCATGGACACATGTGGATGGTGATATTATTCGGTTTAGAATAAAATCAGCATTTCCAATACAATATAATGTTGTATTGGAACCCTATTGAGACTAGCAATAATGAAATGAATGTAAATATTCCTTCCACTTCCAGATCAGTGGGACCTGGAATAAATTCAAACTGCACAATAAATAATATTAACATTTAAAAAAAAACTTATGTGTAAATTCATTTTAAATGAATGGGTAGAGTAAAAGTAATACTTCACAAAGATTTGTAAAGTATTACTTTCACTCTACCCATTCATTTAATATGAATAGTATGTTTATAGTTTTCCCATACCCATTGGTAATACCCGAGGTAATACCATTAATTACAATTTTGTAGATTTTTTTTATAGAAATGCGAGTAATCACTGTTATTGTGTTCAATAAAAATATGAATATAATATATATATATATAGTTCTTCATTAATATCGAGTGTAGAAAAAATAGCGTTTGCAACTCTCATGTAATGGTTATCAATACACTCGCATAAACCTTACAAAACTAAACTCGCCTTTGACTCCTTTCGTATCCCAGTTAATGCTGGTATACCTTTTAATAACCATCATTACATGATCGTTACATAATATACTATTATCGTATAATTGAATATTAAGCTTCCTTTAAGTTAAATCTTCATTACAAATTATTAGCATCATAACACATAATACATTAATTACAATAAAATAAGTTAGTTACTTTATCTGCTGGCATGTCATAATGACTTCGTTATGTCAACGTATTTTAGTGACATATTGAAGCTCATTATGGGCCAAGGACCATAATAAAAAGTCCTAGTATTGTAATGAAAACCAAACGTAAAGTATCTGAATGCCTAGCGTGAATGACCTTTATAAGAAAAACTGCAAGTAGGTAATTTCAAACAGTTTGATACCAAAATACACAACTTCATCGTCCAAATCGGAAGAGAAACTATCATCAGAATCGCTAATTTTCAAAGGTTTCACTGGACATCTAATTTTACCTGACAGCAGCGTGTTTGACACTCAGACTAATAAAATACCGAAAGTCTTTTATTACTCTGAGGTTTGACAGTGAATGAATAATTTGCTGTTGCATATGTCAACGAAAAGGTGAGGCACAGCGTGCTCACTATTCATTTTCACATCATCGCTGTCAATGATACGATAAAGCTTTGAATGTAACTTGACTATTAGGCAATTTAAATAAATATCGGAAGTTGCACAGGCGACTCTGATTACTAACCAGCTCAGCGCATATTAGCGCCGGAAGAAAATGAGCTAGTCATTTAGAAAAAAATTGATGTCTAAATTTACGTGCATTTTCACCCTGAATATTTCATCGCAATATCGATTTTGGTGTTCCTGATAATCTTGTCAAATTTGTAATTTTTCTATATGTATATGATTTTTGTAATTGTAATTGTTAGAAATGAATCTTCAAAGCTTGCTGTAAATTTTCGATTGTTGGAACTAATTCATATACAATTATAATTGATGTAAGCTTCAACAAAATAAGTTCATGCAATTAAGAGCTTTTGGATACGTGTAACCTAGAAAAAATGTCTTTTGAATTTTCATTGAAATGAAATTTCAATATCATTTGTCCCGTATATATTGTGACCTATTGGAGCTTTGGAATATTTTGTATGACAAACGCGCCGCGACGCTGACCTAGATAACGATTCAAAACAAAACAATAAATTACCTGATTCTCCACCAGCATCGCCATGTCCATAAACATGTCGTGCAATTCTCTAATTGAATTTTCTAACTTGATGATATCAGAGTGCCTCGCTTCGATATCGGCTAATGTTTGTTTCGCTTGTTGCGTTTCCATTATTATCTGTAAATCGAAAATAATTAATAAACATTTACACATAAGACATTTATTTCAGCATAAATTTGTCTAATACAAAAATCACAAGTATTGTCGGGGAAAATATATTTTTATAATTGACAGGGTAACCATAAAATTACATTTCAAATATTTGGGTCTCACTGGTAGGAAATATGCTCATAGTGGGCGGCACCAAACTCGGCACAAGCCAATCCTTTAATCCCAATACATTTTAAATTATATTTTTACAAACTGAGCATAAAGTTGTTGCAGGTACCAAACCCCCGATTAACTATCAATTGCAGGTCGAGTCGTATAGGGCTATATTATTTCCTGAATAACTTAGATTGGGCGACATTTTTACCGTGGAAAAAAAAGGAGTAATTATTTACTCTGACATAACCAGCAGGAACTAAGACGTAGACATTTCAGTGCGTGAAAATTGAATACATACATTTTGCGAGGAGTAAGGCAATCACACGAGTGTGAAAAATCACTTTCGCACGAGTAATGTACACATTTTTCCTACGACCACGTGATAATTTTAACAAATAATGTATAATCAACATCTGACATATTAGTACACGATATAACATAATTGAAGACGGCATACCTAGTTTATTTCAAAAAGTTACATAACAATTACTATCATTAGAAACAAGAACTTTTTTTCTACTTACCACCACTTTTCGGAAGTTTGATGCAACTGGTCAAAAATGCAATTTTGTAGAAGTTTTTTTTACAGATATTGAAAAAATTAATGGAACGTGCTTGAATTATTGCCGGAAATTTTTCGAGTACATGAATTTTCTTAAAAAATTCATGTACGAGATAAATTTCCAGCAATTAATTCAAGTACGCGGGGGATTCGGTAAGAAAATTTCACACCAAAATATATTAAATTAATGGTTAATTCAACTGACTTGTAGATTATTCTGAGAGAAAACAAGTTGTAACATCAGTGGGCCATGGGCCATGAATGGTTTTTTTTGATATAATGACAGTTATGCGTTGGTATTAGTGGCGGTGTTTGTATGTGAGAAAGGAAAATTCATTTTGCGACATTTTCAACCTAAAATTACATTGCACATCACGCAGAACTAAAATAGTTTTGACTGGTCCATGCGGATTGTCTATTGGGAAGTGATGTGGAAAGGAATTCTTGCAAATTTCAGCCGAGTATTCACGAACAGATAACTTGAATAAAATTGTTTCAAATATTAAGTTCATCAAGTCAAGCATAGATAGATTTGATTGATATACATTTTTTACCGATGGACCTATTCATCGTTGAAATGCAAGTTCTCAAAATATTTTCAGACACATTCGAAATACTTATTTAGTGAATATACAATTATGAAATATTATCTCCTTTCATATGAAAAATAACATTCCATTTGTACATGAAAGCAAAATGTTAACTATCACATGTCAAATATTTGACAGAAAAATTTCCACTTTTTAATTTCGCCCAGGATACCCAGGAGGATAAAAATTTCTGGAAATTTTTTGGGTTGCCATGGTAACTAAATAAAAACCAATTTTTTGATTGGCTGAAAAAGTGAGGTGTGAAATTTTCAACCTAAAATTACATTGCACATCACGCAGAACTAAAATAGTTTTGACTGGTCCATGCGGATTGTCTATTGGGAAGTGATGTGGAAAGGAATTCTTGAAAATTTCAGCCGAGTATTCACGAAAAGATAAGTTGAATAAAATTGTTTCAAATATTAAGTTCATCAAGTCAAGCATAGATAGATTTGATTGATATACATTTTTTACCGATGGACCTATTCATCGTTGAAATGCAAGTTCTCAAAATATTTTCAGACACATTCGAAATATTTAGTGAATATATAATTATGAAATATTATCTCCTTTCATATGAAAAATAACTTTCCATTTGTACATGAAAGCAAAATGTTAACTATCACATGTCAAATATTTGACAGAAAAATTTCCACTTATTAATTTCGCCCAAGGTACCCAGGAGGATAAAAATTTCCGGAAATTTTTTGGGTTGCCATGGCAACTAAATTAAAACCAATTTTTTGATTGGCTGAAAAAGTGAGGTGTGAAATTTTCAGCGAAAAAATATTTTTTTAAAACAAATTCGCCTTTCTGACTTAGGATGTGGCTGCCTGGCGCCTCACTTTGGGTTTTAGGCGTTGCCATTGAATTATAATCATTTTGTTTCAAGAGGACTGCGAGCCCACTGTCTTCTCGGGTCCCGGGACATCCCCCCCTGCCCCTTCTCTCTGAGCTTGTCTAAGCCGCAGACGTTGAAGAACATTCAATTTTAGGAACACTCATCATGAAACCTGTTTGTATCTTCGTTTTCTTTAGGAATTCTCCAAAACTTTTCACACGAGTAAACTGATAATTTATAATTTATTATCACGACAAATTGAAAAGTACATGTTGCAATTTAAGTAATTTAGGTAAGTTTTTATAATTATTGAAATATATGGGAGCTGCAATTACATGAGAACCTCAGTTTTCCACTGTTTCGCACTTCGAATCTTCCTCTGGTAACTTCTGATATCCTTTGTCAGTCGTGATGATTCAAGTTTGAATTTCATGGCCAACTTTGTTTGACTGAACAATCAACTGTATCTCCGCCATTTTTCAACCGATTTTCAATTTTGAAGAAGTGTTATCACAAATTGCGTGCTCTTTCGGATAATGGAAAAACATGTACAGGGTGTCATTAAAAAAAAAAGTTTTGTGGTGAATTTTCAGTAGAAGCTTCAAAATATGCGTATTCAAGTACTATAGCGACACACCAAATTTGAAATCTGTATCTTCAAAACTATAGAAAAATTGGGGGGCGCACCTCACCTCGTGGTCACCCGGTATACTCAAACTAACTTTTGACATTTGAAAAAAATTGTTCAAAGCCTGCTTTTTATATATAATGAATACCTAACCAAATGATTACATGATTGCCTGACTTGGTATCTATTTGAAAAGTGTAATTTTTTTCAATATCACAATGAAAAAAAAAGTTTCCGCGAGCGAGGATCGAACCCGCGTACTCTTCGTCAGAAGCCTCTTTCCGTGGGACTATACAGTGCGATATATGTTACTTTCCTATGTGGTCGTAAAAATATGTATTATCATTTTTGTTGAACAAATTATTATTTATTTTCAGAATATGTTGCCAGTAACTCGTATACTTTTTAAATTTTCATGTTATACCTACATTTATCAAAATTAACTTATTTATTATCAACTAGTCTTTACAATAATATACAGGATGTAATCTAACACCTTGTACTCCCGTGAATGACGGGTGTATAATTCCATTTTATAACGCATTACACTGGTTAAAAATTAAAAAAAAAATGTTCTATGGTGTTGGCATCTAATATGTGTAAATTCATCATGACTGATAAATACGGAGGAAACAAAAAACTTCCAATAATTCACACTTACAAAATATATATAAATATACTATATCACGCTGACAATATTGTTTCTATACACTCTGCTATCTTCTGAGCGACGAGTTATAAACTGCTATTTACTTATTGGTGCCAAGAAAAATGTACAGTGTTCGCCATAAAGTTGGCTACATATGGCAAACATTTTTGTTATTGAAATATCTGAAAAACTCTAATGGCGGTTCGTTCCTGAATGTCTGACAACTGAAAAATCCGTGGCGACCTATATCACCGTGACCTCAGATTTGGCGGGATTTTAAAAAAAAGTTGTATATGGTGCCGAAAAATGGGTCAAATTGACAAGATCATTTTAATATTTTTCTAATTCGTAATTGTAAATGCTCATTTTTTCCATTTGAAAACGTACGACTAGCGACTTTGACGGATATATGCATAGTTATTTCACACAGGTCAAACTTTCAGTTAGAGGGCTCTTTTCTTCAAATTCCTCCCAGAAATAATTTAAATTTTAGATTAGTAATGGGCCACTACTTACGCCTTGCGTGAACACCGCTGGATTTCCTTGTTCTAACATCTCTTCTAATTCCTCATTGGTTGTTTGTCTACCAGCTAGTGAAAAAATATAAATATTAGAAAATCACATGCAGGCTCATACGTTTGGATAGGATAGAACAGAACAGAAAAATATACTCCCACTAAAGCAAATGATCCCATCTCTCAATACAGCGCTTGTAATTCGTATATATCATTCTATTGGCCTTCCGATTTTGAGTTCAGAAAATCTCACATTGTTTACAGTACAGGTAGTTTTAAAAATATAATTTTTTTATTTGGAGTCTAAAATGAAGTCATTATGAAACTCAAATGCGTATCGAAATGGCTTCTATTTCGATAAAAAATTTAAATTTTTTCGCTATTGGTAACATCAACTATCAGATGAACGTCAGACAAGAGGTATGGGATCCCTTTACGTAAACTGAACGAGATGTCTTCGGCAACAAATCATTTACAGTCGTTTGAGCAATTACTTTCAATTCAGGAAGGGTGCAACTTGAGTTTTCTTCATCAGTCATTTAAAAAAGGTAATTTACTGATATTTGCATTCAAAATTTAAATAATTTATGTGAACAAATGAATTACAGCCTCCTTCAAATTTTTATTTTATCAATGTTACCAACCCGATATTTCTGATATCATTTATTAATATCAAATACAATTTTTTCCAATAAAAAACTACAAAAAAATGCCAAATAGAAAAAAATAGTATATGAAACACGTTTTATAAAACACATTGCCGCACTTGTTTTCTCTGGTGTCTTATAAAACTTGTATCATAATATACTATTTCGAATAGGTATTTTATAGTCAGCTTTTTCAAAGAAAACTCATTAGTTTTTTCGACACCAATAAAAACGTCATTCGGATTATAAACTAAAACTTAAAGTATTCCCCATCGTTCAGGGTAATTCTTTCGTTTTTGTAATAATCCTTGGGATAAAAACGAACTGCGTTATTGGAATTGATTTTTATGTACTGCAATACAAACCCCTTTACATCACCATAAACAACCTTATCCCATTTCATTTATAAAGGTATGTTTCGTCCACGGTCGCACTGTTTTCCTACCTGCTACTGAGTCGCTTCTACCAAAAACCATTCGCCGGTCGCGCAGACGCTGATCGTATATCATCTCCGATAGCAGATTTACGACGATTTCGCTGCGAATTTATAGTGTTTGTCTGCACTTCTCATTATTTTTCTTCACACATGATGTTAAAAAGTACAAGAAAAATATGTGCAAATAATATATACATAAATAGAACAGAAAATGGCGAGTTCTACGTATTACTTGAATAGTTATTACGCCAACCACATACATTTTTTGATGATACTTGAAACGTTCACATATATTTTGTCTCAAATTTCCGTAAGACTTGAAAAACAGTCGAATTTTCGAGAGTCTACGATGTTTTTATGGACGGAAGTAGCCGAAAAAAACAAACAAGTTTGAATTTCAACATCGGTCGTGCATATACGCGCATACACTGACGACTATTCCTCATCGAATAAAACAGGTTCAATTTGTCAGCGTTTCGGTTGTCCGACTACGCACGAGTACGTTCGACTCGATAGTCGTCAGAGTACGCATCCAATATAAGCGTAGCCTTAGAAATATTCCTTTTTGGACTTCTACATATACTACAATATTGTTCGTACTGGAAGAAAACATTGTACTTTTCGGCATGTGCTGGCGAGTCGCAGCTACTCGGTCGCTGTCGCCAGTCGCATGCGACCGTGGAGGAAAACATAAGACCGTAAAAGTTATTCCGAGGTGATTTTTCTGGTAGAATGAACTTTTGCGAAGAATTACTACACAAAACAGAAAAGGCAGTTCACAATGCACGAAATGACATTTTCGAGCTTCAGGAAATCCACATATGCGGCTTGAAGTTGACAATCAAGTAAAACAATCAAAAGGTTAATTAAAAGGATATAATTCAACCAACAGATTTTTGACAGTCTCGATTCTAACGAATAAAAAAATAATACACAATGGATTGAAAGTAGAATACTGAAATGTTTTATTAAAATTGGTGGGCATATCGAACATTTACGTTAGATGACTGACAAAATTTAAGTTTCCGTTATAAATAAAAAAGTTGGTATGATCCTTTGTTGTGTAAGGGTGACTGAAAGGGCATCATTCAGTATGCTTACTGAATTTCAGTTTTCTAATCCAACTGCAAGTTGAAAAATTCGCTTTTTATGTTTCAAATGACGAATGAACCATCTTCTAAACTTGCTCAATATCAAGAACAGTAACTACTTGACCAATACTCTTCTTTGATTTGGTATTCTCGATTTACCATTTTTTTTTGAGAGCTTTCTCAAATTTTAAGGTCATGCTAAAAATAAATTATGGCATATTATGGTTGGATTCAGAATGAGATTTTCAATAATGAAAAAAATTTACGAGTTATTCATTTGAAATTCAAAGTTGATGACACTTTCGGAATATGGGCAATAATCAAAAAATATCTCCCATACAACATATCCAATTCAATCCAATCAGATGCCGTGATATAACAAATCTTGATTCCACCCGGTACATCTAAGTAATTTCTCATTGATATTTGTCTAGTGCGAGAAATGTTACTTCTCTTTAGAGAAACTGATAACTGAAAAATATTGATATTGATATGTTTATAATGAGAAGTTTGGTATTTTTAACTGAAATTTACTTTTTACCTGAAAAAAATAAATTAGTGGACTTATAGAAATTCATATCCTCTTTGGATTTACCACTGAATAGTGCTCATCTTTGATGAGCTTTGTTCGACTATGCATAGTTACCTGTAAGAAAGGCAACTTATTTCTGGGTGGTGCATTATATCAATATCGTGAAAAACTATTTTTTATATGTATTTCGAATATATTCATTCAGAGACCCCTCCTTTTTCATATTGCTGTCTACGCCAGTGAACGGCAGATTGATATTGTCTTCTTTAGTTTAAAATAGCATGCCTGTAGTACGGATAAGCAGAAACCATATAACGATGACAGAGATACTCATTTATCTATTAAATTACTGATATAATAAAAAACATGAATGTTTTCTTAACATGAAAATCAGGAACGAAAAATATTCTTCAGTTATTACGGCATTTTCAAAAAAATGCGACCAAACAAGTGGAAATATAATTAATTTAACAAGTTTTCTGGTAGATTTGAGTGGAAATTATTTTCTATATTTAGATGAAGACAGTTGTCCTCTCTTTCAACTCTTCTCTCTCTCTTCTTTATTCGATAATCTATGAATGAAGCGAAATTGGAAAAATTCACTATGAAACATTAATTAGAAATAATTCAACCCCCAGTCCAAATTTTAACGAAAAAAAATATCTATATTAATATATCAAAACCGTTTCAGAATATATTTTGAGATATGCGTTAAGACTGACTGCCATAACTTCAAAAGATGATTCCAACATTTCCAACTCAAACTGACTATAGAACATATAATCTAAACAAAAGCATTTTAACGATTTTTTTGCAGTACTACCGTTTGTAGTACTACCGTGTGTCATTCTGAATTCAAGGACATTTATAAGGATTTTATTAAACATTTTTGGGAATCTATTGAAAAAACGCTCGAAAATGCTATGAATTGCGCGCAAGAATCATTAACAAACAAGTGCGGATAAGTCAGTGACAATTATTTTGATAGATACAGCTTGGCAAATCTATAAAGGGATATGAAATCGGCACACCTATCGATGGGCGGTAGCAGAAGAGCTCAGTATACATTATATCTGAATGTACAATTTATACTACTCTCTTTATCGTCCGAATACTTTCTCATATTCCTTCATAGATGTCCCAAGCTATACAGTTGTGTATTGTTTGTGTGTAGTTTACTGGTAGTGTAGTACCTCAACTAGAAAATCATGGTTACAAAAACGTCACTAAATCCTTGTCTGTTATAGTGAAGTGGTCGAGGTGTTAAGAGCGTTTGCTTCCACCCAGGTGGCCCGGGTTCGATCGCCACCGCCATCACGGAGCTAAAGTGGTTCGGAATCCACTTTTTTTAAGCTGTAGGTCCAGGGTCTCCCTGCTCGGATAAGCTCTGCTTTTGAGACTTTTCTACGAAAACCTGGGAGATTCGTAATAACAAATTTTAATAACAAACAAATTTATTCTTAAGAATATTCGAACTAGGAGTAACCAGACTACTAGGTGTCTTCTCGGATAACGGACAAAAGAACCCTTGGATATGCCTATGACGTAACAGTTATTCAACAAGGAAAATTCAACACTACGGTATGCAACAGGTTGTGAAGCAGGAAATGAGGAAGATGGATTCGGAGTCTGAATATCAGATTAAAATTTTTTCATTTTCAGATTATGGAAGGTCATAAACCCAAAAAATCATGTCAAGAATCAGAACCCATAAAGCCACCAAAGTAACATTCACTCAAAGATGCAAAGTATTGTGGTGAAACTCGTATAAAAGGGGAGGTCAAATATCTCTGTTCGATTTTAGACTCCAAACGAACAGGAAAAAGTAACCAAAAAATCAAAGACCCCACTCTTTCTGGCCATTCGCTCCTTTGGGAAGAAATGAAAGCTCAGACCAGACCTGATCTACTGGTTGTATAACATGGTGGTAAAGCCTGCAATAACATATGCTTCTTTGGTCTGGTAGCCTAGGACACAACAAATAAGGACTATAACAAGACTAAGCAAGGTCCAGAGACTTGCCTGTCTTGGGATCACACGGACCATAAAGTTCACATCCACTGCAGATATGGAGACACTACTATACAGACCTGGATATCATTTTGCAGAGACGGATCTAAGACTGAAAAAAAAATGAAGATGCAGGGGTATGTATTTTCAAAAAACCCAAAGACCCATTGGGCAAACACACCTCTATTTTTCAAGCAGACGTATATACTTATAATTCTTCAGTGTGTGAAGGAAAACAATCGTGGAGCCGTCGAAGATGAGCAGATCCACATAATGCCAGTCAGGCAGCACTGAGGCAGCGCTGAAGCAATGAGAAGTCAGGAAATGACATCCCGACTGGTATGGGCATGCAAAGAGGAACTGAAAACACTAGCAGACCGGAACCACGTTGAGCTGATCTGGGTGCCGGGAGAATTGCAGACAATAAAAAAGCCGATGAACTTGGTAGAAAAGGGCCAGAAAAGTAGCCAGATCCAGAACAGACTACAGGAGTACCAAAACGTACAGCACGAAAATATGTAGAACACTGGATCCTGGAAAACCACAAAGAATAATGGGAAAATATTCCAAAAAAACAAGAATAGGAAAGATTACATCAAAGGAACGTGTTATAAACGACAAACTCATTTTCACTTGATAGGGAAAACATGAGATAATGCGACAGAAAAAGGACATCCAAATAAGATTTGACTGTACAATGGCGACGTTATAAGCAAATTATGCGGTAATAGACCATCAGATAATGACATATTTTGCTGACTCATTTTCTCGTTTCAGGGATTTTAACCACTGAAAATTATGTCAGTGTTGAGCTCAAAAAATGAAAATTTAGCGATCGGACGTGTGCTAGGCATATGAAAAAAAATCCCAGAATTTTCCGGCCGGAAAATTTACTTAAACAGCTGATTGGCTTATGGGAATTTTCTGTCGGGTTCCTAATGATATCAGATTTCATTCTGTCGATTGCCATAAGCGAGAAAATGCGTCAGCGACCGAGTATTCTTTTACAAGTTGGCTCCCTTATTTCTACCCTTTAAGGACATTCAAACCTTATGGCTTTGGTTTTTCACTATTAGATTGTTCCTACCTGTTAATGTGTTAAAATGACATAAATGAGAGATTGAAAAAAAAATTATTTTTTTTACACAATAAAAAATTAATTTTCCATATGCCTAGCACACGTCCGATCGCTAAATTTTCATTTTTTGAGCTCAACACTGACATAATTTTCGGTGGTTAAAATCCCTGAAACGAGAAAATGATTCAGCAAAATATGTCATTATCTAATGGTCTATAAGGATCCAGAAACAGTAACACATATACTGTGCAGGTGCGAGGCATTAGAACGCAAAAGACAGTTAATCTTTGGAAAGCCAACTGTGATTCAGAACTATATAGTTTTCATCCAGGGAAGTATTTGAACAAACTTTTATGAGACACGAAAATACTGTGATAAAATAATAAAAAAAAAAAACGTCACGACTCTGATAATTAACTTAATCTTCCAGCAATAAACACATTCTCAACTGTAGCATTAGAATATCTTTATTGTTCGTGATTAAAACTATCAATAAACCTTAGCCTAATTCATTATATCGAAGATGTTATATTAGAACTCACTTATTTCTAACTGCCTCTGTATCCGCCCTTTACACCTCTCTCTGTAATCCGTCTGCGTCCGGTTATATTCCGTCATAACTTCTACAAATTTCCTGGATAATGTCGAATGCTGGGTTTTTCGTATCCTCAGGTCCGCTGAAGATTTGTTACTTTGTTCTTCTTGTTCTATGTTTTGTTCTATAACTGAAACAAAAAAATTAGCAAGTCAGCGAAACGTCAAACATTTAGGTGGGATTTGTTCACGAAGATACATCGTAACCAGATAATCAGAGTTTTGTATTCGAAGGAAAAATTTAAAAAATATCAAACTTTTTTCAGATTTTTTGTTAATCTTGAAATTAAAATTGTTCGATGTAATGCTTTCCACTAATACTTGATTTTACAAAACCTCATCATAATATGTTAAGCCAAGACTACAATCTCTTTGCAAAGCTGTGCCCAAGTAGCTACTTTTGAATAGGACCTGATAAATTGTGTTCGAAGATAATAGTTTATCAAACAAGTTTAGAGAAGTAAAGTTTTACTAAGTGAGTATACCTTTTGAGTACGAGCGAGTACAGCGAGCGAGTGACTTGAAAGCTATACAAGTTTAGTGAAACTGGTTTTTTACGAGGTTTGTTTATATCATTTTTTCGCATTTTGTGTTGGTAATTACAAAAAAAAATAATCAAAGATATAAAAGCATTACAAAGTGATAAATTTCTGAAAATTCATAGTAGATACCTGTGTAGAATTTTCGTAACCTAGTAACCTGACGCGGTTTGTTTATTTGAGTATTTAAATGACAACTGTATACCTTTCTAGATACGAATGTCCCAAGGCGAATTAGAATCATCCTGTATAACCCAAACGTCCTAATCCTCTACAGACCTATTATATTCGCGGTAACTTTTGAGTATTCAATGAGACTATAGATAATAATTGTGTGAAGTCTGAATAGTAGCAAAAACTGATTGTAACCTTTTCATTAACTAATGATAGATGTCATTCTAGTTTCGTTCAATCATCGAAATAACTAAATGTTCGTTCGTGCAATCGTACAAATAAACGAACCGCCTTCAAAGTTTTGTGATTGAATATGTCAAATTATTGGCGATTACCTTTACTCGAATCTTTCCCCAACATTCCCAGAATTTAATTCCGTAAATAACGACGAATCGCCTTTAATCAAAAACGTTGAAAGCTGTGAACTCGATATTTCTTTCACAAACGAAAATGATTTTCGTCTACTCTGCAAACTAAAATGCTGAAAATACTGTTATATTTTTTTACTATCATTTATTTTATATCTTCTGGTGCATTAGGTTGACTAACATTTTTACTGGGAATTGTTTATTAATAAGTTAGGAGATGTTTTTGTATTATGTTCTCATGCACAATTGCTAGGCCAGTCGCCATGTACTTTTACCATTAAAAAAATGTTAATGAAAATTGTGATTCGGTATGGTACAGTATAGTACTCTGCCTCATTTTTTATCCAACAAAAATCCTTGTGGATCTTTGAGGTGCCGAAAAACCGCGATTTTTTTGCACTTTCCTTTTTGCGTCCTACGACTTAAAACATATTTATTCACTTCAGTGGAGCATTGAATTTTCTATAATTTGCTATAGTCATACGTATGTTTTTGACCTCAAACTTCCAGAGATATAGCGTTTCAAAAAAAGTGCAAAATTTCACAAATTTACTAAAAATTGCAAAACAACTGATTTTTGATTTGAGTTTTATATTACTACGTCTCGAAATGTATTACGATACTTGCATCTGATTCTCACATGCAGCAACTTCTCCCCTACTCTTCAGACCCCCTGAATTGCGACTAATTTCACCCAGTATGGTGGTCAGATTAGAACTTATACGATTCATATTTTATTCGGCTGGGTAGCACCCCATTTGATCATTTTTGTGCTCATGCCAATTGAAATTTCTGGCTTATCCTTATGCTTCATCAAATTTTATTCCCATGTTTTAAAGAACATAAGAATACGTTATATGCCGAAAGAAGTATATTTCTAAATTAGTGTACAATAGTAATTTGATTATAGAAATGGAAATAATGATTTAATGTATAGTAAATTATGTAATTGAAGAAAATATGTGAAGTGAACTCTCGTCACAACCTCCCCCTTTTGCACCAAAAGGAAGGTTTTCGTATCTGGGTCCTTCCTCCTCAAAATCACTTTCAACCTGTCACGCTTTCTTCCTCTCCTTCCTCTCGAAAATCAGGCTCAGAAGTTTTCGCATTCGGGCCCGCTGCAATTCTTGCAAATGCTGAAGCAGCAGCCCTCCTTTTTTGTAGCTGTAGGCTGCTGTGCTGTACCCTTTTATGCAACTGCAGGAAATAATATTCATGATGTTGTCGTGAGACCGTGATGTTGACGACTCCTATTCTCGTCAACGACCACCCTTTCATCTGCCTGCCTCAGCAATGTGAAGAAAGGGATATTCGGCTCTTCGAAGAGATCTGCTAGGGTACTCAATGAAGTGATTTCAAAATTTTCTTTTTGCCTTGTTCGAAAGGGGCTGAAGAGGTGCCGTGGAGAAATGAAATATGTGGTGGATAGAACTTGCAGCCAATTTTTTTTTTAACATGTCTATTTACGAGGATTGTAACTTGAACATCATTCAGTTGTCCTAGGAAAATTGTATCGCTTCTATTCATAATCATAATAATTTATTTCATACTCACCCTTTAGCTTGGCACGGACTTTATTGGCAGTTTTCTTGATGTCAGCCATTAGGTCTTCCAGTTCCTGTTTCGTTTCTGTAACAAAAATAAACAAAATTCAAAAACGGCCATAAAGGAAAATGAAAAATTGCATGGTTTTGGCCTGTTGCCGGATACATAAATCAAATGTAGCTTCGAGTTGACGTGAATTCAAATATCGAACGGTTCAGATCCTTGCGATAGAACTCCTCAAGGATAACGGAACAATGAGGAGATTGATTGTGCAAAAGGCAAACAAGCTGACCCAGCGTGATTTTCAACCGACCGCAGTTTTATAGAAACCGTGGGAATATTGAGGTGTTCACGGGAGGCATTTCAATTCAGAGAGCCTGTTTTGCATTTAGAATACTTTTATAAGAGGAAAAATATACCGGTGATGATAAAAGATTGTAAGAGATTCAAGAAAAACACATTGGGTAATGTTCCAAAACGCACGATATTTCTAAAATTGAATTGGAATTTCCAGTTTTTTGATTTGTATATGAGGATATATTATGTATTGAAAAATTCTTAGTCTACTATGATAAAAAAAAATTAGAAGAAGATTTTATTATTCAACATGTTCTCCTCTTAATTCAATACATTTATCACAACAAACCTTCAGCGCCTCTATAGACCTTTGAAAAAAAAAAAGATGTTTATCTTGCTCTGCAAACCACGCCTCTGAAGCTACTATAACCTCTTCGTTCCTGCCCAATAAGGGAAGGTGAGCTACCTATACCAGGCGCGTTCCAGGTGGCGGATAGGGAACGACCGAAGCACCTACGGGCCCTGGCCAGCGATAACCTTATAAGTAGGGCGCGGAGGCCTAAAAACCCCATAAATCCTTTGCGAAAGCATTACCGTAGACCAGCTCACGACTCAAACCGTAAACCATTTGTGATGCAAGGACCCGTGGGACACCTACGGCCGCATGCATAGTCATTCTCGAGGCCTCGAGCGACTCTCCAGAGGTGCGCCGTTCGCTGACCTATGCATTTTAAATGGTGTAGCGAACGGCGCACTTCTGGAGAGTTGCTCGAGAATGACTATGCATGCGGCTGGTAGTGTCCGACAGCACGGGAGTTCTGGCTTAACCACCCGGACTGCGTGTAGAGGACACTCTAAAATTCTTCCCCAATCTCAAGGTATTGTGAGCGCTGAAGGAATGAATAGTTGAGGGCTACTCAACCACTAGCGACAACACGCTGGGAACCAGAGGCACCTAGTTTTATTCAGCATTTCGCTCCAAGGGCTCACCAGTTGCCCTACACTATTGGAAAGCTCCTTCTCGGGGTCGGTAACAACAGAAAACAACTACTACTCCCTACGACCGTTAAATTATTTCTTTTAGATTTTTGGCAAAGTTTTCTACAAGAACTAATATGCAATGCTCTATTAAACTCGTAGCTCATAGCTGAAATTACCAGTTTCATGATTCTTGGCACTCATCAGCGAAGATTAGCTCACCCAATTGATTAAAAAAAACCTCTCAGTTTTATTTTGTGAATTGGCATCGACTGCTATGGTCATTAGTCACGTGTTTTGGGTAGGCTGTGTTACTAACTCCTTACGCCACATTAGGAGCAGCAATGTTAATTTTTAACACAACAGTAAATCGTGAAGGATTATTCTCCGTCGGTAAAGAGATTCAATCATTCAGAAAATTGAAATAAGCTCGCCCCGGCTGGGAACCGAACATAGGACCTCTCGGCCACCAGGCGCCCCCTTTCAGGTTTTGTTGCGAATTCCTAAGGTAAACACTGAAATATATTTTGAGCACCATCCATAGGTTCCAAAAAGCACTTCGACTATTTTGTCTCCTTCAATATAAAGTCAAAATCGGTTCATGAAAAAGGCACGACATTTCTTGAATGATCATCCACTTATAATGAAAATAATATTGAAAAAACAACTTTTTAAAGACGAGTGTTCATTCAAATGCGCTGAAAAGTAAAAAACAATTTCTTCAGATGTGAGTTACAGATTCAAAAACTTGCCGCCTGAAATTTTCGGTTCGAATACGAAAACTTCAGGCGGCAATCTTCTGAATCTGCAACTCACATCTAAAGAATAAAAGGTTGCGTCTTTAATTTTTTAATTTGGGCTTTTTATTTAGTATGAATTGATCTATGGATTCCAGAGATTCCAATTTTGACAAAAGAATCATAATCTCCGACACCGAAAACCCCCAAATACAAATTTTGAATAGAATTGGATCATAATTACAAAACTTGTGCGCCATATTGGAGCCGCCATCTTGAAACTTTCAATATTGACATATCAATCACAATTGCCGACCTCAAAAACCCCCAGATACCAATTTTGAATAGAATCGGATCATAATTGCAAAACTCGTCCGTCATTTTGAAGCCGCCATTTTGTTTTTTTTTCTCTAACAAAATTTCATGATGCATTGTCACAAGAATGCTGTTCACCTGCCAAATTCAAATCAATCGGACGATAAGAAGTGTCATATTTAACTTACAAGATTTGATTACAGACAGAGGGGATAAGTCGGCTGTGGACAGAGTAATCCAATCTTCCGTATAAACCTACACAATAGTTCCGTCGGTAGGTCTTCAATAATAGAAGACAATCCGAATGAAAAAATATTTTTGGTTATGAGATTGAGAGAGCATTGCAAAGTAGTTCTTCTGAAAAACTGTCAAAAAATCTAATAATAAGTACTATAGTGTAAATGAAAAAAAAAACTTTTTTAGGCTAATTAGTTTTTTTAATCGGATCATTAATTCTGATAAGGAAGTTATAATTCCTCGCAGGAAACCAGAGTTCAGATAGTTCTCATATAATTCCTGGAACTGTCCGGGTCATTAAATGTAGTGATATTTCATGAAACCGTTGGCGTTCAGAAACTTTTTTATTGTGCTACTTAAAGTCTCGTTGGTCCACAAGAAAAAACTAATAAAATAGACACCGATGCAACGCCTGAAATCCATGATTTTTCAACCCGTCTGGTTCCGAAACAAAAAGACATGAATTCGAGTAAAAGTAACGTGTTCGCTCTCGAACGCCTTCTGTGAACTCCTTGAAACCATTGTGACGGAATCCAACAAAGAAAAGATTGATTACGTCGAAAGCAAACAAGCTGACCTGACATGATTCGAGATTTTTATTCGTTTTTTTTCCTCTCTAGAAGGCCGCTATTGTATTTTATAAAAGCTTTAAAAGTGTTTAACAAGGCTATATCAAGAGGCCGTCTTGAATTTTGGGTCACGGATATAAAATATGCTGAGAAATCAGGAAGTAAATAGAACATCATATGGAAGATATTATTTACGAGGCTAAAGACAATCATTTTTATAACAGAAACTTGGATGAATGCAAAAAATCATCTTTTATATCAATAATTTCAAAGCAAAAATAAGGATGAGAAAACTGAAGAGAATTATTGACTATGTATGGGAAAAAGAGAAATTCTACGGTGGTAAACTGATTGGTGAGTAAGGTATTACCGCGGTAGTATTTATTGACCTTTCGTCGGGTTATTCTAATAAAGGTCGATATGTCCGTCCAGTCCAAGGCGATAAACTCCCTTCCCGGAGCCAAGGAAGTGATATGAAGTTTCTTCATCTTCTTCATATTTACGGCAGGTTGGCCTGTCTTCTATGCCCGTATACGATAAGTGTTTGTTTAATTTGTTTTTGCTGTTAGTATTCCTATAAGGAGGAGTATTTATTAGTTTCCTCTGCCAGAATCCCTCCTATATTCGTTCAGTTCTTCACCCACACATCCTTGCAAGTTCCTCTGCTGGTCTGCTAATTCGTTTCCGGATCCCCATCTGTCTTTCATCTCGGCTAGTTTCTCAAGGGTATCTCAACATTCATATATGCATGTGCTGGGCTTGGATTAGGGTGACAAACTGCTTTAAGTGTTGCCCAATTATCCGAAAAGAAGTCTTTACTGTTGCCCCCTTTTTGACTCCTGCATAGTAGCTAGTCATAATTCCAAACATTTCAGCTTGAAAAACAGTTGTGTATCACAAATGCTCAGCTTTTTCATATGTCTTTTGCTTCTATAGATTCGTGCACCTGACTCCTATTTTTCGCTCTGCTCAAGATAGTGCGCGTTTCACTCAGGGTAGAAATAGGAATCTCCTGCTCCGCCACCTCCGCGATTTTCGCGTTACCTTTGAATCGTCCATTCATTCAGATTCTCAAATGAGCTGTATATTCCCCCTTCTCAATTCAAACTGGAAGGGGTGGTACCCTCAACAGTATCTAAGGTTGAAATCGTCCTCGTTGCTCCTGTTGATGCCAGCAGTCTTACGACTGCTAGCTACCGCAACTTTCCTACAACTTCTCAATTGCCAAAGGGTTGCTACCCACTTACTTATGCACGACCCTATCTACATGCGGAAACCATGAAAGTCTGCATTCCAGGACAACTTCCGACATGCTGGACTAACTCCAGATCTTGGCCTAACAGCATAAGTGGCATGAACCCGTCCTTATTCCTAGGTTCGGTGAACATGGTCATCTCCGTTTCGGCTTTAAGGCACCATCTTCCAATTATTCTGCAGGCGTCTTGCATATATTTGCAGACGACTTCAGAGTATGGCTCGCTGACTAGGACCAGAACATTGTCCGCGTATTCCTACGCTGTAAAACATTAATTTATGAGTTTACTGAAAAGTTCAATAATGAATAAGCAGCATAGGTCAGTGGAGGGACAGTTTTCCTATGAGTGCAGCCTTCCTCCACCACTGCGCTAAGTCTATGTCTCTCTGGGATACCTCAACTGTTCTACTGGTAAGCAACGATACAACCCAGCTGACCATCGAGAGAGAAGTTTCTACGACCACTACGGCAGCCTGTATAACTGATATCGTTGCCTTGGCAAAATTACCTACCACGTCGAAACAAACTCCTAGTGTCAACAGTTTTAATCATTCGCACTACCGTCGATTCCGTCAAGCATCCTCCTCTGTATGCTGAAATTTGCTCTAAGTCCCAAATCAGTTCAATATTGAGGTAGATCGAGGGGGAAACTGCTGAGGAAATTGTGTACACTAATTCCCAAATATTGTAACTAATACCTCTAATACCCAAGAAATTCCCAAGTAATACCCCGAACTAATGCCAGTAATGCCCAAGTTATTCCTCTAATACCCGAGTAATAAAAGTAATAGAAATATTGAACCTGTCCGAATCTTATGTTTTTTGGCAAGTACTATTCTCTGAACTTGTTTTTTTCATTCAACAATTATAATTTTCACATGAATAATTCCTGAAATTCCCAATTTTCATGGGTTGAGAACCTTTTTATTTTTGGCCTTTTAACGAAATAATTAAATAATTTCTGTAATACTTATGGATTATTAATTTTCGACTGATACCAAATGATTTCTAACTAATACATCTACTTCCCGACTAATACCCAATAACTTCCAACTAATACACCTACTTTCCGACTAATACCCAATAATTTTTAACTAATGCATCTACTTTCCGACTAATACCAATACCCAATAATTTTTAACTAATACCCCACTAATACCCAACGAATACCACTAATACCCAAGGCTTGTACACCAAAATTCCCCAGCGGTTACTCCCTCGAGATAAATTCAGATATGAGAATTTTATGAGAAGTTTATGAAAAACATTGATACTAGTTGATATAAAAGTTTATATGTATAGACACACACACACATAGTGTGCTATTGAAGTAATAATCACCTTGGTGTGTTATAATATCATCAGGACAATTGGTAATATTTAGAGAGATACCTTAGGTTGGGTCATGTATATTCTTTTAATCCTACAATTCACATGATAACAAGTCATCGAGCTTCGGCATAGGTTGCTTATAAACTTCTGTTCACCTAACCGGTTTGTTTTTCTTGGCTTATCTTCCACATATGTGACAGATATTTATGTTTCAGCTGGTGACAGTGTTTCAATGTGAAATTGATTCTGAGGAACAAAACTTTTTTCCTCATCTTTTAATTAACAACATATATACCTATAGTCAGTCGGGTCACGAGATCTTATATCTCCAAGGTAGTTCGAATTGCCGTATCCACGACTGGAATATGTACGGAACTGATATTCCGATAATATCGTTCCTATCGAGTGCTTTAACACCTACAGGTTTGGTTATACCCAGAGAAACGTATCAATGTTAACAAGAAACTATGTTATCGACAGCTTGAAGAACATACGGAGACCATCCCAATCCACTAAGGTATGATTCGCGCTGGACCAAATAATGCCAATCATTTCTGAAATTCCTACACTCTTTAATAGTCCAACCACCGGTTCTGATGATAACACCGCATTATATCAGCTTCTCCGCATGTGGGGCACTTCAACTTTTTATTAGTCAGATGTTCAATTGTTCGTCGACCCCGAGACGTCTCGTAACGCCCATGGCGCGGCGTCGGGGATAATAAGTAGGACGCCATTAAGGCATAGCGTGGATAACACATGGAACAAGAGAAGAAAAATTGTGTAATTTCCCATCCGTGAGATGAAATTTTCACCGAGATAACGTCAATGTCGGCGACTGGTAATTGGAGGAGACGGAATAAATACGTGATATGGATATAAAGTATGCAGGATGTATGTGTTTCGTCGACAAACACGTCTTCGCAACCTTGGATAACTCAGAAGCAAATTGATTGTTGGGATGTTTTATGAGATATAAAAGATATATCTCCTTTCTGTAAATAATACTGACGGATAGATAGAAATAGACGTCATTGAAATAACGCTGACGCTTGCAGGGATCACCAATGAAGACATAATTATTATTTAAAAGGATGTAACAAAAAATTTTTCCCTGCGAATATTGTATTCTACATTGATTATCGTATATTGATTATTTATTGAAGAATGAAGATGATTCTAACACACCGTGGATTCTAACTCATTATTCAATGGCACTCGGCCAATCACAGATTCAGAATTTTCAGGATCCACGGGAACTGAGACTTTTAGACCAGTGACAAAACAGCAAATGTGCCAAACATATTTCTCGAGAAGGCTTTGCTTCATTGGACTTGTCAAAGCTTGGCAACCTAAAATGTCAGATTGACTGTTTTATTTCTTATAGTTTTAACTTTAGCTCCTGATGAAATCTATCTTGCAGCGAAGGTATGTCGAACAATATTTACTATTTACCTGAACATTCTACAACACTATTTCAGTTTTTGGTCAGACGGAGCTTCTTTAATATGTTATTCTAAGATTTTGTAAGCACCTAGTTGGCTCAGTTGGTAAGGTCGTGCGGTTGAAAGCTGAAGGTGGGGTAATAAGCGTGAGTTCAAATTCCACTGCCAGAAGTTTTTTTATATTTTTTTCCTCTCAAAATAATATATTTATGAGAGTATTCAAAATAAAAATGAAGATCCGAATTCTGAATCCACAAGATGGGCTGGGTCTCAGTCCTTTCTCTTAACAAGTGGAGAGCGGTAACTTATTATCTCCAGAACTCACTTTACATCATGAAAAGGAACTGTTAATGTCCCCAAGCAGATCAGGATGACGTAACCAAGTGTAGGACAACCTAAAACTAAAATACAATCGGAAGGGGATAAATCCCATAACACGCATCTGCTGGAGTAGACAAATTCCAATGATTCGTTGAGGGCTTGATGTGGGCCCACTCTGGGAAGATCCGAATACAAAATCATATAAGTTATTGGATGGAAATGAATAAATTAAGCGAAAATTAAAAAAACAAAAAAGTGAATTATCAAAATGTAAGTTGGTATTTAAGGGTTGACACTCGTATAGTATATAAATATCAAGAACGGTAAGCACATTTTACCGATCGAAGACAATTGTTTGGAGGGGGAGCGTAGCGGCATTAAATATCTTATTAGCATATAAAACAGTCATATAGTAAAATACCTATTAAGCTACATTTCCACCGGAGGAACATTGAGGAACTTTTGTGTTGCTGTTGCTTGTTTCTTAAAATTTCTTTTTCGTCGACCTCTACAAAAAATTGCATTTTATGTACTAATTTCCGGACTGTGGTCACACAGCGGACGAAAAGCGTTTGCGGACGAAAAATACTTGCTTAAATAAATAGTAGGTAATTTGTAGAGGTCGACGAAAAAAATTAATATGCACCTCGGCGAAACACTATCTATTGTCTCGCCTGCTTGCTAGCTTCGGCTGCGCCTCAGCTATCAATTTCAAATCAGGCTCGACTATAATAGACAGTTTTTCATCTTTAGTACATAAACAACTATTATGTTTTGGAAATAAATGTTGACTGTTTCTACTTGTCACCCGCGTTTCTATTTTGAGCGGTAAACTTCAAAAGAAAATAGGAAACATGGGTAAACAAATCCGTGTTGCTATCGCAGTGGAAACGTCGAGAATGCAACTAGTGAGCAGTTGTGTGTTGCCACACATACTTCTGATATTATTCTATTTATCGTTGGACCGAAATTCTAAAGAGAACAAATGGTATGAGTCGCCTATAGCAAGGAATCGAAGTGTGACAAGGAAACGTTCCGTGGGAGAAATTGCTTGCCTATAAATTTGTACCCTCTTTCTCAATTCGGGAAGCAATCTGTCAATATAACCACTCCATATCGGTGCTGGACACTCGTACAACATTTTGAACACTACCAGTAGCTATTCTTCCCGTGTATAAATCGTCTCCTTTTAGTACACTAGTCGAATGCTACTGTATTGCTTCCCTTTATGGAGACTGCGACCGCTGCTGACGCTACATCATCTTGCTCAATATTCTGATTGCCAACATGCAGTGGAAACACAAGTTGCTTACTTGAGAAACAAGTTGCGACTAAAGACAATTTTAGTTGCTTTAGTGGAACCAAGAAGTTTACATACAGTATCGGAAACTTTTCATCTGGGGTATAGACAGAAATCTACGCGAGCAACAAGGAACGCAATGATATGTTAATACCACATAAATAAGAGAAACGCACTACTGCGCCTCTCCCTCGCCCGACGAATTAACAGCTCACGCTGATATCACTTCCTCGAGCGAGTAGACGAGAAATTGTGTTGCTCTCTCAACATAATAGCAAGCTATTCTTTACGCTCTCATAAAACCACCATACCCAACATGAAAACTTTCCGATGCTGTATGTTGCCATAAGTTTCTACTCATGGGAACAAAGATAAACAATGGGCAACAAAAAAGTTTCTGAATGTTCCTCCGGTGGAAATGTAGCTTAAGAGTTCAATGTTTTGGTTTTCATTCATATAATCAGATTGGGGAAGGAGCCTATATATTTTCAAATTTTTCAAGAAGTTCATGATTACAACACAAAGGGCAAACAAAATTTGGTGTTGCGGTAGGTTAAAACTACTGAACAGAATTTTTACAGGAAATTTATAAATACCACAGCCTCAAGGAAAATGCCAAAGATGCTAAAAGCATAACCACCTTCAAAATAATCTTGAAAACAGTTATATGTGACTTTGTTTCTGTACTTAACATTGTTTCCTCATAAAGCCGTATAAATGAATTATTTAGGATAGTTTATTCCTTATTTTGTAATTTTTTTGTAACAAATAGCAATTACCCAGCCAACTATCATGTGACATTAAGAATTATGTGATGTAACAACGTTGAACCAATGCGAACTTCAGTCCGTACCTATATTCGACGTATATTTGATACATCACAAACAGGAAACATGGAATGTGGCAGCAAATCTACCAAGTCGTGATATCACATTGAGACATGTATGAGGAGAATATTATAAGATACACACAACGGTGGCGTGCGAACTCCCCGCTAAGTTAGCAATATTTCGTTTGTTTCTCGACAAGATGGTTTTGCTCGTTTTTTCTAAGCGAACATAACCTAAAACTTGGAGTTTAATCTTGAGTTCTTCGAACGATAATTTTTGGAGTTGGACTTTTGCCAAATGAATTTCGAAAAAGAATGTGTGCTTGCCAAATATTCACGATTTGATCGTCAACTGAGGTGCCCACAGTGGTGACAAAACTGTTCTTATATGTAGATGCCATAACGGCAAATACCTACCTCATCGTCAGGTGTTCTAAGCAAACGTCAGAGTATTTTTTTTCCATGAAATTTCTATAATTTTGGTGACATTTTGAAAAAGAAACTGTCATAAGTTTGGATGAATGTAAGTACAGTGTGTCCCACTTTGAGCAGCCACACCCTCGTATTTTCTTGACAGAACAGTGATATCAAAAGTTATTTTTCATAACATATAGTACCCAAAAATATCTAACTTGAGGTTGATGAAATATTCGTATATCCATTTTCCACGGCTACCTACAACCAACTGAATAGTGAAAAATTGGGAAAAACATACTAGGCATTTTTTCATCGCAAAAATAACACCAGATTCTGTTTCAGGGCACCCTAAAACCCCTAGATCTAAGTGCTTTATTCATTAAAATATACAGGGTGGCATCTGTTAGTAGCAACATTATTGATTTTTATTCAATCGAAATGATCGGTTACTTTTTTTTTCTCAAAGGGCCTGAACGTGTTCAATTGATGCTGAGTATGAGAAATACCCAAATTTTACTTTTTCATGGCTTGCTATGACCAGTTGAAAAGTGAAGAAGTGGGAAAAATATACTAAAAGATTTTTTACTTCGAAACCAACATCAGATTCTGGTTCAGAACATGCTTAAACCCCCAGATCTCACTAAAATATACAGGGTGTCTTACAGACTAGCAACACTTCCAATTTGTTTTTATCCGTAATCTTTGGTTGTTTTTGATTTTTTTTTCTATAGTAAAGTACATAAAATGTTCAATTACTGCTATAGAAAATAACCAAATATTACTTTTTCACGGCTTGCTATGACGAGTTGAGAGACTAAAATACATTAAGGATACTTTGAGCATAAACATTTGAACACCCTGATATTCCCACCTCAATACTTAAATCAAAAAATATACAGGGTATCATCTGCAGCTAGCAAATTTGATAACTTATTTTTATCAGTAATGTTGAATTGTTTCTGAATATTACTTTTCCAATCAAGAAGCACCCAAAATGTTTAATTGATACAGTGTAAAAAAAACAAAATATTATACTTCCATGGCTATATATGACCAGTTGAAAGTTGAAAAATAGTGGTAAACATCCTTCTATTACCGATACAACATATTCTGGTTCAGAATATACCGCAAAACCTCCAGAATTCGTTGCCCGGGTAATGAAATTAAACAGGATATCATCCTGTAAATGGTAATATATCTCACTTTTTATTCATAAATCTTGTTAAGCTTGTTGAGAACGAGAATCCGGTGTTAGTTTTGTGAAAGAAATGATTATACTCATGATTATATTTTTATTTATAATATTCAGAAATAGGAAAACTGGGAAACATTTCAGAGCTTGTTTTTATCACAAAACCAAATTGTGGTTCGAAACAATCTAAATCACTCAGATCAAATTACTTAAATCATTAAAATATACAAACTAGCAACAAAATTTATTTAATAAAGGTTAGACATGTTTCCATTTACAGATGACTTCCTATGTAATTTCATGATTCGAACAACAGGATCCGGGGCCTTTATGGTGTCCTGAACCAGATGCTCGGAGACAAAAGAATCTTCAGTATGTTTTCCTTTATAATTCAACTTTCAATTGATCATATCTAGGCATCAAAAAGTAATATTTGGTATTTTGTACAGCATCAATTGAAAGTTTTTGGGTACTTTATGACTCGAGAAGAAATTTTGTAAATCAACTAAACGCTACGAATAAATAAGCGTTATCAATTCTGTCAGCTATAGATGACACCCTGTATATTTTTATGATGCAAGAATTGGGGTCTTGGAATTTTAGGGCTGTTCCGTATGTGCTACAAAAGTCCTTGATGTGTGTTCCACACTTTTTCACTTCTCGACTGGTCATAGCTAGCCATGAAAAAGTAATATTTGAATATTTTCTACAACATTATTCGAACATTCTCAAGTAATTGGTGATTATGGAAAAAAATCGAAAACAACTAAACATTACGGATGAATAAAAATCAATACTATGTCAGTTACAGGTGACACCCTGTATATTTTAAATAATTAAGTACTGCTATTTGGGGGTTTCAGAGTGTTCTGGGATAGAACTTAGTGTTATTTTTGTGATAAAAAAATCCCTGGTTTATTTTTCCCAATTTTTCACAGTATTAAAACCAAATTATGACATCACTGACATTTTGACGTTATTGAATATTTAAAAATTCAAAATCTAAATAAATCAAAATATGTATATCCATAGCAACGTGTCTGAGAGTGAAAACAGACTGTTGGGTCTGTTATCAGTATAATGTTGTTCTTATTGGTTGTATTCAATGACATGACCTCAATTTAACTAATTTCATTGGATTTTCGCTTGAGCAAAAAAATTTCACTTATACAAAAGCTTAAATTATTTCCGGAAATTTTCTTGGGGTCACGAATATTTTGAAAATTATAGATAATTTCCAGGAATGATTTAGGCTTGCGTGGTATTCAGTAAGAAAATTTCACACCATAATTTGGAAAAAAATTATTAATCCAATCTGACATTTTAAAATAATTTCACTGCTTGTAAAGTCCACCATGTTTCGTTAAATAAAAAATATTACCAATTTTAGTTACACCAAATGCTAAAACTCAGATGCAGTATTAGATCAGTCTATCGCCCTTTCATAATTTTAGGTCACTAAAGGTGGTAGAAATGTATTTTTCATTAAAGTAATCCATAACACTTCTAATGTAAAAAATATAATATTAACATGGTTTGTTGCAGTAGGTGGTCGTGATATAGGCGGCCATGCTTTTGACAGATGAGGTTTATATTGGTAAATTACATTAAGTTACTGTATAGTAAACCAGCAAACAGAGATATTCTTATGTAAAAAATTTCTTGTAATCATTTGCGTTAAACAATTTGAGAAAAATGAAATACTTTGGAAAGTACAATTTATGTAAATACTGCAAAGAGTTGAGTCAAGTGCAAATATGTCATCCAAAATTAATATATTTAACGAATTTAATGGAAGATGGCGACCAGGAAGCGTTAGAGTCGAATGGTTTGTTTACGGAAATCCAAGAAAGTCTGCTGCAGATTTCAAGTAGATATGGCCTTTTGCGTAAAAGAGATTCGAACAAAATTGTTTAAAATTATTACATATATGTCTTAAAACACAGACATTTAATAATTCGTCACCTCCCTATTCACCATTAAGAAGAGAGGATGGGTTAGAATTCAAGCAACATTTAAATGTTACTATGTTTGTAGATCCTACGTTTTTTGAAATATAAATTGTTAATGAATAATATTTAAACAAATTTGTGTTTTCTGTTTAATGAAACTTTATAGCGAATAATAAATAATAATGTTAATTCTTATAGAAATTTTGCATTATTCACAGGTATACTATCAAAAAATGTCCACTTAAATAGTCAAAATTAAGGCATCTTATTGGTTGAAAAGTAGAGGTGTGACATTTTCAATGTAATTAGTGAAATTTTGCATCTTTTGTTCGAATACTTGATAACTATGAAACTAATTTAAGTAAGACAAGACGGAATACGTGGGTTGTGCGAATAGGAGTTTTTCATGACACATCGTAGAGAAAAGTTATTCATAGTTTTACAAAGTATTGTTAACTGATTTTGAAGAAAAATTTAAGAAATTTAAAAGACTAGTTATTTGAAACTTGAGTTAATAATAATCAAGAAATTAAATCCTGATTTGAAAGAAAAATCTGAATTGGGTGTCTTTTTGAATGTTACTAGAGGAGTAGTGTTTCAATATTTCCTACTCGTAAAAAGAAACCCTTTACTCACTTGATACAGAAATAATTTTTCAGTAACGAGTGTTTGATAAACGAGTGTTTAGAGGACTTAAATCAAAACAACAAAATGGTATTTTTTATGTCATTATGACAGTTTCAGTTGACAGACCAATCAAGAGCTCCATCAGGCAGGTTTTCAATCATTGAAAGCAAACAGTGACCATAAAAAGCTAGAACTTACATGTAAATCTCCTACTTTATTTCTTTTGGGAAAAATCATCTGTTGAACTAAGTAACTCTTTTTTGAATAATGGATAAAATACTTGATGAATATAAAATCATAACTTCTCTACATCAATTTATCTCGAGATATCGAGCGGCTCTATTTGATAATTTAGTATAATTTCAGTCGCTAAGGGCCTTACTCCAAAGCGTACAATCCGGGAAGTCGAATGCATTTGAGAGCAGGGTTTGGGAATTTATTGAATTTATGTCGGTTCGTGCCCTGGAAGTTTGTATTTCAATTCCGAATTACATATCCAGTTATTATCGAGTTTCTCGAGACGGATCTACAGAATAAATATGGAAAACGGTACCTATTGCAGGTATACCTTAGAGTGTGAGTTGCCTTAACAGTTTGAAAACGCAATTAGGAGCAATTACTGTTACTAATGAACTGACTGAACGTTCATATGCAAAAATATGTTCTATTATTTTTATAGTAGTTATGTACCAACAGGAAAATACTTGATTACGTATTCATGAAGTAACCTGAAAGATACTTTTTATTCCCCATTTCAGTTTTTGGTTCTGTCTAAAATACATTTTTTCTTGTTGTTTGTTGCCGAACTTTAGCGAAGTTGGAACTGGATGAGCCATCAAAATATCAAGTGTAGGTACATATACAATTTAAGATGAAAATGATTGATGAAATACTTCCTTCAACAGTAGCCGATTTCTTGGGCGTACATGAATTGCGGACCAGGGGCCCTATTCTCAAATGTCGACTACCCTATGTCGCATGCGACAAAATATTTCCATCACTTTTCTGGACCAAGCATTGAAAAGAGATAGAGATATTTTGTCGCATGCGACATAGGGTAGTAGACATTTGAGAATCGGGCCCCTGAAACCATAAACGACTTTCAGATTCTGCAATGTGAATTTGATGTCCCATGAATTGCGGACCAAAAACGAAAGGAAGAGGAAAGCCGAATTAAATACAGATATTTTGTGAAGTGTAATGTTTTAGTCTGTTCCAATCAGAATTAACTAACCTTACGCTTGGGCACAAGAAAATTAAACACTTACATTTTGTAAGGAGTAATTTTTTAGTCTGTTCTAACCAGAACGGACTAACCTCAATATACACTTGAACATGAGGAAATTGAACGAATACATTTTGTGAGGACTAATTTATCAGTCTATTCCAACCAAAACGTTCTAACCTTACGTAAACGTTTGGGCGCGACAAAAGCGAAAAGATTTGTCAATATCGACGTAAAGAAATTAAGATACTAGTCTGCAAATAATTGTTTTTGAAAGAAGCGTCTTCTTGGTTTGGTCTGCAATTCAAGGATGCCGGATGTCTCAATAGACTGTTTCTACCAACCAATGTATATTCAATAACTTGGGTTTTTATAACTGATTGATATAATGGTTGAAAACAAGACTATAGTTTTCAACTCATCCCTGTTCACTTGTGCAATCGAATTTTCATTCTACATAATTTTCGAACTTTTTAGATATTCCTCGAACATTTAAAAATATGATCGAACAACCTGGAATATTTAGGAACATTGTTGATCGTTTTAGATTATTTTATATTTTTTATCGAACATCTTGGAGTATTTTGAGACATCATTCAAAAATTCTATATGATTCTAGATCATTTCATAACATTTCCAATTATTCTCCAGCCTTCTGGAACATTCTGGAATATTACAGATCAGTCTAGATCATTTCAAAACATTTAGGATTATTATCGAACATCCTAGAACATTATTGATCATTTAGAACACTTTATTTACACTATTCGGAAAAGTTCTAAAACATTTCAGATCGTTTTTGTACATTCAAATGTATTCTCGAAATTTTATATTATGCAGATCATTTGAGAACGTTTCAGATTATTTTCGAACATTCTAGATTTATGTAGGACCTTTGAAGTTATTTTGGGACATTACAGATCATCCTAATTGGTTTTAAATTTTTTTCTGGAAAATTATAGATCATTCCAGATCGTTTTAGAATATTCTCGAACATAGTGGAACTCTCGAAAATCTGGATTACCAACGCAACTCAATACTGTCAAAACAGTTAAGAAATCATTTATGAACATATAGGGTGAGAAAATATAAATAAATCTCGTTATACATTTTTGCAACCCACACCCATCCACTTCTTCTCACCGCGACCCAACTCCCTTACTAGCGCAGGAGAAAGAAGGCTATCTATCACCACAACCGCGAGTGGGTGGCAGTGGGTAGTATTGGTATGAAGAAAATTGTGTCTTTACTTACACACAGTTTTCAGAATAAATGAAATGCGAAATCCATAATAATCCGCAAATGACGCAAGGGAAACCTCATCTCATCCTACGCAGCGGGAAAAAATCCACCCACTCCTAGTATGCTCCAGAACTCGGTGTCGCAAGTCAGAACAATGCGTCACAGCGAACTGAGCGAACGGAGTTACTACGAACCGAAAAGGATCATGGATTCCGAGGGCGTAGGTCGTATCAAAATTATTAATCGACGATGTTTATGCATGACAAATATGCCGGTTGGCTTCTTACGCGAGGAATCACGACCAAGTTCGCATCCTCAGACCATCGGAGAACGAAAGGACTCTTCAGAAAATCATGTCTTTGTACTCTAACGGACAGAAAGTTTCACATGTGCTAACTCGAGAGGAGTCACGAGACCTTTTCAAGGCACCTACTGACTGCGCGCTAGCTCACTATCCAGGGGCATAGAACCCAGAAGTTGACGGTTGCAGTTGAAGAAGGACTAGAGAAACATCTTCTCTCTTGTAATGGAGAAGAATTCTCGAGATAAACCGTTCTATGAAGATATGGGCTTGATGGGCTAGATTGGAAAATCCAGATCTAGCGGCGTTGATATTGTTGTGTGCTGTAACCAGGAAGACTGGAGTGTTTCTTCCATCAGACTTCACGGTGCAGGAGAGTCATGCAGGTGTCGATACACTCCAAGAAGGGGGCAATGTAATGAATTCGAAGCTAGCACCGGATTGTAAACACCACAGCTATAATTCTTCATAACGCATTATATCATCGGTCGAAACTGCGAGACCTTTCCAGGAAAATCTCTCAGAAAATCTGGAAAAGCAAACGTATAAAATGTTTACTTGAAGTAAAATAACAGATTGCCTACAAAAAGCATAAGCGATAGTTGCCGATACGGATAACAAAAAGGAGAGTATTTGCCCCTACCAGACTAAAGGTGACCATACACGATCTTGAAAATTTAATTATAGGAATGGATGAAGCGATGATTGGAAACAAAATTATAAAAGAATTGGAAAAAATAAAAATGAACTGAGATCCCTGATGGAAACTAATAAAGGAAATAAAAAAAACAAATTCAAGCATCGGAAGTCAGAATCTCCTTACCAAACGAAGCACTAAAAACTCAGGTCAAAACAATCAAGGAAGAGAACTGAATTGAAACAACAAATAGAGCTGTTAGAAAGAAGAAATCGAAATAAACATTGTAGTATTTGGTTTCGAAAACGACGGGACTGGGGCCCCTGTAGAATTCGTAGAATTAAACAAGCATCTAGAAACAAATATAAATTGAATATTCACGATATAAATTATATATATGTACGATATCGGAAAGTTTTCATCAGGGTTATGTTAGTTTCATGAGAGCGTGAAGAATAACTTGCTACAGAGCATTACAATTTCTCGCTCGAGGAAGGAATATCGACTGAGCTGTTAATTCGTCGGGCGAGGCAACAAGAGAGGCGCGCAGTAGTGCGTCTCTCTTATTTATGTGGTATTATCATATCATTGCGTTCCTTGTTGCTCGCGTTCTGTTACCCCACCCGACGCACTAACAGACCACGTGGCAATGCGACACACCGCACAGAGCGCACGTTTATATCCATTCCTTGAGCGAGTCAAGGAGAAATTGTAATGCTCTCTCAACATATAGCAAGCTATTCTTTACGGTCTCATGAAACCACCATACCCAAGATGAATACTTTCCGATACTGTATACACTGTAGAATACTTGGTACATTTGGAAGCGAATGAAAGAACATCAACAGGACCAAATAGTGAACCTACGACACCCAGTTGTCAACTAGTGACTGAAATCCATTCTCTCCAAAAACTCCGCACTATTCAAAAGGACTGGAATTTTCCACAAGCAAATAAACCATTCAAGCCGCACTTGAGGGATCCCAAAAACCACCAGCAAAAACTAGTCATCTTGATAAACAAAAAGGTAGTGAACAACGCTTGCGGACTGGAATAAAGACCAGATCAAATTCTATATCAAAGAAGCCGTCGCAATTCAAGTAGGTAGTTTTAAAATCCAAATTATCTTATTCTAGTTATTTTTTGTTAAAATTTGTTAAAAAAATGTGGAATGATATTAGCGTTGAATACATGGAAATACAGAGACAGAACTGTCGGCCATGGAATTCTACTGACATAAAATCTATTGTGGAATCATCTGCGGCTGAAAAACAAACTTTAGTCGCTATTTTCCATCGTTCAAGATGACCTCTAGGGAGGTATTCATGTTGAAAAGGGGAACATACTTTTTTCTAATATCTAACAGAAAACAACTACTTCCCCTGCTAAAGCCGCGCTGGACATTGAACTATATCTGATAGATATTGAAAAGACTTCAACTGAAAAGAAAAAAAATCTGGAAGTGAAAATTCGCATTTTCATTCAGATAGTTGATTTTTTAAATACCTCTAGTTTTCATTGAAAATTCATTAAATAAATTAGATAAGGAGAATGTTATTCAATAATAACACAGAAATCGTTCATTTCATTGAAGCAAGGTTCGCTTCCCTCGCATTAATTCCCAATACATTTTTGTCGACGAAAATCTATTTCGCTCTGCCAGGCTCATCAGGGAGATTCGAAGAATTGAAAAGCAGACTCTTCAGAAGCAATTATACACATCAAAGATGGGAATGATGAAAATATTTCTTTTGCGGTAACACTTTGAAGGTTAGTTTTTGACACAAACCCCTCAAGGGCCTTGCATTTTGATTTTTGTTCGAAACTATGAATAGAATATTCATAAAAAAATTTGTGGAATCATCTGCGGCTGAAAGAGAAACTTTAGTTGCTATTTTCCATTATTAAAACTTGAAAACGTGAAAATATTTGTTTCACTACAGAAGAGTACAAAATTATATCCTTGAATTCAACATGATTCTATAAGTAATATTGGTATTTTTAGTTTTCGGTTATTCTGAATGCGATAAAAGTAAAAAAAACGGTTATTCTGAAAGAGGTGAAAGTGAAAAAAATTCTGAAGTGGTTGGACTAGGATATATATGCTGAATCCTAGCGTGTCTTGATGAAAATGAAAAATCCACTTTACTCTATCAGAGAAGAATGAACAGAAATAAATGAAATGCGAAATCCACCATAATACGCAAATGACGCAAGGGAAATCTCATCTCATCCTACGCAGCGGGGAAAAATCTACCCACTCATAGTATATGCTCCAGGATCGGTGTCACTAAACAGAACAATGCGTCACAGCGAACAGAGTTACTACGAAACGAAAAGGATCATGGATTCCGAGGGCGTATTCCGTATCAACATTATAGTCCGGGAGCCAGCGTTACATTTTAGCTGATGATCGAAATCCGGTATGACTAAGTATAAAAATAAAAAAAGTAATGGAACGCCGACAGAAACTTTTTTTATGAATAGTTGACATTCAGTGTTATGAATAAAAGCTAGCAAATGCTTATTTATAAGTTTGTCTCTTGTAAAAGCATTTGCTTAAGGTTTATTATAGTTAGAAAAAAATTGTCAACTGTATCGTGGGGGGAGGATTATGCTTCAGCTACTCGCATGATCTTGTGAAAAAACGCTTGAAAAATGTAATATAACGCCGGATGAAATTTTAGAGGTAGAGATGTATGCAAAAATTATTCCAGCATTCCCACTGCGCTTTTTCTCTGTAAACGCACAAAACGTCTTGGTGAGTAAGTGTTATGAAATTGAGAGCATTATCTTTTTTGTCGTTAGATATTACCGGACTTTTTATATTTTAGAGACGATAACATTTCTCCATTATAAACAGTGTGTCCCACTTTGAGCAGCCACACCCTCATATTTCGTTGAGCATGAAATAATTCGAAATTTTCTTTGACTCAAGTTGTAGTACTCGGAAATACCTACCTTTATGTTTACGGAACCTTTGTATATCTATTTTCCACGGCTAACTACGACCAAATGAAAAGTGAAAAATTAGGAAAAACATACTAGGCATTTTTTTATAGCAAAAATAACACCAGATTCTGTTTCAGAACACCTCAAATTCCTCAAATCTCAATGCTTGAATCATTTGAATATACAGGGTATCATCTGTAGCTGGAAATATCATTATATCTTATTCATTCTCAATGCTCGGTTAATTTCAAAATGTCTCGTTTCAAAGTGTCCAAAATTGTACTATTGTTACAGTAGAAGTACTATTGTCACAGCAGAAACAGGATATCTATCAGTTTTCCATGGCTAACTTTGACCAGATGAAAAGTGAAAAATTGGAGAAACATTTTGATTTTAGTTCGAAAATATGAACATGAAATTCATAAAATCTTTTGTGGAATCATCTGCGACTGAAAGACAAACTTTAGTCGCTATTTTCCATCGTTCAAGATAACCTCTTGGGAGGTATTCATGTTGAAAAGGGGAACATTCTCCATAAAAATTGAAAAATGAAAAATGTGACTTATTTGTAATATCTAACAGAAAACAACTACTTCCCCGGCACAAGCCACGCTGGACATTGAACTACATCTGATAGATATTGTGAAAAGACTCTAACTGAAAAGGAAAGAAAAAATCTGAAAGTGAAAATTTGCATTTTCATTCAGATAGCTGACTTTATTAATTCTTTCTAGTTTTCCTTGAACAAATCATTAAATAAATTAGATAAGGAGAATGTTACTAAAGAAATATCACTCACAGAAATCGTTCATTTCATTGAAGCAAGGTTCGCTTCTCTCGCATTTAATCCCCAATACATTTTTCATTTTTCAATTTTTATGGAGAATGTTCCCCTTTTCAACATGGAGAAACATATTATGGATTCTCTTTTAACTATACTAATATAAGAATTTGGTTCAGAACACTCTAAAACCCTCAGAACTCAATTTCCAAATCATGAAATATATAGGGTTTTATCTGTAAATGGCAATCGTTCAACTCCTAAATATTTATCCTGAAAATTGACAGATTTTGAAAATTATTGCTCTTGTCAGTTTTTTTGACTATTGAAATGAAATCATATTTTTAGGTTGTCATACATTTAATTCTTACCAAAACGCTGTAAAAAATAACAAGTGACTCACGTAATGACGTAATTTGGAAAAAAAATCTTTATTTAACAAATATGAACTAAGGTAATTATTCATAAAAAAAAATACAATAAAAAACCAATGAAATAATCCATCCTATAGAGGCTCATTCTCGATAATGCCCCCATCATTTGCTATACACCTCTTGATGCTTTTTCGGTTGTTCTTTACCACTCTTCTCAGGATATCAAGTGTGATTTTTTGGCAAGCAGCTATAATTCTGTTCTGTTACTCTTCTCGATTTCTTGGTCTCGATTTGTAAACTTCTTGCTTTAATGTTCCCCATAAGAAAAAATCGAGAGGCGTGAGGTCTGGTGACCTCGCTGGCCAATTAACAAAAGAACTGTTGCGGCATATTCATCTTCCCGAAAATGTTGTATTCAGCCATGTTCTGACCCTTCCAGCATTATGAATGCTGGCTAGTTTGTAAGGACAACTCATCTAAAACTTCCGAAATATCATTATTGAAGAAGTCAAGCAATCGCTCTGCATTCAGGTTTTGTTGGAAAAAGTATGGTCCAATGAATTTGGTTCCGATAATACCGCACCATACGTTGATTTTTTGTGAATATTGTTTCCTACAATTGATAAGCCAGTGCAGATTTTCGGTGGCCCAATGCCGTGAGTTTTTTTAACTCACTGTACCATTTGTGATAAATGTAGCATCATCAGTGAACAATATTTTATTAAAAAAGTCATAATCATTAAGGAACTCTCCCTGAGCCCATATACAATATTCTAAACGTTTTACATCGTCACCATTCTCCAACGTGTGTACAAATTTGGGTTTGAAGGGAACTAACATCTCCAGATATTTGATTTCGGAATTTCCAGATCTAGCGACATTTGTCTCACACTTTTGGTAGGATTCCGTCTGATGTCTTCTAAAATTCTCTCGTCTTGTCGATCCTCTCTATTACTTTCACCTCTTTTTTTGATATTCATCATGCTTCCAGTAGTATTGAAAATTTTATTTACCCTTCATTTTATGATAGGGAAAAAATTAGAAATCAGCAGAGCATTATGAATGAATGAGAGTTGATTAAATTGCCAGCTACGGATAACACCCTGTATACTTTAATGAATAAAGCATCGAAAACTGGGGTTTTCGGATGTCCCACATCAAGATTTGATGTTGATGTTTTGATGAAAAAATTTCTAGTATGTTTTCCCCAATTTTTCACTATTCATCTGATCAGAGTTAGCCTTAGAAAAGTGATATTTGGCTATTTTTCAAAGTATTAATTGAATATTTTTGGGAATTCTGTGACAAGAAAAGACATTTTGGGCAAGGAACACAAAAAACATCCGGAGTGAATTAAAAGAACTAGATATACACAATAAACAGCAGAAACCTGTTATACCCGAACACTTAGCATCAGTCAACGAAATAAATGAATACTTTATTAACTCCTGTATAGCAAAACCAGTTGACCAAATAACTTCATCAAAGTTCTCTAGTCCTACACACGATAGATCAGTTAACAAAGTTAACTTCACTCAGATAAATGATAACGATGTGTACAAAGTTCTTCTGAGCATGAAATCAAAAGCCACTGGTGCCGATAATATGAATATTGACATGTTGTGTTGCTGTCCTTACATTCTCGCTTATGTGACTCATATCTTCAACTTTTGCTTAGAAAAAAACTGTTTTCCAAGTATTTAGAAAAAGGCCATTATTATTCCGTTAGCTAAAACTAATTCACCAGATCAATATAAGGACCTCCGTCCTATAAGTATTCTATGCGTTCTGTCTAAAGCCTTTGAGAAAATATTGTCTGAGCAAATGCGTATCCATATTGATAATTCAGATATTCTACCCATCAACCAATCAGGTTTCCGTCCCAACCATAGTTGTAGTAGTGCACTATTAACAGTAACTGACGATATTTATAGGTCGCTAGATTCAAAGGAACTAACAATTCTTGTCCTGCTTGATTACTCTAAAGCATTCGATCGAATAGATCACAAGCTTCTTATAGCTATTCTTGGTTATCTAGGATTCTCTGATAATGTGACCGAATTGTTGAAATGTTACCTAATGAACCGATCTCAATCGGTCCGGTTAAACAATACATCTTCTTCATTCTTAACATTGACTAATGGGGTCCCCCAAGGCTCAATACTTGGTCCGTTGCTCTTCATACTATACACGCATGAGTTTTATAAATGTCTCAAACATTGCAATTCTCACTTCTATGCTGACGACACCCAAATATACTTATCTTTCAAAGAAGATAACATTAATGTTGCATGTGACCTCATAAACGAAGATCTCAATTGTTTAACTACGTTTTCAAATGAATTTTGCCTAACGATAAATCCTTCAAAATCCAAGGTTCTTCTCTTCGGCAGTGCGATTTCTCAAAAAAGATGCTTGGAACTTATCAACATCGAAGTCGATAACACGCAAATCCCGGTGAGTGAGAGTGCTGTCAATTTGGGTGTCATTATCGATAGTTCACTTAAATTTTCATCACATGTGAGTAAAATTGTGCATAACGGATTTTGCAATTTGAAAAAGCTTTATGCTAATCGAAAACTTCTCAGTAAAAAACTTCGAATTACCCTGTGTGAAGCTTTAGTACTGTCACACCTCAACTATGCAGATGTGGTATATGGTCCTTCACTCACTTGCGCAGATAGTTACAGAATTCAGAAACTACAAAATACATGTGTTCCATTCATATGTGGCTTGCGCAGACGAGATCATGTTTCGGAGAGTCTCAGGAATATCGGGTGGCTCAGAACTAACGAAAGGAGGCTTTTACATTCCGCCTTATTTTAAAAAAAACTAATAACCATGAAAAAAACAAAATACCTTCATCGGAAGATACATTATAGGACGGACGTACACAATTTAAATCTTCGACACAAAGCCAAGTTGACAATACCTACTCATAGAACTGCTCTCTATCGGTCTTCATTCTCATTCCAAATTGCTAACATATATAATAATTTTCCATTTGAATTCAATAGTTGTAGTCTTTCTAAATTTAAGATTCAGTTGAAGAAATTTCTGATCGAAAATTCTGATTATGTATTTTGATGCGTGCAATTCAGCTTACAATTACTTACTATTGAGGTTTGATTATACCTATCTTTTTATATAAATATTTTTTCTCAGTTCATGTACATCTGTATATTTAATGTTTATTCTTGTAAGTGTGCGATCTGTACACAAGTTGAATACAATTAGTCCTAAGGTTTGATTATACTTATCTTTTTATACATATTTTTCTACTAGTTCATGTACATAAGTATATTTAATGTTTAGTCTTGTAAGTGTGCGATCTATACTCAAGTTGGAGCTCATTCCTCACAAAGAATGAGCTCCTTTTCATGGTTGAGTGGAAGAGCAATAAGCGATCTAATCGTGGAATTGAACTCTGCCATTTGAGTGTCATATCGACATAATTTCATTTATGTATTATGCTGTGTATGTCTACTCAATAAAATCATTTATTATTATTATATATGGATTAGAGTTGATAATGCTGCCAGCTACAGATGATACCCTGTATTTTTTTCACTTTTCATTTGGTCGTAGTTAGCCGTGGAAAATGGATATACAAAGGTTCCGTAAACATAAAGGTAGGTATTTCCGAGTACTACAACTTGTGGTGAGTAGTGAAATGAAGTTGTTAATAGAAATATATTTTTTTTTGTATATATGAATTTCTGTTTTCTTTTCTTTAGTTCTAGTTAAAGTAGTTAGCAAGTAGTAGTAGTTAGAAATAAGTTATTCTTTTGCTTGTATTTGATATTAGTAATAAGTAGTTTTTAGTAAAATAATCGATTTTTTTTATCAATTACAAATTTCGTACCTATATCGGGAAATTATTTAGTGGCAATGCTCGAACAATGTTCACCTCTATTACCTCTGAAATTTCATTCGGCGTTCTATTACTTTTTTTGGATATTTTTCATGCGTGTAGCTGAAGTATAATTCCCCCTCCATGATGCAGCTGACAATTTTTTCCCAACTTTTTATGAATTAAACTATTCATAACACAAGTTTCAGTCGGCGTTCTATTACTTATTTTTTTACCACTTTCGCGGATTCCCACGCCCATACTCACCGCTACTTTTAAACACTGTCACCTAGACTATTAATCGACGATGTTTATGCATGACAAATACGCCGCTTCAATATTACGATGTCTATGCACGTGGGCACAACAGCTCTCGTTCATTGATGTGAGGAATCGGGATATCAACAATTGAATTCATGGTAATTGGGTCGTTTCTGCGAAGTGCGATATGTACGGAAGTACATTATGCTAACAGGTACCGAGCATGTTTCAGGTATGATTTGTAGGGAATAATTCAATGAATGATACTACAAGAGAGGATTGTTCGAAGAGGATTTGGTCTGAACTCGGAGATAACGTTATGGAGCCCAGAAACAGGGCCGGCGACAGGGGGGCAACTAGGGCAATTACACAGTGGCCCGGCTCGGCCAAAACATATCGAAAAAAATACTAATTTAAGTCCAGTCCATTCACTCAAGTCACGAGTTGCAGTTTCGCAATACGAAAATTTAAAATTGAATTTAACCGGAACGGGACCTACCAGGCAAGCAGTAAATCCGGTTACCGACCGGGAGACCATTTTTGTTACTTTTTAATTATTTAATATATTTGTATTAAAATACATTTTCGAATATTGGAAATAAATGGAAAAAACGAAAAAAAAAAAACGGTGGAAAACCCGGAAAAAAAACGAAAGAAGGAGAAATTATTTCCTGCTTTTTTTCCGGAAGTTTTTTTCCTGGGTTTTTTTTCTTGGATTTTTTTTCCGTTTTTTTTTCAAACAAGTAATCATTAATCATAATTAATCATTTTTCATCATGACGAAGTGAAAAGAACATGTTGCCATTTGAGAAATGGCACTTGTGAGCATTTCTTTCCGTTTTTAGTAAGTTTTTGGTAATTGTTGGAATATATGGGAGCTGCAATTACAATAAAACCAAGATAACCTCAATTTTCTACTGTATTGCACTTCGAAGCTTCCTTTGGTAACTTCTTATATACTGTGTTTGTCAGTTGTGGTGATTTAAGTTTGAGTTTCATGGCCAACTTTGTTCGATTGAACAGTCAACTTTATCTCCGCCATTTTTCAACCGATTTTCAATTTTGAAGAACAGTGTTATCACAAATTGCATGCTCTTTCGGATAACAAAAAAAAACAGTGTCGTTAAAAAAAAAAGTTTGGGGTCACTTCCGGTTAAACCGGAAGTAGTAAATTTTTAGTAGAGGTGTAAAAATATGCGTATTCAAGTACTATAGCGACATACCAAATTTGAAATCTGTATCTTCAAATCTATAGAAAAATTGGGGGGCGTACCTCACCGCGTTTTCACCCGGTATGTTCAGTTGATTGCTTAGTGTGTTGTGTCATAATTTTGTAAAAACCACGTATTATTTTGAATCACATTCTTTACGATTCATCAAACTATAAGTATTTTTGTAGAATCGTTTGTGGTGACGAGTGACGATTTGATCAATAGCACGGTATAATACGTTGACACGTATAACTTCAGCTGTCAGAAAATGCAATTGTTCTGCTAGCCCCGTATCAAGTTCCTTCAGTTTTTTCTTCTTGCTAATTCCTGCATATCAAAATCTAAAGTTACGATATCGCACCCAATAGATTTTATTTTATGGAAAAGTTCATCAATTTTATTACATTTCTGTAACTCTCTAAAGCACTTACTTTTTCCTCAAACTTAAAAAATGTACTTGCTATTATGAGTTTAGGAGATTGCAACTCTTTTGAACACAAATCTGTCACTTCCAAAATTGACTCTAGAACTAGCAATGAAAATATAAATTCCTTAACCTATGTATATTTGAGTAGCCAGAAGAAATACATCTTCTCTAGAAACTGCCTACAAAATGGTTTGGTTCAAGATATTGATGAATAAAAGCGTTTATGTTGCAAGCCTTCGTTCATTCATTCAAGTTACCACATAAATATTGCGAGGTTGCCTGAATAATTCCGTAAACACTTGCCATATGAATAGCTTTCCATAAGCGTTATTCATGACATAAACTTTCAGGATATTTCCTAGTTATAACTTCAAACTGTATAAATTTTGCATTTATCTTCATTTTCTCCAACCAACTGCCTAGAGTCTTTGACGCCATTCAGATTTTTATTGAGACATCAACTACTGAATATACGTCACAAGCAGGACGATAACAATTTTGCTGACTGTTCCGAAATCCGTAAACTGTTCAGTGAATAAAACTTTCGGATAAAAAAAATAATCCATACTATATACCATTACAGCGTATGCGGAAAAACAGCAAAAAAGAATTGTAACTCGCGGTTCCTTATCTCTTTGGTAATAACTCTGAAGCTATTCAGGTATGTCCTCTGACCGCAGAACCAAAAGATCGTAGAATGACCGAGTACATTTTTTCTGGTTTTTCGAAACATCCTCGAATTTGTGATGAGATTGTGTTTTAGAATTGGAAATCAGTAGAAAAATGATGGAGATACAGTTATTTGAATGACTTAACGAAGTTGGCAGTCGAACTTGAAAGATCTCAAATAACGAACTACATCGGCAGTTACTATATGAAGCTTCAAGGTGAGATTCAATTGACACGGTGAAAAGAACTTGTTGCCATTCTAGAAAAGGCGGAGCATTCTTTGTGGGCACTATTTCGTTTTGAGCCAATTTTTAATAATTGTTGAAAAATAGGGGAACTGCAATTACATGTGAACCTCAATTTTTAACTGTATCTCACCTCCAAGCTTTGCCGTTCGTCGATTGCAATGGTTTAAATTCGATTATCATGGCAAACTTTGTTCGATTGAACAAATCAACTGTATCTCAGCTATTTTAAACCGATTTTCAATTTTGAAAAATAGTATTATAACAAATTGCATACTCTCACGAAAGAATGAACAGAGTGTAATTCGAAAAAAAAAAAAAAAAAAAAAAAAGGTTGAACGGGAAGTGCAGAGTTATCAGTAGTGGCGTCAACATATGCGTATTCAAATACTATAGCGACGTACCAAATTTGAAATCGAACTATAAAGAAAAATGGTGGTCACCAGGTATATCCGCCAGCAACCAATAGGAAGAATTCGTTCATATGAAGAATCAGTCAATGCAGTTTGTCCGATTGTAAATGTAAACCGCTGAAATTAGACACGAAATCGTAGGAAATGGCGAAAGTCCCGGTTCGTGAAAATGGCGAATTCGCCAAATAATTCAAAGTAGTGGTGATAACTTTCGAAACGGATTTTCCAGTATTTCCCAATCTAGCGACTTATACAGTGGGGCTGTTAATAGCCCCCTGTTAACTTTTGAACGGTTTCGAGGGTTCCACGAATACTAATTTTGAAAAAAAAAATGGTGATTGTCCGACAGGGGGGCGGGAGGACACATCATCTCAAAATTTTTATATGGCATGGGGGGATCGAGTGTCACATCATTGAAAAGGAAATTCCATTCTCTTTACAATCATCTAAATTTTTTTGAGTTGGAATACTCATACCTCGATAAATTTGAACGGTTTAATGTGGAACAATGAAACCAAAAATTTTTTGAAGGGCATTACCGATACTACTTTTTTAGTGAAAAAACATTGCACTTGCTCGACAGATGGCACTGAGGGCACATTAACTCAAAAATTTCGAAAGGCACAAAAATCTTAATTGGGAAAGAAATTATGAATAAAATTCAAAAATATTTAGATGGTTGTAAAGAGAATTGAATTCTCTTTTCAACGATGTGATACTTGACCACCCATGCCATTTAAAAATTTTGAGTTGATTGGCCCCTCCGCGCCCCCTGTCGAGCAATCACCATATTTTTTATTTCAATAATTAGTACTTGCGACAGACAAAGCAGTGGAAAACCGAAACCCAACCTTCAAGTCACCGACTTCATTGGAAAAAATTTTAGCCTTTGCTATTAATGTTAACAATAATTCATTTGTTGATATATATTTAATAATTAATGTTTTTTATGTTAACTTTTGGGTTTTTTCCGCACGCTAGTAGAAAAAATAGTGCACTTAACACGGGCGTAAAAAAAACTCTTTTTTTTTTCAACCACTACGGTTATCATATCGGATATTCGGCATTGACATATTGAAATATCAAGTAGTTAAACCACAAGACAAGTTCATGATAATTGAATTCATGTTCGAATCTATCAAGCATGTCAGAATATCAATCACAACACAAAGGAAACGGATTCCGGAAACTTGAATAATACATGGATTCGAGATGCCTACGAAACAAATCTGACGTTTCGACCAACCACCAATGAGAACGTGTGAAACTGAAACACATCTGGAGGAACCTGTGTGAACATTTCAGCTGAAAAAATTAAATCAAATCCTTCTTTTCCTTCAGAAGGAAACGTATTAGCAGCTTGTATTTCTTCTGTAGCATTTGCACCATTCCATCCAGTGAAAACATATTGGCAATGGTACACAAGAAGTCCATTAAATTATCGAACTGATTTGGAGCTGATTGTTGTTAAAATTGGTTCTTCCGTTTGTACAGTTTCGTACTGTATAATATAGGAGCTGGCAATAGCTGAAGCACCGCGAGGTGTGCTTTGGTTGATTACTTGAAAAACCCTAGCGACAAAAAGAAAAATAATATAATATATCATGATATGTCATATATTGTCATCGTTGTATAATTTACTGTTCAATACATTATTCGTTTTCTATATTGTACGATCCTCATTATCAATCAAGCACAAGCATCTCATCACAATTCAAGCACTCATCAAACCCCAAGCAACTAGTAGGTCAACATAAAAATCTGACGAGACCGAACACCGTTGACCAGCTGTCGTCACCCTACGAACGGCAGCCCTCAGAAGCCTAAATTTGTGCGAGTCAAGGATTAACGAGGTCTTACTTTTTAACGTGCGATTCCTAGCACTTTCTGGGGCCATCAGAAAAGATTCTGGAATCGCTAGACTTTGAACCCAGAACGATACATTAAAATTTAATATTTTTCCTTGCATGAATTTAAATACAAATACGTATAAGAGAATATCCCAGAAAATAAGGTGCGACTTCTCTTGATAAAAAATATTGTGAATTTATAGCTTGTTCTAGAAAGTATGCAACTAATGGAAATATTTTTTATCACTTGATTATTTTACAAAAAAGAATATTTGTGATATAAAACTTGGTTCTCATCGAAAAACTCATAATGGATGAACCGAGGGATGAACGAAAAGTCATGTTGAGTTTTTGCGAAAAAAATCAATTTTTTCAAAAATTCGTCAAGAGTAAAGAAGTTCCCTTATTTTTCCAAATGAATTCATAGCAAATAACAATATGTAAGATAAAACTCAAAAGAAATAGAAACCCAATACTACCTAAATTTCACTCAACGCGCGTTTCCCCAACAAAGTTGAAATCTTCAGGAGCTCAAAGTTTACTGAAGTAATCTAACTTTGTTAGTAAACGCGCGTAGAGTGAAATTATGCAGCTTTGGATTTTTGGGTAGGGTGGGCTATATTTATTGAATAATATATACAACAAAAGTTCCAAAATAAAAATTCATTCATTCAATTCCTAAGACATAAATTGCACTTGATTTTTTAGAGGTATTATTTATATCAATGTCCTTGGATGGTATTTATAATACTCTAGGATATCGATGAAATCCTGAATTTAAAGTTACATGCAGTTTTCTGTATTGATTGACTAATATTCTGTGTGCCTACTTTTCGATGTATTCAAAAATGACATCCGATACATACGGGTCAATTCTGTTTCTCATTAACAAGATTGTTACCATAGCAAGACAATTTTCACAGCAAAATATTTCTCAATTTTGTAGAAGGTTTGAGAAAATATCGGTAGGATGTTGCTGCCACATCATCTTCTGCCAATAAAGCAATGTAGATATCAAGCCTTCTACAAAATTGAGATAAATTTTGCTTTAAAAATTGTCTTGCTATGGTAAGAATCTTGCTAATGAGAAACAGAATTGACCGGATAATCAGTTTCAAGGTCAATTTTTATAACAATTTGTTTGTGAAATATATAATGAAAAAAATTTCCTTATATTTGGGACACGCTGTGTAACTGAATAAACTCCACTTCTGCTTTAGTCTCTACTCATGCATAAGAATCACTGAATATCACTGAATATCATTTGAATCAGAAACAGGTGTGAATTCGAGAACTTGTGCAGTGAAATGAAAATACATTCGACACCAACCAATGCGAAGAAGCAGAAGTTTATAGAAAAGTTGCCAAATTGACTTTTTACAATTTTCATTTGTAAGTGGATACGTAAATAGTGATTTTCCATCTTGACTTAGTAATATTTGGAAACCAAAACGAAAGAATTTGTGAATTTATTTACTCTTCATAAGTTTAGGTGTTATTCAACCAAATAAGGACTGGGGGCTTTCAGGAAATTATTTTCTTGCAAATCGTTTTTCAAATCTTATTATCCGTGACACTCCCTTCATGTGGCTGTAAAAACTCACTGGAATAAAATTGAATAGTATATTTATTGGCGTTTTATTATTCAAGCATTTGTAGCATATCATGTCATTTGTCCTATGAAGGAAGAACAAAAATATACAACAATCGAAACATATGTTCAAAACAAACATTCAAAACCAGTGTTTAGGTTAGGCGAGTATAATCCTTGCAACAAAAGTGTACGTGTTACGAAAATATCTGAATATTCTGAAAATTCACAGTTTTTTTTTAATATGTTTCAAAAGATTTTTTTCCCGATTTCGTCAGTTTGCAACGTTGGGATCTGAGATTGCTATAGCCTATAACGTGTATTTTGATTATGTAAACTAGATTGCTTAGGAAACAAGAAAGCCTTCTCGTGAAACTCCAATCCTTGAATCCTTGAATAAATATATGTATAGAGAACGTACCTACCGACATAATTTCTTGGTTGATGAATGTTTCACGACAAGAGTACTTCTTTAACCAATTCCAACAAGAATTCTGAATGATTTTTTTTATACTATAAACAGGTGCTAGGCATCACTGCAATTTTCCCAGAATAATATTGCATATAAGAAATGTGGGATTGAATCAGTGATAAAGAAAAAAAAAATTAATGTAGTGTTTGTTTTTGGTTATTCAGTTGCCGACGTAAAAATATAAGGTACTTCACAACAATTTTAAATTCGGTAATGGCGAATCCGTAGAAACAATTATGTTTTGTGATTTTGCGTTTTTTGACACTAAACCAATGGTCAGCTTTTTCTTCTATTTCCTCATATTGCTTAACAAGAGATGAATGATTGATAGAGACACTGTGACATGGCTTCATAAAGTGGTAAAAATCATTAACATACTTAAATGAAAAAAAAGACGTCCCAGAATCGATTGGTCTTCCAGGATCCCGAAAATACAGTAATATACAGGGAATTCTAATTACAAATAAAAAATAGGTGAAAAAATTCGTCAAAATGTACCATTTGACGTCTATACATATAATCATGATTCACTTGTATAATACTGAAAGTTTTGGATTGACTACTATCGATAACAATCAACACATTCATCATCTGGAGGTTTTCATATTTTACATGAGGATAAACGATGCTTTTCTTATAGGTATTACGTCTTGAAAACGAATCCTGCTCAACACAAACCAGGAAAATTTAAACAACTTTTAAATTCATAGCATCACTGATTCACGCAAATCAAATTAATGAGGAATCGATACTTAAATCGTGCTAAATGTCTATCTAGATCGAGTTTCCCAATGCTCGTCCTCCTAATGGCTTTTTAAATACATTATTAATAGATAAGACTATTCATTCAGTGGTTAAACAAATGACTTTCATAATCAACACGTAACTGAATTAGAATTGTTCGCCTTTCAGAAGAATCGATAATTATATGGAACAAACATGCACTGCCATAATCAATCCTTTGTCTGTTTTCACGAATTGAGCAGATTATTTCATTCTGTGATCTTCGTAGGCGTTCTTATTCATGCATAAGATGGTAGGAGGGTACGGTATTGCATGGGATTTGGATTTCGGGATTAATTCATTAACTCAAGGACCGTTTACAGATTTCAGTGAAAATTGGTATTGAGGACCCAATCTCACGAAGGATCGCTGTGTTGAAAAGCATGCTTCCGATTGAACTTTTTTTCAATTTGTTGGGTTTACAAATGAGGAACTCCCAATCAATGTGAATGAAAGTGTAAAAAGAGTAGGAACAGAATCACTTCTTTCCAACTTTCCAATGCTTTGACTATAGTTCGAAAATAGGAATGGGACATTCACAAAATCTGTTGTGGAATTATCTGCGACTGAAAGACAAACTTTAGTCGCTATTTTCCATCGTTCAAGATAACCTCTTGGGAGGTATTCATGTTGAAAAGGGGAACATTTTCCATGAAAATTGAAAAATGTGATTTATTTGTAATATCTAACAGATATTACAGATCTAACAGATATTACAAATAAATCATTTTTAATTTTTTCAATTTTCATGGAGAATGTTCCCCTTTTCAACGTAATTATTGAAGTTTTACCATGCGAAAGGAACATTCCAGATGTTTATCTAGCTTGATATTTTCATATTCATAAGCTCGTTGGTCGTTTATTGTCGAAAGCGGACAAAACAGCAATTCATGCACGCGGAGCACTACCTATTAGCATCGTGTTATGATTTTGGGGTTCGTGAGTGTTGAATTACTGGACACTTTTTTATTTTTATTCACAACTTTATTATGAACAATGTAAAGAGATTCTCCACTGGATTCGAGATTGAGAACCGAAGTACCGTTTGTAAGACTATCGAAAGGGATATTGGTAACCTGTTAGCTTTACACAGTATGAATCAACAATGCATTTTTGTGAACGTGCATAAAACAAACTATTGAAACAGTTGACTGCGTACCTCATCAGCAGTTTATGATTTTTTCTACGACCACATTGAAATATGCCCGTTTCATGCGCTTTATCGATCAAGAAAGTAGGCCGATTGTTATACACTTTTTTATTTCTACATCGCGAGCTGTACTGTAATGATCATTTCAGTACAGGATATTTCATTTCCCACGACTTCCATGAACTACTAGACTGTTAATTTTATAATCATAAATAATATAAGATCGAATCAAGTTTGTTAACGTGCTAATAATTTGATATTTCACATCAATATTTACAAAATTCGTTTAAAAAAATAAGTAATCGAAAATGACACCACTAATTTCAATATAAAGATTGATGAAATCGAATTCTATATTTTCATATAGTTGGCAAAAACTGTTTATAGCAGTTAATTTCAACAAATTACTATGTTGGCTGGTAGCAAGGAGAACTGATTAAGGTGACAGTGATCTTTCAACAAAAATATATATTTTTTAAATTTTATGAAATCGATTAGTGTTCGATTTTTATTATAATTTTCAATATTTATATCTTAATTTCTTTTTAGGTTGTATGTATTATGGGAATCATGACGGCAGGAAAGTTTATGATAACAAGTGTTATTAAAAATATTACAGATTTGTTTATGATTTAGATGGTCGTAGAAAAAGTATAGTGTACAATTTGCATGGAATGATCCATTTTCCACTCGTACGCTACGCTCGTACTACAAAATTTCATATACCTACTCGTGAGAAATGTATGCCATTTCATGCTCATTGTACAATATACTATTATTATACACTTATCGCAGGTCTCCGGAGTCCGATGTACTTTTCCACATATTTACCATATTTTTGCTCAATGTTCAAACATCCAACCACGTCTTTAATATGAATCTGAGATATACATACACATGTCACTTACTTTGAAGCTCAGGAGCCCGTTTCTGTTTTTATGAACAACAAATCATTTCCAATAGGATTTGTGACGAAGTGTTTTTTGTATCTATATGGGTGGTCGCATGACGTTGGTGATTCCACCATGTAATATGAAATGTACCTGCAACCCACCAGATAGTTTTAGATAATTAATACCGTCCCGAGTATGCTTCGTTAGACCTCTCCAATTATTCTTATTGTTATTCTTTATCATATTCCCCGTATTATCATGACAAAATGAGTTCTGAAGGCAAGGAAAAAGTTATCTTGAAACATTTATCACGTTGGTATGTTTTTATGGGCAAGCGTTTCTTGCTCTGAAGAGTTTTTACTTTTATATAGTTTCCAAGCTTCTGTTTTAGAGCTGTTAAAAGTCGGGACAGCAGTTTTTGATTGATCAAAAAATCAAAAATGCTTCAAAAACCCTGCATGAGCAATTTACAAACATTTATTTTTGACCCTTGTGCTTGTAAACTGCAACACAGTTCACATATGTTCCTTTTACTTGCGTTTCTATCAAAGAGTCATATTTTGTTTGGTTCAGAAGTGTTAATTTTGTTAATACTGGAGAAATTTATCATGCGGGGTCAAAAACCTGTTCAATACATTAGCTCTTGTAATAACAATACCAACTAAAATAATGCAGTATATGAACACGTAACGTGGAAGATCGGAGAGCATTCACAGCGGTTGGTATGTTGCCCAACGCCAACAAGGAACATGCGTGTGAATTTTTCGTGAAATATTTTTATTTTCATGTGAATATCACCCTTCGATTAGCTAATCGACATCCTATGCATTATTGTATGGTAAGTAGCAACACGTGAATGACGTTTCGAGTATGTGGGCGGAGCAAGAAAAGCTTGGCTAGGATTCAAAAAGCTTGAAAAAGATTAAAAAGCTTGAAAATAGCTTAAAACCAAGTCAAGCTCACATTCGTAAAATGAAGCGAAGCCAAGACTTTTATTTTTGAAAGTTTGACTTCCATGCCCAAACCAAGCTTTTATGTTCCGCAAGCCAAGCTACTTGGCTTGGTGAAACTGACGAAAAGATCATATTTATTGCTTGCTGATATTTTTCCAAGTGCTTAATCCCGATTTACGAGGATTTATTGCTCATTATGATTCACTATATCTGTTTATTTCCTGTACGATTTTTCCCAGAATTTGATCGGTAATCATGAGACTAAATATTTGCAACTGCGACTTGGGCTGAAGTACAGCAGTCTCGAATGTATTCAACTAATGGGAGATGTTACTTCAACAGGTTTCCATACGAAATCTCTCAAGCTGTAATCTGTAATCCAATTTCTGGAATGTGATCTTCAACCACGTCCAGATCATCAATTTTTTAAGAACATGGAACATAATCATGGCCTAACAGAGAGTTCAGTCACTACCAAACAAATCTTCTATTCCATTGCTTCCTAACTGTCGTCCTCTGGAACAGATGCTAAGGCTAAGTCCACTATTTTTTTTTTTCAAGAATTAAATGAATTTTATAACATAATTATTGTTAGACACCAAGAACGTGGCTACGAAAAAACAACCCAATCTATAACTATGATTGAAGAATTTACGAAATAACGAGTAGCATCGTAAATGAAACAGTTTCAGCAAATTCAGAACCATATTATTGAGAATGATTTTACGATTGCTCTTCATGTTCCAGTAATATGAAATTATAGTTTTAAGTTCATTATACAAATTAAAATATTCAATGTGAATGACGATTTATTTAATTATTTTATAGAAATGTCTACTTTTGTTGGACTTAATAAATTAAACTCATCCATTCAAGTCAGTAGTAGTCACTTAATAATGCTGAAGGAGCCGAAACCGGTCATGAATAAAACAGACTCGGAAAAAATGGACAAAGAATTTGATATAATAATATCCATTCAAAGTGAAATTAGAATATCATCATGTTCTTTTAAACTCTCATTCGTTGAAACTCCGTTGGCTATGGCTCACCAAAGTCTGTCGTAACCGAATTTTACTACAACCACCCTGCTTCCCAGCTATTCGATTAAAAAAAACCTTCACTAAATCAAACCTGACAACTATAAAAACTGCCGCCAAACCTCTAACAAAACAAAAATCTGCCAGAATCCTCAACTCAGAAGCCGTATACGATAGGATTACACACAACCGTAAAACTTAATTAGGGTATACAGATTAGGACAGAGTAGTCCCAAATGGCCTGCACGTTGATCAAATTTCTGATCGGGGTTTCTCCCGGAATACTGTTGCTGTTTACAGCCTCGGAATGGGAATGCGATGGATTAGCACATGGCGACATGACTTAAAAGGTTGCATAACGAAAGCGGTTCAATAGCAAAATAAACGTGGAAATGTGAATATTATAGAATTGTATAGGAATGTATTATGTTTCACGACTGGCGTTGATGATCTGGTTGGTTTCCGCATTATCACGTGGTTGAAATTTTCAAAAGTTTCATCTTCAGTAGCGTGGACAAAGTGCTCTGCTCATCGTATCAACGACGGACGTTCCAGTTGATTATCATCATTCATAGTTTTATTTCTTCCTCTCTTCCATAGAAATTATTAGAGTGTTTCTGAATTTGTATTTCCTTTCGAAATAGTTTTGAAATATAATACAGTGCGTTGCTAAATTATGGAATAAATTCATTATTTGGGAATATAAAAATATTTTGGAAAAATCCTCGGATAGGTCGATTTTATTTTTCGATGGGACAATTTTTGAACTCCGCCCAAAATATATAGGGTTATCTGCATTTGAGTAAAAATGATTTTGGTGATATTTTCAATGAGACACCCAGTATATTTGGCTAGGGATCGTCATTAAGAATCCAGTGATACCAGGTTTGATGAGATTATGTCAAACGGCTGCGGAGATTTGGACAAAAAACTTCCTCGTATGTCTAATGAGTATGACTGAGACCGAGGAGTAACAACTTCTTTCAGTAGGTGTACATCTCAGAATTTTCAGTATTTCAGTACACCCCTTATCAATACAAGTATCGCTTCAGTACTTGATTCAGTACCTCAGTCTCACTCTTTCAGTACTACTCAGTACCTCATTCAGTCTTTCAGTACTTTATCAGTACATGATATTTAATTATGGTGTACAAAATTCTACCCGGTTGTTACCCCCTCGACTGAGACTCCACACGATTCAGAAGGTTAAAAGTCTTTTGTCGCATTTAAGATGGAAGCACCCTTATTACACACTATTTTTTACGGTAAAAAAAAATACTAGCAATTTTTTTTTAAAGAATCTGATTACACCACTGGATTCTCGACTTTTTCAAGTGGTCCTTATGTGAATTACGTTAAAATGCGTCAATAAGTAAATAAAAAAGTATTGAGGGAATTAAATTTGAAAAATATGCCGTTTAATTAATCCACCAATTCAATTTCAGAACTTTTTTCAAAATTTGGAATACACCACTCAATATATCACTGATCGAAATTTCATCAAAATCTGTTCATAAATGAGAAAATCATAAGATAATAAAATTTGAAAAATATGTTAATGGGATTCCAGGAAAATGTCATTTTATCTCTTAATTTTTAATTTTTCATTTATCAATAGATTCCGATGGAATTATGATCAGTAATATTTCGAGACTCCCTGAATCCAGTAGTCAAAGTTCTGTTGGAAGTTTTGAACTTGAAATGGTGGGTTGATTAAACGGCATATCTCTCAAATTTTATTTCCCTATAACTTTCCTATTGATCGACGCGTTTCAACGCAATTTCAACATGAACAAGTTCAAAATGTCACGAATCCAGTGGTGTAGTCAGATTTTTTCTAAAAAATCGCTAAAATTCTTTTAATTTTTTACCTTGAAAAATTAGATTTGTTGGCCCTGTAAATAGAAATTCATTCATGAAATATGGTGTCCCAGTGCACTTTTTGAATGTCTAACTAATGGAAAAAAATCATTAGGATCGGATTCAATCCGATGAAAAATTTACGTTTTATAAGGGTGCTTACATTTTAAATGAGTCACACTGTATGAGGGAATTTACAATGTTAATAGTCATAATAATAAAAATGATGACTAAAATCATAAGAACAATAGTGAAAATAGTAATGAGAAACAATAGTGATGATTTTGTCGGTCGTTACAGTATGTTTTAAAAATGATCTGGTTTTTCTCGAACTTAACTTTTGATTCCGATAGAAACGCTTCAGCAGGAGCATAGAATACAATTTACTCCAGAGAAGCATAGCCTGTCTCTTTTGTCCTTCGCTGATCTCAAATAGAGTTTGATTATTGGATCTTTACCCGTGCGTAATCATTATTATGTATATGAGATAAGTAGAGATTTTTTTTTTCTTGGGAAATAAATGTTAACTTCCATACTTCCATATTGAACACACACACCTATCCCTTTTCTTTGTATCTATTCGGCAGAAATGTGTTTTATAGATGGTTCAACTTCGCGTCAAGGTGTCCTGTTGTACATTTGAACAATTTTAACATACCTACCATAAGACAAGCATACACAATTGGAATTTCCGATAATCCGAAAAACATTTTACAATGGTAAAATAATTGTAAAATATAATATGACCAATTAATTTTCAAATTAAATTGTTGGTGTCTGTCGAGGAAACAGTTACTTATTCAATAATGTCAGAAAAAGTTTTAGGTTTCTTCGATATCAACAAATTGTTATGACAATCCCAGTCATGTATAATAATTATTTCCACTTGTGAGTCTAAAAATCGTAGTTTGCTATCGGCTAATAGACCAAGAGCTAGTGAACCCTCGTAACGGTATGTCTGTAAGGCTAGAAATTCTTATAGTGATGGGTCATTGCAAACTATCTACGTTAACCATCACCTGGCACGCCTCAGCCTGCACGTCATCAACCTCTGTGACAAATTGAAGCGCCGACTCTATTTGCACTGTTTTGCTATACAGCAAAACGTTTTGCATGAAACCGTTCAAAAATTTCAAGCTTACAGCGACAATTTCACTCACTATATGAAATCGCGTCTCTTGCGATATGAGGACCAATCAGAATGAAATTTCGCGAAAGTACACGCTTTCTTTCGCTTCCTTTCTTTCCGATCCGGAAAGACCACGTCGTCAACCACAAATATAAACAGCAATGATACATCTTGTAATCTAATATGACATAAACGTCAGGTTGACAGACTTCATGTTTATTATTCATTAGTTGCAACTATTGAAGGATTCACTTTGTTTACTCGATCAAATTTCAAATAATAACTTGGTTGGTTCGTGAAATTATCTCAATAAATACGACTCGTGCTCACAATACAATCGATAATTCTGACAGAATTATCGATAGTATTGCGACCACTCGTGGTATTACCCCCGACAATTTTTCATCTAAACTTTAAAAAATATAGGGGTTGATGACGTGCAGGGCTGAGGCGTGCCAGGTGATGGGTTACCGTACTCAGCATGCTGTGACTCATCACTATTAGAATTTCTAGCCTTATAGACATACCGTTACTCGAAGGGTTCACTAGCTCTCCTACTATAAATAGGAAGGAACAGAAAGGCAAGTGGATAAAAAAATCGGATAAATTACGTTACCGTAGTAACGCTAGCATTTATCAAGCGATGCACGAAGCACACGAAGCATCAGTTTGACAATTGTAACTGTCGAAAACAGAATCAAACAGCAAATGATACTTCAGTAAGTATGTCGAGATTTGGATTTGATTCTTTCTAAACATTATTGTTCTACTGACTGTTTTTTTAGTTTGTTAAAGTTTAATTGAATTGAGTTTTCTATTCATGGGATTGTTTTACCAAATATCACGCGAGCTCAGATCAAGCAGGATATTTTTTACGGTGGTTTTCTCATACTTTCTTTTATATAGGTAATTCAACGCGATCCTGTACGTTCTCGTGATTTTTTCACAACAGCTCTCGTTAAATTGCAAATAAAAGTAAGTATTCGAAAACAACCACAAAAAATATCCGGCTAAATCGGAGGTCTTGTGATTATTATTGCTAACATCTTTACCATCAGGCACAATTAATTTTTTTGGCAGACTTTGAAGTCGGAACTTCCGAATTTGAAGTCAGAAGAACAAAATTCCACTTCAAAGACCGACTATCAGAAAATTAAATTAAAAGTCGGACATTCGGAGATGAAGTCGGAAAAATAACAAAAACCTCTGTAGCCCTTGAAACGTTTTCGTAGAATTTACCATAATATTGCTAATATATTATAGAATAGATACAGTTCAATGAAAATTTGAAGAGATATCAAAACCTGCTAACCATCAAAGTCGGTCATTTATTATCATTAATGAGATATAATTAGATAAAAATCACCATTGAATCAAGATGACTCCCGCATTATTTCCAAAATCCTTCAGTACCGCTCACGTCGGCGTCGGTCGCCAAATCAAAACTGTTATCGAACTCGTGTGATGGAAAGCGAATGCCATGTAATTTACGTTTTATTCTCCCGAACCTCAAACGTTTTGCATGTTTTTCAGAGTTTTTGCCAGAGTAGACAATCGACTCGAAATCGAGTTTGGTGCGGTTAGGAAATAATGGAATAAATGGACCGAACCGATAAAAACACCATGCAACAATTCACCCGTAACAAGAGTTTTTTCTTTGTCTTACTTTGATGGAATTCGGTAAACTTAAATTTCGATTATCGGGGTGTTACGTGACTATATCAAGCCCATTTTACTTTCGTTAGAGCTTGCAGAAAAGTTTCAGGAATGACATGGCAGTTTTCAGGGGTTCTTCAGAACAATGATATAGCTAAGTGAGAATAAGTTCATCAGAGCAGGATTTTCGAATCGTTTATACGAAAAACTCAAAAGAATATATTTTTCCAATTATTTATTTTCTCTGACGTTTGGCAATGACTATACCTACTTTACAATTTTGATTAATTATTTTCAACAATGAACATTTCTAATCGACCAAGAAAATGTTTGACATTCAAATAGTGGTAATTGTACTTTTTCGACATGTGTCCAATGGCCATTGACGGTAGAAGTCCTTCAGTGTTCTTTCTTGTAGGCTTTGTTATTGACTCCATACGCCACCTTAGCACTGTTAATTTGAACCCAACAGTAAATTGTGGACGACTCTCCCTGGTCAGTATTCAGAATTTTTAAATTCAATCTACTACCATCATTAAATGAAAAAATTCTTGCCCCAGCCAGGGATCGGTCCATAGACCTTCGGCCTATGAGTCGGATGCTGCCGCTCTAATTTGACATTCAAAATTTGAGGTTTCACGTTTCAAGATACGTATGTTGAAATAAAGAATTACCCTGTATATTTATGTGGTCATATATTTTTGAAGAAACAATGAAACAGTTGTTAATTTATAAATAATGTTATACTTATTTGATTCAACTGCTCTCAAAAATTTTATTAGGTGTACCAAGTAATTCATCACAGTAATCTGCTTCTCACCTGCTTCTCCAATTTGATTACGAGGAGCTTCTGAGTTTCTAAACGCACTTACTAATTCAATTCAATTGGGCCGATGTAATGCCACACCCACCAAATCTGAATGAGTTTGATGGCTGAAATACGCAGGGCACATTTCCTTTTTAATTTTTTCAGAAAATACTGTCAGTGAAACCAAATTATTTATATCTTCACCTTTGATTGTAACGATACCGATAACACTATGTTTAATTATTATTAGACATGATTCGTGACATACATGAAGCATTTTTTCCTTCGATTTTTGGATTCTACGTATCCTGACAGGTAAAACCTTCAATGTTGAGAAGATATCAATTTTTTTCTGGTCATTATTGAAAATAGTGAACTAAAATGGTAAAATGGGTAGTTATTGCTAAACGTCAGTGAAATCAACGGTTCACAAATATATCTTTTGACTTTTTTGTAACGTTTATTTTCAATAATGACTTACATACAAAATATCCAGAATCCAAAACCACATAACCTTTTGTTAGGTAACACCCCTTTATCACGACATATTCCCTAAGCTATTGAAATTGAAAATGCAAATAATTTTCAGAAACTTGCCCGTTAGTTTCGTCTTCGGATTTGCTAACTTCTAGTTTTAACTTGACATGATACTCATAAATACCAAAATGCGAAATACAAGTTTTCAAGCAATCGATATTCTGATCCTATTTGACATTCGAATCCGAACCACGGAATGTAAAACTTTTTAACTGTGGTCATTATTCTACTCTTTTGGAAAAAAAATAAACCTGTGAACCGGGGGAACAATATTGTTTGGCAGTTCATATATATTGTCGTGGAATGATTCCATTGAAATGATGAACGAGACGACTAAAAAAACGACTTATGAGATGACAAAAGATAAGAAGACAAGAAGAAAATATTGCACATTTGTCATGATGAGAGGCACAAACTTTGAAACCGGTCTCCATTTGGCCACTGGAATTGTAATGATTATTCATGCAGTGTTGACTTCGTATACTTGATTAGTAATAAAGAATCGGTTGTCGATTACATAAACGATACCTATCATCGGTGACTGAGAGTCAGTAGATATGCGATGCTTGTGGAGTCGAGACCCGAGTGTGCATACATATCAAGTTTTTTTATTTTTGTTTCCCCAACCAACAAATAGTGAACGTTACAGTCACCGAGTCTGAGACATCTAGGAATTCTGCGCTAGAGCCTGAGAAATTTTATTCATCGTCCGAATTTATATACTACCATAAATTCTACATATTTTGGAGTTACAGAAAAACTTCCACATCACAAAAAACTATTTCTAAGAGAGTAGAAATATTAGGTAAGTTTCCATGCAGACAAAAAAAAGAGGTGAAACACTGAGCCCGTAAAAATGGTTAAAGGATGCAAGTTGTGTTCCAAGAGAAGGAGCAAATTCATGAGCGAGGTACCACCGACAAGATTATTTTTCTGAATAAACTATAAAAACTTCAGTGGATATTTATACGTCAGACTCTTATATAGACATAGTTTCCTATGAGACGTCAAAATCTGTGCCATATTATTCAAAACGTGCAGACGAGGTGTGAAGGGATTTTTGATAGAAAGAAGAAAGCCAAGTTTTCGACAGACGTCATTTTGGATAATAGGAAATTAATAGGGCATTTCAACTGAAGAACTGAAATAATTACAATCTAGTTGATGTCACAGTTTTCACCCAACTCAACAGCGTTTGAAAAACCATGCATGTCCTTTAGTTCCATAAATATCGAAAAATGGAGTTTAACGTGAAAAAGCGAATGGATCGAGAACTCTGACCTGAATCATGAATAAATGAACAAGCAATAAGCGAAGAGTTTATATCGGGGAGTTATTCATTTTCCCAGTCGGTAATTCAAACCACGTAAACGTAGCAAAAAACTATGGGGTATAAAACCTCGATTTATAAATTTGCTGATTCGAATAGCGACTGAATCCATTTGTGAGGATAACTTCGTGAATTTGAAACAGTTGTCAGGCGGAGATAAAACCGATGAAAAATTGGATAAGCAGTCGAATGGGTTACAGAAATTGGCAACCACAAAATCAGCTTTGTCCGTGTCAATAAATGACAACTCTATATTTCATCTGAATGAAAAATTGATCTTTAGACGAGAGTCCTCTAACAAATGCGATAAGTTGTCTTCAAAACCCCATCACAGCAATTCTCATCCAGTTAATACTTGCACTAATATTCTACTAGTAGATTTACAGTTGTCAGTAACTGTTCACCTAAAGAAATAATTGAGGTGTCTGATTACTGAGAACACTTATGTTATTCTGAGTTAAATATTTAAAAAAACAGGTCTGAAAGTCGTTCCTGAAATCTCACAGTAAATTATAGTATACAGGATGAATAATGACCATTATCCTAAAATAAAATGGGGTACTACTCGAAATGAACACTAATTTAAACTCGAAATTAAATATGTCGAATTACCCTTTTCTCCAAATGTTTTCACCATGTGGAAAATATAAAACAAACATCTGATAGAAAACAACTACTTCCTTGGCTAATACCACGACGGACATTGAACTACTTCTGACAGATATTTGTGCAACCTTCTTCCAAGAAGACCCAATTTCAAATGCTTATTGTAATTAACCAGTAGATTATCATTGATTTGGTTGGGCAAGACTACCTGCTGACGCGTTTTGAGGTTCTTGCCTCTCGTCAGTAACAGGGTAGGTAGGAAAACATTGAAGTCATCGTGCCCCAGCCCATGAGTTATAATCCACTGTATTACTTATATTTAATAATAATAATAGATTTCATTGTTCAAGAGTGCCTTAACATACAGTATTAGCGTTTTTTATTGCTTTAGAACATTATTTCATCACAAATGAATAAGCAACGCCACCTGCGGGAAAAAACAAAAAACATCACTCGTCAGCAAAGACTCCAGGAAGTGAACAGCGTTCAAGGATTTTTGCTGGAGAGTATTAAATAAATGAAGTAGTAATATCGACAATGTCAAAGTACCTCAGCTTCTCTCCAAATATTTCCACCATGCGGAATATATGAGTCAAACATCAGACATAAAACATCTACTCCCCTGGGTAATACCACGACGGACATTGAACTACATCTATGACAGATAGTGTGTTTTTTTGTCAGATGTTTGATACAAATCTTCCACAAATATGGATATATTTGGAGAGAAGGGTACCTACTTCGAAATTGTCGATTTTACTATTTCATTTGAAGATCTCAGGGAAGGAACCTGCTAAGTCACTTTGGCAATAATTTTCAGGATAGCGTTCTTTGGGTCCGGGCTACTCACGTTGCTTGCCTGTACATGGTTTACGAAAGTATTAATATCTCCTGATCTGACACGATCATACCCAGTACAAATATGCCATGTGATAGCATAGCCCGGCAGCTGAAAGCTGACATGGAAATAGCGATTTGAGGCAAATGTGACTTTTCCTGAGGTATTCATTTATTTGATACTCTCTGGCAAAAATTCTTAAAATCTGTTCACTTCCTGGAGTCTTTGCTACCGAGGAATGCTTTTTGTGTTTTCCCCGCGGGTGGCGTTGTGGCTGACTTTATTGTAAGTGGTTGCTCATTCGTTTGTGAGAAAATGTTATTTATACAGTGGATTATATATAATTCATTGGGCTGGGGCAGGACGACTGTTGTTCGACCTACCCTGTCCCTAACGAGAGGCAAGAACTTCGGAACAGTCGAAACGCGTCTGCGGTGGTCCATAGAAAATGCAAAAAAATATTTTGTTGCGTAGATGGCTGTGATTCTAAATCTTATAATTGTTTTCAATAATAAACAACTTTTCTAAATGAACTTTATTAAAAAGGTGAAAAATAAGGGTAGTTTACACTTGATCAAAGTTCCTATTTTCTGTTTTTCCCTGTGCACTGTTTGGAAATTTAGAATTTTGATAACTCTAATACGAGTTTTGCACCATTTTTTATGAAGAATACAATTTTCTGATAAATGAATAATACTTTTTTTCCATACGGTGCAAACTTTTTGGAACTCACTATATAACATGAAAAATATGATATTCATACACAGAAAAATTCGTTCTTTTTGAAGGTGTCATCAAAATAGGGTATTGCCCTAAAAAATATATAATGACGTCATAACTCGAAACGTGATGACGTCATCAAAAGAACGAGTATACCAAGAAATGCGCAATTGAAAAAGAAAATAGATGTGTCTGAGCTTTTTTTCCCCAATGGCCATATCAAGCTTTTAACGAATTTGTTTCAACCTTTACGTGCTCACAATCAGAAAATGAAAAATATGTTGATCCAAGGAAATCAGTACAAGTGTAGATGGGCAAATTAATTTGCTCGATAAGTTACTGCGTTCACAAGACTATTCGTCTTGCATGAAATTATAATTTTTGTCAGTAACGAATCCTACACTGAATTTGCCTATCTGAAAAAATTTAGTTCAAATTAACCACAAAATACTTTTCTATTTCGAGAAAGTTGACGTTTCGGAGATTGTATCCGCCTCCGTTATCAAAACTAGCAGAAAACTATCTTTGATTTGACTTTGTCACACAAAGATCTTATTATAGGAATGTAGGCTTTCACGGCTGGCGTCAATGTTTTCGTTGGTTTCCGGGTTTTGCCGTGGTATTCTTTGATTAAAATCTCCAAACGTTTCTACTGCAACTGCGGCAGTCATCTTCAGTGGCATGAGACAATACTACTTATTTTTCTTCAGATCCTGATTGAGATATTCTACTTCATAAAATCATTCATTCAAGACAACAGTCTCGTGAACGCAGTAACTTATTGGATAAATTAATTGATTTGCCCTTCTCCACTTCTACAGATTCAGTTGGATTAACATTTTTTCATTATTGGTTTGTGGAAGGTTAAATACCCAAACAAATCATGTCAAGAATTGAATTTCCTCCACAAAATAAAACTTTCAATCAATACAGATTGTGATGTTCATTAGAACATGACTAAAACCAGGTTACTTCGACAACTATAGAAAAAATACAAGCACGCTTAGATATTATATTCTCGAGAGTTCCTACGATTTCACATATCAAATGAATGGCAGGACTGAATTTTTTGGTGGACGACTCTTGTCATTTGAAAAAAACGAGGACTTCAAATTGTATACTGGGTAAGATAGTTCCCGTTTTATGGGAACAAGAAGAGGATTTTTGCCGACATTTTCTTGCTGCAATGAGGAACGGAATGATGTCTTCAAATTACTTTTGCTCTTGTTTCCTGAAAAATTCGCAAATCCATCTAGTAATCTACCAACAATCGATTCTATATTGGATACTTTCAACTTTCGTGCATTATTCATTACTTTTCAACAATACCGACTCGACGATTTATCACTGAAGTTCGAAATCCTGGATGAATACAATCCAAACTGGAAATACAGTTTTGATCCTTTCTATCGCCTGATTCACGAGCAACGAAGTTCAACATTATTTTCTTTCACAATTCAAATTCACACCCCACTAGTCAATTCGGCTTCTTTCGCATAGAGGGTTAGCCTTTCCTACACTTACCAATAATGCTTCGACGATTCATCATCCAGAGAAAATATTTTCGAGTGTTGTTTGGCAGGTGAATTCGAAGCTTCTCCTCTCTGAATTTATGTAAATATATTCGAGTTTTTCAACGAGTAATTTATCTGGGGGAAGCCAGTTTGAATATAAAACGTGAACAAGGTAAATGCAAATCATGATGGTCCAGGAAACTTTCAAAATAGTGGATCGTATTCGTGTGTCACGAAAAACGATAGTGACAAACATATTATTAAATTGTGATTGTTCTTTTTAATAGTTTAGCCTGGATTCAAAATTCAAATAATTACTGTCATCATCTTAAAAATACTGTGCCAGCTCAATATCAGAAAGAAGTGAATAATATCTTTTATGTAACAAGTGTGTTCTAAAAACGGGACTCAAAATTGACCAAGCAGGTTAAAGCCGCGTTAGGCAATGCGTCGATTGCTTTCAAAACACATCGATTTCGTAAAAATTTCAAACTCGATTTTTTGTGAAAGCGGAGAATTTAATATGTTTATGCTTTCATTTGTTAGTACTTACTTATTTTTTGAACATTTCAAAAAGTGTGCAAGCAATCTGTTTCTAATGCATTATTTATGCATTGAATAATGTCAAGGTTCTGTCGTCAAGTACTTGCATAACTCTTGGAGAAAAGAAGCTGGATATGCCTCTAGTATTATCACTTGTACTAACAATTTACATAGTTGTACCTTTAAAATTTATGATGGGAATAAATATTTCATTGTTTTTAATGTTTCATTTTATTTTGAGTTACTAGTGCCTTAAATTGTCACTTCTAGGAGTTCCTGAAAGATAATCATTTCTAAATTCTAATGAATATCAAAATTTATCAACTTCGAAAAGTTTTCAGAAAAAACAAATATCTTATCTGAACGGTTTAATACAATGTAGAAAAAAACGGATAGTTCTTCATGTATGTATAGATGTGTCCCAAACTCGATGGCCCATTAGACGTTTCTGGAGAACGGAACGTAGGATAATTTTGAAAATTGAATTTCTTAGGTAATTGGTTTTGTTCTATCGATCTAAAATATTTTCAGCACTGCGATGTTGCCGCTTCTTTTGAAAAGTAGCAACAACTTTGATATTTTAAATAGGACACCTTGCATATTATTCCATTTTTCACTTCGCTACTACTTTTCGATTATTTTTGTATAATACTTCCCTGTACCTATCTCGAACGGTTTTAGAGAAATTCATTGATTTTCTTATTTTTTGTGTAGAACATAGCTTTAATTAAATGTTTATTACTAGAGCATTTGGATTCGTAGAAAGGCTAAATTTGGGAGGTAGTTTGACAATGTCTTGTGTATCAAAATAATCGATATTCGATAAATGGTAAAAATCAGTTCTGACTAGAGGTGGCAACACTGCAACCGCGAAAATCTATTTAAGAGCTAGATCGCAATCTCTTATTGTGGAATATAATATTTCAAATATTTATCTCCTAGGTCTCCAGAAACGTAAAATAACTAAAGGTTATGGAGTTTGGAATACCCTGTATATTAATCATTCTTTGTACAATCAGTTCATCATCTTATCAGTTACACACTTCAATATACTACAGAACCTTTTACATGTTCTTCATATAAGTAATTAAACGTTATTGAAAGCTTAAACGTTTTATCGTTGATTGTCGAATTTTCATAATGACATGTTTCATTTCATTCATTTCTTATACAAAATATGGCAAAATAATCCAATTTTTATAGAAACTTGCTTTTATTTCGGAAACCTGACTATTTAGGTATAGGAACATACTACATCATTTGAAAGCAACTTTTATTGATTTTTAGGATATTCGATAATATACATGGTGTTCCACTTGAAAAACTGCACTTTTCATCACTTTTGTATCTATCGATAAAATCACAAATTTTGAAGGGCTCCGTATAATGGAGGACGAATTCCCTTAGACATAACTAATACACAGGACATTGTCAAACTACATCCCAAATTTAGGCTTTCTATGAATTCAAATACTGTGGTAATAAACAATTAATTAGAGCTATGTTTCGCACAAAAAATTAGAAAATAAATGAATTTCTCGAAAACCATCAGAGATAGGTATAGGGAAGTAAGTATAATACGAAAATAATCGAAAAGTAGTAGCGAAGCGAAAAATGCAATAATATACAGGGTGTCCTATTTGAAATATCAAAGTTGTTGCTACTTTTCAATAGAAGCGGCAACACCGCAGTGCTACATTTTAGATCGATAAAACAATAAAAAACCTAATCCTAATCCTAATCCAAAACCAAAAATCCAAGAAATCATTTATTTCTAAATGTTTAAGAATAATTACTGAGCATGGCTTTTTAACATTTTTCAAATTGTGACAAAATTGTATAAACTATATAACTATGTTCTCAAATGATGCTCTGGGAAACGATTTGAATATTCTGTTCCGTCTTCACCTCCATTTTTGTAAAATTTATATATATGTTTCGCAAACCCGACTGTGTATTCCTGAGCTCGAGGTGCGCGCGCCTTCAACAAGGCAGCGAGAGGCAATTCTCAATCAACCCGCCGTCGTTCGTGACATGTTCCAAAAAACCCACTAGAAAACTCAAAAGGCCAGACTTACAGTTTTTTCGTTGGAAAATGTGTGTTATTGCAATACCCAAAATAAACTATCTGTGAACATAGAAAACATGTGACCTGGGGAGCCCGTAGCTGACCGGTGGCCCTCTTACTTCCTGGAGATGAACATAAAGGTAAGGAAAACACAGTCACGCTTCCCCTTTTAATAATTGGTATATACTCGTTATAAATCCGAGTGGTAGTTTCCACCTCTCAATTCAACCCCTATTCTATTACAGTCCACAAATATCCCCAATACGAAACATATTCCTTTGCTTTATTTCTTGAATTTCTCAAATTTTGTTTGTAACAGGAAATCATATCATATCTTTCGTCTCTATTAAAGTTGGTAATAATTTTCAGCTCAGATATTCAGGGCAAACTTCAACACATGAAATTACATGATATTTCAGTAAGGTTATTCTGGACTTCCATTGTAAAAATTCAATTCTATTATTCACGACGTTTCAACTGTTGAGATCTACAGTCGTTTTCAAGTGTATAAATGCGACATTCTCAAGGATACTTCTTATATGTATATAGCTGGTTTTCCTTTGTGTTATTAGCCTGGAGGTAATTTGTCTGTGTCCAGGTACGTATGTTAATTACCATGGCAGGCCCCTTCTGGTACAGCATTGTTAATTCTTATCGTAATTTCAATTGACCCACACCACTAATTAAGGGTTTCCACACATTACGGATTTCTATGCTCGCTTGACTGAAGACATTTTTGTTCATAATATATGCACTCTATGCTATGCTTTGTATCGAAAAATAGTTGTTTTAGATGAATAATATTAATATTCCTCGGTGGCGCAACGCGTCGAGGAAAAGACCAACACACCGACAGATTTATGTGGCAGTGTGGGGTAGGTTCGAATCCCTGCCAAAGTAGTTTTTTGTTTATTTTTACTATTTTAATGTTTCATGATCAAAGAGTAATAACCATGTTACTTATAAACTCATTCAATAGTAGTTATATTATAATTGTCTAAATTATAATTTTGTTGTCAAGATACAGTGCCCACTACTGCACTACTAGTGTAAAAATAGGTGATTTAAATGAATGTAATATCTGAGTATGCAAAATGAAGTGAAAATGTATGTGATTATCGCCTCGGAGAGAACAAAAAGTTATTTGTAATTAATTATAGTAAGCTACCTACATTTGAAGAATGGAAGTTCTACATTTGAAGAATGGAAGTTGATGCCGATATCTCAAAATCTAGAGGAGTTGGTATGAATTTGATATTTTTTTTTCTAAATTTCTCTAAAATACTGCCACACGAATGTGAAATGTCTATTTGGATATTTTCAAAAATAAAGGAGTTTAACATAAAACTGATCAAAATCTGTTATTTGAGTATAAAACAAATGATTTTATGGAAATAATTTTAAAAATTAGTTGGCCTTGATAAACTCTACATTTGGTGTAATTTAACCGACCTCGTATCTCTCACCCATGGTGAACATGATAAATGGTACACACTGTATTTTTATGAATTTCCATTATCCAATGCTCTACATATTAACCAATTATAGTTTGCTGGGAATATTTTACATAGTATGGTGAATCCCTTGTGGATCTAGCTGTCTTGGCAAGAATACCAATGTCGTTAATAAGTTCGGAAAGTTATCTGAAATGTCTGTTCCACTCTCTCATTATAAGATTTTCATTTCCATCAATTCCAAACTTACATAGTAAGGCGAAAACTCTCATCTCGTCCTTGGACTATTTACTGAACTTTTACTGGCAGATTTCCAAAGAAACATGCTTTTAATGGCTATCACCCAAGTCTGAATGATATCCAATTCTTTATTTTATAGCTAAGAGTTATATTTTATAGCCGATATGACTGATAAGCAAAACTAGGAAAAACTGACGAGTATAACAGACAAATCAACAACGAAATACGGTTATAAAACTTTCAGTGACGGTACTGATCGGGTTTTGAAGAATAGCATTTGATTGCTGATTGGATATCACATTTCATCGCCTAAGCATCGATTTACATTTGGCTTACAGTCTAGGATATGTTATTTTTGTATTATAAACAGATATATTTCTCAATTTATGGCGCTACGATTACCCCATAAAAGAAAACAACATCATTGAATAATTGCTGACTAATACTAAAACGCCACTGTAAATTCTACAAGAATTCTTTTGTTCTTGGTGTTTTAGCTAGGCTTTCGATATTAATAATAATTGTTTATTTAGGTAACAGTTATTAAGTAAAAATTATAAAAAATTCTGCCACATCTGGTTTTGAAAATACGAATTTACTTAAAAATGAAAAAAAGGTCTCAGTATAAATAATAGAAAATAATAAAAATGCCTGATTTTTTCCGTCTTTTTTATTGTATCTTGGGTCGGTTTCCTTTATAATGGACCAACAGCAATCTCCTAACATGTTTCGATCCCAAACATTTTGATGTCGTTCTTCAAAAAACTTTAAATCTTGGTGAAAACGTTCCCCAGTTCTGGATTGACGTGGCCGTTACTTGACGGAAATCCATAGTTATGACACTAAATTAAAAAACGATTAAAATTTCCACAATATTTATTGTCTTTGCGACATATTTTCAAGCGAATGTAGCACATTCGCTTAGTTCCCCAGTTCGTCACTCATACTTTCCAAGTTTTCGAATGCGAGTGCAGGAAATGAATCTTCCATAAATTATTCACTCCCATTTTTTGAAAAAATTTCATTACATGTTTCGAAGAGACTATTTTTTTCTTATGCATACATACAATGACGCTCTCTGGCCCTCTTATCCCACAGACAAAGAAAGCAAGAGTATATTGTCTAACAATTGCTGGGTTGACCCATACCTTTGAGGTCGCTGCACAATTTCCATTGTATAATAACAAATTTTTCATCCTCTTTTGAATGAGTATACTTTATTCTCATTTCTGGACAACGTAACTTTCGTGTCTGGTGAACCAAGAAGCTCTGCTTTAGATCTTGATATTTGTAAATCTCTCATAAGATCATTTAATAAGCATTGGTCGATTAAATGAGTATTCCTTGAAGAAAGAAATCATAAGAATCAACGGAAATTTATTTAAGAGGCCATGAGCGTGATCACATTTGGGACGCTTTTTAGGGTAAAAGGGTCAATTGATAACTCAAAAAATGTTCGTCATATCGATTTCAAACAAAGATGTTTGATTCTAAGTACGTGCTGTAATGGTAATTGAATTTTCAATACGCTTTTTCACAAAAAAAAAATCTAAAAAATGTCCCAAAAATGCAGTTACTTTGAAGCAATATTTTGGGTGGATGAAAAATTTTTTTTTAAAAATCTCTCAGCACGTACATGGATCAATTGCTTCAAATTTTGATGGAAGAGAAATACCACTTCAGCTAAATCGACTATCTATGAAAAGCATCGTGAGGTGCTGCCATAGACATAGGTACATAGAATCAACCCTCCTCTAGAGGCCTGTCTTTATTTGAAATCGATACGACGAACCGTTTTTGAGTTATCGACTCTTTTACCCTAAAAAACGCCCCAAATGTGATCGCCCTCGTGGCCTCTTAACTTCACTCTATCATCTTGATAGTTGTAAATCTCTTAGGACATCATTTAATTAGGCTTGGCTGATTAAATGTGGAGTGTTTCTGGAAGACAGAAATCATCAGAATTATAGAAATCGATTCAACTTCAAGTTGACTTCTATTGTCATCTTCTAGTATATTTTTACTCGAATTATTGGGACGAATATCTCTGGAGCATTCAGAATAATCAGATATTTGAACATTCCAATCGTCAGTTTGCATAAGAATGAATATATTTCAAAAGCTTTCTAAATATCAATTTGTTGAAACTTTTCCATTACTGAAGGTCTTGACAATAGAACTGATGTATACTTAGGCCCATACAAAACAAGCTGCTGTGTTGAAAGAAATCCAATCTTTTAAAAATACGTTATTGTAGCTTTTTCCAATTCTGGCGACGATCTTGAATATATGAAATATAACATCAAAACTAGCTACTTCAATTTCACTCGACTCGCGTTTCGTCAACAAATTTATATCTTTCTAAGCAATATGTATGTTATATGGATTGTAACTTTGTTAGAGAAAAAGGCGAGATTTTAACGTAGCTTTCTGTTTTCGAATACAACTCACGGCAACTTGAAAATGTTCCTTCAAATGAATCCAAGACGAAAAGATAATGTAAGACGAACAATAATCAAGAACGCTTTGGAATTTCTAAATATATCTAATGGGTTTATATTTATTTGGTGGAAAAACTTTTGAACAAATTCATCAATTCAGGCACCATTCGATAAACTTCATTTCATTTAATTTAATTTCATTTATTTTTTAGTCACGAAATAATTTACCTATTATAGTAACATAACTATATAATATACTAATGAGACAATGTCAGCAGATAGATAACTTAAAAACTAGTTAAAACTAATAGATGTATATGAATGCATAAAGGCATGCAAAAAAACAGACATATAAAAGTATAAATAAAAACACATATTTAAAATAGACCTAAAAATTGATAGCAATGATAGAAATCGTCTCTTTCACATAATGATCAGAAATCACAGTAAAACTCTCAAACGATTAGTAGGTCTTCTTTAATAGTGACTGTTTCATCTCCCTCTTGAACATATGAATATTTCTCGAGTTCTGTATAGCTTCAGGAAGAGTATTAAATATTTTGCAACCATTATAAAAGATACCCCTTTGATATAGACTTGAGGAGTGTTTCAATGGAAGCATTCTGTTTTTCATGCAAGAGTTTCATAGGTATGCTCTACTCTTTCAGATTCAGATTATTTTTGAAAATAAAACAAACAACATCATAGATATATATCGATATCATTGTAAGAATTGAGAGAATTGAATTGAGAAGTATTATTTGCATGATTCCAATGGTCCGACTTTTGAAACGATACGGACGGCCCTTTTTTGTAACATGAAAATTCTATGAGCATCTGTACAGTTCCACCAGTGCATTATACCATACTTCAAGATTGAATGAAAACATCCAAAATATAAGTGTTTAGCAATATTCTTGTGCATAGCTAGTTTTAGCAAGTTTAGAGGACAAATTATTGATATGTGTGTCCCATTTCAAATAACAGTGGAGGGCTACACCTAAAAGCTTTATTGTATCAGAACAAATGATACCAGTGTTGGGAGAAAACAAAATTAGTATCGTTGGCATAAGCTACGAGTAGAGTAGTAACATGCCTCATCTGTTCTAGTAAATCGTTGATATAAATAGTAAACAGAGTGGGCCCCGATATGGATCCTCATGGTACGCCAACCCTAACTGAAACCGAACCAGAGAAAGCCATTACATTTTGTTGGTATCTATTCCCAATATGAGAGTCAAACCACTGAAGAGCGAAGGCCCCTACTACCGTATCTCTGCAATATGTATAGGAGAACTTCATGATTCACGCAATCAAACGCTTTGGATATATCAATAAACAATCCTAACGCATCTTTTTTCTTATCCAGAGCCTTATCAACAAACACGCACTATGCTATATCGGTATACTCTTATTCTTCTAAAAAACATGCCGGCAATCTGAAAGCCTTTTATTTTCCATCAGAAAGTTTAAAAGAATTTTATTCACGAGAGCCTCAATTACGTTACCGAAGCTTGACCATAACGTTATGGCCCTGTAATTGGTTATTTGTTCAGTATTGCCTTTTTTAAGTAATGGTATACTTAACACTGGCTTGTTTCAATTTTGATGATGAAATATGATATGGATAAATTCACTATGTGCGGGTTAGTGGTTCAATAATTATTTCGCCTATTTTTTTAACTATTTTATTCGATATTTCGTCACAGCCTGATGAGTTAGAGTTTTTCATATTCTTAATTATGTCTTTAACCCGAACGTCAACCTCGTAAGATTGAGCCGGTCCAAAGAACAGAGAAACATTGCTTGCTTGTTGCTGCTATCAATGAAATCGAAATCAATTGGTTTCATGTTGTCATTTGCAGGGATATAATGACCAGAAGTGAAAAAATTGTTGAACTCGTCGGCACAGTTTCCCATCCAAATTTTATTTACATTTAGGTACATTGAGCTCGATACGCTTACGTTCGCTATGTCCCAGATAGTTTTACCTTTATAGTTCGACTCTAATACTTTTTGGTCGTCGGTTGACCTCTCTGAAAGTTGGTATTCTGAGTATTGTCTGCTTAAATCTGCATATAGAGAAACTTCTTCTTTTAACTTTACAAGTTCTGGCGTAATGGCAAATTGATAATTTTTATTTACTTTTCCTGTTTTCTTCTTTCAAGGAAAAAAAGTTCTAAAGTGAAAATGTATAATTTGCATGAACATTTAAAAAGCTTTCTCACGGTTACTCTCAATCACTATATCAGACCAGTCTTCCGATGAATTTGTGTGAAAATGTATGGGTACATACAAATGAATTCAAATTCCGATAAAGTCCATACGAAGCTTATCTAATTGAATCGTACATTTTGTTGGGTGAAAAGTTTGTTAGAACTGAATATAAGTCGGGTGTGATATTGCTGCCAAATATCGGAAAACTGCCAGTAATACCGTTATGAAAAATTTCACTGAAGAGAGATCCAGCAATGAGATTGTTCAATGAAAATTAATGTATTTTAATATACGAAAGGAAAAAATCGTCAACGTCATTTTTTATTTTTAAAGCACCAACTGCTGCTCGTTAACTCTCAATTTGCGGTAATTGTTAATAAACTTTGTATAAACCTTGCCGACAATACCTACAAGTTGAAATTTTTCAGACTGAGGTATCCATTTCATAACTGGGTTGATAAAAAAACCTACCAACAAGATGGCTGAAATGATAACATGAAGAATAACTAAGAAAAGATTTTAGCCAAATGAATTATTCAAATAAAAATAAACCATATCACAGCGGTAATTTTGAAATTCTGTAACTGTAACCAATCGAAGCAATAACAATTATTATTGTTTCGATTACATAGCGTTTATTGCATTTATTCAATGTGAAAAACACAATTATTTTTGGACAACGTACATATTTCACTACAATGTCTCCACTTCAATGGCCTCAAACCTTTTAAGTATTAATCTCTCCCAATACGAAACAAATAATAGTACGCAAGTGACTTGACACAAAAAACCTTCGAGAAGATTAATGTTCCAACTTTCGGCCATATTTTAGTAAAACTCCATACAATTTCCATGACAAGACTTTGTTGATTATCTGAAAAGTGTAGTTTCCTTGTCAACAAACCATTTATAAATACAACAAACACGCTTGGAAATGTATCGTTCAACTTTGTTGAAACGACTTCATTGTAGCGAACTCACAAAACCTTGATTCATCAGAGTTGATTGTGTTAGCGAAGATAAAATGAAATATTTTCATTTAAAATGATTTTCTTGGAAGAATATAATAACCACTCTGTTCTGAAGTGGTTCAGGGGTGTACTACCACTGATTTTTTCTAGAGCCCAACATCAGAATATAAATAAAGGCTACTTCAACAAAATCGATCAAACATGTTTTCCTTTCTGAAAATCCATTGTTAAAATGAAAACAGAACAAATCCAATCAAAAACTCCATTTTTCAAAGCTGATGCTGAAACAAAACGGCTTAGTAGAAGAGGATGGAGGCGAACACAATAGGGAAAGGTAATCGTGATAATTAATACAACACATAGAAAAATGTATCATGAAAACAAAAAAAAAAAGGATAATTTCCACATATAAATTAAAATAACCACTTTTTCAAATAGTGGTTTGGTGTTGAGATAAAACTTCAGTAAATTCATTACTACACCAAATGTTCCAAACTGTGCAGTGCGAGTTCATTATAGTAGGGTAGCCCACGATGCTAAATGGGGATTTACTCGAGCGTCATAGAGACCTATTCGGTTGCAAAGCTTAGATGATAAGAAGAAAAAAATGTTATATGATATATACCTTTTCATCGGTGGGGGAAGCGGCTATAGATTTTTAGATATGATAAAAATACTGTTGCATGGACATACTCGAGCGCGTCAGATAGAAAAAGAGTGAGAGACGCTTAAAAACCCGAAGAGGGAAATATAGGAATGACGCAGCTGCACGCATTAAACTTTATCGACGAATTTTTGTAATTTCAACTTGCGGAATTTGTTAGATTATATATTTTTCGTTATCCTTGAATTATTTCCTTCAAAATAAAAAAAAAATTAGCATCGCTCGAGAATGTCGAGATGACGTTTTTTTACAACTTTGCTGCCCTCCCTTTTCTTTACGTCACTCTCAAATTGTCAGATTAGTGGAGTATACACTTTTTAGCATGTAATTAACTCACCCTACCTTAATCTGACGCGCTCGAGAATTTCTGATCAATTTTTTTTCACGGGCGGCTTTATATATGGGGCTCATATTTGGTGGAGGTACTTAACCGGGTACAAGGTATCCCCCTGTATATTAGTCTGCCGCGCTTTAGTAAATCCCGAAATCCCCGCTTGGGCTCCCCTATTATTATAACACCCAAAATTAACAATGTGATGAAATAAAACATGTAGAAATTATTAATTTCTACTTCATTTTTATAAATGGGTCTGCCTGAAAAAAAGTGTAAATGTTCAAACGACAAATTACTTTTCATGCATTAAATTCAATGAGAGTACTTGTTAAAATACCTTTTCCTACGAGCGTGCGGAAAAGTAACTTTTCCGCACGATTTTTCGTTTTGAAAGTTGTACTTTTCCGTACGATTTAAAATCGTTCGGAAAAGTTACTTTTCCGCACGATTTTTACTTTTCCTTACGATTTTTACTTTTCCGCACGATTTTTGTATTGTTGAACACGAGGATATTTAGGACTAACTAAATCATCTATGTAACTATTCTGTCTTATTAGTCATTTTGTAGCATTAATATAAAAACTTGTTTATTGAAAACCTTGTTTTTTCATAAATAAGACGGACAAAAACACTCGTAGGAAAAATATTGTACCTAACTCTTACGGAAAATGTCTTTTCCGCCCGCGCGTGCGGAAAAGTACTACTTTCCGCACTTGTTAGGTAAATAACTATTTTCTACGACAACATGGAAGTAAGCCCATTTTATGCGCTTTATCGATCAACGAAGTAAGATTGTTAACACTTTTTCATTTCTACATCGCGAACTGTACTGTAATGATCATTTCAGTACAGGATACTTCATTTCCTACGACTTTCATGAACTACTAGACTGTCATTTTTATGATCATAAATAATATAAGATCGATTCAAGTTTGTTAAAGTTCTAATAATTTGACATTTCACATCAGTATTTACAAAATTTGTTTAAAAAATAAGTAATCGAAAATGAGTAATAGCGAGGATGATATAATAATAATAATAATAGGTCTTTATTTCCCAATAATAATACATTAGTAACAGTAAATGACATTGGGAAAAAGCCGAAGATCAGCTGGATGTGCCTCACAACACAGCCTCTATTTTTCACCTTGAGCTCGAGAAAAAAAAAAGGAAATAAAAACTAATAATAAATTTGAAATACTTACAGCATTTTCTAAATTGACCAAATAAAAAGTAGAGATTACTTAAACATAAAAAACGCGAACAGTGAATATTATGATAACAGAAAACTATGTATGTTTAATCAATTTTTCAGTAATAATCAGTTAATTTTTTCGACACTTAGATATCTTTTGAAAGCTTTTTTGAAATGAAAGAGCTTTTGTCACGTAAAACAATATACTAGTTTAATAATAAAAGTGTAAAAACTCTAGAATTGGTCTGCCAAAGTAAAAAACATTTTTTTGATGACGGAGACATTGAGTGATGAAAAATAATTCATATGGGTGTTATGATAGCTCACAAATCAACAAAAATTGTCACGTTTGCTGGAATCGCTTTATCGGGAGGAACGTAGAAATGCCAAAATATACAGGTTGTCCTATTAATTATTTTGAATCAGCATGATGTCACGTGACCGAAAACAAAAAGCTCATTGTGTAACAGAAGATCAAAAAAAGCTGCATCGATTGCTTTAATTCACAACACCAAAATTACAATTCTCTACTACTCTCCGAGATATTCCCTATATTAATCGTCGTGGGACACCATGTATTTATAGATATGAAAAGCGAAAGGATTACATCGGACCTATAGCCCTCATGGAGTGCAATTCGTAGACATGTCTTGAGCTAGTTGACTCTCATCAGTACTGTAAGCCAAATGCAAGTTTGTGCAACAATTATTTGCAAGCAAAACAAAAAAAATATCTAACACGCCCCGATATGGGATGGAAGAGAGAGAGAAAGGATACACTTTTTCGCACACAATTGTTTTCTAAATTTCATGAAAGTGGTCCATTTAATTCCCACTAAATGTACCCTTTTACTAGCATACATAAATTCACACAAAACCGCCCCATTAGGATTCCACTTCGGCTTGATTGCCTGTAACATAATTCTCATCTTCTCTCTATTCTATACAAGTATCCAAGTTCAGAATAAGATATCGACCATAACGGAGTATAACTGAGATCACGAAGGGCAAGTTTCAGTATTTCAGCGGCAATAGAGATCATAGAGTGGGTTGTTTCAGATTCTAGACGAAGATTTCATGAATGGAAAGGAGAGCCACATGACAGCTGTATTTCAATGAGGAGAAGACAGGCAATAACGAAAATTTAAGGTAGTTTTGTTTCAATTTTTTTTCACAAATAGTAAAAGGGTTTTCTCGGCTATTCGTTTAGGAAACAGGATGTATTGAAAAATTTCGGATTTTCAGGATTCAAAAATCCCAAATTTCTCAGAAAACCTACGTATTTATAGTATTTACTGGATAGTTAAATTGTTGTTTTTTGTTGTTGAAATTGTTTTTTTCCGTTAACACCTTACGAACGATAGCCATCAAAATTCGAAACTTGTGCGAGCCAAGGATTAACGAGGTCTTACCTTTTAACGTGCGATTCCTAGTATTATGATATCGTTACTTTCTTTATACAGTGCGGCTTTTTACAGTCCCCCCCATGATAACTTTTGAACAGTTGGACGTACAAACATGGGAAAAAAAGCGAGTACTATACTTTTTTAAATCAAAAACATGGTTATTTCCTCGACAGAGGGCATATCAACTTAAAAATATCAAATAGCATGGGGGGTCGAGTGTCACATCCTTGAAAAAAGAGAATTCAATTCTCTTTTCAACCACCTATATATTTCATTTTATTTCGTTGATATTTTTTTTTGCAATTTGCATTCGAAATATCAAGTATTAGTGCGGATCTAAGCAGTACTCATACCTCGATAAATTTCAACAACTTGTTGTTGAACAATGGGACCTAAAATATCCTGAAGCTTATAACCAATACTACTTTTTGAGAGAAAATACATTGCAATAACTCGATAGATGGCGTTATGGGCATATCAACTTGAAAATTTCGAAAGGCATAAAGATCTGAATCGTAAAAAAAGGTATTCACTTAATTCGAAAACATTTTTTTTTAGCAATCACCAGACTTTGATTACAAAAAGAAATATCGGTGATACCCCCCAAAGGTTTTTTCGTCGAACAGATCAAAAGTAAACAGGGGGGGGGTTATAAAAAGCGCACTGTATATTAGTTGAAATCTTTTGATAAATAAAGAATTAAAAATTACGATGTAAAATGACAAATTTCCTGAAATTCCATTAACATGTTTTTCAAATTTTATTATCTTATTATTTTTTTATTTATGAATAGATTTCGATGAAACCTTGGCCAATGATATATCAAGACCTCCTGAATACAGTGGTTTATTCAGAATTTTGATAAAAATTCTGAAATTGAAAAATCATTCCAATCGATTGGAAAATGTAGATTTTATAAGGGTACTCCGGTCTTAAGTGGGTCACACTGTACAAAATGGGTTCTGAAACCAATCAAAAATATAAAATAAAATTAAGTAATAGCATCTTAGATAATGCAGATAAAACGAATCAGTTCTCATTGTCAAATATCACGAATTTACTATACTTATTTATAGGTATACGAAAAACAGACAAAAACAATTCTCCTAGAACATGTCTGTTTGAATGTCTCATAAGACATTCAAACAGCTCGGAATGTAGAAATGAAAAAGTGTTTACAATCGGCCTACTTCCTTGATCGATAAAGCGCATAAAATGGGCATATTTCTATGTGGTCGTAGAAAAATACCTTTTATCGAACATAAAGTGTAGATTGAACGAGAGAGTTTATTAGTAAAAACAAACCTCAAATTGAAATAGGGGAACATTCTTCATTTTTTTGTGATATCCAACAGAAAACAACTACTTCCCCGGCTAAAGCCACGCTGGACATTGAACTATATCTGATAGATACCGTGAAAAGACTCTAACTGAAAAGAAGAATCTGAATGTGAAAATTCACATTTTCATTCAAATAGTTGATCATTTTTAATTGTTTATTTGAATTTTCAATGAAAACTAGAGATAATTAAAAAAAATCAACTATCCGAATGAAAATTTTCACTATCAGATTTTTTCTTTTCAGTTAGTGTCCTTTCATAATATCTATCAGATGTATTTCAATGTCCAGCGTAGCTTTAGCCGGGGAAGTAGTAGTTTTCTATTATATATATTAAGTGCTAGGAATCGCACGTTAAAAGGTAAGACCTCGATAATCCTTGGCTCGCACAAGTTTCGACTTTTGAGGGCTGCCGGTCGTAAGGGGACGACAGCTGGTTAACGGAAAAAAACAAAAAAAAATGAAGAACGTTCCCTCTTTTCAACATGAATAACTCCCAAGAGGTTATCTTGAACGAACGAAAATAGCGACTAAAGTTTGTCTTCACTATCACTATTTTGAATCGTGTTTGAAGGCCGTCGTGGTTTGGAATACTTTCCTAACGTTTCGCTAGCGCGAGTGGCTAGCTTCTTCAGAGGTCTGTTCATCTTCGTTCTACTCCATGGAGTAGAACGAAGGCCTTCAAACCCGATTCAAAATAGTGATAGTGAAAATTTCGACCGCGAAAGCCTTAGCCAATTAATTAAAGTTTGTCTCTCAGCCGCAGATGATTCAACACCTGATTTTATGAACATCCTATGTCCATATTTTCGAACAAAAACCTCAAATGATCGGCAAATTAATGAAATCTAATAGGTTTCAGGTTATTTCACTATTATCAAAACACTATACAGATAGTTACACAAAATGGAAAACAGGGAGGCGATAGTAATCTCGGGTGTCTGCGGTCAGGAAACGCGGCTATCCTTTTCAAACCTCCGGTATCAAGCACAAGTCGGAAACCCTAATTCTATATGCACGAAATATTTCCATAAGCCGTCAGGCACTCTCTCTGGCTATAGGGACTTCCACTCTACCCTTTGACGCTAGTCGGGAATTTGCCAAGCCGCGTCGGGCTCTATTTATGAAGACCTGTTCTACATCCAGGCAATTACCAGTTTTAAAGGTATTGATAAAGTATAACAAATAGAATTAATTACCTACTGAAGGCATCGATTTTCGGGGATTTGAGAACCTTGAAATTACAAATAATGATAAAAACTAAATACATACCAAGAACTTTTAATATACTTGCGGAACCGGCAGACGTCCTGTTCCATCATCCACGTATTGTATTGAATATTGTGTATTGATGTGTATGTATATTTTGGATTCGCCAACCAACATTTAAAATATACTTTTGTCAATAGTATTGTCGGACAAATCTGCAATATATGATATTGAGGATCACTTATCGGGATAAAAACTATTCCAAACCTCAAGTTGGATCAAGCAATACACATTCACAAAATTGGGAACATTCTACATTTTTCTATCTTATATTCCAGATATTTCCAGAAAATTCTACCCATCACGCCTTTCGAGAACTTCACCCGAGTGTCGTTCCAGTAAGTTCTTAAACTTTTCAGAGCATTTTGTTTATTTCACAGCTTTCTTGAATCTTCCAGCACCTTCCAGAAGCTTCGAGATCATTCTAGAGTTTTCTCTATAGATATTCCCAAAGAGTTCAAACGCCCCACCCTGGTTACATAATTTTCGGGAAATTCATTAGTGTATCTTTTTCAGTGCGTTCAAGATGTATTCAGAGCTTCTGTTTGGTTTCATTCGCCGTTTTTATCAAATTTTCCAGAATCTTCAAAAGCGTCCAGAATATTCTAGAGTTTTTTCGCTCACGCTCACTGCAAGGTGGTGAAACTTTCGAAAAAATTAATTTGAGTGTCTTTTTCAGTGCGTTCTAGATGTATCCGGAGCCTCTGTATTGGTTTGTACCAGTTTTCTCACCTTCTAGAAGCTTCAAGAACATTCTAGAGTTCTCTCATTAATACTTCAACGTCCTCTGGTGACAAAAATTTCGAGAATTTCGTTCGAGTGTCTTCTCAGTAAGTTCTAGAACTTTCCGGAGCCTCAGTTATGGTTCATTTCACAGTTTTCTTGAACTTTGTAGAACCTTTCTGAAGCTTATTTTGAAGGTTTCTATCGTATAGACAAGACATTTCATGATAGTTCCAACCCTCACGCCTGCTTCCTGGTGGCTGAACATTCGAGAAATTCAATCGAGTATCTTTATATAAACTATCCTACCTCCAAGTTGGACCAAACTAAAGACAGTGTGAAAATTTTCATTGAGATTGATCAAGTAGGTTCGGAGTTTAGTGAGAAAAAACATCGTGACATGGGATTTTTACATACAGTGCGGCTTTTAAGCCCCTCCTCCTGTTAACTTTTGAACGGTTCGACATACAGACATGAAAAAAACCCGATTGTAGGGTTTCACCAAGGGTTTCACCGATATTACTCTTTGATAAAAAAAATGGTGATTGCTCGACAGGGAGCACCTCAACCAAGGGCAGATCTAGGAAACTTTTCTGGGGGTGGGGTAAAACATTGCTAGGGGGTGAAACATTGCTGGGGGGGGGGTAAAACATATATTAAATCGAAAACAAAGATAATTTTTTAATTATTTAAGTATTTTTTGTTATGAATCGTGTCCGTCTGGGAAGGGAAATTACCCCAATTACCCCTCTATAGATTCGCCGTTGACATAAACTGAAATATTATAAATGGTATTGGGGGTCAAGTGTCACATAGTTGAAATGGAAATTCCATTCTCTTCACAACCATTTATTTATTTTTTAATTTGTTAATATATTTTTTTCCGAATTTCGATTTTATGCCTATTCCAAGTTGATGTGCCATCTGTCAAAAAATATATTATCGGCAATACCAATCAAAATATTTTTGGTTTATTTGTTCTACATCTTCAATTTTTTTTTACGGAATTCAAAAAAAAATTAGATGGTTGTAAAGAGAATGGAATTTCCCCCGCGACCCCTGTCGAGCAATTACAATCTTTTTATTCCAAAGAGTATCGGTGAAACCCTCCAAACCCCTTTTTTTCGTGTTTGTACATCGAACCGTTCAAAGTTAATAAGGAGGGGCATTGAAAGCCGCACTGTATAAGATGAATCAAGTCTATACAAAAAATAAGCAGGAGAATTTCATAGCATTTCAAATAATTGATAAAAACATAGAAAATCGAGTGATTCAAATTCTTGTAGGAAAACAAATACGAACATCGACCATTAAAATGCATATTTCAGTACTAAGTCACAACCTCAATTTTCAGCTATCATTCGGCATACGTTTTCGATCCCCGATAGAGAGCACTCATCCCTTCAAAGTAAGTCTGCAAATTGTCTGCGAATCCAATTATTTTCAATATCTCCTGAATGAAGATAACACCTACTTCAATCGGAAATACCGCATACAACACTTTTCCAGATCCGAAACATTCATTCATTAAATTTTCGTAGAAGAAAATGAACTCATTCTTTTTCGTATTACATAGAATGAAAATGATGCTCGAAAAAAACTCGCTTTTTTATCAACTACCACGATTATTTTCAAAATTCACATTCAATGCTCTGTAATTCCGAGATTCAGATTAAAAGTTTAATGCACGCATCGTAGAAAAGAAAGAAACAACCATCACATCACGTCGTCGCTGGAAATAATCTGGAAGCGCGAAAACAAAATGTAGTTAATTGTAGACGGTATTCTGTATTAGAGCAGAGGACACCAGTGGTGGAATGGCCCATATGCCCTCAGCAGAAAATAAAAACCTATTCTCACGTTTCATTATACGAAAAATTATGCAAGTTTCACTGAATAGTTTTTGTTGTAGCTTCAAAATCTACAGATAGGTTCAATTCTAGCGTTTTTCCGTGTTTCGTAGAATATCTGGAGGCTGCTACATCGGGTATAGGATCACGGGAATTCAATACAGAAATGTAGACTGTTACAGTTCGACGTTTACCTCCACTTCATCCGACATCGTCAAAAGAAGAAAAGAGAAGAAAACTAAACTATATAGAGGGATTATTCTCAAACCATTTGGCTTCAATTCGCATAGGTACTAACTCGAGAATAGGATCCCTGAACGCAACAGACGAGACTGCAACCTTGAGCATAGCTTGAATTAGAAAGATTGTCCCTTCTTGAACAGTTGAAACTTACACGCTTGCAGATAGAACGAGAAAAAATGCTGACTGACGAACAGTTGCAGGAAACGATGTACACTACAATATCTTGCAATCATTCTGAAATATAATAAATGTATTGTCCGAACTTTGAAATACAATTGAAGTTTTAATTGGTTTATTCGAAGATGTCCTGCATTTTCTATATCGTTTTCATCTTATACTTAGTAATTCAGTAAATTGTCTACACCTTCTTCATCGATATGAAGATCATAATTAAAATATTTCAATATATTTTGACGAACAGCACAACTAATAATGACAGAGAAAAGGATTTTGACCATATCGTATTGCAAAACTGGAAATGTTCGTTTTAATCGACCGAAATATATTTCAATGATGTCTGTTGTTTTCTGGAAAGTGTGTGAAACACAATTGCCTAACGAGTCAGAGGATTTACATAAGGTGTCATCAAACATTTTTGATTTTCCTACGACTGACTTATTGTAAGTCACGGCTTTATTTGTGAAGAAATTTTAGTTAAAAAGTTGATTGATTACCATTCGATTCGCTAGGACAAGACGACCTGCTCTTGCACTGACGGAAAGCAAAAACCTCGAAACGTATGTACAGGTGATCACCCCCAGATGAATGAAAAATATAATGCACCGTTTATTCACATTAAAGCACTTTGACTCTTCTTGATGGAGGAACGTTGCACACATATCTTTCATATGTAGTTCAATGTCCGTCGTGGTACTATCCAGGGAGTTAGTTGTATTTTGTCAGATGTTTGCCTCATATTTTCCACTTGGTGGAATTATTTGGAGATAAGACATTGTCGATTTTATTCATGTCAACCATGGCGTAATTCCATAATCGGAATGGCCTACTAAAAACATAATAATATGTTGTTCATTTGGGTGAAGATATTGGATTTCTCAAGTATCCGATTGACATAACTAAGCGTTGCCACTGAACGTCTATAGTAGTAAATTCTTCTTTTGCATAACATGTTTCCTGTACATTTTATAGTACAATACCATTTCCTATTGTAGTATTCGTCTTCATTCTCAGATGGTCTGCGAGTCATTAAATGTTTTGTAGTACAGCCTATTACTCCGAATGCATATGAAAATTCGAAACTGGAAACTGTTGCTGTGCTTCATTCAAATGTATAGAAAATCATTTCTAGAGGAGTGACTTCTCAATAATTTTGTAGAACAAATTTCACCGTTTTGCTGACTGTACTCCGATGAACACCTTCGTCTTTGCCAATTCCAATTTAAAAACCAGGATCGCTTACGAGTCGAAGAAATATTTGAATTTTATGTATCGAGTTTATTGCTCTTACACTCTTTCCTTCAAAATGTCTAGGGAAATGTTCTGCTGTACATACCACATTCCGTCTAGAAAATCAATATAATTTATGAAAATAATAATAATAATAATAATGTGTCTTTATTTCTTACTATATACAGGAAAAAAAAAATTTAAATGGGATGGCACCGTTCAGCATAAGGCTGCTCTTCCACGTACACAGTCAAATGAAATATTTAATATTACAAAGTAATCCTAAATTTCAAGTGCAGAATAGTTAGACCTAACGGGGGAAATTTTCAGTGTTCGCTCACCAACCACTGCCCATGATATGCTTATTTGGATCGATAGCTATCTGTTACTCATAATATGCTTTTTGAAGGACCGAGCATCCCGGATATTTTTCAGTGGAGGACGGAGACTGGTGAAACATTTCACGGACATATACCTGAAGGAACATTGAAACAATGCGGTGCTGCGTCTAGGAACGGTGTACAAATCACGATATCTGGTGGGGCAGTCGTGCACCTTTAAACCAGATTTTAATTTGTCAACTAAATATGTTGGGGAATTGAATTTGTTCAATGAGGCATAACATGCTAACACGGTACCGCTCATCAAGCGACAGCCACTTCGAATCATTCATGGCACTCGTGATGTGATCATACTTTCTCAGGTTGAAACTGAACCTTAAGAGACAACATCAGCGCGTCATGCCGCACATATTGGGTGTATGGTGATACATTTTTCAAGAGCGATAGTGGAGGTAACGAAGCACTTGTCCGTAAAAAAACTACGTAGCTGGTAGCGCCAATAAGGTAGATAGCTTCTAATCGTAGAATCGGTTTTGCGTCAAAACTAATGATTTTATACCATTTTTTTTTCTTCTTTTGAGTCTATAATCCCCTTAAGAATTCCGGAATTTGCCTATTTTTTTCATGTCAAACCATAAAAACAAATTACTTCAAAATCATCAAAACCAAAAATCAGTTAGATTCCCGAATTCTCACAAACGAATTGAATAATTTGTTCCAACAAAATTTTCGCAAAAAAATAAAACTGAACGCTCAAAACCGATTCCCGCTTCATCAAGAGTATTTTTCGCTCTTGAACAAGAGTTCTGAATATTCTGTACCCTTCTATTTCCTTGCTTAGAAGAGCGGGCCAATATACAGATTCGGCAATAATTCTTCTATACATAGGGAAACAACGTGCACGACAGAGAACGCATTATGAAAATACAGAGGAGATATGCATCAATCCCACCACTGTGCGGCGATTGAACACCTTATACTGAATTCCTAAATTCATTTTAGTATTTCCTGAGTGACGTGGGAATGTAATTCTGATGTAGCGGAAGTTGCATTTACGATATTGCGCGCGTTATTTCCCTATGTATAGAAGAATTATTGCTGAATCTGTATAATGTTGCAGTATGATAGTTGGCCCAATACAAGGGAATCAGATAGCTGTAGTTTCACTGCTTGACTGATAATATAACGATTGAGGTATAAGGATTTCAGCTTGAAGTATGATTTCTGCAGAAGGTTTCCAACATAGTTACCGAACCTCAAATTAGAGTCAATGAAGAGACCTAAGTTTTTGGAAGAGTTTCTGGGTGTGAGAATGTTATCTCCTACTTTTATAACAAAATGTGGATGTGTAACAACTTTTTCACGCTGATTACCGAATACCAAAAGTTCAGTTTTAGACGCAACATGTGTTCAGATCATATTTGTTCAATTTTAAGGATATCCGAATTGATTTGTACAATGGACTCTTCCAGATTAGTATAATTGAATGAGTGGTATAATTGGGTATCATCAGCGTACTGATGTATATTGCAGTGTTCCAGATATGATAGTCCCACACGCGGCACTCAGTTCGTTTTGAATAGTATTTGCGATTTCTAATATTCATAAACTGCGCCATTTTCACGGTATTTTAAGCTTCACGTTCACTGGCTCCAAAAATTATTAGAGTTTAATTGCAAAATTCAGCAAGTACCTACTACACGAGGTACTTGCTGAATTTTATTCAACAGCAAAAACAAGTATTTTTTTTCCAGGTAGGTATTTCTCTTTTAAAAGAAAATAAATTTGCCAATCAATAGTTTCACGAGAAAAACATTTACTTTACAGAATGAAGTAAACCTAAAAAATATAAACGACACAAATATAATTAAAATAATAATCACCAACAACGCAAATGGAAGGATTATTATTTTCGGGTAAAATTACTTTAGAAAAATTTGAGTTGAAAGATATTCATCCGATAAAATCACCTCAACTTTAAGAGGCATCACCAGCGCGTCACCACGAAAATCAAATTTCATCATTGCGACGCACAACTTAGGTGTGTGCGGATATTTTTCAAGAGTGATATTGGAAGTAACGAAGTTCCTGTCCGTGACAAAACTACGTAGCTCCTAATCGTTGTCAACAAGCAGCAGGAAAAACGTAATAAGTTACAAGGAATGTATCGACTGTTAACATCTCGGCCAGCGACAAGCCTCGCTTTGCCTCGGCTCTTACTCGCTCACCTCGAATGTTAAACGTCTTTACATTCCCTGTTACTTAAATAACTATTCTTTATACAGGAGTTGATTTATCGTGTTAAAAAAGGATGCACATTTCATAGCTGTCAAAATTACTTATTTATCATTAGTTGATTTGTCATTTCTAATCGAGAATGTTCTGATTCTGAAAAAAATAGTTTGAACTTATCAGTCTAAGGTAAAGTTGAGTATTATTCAAACAAACCCCAGTTCTTGCTTAGAAAAGTAGAGACAACATTGAAGCTTACTTTCAGTCACACTATACCTACTACATCAGTCTGGAACACTCGAGACTACTCGAATGGATTTACTTCGACGACAAATCCGTGCTCCCAATCTTCGTAGAGGTCAAGGAAAGAGACATTAAATTGCTGCAAAAAGGGATATACAACGGAGGGATAAGCTCCCTTTCTCGATGGACGTTATAAAGAGACAACAATCCCTGACAAGGAATTTTTGTGGTCTAATCTAAAATAGCGGTCCCGAGAGAAATGAAACGTTAAAGTCGAGCTTCAAACTGACTGAAGTATAACAAGATCTTCGTTGAATTGAATCCAGCAGCTTCTTGTATACGGCATAAAATTAATTTGGGCCGTAGTAGTAATTAGTAAGCATATTTTGTTGAGAAAGGGGATTTTTTTCCGTTAAATAAAGATAATCCTCTAGCGACATTCCGATTTTGGCGTATTTTTCTGTTCAAAATCTTATTGATGTTTGATTCTGATGTTTGAAAATCAATAAAATCATTTGAACATACAAGCAGCATAGACAAGTTTGCACCATGTGCTTGAAGCAGGTCAATTACTGAAGTATCGTGAAATTTATAATTCAATAATAATAAAAATAATAGAAATATAATGAAAAAGTGTTTGGGAAAGTAAAGATTATTTAACAGAGTATGGCTCAGTTGGAAACCAGCTTTCTTCAAGGAACTATTGTCTATTAGATTTTGAATGTCTTGTGGAGGTTCATCAAAGAATTGTAAAACAGAGTACATACATTTTTTTCAGTCACACTCATGGATTATTGTTTATGATGTTTCTCCTGGAGCCGGGGAGTGATTAATTCAGTGAATTTCGAACTTTTCAGGATTTTTATAACAAATTGAACACTATAATGGATATAAATGCAATAAGCTGTATTCAAACAGTTTTTCTTGAAAAAGTTTTTGCATGACTGATGATAATCCCGGGGAAGAGAACAGAATAATTTCCACAAAATATTTAAGGAAGAATCCATATGAACAATTAATATTATTTATTTGGTTTGTTGCTTGCAATGGAAGGATTGTTATATGTATACATTGTACTTCTGGGGGTGAAAGTATACCTCGAAGTATACAATTATGATTACACAAGATCAGCAACATCGTCGGAATTTTCAACCAGGCATTTAGTAACACTGTTCAAAATGTGTTTCAATTTTCATTTTGACTGATGTGTGCAATATTTAAGTGTAGTTTAGGTATATCATTTTTGAGGCATCCGGATTTGCATTTGCATGATGAAAAACATGGGTTCTTCAAATATATTATCAATCGATTCGACTCGTTTCAAATGAAGTTCCCAGCAGATTTCAGGTCCACTTTGTGTAACAATATCTATACCAAAATTTGTTAGTTTTCGAAATTATTTTAATACTCCGAAAAAATTATAATTCATAGACAGTAATAGTTGGATAAGAGGAGTTTCACAGAATCATACCTGAAGCAGAAAGTAACGAACAGGTCCATGGAAATTTCAAATATTTTTTTTTGTTTTCTTGGGTTTACTATGATTTTAAACCAAATATTTTGTTTGTTTTGTTATTTTCAATCCATTTGAAAGCTGTCAGATGATGTTTCAACTATGAGCTATCAACTGTTTCATTTTTCGTCAGTGTAGCCAAATTAGGTGTTGGGGTGTCTGACCAGATACAACCAAACATAAGGCACCTTTTTTAATTCACCGGTGGCTCTACCAATCCACCAATTGCGTTGTTATATTCGTTGCATCACTAAATTGCAAACCAATCAACCGATGTTTGGAGTATTGAGTATGTACATTATTGCATATCATGAATGTTAAATTTCACAACAAACGTTGTTTCAGATGCTAATAAGTTAATGCAAACATTCAAGAAAGTTGAATACCAACAAGAACTCTTAAAACAGTCCTTCGGAAATGGAAGCAATACCGAACCCTGCTCCAGTGCTCGACAGTCTGATGAGACACCTGGTACTAGTAGTAATAAAGGAAAGCATATGCCGTTCAAGTGGAGTGATAGTTCCATAAAATCATTGTTGGACTATCGTTTAAGGCAAGAGGTTAAATTCAACACGCCTTCATGTAAGAAATCGAAATTACGGGATCAAATAGCTGCTGAAATGAATATAATGGTAAATATAGAAATTTAATAACTACGTACAGACACAACAAAGATAAAAGACTGAAACTGACTGGAGAGTCAAAAATTACTTGGGAGTTCTTCAATATTTTGTTGAAACAAAACAGCCCAGTGCTCCTAGCCAATCCCAGCTATGTACTCCATTGGAAAATAACTCACAGAATACCATAGAAAACCCACAAGTATTGCCAGTATAAACAAAGAAGCTGTCAGTACAAACAACTTGGCTGTTTTGATTAGTTTCTAAGTTTCGTTGTTTTCAAATGAATTATTGTTTTTGTTGTGGAGTTTTCAGATTTTTTTTTGTTTTTTTATTTAATATCATTGAATAAATAGTTCTTGTTGACGAAGTTTCATTTCATTTAATGGAAGTATTGAAGAAAAGAGGTGAAAATACACTTTTTTTTATGAAAATGCTTTTATTCAGAAAATGTGATTTTATGATTTGATATATCTTGTTTTAATTTTGCTGGAATTTTTATGTTCCATCTCCTTGAGGGATGACATTATATTTGTTCCAATGAAATCGTAATTTGGATAAATATTAGTTGTGGCTAACAATTTGAGGGTGGTCAACATTTTATTTTGAATTTACTGAAAAATAAGGTGAGAATCTCGGTGAGAATGATCAACACAGTTTTCATATGCTATATAAGAGAATTCATAATTCCAGTTCTCTTCTGTTTTGCTATTGTTGCAGGAGAAAGAGCATGTGCCACATTGAGGTCATTGATATTTTCAATTTCCTCTAACTCAAATTCCACGGGTATTTTTCCAAATCTAAATACTTTAGGCGTCTAAAAACTCCTTTGAGTCTACCAAAGGCATATGCAATAACAAATCTGGAGCTTCTAAGAGTTTTATTAAAATGTTTCTGGTGCCTTGTCAAATGTCCAGTATCCCTGAAGGGAACCATCAAAAATGTATTCAATGGATAGGCTGATTCTCCCAATAAATGATATTCTTTGGGTAGAATACCCTCTATATGAACAATTTTTCAAATATTGGCGAATTTGAAATGTGCCGAGCCTGGCCATCCACAATAAATGTCCATGAATTTCAATTTGCTATTACATATGCCTTGGATGATCATTGATGTATACCTTTTCTATTTTAAAATTAATTGTCAGTTCTATTTCCTTTTATAGAAATGTGGGTACCATCAATGCACCCAATTACATTGGGAAATGCATATTGCCTTAAATTATTAAATTCTTGAACGCATTTTTTCATGTTTTCCTGTGTGTTTGGCCATACAATATAGTCTCTTCTGAGGTTACAAATTTTTATGAAAGTTTGGATAAAAACTTGGTGACAATGTCCCTTGCTCAATTCAAAACGATCCGATATGCCGCGAAACGACTCTTGGTTGGCCAATATCCATAATGTTACTAATACGGAATCTAGTGGTCTTATTGGTGGCCTCCCAGGAAGATTAATTCTTCCCTCGAAATTCAGCTCCTGGCACAGATTCTAGAAAATATAATGCAATTATAAATTATTTTTTTTTTTCTGCAACAAAGTTAACTCAACAGAAGTCCTATCCAATCTCAAATGGGATCTGAAATCAACATCATCATAATTCCATACAATGTTCTGTACATAGTTCAGAATTTTTAATCTAACTCGTTTATTTCCTGAAATAAACATTATTTCATCCTCGGAACTATCAGAATCAGATGAACTGATCTTACTACAAAATCTAGAAGCAATAACTTCCACAATTTTCGATATATCTTCATATTCTTCATTTGTCAACTTTTGCTAATAATAAATAAAAATAATATAAACAACACAATAATCGACTGTCAGTTGTCATTTGTCAATTCTCTTTTTGCGTTTTTTAATTTACCACTGGTGTCCACTACAGCTCACCACGTCGGTGCAACGGTGACTGACGTCGGTCCACCAATGGTGAATATACGGTGGAAATAAAAACGTGCCTATACCCTCTGTTCAGATTGATCGGTTATACATGGAACATGTAAATCTTGACATATCGGAATGTTGGTACTCTTTATATTCTGAAAAGAAGAAGAAGAGAGTGGATGTCATATTATCTTTTCCGGATCAGTTTGGTGGTAGAATTAGGTGAAGCTACAGGTGTCTAGCCATACAGGTGTTCCTGGTTTTGTTCGGCTGACAAATTCTGAATTTGTTAGGTGATCCTTAGTGGATATTCCGTTCTACCAATCTCACCATCAACCTCAACGTCCTGGCTTTTGATAGAGGCTTATACTGGAAATCTACGACAATTTGGCTTGTGAATACTTCGTCGTCTTTTTTCTACAAGATAAAACCCTTCAAGGAAGGTGAGTTTTCCAACTTTTCTTTTCATCGTTCTCATGCTAGCGGCAGTTTAGGACAGTTATTTATTAAGAAACATTTATAGAGTTGTTCTTGCTCCCGGAAGATTTTCACCCAGGAAATTGTCACGGTTCCTGTTCTGGTTGGTTATCTCCCAAGCTTTGGTTAACCTCCACGACTACATTTTATGGATATTTCTGGTATTATGTCTCCAATAGGGTTAATTCGCCCGAAGTGTTTACCCCATGGTTCAGCCTGATGAACAGCTGATTGCACTCCAATAGGATGAAACTTTCTTCACAGTGTTCGTAAACTCCTTTCACTGATCACTCCAGTCCTGGGTGGTCTAGGAACGAGTTCGGAATCTTCACAGTGGGTATCAAGGTATCTCATATTGAATAATATTATTAGAATCACAAGCCTTATTTATGTGAACTGTTACTCGGAACCATTGAAGATTCGTTCATATTAAAAGTTTGTGTGCTTATTTATGTTTTATTTATTTATTGATTATAGTTTTGAGTATAACATCTAATTAGTCATTATTCGGTTGCTCAACTTTCCAAGTAAGTACTCTTTGACATAGACATTTTAAAAGTTGCCGCACCCCGCCCCGCCCCCTCTTATTTTTTCTAATTTAATTACTATTCAATGATATAATTCTGTTTATAAACGAACCCATAGTGCCAAGCAACGAAGAGCTGCTGTCTGCATTGCCCCTTTTATTCATTTTTCAGAAAATAGGATTGCAACGTGATCAATAACGTTGTGAATGGTAGTGATGACATTTCTATTTGAAAAACATCAATTATCAGAACTGGTATGAAATTACGAATACTCGTTACACAAATTAGTGGTTGCTAACGTAGGATTAACACTGCTAACTGATGAAGAATGAGTTATAGGTATAGTAATAAACAAATAAAATATTTAATTGTCTATTGAATTATTTATGCAATCCGGCCTGTCTTGTAAAGCTGATGGCACCTACACTTATTACTTTCATTTTGTAATCAACTATTAAAATGAAATAATAATAGGTTCCAAGCAACTATTAGTGATTTTAAGAATTAATTAAAAGATTTCAAGAATGAATAAGAATATTTCAAGTCCTTTACTTGGCATACAACGGACATTTTTTTGACAATATATTTTCTTGCTTAACAACCAATCAGTGGATTTGAAATTTTGAAATTCAGCCAATAGAATCGGATCTACAGTGAAAATATAGCTTGTCGCTGTATTTTCACGGTGATAAACCTGCTTAGTTTTGTTTTACTATCTGTCAAGTGAAAATAATAATTTAAATTCTAAACGTCAAATTTATGTGTTTTGATCAGTTATCTTTATTTATCAATATGAGCGATCGTTGGGGACAAATGTCCATTGGTATCATAGATGAGGCCGTGGAAGAGTATTCCGTTGAATACGGCTAGAAGTAAAGCATCAGTTACAAGGTGACACGATTTTTCTTTATTTCAAATCGATATATTGTCGTCCTAAATATAATTCGAGGTATGATTAAAAACCTATAATTTTTTGGAATATCTATTCATTGGCAATCCCAATGCAAGAAAATACAACTCGTCCTGCGGACTCGTTGTATTTTCAGCTTTGGGATTGCAATTCATTAATATTCCAAAAAATTATCGGTAATAATCATACCACTTATTATATTACCCCTGACAATATAAATTTAAAATTGATTCAAGTCTTCAGTGACTCTAGTATATTTTCAGGATCTGTAAATGACAGATTATTTTCGTTAGTTGTCAACATAACATAAAATTTCAAAATACATTGTCGAGACTGCAGTATATAAAGTGGTATAAAAACATAGGAATTTTTATTTCTCATTTTTCACAATGTCTGTATCACGTAGTTGTGTATTAATCTCCCTAAAATTCATTCTAGATTATATTTTCATAGATGAATACATTTCAAATTGCATTCAAATTTTATTGTCTTTTGACAAAACATCTCGAATAGATGTACCTATTTATCGATAAAAATATGATCTCTCATGTATTTACCTCTGATAAAATACTTCTGGTTATAGCAGAAGTCAACATCAACTTCGTAATTTCCAATAGATTACTCTGTATATTTCTATATTTTTTATCTTCGAATCCCTTGCTGAAAGTCTGAAATATCTCAATCTCATGTAAGCAAAAACCTCACTCATCTAAAGTGAAAGAAGTGGTTTGAAAATAAAAAATAATATTCTTTCACATTTCCCACTACATAACAATTTCTCTCCGCACATAATTGAAATAAAGCCGTCACACCAGCGGCTCCGTCAAGAATTCCCATTTTAATTTTATCCTCGCGATGGTGTACTCTCTATGCGCATACATTTCCAAATGGCGGTGACAGCCCGCATTATTTATAACTATACGGCAGCACTAAAACCGATTTAACATTGTAATTTTCATCTAGTCGCGGAGAGTTTTACGAGTAATTAAACAGCTGACGCTGTTGCTGACGTTGCCTGCATATTCGGTAAAATACCGTCTTTTGTAATATATCACGGCCAATGCATCATGTTTCGGAATACTTAAGTCTGTGGGAGAGAAACACGACGGAATCTACTTAACGAAGTGTTAACATGAAAATGGGAGAATGCTATCGTTAATGGAGCGAAAAACACATTTCTAATAAATACTAGAATATAGTAAACAATTATTGAAAATTTAATTTATAAAAACATAAGTATTACAATATAAATTTAATCTGGAGAATTATATTCTTACTAGCGTACCCAGCAGACGTTGTCTATCTAACCCTCCCAATATATTTTTGTTAACGAAGTCGCGAGCAGATGCTGCTTAATTTGCCATAAAAAATAATGATTCCATTCTCTTTACAACCATCTGAATTTTTTTGAATTTCATTTATATTTTTTTGCAATACAAATTCAAAATATCAAGTATAAATGCGAATCTGAATACTACTCTTACTTCGAGAAATTTGAACGGTTTGATGTGAAACAATGAAACCAAAAACTTTTTGAAGGATATACCGATAATACTTTTGTAGATAAGAAACATTGCAATTATTCGAGAGCTGGCGCTGGGGGGCACATCTACTTTAAAAACTCGAAAGGCATTAAAATCGAAATTGGGAAAAAATTATTAACAGCATTCGAAAATATTTAGATGGTAGTTAAGAGAATTGAATTATCTTTTCAACGATGTGTTACTTGACTACAAAAATTTTGTGTTGATGTGCCGCCCCCTCCCCCGGGCCCCCTGTCGAGCAATCATCATATTTTTTATTTTAAAAAGTAGTACCGGTGAAACCCTCGTTTTTTTTCATGTTTCTACGTAGAACCGTTTAAAATTTAAAAGGGGGAGGGGACTATTAAAAGCCGCACTGTATAGAGATAACCGCATTACCCGGCTTGTCCCTGATGGTAAAAAATATGATCTTAGATAATTTCACTGTTTTTGCAGTACGTTCTAGAACCGAAGGCTCTGTTCAGAGTTTTCTCGAATTTTCCAGAAGCTTGAAGAAGTTTTATCTCATATTCTACAAATGGACCATCAGCTATTTACAGATTTAGGTGCCCCATTTTGAAGTAAAATGAAGATATTTTTACGAGTGGCTTCTGGGGATAACATATCGAAAATCGATATACTTTTTTTGTTTGTTCGTGTTTCCTAACCACGGTACGAAACTACGGATGGTGATTCGTTGGGTCGTTTTAAGAAAAAAAGTTACTATGAACAAATGTCCGGAGTTGCTTCTTTTCTGAGATACAGAGGGCGTTGATTTTTTTTACGACCTGTATCTCAGAAACTAAGCAACTCCGGACATTTGTTCACAGGAACTTTTTCTTAAAACAACCTAACGAATCACCCTCTGTAGTTTCGTTACCATAGTTACATAAACTGGAGCTAAAGGTTGGCGTTCCAGTTTTGCTGATACGTAATCTTGATGCACCGAGATTGTGCAATGATACCAAGCTACGTATCACACACAGAGCTGGAGAGGAATATTATTAAGGCCACTATTCGTACTGAAGCAGCTGATGATGAGAGCGTAATCAAAAAACACTAAAGTGAAGTTATAGGAAGTTCAACGGAACGGAAGGCGAAGATTGACTGTTAGTCCTTGAATAAGATTTTGGAAAATCGTAAAATCTCAGAATGAAGATCCGGAAGTCTCTAGAACGTGATGAAAATTGTGAAAGTAAAATTTGCAATTTTCATTTACATTTTTTCAAGCGAAAACTAAAAACTAGACGTTTTTAACTAGGACGTTCTCAAAGCACAATGATTTTAAATATGTTATTTCGTATTTTCTAAGGCGTTATTGATGCCAGAGATACAACACTCAACTTTGGTTTTTCTATGGGCGTCATATGAGATGTTTGCATATTTGAAGAGTATCTTTTCTCTGATAACAACGTATCACACGATATGATCGAATCTTACATGCAGATCAAAGATTTTTAGTTTTTGCTTGTAAAAACACAACTTTGCCCTACTTTAACTAAACTCGTACCACTTACTTGATAACTGAGATTCCTTTGCCCCTGGTGGAGCTTGGAAATCGAGCACCCTGTATAAGATAGATATGGATGCAATGTAAGTAAGGTATTATCCATACTATCAACCTAATCAGCTACTCAAAAAAATTTACTCGTTTGCGTACATAATGAAAAGAGTTCCAGATCCAGACTAATGTATGTCTCAACCCATATTCTGTGAAACCTACACACAAAATACACAAACATTTGAATATTGGTGTGAAATTTTCGGCAAAAATAAATTGGATCACTTTTTCGATACAATTTGTTTGGAGAAATTTCATCTTCCTCATCAATACAGAAATCATCAAAATTGATGATAATCTTAACAACTCAACAACAATTTCCAAACATTGCAACAATTGATAAATCATTGTTTATACATAATTGAAAGAATGTAAACGATTGACTTGAACGAATTTCTCGGTTAATAACCAGTCCATTTAAAAAAAAAATACGTATTTGTTGGAAAGAAGTTGTATCACTGAAATTAGCATGTATCACTCGAAATAAATATAAACTGTTTTGCCATTTTGAAGAGAAAGTTACAGTTTTTGAGTAAACCAAGTTTTTGAGTAAACCAAGGGTTAAAGTTTTCATTGTGCCACCCTGCATTTTTTTTAATTAACGATCCTACGAAGCCTGAAAAAAAATAACAGTATCGTGCAATGAATAGTATTACCATGTGTTTACGTTCTACTCATTCATTACAATATAGCCATAACTACCTGATCGTTCCATAACAAATACTACTTCATGTTTTCAACTGAACTGGGTTAATCTATAAAAATGCTATCCATCACATACCACATTATCATATTTCATGCTGGTTTTGTGTTGCTGTATTGGTAAACCGGAGTTAAATAGAGTTCGGTGGTATTAACCCAACTTCCAATATCTAAAGTTTCGATCAATGGAACAATGGCAATCCCTCTCTTCCTCTACGCCCTGATAACTACCAAACTCACCACAAACAAATTGCAATTCGGAGCGCAAATGGAATAGATAAGTAAAGTTGCAAGTCTAAAACCACATGTTTTCAGAGGGCACGAAGTATACATATCGATTGATTTGAATCCTCTCGGGCAAACCACCTAACATAGAATACCTTTCACACTTTCGAGTAAGTATATGGCTTCTCTATCGATACTGTTTGAATAAAGATGAAAAGTAGTATAAAGGTTTTTAGACTCAACAGGCTGGATATCAGCTCGCCAAGCAGAAATGTATGGGGTGTTCCATTAAGAAAAAATTGTATAGCTGATCGTGGAAAGTGGGGGTGGAAGTTAATAATAATATAAATTCGCGTTCAGATGCCTCACTATATATACTTTTTGACGTATTTTTCCTGAATAAAAACTCATCACAATTCATTAAGACTGGATAGTTTTCATTGGAATGCACTGTATAAGTATCCACAATATTGAGAAATTTTATTTTGCCAGCCCAGATAGATTTTGTAAAAACCTGGCTGATTCCTAGAAAAACGAAGACATTGAAAAATCCAATCTCAGGACTCATGCAAATTTCAAGACGTAAAAATGTTTTTCAACAGTTTGAAAACTTAATTCGACATTTTCAAAAACACAGCCATTATGCTTATTTCTAGTAAACCTTAGGACAAAATAATGTTCAAAGCTTCACAAATTATCCAGACACCCTAAGAAGCGTTTGTTTTTCATGTAAGAAATTTAACTAAAAAGAAATAAGTGTAAATGAATTCAATGATAAATTGTACGAGATGAATTCATTTAGCTCATTTGAATTCAAAGGCCTTCTTGTGATGAAAATGAATAAGGCAATTTGAAGGAAAGTTTTTGTGTTGCGAGAAAGAGTAATTGCTCCCATCAATTCGGCTGAAATGAACGATAATTCGCGTGCTCAAAAAAGAGCGCTTGAAACTGAACAGGCCTTAGCTGAAAAATTATGTGGGAGCTAAAGTTCAATTTTATAAAATGATTTCAGATCTGAGAAAAACAAGGTCGCGCGTTTCCGATGATTTTGTACCCCTTAATTCAATGTACAATAGGGAACGAATCCAAAAGGTAAGACCTCGTTAATCCTTGGCTCGCACAGGTTTAGACTTCTGGTGGCTGCCGTTCGTAGAGGGACGACAGCTGGTAAACGAAAAAAAATCAATTTTGAACAACAACAATTTTAAACTATCCAAAATAACGCTAGTTCAGCAAGAAGCAGCGCTACTTTTTTTATTACCCACATTCCACATCCAAATAGTTTTTGTTAATGAGCCGTGCACCATCGCTTCAAAAACGGCTTTTTTTTAAATAAATCATAGTTCCGCTTTGTTGTTGCTTTGTTGTTAGATTTCGTTCGATGATTTCTTATGGAAGTCACTTACCTGTATGAATTATTATGGTTTCAGTTTCAATAACCATTATTTTTTAAATAACTCCATGGAAAGTATTTTAGGCAAAACGCTTTTTCAATCGTGATAACAAAATCATAGAAAAATAAGTTTTTGGCATATTTGTATATGTATTTGTGTTCGTTCGCCAGATATTCATGAATTTATAATAAAACATGGATTTTCATGAAATATCGGCTACATCGATAAAAAAAAGAGAGTGGTCAGATTACATAACTGTTATTATTCTAATATTTTATTAGCTCAATCCAAATTTGAAAATAATACAATAATTGGTACCTATGCATTTTTGTAAAAGGAGTGAATGATTAGTTTTCAGTTGGATATTATCTACAGATGTTCTGATGTACCCACACTTACCTACAGCTAACGCCATCAGAAACACCTCAAGCAAAAATGTGAATATGATTTGAAAATGCTTCTAAGAGAATACAGTCTTATAGAGTAATTGATGATATATTTTTCGACTTTTGTTAAAAAAAAATCAGTTTGGTTTTGGATGTATTGAAAAAATAAGGTAAAGAGTTATCTGTCATAAAAAATATGACCAAAGATGGCGTAGCAAGCGTTCTTTGAAAATGCTGGGTGTAAAAACTCCTGCATTAAAGAGGAATAGCAATATTTGTAAACTGTACTCGCTAATTCACTAGGAGATTATTTTGTGATTTAGGTTTGAATTGTCTTGTTTTACCGAGGTATTGCATACATTTCCGAAGTAAATATTGGGCTTACTGTGTTTAAAAGTTAATTCCTCATCGAGTGATGTTGTATACAGAAAGTTTTTATTGTTTTACCGAGCTATTGCATACATTTCCGAAGTAAATATTGGGCTTACTGTGTTTAAAAGTTAATCCCTCATCGAGTGATGTTGTATACAGAAAGTTTTCATCTTGGGTATAGTGGTTTCATGAGAGCGAGTTACGAATGCAAGAATTTGGAAACCAGGTTAAAACATTTATTTTACAAATTCTAAGTGGAAATTATAATAACAACTGTATCATATAAAATGTAATGTCAGACTGCCTCTCCGATAGTTCTTTTACCGGGCGTTGAGAAGAAAGCCTCGTCAGCGGAACTGCGGACAATGCCAGAGTCGCATTTGTCAGTGACGTAACTCCTCCCCTCGAAGATGAAAAACTATTTTCCAAAAATCGTTTTTCTTCCATTGGCATGGCAGTAGTTGATGGTTCGGGTTGCGGTGAAGATTTCTTGTTCCATATTGAGTGTTTATATTTGAATGTTATGAACACACATCTGAACAATACGACGATAACATACAGGGGGATTGTCCAGCCATGTACCATAGATGTATTTACAGCCTGCAGGGGTGTAATTCGGCGTGCCTCTTCTCGAAGTTCATGCAGTTTATCCAGGGGGATGTCCTGGATTTTTATTGGTGGCATCGGCTCAATTTCGACAAACTTTGGTATTGCCAAATCTGGTAGCAGTAGGGGCTGTTGATGTGTTTCAGTAGCTTCGTTGCGGTAAGTGTCCGTTGGTATTCTGAACAGGCATCCTGGAGGAACAGCTATTAGGTAGACCCCTATTAGAGTTGCTATATCTGTAGTTCGGCAAGTTGTTTGAACTCGGGTTGGATTCTTGAAGATCCCTATATAATGGGCTTCATCGACTTGTTCGATTATACCAACATCGATTTGTATTGGCATCCGTCGGCATCCTGAAGGGGTGGTGCCAATATTCAGTATTTGGAATACACAATCCATTTTGGTCTCCCCAAGGAGAAGGTCGTTGGATTGACAATAGTAGGTCCCATGGACGTCCATACATGGTGTGGTAGAATATTGAAAGAACACTTCATTCATAGTCAGATAGGGTGCCGGTGGAATAAGGGTAGTTTGTTCAGAGGTTGGGATAGAGTATAGATGGTAATGTGTATATTGATTTGAAAATACTAACGGAAACTTTATTACGAAAACAATTTTGCTTTCTTTCTGGTAGGTGCCCACGTCCAAAATATCATAGTATTTATGGATGTTATTAGATTCAGTACCAAATACTAAATTTCCAGGAAGGTATTGTCGTTTTAGAATTTTGACTATAATTTCTAACTCGTTGATATTTATTATGCTTGAGTGAGCTAGATTCATTTTCGAGAATGTAATGGCATTCTCCAGATCTACAAGTAACTGGGATATAATGAGTAATGATGAGCTAATTTGATCAAAAGCAAATTTTGTCTCTAGTAGATGAGTAAAGTTATATACAAACGTGGATAGATTAGAAGATATTCTATTTATTCGGTCTGTCACGATATCTTCATTTCGTTTGAGTAATTTAATTGTTTCATCAAAAGTTCCTAGTTTGAAGGGTAATTAATATGCCTGGGTTTTTGTCAAGGGGTATTACTTGAACTTCCTGGCTGAGTGTCATCGACAGGAAGGATCTGAAACAAGGGACGTTTTAAGTTTGACTTATGAATCTTTTTACCGTCTGCTGTATTAATTTTGGTGTTTTCATCAGATCTTATTCTAACGATTTTGAATTTGGGAAGAATTTTATTACGCGGAGTTGTTCCCTTATAGCCAATATCACCACTATCATTTCAGGAATGCCGTGGTGACTGAAAAATATAATCAGTTTGTTTGCTATTTCGATACCACTTTTATGGGTAAGAGTGTAAGCCTGAGCGTACTTCGAAAAAGCATCCACTATGGTCAAAAACCTTTGATTTTTTATCTGATAGATATCGATATGGATGATTTCAAATGGTTTCTTTGTGGTCGGTGTAATTGAAAATTTTTGATTTGGGGGATTTCTATCATATTTATTTGTGTGACATATTTCACAATTATTTATATACGATCTGAGATCGATTCCTAATTTGGGCCAAAAGTAGGTTTCCCTGATACGTCTTTCTGTTTCTACAATACCTCGGTGGTTCGTTTTTCCTTCGTGGTATCTTTTCAAAATCTGTTTTTGTTCGTCACTGTTGGTTACGTCTTCTAAAATTTTTGTACATTGGATAAATTTATATGAAGAAGTTTTGAATGTTCTTTGTACTATTTTGGAGAATTTAGGCATGATACTCTCGTTTTCTGAATACAGGGCGTATCGGAATTTCGGGTCTAAATATTCCTTGATAAACGTGATAATATTTTGTTCTAAATTGTCTAAAGATATCTGGGCAATAATTCTTTTTCTTGTGGGGAATACTTGTACAATTTTTGGTAAGGCTGGGGAATGGAATACAGTTACAATTGGTTCTCGTAGTTCTCGTAGTTGTTTTAGCGGGTTTTCCGAAATAGGTATAGTCAGGACGGGGTTTTCTTTACTAGTATGGACGGTATCGGTATCGTCTAGCTCTAGTAAGTCAGGTGGTTCATCAATTTGTCCGACAATTGACTCTGTTTCTTCGTCACTGAGAATGGAATTTTCGTTTCTACTACAAGGGTCAACAGAGGGTTGGAGTTCTCTGTCGATAGTTTTCTCAGTTTCGTTCGCGTGAATTTCAACTCTTGATAGAGCATCCGCGTTGGTATTCAATTTACCACGTTTATATATAATTTCGTAGTCAAACTCCTCGAGTCTGAGCCTCCATCTAACCAGACGGGAGTTTGGCTCCTTCAAGGACATGATCCACTGAAGGGGTTTGTGGTCTGTTAATATTTTGAACTTGCGCCCAAAGAGATAGGGCCTAAAATACCGGGTGGCCCAAACGATCGACAATAGCTCTTTCTCTATTGTCGAGTAATTTTGCTCTGAGTCATTCAGAGTTCGTGACAATTAATAAAAGTAGGGTCGTGAATAATTTTGGCACCCTTTTTTAAGCAAAGAGTTAACGGTTTGGTCAGCTTGGCGAAGTCCTTTATGAAGCGCCTGTAGTAACCCAAGAGGCCTAAGAACCCTTTGATTTGTTTAGTAGTCTTGGGAATAGGGAAATTTTGGATAGCCCTGATCTTGTCGGGGTTTGGTTTGACACCGTTCGTTGTTATAACATGGCCTAGGTACGCTGTTTCGTGCTTCAGAAATTCAGACTTATCCATTTGAATTTTGAAATTGGCCTGCCTCAATTTTTGGAAAACCTTACTCAAACTGTCGATATGTTCTTGTAATGACGTCGAATATATCAAAATGTCATCAAGATATATAAGACATATTTTGTTAATATACTCTTTCAGTATATTATCAAGACATCTCTGGAATGTGGAGGGGGCCCCTTTCAGACCCATCGGCATACGAAGAAATTCGTAGTACCCTCCTTCAACATTGAAGGCTGTTTTTTCAATGTCTGCTGGGTTCATCTGAATTTGGTAAAAAGCCAGACGCTAGGTCCAGAGTCGTAAAGTATTGGCAGCGTCCAATTTTGTCTAGGACATCTGTGATATTAGGGATAGGATACCTATCGTCTACTGTCTTTTCATTCAGTTTAAGATAGTCGATCACTATTCTCCATTTTCTTTTGCCCGAAGCGTCAACCTTCTTTGGCACAATCCAAATAGGTGACGACCATGGGGATTTGCTGGGGCGTATTATATTTTGTTCCAGCATTTTATTTATCTGTGAGGTCACCTCTTGTTTGTGAATGAACGGGTAACGGTATGATTTAGTGTACACCGGCGTCTCATCCTTTAATTTAATTTCATGTTTCACTCCAGTTGTAGACGTAAGTGGTTCACCCTCTATATAAAAAATATCCGAATAATGCCTGCACAATTTTAAAATAATTTCTCTTTCCTCATTATTCATGTGATCAGTTCTAATTAATTGAGTGATATTAGATCGATCAACTTCCTGCAAATTTTCTGTGAAAAATACTTCGAAATGTTGAAATCGTTTCCGTTTATACGTGGAAATACTTGAAGGAAATGAGTTTCGTTGCATCGTAATGGTGTAACTTTAACCGGGTATAGCATTACGAGTTTGATATTATCATTTGTGGGATTATAAATCTCCACCGTGGCTAGACTGTTTTTGACCTTTGTCACCGTTTCTGCAATTTTGCAAGATAGTATTTCTTGACTTGGTATGATTACATCACCGTCTTTATAATCAACTGGAATTTCTGCTGAAATTAGGCTTTGTTTCGGAATAATTTTTTCTAATAAAACAATAGGGTTAGACTGAAAATATTGGATATCGATCATTGAATTTGGCGTGTTGACTACGTTATTGACGAGATCTAAATTGGATTTCAATAGCTTTAGGTTATCAACGCCTAATAATCCGTCAAAGACATTGTGAAATTTATACAAAAAGAATTTTAGTTTTTTATCTGTTTTGAATTCTTCGAAAGCGGGGATATTCATGGCAAATTTATGCTGGGATGAATTAAAACAAGTAGACACAGTGAAAGGTTCTTCGAATATGAATGAACTAAAATATTTTTTGGCTAAATTTGGGTCCAGAAATGATTTAGTCGAACCTGTATCGACCAAAAGTTTCATTGGTGGATATTTTATTTCGATAAAAGGCAATATTCTTTCATTAATATTGTGTGACTCGCATACTATGTTTGATCTTGGAATTCTGTGATTTGGGGAAAATTTTCATGGTCGTTTTGCTCTTCAAATAAATTTCCTAATTCATAACCTACAGCACCTTCTTCTGAGTTATCGTAAGAATCGAGGTGGTCTTCAGGGTATTCGATTTCGGGACATGAATTCTGTTCGGCATTGAATAATTCTTGGGAAGTGAAATTTCGTGTTTGACCATTATTTTGGAAATGATTATGACGTGGTTGTTGCTGTTTCAGTGAACCGTAAGAAATTCCGCTCATTGGCGTTTGTTGATTATTCGGCTGTCTATTTGGTGGGTTTTTCCAGACATTTTGCGAGCGACCAAATACCTGTGTGTTTGTTGGGAATCTTTGAGGTGGACGGGTGGTTGGTTGTATCGGTATAGGTACACTGGGAAAATTTGAAAGTTGGGGGACGTTTCGACGGAAGTGCCGGTTAAAATTGGGATTGAAATTTGGGTTGAACTGAATAGGTTTCGGATAATTTTGATGAGCTGGGCGTTGCATTAAATTTGGGCGGTTGTTATGGTTATTTTGAAATTTGACAGAGTTATTTCTGGAATTCTGCAGATTGTATATATTGATTTCATCATTCATTATTGTCAAGGCTTGTGGTAGAGTTACAGGGTTTCGGGCTCTAACTCTAGCACTAAGTGGGTCCCTCAAACCAGTGAGAAACACTCTTAAAGTTTGATCAGTAAATAGATTTCTGTGACTCACCCTTTCAATTTCTGTTAGGATGTGTAAGTCAATGTAATTACAAATTGTATTCAACATGTGAATGCAATTAGAATAGAATTGATGTGGGGTTTCTTGTCCTTGTCTCAATGCCATTAGATTCTGTATCAATGTATTGAGATCTCTTTGATCACCAAAATTTTGAAGTAGGGTAGCTCTTATTTCCACCCAATTAGAAGCATTATAAATATTAACTGTTTCTTGTGCTGGGCCTTTCAATTTTGAAAATATTGTATTCAGTATCAAAATATTTTGTGGACAATTAGGTTCAACTTCATTGTAATAAGTATCAACGATTTGTGAAATTGTTTTTATAAACCTAGACAAGCTGGTTGGGTTACCATCGTATTCCGGGATGGTTTTCAATAGATCGGAACTAATAACTGGAATTTGCACTGGGGGCATTTTGAATTTATTTACGAACTCTAGTAAATTATATTCTATGCTAATATATATTTATATATAATTATGTATATCTATGTTATATGTGTTCAATTAATTTGTGAGTGAAATATTTTCAGGAAAGGAACTCTGTGGATTCAGAGGAGTCTGACAATGAATGAAAATATACTCACAATAAAATAACCAATACCATACTGGTTGTAGTTGTGGCTTCCTGGTCTGCTTCTTGATTCTCTTCTTAAGTATGAACCGCTTGATCCTCGATGGACGGTGGTTCGCAAATCTGAATTAACAGTAGAAACTGCAGAAGTGAATTTTCGATAAATCCACAACTTCCAGATCCCTATCGACTGCGCCAGTTACGAATGCAAGAATTTGGAAACCAGGTTAAAACATTTATTTTACAAATTCGAAGTGAAAATTATAATAACAACTGTATCATATAAAATGTAATGTCAGACTGCCTCTCCGATAGTTCTTTTACCGGGCGTTGAGAAGAAAGCCTCGTTACCGGAACTGCGGACAATGCCAGAGTCGCATTTGTCAGTGACGTAACTAGCGTAATGAATAGCTTGCTATATGTTAAGAGATCATTACAATTTCTCTTCTGAGGAAGGGATATCTACGTGTGCTGTTATCGGTGTGCCGCATTGCCACGTGGTCCGTTAATGCGTCGGGTGGGGTAACAGGAGAGGCGCACAGTGGTGCGTCTCTCTTGTTTATGTGGTATTATCATATCATTGCGTTCCTTGTTGCTCGCGTAGATTCCTGTACCCCAGATGAAAAGTTTCCGATACTGTATAGGTCATTCACGTTAAGATAAGCATGACGTCATGTTTGCTAATTTTGTATATCCGACATAACACCGTTAAAATTCTCAATGAAATGCGTTCAATAACCATGAATGAACTTTGACTAGTTTAATCGCTATTGAACGCATTTCATTGGGAATTGACGTTGTTATGTCGAATATACAAAATTATTAAACATGACGTCAAGCTCATCTTAACGTGAATAACCCATAAATTACTTCACAAACGCTTTCGTATGCCTTTCATTTCCAAAAGATTTTGGCGCGAAAAACGCCCTTTTGTGCTAATGACAGCAAGTGCTGATACTTTTAATTTAGACAGTGGTTGACCGATTTCAGTTGTCACCGACTGGTGCCATAAGCGTTGCCAATACTAGCAAAAACGCTCAAACTGTAAAAAATAGGGTATTAGACAGTGTTCAAGCACGTAATGATATTTTTAGTTTAGACAGTGGTTGGCAGATGTCAGTTGTCACCGGATGGTGCCATGCAGCGTTGCCAATGCTAGCGGAAACGCTCAAATTGTAAATGATAGGGTATTAGAGTGTTTGTTCATCACGAATGTTATGGTGCAAATATTAGGTATAGAATATATCAAAGTAAACGTTAAACGAACCTAAATGAAAAGAAAGATTATCAAATTGACAAACGGTCGGTGTATTGTGAGGCCATCTATTTTGAAATAGTCAAAGCTGATATATCAACTCGACTACCTCTCAGAAAAGCAATGAAATAGATATTTTAAAATTACTTGGTATTGCTTGCTGGATAAATATTTTTTCTCTCCCCGGAAATAGGCAACACTTTTGTTATTTTGAGTAACTACAACAAATTTTATTTCTAAGCTATATACCATAAAGGAAAAATTGGTAGATTTGAATGTAAATTTGAAAGTTCGTTTTTCTGGAGGAGTAATGATGCAACCCGTGATGAAACCCTATTTATTGGAATAATATGGAAATTAAAAGCCAAGGGTTCTATTCAAATATGCCAATTTTTTTGGGTTTACAGAACTGTTGACAGATTGATGTCATACAGGGTGTTTTCGAAATTGGAACGATTAATAAAATGGGTCAGTTTTGGCCCTGGAGGCCAATGAAAACTTTCATTTGTTGTTGGTTGTTAAACAACACGAAACGATATTCTGGATAATAACCACTATTCTGAGTAATGTGAGTGATTTACGTAGGCTAGCCCACGCGTAGATTAATTTCCTTGTGGTACCATTGTTTCATCCTAGATCACATAGTCCATACAGAGTGTTCTTTTTAAAAGAAAGCGAAAATTATATTCGAAAAGCACCTTACCTATACTGAAAAGTAGTGTTCGACCATCCCGTATAATTTCAAGGCATGATAAAAAATAGGAAATATAACAAATCTGCCTATGAAATGGCCTAAAAAAGATTTTCTTTCCCAATCTATTATTCTAACGGCATTTGAATGATGAGGGACATCTTCTGCCACCTTTCATGAATGGGCTATAAGAGGAATTACAAGACTATACAATTTAGAAGGTAATGAACTTAAACATGTTTTGATATTGTTACTAGAAGCTGTGCTAAACTCTAAATTAACGAATAAATACAATGAAGAAGATAATTTTACATGATGAAGAGTTCCAGACGTTGACATTAAAAAACTTGTCAGACTTCTTTGAATTTTACAATCGCGTCAATATACATCACAAAAATAGAGCAAATGTGCAAATTACAAGAACTTTTCTATCAATTCTTGATATGCCTATTCAAGTCATCAAGCTGTGAGTTTGGCAATTCAAAAAGTGCGTGTATCATTATAACAATCATTGCGCAAAATGTAGGCTATCAGCATATAGAGAGGAGCCAATATATGGCTAGACATGTGACGGATTTTGCCAACACCCTTTACAATCCTGAACCAAATTATCGAAGACTCAAATTGACTGGACGTACATAAAAGTACCCACAACTCTGACTTTTCAAGTATTACGTCAATCATACTGTGTACACAAGTTATATCATTTCTTGAAACCTGATGCACTGATTGTTGATCATAGATGTCCACGGTACTCACCTCGCTGATTGAAATAATCATGCGGCAATGTTGAGACTTGAGTATGAACGAGATTTGATGGGTCTGAGAAACTGGTTCCAAGAAAGTAATATCTTCATATTAGATGGCGATACCGTGACTCACAGAACTTCTTGGCTGACTTAGGTATGATAGTAAAAATGCCAGTAGCATTTGGTGATGGACAGCATCAGCATACAACCGAAGAGGCAAATTCACCTAGACTGGTTACGAAAACAAGATGGATTGTAGAAGCTTGAAACGGCCATATAAAGAATATGTTCAAATTCTTCAGAGATACTGTATAAATTGCACAAGTTCTGCATACACGAGACTAACTATATCAGAATAGCATGTGATATAATCAAGGAGTATCATGAACCGTTTAAAATGGACGGAGCCAATGCTGAGCTAGCTCAGATAATATTAAAACGTGCCAATGAAATGATTGAATTCTCAGTTTGGAGTACTTACTAGAATTTACATTCGGAATTTTCAAACTATCTCCATCTTATGTACAAGATGATATACATTTGAATTCGACGTGCGTATTAATATTCCAGGTCCATGAGGATGGAAGTGAAACCTCGTCATCGAAATACTAGCAAATACCAACTGTGGATCAAATACAATGTCAATTTGGAAGGTGTGCCAATTATTCAGGGGTACTACTGTAGGTGCAAATAAGGAAGTCGTACATTGGGTACATGTTCGCTTGTAGCTAGCATACTTTGGTATCTTTGCTATGCACGTCATGCCGCCATCCTTCATGCCTTCGACGGAAATACTTCATACTGTATCTGATGATGCAGAGAGGCATAATTATGAAGAGTCTATGATTGTGTGTACTGATATATATGTTTATATTCATATGTTCTCAGATAGAACACCCTGAAAATTATTAAACGAATGATTAGGGTGCATTCATTAATAGCAGTTTCAGTAGGTACGTTAAATGTAACAAATAAAATATATTGACTTATAGCCTATTATTTTCTCCATATTAAATTGATGCCAAATGTGAAAATGGAGCCTTGGTTGACGCGCTAGGAGAAGTTTCTCCGCCACACTTCTTGAGCATGAATAAAATAATCGGATATATTTACGTTCTCATTCGACACAACACTATTAAAATGTAATACAGCACTTTTTGTTATATACTTCTTGAGTTTCATCATCCACTTGAAGTATTAATTTGACCATAATAGATGGAACACACTGTATAATCGGCCACCTGTTATAACACCAATGAACAATATTTCTAATGGTATCTCATATTAATGAATGTTTAGATCTTGATTACTCAGAATAGTGTAAATAATTCAGCATAACGGTTTTTATAAAAGTGGAGAAAAATGAGAGTTTAGTCAAAACTAGACTATAGAAAAAGTTGTGCCATTGAACTGTTTGTTTGGAATGACTTGAAGTATAATATATTAAAAATTCAGCCAATTCGACACTGGTCCAATTCCCCTATGAAAATGTGCGGTATACTTTTATAAAATCGCTTTCAGTTACCTTTGTTTGGGAGGCTCTAAAACTTTTTCATTACAGGTAATTACTGCACTACTTTCATTAGGTGTACAAAAAATGACTAGTTGTTTCCCCCTCGTTTATTTTTCACAAATATGTACATATGAAACCCAGGACAATTATTATTATGTGTTTATTTTAATATGAATGATCATTTTGTCGTAGTAGTTAGTATTCAATCTTCGAATCTCACTTCTGGTCAAATTATGACCAAGTTAGGGTTTTCTACATATGTATATCCACGGTGAACTACCCTGTCATGGGCGAAAGCTCTTCCGTGATGTTTTTCGTACAACAACTTCCATAGAAGCGCCACTGAATTGAAGGAGTTGTGGATACACTGGCAATCTTTCGCATTCATATGCTCCTGCAGTGTTGTCACATAATACGATTGCTGAGTGCAGAAAAGAAGAGAGTCGATGATGATCATTGTAAATTTGTTCTTGATTTGTCAACTTTCATGGTGCAATGTTGTGTTCTGGAAAAGTCATTCATTTTTGCAAGTTTCAATAGAGCTTCATGCCAAAAGATCATTTCAAACCACCAGCTTTAGTTCCAGTTTTGATGACGAAAGAATGGAATCTGGCTGATAACTCTACATCTAGGGGCAGCGCGTTTCTACACTTATAAAATGTAATTTTTGGGGTCCAAATTCCCAAATTTCACTTAGTTTTCATGGTGGGGTTAGCACACTGTATAAGTTTCGGTAAGTGATCGAAGTTCACCCTGTAAATCCCGAATAATGCAAACAAATGAATTTGGTACAATGTATCAGTAACTTATTCCACGTGTAAAAGATAAAAGACGGAGTCCACTGACGCACTAAGCACCCAGTGAATAATGTCATTATTATCTAATTTCTGTTGAACATCGCGAAATAATCAAAATCAGATGATATATTTATCATGTAAATCACGTACCTACCATGCTGTTACTGTTAGTATAATCCGAAGTGAATATTTCAATAATTTCGGAAATGACCAGGATCATAATTATGAATCCCTATACTCTCGACATTCTTGGGAAATATGTGTACGAACACGTTAAAACAAATTTGCAACTGTCTAGAATATGGCACGTAATGCGAAACTACGTGCTTACATGCAAACAGTAAATTCCAATTTTCAAACTGGAATAACTTCCATAGCACACAAGCTCGACAAACCCTCGATTAGGTTGCAAATAATAAATGATCACATTTCTAGGATAATCCTGACTTATTGCATAATGTCCTTTGTATCACTTTTACCTTTGTGTTTCTGCGGTACATGAACATTCCCAAGTCATAGTTCTCAGTCATCTATCTCAGAGTCAATGACTGAAAAATTAGAAAACACTCATCAAATTTAATATCAGAATCTACAGTGAACACCATATTTTGAGATTCAAAGACTTCTAAAATGTTTGATTCGCCTACCTTACTGGAACATAAGGTAAACCCACCAAAAGATGAATGACACCATTAAGGAAACAAAAGGAAATATCTGAAATATGCCGTATGTCTTCATTACATTTGAAAAATTGATTTATTACGAGATGTCCAGAGGTTTGTTCAAATTTCCTATATCATAATGTCAATTTAACTAAAAACTACAATGTATGATGAATTTCTGACTGTTGGTCCTCTTTCATTTTCAGAACAGTCAAGAATCAGAAACATTCCCTCGTAACACCATAACGCAGGTGTTACAACAACTTGTTCCAGTCAACCACTTCAATCAAAAACCGAATTGATTCCTCTAGAAGATTCCACTTTACTGAGAAGGATTGATTACCGTATGTAAAATAGTTTGTTTCGAAATGTTGCTGTTCATGATCTGCCAGTCAACTCTTTGGACACTTCCACTAGCCACGTTGAACAACATATGAGTAAATTTGGTGAACATTTGCTATATGAATAGCATTTTACAAGCGTTATTTATGATAATTTTTTTTAGAGAAGACATAATAACCAACAATAATAATATTGCCCCATTATTCTTGGAACTGCGAAACGTTTGTTCAAACAGCTTCAATTATACGAAACGGTGTCTTCTTTTCTCCGTATGATTAAACGCAGTCTTTCGACTCAACTAGTTTTTCGTCAGGACAAGACAATTTAGAATTTTTAGGATTCCTGCTGAGTACACTTCGTGAACAGGAGAATAATTCAGTCAATATTTCTGATGAAAAATCACAACCTATCACTTGACTTTTTGGAATTAGACCTCGCGTTTCACAATCTTTCAGAAATCCTGTCCGTGCAGAATCTCCTCATTCATTATCTGAGACCAGAATACCTAACAGGTGATAGACAACTTTACTGTCAAATATGCGCCAAAACAACCGACAGCCATATATACTTAGAGTATAGTTGAAGCACCTGTAACTCTGAAGCTCTTCAGTTATAACTCAGCAACTCAAAGATGTGTTAAACTATTTCAACGAGTCAAGCTAGAAAAATACCCCAATCTAGCCGACTGCCGTTACAAGCTTTACACAGACATTTTTCACTGTGGTTCTGGAGTTGGTTGTGGTCACTACTTCACCTTAGCCAAAGATAGAACGGACTGGTACAAATTTATGGATAAATAAAATATCTTCTTTCGAATTAGACCTTAGAGCCTCTGGTGACACCATATACATCTTATTTTACCGCAGAGCAGATTTTCACATTTAGTCGGATTTCTTCAGAAGTTGTCAACTAATAATGAACTCTTCAGATGACGTGGTGTAGCAGGTTTTTCCGGGTATCCCTGCAGCTGTGAAAGCGAATTTGCTATCAAAATCATTTAAGCCGCCCCGGAGCGCAGAATAATTATTTTGATGTTTTTTGTTATTCTTGTTGGTATATTGAATAAAATTTGGTGTTATTACAAACTAAAATGAGAAAATATTATTTTAATTATATTCATCATCAGTACCTGAAGGTGACACCTCAAAAATTAAATGGACCAATTGATCATCATTAGCTCCTGCTAAGTACACATACCGATTTGCTGCTCTTTTCAGTAAATAATTTAACAGTTCTGGGGTTCATGTACAAGAAGGTTTCGTTTGCCTTAAAAACTCTCAAGTCTTCAATGCATTAAGGAGATCTCTTTCTAGAATATAGAACCATAACTCTTTGATCTGCTATCCCTGATTTTGATGTCTCTCCTATAATAAGTTTCTAGGAAATAAAAAATACATAAATATAACAATAGTACTACGCCAAAACAATTTATTTAAAAAAACGAATTGAATACCACTTTATGAATTTGAAATAACCAAAAAATAAGAAGCTACAACGCAGAGAATGTAAGGGTTCACAGTTTCTATATAGGGATTCCTGAAATTGAGTATCCCACTCTAGACAAATAAAATAACCGAATGGAAAAAATAATTCATTTTGCCTCTCCATCAAATCTAAAATTACAAAACTTTGAAGGACAACCATGTCACAACCATCAAATCACATAGTTTAAAATTAAGTACTTATGTATTTTTCAAGGAAACAAAAACAAGCAGATAGTCGATAATGGGTATATTATCTGTATTATTTGAGACAATCTGAATAACTGATAACCTTCCATAGAACATGTGGTTGGACATTTAGATTAGCCTAATAAACGAAAATTCGCCCAGGAAAATGTATTCAATGCACGGTTTATACGTCAGAATATCCGATAAACCTTGTCCCAGTTCCGCCTATCGCAGAACAGTCGAGTTGGGCTTTTGTGCAAACACGTCGTTTGGAATTACAGTGTGTAAGCTTCGCGAATTTCGGACTTACAGCTTGCTCTTCCGTTGCAGTTGGGGAATTCGGTTTTGTCAAGACCTCGAATCACTAACTACTCCTCTGAAATTCGATATAATAAGCATGGTTCTGTCTTCGTCGTTTGGATCGTCTGCATAAAGAGAGATATTACGGTATTGAAACACAGATTCAACATCAATAATCTTATATATTTGAACGAGAAATTCTTGTATATTAGAAAACATACATTTTTCAACCGATTAGAATTTTTTTTTTCATTGTTTATATATTCAAGAAGTCCAATGGGACACCAAATAAATCTTTATTTTCAGAACCAAGTATTCTCATTTTTAAAGGTCAAACAGTTAAAAAAAGAATTTTAGATTTTTTTAAAAGAAATCTGACTACACCACTGGAATCGCGACATTTTCAAGTGGTTTATATTAAAATTAGGTTGAAATGCGTCAATTAATGAAAAAGTAATAAGGGAATGAAATTTGAAAAATATGCCGTAAACCAACACACCAATTCAATTTTAGAACTATTATCAGATCTCTGACTACACCACTGGATTCAGGAAGCCTCAAAATATCATTGTTGTTGTTGTAGATAAACGGGGAATTTACATGTCTTTGTGTATAAGTGGCATTACTCGGGTACTAGTGGGGAATTAGGGGTATTACTCGGGTATCAGTTGGGAATTAGGGGAATTACTTGATAGGGGAATTACTTGAAAATGATTGGGTATTACAGCTATTACTGGTGTATTACTCAGGTTTTAGAGGAATTAGTTAGGAATTATTGGGCATTACACGGGAAAGTGAGGTATTACTCGAGCATTACATGGGCATTACAGGAATTATTTGGAAGTGAGAGAACAATTACTGCACAATAATAATCGGTGAAGGGCAAAAAAAAGGTCGTTCGACTTGTATTTGACAACAAACCTAACATTAAGACACGATTTTATATTTTTCTGACGGGCATAACTGGCATTACTTAAGGGGTATTATTCGGGAATTACTGAGTATTACTCGGGAATTACTGAGTATTACTCGGGAATTACTTGGGTATTAGAGGCATTACTTACGATTTTTGGGAATTATAGTACACAATATTCTCAGCGGTTTCCCCCTCGTTGATAAATAAAAAGAGTTAAAGATTATGAGATGAAATGATATTTCCTGAAACTCCATGAACATACTTTTCAAATTTTATTATCCCATAATTTTTTCATTTATAAACAGATTTTGATGAAATTCTGACCAGTGATATATCGAGACTTCCTGAATACAGTGGTGTATTCCTAATTTTGATGAAAGTTCTGAAATTGAATTGGTGAATGGATTAAACGACATATTTTTCAAATTTCATTCCCCTATAACTTCCTTATTAATTTATTCACGACTTTCAAAGATGTTCAACAGCAGATTTGTGAAGGCAAAAAATGATAAACTTTACGATTTTAGTTCGAAAATATGAATAGGAAATTCATAAAATCTTTTGTGGAATCATCTGCGACTGAAAGACAAACTTTAGTCGCTATTTTCCATCGTTCTTTCCTTTTCAGTTAAAGTCTTTTCACAATATCTATCAGATGTAGTTCAATGTCCAGCGTGGCTTGTGCCGGGGAAGTAGTTGTTTTCTGTTAGATATTACAAATAAGTCACATTTTTCATTTTTAAATTTTCATGGAGAATGTTCCCCTTTTCAAGATAAACTTTACATTTTGGCATCACAGCATGGGTTTCGATGTTCAATATATGGAAAATATGTCAGTTTTGGAAGTTATTAAATTAAATTAAGAGCAATGTTGCCACTTTGTATTTTTTTTAATAATTGATGAAAACAATACATCAGATAACTTATTCTAGAACGACAAAAATTAAAGTGTACTACTACATTACTCATTTCTGAGCATTGGAACGAATTTTAATATGTTTTCAGGATTAGCCCAAATTCAAATCAAAAGCATTACTTTTTCAGATTTTTCACCTTGAAAAATTCGTATAGTTAGCCCAGAAAATGATGATTTATTCATGAAATTTGGTGTACTAGCGAACTTTTTGAATGTCAACCTAATAAAAAAATATATTCCAATCGTTTGAAAAATGTAAATTTTATAAGGGTGCTTCCATTTTAAATGAGTCACACTGTATATATTTTGTATCTCGGAAACTCTTTGCTTTTTAAGTTCATCTATATAGGCGCCTTTCCTAAAAAACGCGATTTTTCACAGAGAACATTTTTCAAATCCAAGAACGAATAATTTTTGGCGAATGATCATATGTTCCTTCGGCATATTATAGATTGAAAACCACCAAAACACTAAAGAAGAGATGTTTTCAAGAATAATAAAAGCCCTTGGGCCGTTAGAATAGTCTTCACAAGTTTTGGTGGAACATTTGTTGTAAAAATGCCTGTTCCTTAAAACCAGACTTCATCTAGTAAGCGACCGCCCCTTCAATAGAGCACTGTCAGTGACGTAATTTGACAATTGTCAAACATTCGATGGGGGGACAAACAAAGACATTTTCCATAATACTACGCGTGTCCTTTTTGTGGATTTTCTGCGAAAAAAATTCTAAAAACACGTTATTGGCATTTTAGTATTTGAGTATTAATTCATTGTGTATAGTCTGAATTGAGTGCATACGTCTATAGAGGTTTAGTTCGAAAATATGAATAGGAAATTCATAAAATCTATTGTGGAATCATCTGCGACTGAAAGACAAACTTTAGTCGCTATTTTCCATCGTTCAAGATAACCTCTTGGGAGGTATTCATGTTGAAAAGGGGAACATGGATTTTCCAATTCAAAAATACGTTGTTATGATGTTATGATACAAACAGTTTTCTCTTTTAGATTTGAGGACATAAATCATGCAGACTTGTGCTGTTATGGGTCGTTATAACCGACCTGATCCAGAGCAGCACGTGAAAAAAGCAGGGACAGGTAGAAACTGCTGGAGTACAGAGACATACCAGTCAGATCGTTCCGAACATCCGGACCATGTACCTATCCAAAAAACGAAGAACAAAAAAAACGCTGGGAATTTACAGTTAACATTGAATTCAACATTGGACGATGTTATGAAAGACGGAAAGTTTTGTATCACTAGTAGATATTCATTGTCAAAGATTGCAAAACTAACAGCGAAGTTTGTCCCCCATCAGCTGATCACCGCCATGTTGTGACGTCAGCTGACAGTGATCTATTTATGTCATGACAGCAATGATTGTTCAGTACTGTTGACACAATATATAGATTCGGGAAAGTTTCATCTTTCAAATAACTGTTTTAATGAAGCTGATTATTATTGAGTATTTATATATTATTGTCGTTGATTTATCTTTTTATCTTTTTATCTTACCAAAAAAACACTCGAACTTTTCTTTTATTGAATAAATTTCTTTCAGCTCAAAATTTTTCCATCAGTAATTTTACTCGAAAAATTAACATTGGACAAATTATAATCTAATTCGGGATTCTGTGAAAAAAAATCCACCACCGTGAATTCGACTTTCTTCAACCGTGGTCTTGTTGAAACGGATCGATATATTCACATTTACATTTCGTCGACGTAAAGTAGCTTTTTCACGAAGGCCTCTTTCGTGTCAAAAACAAATGCACCAAGATTATGACGCACGATGAAATCATACAACGTTCTAACGTCACTTTCCTCGGTAAGAGCAAGTAAGTAATTGCATTGTTATTTCTTATCGAGCAAACTGTGTGCTGAACAATCTCAAAAGGGTTGATATCTGGGTAATCATTATTTTTTTTATGAGTGTTGAAAAAAGAACCATTTTTATGTGACATTTTCGTTGAGCAACACAACAAGTCACGGCCCGTGTGTAATAAATATTGGCCCAATCAGCGACAAGCCGATTAGTTATACACGATAAAAGTAATGAGAGAATGTTCTTTGGATCAGTAAAGCAAATGCTCGTGGCTCATTTGGATAAAATCCTGAAATCATCGGATCTGAATATCACACATACTCGCTGCCGAGGGAGAAGAGGTGATTGTCGAAGACCTGAAGGAGCTCTGAATTGCAAAATATGGAGTGACGTCATTAGGAAACGCGCACCGCCAGGAAAATCTACCAGGTTCTGACAGACAAAATCATAAAAGTGGAATACCTTCACAAGAACGTGAGGATCGTCGACAATGTTCTTGTTAAGAGGAAATCAAGAGAAGCAACTGAGTAATCACCCATCACCCATCAATTCCAGACCTCTTGGAGGATTATGGATAAAATCCAAGATATGAAATTACCAAGAAGTTTTCACTTTTTATTAATTTCGTCTATGAATATGAGATTGATATCATGCTATCGTGCACGACGAAGCTCTTACAGGGTTACAAGCTAAGAATCAGAAGATTCACCACCATACGGAAAGATAGACCTAAGCCAGGAGAGGGGCCGTCATCCTCGTAGGGACAAGTATACCGCATGTATTTTGTCCCAGAGGCAGAGTTCTATAGAACATGTAGGCATACAATTCAAAAATGGGACGAACATATTTTCGGTATCAATAACCCTAGGAATATAACGTCTGCCTTGGATCTGGACAACCTTTTGCTGACGTCTGAGAGGATGCAAAGCAAAGTACTTCGTATCATCACACACAATGATAGATAATATTAATACATTCGAAGAATTTCCGAAACAGATTTCTACTAAATTCTTCAGGTACCACTTTCAGAGAGGCTTTACAACAATTAGAGATTTTTTCTGATTTTTCCCGTTACTGAATAAAATAAAATATATAATACAAACCCAAACAGTGCTAACGATGCTACTAATTTGTGGATATGTCCAAATAAATATTTACTTACATATTTTTTTAAATATATTTCCGATATAAAATTTTCTTACCGCATCCCCCACGTGCTTGAATTAATTGCGGGAAATTTGTCTCGTTTCTTTAAAAATTCATGTACTCAAAACAATTCCGGCAATAACTCATGCTTTAGGGAGATTATAAGTGAAAATCCAAACAGCGAGGTGCCCTATTCTCAAATGTCGACTACCCTATGTCGCATGCAACAAAATATTTCTGGACCAAGCATTAAAAAGATATAGAGATATTTTGTTGCATGCGACATAGGGTAGTAGATATTTGAGAATCGGGCCCCAGGAATGGTTATGTTTTAGACCGGCTTTTAACGATTTTTCAGAAACTACGAAATTCTCGATAAAGCACTTTACACTTTGCCATGTAAATAGCCGTGACCCCTTTATGACTTAGAGAGAGGGAAAATTACCCACTACCCGACTCTAGGACACACAGGTCACAAAACCCACACAATGTTGACATGAAACTACCTTCTACCCGTACTCTGTAAGTGATAGTTTCTGTCAACTTTTACTCATATTTATATAAATTCCGTGTCACGATGTTTGTACGAGTTAAACTCGGAAATTACCAATCTTGATAAAATTTCGAGCACTGTGTGTAATTTGGTTCAGCTTGAGAGATAGGATAGCTTTATATCGATGAATGACCTCTAGATTGTTCTAGAATGCGATTATGAAAAATGTTAGAATGAACCATAACAGAAGCTCCGGAAGTCTCTAGAACGTACTGAAAATACCCTAGTGAGTTCTTGAAAAAACAAGGAAGGCGAGGTGGTGGAACTCCGAGAATACTATGAAAAAAAAATGCAAAATGTTCTCAAAGCTTCGGGAAAGTTCAAAAAAATCCGAGATCGCCGTGTAATGAACCTGAACAGAGTCTCTGAAAGATCATATAATTTTACCCGGGACACGATGGGTGTTGCAGCTACAAGATATAAAATATATATATGCTGCTTTATCCTGATAAGTCACCCTAAAAATGTTTTATTGCAAATTTGAGAACTTTTATATTACAACTAGCTTCTGCCCGAGACTTCGCCATAAAATGACAATATTAACAATCAATCGGTGAATAAAAAATTAATACACCAGAAAAAAATGTTTGAAAAAGTCCATGAATAATTGACGCTGTTTTGTTATTCATTCTGTTCAACGTTCGTGCAAGAAAACGGTTGCCAGGTCCGCCATTTCTACGACGCTCACCTAAGGCTCACGACGCAAACTTCACTATCATGAGTAATAGCTCGTTGAAAATATATTACTGGATATTGGATATCGAAATCACCCTGCATCATTTTCTTTAAAAAATCGACATTTTCCATCACAAGATCTCGACATCTAATCCCGCACTCGAAACCGAATTATTCTACGGTAACGAATTAATCCTGTTTCTCCACCGAATGGATTGAAGCGTCGGGGATGATGCCGCACATCCTCCTCTTCCCCATTTCGGAGATTCCGAACAGAGACGACGGAGATTGGACTCCGGCGACCTACGTCTGCGATATCGAGCGCCGCGCCGCCGGAAAGCTCGCAGCTTTCGAGACATCTAGGCTCCTATGGAAATTGGACGATTGACTCCTTCCGACACATGAGAGGGGTTTCTCGACGTATTTTTCGTTCGTTTTACCCTTTTTCTGGTTTCGATCCGAAGAAAATGTAAGTTTATTAGGAAATGTATTAATTTTACCATTTTTAGTTATTTAATATTTTCAGGTGGGTATTGCATTTTTTTCGCAATTATGAGAATACAACTCATCTTGAAATTAGCCAATAGCGACTGTGAATTTCACGTACCATCCTCACCATTGTGGAATCTTGTTGTAGACAGCATCCTTACAGACCTAAACCGAAGAGGAATATATGCCCAGGGCTATGCGATATCGGAATAATGGTTAATGGGAATTATATGTGGGTCTGCATGGATCTGATGCATATGAGGAAGATCTTCAAAGTCAACCCACAAAAAACCACGATCGTTCCTTTCACTAGGAAGAGAAACCTAGAGACCAACAGAGCTCTTCGAATCTTTGGTGAAAGCTTGCAGATGTCAAGAGAGACAAAATATACGAAAGAACAAGGACATCAGTAATGATGGCCAGACGCTCCACTGGCATAACTTGGGGACCCAAACAATCTCTTAAGCTATACATAGTGAGGCTCTCGATCACGTATAGAGCCCTGGTGTGGTTGCCAAAGGTTAACAAGTGACAACTAGGGAAAGGCTGGTTAGTTTACAACGATTGGCCATGCTCAGGGTCACTGGTGCTATATGTCCAGCACATCTACGATTGGTCTGGAGGTGATATTGAACCTTCCTCTTCTGCATTTGCATATTGCAGCGGAGGCGCGGATAGAAGCCTTCAAACTGAAGTGCCTGGGCAAATAGAGGGGCAATAATCTAGGCCAATCCAATATAATGGAGGTTATAAGATGACTTCAGACAAAATGACTCCAACTAACTCCTTTGATCGAACATACACTACCATGAGCATCTCAATTTATTTCAAGCCCAGGTAATAGGTATTTCTCATAGTCATTCTCTCCTAAAGTCAGCGACCTAAGAGAACGAAACAAGTTGAAAATTGTCTGGGCACTAGGTCACAGGAGCATCCACGGAAATGAATACGAAAATTCACTAGCAAAAGCGGGTACAGCAACAATTCTCATCGGACCGGAACCATCTTGCGGAATCCCGTTTGGGGACATTAAGCAGGACACGAAAAAAACCCGTGTGAAGTAAGCGGCCACTTCGACAATCATCAGAAATTCAACTTTTTTGTTGTTAATGTTGTTAATTACATCAACCGGCTGCCACTTTACGAGCAACCCTCAGAAGTCTTCGTGAGACTTGTGCGAGCTAGGGAAGATACAGCCCTTACCTTTTAACCCAAGAACGAGGTCGGTGACGGCGCGACGATTCGAACCCGGGTACCTTGGCATAGCAAGCGAGAACACTTCCTGCGCGCCACCAAGACTCATTCAAGACTAAATTGAATGATTCGATTATGAAGAAGACAAATATGGATTCACTGATTCCTAGAACATTTAAACAACTTGATTTCTTATGAAGAGATTTCCAGAAAGCTGACTAGGCGGGTACCAGTGCTCCTTTGCGCATGTCCGATATACTTGCACTGCACTGTTTGGAACGTTTGGTGTAGTAATGAATTTACTGTAGTTTTATCCCAACACCAAAACGCTATTTTAAACACATCGACACGTGTTTCAATCACCAAGTGATCGTCTTCAAGAGGAAGATTTAACTAAATTTACATACAGAATTGTCCTTATTTACACCCTGCTAAATACCCGCGTCTTGTTTGTCTTAAATTAATTTCACAATATTGCCTTATCTACTAATTAGATAATGTTGAATTGAATGGATATGCTAATTATTAACATCATGTGGTAATAAACAATAGTTAATTTTTCAAGCTATACAGTAAACTACGAGGTATTGGTCCACCATCGTTATTCATGATTTTATTATGTTTACTTATTTCTAAGCTTTCATAGGCATCTAGATGCCTGTTGTTGTTAACTTGTCTAACTAATCTTAATGATCTACAGTCTATGGAATGGTTTTGTTGCAAAACATGATGGGCGGTGATGGGCAGGTATCTAGCAGAGATATCTAATGGGTATAAATAAGGACAATTCTGTTTGTAAATTTAGTTTAATCTTCCTCTTGAAGATGATCACTTGGTGGTTGAAACACGTGTCGAGGTGTTAAAAATAGCGGTTTGGTGTTGGGATAAAACTCCAGTATATATTCTTCATTTCCGTATCACAGTTAGATGGCATCTAGTAAACTCTTGCTGATTTGAGTGGAACTCTGCTTTCTTTTGCTGATCAAGAATATTCTGATATTTTCTTCGTTGGTTTGAAGGTGTTTATTTTCTCCTTCTTCAGAGTTTTCCTAATTCGATTGGTGACACCTTTTATGTATGGCACATATACAATGCCTTAGGGTTGCTCTTTACTGGTGTTCCTTTTCTTCTCCCTTGGACGCGTAGCATGAGTTATGTCGTTTTGTTGTAGCCATTCGCTTGGACGCGTAGCATGAGTTATGTCGTTTTGTTGTAGCCATTCCCTTGTAAAATATTCTCAACGCTCTATTCACTAGGGTGTTGATGACGGTACGTTTCTGTTTTGGATGATGGTTGGATCATCATATAGTCACATAGATATCTATATTTGTTTTCCTCCTGTACACCTTATTGCTAGCAACGTCGAATCATTATCCAACCAGAATGTATTTAGAAAGCATTGAAATACACAAGTACCAAGAAAACTTCAATAGAAAGGAAAAGTGAACATGTCTACCAAAGAAAGGCATACAGCACTGAAAGGGGCCAAAACGAAGCCATGTCACCGGAATCGAGTGGAAAGTACGCGCGAACCCACCAGTGCAAACAGTGCGCGCCAAACCAGCATTATAAATGACGAGCCACGTCAAGAACACGCCGCTGAAGATGACTCACAGTTGCAGTTGAAACGTTTGGAGAATTTAACAGAAAATGATCAGTCTGGAACATTTTTTTGAAAAATCGACGTTTGCCATCATAAGACCTCGACGTCTAATCCCGCACTCGAAACCGAATTATTCTACGGTAACGAATTAATCCTGTTTCTCCACCAAATGCATTGAAGCGTTGGGGATGATGCCGCACATCCTCCCGTTCCCCATTGCGGAGATTTCGAACAGAGAAGACGGAGATTAGACTCCGGCGGGCGACCTACCGACCGCGCGTCTGCGATATCGAGCGCCGCGCCGGCGGAAAGCTCGGAGCTTTCGAGACATCAAGGCTCCCATGGAAATTGGACGATTGACTCTTTCCGACACATGACTGGAGTTTTTCAATGTATTTTTCGTTCGTTTTGCCCTTTTTCTGGTTTCGATCCGAATAAAATGTTATTTCATTGGAAAAACTGTGTAATGTATTTAATTCACTATTTTCAGTTATTTATTATAAGGTATTGCATTTTTTTCTTCTATAACTATGAGCCTATTTTAGCTCGCAGTACTTGAAATTAGCCAATAGCGAGTGTGAATTTAACGTACTAACCCCACATCTATAATTGGTATATTGACGATATCGTCATAATGGTTAATGGAAAGTTATGGGGAGTCTGCAGGGATTTGATGTAATTAGCCCCTACAGGCGTATGTACGTGGTTTGTGAGGAAAAACCTCGAGGTCAACCCACAAAAACCACGATATTTCCTTTCACTAGATAGAGAAACCTAGTGACCAAGAGAGCCCTTCGAATCTTTAGGAGAAGCGTACAGATATCAGGGGAGACAAAATACGGGTTAAACCTAGACCCGAAGCTCACTTGGAACAAACATCTGGAAAAGTGCTAACAAGAGTAAGGCGCTACATTTGCAAAACTTGGGGACTTGGACGCAAACAATCCCTATGGCTATAGACAGTGATGGTGAGGCATATTGATAACATATGGAACCCTGCTGGTTGAACAAGTGACAACCACAGGGAGGCTCGCTAGTTTATAAAGACTAGCCATGCTTGGAATCACTGATCTACGATTGGCCAGGAGGTAATATTGAACCTTTCTCCTCTACATTTGCATATTACAGCGGAGACGAGGATAGAAGCCTCCAGCCTAACCCAATGGAGGGGCAATAACCCAGGTCACACATGGAGGTCATAAGAATCGGATCATCTGAGATGTCATTCTCTCCGATAGCCAGGAGGCGATAAAGGCTCTGCAACCATGCAGGTTTCCATAATTTAAATTCGTTGTAACATCGAAAAACAGATATTTTGCATTGAAAAAATTATCCATTTGAAATGCGTGGAAAATTTCACTATACATTTTCTTCTTATACCAAACGGTTATATCTCCATTCTTATTTTTGTTTTATTGATCCATTTCTCAGCTCCTCGCTTGGATGGGGATCAAAGTTGAGATTCCTGATTTTATTCGGAATTTTTTTCTTTAAATCAGATGTTATATGATTTTATTTTTTGTTTAATGAACTTTTTGGCGTTGGTATAATGGAAGAGTGAAAAAAGAAGCATGGCATATATCAAAGAACGCTGATTCCCTATAGAGATTATTGCTGGAATAGTCCCTTTTATATCGAGTAGTTTCGAGATTTTCCAAAGGATTAATGGTTATTATTTTAATACACCAAAATAGTGTATTATAGTTATTTATGCAACAAGTGCAATAAACTCTTTTTGCACGAGTTTCATACAATATTTTTTCTACGTTCATGCAAAAACCAGAAAATGTTTCATTTAGGTGGCACTAAACTGTAAGGAAGACATTGTTTGTTTAAATCTATCTGCTAAAAGTAATTCAGATGATATTCGAAGGAAATAATTTTATTTTTAACAAATTACATTTCCTAGTAATTTCATAGAACATTATATAATGAATATGATTAAACATGCAACTATTTGAAACGTAATACAATCTCACAGAAAATGGGCTAAATTTGGCGTCGATTTGAAAGTTTATGTCTGTCATGATGACAGAAGGCTATAGTAGAATGACAGATGAGTGCAATAAAGTCTTTATTGCACTCAGTGCAATAAAGAAACAGTTTTTCCACCAAATATAGTTCAATAAAGTTTTGTTTTTTGCATGAACGTAGAAAAAAGTATAAGTGGATAAAAAGTTCTTTCAAACACGCGCGATTTTTCGAGTACGACGGCACAGCCAGAGTGCTCGAAATAGAGCAAATGTTTGAAAGGTCAGTTATTCACAAATACTTTACGATATTTTTTCAATTGGTGCACTTTGAAATCATAAATACTGGTTTATTTCTTACAAATAATGGAAATAAGAACTTATAATGTAACATGGTTGAATTCGTGATGTGACATCAGTATACTTTCGTTAATGTTTGAATAAAAGTTTTTCATTTGTTTGTAATATTTCATTTGACGTTACAAGTACTCCTGTCAGATAAGAATCATAACATTGTCATTCGGTCTTCACTGTTCCCGAATTGTTAACGTAGCCATGGTAACTTCAAAAAACGCGCGTTTTTGAAAGTTCGATTTGCACACTCCGAGGCGTGCTTTAAATAGGTAAAAAAGGGCACCAATTGACACACAATTGAAAAACAAATCATGTCTGGAAATCTTATTATCAATATTGCTTTCTCTCCATGTTGTCTGGACCAAATTATAAAATAACATGAAATAAAATAAATAAAAATAAGATAAAAATAATCATTATTTTACCTGACACTATAAAAGTACTGAAGATTTGATACAAACCACCACCCATTAATATGAATCTTTCATTACATTCGATATTCAAAAAACATAATTCAAATATACAGGATACAACATTCAACAACAATAATAAATGGTATAATTCAGACTATATGAGCAAGACACATAGAAAAGTACATATGTCTCTCTGCCCACAAGTAATGTGGATGAAATTGGAGACACACAAGAGTAATTGTATCATATCCAATACGTATACAGGAAATTCATTGTTAATATTGATTTTATCATTGAATCTTGCTCTTGAAGATAACCGTTTGATATGGATAATAAGAATTTTTGGATATTTATTGAAAGATATAGATTTAGTGCATTTCCGACTCTTTTGGCATTTCGAACAAATAGGTTTCCCGTCATCATCCAAAGTTTTTTTCTCCAGTAAAAGTATACAAAGTGACAATTCTAGATGTCCCGTTCTTTGTGGAATTGGTAGAGATAGGTCCCAGAATGGATCAAATGTGTCTGTACAATGACCACAATGTGTAGATTTCAGTTTCAACAAAGTTATCTACAATCTTGGAGTTATTCATACTCAAGAATCTGGTCCAAATCTCTTCAGCTTTCTCACTGTTACTCAATTTCTCATCGACCTCCGACAAAATATGTTCACAGGCTTATCCGTAATACTGTTTACATCTTCATGTAATTGGGCATCTTGTTTATCACCAATGATAAAATGTGGTATAAATTTTAGAATTTGTCTTCCTAATGAGTCTGTTTCAACTACTTGAACTGATGAATCTTCTGACCATAGTTCCTCTATGACATCCGCAAAAGATTTGAAAAAAGCTCCCTTCAGACTTGAGGTACTCCAGTTTATATCTCTCATGTATGCGTCATTTTTTAATATTCTAACAACCAGTGTATTTGACAAACATTGAATTACACTATTCATGTAGCAAGTATTGCCCATAATTCTCACACCTTTGCTACCATTATGTTTTCTAATATAATTTTGAATACGAGTGAATTTGATAAATTTATTACGGGCCGATTCAATAACATGAACAGTCATTTGAAAGCTCTACATTTTCCCATGACTTTTTTCTTCGAGTTCCGTATTCGTGCTTGCACAACAAAAAAAGCTGTCGCCCCTCTACTTCCTGCCTAACACGCAACTCCACATTGATCGACCACTTTGTCGCCGTTAATTCGGAAAAATTCGTCTCTCATTTAATTAAAGCAGAAATTGCTTAACAAAATTAATTACGTGATGCGGTTTTTCCATGAGCGTTGAAATATTTCAGAGGCGACAGCTTACGGATCGCATGAAAGGAAAACCCCCGCAAAATCGATGAAAACTCGAATATAATTTTGCACTCTTACTTCTTCAACACGATAACTTTTCAAAATGATTAATAAAGCATGAATAAATTATGTATGAAAATGGATTAAAATGGGTAACAGCATTCGTTAACATTTTGTGAAGGTTGAAAATGAAATTTTGGAAAGAATGAAATATTTGGCATTCTAAGTGAAAATCCAATCCAACAATTTGGGTTTCTTCTCATTTACCTATTTATGATAACTTCCTGAAAAATTTCGTTAGTATGAAATACATTTTTTGAAGCCGTAGAGAAATAGTGAATATACTGACACTTGACTGTTTACATATGAATATTTGAACCTTTTATGTGAATACAAAACAGACGTAGAAAACTAACCAAACACCAATACTACATCTCAACAAGCTGTAAACTCCTGATGATGCCAATTTTGTTGGCAGAATACGTTTCTAATGAAATTGACATGGTTTTTCTTTGTTTTGACGTTTGTGTAATTTTTTACGTTTAACCGATTATTTCAATCATCTTAAATTTATCACAAAATCTGACCTATCACAAACCAAAGACACCTGGTATAATTGTGAAAATTTCACTCGCTATGAAACTATCACCTCCTGCGATATAACCAAGTATAATCGAATAGTTTTGATGCTATTGTTATATCACTTATGATAGGCTGACATTCACATTCGGAGATAATATGGGTGATTCAACTCGATCTGTTCTGTCAGAACAGCTCTCGTTAAATTGCCCAGGAAAGAAAGTAAGTATTCGAAAACAACCACAAAAAATATCCGGCTAAATCTGAGCTCTTGTGGTATTACCCTCGAAAGTAATTCTGTCAAAAATCATTGAGTTCAAATTTATTGGTAAGACCACGAGTCCGTATCACAGGTTCAAAATCGCGAGTTATCGATAGTTATTCTGTCAGAAATCAAAATAATTTAATCGAGTTCAGGATATCTGACAGAACTTCCGATAGTATTGTGAGCACGAATGGCATTTCTTGAGATAATTTCACGAACCAATAAAGTTAAGAAAGTTTCATTCTCGTGAATTTTACAATACGATACCTAATGACTAATAAACATGAAGTAATCCAAACTAACATTTATGCCATACTTGGAAAGAAAATTAATTCTCCACTGTGTTTGGATTCTTGGTTGCCCATGACGACGTGGTCTTCCCGACTTGAAAGGAAGGAACTGTGTACTACCAAGACTCACCGTTTTGATTGGTGCTTATATCGCAGTAGATGAGAGTTTCATATAGCAAATTAAATTATCCAGTGTAGTAGAAAATGACTGGAAATCGAGAACATTTTAGACGAAATGAAAAACCGAACCCACCACTTCCACTCTCATTGTGTACGATGGTGTGAAAATTCAGAATACGTCTCCATTGTGTTGTTGTGGTCTCGTACGAACATTGTGTACTCAAGAAATAATCCTCAAATTTACATTTGCTGTGACCCAGTTTGCTATAACACGAAACAAATGGATTTAACTATAACCCAAACTAACATTGCACAGCATCATTCCCGGAAATATTGATTGTAGCTGTGATTAATTCGACTGTATTATGAGTAACGGCCAAAGCCAGTCCAACATACGTCAACAAACATGTGATTTACAGACTCTCATATTAGCTACATAGTCTCTTCAGCTACAAAGGGTGATTATCAGGTCAAGGTTTGACATTCGGTGACAAACATCATGTAACATAATCAATATATACTGGCACTGACACTTGGACACATTTCGCCTACACAAGGTGTCCCTTAATGACATGCTAATATTTCAAGGTTTGATTCCTCAGTCCTTTTATGAAGAAAAGTTCCCATAAACATATAATTCAGTAAATTTGTATTCGACAGGGCCCCTGGTTGGAAAGTTTTGGGGTAGTTCTTTCATTTCACACGTGTTGTGGAGTGCTGAATCCGAATCTGAAGTTTGCTAACAAAATTTCTTGACGGAACATTAAAAAAAAATGCAAAAATTTGGTAAAAAATCAATGTTTTTGTAGTTTTTCGCTTATAACTCGAAAATTATCAGTTTTTAGTGAAAAACTTCCCTATTCAGAATGGAAGTATATAAAATTTCCCACAAATTCCACTATTCAGGTTTTTTTTTAAACAGTTCGGGCTCAAACGCCAAATAAAATTGGCGTATTTCAGCAAACACCCACTTTTTCATTCCAAAACTCTTATTGACTATTTAATGACATTTTTAGTGAATTTCTCAAGGAATTATATTGTAATAAAACTAAAAGTACTCTTGTTCATCATTGGAGCAGTTTCAATCAAATGACTCATCTGAGATTATGTCGATGAAGGAGTGTTTGAAAGTCTCAAACAACGCAAAACGGTTCTGGGCCATTCAGGACATTACTTGCTCCTCGGGCTAGTGTATAGGCCTTGCCTCGATAACCTGTGTGTGCTGGTACCTAGGCTAGGGTCAGTCTGTTCTGACTGCCGAGCTCTTTTATTGCAGCTTGGCTATCTGAGTATATAGCAATGCTTTTTCTGAACACTCAAGCCTTATTAGCTCTTGTGCACAATGGTGTATTGCGACAATTTCCGTTTGGAGTATGGTCGTTTGTTTGCCCAGACTCAATGAGATTTTCATCTTCCGCTTGGTTCCGTAAATGCCGGCTCCTGAAATTTCATAATTTTTTGGGAGGTCTCTCCTTCCACGCATTCCTTTCCGTTATACTTGTCTAGAAAGTTTTGTCAGAGCTATATCTGGGAAGTATTATAATTTTTGAAAAAGTGACCTGTACCTTTATTGTATGATCTATATAAGGTATAGGCAGAGAACTTGGGAGAATCCACTAATTAACTTCAATAATAAATTAGAGTTTTGTAGTGAAAAAGTGGGATTTTCCCCAGTCAGCTGAAATATGCCAATTTACAAGTAGTCCTTGAGCCCGCATGGTTCGTCGTAGACAAAAACTTGTAATTAAAACTTGTAGAAAAATGTATGCTCTTTCATTCCTAAAAGGAGCGTTATCAACGAAAAATTTGTAGTTTTCAACTTATAAGCCATAAACCGCAGAAGAAAGAGATTTTTTAAGGTTTTTTGCATTTTTTTCCGTCACGAAAATTTGTTCGGATTCGGATTCAGCACCCCAAAAAACATACAGAATGGAAGTAATCAAAACTACCCCAAAACTTTCTTGGTAGAAATACAATTTGATTAGATTAATATGACCGCCAATGTCTTGATCCTTTTTCTCAAAGACGAGGTTTAAAAACAAAATTTTTAGGGTGCATTGTACATTCTAAAATTTCAGGGATTGTGATAGTCACAACCTCTATATGTTCAGGGGTTGTGACGTATCACGATTCCCCTTTCAAAAAGGCACTCGACATGTCGAAGAGTTTCTTTGAAATGAATCCAACCTATACCCGAAAAGAAGCCTGCTCGAAAGTCAATGGTCCACCATGTTGTTGTTTATTCACAAACATGCATATCCAATGGAATAGAATAATATATTCAATATAAGGATGAAATATCATATGAATAAGTATAAGTATAATAAGTATAAGTGAATAAGTATTGATAATAAGTAGTGATAAGTGATCGAACACTTGTTTCAAATACGAAAGAAAGACATTGAAAATTAATCGTTTGTAGACCACTAATAATGATACAATATACAATAACACAATGATATGATAATTCTATATTATTGTTTCAAGTACAAAGAAGATAATTGACAAGTCTTCGTAAAAATAAAAACACTAATAATAATACAATAGGTGATAGAATAAAATGAACTGTAAGGATAGGTATAACATTTTTATTAATTGTATAATGAGTGTCGTTTGCAAATGCGGAAATATCGCTCGAACATTGGACCGAAAATAATTCCTTAACATATATGTTGAATAGAACCGGTCCTAGAACTGTGTTTTGCAGGACTCCGTACTCAATATTGGATATGTCAGTGTAAGTATCTACTGCCTAATTGACATATAATCTTTGGAATAGTTTCAATTCGTTTCCTCTTATACCGATATCCTCCAGTGACTGCAGAAATAAGTGGTGACTGACCGTATCGAAAGCCTTCCTTGAGTCGAGAAAAATACTGGCATGGTTTGTTTACTTCCATTGAGTGTGTTAGGAATTTTGTTTGTAAGAGAAATCAGTCTTGTGTCGAAATTCTTTCTCTAAATGGTTATCGGAGATAATATAATACCTTTTTATGTATGAGTATGAGTCTAGGCGTTTCTTAATGATTTTTTCAAATCAGGTGCGAAATGAGTGATATGGGTCCATAGTTTCTATAAGTATCCGTTTTACCTCCTTTTTTGTAAATAGTTACTACTACCGAAGTTTTTCAGTATCGTAGGCCACACTCTTCACTTTCTTCTATTAAATATGGATTCCAAGGAGTCAATTACTTCTTGTATTGTAGCGTTTAGAACTTATTTCGTAATTTCATCCTGTCCAGGTGATTTTTTTAGGCTTGAGGTTTATAATTAGAGATTATAAATCGTCACGATTAGTTGGAATAATAATAAAAGCTATTAGGAATTAGACTACTGACGTGTCTATTTTGCCGGTAATTCGGGTCGGATAATATTTTCTCGGCTAAATTCTTCCCAACGCTAGAAAATGTGTTATTGAATTTATTGACGATGTCGATATTTGGAATGGAACATATTTTTTTATTCGTTTAAAAATAAATAAATCAATTTTTGCTGTAATCTTGGAAAGTATATGATTTATCGAAAAAACAACAGGGTGAAAGACAATTCAATTCTCCACAAAAATGATTCCTAGCAATTTTTTATGAAATGCGCTCGTTTTCTCAGAAAACGTGATTGAACGCCGACATCAAATTTCAGGTTCACCCTTACTCGCCGCTGAAAGTTCTGACAGAGCCGAATATTTGATTGGTCATAACTCTCCTGAAAATGATCGGAGAAAGAAAAGGAAAAGTTCATATCGTTTCTGAAGACTCCTACCTTCTCGTGCAAATATAATATGCGAGTATTTGAGTACCTAAAATGTTTTTTGTCGAACTTCACGGAGATGTTTGATTCAAAAATCATGAATAATTTAGTGAATATGGAATTATTATACTAAAGCAGCAACCCATACCCTCTTTGGACTATATGCAACAATATTAAAGTAGTGTGACAGGTCCCACTTATACATGCCAAAAAAAAAACTTTGTTTTACTCCTGTCTCATTTTCAACTTACCCATAAAATCGGTATTCTCTTCCATAAATGTTGAAAATAATCGCTTATTCATATCCTACATAATATTTAATAACACTATTGTGAACTGCTCAAGCTTGAAATCCCATACTTCATTTTTATGTAGGATGTGTATGAGCGATTATTTTCAACATTTACTGAAGAAATTGCCGGGATTATGGGTGAGTTGAAAACTGAAGCAGAGGAGTAAAACCCTGTTTTTTCTTTGGCATATTGTATAAGTGAGACTTGTCTCACTAGCCTTAAATCGTTGCATATGGTCCAAAGAGGGTACTGATTCCTGCTCCAGTATAATTATTTCATATCAACTGAAATATCCATGACTTTCGGATCATCCGTAAATATCGTAGAAGGGTAATGTGAAGTGGGACAAAACACATTTTAGGTACTAAGATACTCACATGTTATATTTGCATGAGGAAGTAAAAGTCTTCAGGAACGATATGCACTTTTTCTTTTCCTTCTACTATAAGTTTTAGCAAAGTTAAGACAAATCTAATTTTCGGCCCTGTCTGAACTTGCAGTGGCGGGTTTGCGCGAGCATGAAATGTGACGTCGGCGTTCAACCACGTTTTTTGAGAAAACGAGCGTATTTCATAAGGTATTACTGAAAATCATCCTTGAGGAGAATTGAATTAACAACAAAAAAAATTACTTATATATTTTTTTAAATGAAAATTTGTTTAGGTTCTACCCCTGATTTTTTGGTACACAATTTTTTTTCTAATAATACATGATGTCGAGATGTTATGTGCCGAGTTTCAGAGTGCCACAATTCATTCTTCACTTTTTGCTCGAGTTTGTCTGTCGTTACTGGATTAAACCCTCGAACACTGATAAATAATAACAACTTCCTCAAGCCTTCGGCGTCGGTCTGTTTCCAAGCAACAAGCTTTCGGAATCTGCTATAATTATCAATGTCCTTGGGTTATTATTACTGAAAACAAATAAAAAACAGTTAACTACCCCGCTTCGTTTTAGACAAACTGGAGTTGGCGTTTTGCAGTTACAGCCACAGACCATATATACTATAGACGTTCCACGCCCATGTTAACCTTTCGGATCGAATTAGCGCCATCTCTTGATTGGAAAGGCAACTAAACTGTCAAATTATAGTAAGGCGGGAATTTCAAAAAAAAAAATTAATTGAAGATGGTCAATTTCGTATTTCGCGGAAAAATTGAAACAATAGAAAGATGGTTTCATTTCTTTATTCAATTATATAACACTACAACAACTTAAAAGATACATAAGTATGAAAAATAGAATTTATGAATAGGGAAAATTATGAGTAAATAAATAAAATATAATATTCAGTCATTATTTATTGGAACAAGCACAATAATTGAATCACACAGAATCTTTTGGGTTTTTCATGAACTTTTTCTTTCTTCTCTTCAAATATATGTTACAGGCTTCCTTTTTAACAGGATCGTTACCACAATAAGGCCTTGTATCTTTCCCCTGAATTTTATTATTGATATATTTGCACCAATTATGCAATAAAGTTCGTGTACTTATTTTAATAATTAAATTTACTGTCTCATTTCTGTGCTTTTCACAAGAAAAAATATCAAAATTTTGTCTCAGAACTTGTTGTTTGATATCAGTCACCAGAGTTTTTGATGTAGGATATGTCTTCAAGAAAAAATTTATTGTCTCTAACAACTCATGAAAAAAGTTAACAAATCCCTCCGTTGGGTAGCATAACCTGTAACCCCATCCATTCCCATATTCTCTGACTCGAATTAATTCATTACCTGGGTCATTTTTTCCACTAAATAAAGATTTGTTACAAACCTCACATTTTTTACACAGTTTTTTAATTTTTTTCAAAATGAATCCTGCTACATAATTATTTACCAACTTGCTCAACTTTTCACGCAAATTCACAATATTTTTGGAACAAGTTGGTATATCTTTTGTAACAGAACTCTCAGGAATGATATTTTCACTGTTATCACAAAAAAATGCTTTAGTGGATGTAAACCAATTTTTCCCTTCATCATCTTCACAATTAAAGGTTTCTTTATGAATTTTGAAACTTGAATTGACCATCATTGTTTTAAAAATCCCAGCAAAACTTGATGGTGAAGGATTGGTATACAGTGCTCCAAACGCTCTAGCCTGTCCAAACATGTTCTCGATGGGATCCTGGTTCAAACGTCTGGGTAACAAATATTTGAACCCAGATCTTTTCAAGGTATTCCAGATAGAAATAAAATTTTTAACAGTGAATGTCCAATTTTTGAGACTAGGAGGACGAGCTTGGTCCTTTGGTTTTTTTTTTCAAATTTCATCGACCGCAACATGGGCAGAGCCTCATCTGTCCAAAATCTAATATGATCGGATGTCTCGCTAATTCCACATCTGAGAATTTTTCCTCCCTCTGCTGATTTTCGTCCTCCATTCAGCGAATCGAACAATCTATCAAAGAAGAGTAGAAGTCTGGCAGTATCTGCTGCACCTTCCCCAAGAACTTTGTTACTGTCTGAAATGAAACAATAGTATGTTTGGTATAATGTATGCTTGGTGTAATTATACTTTTTGTATAATCGCCTGACTTCAGAGTAAAGTTTCTTTTTCTTGGGTGTTAGATCTTTTCTTCCAATTCCACATAGTCTTAGAATGTTCTTAGGACCTTGATCTGAAAATGAAACATATTTTTCAATATTCAATCAATACTTTATTTCCTGAGACTATTATAAGCATGGAAATCGTCAAATACAAATACAAAAATGGATAAAATTACAGTTTAGTAAAGTCATAAAATGTAATATAAAAATTCAATGGGAATCATGTAAAAATAACATAGGCAATAAAATAGTAAACAATCAATCAATCAGTGTGTCAAAGCTGCCTGATCGCTTTGGAAGTATTCATCTAGTGAATAAAATACATTTTTGTAAAGAAGGTTTTTGACACTATTTTTGAACTCATTGGGATTACATTATATCAAGAGTACAATTTAATTTGATAATTTTAAATAGTAATTATTTTCGACATAGTTGTATGTTTAAAAAGTTAAATCAACTTTTGACAAACATCTGCATAACTTACCATCATTAGCTATTGAAGGAAGAATAGTGTTGACGGTAACTTCGGAATTGTATTCCATATCTTCCGTTTCTTTGGCCATCACTGCATAGTTATGGTCATTCAACACTCCCATATCTGAAAGACATACGTCATGAGTTCTACAAAAGGAAACAATGGTGCCAGAAACATACCTTTTGCATCGTCCATATACTTTTCTTGTTCATTACATATTGTTGATTGAGCAGTCATGATACTGGTAACATTCTTCTCCTGTTTCTGAGCTTCCCCAGCTTTGATCACATGATTGGAAATGATATTCACTCTATTACCTGAAACATGGTTACTGTAATGTGGTAGAAGCATTGTAGAGAGGCTGAAATGCCAATGTAATAAAAGAGTTTTAGAGAAAACTTAATTCCAATATGTTTTCCAATTTCTGAACTCTATTATCTATGTTAATTATTATGTTGAATGAACATTTCTGAAAGAATAGACAACTTTTGTAAATTTTTACACAAAATTATTTACCTGATAACTTTAAAGTCGGAATTGCATTCACATGTAATCTTTTAGAGCCTTCTGAAAAATAAATTTGCTCAAAATGTTGATGGCACACTCTTCTATTGGAATACACTTTTACAGGGTCCATAAGAAAGAGTTCAGCATTATCTATTTTTTTTTAACCAAATCTGAAACCTGGGAAAGTGCTTCATAGGATTTGGAAACCGATGTAGCAGAACATTGTTTTTTTTACAAGTGGAAACACAACAAGGAATAATCGAACGCATAGTGAAAATATAAACTCTAGCAAAAACGTGTGACCATCCAAAAACCAACAACAAACAATAATTTGATTTTTGACATTTTTTGAACAATTGTCAAATGTAACAAGTGACAATTGACAAGACAAATGACTGAAGGCGACATCTCTTGATTGGAAAGGCAAGTAATCAGCTGTCTTGACCTTGACCATTTGCGTAGAACGTCTATAGTATATATGGTCTGTGGTTACAGCGATAAGTTTCTAACACTAAATTTGTGCTATTTGGGGAGTTTCATTACAGTTAGCATTTGACTTCGCAACTTGAAACCAACACGATTAATAATTTATTTCAGAATTGTTCGAAAGCGGTGTAATTGAATTCCAGATATATTTGGTAAAATCTATTTGCAAGATCATTTAGACTGGGTGTTTCCATTAGTTTCCAGAAAAATCATTCTTATAATCTTTCGACCTTGGAATTCATCAAGAATAAATATTATTTTTTCCATCAACTTTCCGATTAAAAAATTATTGAATATGCAGTTATCCACTCGCAAATTCAAACAAACCTAATTTTTTTGCGTTCACTGACGTGACTCCAAACAATTTTATATCATGTTCTTGGCCTCGTTCACATTCTTCACCGGTATAAATAACCCTAATTCCATTTTTTAATTATCATAAAATATCATAACCGTCTAATCATGGGAAGGTAAAACCCATAAAACCACGAAAATCCAATGTTTCGAAAAATGATGATGAGAAAATACTTTTCACATTATTAGAAGGAATTTTAAAGTGATATTGGTTGTATGTTTACGTTTTGTTTTACCCGGTTTTACCCTTTGGGCATTTTCACAAAACCTTGTTACCACTTCCATAGCTTGAATCCACCTCATCACGTGTACGTCAGCTACTGACGTCACAGCTTTGTGCTGTTTGAATTTACATATATTGAAAAGCTATTTCTCTCCAAATATTTAAACCATGTGGAAAACATAAGGCAAACATCTGACAGAAAACAACTACTTCTCTGGCTAATACCACGACGGACATTAAACTATATCTGACAGGTATTTGTACAACGTTCTTCCAAGAAAACCCCATTGCGAGTGCTTATTGTTATTAAACAGCAGATTATCCTTCATTTGACTGGGGAAGACAACGTGCAGACGCGTTTCGAGGTTCCTGTCTCTCGTCAGTGACAGGGTAGGTCGGACAACATTAGAGTCGTCCTGCCCCAGCCCAATGAATTATAATCCACTGTATAACTGACATATCCTCACAAATGAAGCAGCGACTTACAGTAAAGTCAGTCGCAGCGCCACCCGCGGGTAAAAACAAAAAAGCACTCCTCGGTAGCAAAGACTCCAGGAAGTGAATAGAGTTCAAAAATTTTTGCCGGAGAGAGTATCAAATGAACGAAATAGTAAAATCGACAATGTCGAAGTACCCTGTTTTCTTTCGGCCTGAAAAAGCACTTCACTCTCGTGGTTTACACATTATTTTTTATCCTACACAATAATTATTTATTGAAAAACTGACAAGTTAACTTCAAACAAACATCAAATATAACAATTTATGATTTAATGAATTTGCAGACATTTGACAACTGCTAACAATTTATGATTTAATGAATTTGCAGACATTTGACAACTGCTAACAATTTATTTTTATGCTGACGTTTAATGGCGTCGCCCCCTAGCGTGAAAATGTAAAATTTATTCTCTTGGCCAGCTGTGGAAAAGGTTACTTTTTCTCCTCCGTAAAGCAAGTAAAATTCAACTTTCTCACACTGTGTGATAAAAAGATATTTCCTTTTATTATTGTATTGTATTATTCAATAATGAATTCAAGCAAGAAACCAAGTAGGCGTCAAAATCGAAGGATTATTTGGTTAGAATAGAAATGTAGACATGCATGAGTCAGTGGAATGCACAGGTTTATTTAAGTTGATAATATCATCATATATCATTGTAGCCAAAAGCGTGTTTTATTTTGTCATGCATTTCATTTCCACAAAATAAGTAAGTCATCAATCAATCCAACAAGTTCGAACCATTTACTCATAGTCATTTTATGATAACTCATAAATTGAATAGAATTGAATTACATGCTTCTTGATGGATTAATTAGTAAACCTATATATACATACAGGATAACGGAAAAATAATCAAGAAAAGAAATAGGTAACTATTTGTTTCAATTAGTTGACTTATAGGTGTATAGAAAAAATTCAGCAGTTGAAATAATTGAAAACATCAATTGTTTGCCCGCTCTAATTTATTTGCCGAAATTTCCCTAATACAGAAGGGTGCGGCTGAGTCAAAACAAATGGGGCAGTTTTAGGGCTTCGTTCGATTTGTTTTCATTTGTTAGAATTGAAAGGATATAAATTATTCATGATATATAAACATAAAAGCGTACGGGCTAACTAGTACTGAATACTACGTGATAATTATGTTGACATTTTATTCTTTACTCCGTAGTATGTACGTATATATAAAATAAAGTGCATCAGAATGAATGGGACATTGATTATTTTATGTGCGTAGCTGGTTACAAACTTATAGTTTTATGGAAAACTACAAAGCCCGTCGACTAGAATAGTATATTGTACAATGATCATGAAATGGCAAACATTTCCCACGAGTAGGTTTATGAAATTTTGTAGTACGAGCGTTAACAAGAGATAGAAGAATATTCTCACACTGTTATAGCAATAATAACTTTAGCATTGACTGTCAAGCAAAGTAGCTGATTTTAGAGTTTTCGAGTAACTCATGAATAATTTATCGAGTGATTCAAAAATGGAATGTGAAAATGGGCGACACTTGGACACTAGTGATATTTGTATTTTCATTTCACCAAATTATAAAGCAGTGTAGTTCCCTTGTCACTTTTTTCATATGGAATCGACCTAACCAAGAGGTAGAATGTTAGTCGCGAGGTCGCGAGATCAAACTCGACTAGGAGCAAAACTTTTTTTATTTTATTTTTATTTTAAAGAATGTAGGTATTAGTGAAAATGTCAAGTGTATTTCAATCAATATTTTTCATGTATATTTTTTTTGTAGTATAAATAGTAATAAGTCACCCATATGTTTAGTTACTTCTTATCAATTTTTGGGTACTTTTCATTTCATTCAATTACAATTTTTGATCGTGGAGAAAGTACAGTCTGTCACTCGGTTAGAATGAAAATTTGTTATGCTCGTGGATCGTCGCGCTCACCTATCGGCTCGAGCTCGGAACTTCCCACTCGCATCAAATTTTAATTCTAACCTTGTTACAGAATATACTGTTATATAATTTAAAATTCTCAAGTGGTGACGAACACGATTAAAATTGGTTTTTATGATAGATTACATCTTCTAATGTCCTAAAAAAAATTATGAACGTGATTTTTTTTAAGATGAAAAAGAAAACTTTATTGAAATCAGAACGATATTTTTCACCGGCTCATACATTAGCTTGATTGATATTTAAAAAAAAAGTACTTTTGAACTCTTACTTCCAAAATCGGAGTTCTTGTCCTGTGATTACAGTTACTTTCCTTCATGAGATATCCTAAAATGAACAGAAGCTTCCCAAACACATATCTAATGAAATCCTGGTTTCAATAATCTTTTAAGTTCGTCAAAACCGAGGTCAAAACGCAGTGAATTATTTTCAATTATTTCATATTTTCAATTTTTTTTTTTTTTCAATAATAATCTTTCTTGATTCTCAAAATGTTACCGTATTTTGTTTCTCTTTCTATTATCGTACCATTCTGAATTTGCTTCCCGTTTAGGAACAAATATATTGACCTATACTGGCGTCCTAAGCAAAAGTGCCGTATCTACAAAAAAAAATTATCATCGAGATAAGGTTCCTGTAGTATTGAAACCTTCTAAATTCAACCTTATACCAAGCAAAAATCACGTGAACTGGATTTAATTAAATTCCTAATGGTAATCAATCATTTTGCCGTAAGTGCACAAGTTTAAACTTTTTCTATATAAGAACGTCATATTTACAGAATCTCAGATTCAGAATTTTTGTAGATAATTTTGTGTATAAAAATAAAGAATTTATTATCTTAGTTACTGTACTGTATTATACTCTACTATTTTAGTTACTGTGTTGTTGTCTGGGGCCCTATTCTCGAGTTTGTACGTATGCGAATTCAATGAAATATGTATGTTTGTATCTTTTATTCGTATACGAATTGAAACTGAATGGTTCGAGAATAACCCTCCTGGGGTGAAACATTCAAAGCATATTCCTACTATGGAAGTCATACAATATAATTACATTGTATACTAGTAGACAAAGCTGACCCCGGAAAACGTAAATAATAATGAATGAAATTCAAATTTGTGTCTAAAATTCAATTCTGAACAACTTTTCTATATAGCATATTTCAATTTTTGTAAAATTGAAAGTACTTTATATTTGAGCTGGTAGTTGAAGCCTTTCTGATTTTGGAATAGCAGAACTTTATTTCTGTAGTAACATTTTTTAAATTATATCAGGCATTAAATAAGCACAACATTCATACACATCCATTTTCGAGTCATTTGCTGAGCATTAGCCCAACGTTTCATACAAACTGGTCATTCCACATAGACACACAAGACATCCGCATCGGGGAATGGGCTTTAAAACGGGAGTCGAAACGTCGAATTTCAAAATTCAAACCAACGCGGTCCATTTAACTAATGAAATTCGTAAATAAAAAGGACTATGCATCATGACAAGGAGCACAATGACGTAACTATCTGTCCCAACAAATCCTGCCACGCAGATGATGAATTCCTCAAAAATAAGCAAGGTCTGAAATCGCACTGATTCAAGGAATTATCCAAATAGAATCAATCCCAACTCCTTCCAATGATGCCGATAAGCCGATAATAATCCATGGGAGTTTAACTTAATAGGTCTCGGTCTCCGCCAATACAAGATTAGTGCCGGAAAATCAACTAAAAACTGTCACTACTGTCAGTCAATCCTCTTTGGAGATAAATTCATTTTGACAACATTTATGAAATTCAGGGGTGCCAACTAAACCTCAAAGACTCAGTATGAGAAAAACACTTATCGGGACTGGTTTCAAATAACATACACACATTTTTATATTCCATCTGACTGAATAATATATTGTGGAATGGCCAACGTGAATTTAGAGGTCACTACAGCGTTTTGAAAATCAAGCTGACGTGTACAATACATTAGAGGAAATATGTAACGGATTCGCGCTCTGGCCATAGAGCAGCAAACGACATGCTGTAAAATTAGTTCAACTGCCCAGCCGGTTGCACTCATAGCAAAAGATCCAGGGGTTTCAACCTGCAACTAAATCCAATAGAAATAATTTTTGATTGAAAAAAAAATGTTTTCCGAACACCTGTGGACACAAGTGGGGAAAATTCCCTGAAAAACTTTTTTTGATATAACGTACGGGAACAAACTTGTAGAGCGTAAAAATCTATATAAAATATTTTTTTTTGTCGAAAATAGCTTCCTGTGAGAGAGAGTGAGCTATAATTGATATTATCAGATTCCAATATGAACAACTTGGGACAACATAAGATTTACCCCTACGCTCAACTAAAATCTTTGTATTTCCCTTGTTTGTGGTCGAAAATTCATAAACTAAGGTGTTTCAAAGGAAAATCCTACTATCATATATAGCTAGCGGATGTCCATAGAAGTGGTTGTATTTGATATTCGAAGGTGAAATAATGATCTTTGATAAATAAACAATGTAATTTTATACATTTTTCCTGTAGAATTAGTTCGAAAAGATGAGTTTGCTCAAAGAATCAGTGGGTAAAATTTGAACAAATCCTATATAACATTCATTCCCAATTCATCTGGGGCCTAACTGAATCAAGTTTTTCTGTATCCGTTGTTTTTAAGTTCGCTCATTTTTCATTTTACAATCGACGTAAAAATGTCAAAGTGGAGATTTCTGATTACTGGTCATTTTATTGGCAAGACCCTGTACTTTCAGAATATGTACCTAAAAATTTTTGATAATAAAGTTTTCATTCATCATGCATCTAAAAATTTCTGATAAAGTTTTCTTCGTTGATCATTTTCTATCTTTTCCGGAAATTACCCGAACTAAAAAATTGCGGGAACAGAAAAACTTGATTTATGAAAAAATCTAATTTGTAAATTAATTAGATTTTTCAAAATTGAATGAAATTCCGGATCGTGTACAAGGTGGCAAATTTGCAACAAAGTTTCAAAACTTTTGCAATTATTTCGAGACCTTGATAAAAAAAAATCACGTTCAAAGTTACTGTGATATCCTGTGATATCCTATATATGACTTTGGAAATTATTATGTATTTCGAACTCAAATTATTTATTTCTTATTAAAAATTCAAAATCGTCATGACAGCATACATATATAAGAGTGATTTGATCAACTAATAATAATCATCTATATACAAAGTGCTTCAAGTACAAGAGCAGAGCTACTACACTACATCTCCCCCCTAAAAAAATGTTTCCCTGTTGGAAAAAACTGACGCTATAGGTTTGAAATGTTGATCTATCATGGAAATTGTGTCCTCGTACTTCTTTGTTTCTGGTTCGTCTGGTACACACATGTTGAACAACAGTCTGTAAGCAGTTTTATTCAATAAACTCACTCAATAGAATGGCACGATTCCTTTCTTCGTTATCAATATTACTTGCAAGGTGTCTCTTATAAATAGACCAATCCAAAATACTGGGTATAAACTCCTGTACGTGACCTGCTAACGGGGTGCACTTTTTCGCCATTTCAATTTCTCTCTGATGATATTTTCAAAGGTTTTATCCTTGTCGCCACTGTGAAATCCTCTGATATCCTATATATGACTTTGGAAATAATTATGTATTTCGAACTCAAATTATTTATTTCTTAATAACAACATTCTAAATCGCCATGACAGCATAGACTTTACGTCGGTGAAGCACGAAATAACTTTTAAAAAAATAATTTTATTTGATACAAAACTCAAGTCGAAACTCTTCTAACTTGGTTTTTAATTTAGTTCAATTTTGAAAATGTTTCTCGAATCAGCCTCTGAATTAGACTGTCTGTGAAAATAATCTCAAGACAGTTCGCAATAATAATTCCTTATCGCTTTCCTTGAATAGAACAAAGGAATGCTTAAGACAGCGTTTCCTGTTAACCTTGCAACAAAGTTGCAATGGCGTCGTTTAATAGTTATTTATGCAACAAGTGCAAAAAGTAAGTGTTTATTGCACTTGATGTGCACTTCGAATGCAATAAACAGTTTTTGCACGAGTTGCATACAACATTTTTTCTTTGTTCATGCAAAAAGCAAAAAATTATTTATTAAAGTGCGGCACTAGGGGTAGGAAAATGAAAAGCGCAACTTAAATAATTAATTTTTACTATCGATTTGCACTGAAACAGATCACTATCATGTATTATTAAATTTTTAAATTAATAATACCCATTTTAAAACTTTCAAATCTGTAATCGCCAGAATTAATATTTGACTGACACTTCTATAACTACAGCTGCATTATAATAATCAGAATCATAGTAGCCGTGAGCGCTTATGTTATGACGAGGTGTGGTTATAGTACAGTCTATGCAGGTAGAGGGTTTAGAAAAAAGTGGATCATTTTTGATTATGGAGTTATTCTCGGGAAGGCATTGTTTGTTTAACTTTAGCTGCTAACATTAATACAAAATAATATAAAGTATGTAACTGTTTAAAACGTATTGCCAATCTCACAGAATATCTGCTAAATATGTAGTGGATTTGAATGTTTATATTTGTCATTGCACTAGTGCAATAAAGAACTTATTTTTCCACTAAATATAGTTCAATAAAGTTTTGCTTTTTGCATGAATGTAGAAAAATAATATTCAATAATTTTTATAAGTCCATAAGGGCTACGAGGATATAACATACATATATAAGAGTGACTTGATCAACTAATAATAATCATCTATATACCAAGTGCTTCAAGTACAAGAGCAGAGCCACTATACTACACATACATACAGATGAAGCTAATAAAAGCGTGTTACAAAGGAATTTTATAATGCAAAACGAACCCGTAACACTTTGAGAATTCATAGCAATATATGCTCGTTGAAAGGGTTCCATTTTCCCATTTTTTATAGGTATATACTTTTTTCTTTACAGATATAGTCATTGAATCGGTAAGATTCATTTCTCCGATTTGCCATTGGACCAGGTGAATAGAATTTAGTAGAAGCTCTTACTATCATTCATCCTCCTCTTTCCCCATTAACAGAAATAAGTATGCCTCAAAAACACTTTGAGAAAGAGATTGTGCATTCGCTTCACCCATTTGAATGACTTGAACAATTTGAAATGTTCGTGAATTCGACGATATAAAAAAAAACTCATTGTTTTCGTTCTAATCTTATATTCATTAAAACACCGTATACCCTTGACCTGGAAGCATATTTCTATAATATTTGACTTCAATTTGTCAGACAACCATGTTATCGGCGATGCGATACGCCTCCACCTTGCGGAAATTCAAACTGGTGACTCACGTCGAATTTCCTGACTAATTTGGATAAAACATGAATACCGACGACTCCTAACGGATTGTTAGGTATTTTTTTTTAACGAGCCAGAAACAGCTAATCTATTTTCGATTGCATTAGATATTCAAAATATGGAAATATATGTATATGTGTATATGTATCTATTAATACACTTGCTTGCCATTACCGATTCTAATATTTATGAACTCAGCTGATCCAAATCCACCTATGCAATTCATTCAATACTAAAAAACGTAATACAAAGTTGATAGACAAAAATGTTACACCCGAAAGGACAGATAAGAGAATGAGAAAAAATGTAAAGTTGGCTAGTTTTATGAGATTAATAAGCACTACCAACGAGTGTATATAAGAGATCTTACAATAACAAATGAGTGGGTAACCTTTAACCCTTTTTAAAAATGTATCAATTTAGACATTGGTATACAATAATAATAATGTCACCTATCAATATCACATGGACGACCTTAAACTTTATGTCTTAGGTGAAAAAGACCTATACAGTATCGGAAAGTTTTCATCTTGGGTATGGTGGTTTCATGAGAGAGGGTAAAGAATAAATAGCTTGCTATATGTTGAAAGAGCATTACAATTTCTCCTCTACTCGCTCGAGGAAGGGATATCGACGTGAGCTAGGTACGGTGTGTCGCATTGCCACGTGGTCCATCAATGCGTCGGGTGGGGTAACAGGAGAGGCACACAGTAGGACGTCTCTCTTATTAATGTTATATTGTTGCTCGCGTAGATTTCTGCCTATACCCCAGATAAAAAGTTTCCGATACTATCAGTCTTTGAGGGCTATCGGCATGGAGTTTGGGAGGACGTCCAGCTCGCTTGATACCGGAAAGACGTATACTTACCTATATAGGGGTGGAGCAACACTGCACTCCTAAGTAGTAATCACACTTGGTATAAAAGGCGAGTGTCAGTCATCACTTTGAAATATAGTTTGATAATGTCCATACAGAACGAAACTGCAGTAACATGATGGTTACAAATATAAAGTGATATAAAATACTCGTTTTTTAAATCTCAGATTGACATCAAGTTGTGAAAACAAATTCGTTTCATACAAAGAGAAGCTAATTGGAGTATTACCAACAATACAATTTATGAGAAGTGCCAGACAACTTCGAATTGTTTTATTGCCAAATAGTAAGGCTTTTGATATCGATACTTACAAGTTTCTGTGATTCTCTCATTTTACTATTAAAATATTTCTTGTCAAAAGTGATACGTATATGTTTCAATAATCTTGCGGAATTGAGATGTGTCGAACAAAATTGCACAATAGAAATATATTCACTATTACATGTCATATTGAACGGTTTTTTAAAAGTGGAAGAACAATATAACACATTATTAACTCATCACAAATATCAAATCCCAAATGCAATTAAACTCAAAGCCACAAAATTATTATTTATTTCTTTAAAAAAGTTTATAGTGAAAACTCGGGCACAAAAGCACAGATATCAGCGCGAGAGCATGCGATGCGCATAAGATTGACAGGTGCTAATGGTGAATTTCCATGCGATGCAGCTGAACTGCAATACTTCTATGTGTAATATTTCAGCAAAAAAATTAATAAATCATGTCGAAAATTTAACAAATTTGGGACTGATTGGGGACAGTGATTCCGTATATTCCAATAATTATATTGTTTTATTAATTTCATGTTCGTTAATCGTGGGCAAAACTTCAAACTTCTGTTCATGAAAATTAATCTTAACAAGAAAACCGACGGTGGCGGTGCACTCAAGTGTCGCGGGATATTCGAAAAACAGCCCACGGATTCATTTGTTTTCTCGTAATCAAGTTGGCGAATGTCTCTCGTTTTATCCCACAGGTTTGCAGGTCGGTACACCAGGGTTTTTAGGCATCTTAGTTGGCGTTTATCAATGAACTTCTGCTTCCTCCAAATATGACAGTTCCATCATTGTAACAATTATTTGACGTTTGTCAGTTAACGTCAAAGAAAGAATCATCAAGTTTACTCGATGCATAATCTAAACGAATATTATTTATACTTATATACTTATCTGGTAACTAGAAATATTCCTCGAAACACCACTGGAGCTAACGCTCTCGTGGTGTTTCACAGAATATGTCTTGTGACTCGGAAGTATAATGGATTATTTTCTATGCTCTCGTAGTATTACTACTGAATATTTTTCTTTCCGTGCTTCTTGTTTTTTTACTGAATTCTGTGAAAATACAATCCGTCACCCGCAAAAGATTTCCAGTCTATTAGGTCTGTTGATTCGGGTGGAGTCAAGTCGTTCAATAAATCAGTGTCTCATGAAATTTACGCAGCACATAATATTTGCCCCTAATTCTGAGCGGAGACCAATATATTTGGGGAAACGAGGGTAAAGGGTGGGAGGTTTCCTTTTCCGAGGCCCGAGAGATATAAATTTACGTCTGCGAATATTATTGGGCTTCAAAGCAGGAGCTTGCTAGAGAATCCGGAGAAGCTGTAAGGAACTTTAACTTATCTCTTTCTTGGACATTACGATTATTTTATGGGTGGATTGAAGTTTAAGTTTCGTTGAAATTGAAATTTATCTTTTAACTTTTTTTATCTTCCATTTACCATGACAAGGAAAACTTGTAATTGTCTCTGTTGAACTAACAATATAGTACGCCTTGAGTCACTCAGAATTCTTCAGTTGTTCCTGAAGTTATGATGGATTTGAAATATGTTTGATTTGAAATTAACCTGCCATGGCTATATTTATTTACATTACAAGCTGCTTATTTCCTCTAAGGGTAGAAAAGGCATTTTCCCCGAGAAATGTAAATGAAAGTGTTAATATTGATAATGGTTTGTACAGTAGATGTAACATATGATTACCCCGATTACATATGATGTTGAAATTTCAAAAGGAGCATTGTAATAATATCAGGAAAAATCCATATCACTAAACAAAAGTCATCATCCACCTATAACATTGCCCATGTTTGTAATGATAATCCTAACAACTTCAGAAGCTGAAGCATTGTATCTTTCAAACATAAAATTGAAAAAAGTGCTGCTCTCTGACCAATAACAAATTATATCATATAAATAGGTATTATATTTTGTTATTGTTAAAAAATGACACAATTTTAGTAGTGTTATTTTTTCAATAAAACTTGATATTCCACTTCAAGTATGGACTATTAATTACTTTCGTATGGCATACAAAAGTTTAATAAAATTCCTTAAAACTCAATTAGCAATCGCAATCACAATCACCATGTCCTTGAATGTTGACAGTGTTAACACGAGAAAGAGGACGCCATCTCTGGAGTCGATTACAAAAGTAGACCACTAATTCAGTTGTTTTGTCTTCAAAAAATTCTAAATAAAATCTAATCAGTCGGTACACCAGGGTTTTTTAGACATCTTAACGCCAACGTTACGTTGCTGACAACATTCACGTTGTTGACAGTACAAAACACCAAATCGATTATACCACGTCGTCAAAGGTATATCCAGTTATCAATTACGTTGTAACTAGGAAAAATCGCAGTGATGAGTTGTATAATCACTTATAATACCACTAGAGCTTCAATTATTTCCGGAATTTTTTTCGATAATATAAATTTTCTCAAAAATATTCGTGTTCGAAAAAAAATTTCTGTTTTTAATTGAAGCTAGAGTGGTATTCGGTAAGAAAATTTCACACCACAATATCATTAATTATTTAAGTATTAAGTATTAATTGAGTATTAAAAAAATACTAGGAAATGACTGTTTTTGATGTTTTTGAAATTTAAATAGTCTTTGTATGTTGATTCAAAAGCAAAATAAGGTAGAATAACAATAATACATGAATAACTAAAGGCTTCAGGGGAAAAAATTAAAAAAGTTCCAGCAGAGTGGGATTCGAACTCTTTTTAAATTTCATTTTAATTATGAACGTCAGAAAATTTCCAGTGTAATTTCATGCTCCTTACCCCAAGGAGAAGACAAACATTTCCGGAAATTTTATTAGTTGCTATGGCAACGATAAAAAATACAGTCATTTAATTGGTCGTAAATGTTAGGAATGGAATATTCAACAATATTCGACTTTTGACGCGAAATAGATGAAAATTTTATACTCTTTTCATTATACACAACAGCTGTTTTTTTTGTTCTGGATACATTTTCAGTTTCTGACAATTATACAACTCATCATTGAAGTGACCAATTGCGACTGCGAACAACTCTACCTATAGTTACTATGTAGGTATTGATAACTGAATATACCCTTGACGACGTGGTATATATTGAATTTCGTATTTCGCACTGTCAACAAAGAGAATGTTGCCATTAGCAACTTAATGTTGGCGTATATTAATAAACTTACGTTTTCTCCAAATATGACAGTTCTATCATTGTAAAAATTATTTGACGTTTGTCAATTAACGTCAAAGAAAGAATCATGAAGTTTATTCCATGTATGATCGTAACGAATACCACTCGAACAAACGAAAATAATAGATTATATTTAACTCGTAACTCGAAGTATTCTAGCTAACGCTCTCGTGGTGTTTCGCAGAATATGTCTCGTGACTCGGAAGTATAATCGATTATTTTCGATGCTCTCGTCGTATTAATACTGAATTTTTTTTTTTTACTGAGTACCTGGACGAAACAAATTGATGAAAGTTTCTATTTGCGAACTTGTATCATAAATAACTATTGTTTCAAGTCAAATTGAAATTTTTTCGAAGTCAAAGTGACAAAACAATTTTGACTAAGAAATTCCGTGAAAACAGCGTTTAATAGATAGGAAAAGTGCAAAAGTCTGTACAGTTGCTCGTTTCTGACGACTTCATTGACAAATCAATAGTTTGAACAAAGTTAGTAACTACCAAAAAATACCGCAAATATATCATACCAGAGTGTAAGTAATCTGACAGTCAAAAATAATTATTTTGTAGAACCTTTTGATGAAGTATCGATATGGTTTCGTCGATGATTTCGATGAAGATACACAGGATTGTCCAAAATATTTGGTGAACAAGGATTCGGAATAAGTTTGAGGATGATGTTCATCCAAAATGCCGAAGCAAACAAGCAGTTACTTCCAATTTCTAAACAATCGAAGGCGGTCAGCTATTGGGTGTTGAGAGATAATTTATAATGAATTAATACAAGTAATACCAACTTCAGGCGAATTTCAATTGAAATATTCACAGTAAAATCTTTTATTCGATTTCACGGCCTTCAACACTAAACAATTGAATCATATGCGATATGGTCAATAATTTTACACAGACATAAGTAAAGGCGGATGATTAACCATGCTGTTCTATACATCACCATTTGATTTCCTGGACGAATGAAAGACCCATCAGAGAAACTCGAATGAGCTCTAAGGAATAACTATTATAGACGAGTTATAGTCCGGGAGATACTGTCACTTTGGAATACGTCATAGTATGCACGATGAAATTTAGTTGTTATTATAGTACACATACCACTTATTACTAAACCAAGATTCAGACCGCGCGACCGCGGTGGGTGGAGTGGTGGGGGAAAGTTGAAAAAAAAATAATAGTATGCACGCTGAATTTTTTATTGTTGGTATATCATGTAATACTCATCACGAAATCAGTCTTCAGACCCCTGAGTAGCGGTGGGTTGTACAGATTTCAACATATTATACATTACCTACCTCAACAGCACAGTTTCGTGTAATTTTATAGTACTTGCACATGTGGCTGATAGTGTAGTAGAAATAGTGTAGGAGATTTAACTAATTGCAACAGAATTGATTCTTGTTGTTGTTGGCGGCTATCATGAAATCATGAAAAATCATGTGTGTTATCAAATCACAGGAAATTTTATGGTGATTATTTTTTATACTATCCTGTCAACCAATCGTCATGAGAAAACATTTAGAATTGACCGATAGTATCGAAATGACTCTAATAAATTAGTAGCAAATTTTAGCGATAACATATCTCCTTGCTTAACAACCAATCAGTGGATTTCAAATTTTGAAATTCAGCGAATAGAATTGAAATTACAGTAAAAATATAGCTTGTACCTGTATTTTCACGGTGATAAACCTGTTTAGTTTTTGTTTTACTAACTGTCAAGTGAAAATAACGATTTAAAGTATAAATGAGCGATCATTGGGGACAAATGTCCATTTGTATCAAATTTTTGGAATACCATTTCATTGGCAATCCCAATGCAAGAAAATACAACTCCTGCAAACTCATGTTTTCAGCTTTGGGATGCGATTCATTGATATTCCAAAAAATTATCGGTAATAATCATAACACTCATTATATTACCCCTGATAATTTTTTCACATTAACTTGGTTGTCAAAATGACACTGACAAAAAAATAATCAAGCCGAATTACATTCATGTTAATGATCATTTTTAATCGTCCACTCGTGAGATTTCTATAGCAACAAAGATTCGTGTATTTAGTTAAAATATCAAAACATTACCACCACTTGTGTAATTACTGTTGATAATTCAACTCATGTTTAAAAAATCGCAAATGCCACAGTGCAATTGTCACTTTGACAGCGGCAAAAGTCAGCTGCAACTTTTACAGCAACAAATAATGCACTAGTGATTTTTTCACTTATACATTTTTTCATCAAATATCGCGGTGTTGGTTGCCAAAATGAATAATCTTATTAATTAAATTGCCCTACCGAATTATACTTGATGTTTGTATTGATATCAGGTAAAGTGTTTTTCAAATTCTAAACTGTTTCCTTAATCAATTTCACTCGAAAAACTGTCAACCTAAAAGCGCTCTACCTTCGGTGTCGCTAGGAAATAGTTTCTCATTAAACAACCCAAATTTACCCAATAAACTACAAACCTCTCGTACAAGTGAAAAATTATAAAACATTTGTTTTTAAAATTAAAATGTATCTACAGTGTGACCCATTTAAGATGGAAGTACCCATAAAACTTACATTTTTCAACCGATTGAATTTTTTTATTTTTTTTTTTTCTTTCGGTAGACATTCAAAAAGTCCACTAGGACACCAAATTTCATGAATAAATCTCCATTTCCAGGGCCAGCTAATCTTATTTTTCAAGAAAAAATCTTACTACACCATTGAATTCGCGACATTTTCAAATGGTCCATATGTAAATTACGTTGAAATGCGTCAATCAATAAAAAAGTTATAAAGCAATGAAATTTGAAAAATATGCCGTTTAATCAACCCACCAATTCAATTTCAGAACTTTTATCAAAATTCGGAATACACCACTGTATTCAGGAGGTCTCGATTTACTGGTCAAAATATCATAGATATCTGTTCAAAAATAAAAATAATTTAAATATGATAAAAATGAATTTCAAGAAAATGTTATCTTAACTTACTATTCTAATTTATCAACAGATTTCAATGAAATTAGTCAGTGATATTTCGAGACTCCCTTAATCCAGTAGCGTAGTCAAAGTTTTGATGAAAATTCTGAAATTGAATTGGTGGGTTGATTAAACGGCATATTTCTCAAATTCAATTCCCTTGTAACTTTTTTATTAATTGACGCATTTAAACCATTTGAAAATATTGAAAATATTGAAAATCCAGTGGTGTAGGTAAGATTTTTTCTAAAAAATCGTAAGTAATATTTTCAGATTTTTACCTTGAAAAATAAGATTAGTTGGCTCTGGAAATGGAAATTTATTCATGAAATTTGGTGTCCTAGTGGACTTTTTGAATGACCACCTAACGGAAAAAAAATCATTCCAAAATCGAAAAGCCAGTTTTTGAATATTTTATTATGAGTATAAAAATTTCATTTATTTGTCTTATGAGTAGCTGGACTATACTGAAACATTTGTATTCCAATGGTAATGAAAAAACTTTCTCATTTTTCTACACCAGAGAGCACTAAGTGAATTAAAAAAATTGGATTTTGTCAGAACACTGGCTGTTACATTGGTTTCTATCTAACAGTTATCAGATGTCCACGATTATTGCTATGATAGGGCAATCCAAAACCATCGCATTTTGATTTTAATCTGGAAAACACCATGTTTTTGGAGTGTCATATCATCACAATGGCCTTGATATAAATGTTAGATACGGAACAATGTAAGCGACAGGGTTCTGATGTGGAGAAAATGAGAGTTTTGTCATTATCATTGAAATACAAATGTTTTAGTATATTCAAAAGAAAAAAATGTATATTTTTTCATATAGATTGGCAAATATAAAATGATGAAATGCTACAGTCGGCCATATCTAAAGTAGTAGTAGATAGAGTATTCCATACATTATATTCTGATATATATTTTTATTTTGTTTCTAGGGGTAAACTGCTAGTGAATTTTGGTTTACAGGTCTTGGGTATTAGTGGCATTACTCGGGTATTAGTTGGGAATTAGGGGCATCACTTGAAAATTATTGGGCATTACAGGTATTACTGGTATATTACTCGGGCATTAGAGGAATTAGTTAGGAATTATTGGGCATTACACGGGAAAGGGAGGTATTACTCGAGCATTACATGGGTATTACAAAAATTATTCGGAAGTGACAGAACAATTACTGCACCATAATAATCGTTGAAGGACAAATAAAAGGTCTTCAAATCATATGAATTGGAATTGACCGAAAAATTAGAGAGCAGTAGTGGAAATCCGAATTGTACAATAAAAATAAATAAATAAAAAAAATCACAATTCTACTTGACAACAAACCTAACATCATAAAACGATTTTATATTTTTATGACCGGCATTACTGGGGGGTATTACTCGGGAATTACTTGGGTATTAGAGGCATTACTTACGATTTTTGGGAATTAGTGTACACAATTTCCTCGGCAATTTCCCCCTCGTTTTTATGTATTGAACAAGATTTTGACTAAAAAATAAAAATTATGTGTCTTCACGCAACTGTTTCGATGGTGTCATAGATATGGTAACTGGTTAGGATGAAATAAATGAATAAACACAATCGATATTCATCTACAGGGTGATTTCACATTATTTTTATTCAAATTTTTATCTAATTCCTCTTAGCTGAGTTTAGATGAATTTCAAATTATCTACTTAGGTTCGCGACTGTGAACCTTGACTCGTTGAGCCCCAACTGAAAATACTGAACTAGTGGGATGAAGCTACACAACACCAGTTGTTGAAGACAACAATATTAGTTTATTTGTGATAATCTTCATAAGAATTAACACAATCAGTATGTACATAAATTCTCCCCAGGGTTCTTCCTTCAGGTGGCGCATCTGTGTAAATTTGGAAACTATCACCACCTATATAATATAGATATGAATAACTATTCCGAGAACTTAACACATTAATTATAATAACTGAGCTAATAAACAAAAACACTCAATTTCTATGGAATGTTTGCAATATTACATTACCTATGCATTGAGGTAAAAATCATTGTTTGTGGTGAGTATAATTATGATTCATGCTACTTCCACCGTAAGCAAATGCAACTGAAGGTAAATAATCATGAACACATTTTTCTCCGAACTAGGTACATTCTTTGTTAGCGAATCAACTATAATAATTTGAGTCTCATTGCTTGTTTAGCTATTTATGAAGTTTCAGGAGCAACTCATGAAGGAATAAAGAGGCCACTCGGGTGGACGTTCACGTACAGTAGAATATTAAAGATTCTGAAAATTCTAAAGTTAGCGAAGAATATCACAAGTTGACTGCACAAGCTTTTATCTCCAGCAACTCTGGAATCATTCATGAAGATTGTGCCCTAAAGAGAAAATGATCCAAAAACGATGGAACAGTGAATATATCCAATAATCTTCGACGAGTTATGAATATCAACCAGTATCATTATTTATTATTTGGCTGAAACATATTAATATAAATATGAAAAAAATATTGAAATATATTTTGACAGCCATTACTCTGTCATTGACATCCGACAAAGGCGAACGCAGCCGTTTTTTCATTTTGAATCTATTTTTCTCTTCTTTTGAGCTAAATTATCTCTAAGATTCAATTTGGTTGTGTATTAGTTTTGGTCTTGATAGGGAGGACAGCCCCTCTGCCCCCCAGGGCGCACCACAGAACGACAAACAGGATGTAATGATAATCTTGAAATAAAGTATTACTTAGTAGGTACTGGAAAAGTGTACATTATCGACGTCAGCATCGATGGTCCATCGCTGCTGGGAATGAAGTATATATCATTTGAAACGACCCCTTCTAGGTTGTTTTATTAATTTTTGACGGATCTATCGATTCTGCAAATTTCACAATTCTACGTCAAAAACTTTACGGAATTTATGGGCATGTTTCCATGAAAAGTGAGACACAATATATTTTGTCTTACCTACTACGGGCAATTTTTTCCGCTATACAATGTGAAAAATTTTGCAATTTATGATTTCATTAATAATAATAATATTATTTTTATTATTTCCTTCCATATTCAAAAGTACATTATATTAAATAATAATAATAAATAAAGGTGAATCGTTACTACAGAAAATGGGAAAATTATTTTTCTGGATTTTTGGTATGTTATAGAATATGACCTGAACAAAAGTGTTCATGGACCCAACCCAATCCTATGGCTAGTTTTCGAGATACAGGGTGTCGAAGTTGGAAAGTAGCCATTTCTTTAAAGTAATATTATTGCTCTGTAGCTAATAATATTACTTTTAAGAAATGGCCGCTTTCCAACTTCGACACCCTGTATCTTGAAAACTAGCCATATAATGGAGTTTGGCCCGTGGAGACTTTTGTTCAGGTCATATTCTAAAACATACCAAAAATTCAGACAAATTAACCGGTGACAATTTTTCCATAAGGCCGCTTCCTGGTCCTTTACCTCATGACAAATAAATGTATTCATTTAAAATCTGAAATGAATAAATCAGTCGTATAAAAAGTACAGTATACTACTAGCAAAAATGGCTATTATTCTCTTGGAATGTTACTCCCTCGCCTCTAACGCGACTCAGTTCGTAAAAATAGCTGTCATTATTGACCCGTGGTATATATTATTATAATCTTCTATTACAGAACTCCCAAGTACATAATGGCTTCAGAAGTCATTGGAATGTAATCGAATGCGCGACAGGATACTATATCCCAGTAAGTAGTACTGCAACAGCTATCGTAAGCACGCACGAAGTAACCAAGGGCGTAAATGTCCAATACCTCTATAACAGCTAATTCAGGAAAACAGATAATTCAAAATGAAAATCTTCCAAACACTCACTCTCATCGCTCTGCGGTGCTTGAAGAATGGCACTGTGTTTTTTCTTCACCTCTTCAACATTCGCTTGGATCTTGTCGATCATGTCACGTATCTCTTCCACCTGAAAATTGAGGAAAAAGAATCACCATTGAACAAATCATCATAATCAGATTTTGAAAAAAATTACAATAACAAAGAAAATTTCTAAAAATATTAATATGAAGCAATATTGAATAATTTCGAATATGCGAAATACCCTTCTTTCCAAACAAATTTCCACAATGGAAATATTAGGCAAATATCTTGAGGAAACATATCCCTGATTAATCCGTATCGGCTATGTTAATTTAATCATTTAATAAAAATATGAAAAAATCAGTGGTAACATTGATTGTCTGACATAATTTTTTGGGCATTCTAGTTGTCTGACAGCCCCAAAAGTTTGCGGAGGTCAAAAAAAAAACGCTCCGCTACCGAGAATTTTCGCAAATAACATGTCAGTACAACCGCAATCATTATAAGCAGTATCTCTTCAGTACTTTATGCAGTACACAGTACCACAGTCTCGCCAAAATATTTCCAGTACAATATTCAGTACCAGGAGTACTGATTACATAATATTCCGGGAAACTTTTTTAGTACATTCACTCTCTTCATTAATTACTTCAGTATCCAGACTTCAGTACCAATCTTGAATTATTGCGATTGATATTCAGTTTTAAAATACTTAGTTATTTATGATATACAAGTTCGTAAAATTGGACTTTTTTGTATGAACAAACACGCGAGTACAAAAAGCTCTTTAAGAAACGGTATCATACAAAGTTCACTATAATTTTCAAGAATGCATACATTTATTAACAGTGTTGACACAGTTGATGTTTTTACGCACTTTAGATTTTTATGCACGTGAGCTAAAAAGTATCACTTTACGCACTGTCAACATTGCGTAAACCCTCAGTTTATGCACTGTCGTAGAAATATAAATGTCTTTATTAACTGCTAAGACATTGATTGGAATAATGAAGGTAAGTCAAATCAGTGACGGTTGCATTTATATTTGTTTTCAATTCATTATTGAAAATGATTAAAGTTCTTATGATTATTTAAGACATTGGTATCAGAAATAACTGTCTAAAACTCTTCGAAAGCTATCTGACCAATAGATTCCAGTCTGTGAGAGTAGATAACGTACTCAGTGACAAAACGAGAATCGAGTATGGAGTGCCTCAAGGAACCATTCTAGGCCCGATTCTTTTCAATATCTATATATATATATATATATATATATATATATATAGGAGAGAGGTAGTCTTTGCTGACTCGTTAAGATCAAGCTAGGGAAACTTGTTGGGTAAGCAGCATGCAGGAAGTATACTCTTATAACACTTTATTCCAATATTTCGACAAGTATTATTGTCATCATCAGGGAAAGCTACAATAATGTTAAAACTATAGTGAAAACAATTGACAACTGTGGATTCTAAACTACTTACGTGTTGATGAGATTGATTGCAATAGATGATATAAAAAGACGTGTACAGTAATTAAACATATTAAAAAACAAGTTATGAGATAATCTTAAAGGTAATAATTAAAATATATATATATAGTAGAGGAAGGGTAGTCGTTGCTGACTAGTTAGGTATGGAACTAGTAAATAGTGGGGCTTTGCAGCAAAATCAAAGAGTACTACTTTAAAATTTGTCCAAGCTTTCGGAAATTTAATAAATCATTTCCATCATCAGGGATAATCTTTGTTGAGATTGTGAGACGCGTTGTTATTCAACAATAAGTGACACATTGTGCAGGATGAAAGTTGATATAAAACATGTAAAATTGGAAGGATTTTTTATAAAATACGTTACATTTAAAATTGTTAAAATTACTTTTATTTTGACCACACCAGGCCAAATCAAGAACCAAGAGCATTGATTTGGCCACCATCATCACCACTTAGTTCCGCAACTGCATAGAGCTATTGGCCAGCGATCATATCCAAAAATGTACAACACTGTTCCTCAACCATTACAGAAAATCAATAACTTACTAGTATTCAAAAAAGAATTGAAAGCATTCATCTTGACGCAACCACGACAAATTATTGTCAATTTAGTGGAAATAAATTGTCTATGAAAACTGTTACGGTAATTTTTATTTGTGATACATTGTTTTCAACCACTTCTATATCTCTGCTGTTTCATATGTGACACTCTGGTTATATTACCAATTGTAACACTTAATATTATCTCTATTTAAGTGTTTATTGTTCGATTTCACAGTGATTGTAATTATTATTGTATTTTTCCCATTTTAATATTGTTACATTTGTATTTTACCTATTTCACTTATTTCACTGTTTATCTCTACCTTATTTTATACCTATTGATTTATATGTTTTTTAACTGGACCCTATCTTATTGTCTACAATTCTGATATTGTTATATTTATATTTACACATTACGATTTTTATTTTTACAGAGTTATTTAACTCAAAAGGATTGTTTTAATATTAACTGTACTAATGAAGATATATTATTATTTTTTTACTATTGTCCATGCTTATACTTTTCATCTCAAAACAAGTGTTTTATTGAGACCGTTGGTATTTATTTCACATTATTGTACATTGCTGAATTGTTATTCTTGTTTTTTTTTCTTCTCGTGAATGAATATCTTTATTATTATTATTATTATTATTATTATTATTATTTTTCCTGAAAGGATTTTCCAGTCAGGCCCTGTCTCTGGAGCTCCGACACATCCGGAGGGCGCGCTGGATCTTTTACCCAGATAACCACTCCCCACGTCCGTGGGGTAAGCGATTACTGGGTCCGAGGATCATGTGCTTTGAGCAGACGCAGTGAACCAAGGATGACGGCCTTCTGCATTCGTCCGGCTAAGATTTCTGCCATATTACGGCAAGCCGGTATGATTTTTAAGTTCGAGAGCAGTGTGTCCCATCATTCCACCAAGGACCCCTATAATCAGAACCACCATTTTAACAGAATGGTTTGGGTAGAGCCTGCGGAGTTCAAAAAGTCTCGATATTTAGTCCGTTTCTCCTCCTCTTTTCGGACGATGTTCATTTCACCAGGAGCCGAAAACTCCATGACGAAAATCGTCTTACTCTGATGGTCGAGGAGGACTACATCAGGCTCGAGATCAGGCTATTTCATGTTGATGCATTTTGATATTCGTCTTTGGCAAAGCATGAAAGAATCATTGAAAGAAAGTTAAATATTATTACTTTGAATATTCTTATTTTCAGGAATGAAAAACACAGTGAAACATGTTGGAAACGGCCTCGCGGCCTCGAAACATTATCCTGATCGAAATGTCCGATATTTTCATGAAAAATATTCTGTTGATATTATAGCAAGCCTTTCTGATTCGATTTTCATTTGTGGGGATGTTGGAAACGATCAGTGATACAGAGAAGATTAATCGAGGCAAATTAACGTGATTACTCGTTGAAGGAAATGTTCGATGAAAAAAATGCTCTATCTCCTTCACTACGTATCGAAGGATACCCCATAAATTATATCAATTATTTTCGATTTCTTAGGTTGGTGATGGACCGATGAGAACAATATATTGAATCTGAAACCTGGGTTTTTTTCATCTTTTAGGTCTTCAAGCTTCAATGATATGCTCAGGGGAAAATTATATCTAATATGAAGTTAGTTTCCGAAAACCAACATTTCATTCATCCAGCACATTATTTCTCTGAATTATTAACTTAGTGTCCGATATACCCATATTGGCTTAGAAAGTAGAAACACTTTAAAAACGAAATTCTCAAAAACTGTAGGAAATATTCTACACCGAATAATACTGACTATTCGAATGAACTCTCGTGATTTTGTATCATATTTTGATTATATTCTTCAACAATTCCCCAAAAGTATGTGAAAATCTCTCACCCATTCAAAAAAGATCGCATAAACTGGTCAGGGATTACCTCGGGGATTACAGATTTTAAACGTTATTAACTTAATAATAATATTTCACTTAAAATATAACCTTTTATTAGAAAAAAGCCAATGAATAACAGGTAATTCAAAAACAAACATTTCCCATCTGTTCGAAGTTTTTGGGGCACGCTGTATATACTTAAATGGTCGCTGTAATGCGGATACTTTGATTAATGTTTTTACAATAAGATGAACTCACTTCTTGCGTTTCACTTCTAAATAACAGAATTATGATGAAATCCCGATTTCAGTTCTTCAGTACTCATTTCAGTCTTTCAGTACCTATTCAAGTATTTCAGTTCTCATTTTACTCGTTCAGTATTTGCTTCAGTTTATCAATGCTTGTTTCAGTCTTTCAGTATTCATTTCAGTTCTTCAGTATTCGTCTCAATCTATCAATACTTTATACAGTCTTTCAGCACTTTATTCAGTACCTGATATTTAATTATTGTTAACAAATTAATTTTTGCCTATTTGCGTTATTTTTTTTCTGCAAATAAGGCAAATGTACCGAAAAGCTTCTCCACACATCGCCGTTTTTTGGGCATATAAAGAAAATACACGAGGTAATTTGTTGGCCGTTCTGATGTTCTGCGTCGCCTACGCGTGGTAACACGGCTCTACTAGCTTTGTCATCCGCATAGAGTGCTAGTTTGGCATCGGGCTTTCCGCTCTAATCACGTTGGCCGTGAATATTAAGAAAAAGTGTGGTGATAACACCGCTCCTTGCGGTACCTCCGCCTCTATCATTCTTAGGGTTGAAAGTTCGTTTTCGACCCTTTGGATATCTTCGGTTTCTCAGGAAGGAGTTGAAAGTGCTAAACCGTGGGTATTTGGTAGCCAGCTTCTATCAATTTTGCTTTTAGTCCTTCGTGCCATCAGACTCTGTCGATGGCACCCTTGTGAGGTGCCGCTTTATGGTACGATTCCAGCCTTGTACTGCTGCGTCGACCGAGATATATTACTACACAACTAAAGAAATAATTGTTTACTTTTCAGCGCATTCGAATAAAAAAGAGAGTTTTAAACTTTTTTATTTAAATTCTTTTTTTTTATCTTCCACGTAAAAACATCAACAGCCACACTTGATTCGGCTGATAAGTTACAGTGACTTTAACTACCATTATTTCTATTCGAGGCCTATGAAACCAAAAGTTGTAGTTTATCTGGCAGATAAGTTCCTAATGGGCTATCAGGGGCTTTATCAGCAAGTCGTGAAACCTGGCCTTTATTATTTGAGAATTTTTGCCAGAGTATCAAATAAATAAAATAGTAAAATGGACAATGTCGAAGTACCCTTCTCTCCGAATATTTCCACAGAAAACAACTACTTCCCTGGCTAATAACACGACGGACATTGAATTACATCTGACAGATATTTGTGCAACGTTCTTACATGAAGACCCAGTTGCAATTGCTTATTGTAATTAAACAGCAGATTATCCTACATTTGGCTGGGGAAGACCACCTGCAGACGCGTTTCGTGGTTCTTGCCACTCGTCAGTGACAGGGTAGGTCGGACAACATTAGAGTCGTCCTGCCCCAGCCCAATAAATTATAATCCACCGTATAACTAACTAACTTGGCCCTTGTAATGTTAATCATTTTCAAAAAAAGAAACTTTTATACCTTTTTGGAATCTGGAGAGAAAGAGCAAGTGTTCAACGTCAATGTTCAGGTTATTAATAAAAAAGTTCGAAATGTCGTAAGAGGTTTTTTTCAGGAGAACGAAAGTAACTATCAAAACATCTGCCTTCCGCGTTTGTTACTACTATTCAGTAATTTTTATCAGTTGAGATTTTTTTTTTATACGGCTTCGGGGTGTCATTAAATAGGTTTTTTAAATACAAATTATTCATTAGATAAGATTCATTAAGTATACCCATTCACTGACAAAATCTGTACCCTCCCAAAACGTAAGATGGCACGATTTTGTAAGTTAACTTCCGGTTACGCCATCAATGATGAACCGAAGGTTTGCATAATAATAAAAACATCGATTGCATTGAAAATCAGATAAAATAATGTATACACATCATTTCACTTCAAAGTTCAATGAACCCGTATGTGCAATCTGCAAATTCTTCTCACTCTTGCATTGTAATTACAAACATCGTTTTGTCATATACCAACGTAATTTTCTATGGAATTTATGCAAATTCTGAAACATCCTCAAAGCAATCGCACATTCGTTCATGACATTGTGTCTAATGAATAAACCTTAAGCAAATGCTTTTACTCAGATTTCTTGAAATAGACCAATCCATTTTATTAATTAATGAGAGAGACAAACCTATAGTAAAAGCTTTTGCTAGCTTTTATTCATAACACCCATTCAATCCTAATGGGTGATCTTAATAATGTTTTACATTACTGATAAAATCGAGGGGGAGGAAACATCCACTTAAAATCTTGTACAACTAGAAATTAAAATTGACCAGAATTGCTAAAGCTCGTGAAAATAAAATCGGAAAAATCCGTGAAAATTGTGAAAAACATGGGATCATTGAATAAGGCAATTAAAACAATTTTACCCCGCTATCCCCCTAAAATTCAGAAAGAGAACGTGAAGAAATTCGGAAAATTTTCTGACGGTTTCAGACGTCGAAAATGACGGTGAAAAATAATGTCAGTTGGGGGGCTAGAAAACCCTCCTTCTCGAAAGAAATTGCCGATACTCGCAAAAATAAAATCGGAAAAGTCCGTGAAAATAGGGAAATATTTGGGATCGTCGATTGTAATGTCCCCCTGGAAGTAATATAGAGAACGCCCAGGAATTCGAAAAAAAAATCGTCGGTTTCGGACGTCGAAGATTACAGCGATTGGAGGGCTGGAATCCCCGTCTTTCTCAAAAAAATAAAATGCAAAAACCCGAAAATGAAATCGGAAAAATCCGTAAAAATAGTGAAGAACATGAAACCATAGTTTAGTTGGAAAAATACCCTTATGCCCCTTAGGCCGAACAATGTCACTTAGCCATAGATGATAAAATAGCTCCTTGGAATGATAAAAAATAAAATGGACAAATCTGCAGGTCGTATCCGTTTCGAACAATTTCTGAAAATATTGGGAATTTTTCAATTGCAATGAGTGTTTTTTTTTAGGAAGTGGTGGGATAAAAAAAATACACAGTAGATTGATCAATCATGAATAACTGTCATAGTCACTGTTACAGTTGTCTACAATCATTTTTATAACGAATATTATATGCCTACAGTAGGAAAGTTTCCGGTTGTATTTTATTCACTATTCACAAGTAATTTCAACACTATTATATACGATCATACAACGTACTTCTAAGACCTTCCTTTTCCCATTTGAGTTGGTTAGTTTTCATTCTCATTTTTTATTTCGTGGAAAAATGGAAATTTATCCCTGATAATTCTCCAAGTCATACTTTTTCATAACCCCTTGTATAGCGATTTTGTTCAAATGATCAATTCTCTGAAAACTATAGTCTCAACAATAATTATTTTCGCGTTCAAAATTTTTCCAAACTTGTTGACACTTTTTCCAGGACCAGGACACTTTTATAAATTATAGGTATAGTAGAATACTTCAGACAAAATGAAGAAATGATTATACGTAGATTGGTTCAGAGAATAATTTTCGTTGATTTGTCATGTACCTTACAAATTTCAATTTCATGATTCATTTTTATTTTAATCATGATAAGTAATCTTTTGTTACCAAAAGTGAATGCCATTTATATTAGATATGAGTACCATCTCAAACAATGACACCTACTCAACAAATAGAACAGGACAGGACTGGGCGGGCGAGTTGGTTGAGCGAATTAGCGGGCGAGCCAGGATGGCTGGCTGGCAGACCCCACCAAGTCACTTATGTAAGGTGCACGGCTCCTGTTTATAAACACTTCCAGCCATTTTATTAATTTTTGTTGATTGAAAGCAACACAAAAATACGCTTCACTTAAAATATGTGCATGTAACTAAGGAATCCTTGAAGGTGGCGTGATGACACACTTCGGCTTGCACTTTATTTGAACAGAGTAGTCGTGAAATATGCTATTCTATCAAAATATTTTCATCTTCGTCACATTTGCCCATACCGTACGATGAAACGGTCGAAGAACATAGGGAAATCCTATGTATCTATTTACATGAGCAATGAACCTTTCCAATAATTTTCATAAAAAAATATCTATTTCGAAATATTGCATTCTCACGTAACTCGTATCCAGTTCTCGATTTTTCATTTCATCAATTTATCCAGTTAGAAATTATTGAAAACTGAACTACCGATTTTTCTTTGAAAATATGAACAGGATGTTCGTAAGATCACTTGTGGAATCATCTGCGGCTGAAAGACAAACTTTAGTTGAAACATTCTCAATCAAAATTGAAAAATGAAACAACATAAACTACCGAATTCAAACGATCAGACGCAGAAGAAGAGGGGAGAAGTCGTGTGCCGTCAGTGCGCGAGTGATTCTGAATTCTGATTTGTCGCCAATTTGGCTTTCAGTCCTTTCATTCTCGATCATTTGAGTTACTGAGATTTGGCTTTGAGTCTTTTTAGTCACAATGTTGAGTCTTCAAGTCAATAGGATTTGGCTCTCAGTCATTTCAGTCCCAATCTTGAGTAGTTCATTCACTTGGATTTGATTTTAAATCTTTTCAGTTATTCAGTCTCAATCTTGAGTCTTTCAATATTTTGAGTCTTGTACTCTTGTACACATTTCAGCTACATAGATGTTTCCTCCTCGTCAGGAACCGCCCAAATTTTTCTATCAAAAGCACACCCTCCTTTCGGGGCGTATTTGAATACATTTCGAGATACATTTTTCAGACAAAAATTGCACACAACGCCACCTTCTTTTTGTCGACACTTCTTACAGATGCTAATCAACTTATATTTCACAGTTACAGGAACCAAAACTAAACGTTTCACACAAAAATCGACCTTCTCATATGAGAAGATGAAACATTACTTTTTAAATAGGAAAATAAAGGCATTTAGGTAGTGTATTTTAATTGTTGTGGAAAGTTGCTCACTTGAAATATTAGCCGCTAAATATTCGAATTCAAATGTGAACGATACATTTTCCTTTATTGTATCAATGTGATCAATTGTTCAATTTTCATTTGGTATTACACAGTGTGTCTCACTTTTCGTGGAAATGCCCCTATAACTTCCGTTATTTTTCACCTATAATTGTGAAATTTGCAGAATTGATAAATATACCAAAAATATACCGAATGACATCGAAGTCATTTCAAGTTATATACAATGCACGCCAGTTGCGATGGAACCTCCGACCGATAAATCATAGCAGGAGACAAAATAGGTCAAAAAGTCTTCGGATTCGTAATCATAACAGCCATATCATCACTTATCCACTTTGTCCGGAAAAAAAATCAGTTCTGAAAATTTGTCACACTTCGCACATAAACACCCTTGTAACGTCAGTAATTTTGGATGTCATACACATTTTTTGTGTATCTATCAATCCTGCAAATTTCACAAAACAAACAAACAATTGAGAAAATTTACAATTGCGAACATATAAATTCTTAACCATTTTTCAAAAGCAATTTATGAAAAATTAAACTTGCTTAAAACGATAAATAAATAATATCCTTTACACAACGGTTTATCGAAAAAAAGTGTATCACTACAAATTGCCCAACTATTTTACGTTGAACATGGTAAAAAAAACTGAGTGAAGAAAACCTGAACATATTTACTTCAAATATCTTTTTATTTACTGCTCAAATGTTACATTATCATAACAAGAAAATGTTCAAAATAACAAATGATAAAACATCAAAAAAAATCATTATCTCAGCACAAACGAGCACAAATTAATTATATTTTGGCGAGGTTTTCATGTCGTTTATTTACTGTTTTAAGCAAATTCAGTTTTGGAAAGCTCTACTTTAAAAGAAGGTAAAAATTAAAGTTTACTTAGATGCCATGACTTCAAATCTAGATGTATTTTTCTATAACATTTTTTTTATTGAGAACAAGAAGTATTATTCTCCGTTACCACACTAGTACCTTTTATTCTCCAAAATAAGGAAACTTTATGTTTTCCTTTATTTGTTAGTACACGTTTAGATTTAGCAGAGAATGCACAACCTTTGCGTATATTTTTAAAATTTTGAAATTTATTTTTGAATCTAGAGGGCTATGAATATGTTAATATTATTAATTTTAGTCCTAAAGTATAGGGAAAAATACAACTTTACTGTTTTCGGTTGAGATGAATTTGCTGGGTAAAATTAAATTTTTAAATTATTATTACTATTTTTTTTTCAAAGGGCAACATAGTGGCTCGTCGGGTCAGAAAAAAGAGCATTTCATAACGATTAATTTGATACCCCACACTATTATTAGGTTAGGAAACTTAAAAATATTACGGTAGATCTTTCTTTTTGAGATTTTAATAATATTAAAATTCATGTAACCATCACAAATGATATAACAAAACCCTCAATCCAAAATCTAATATCTCCTTGCATAAATGATAATATCAATATGTTTTTCAATCAATAGCGTTCACAAAAGTTTTCTAATTTAGATTTGGAGAAGCGAAGTAAGATAACATATCGACAAGTAATGTTTTTTTTTCATACACCTCAATTCGAGCCTCAATTACCTTGTTCTATTCCATTCTCGTTTGAATCTCATTTTACTCTGAAATATTTCATTTAAAGGAATATGTTAAGTAATCTTTTTAAGTTTTTTTAGTGAAAGTTTGTTTGAAACCGTAACAGTGAAGCAGTATCAACATAATAGTGATGAAAGTCACAAAATTTCCATTTAAAAAAATGAGTAATACAAATTCTAACATAACCGTAAAGTTGTATTTTTTCCAATGCCTACTTTGGTTTCCGTGGACACCCGGTATACTGATTGATGTAAGTGCATAGATATTCATATCTTTAAAATGTTCCCTACAACTATCATTATAATTTATAGCTCAAATTGGCCAAGGTACGAATGGCCTTTTTTGAAGGACAAAAATACTTGCTACATCTGCAGCCTGACCCCAATGTACAATTGTGTGCATAAAAAAGTCGAACAACAGTTAAAGGCTATTGTGAGCCAGACTTGTCAATCTTAATTAGATTATCGACTTTGACAAGTAGAGTCAAAATTCAAACTAATTTTGTCTGTTACGCGCTTTCAATATTTTTTTAGCTCAATTAGTTAGTGCATATTTGTGTCAAACGTTTTGTTTTGGTTTGGTGCTTGTAATTGTGAAATATGAGTCAATAGTGTCAAAAAAAGTAGGATAAAGGTAAGTTTACTGGACTTCTTCTAAAAAAGGTTAGGTTATATACTACGTAATTTTTTGTCTCCCGAACACGAATCTGAAAAAAAAATGAGGGAATCTCAAGTACTTTTCGAGTTACGCCCTTCCGAATCTTGAAAATCGACCATTTTCAAACACGAATTTTTCAGTAAAAAATCGCACAAAATCTCCATCTTTTTGTCAGAAGCTAATCACCCTCGTAATCACCTCATATTTCACAATTATAAACACCAAAAATAACAGTTTTACACAAAAAATCGACTCTTTTGTAACCTTGAACATAAGCTACTATATGTTAGTTATTTTGGTTCTCACCTTGAAATCCATGATAATCGGAATATCCAATGATGCCAAATCACCATGAAAGTAAGAGCAAACATGTACAAAATTAATGACAACATGCTCGCTATGCTCGCTATCTCATGGCTTAGGGGAGAAAAAAGAATGGGAAAATGACCTAACCTAACCTGAACTACCCCTGCCTTCCAAGTTGAATGTTTCGATACATCTTATCAGTTAGGTAAGATGAGCAATTGTAGTGTGTTCAACTTGGAAAGTGAGGTTAGTTTGGGTTATGTTAGGTCCCCTATTTCTTCTCCGCTTAGCCATGAGATAGCGATGGAAGCGATCATATTCCCATTAATCTCATCCGTCGAATTGAATTACCGATTGTACAGTATAATACAATAATTGTAATCAACATGATAGCGAGGTTAGATTAGGTTATTTTTTTTGGTTGCTCTTACTTTCATGGAGGTTTGGCAACATTGGATTTTTCGATCATGATGTACACAGGCTGTATCTTAAATGATGTCATTAATTTCGGGAGGTGATTCCTTGTCATATTTTATGAAGAAAAGTTCATGTAAACGTGTGTCCTAACTTGCTTCGTTTCCGAGAAACGGGATGTCAACTGTTGCACCACTGGATTTAAAATTCCAACTAATCTTGTGAAAAAACGCCGCTTTTTACTACTGACAAACACACGAAGTATAACCAAAATCAGCTAAAAGAATTTTGAGTAAGTAATTCATGAAAAACTGGATTTTTTATTAAACTTTTGACACTCTGCTACTCGGAAACGAAGCAAGTTAGGACATACGTTTATATGAACTTTTTTTCATAAATTGTTACAAGGAATCACCACCTGAAATGAATGGCATCATTTAGGATACACCCTGTATATAACAAGTGACCAACTCACTGCAAGAACAAATATTACTAACATTGTAGATTATATCGAATTTTTGTGGAAAACCTAAAAGCGTTGTTTTTTTGCTTGTAATTGTGCACTATAACTTTATTAGCGTCTGACAAATAGGTAAATTGACAAAATGAAGATAAGATGGCATTTTGTGTGATTTTTCACTCGAAAATTCGTGTTTGAAAATGGTCGATTTTCAAGATTCTCGGAAGGGTATAACTCGATAAAGTAGGTAATTAGCCAAAGTAGTTCTTGTTAAACACCATATGAGATAAATTTACATCGAAATAAAACATTACATTTTCTTGAAATGTATTTCACTCAAATTCTAATTTATAAGTACAGAAACCGCCCATGGACAAAAAACTTGGAATTACCAAAAAAATAAAAAATTACATTTTCTTGAAAATTCACTCAAATTCTAATTTATAAGTACAGAAACCGCCCCTGGACAAAAAACTTGGAATTACCAAAAAATTCGACATCAAACTTACATCTCCCGGTTTCCCCATTGATTTTGTCCGTTATACTTGACATTTTGAAAAAAAAAATATCTATCACGTCTAACGGGAGAATAGCCACAGATTTTTTATCTGAAAGTTCAACACCATCACTATTTTGATCAATTATTCAATAATCATTCATCTGTCAGACGATTGTTTCCAATACATGACGTAATTTAATCCACCTAGAACAGCTGTAAAAAAAAATTGCATACCTCTCCAAAAAATGCATCCATGAAACCGTCTCTGCCTTCAACGTTGACAGCAACATCATCAGGCCCAACATCGTCATCGTCACTTTGGGCCTAAAACAAAAGTAAACTTCAACAAAAATGAGTCACTTTTACAAAAAAAAAATTAACGTACAATAATAACGAAGGGGTGGGGCTAGGATGTCAATTCAAAACTAGTATTCTTTTTCACCTAACCTAATTGTTCAATTTAGTAGAGGTTCTTTACTGAATGACAAAAATAACTGAGACAACTGTTAAGGAATCAGTGAAGAGATCAACAAGTAAACTGTCACTCAAAAAAAATCAAAATGTTTCAGTTTTAGCTGACTTTTTATTTCAAATCTCATTAGAATTCATGAGTAGGTAATGGTCTGGACCTACCGCAACAAGGGCTGCTAATCTATCCTTTGTCATTTTAACCCGGATTTAATCACACACCACAGAAAACTTTAGTTTTATGAAATAATCCCATTCAAATTGTTTAAATACCAACACAACTATACCGAACTTCCGACAGAACTCTATGCGAGCGGCTACCAAATCTTCTACAACAAAATCGATAGAGTTCTGCAGTGCCGTCACTTGACAGCGCATGTGTGAATGACGTATATTTTCACGTGACGTCACATGTCATTTTCATATTTCAATCAAGTTTTTCTGAAAATTGTACACCTAACTGAGAAATCTAATGAAAGAATTTGATTTCTAAAATTATTTTCTGTAAAACTGATCTTACTTTGCGTTTAAACTCTTTTTTTTGTCAATATTCTAGTGCGCATACTACACACCTTCCCTCTGCATCTTGTGAACGCCATTGTGAACTTTAACGACGTTGAGAGTGAACAACAGTAATCACTCATTTTCTGTGCCATCGGCTTTTCTTAACAGTTTTTCTTCTCAAGGTAAATATTATTTTTTATATAGAATACGCCTCATATTTTATTTTTTTGATTCGTTTGTTATTAACATGAGAAAATATTATTAAAGTCGGTATCAGGATCTCAAAATCCTTTGTAACGATTTCGTAGCGCCATTTACGTCTGAAATCAAAATATTCCGAAACGTGTGTCGGTTTATTTCATACCTGTCGTTTTCATGAGTAATTTTTTTGCGTGTAAATTTTGTAGTGGCAGATTATAAAATAGTTGTGTTGTAGGTTTGTGAAAACGCAAAATCATGGCTGAACAAGAAATGCCCACCTTCAAATGTGTTTTGGTCGGAGATGGAGGTACCGGAAAAACTACATTTGTAAAACGTCATATGACTGGTGAATTCGAAAAACGATATGTTGCCACTTTGGGAGTTGAAGTCCACCCTCTGGTTTTCCATACCAACAGGGGCCCCATTCGGTTTAATGTGTGGGACACTGCCGGCCAAGAGAAGTTTGGTGGACTCCGTGATGGATATTACATTCAAGGGCAGTGTGCTATTATCATGTTTGATGTAACTTCTCGAGTTACATACAAGAATGTACCTAATTGGCATAGGGATCTTGTCAGGGTATGTGAAAATATTCCCATAGTGCTTTGTGGGAACAAAGTCGACATCAAGGACAGAAAAGTTAAGGCAAAAAGTATTGTCTTTCATAGGAAGAAGAATTTGCAGGTATGTAGAGATAATTTAATGTACATAATTAGTGTTCCCTTTCTCTCACAAGCTTTCCTGGTTTCTCAGGAAATCTGAATGCTTCATTTGAAAAATATTTATTAAAAGTTCCCGCCTGAATTTGACATTTGACAAGACATCTGCTCAATTGCTCATAGCCTATTTATACACTTTTCCAAGGTCAGTAATGCTTGGTTTATGCACCCTACCTAAGAAGTAAGAACCAAACCTAAGACTAAGAACTGTGTGGATTCATGCAGCTTCAATTAACAATTATCAATTAATAATTACCAAGTATAAGTTGAACTTCTTGTTTTACAATGAATGCATTCATGCAGACAATTAACAATTATCAAGTAACAAGTAGAAGTTGGCCAACTTTTATCTTTCTACTCAGGTTAAAGGAGTTTTTCTTCTAGTGCACAATGTAGGCATATGGCCATGGATTGGTCAGTCCAATGATGAAAATTTCTCTATCTGTTTCAAATATGTGTGGCATTTTATTATGGTGTTGTCTTTTCGTTTATATCACCTTCAAATGGTTATTGATGATGCTGTTTTAACTGAACTTGTTCTTCAATAGTTATATGATGAAGGGCATACAAACTTCAAACAGAATTAGAAGAGATACCTAAACAATAGTTATATGATGAAGGGCATGCGAACTTCAAACAGAATTAGAAGAGATACCTAATGCTTGAGAAACAATAGAAGTAACTCCCTATGGACTTGCAAAACCATTGCTTTTATGAGATTGTCAAATATTCTTTTTGATTAAAAATCTGTTTTTTATTTACTCATGATGAGCATGCAAATACAATCTGAAACTGAAAAAATATTCAAGAAACAGTAAGGTTATTTTAAATGGCAAGTATCTGACTTGTGCTCATGATTTCTTTTTCGTCCATAATTGTTAATTTTGGATGCATGAATGCTATATTTTGAATACTTGTTAATTGATAATTGCTAATTGATAATTGTTACTTGATAATTGTTAATTGGTGCTGCATGAATCCACACTAAGAGTTAATTAATAGTAAAAAAAAATGTATGAAACTTCAACTAGTACTAAGCACATTTGCATCGATTCACTCATAGTTCTTACTTATTAGTCTTAGCTTTAGTTCTTAGGTAGGGTGCATAAACCAAGCGTAAGGCCATTCCAGTTTTTTTTTTTTAATCTTTTGGTTCTTAGGAAAAGGAGTATACTACTAATATTCAATGAGAATCGAGGGAAATGGTGAAGAAATTGTTCATTTTCTTGAATTTCTAAATTTCTGAGAACACATTTGTATGTAACCAGTTCCAAAACTTTGACATTCCTTTATTCGCTCTTCACTGTAAGATTGGTTTTACTAGAGAAAAGAGGTTTTCGTTTTTTTTTTCATGGAATGCTATCAAGTTATTAGGTCCCCATTCTGGAACCATTACCCAGGTTCTTACTTACATTGTTCACATTCCTCCCTCGTTCTTTGGTTTTATGAGCTGATACTTATTATAGCTGGAGAAGAATGTGATATGGAGGGCACTATCATCAAAAACAGCACTGGACATGACGTTGTTTCCAACTATTCCAAAGAATAGAGCACAAGTCCTGTTGTCCCCTTAGAACTAGCTAACAAAAAAGGCAATTCAAGCTCATTAAAAACTTGTATCATCAATTATTATCCAGCTCACAGTTTGCTTTCGCTAACTAAGACATCTGTCCAGTCCCATTTTGATTACGGTATACTGCCGTTTTAATTGAATAAGGCATACCTGCATACAACTTAATTTTGCAGCATGTTAGTTTATGTAAAATTTCAATCAGATGTTATGCAATATTATACATTGAGAGAAACTTGAAAGCAATTTGCAATTCTTTGAACAACCCAGGTGATTGAAAAATATTAAATATGTAAATTATACAGTGTGACCCATTTAAAATTGAAGCACCCTTGTAAAACAAACATTTTTGACTTATAATATTTTTTTCATTAGGTAGACCTTCAAAAAGTCCACTAGGACACCATATTTCATGAATGAGTGTTCATTTTCAGGGCCAACTATTATCATTTTTCAAGGTAAAAATAAAAAAAGCGATTTTTTTAGATAAAACCCACACTTCACTGAATTCACATTTTCAAATCATTTATTGTCAAAATTTGAAAAATTTTCCTTTAAGTCAACCCACCAGTTCAAATTCAGAAATTTTATCAAAATTCTGTCTACAACACTGGATTTAGGAAGTTTCAAAATATCACTGAGTGGAATTTCATTGCAATATGATTATAAATAAAAAAAATTATAAGATAATAAAATTTGTAAAGTATGTATGTTGATTGATGGAATTTCAGGAAAATTTTATTTTATTGTACTATAATTTTTTATTTATCAACAGATTTTGAAGAAATTTTGATCAGATAGATTTTGAAACATCCCTAATGCAGTGGGGTTATCAGAATTTTGATAAATTATCTGAAACTTTATTTAATGCCATTATTTTCAAATTTTCTTCTCATATAGCACAACAATTTCTTTTAGTTTTTTGACCTTGAAAAATAAGAATAGTTGGCCCTGAAAATGAAAAATAATTCACGAAATTTAGTTTCCTAGTGTTTCTATGATTCCTTAGTTGTACCTTTCCGTAGTTACAACAATCACGGTAAATATACAAATATCAGTTTTACAACTGTTATAAATAATACTTAAATATGTATTCTTGAAATTTTCTGATTGAATATCACTTCAAAATGCAGAATTTTCAAAATACTTTCACCTTGACAGTTACTCAAACTCTTTTTTAGTGGTTCCGGATTCTATTAATGATACCATCTCTGTTCATTGATAATACCCCCTTTTTTACATTAAAGTGTCAAAATTAAACAAATGTACTTCTATAAATTTAAATTTTACTTGTTTCATCAGAAAAAATTTATTTTCATCTCGCTAACTCTTTTATTTGGAAAAACATTCTAACAAACTGAATTTTGCCCAATAAAGAGTTTTCATGGAAATTAAAAAATATCGATAAAATTAGAAGCGCTCGTGGTATTACTTTGAAAATTTATGTATAGAACAAAGACAGGTCAGATATGAACAAATTAAAATTAATAAGTCCAGCTAAAACTAGAACAATTACCTTAAAATATTCAAATTTAGCAATAATTTGGGTTATAAAATACATTAACGTATTATACAGAAAATGTTACAAAAAACAGTACACATTACGTCGAAAAATAAAACCAAATAAAGTGTATGTTGCAGCTTAGACATAATTCAACGAGTATTTTCAAAATATTCTTCAACCGAATATGGACACATATCAATGAGATATATTCAATGAGGGACCCTAGAAATGTCACTCTTATCATTAATAGCATATTATGTAACAAGTTTTATGAACGTCCTTTTAGTAAAAAGTATTTTATCATGAGGGAAGTATACGGGAGTGACTTTAATAACGAGTGTTTGGAGGAGTTTATGAATGTGTTACATACCATATTTTTTCTATTAACTCATTAAAACAACAAAATTTTATTTATGATAGTTTCAATTGACAAAACAAAAACTAGTCTGACTGGCCGGATTTTAACCACTGAAATGAAACAGTAACCATAGTGAGTATTTAAAGAATGAAATTGGCATGGTAATGTTCTTTTGTTTATCAGGACAAGAACATTTTATTGTCTTGTCAAAAATTAGTAACCATAGAACTATTCTTTTACAAGAAAAATTTGAATTTTCAATAACATTAGCCTAGTTCTTCTGAACCACAACATTTACGAATCTATTACTTTCAAAGATCTGTAACAGAATACAGAGTTTTATTGAAAAAATCAAACTGAAACTGTGATATTGTGTTTTAAAGACAATTTAGGTAATTGCTAAAAAAACAGATTCTTAATCTTCTGAAAATGAATATAACTACATTTATTTCACAACTTTGGATCCGCTCGAATGGGTTTGACTTGACTAGATCGGATCCACCAAATCGATATATACAGTTTTCGGATTGAATTGAACCACTCAAGTCAATTCCATAAAATATAGGATAGCCTTGAAGAGAAGTGAAATTACGAGTTAAACGAGTTTGAAATTGAAAAATATTAGGTAAAAGTAGCCAATTTCAGATTAGCTGTTTATCGTCTCAATTTTCTGTCATCGAATGAGTTTCTCTTTCTCAAAATTGAGAATAGATAATAATAATAATAAAGAAAGTAAACATATGTACCTAAGAAAATAACAGTTTTATCAATCATCAGATTAAGAAAACCGGATAGAGACCGTCCAGATAAACTTAGTCTATGTATTTCTTTTCACAGAATTTGTCCAACATGCATTTTAATTTTATTTTAAAGTCAACATTCAATTATTCCTTTTTGTTTAATAACAATATATGGATACCTGCAGAGATCATTCTTGTTTTTATAAAATGGCAATAATGGTTTTGTAGATCACATCAACCTTCATACTTTTTTGAAACTTAATGTTCCAACGTGTTTTTATTTTTCAGTACTACGATATTTCTGCCAAATCCAACTACAACTTTGAAAAACCCTTCCTATGGCTCGCTAGGAAACTCATCGGTGATCCCAATCTAGAATTTGTAGCTATGCCTGCTTTGGTGCCTCCAGAGGTTCAAATGGACCCACAATGGCAACAACAAATCGAGAATGATCTTAAAGAAGCACAACAAACTGCTCTACCAGAAGATGATGAAGATTTGTAAATTAACTCAAAATATTTGTATAAAAATATAACAAGACTTGATTAAAGTAAACCGTAATTTATGTTAAATTTTATTGTGTGGAACCTTGTGGACAAGCTGTTGATATTTTTATATGATATACATTTTTTCTGAAATTGTTGATAGGATTTGTTTGTCTCGCCAGGAGTAATGCTAGAAAGATGTATGATTGTGGTGATTGAAGATAAATTGTACTTGAGGATTTTTTTTTTTTAACTACCTATTTCAGTTCTTATCCTTGTGGAATAAGCAGTAATGTTAATTAAATAAATGCATTTTCCATTATGATTGTTTTATTATGTGTTGGTTTCCATTTTTTTTTTTTCAATTAACCCAACTTTGTGAAAGAAAATAAAACCCAAAGTGGCACACACAATATTGAAGCTTTTCCAAAAGGGTTCACAGAAATAAATCAAGGTTTCATTTCCTGACCATTCAAGGTACACTGAGGAATTCTAAACAAATTAATATACAGTGAGGTCCTAAAGTAATAGATACATTCATATTCTAAAAAGTGACAGCAACCCCAATTTTTTCAAATTTAATTGTATTTAATTGTCTATACAGCCATGTCTATTATCTTCAATTTCGTTCATGTCATAAAAAAAATAACTCAAAATGATGAAGAGTATTAAGTATACTATTGAATTTCCTGCATATTCAATGCACATCAATTTTTTACAGCAGTGGGCTGTTAAACCAAAAAAAAATTATGGTGCAATGAATATACAAGGAATTTAATAGTGTATGTGATACTTTTTAACAGTTTTAAAATAATTTTTTTCATGACGCATGAACGAAATGACGAAGCGAAAAAAATATAGACATGGTTGTATAGGCAATTGAATACCGTTCAAAATGAGGTGTCATTTGACCCCCTATTTCATTTATAAAAAAATAGTTTGGCTGTCACTTTGAGGGGGTGGAAGAATAGCGATTTTTTGTCACGGCGTTTTTTCGAAAGTATAAATCGGCGTGTTTCAGGGTTTTTCTTGTAAATGGCCAATAATGTAGAAAATTAATTTATCCCTTACTTTAGGACCTCACTGTATATACAAACATAAAACCATTCTGAATATTCCTGCTGACAAATGCTTCATATATTAAAAAAAAAAATGATAATTGACTGACCACTGTTCACGTGAAATTTATGGATGTTCTGAAATCTCATTTTCCAAAGCATTAATTCCTTGGCAGTTAGAGCATGGATGTGAGGGGACTTGACATGAAAAGTTATTACTTGCTATATGTTACTAATCAGTAATAGATATCTGTAGTCCTAATATAATTTTTTGTAATTCAATATGGCGACTTTTTGTTTACATTTCGAATGTCAAAATGACAAGTCATATTTGCACAAGCGTGAATATGAAATTTCATATCGATACTAGTGTGAGTGTGAATATAAAAATCATCGGTTCAGATTTATTCGTTAATGCATTCAAAATTGCCTTTCTGTGACGGCTTTAATATTATAAGGAACATTTTCGGTACCTATCAGAATCATTCCTTTTGTTTTTCTGCAGTTTTTGGGGAAATAAATAACCAAAAACTAATGAATTTGATCAAAGGCAGTTCAACATAATTTAGTCATGACAACTTGTCAGCTGAAAGTTGAATTCTGGGAGTGTCCGCTACCGTCTACTCAGCAACATAACCACAACCATTATTCGAGACTCGTGTTATGCAATACAATACAAATATCGCTGTTGCCCTATGCTCGTATTCAGTGTAGTTTATCATATTAAATGAATGAAGATTCCTATGAAATTACAAAAATACTTTTTTCGGCAACCGGGAAGTAGGTACTTCCCCGACGATTTTTCTTTGAGAAAGTATCACTTCCCGGACTAGTCCGGGAAGTACGTACTTTCCGGACTAGTCCGGGAAATGCCCGAATTTCAATATAAATAAGAATTAGAATGTTTCTGTTATTAGTACCTATCTTCTGTTTCCCATTTCGATATTCCATACAAATAAAAGAGTTAAAATGTTCGAAATTTTCTTCTACGAAGAAATATAAAAAATAAATGTTTCTTGATTTGTTATTCTACACGGTTACCGAAAAAATTGTGTACGCAACACGTCCGAAAACAGTTTTTTTGGACTCGCAGACTTCCAGGACTCGCTACGCTCGTCCTAGAATCTTGTCCACTCGTCAAAAAAAAAGTGTTTTCCGGACTAATTACGTAAATTACTATTATGTAACACATTGCAAAATGTCAGGCTTTTTGCACACAATGTGTTGGAACACCAGCGTAGCACCATGTCTGGTGCAAAAAAACGCTCATTTTGTAACTTCTTATATAAATAGCTATATATCTTCAATATTGATTATAATTTTGTACAGAAACGTTTTTTGTGAAACATCATGATTCATTAAATTATATTCAAAAGCAGTTGTGGCCAAGCATTCCAAATGTGGGAATCAAGTTCTTTCTGTTGTATTTCAGAAAGCGTCAAGTTCATTTCAAAAAGTGTTGATTAAATTTCAAAATAGTTATATTTCGAAAAGTATCAATTGTATTTCAGAATAATGAGTTGAATTTCAGAATAGCGAGTTGAATATCAGAATAGTAGAATAGTTAATTGTTAATTGTATTTCAGAAAATATATGTATTTTGGAAAGTGTATTTGTATTTCAGAATTCATCAATATCTCGTCACTTTTATTATATTGAATTTCTATTCTGTTTTTCTTATAATCCCTTCATGTCCTATCAGTGGAATTCAGCATATAGGACAGCATGCATCTGATGTATTTACTATTTCTTTAGAGCAGCTGATATGAAATATGGTAACATATACATGTAGTCTTAAAAGTGGACGTGTCAACATGGAAATTTGAGGAATAGCATATAGACCATTCCAGTATTACGTCACGCTGGAGGGCAACCTGTCAAATTTAAAGCTAGCCGAAAAATTCCAAAATAATGCCTCTTGAAGCTTTTTAGGGTGAAAAACATTCGAAAATGCCATTTGAAGTTATTTAGGTTGAAAACTAGTCGAAAAATTACAAAATAATGTAATTTTTGGTTAGAAATGTATGTGTGCCCCCCAGAGATAATTGTCAAAGTCACGTGTTCTGGAATGGTCTATTGGTCTGATCAATTCATTGTAATACAGATAGGTTTAGTTTAGCAAAATGAGAATATTGACAGGACTATTTATACTAATAATGCTCCCTCATGAACACTCGAGGAGTGTACCCAAAGGCATATAGTCTGTGCGAGTAGAGGACGAATATTATTATTTGCCGTCGCGCTACGGAGAGACTTCATGATTTTTGGTGACATTCATTTTACAGCTGAAGGAAAACCTATAGCACCACCCCAAGTGGTAGGTGCGTTTATTCTAATTGGTTGGTGTGTACTCCAAGCAAACTCTGGACGTAAGGAATGCTTGGCATATAGGCGACACATCAAATTTGCTTATAACAAGACATGTTCCAATATACTTGAGAAAAAATCTCTCGTACCCAGGTCTAGAAACTCAGTCCAGTGCCCGCAAAACTTTCAATGGCGGAACACCTGAGAGTATATTCAAATTCAACTTTTTGTAGTAAAGCGCTACTGTTTACACTTGATGTTTTATTTATAATTTGGAAGAAATAGAGTTGTGGGGCCCCCCTCACTGCTCCTGTTGTCCAATGTGCTATATACTTCATTTGTGAATACAAAATAGTTGGTAATCTATAGAATTCTTATTAACAAAGCCACATTTTGCCTCACATCAATAGAATTTCAAACTTGTGAAGACATTTTGGTATATACAATTTAGATCTTGGTATATTTTTTAATAGATAAGGCATTCGATTTAGTTAGTTTATGGATGGCTATTGAGAACAAGAATATTTGTTGGTTTTCAGTGATTTGATTTAATATTTTTTGTTATGGAGTACTTCAAGATAGTGTCTTGGAACCCCTACCATTCAATATATACCTTGATGATTCATTGAATTTATAGTGTATCGAAAAAAACTCATGATTTTGCTGATGCTGCTGTGATTAATTTGTGATGGATAGAAAATAATTGTTCATGAATATTTGGATAAAAAACTTCTTTGGTCGAAAACTATGAATTTTAACATAACATATATTTTAGTCTTACTATCGGAAACGATTAACAATTTAATCCACTCAAAATTGAGATAAAGTTTTAAATTCATTGAAACAAATGTAACAAACATTTAGGAATATTTTATAGTTTTATGGGGCCATCTAGGATGGGAAAAAGGATAATTTGAAAGTAAAAAAAAGGGACAAATGTTTATACCATCAAAATATTCATTTCCTTATTCTGATCTATATGAAAGAAGTTGGGAACTTGATATTGTTTGATTGTTTGTTAATGGTTTATTTACTACTTTCGAATATAAAAAGAACATTAGTTTTGGAGATCATTTAAATGACACAAGATTTCGAAATGTCACTGTAAAACATTTGAACAAAAAAATAACGACAGAACTGTATATACTCAAATTATGTCAAAATTGATACATATTTGCCACAATTCGAAAAATATTTAGCTCATCAATAAATTTATCTTGTTTCAATCTTTCAGAATATTCAAATTGGACAAAAAATATCTTCAGTTGCTGAAAATCTTATTGTTAGTTCGAAATAGAATGAGGGTTCTAGGGTTATATGTAGATTTTTCGAGTTTTCCTACAGCTGAAAAGTGAATAACGCGACCAAAAATTATTAAGTCGCCCCGGAGCGCCAAGGCAAATAATGATATTAATAGCTAGCCGTCTACCCGCACATGCTATGCCTTCGGGCACACTCTATCCCAGTAAACATGAAACGTTTATGAAACATTTCAAAAGTACTGTAGTTGTGAATAATCGAAACATTTATTAGAAACATTTCTGAAATGTTTCAAAATTATCGAAACATTTTTGAAACATTTCAAGGCAGGTTATTCTGATATATTCAGAAACATTCCATATTTACATAAATTTTGGATAATTTAAACATTTCAAAATAACTTCAATTGAGAATGATCGAAACGTGCAGGTAATAAGATTTCTGAAATGTTTCAAAAACAAAGAACATCAGTTCGATACACAGAAACATATGTTACTAAGTATTTCACAAATGTTTCAGATGTGTTGAATTAACCTCTTTGGAAATATTTCAAATGTTCAATGACTCTAGGACATTTGAAACATTTCAAATCAACTCTGAGTGTGGGTAATCGACTAGTTTCATTTTGTACCGTTTCAGAAATGTTTCAATAGTATCATATAATATTTCTGAAACATTCCAAGATAGTTTATTTTGATATACTCCGCAAAATTTCATATTTCAACCAATTTTTGATACTTGAAATATTTCAAAACAACTTCAACTGAGAATCGTTCGTTCAGAGAGCAAAACTTCTGAAATGTTTCAAATGATTCATAAAAGTTCCAAATATATAAGTATGCTTCAAATCAATGCTTTTGAAACATTTCAAAATAAAACGTCACGAAAGAACATCAATCAGTTTGATATACTTATTAGAAACAATTCATATTTTACCTAAACTGTAACTGATTGAAACCATCTAATATAACAAAATTTTAAATAATTTGATACATTATATTCGCAGTAAGTGACATAGAAACGTTTAAAAAATGTTGAATTGATCAACATTATAAATGGTGTTTATTTGAAACATTTCAAAATAACTTTAAGTGTGAATAACTGAAACCTTCAATTTTGTTACATTATTTCAGAAATGTTAAAAAAAATTGATTAGTACCTGTATCATGTGTATACCAAAATATCCTCAATTATGAATAATGTGTTTACCAAAATATCCTCAATTATGAATTAAAGAAATATTTGCAAAGAGCTAAAATTGACTAACTGAAATAATTTAAGTCTTTTTATTCCGAATATTGATGTAGTTACGTAAAAAATCGAAACGTTTACCTGCTATGTATCTAATTACCGAAACATTTCATTTTAGCATCTTAACAAAAAACAAAAACAAATTATTAATATATTGAATATGTGTTTCATTCAGTAACATTTCGAAATCAGTAAAATTTTGATAGAACACCCTCCCTCAATAATTGAAATATTCCAAAAGGACTCCAATTGCGAATGATCGTAACATTTTTTACCAACATTGTGAATGATTATATCTACTTATTATCTCCCTTATCTGTCAAAATTTATTCGCTGAAGAAGCGCTCTCTTTCCTTTGCGTATGGACCTTTTAAAAGTCGTGGGCACAAAGCTCTGAATGTATCTCTAAACCTGGAAAACTTCATCTTATGGTCACAAGATGGAGCAGCCTAAACTCTGATATATCGTGTGAAATCAGAGTAAACAAATATAACTAGAGAGACGTGATTTGAAACGATTCGGAGTATTCGGACGAGGAAGTGATGGCATCAACGCTGTCTAGTTTGACCCACCCTCTTTTTGTTTCTGTTAGAAATGAGCGTGTTAATGTTAAAATTTTATTTTTCTGTTAGCAGTTAGTTTAGTTTGAATAACAGTGTTTTTTTGTATTCAACCCAAGGTGGATAGAAACCCTGGTGCGTTCATTTATACCTGTGAAATCGGCCTACCAAAACTGTTAAGGTACGGCCTACGTGATTCTTCATATTTTATTAGATCGGATTAGCTTCACGATCGTTAGTAGATGGCGGTAAAGTCATTACAGATTGATAAATGAATACTTGTCATGATGACGTTGGACAATTGTCATTGTCATGACATGTTTACATTTCGTATTTATTCAATTTTGTTAAAAAATACGACATAACATGTTTAACGTGCTTATTTCATCAAAAATCAGAACAGTAATTTTAAATTAACTAGTTGGATATGTGATATGTACGGGATATTTAAACAATGATACTAACCTTAGATCTTTCATACAAACGCAGCCAAGTCCAAGTACAAACTTGAAAAAACATTATGCACTACAAATACAAGAATTACAGAAAACTCAACAATAAACAAATAACTAATCATTCCGAACTGAACGAAAAGTAGTAAAAGAACAGAAAAAAAACGATAAATATCCCGATGAAATGTAAATCACAGTTAATCAAAAATTATAAACATAGTAATAAACAGTCAAATTTCAAATATTCCAAAAAAAATATGACTCAGTACTTCGGAATGTAAACTCGGCTATTTTTTGATAATGCGCCATCTACTGACAACGGGAAAGCTAATCCCATCTTATTACAGCATTAACAACTTTGGGTGAAACAAAAGCGAATCAGTCAATCCACCAGGGTTTCTATCCATCTTGATTCAACCATTTCTGAAACATTTCCAGAATATTTCTATATTTTTGTTTGAAACATTCCCTGGATGTTTTCTATGTGGATCAGTGGAATGTTTCAAATTGTACAGAAGTAAGTAGGATCCTGAAACCTTTCAACAACAATAAAATATTTGAAATATTTATTGTCGCATCATCAACTAACCTGAAATGTCTCTCGAATGTTTCTGAAATAGTTACGAAATATTACTAATGAAACGAATCTGAGGGCAGATCTTTATTTTTCAATATATACCTGAAACAATATGGCAACATAAGTTGGAATGTTTCAAGCTTACAGATTATGTTTCAGAAATATTCCTGAAATCGAAAAATGTTTACTGGGATGGAGTGTTAATGAGAGAATATTATTATAATAACACAGTATTTTTGTTAGGTTCTTTGTTTGTATACTGTTCGGTGAAACGTTGTTGTTTATATAGGGAAATGTATTTATATATATGTTAATTGTTCGGCAGTTTTGGTCAGACTAGCCCAAAGATACCAGGAATAATATATTCCCTGTGTTGCGGCCGCCACACTCTTCTAGGATCCCGATAGTGCTATTATGAACCTAATTACTACGTACATAGATTCATATTATGGTTTTCATATTTTCATATAATTTCATCGTACGGTATATACCTTTCTCAATACTTATGCGTGTATTTATTTGTGATTATTTTCCTTATCTGTTAAAATTTATTCACTGATAAACTATCCTACTTCCTTTGCGAATGAACTGCACCATATAATGATTGCAACACATCCTAAGCTTGTACTTTTTGAAAATGATCTGATCCAATATAACTCGACCATCGTTCATTGAATCAAATACCTTTTTCAATTGATGAACGCGGTATTGTAATTATTTATAAGTATTTCGCAATTGCTCGTTTTATTAATGTAAAATACACAAATAAAAAAATTAAACGAAAGTAATACAAAATATAAAACAACAACAAAAATTAATTGGCTCTCCAGGGCGACTTGATTGATTCCAGTGGCACATTTGCTTTTTCAGCTGCAGGAAAACCCGGAAAAACCTGCAGCACCACATCATCTGAAGATCCCGATCTGCCAATGTCCTCTCTCTCATAAATTAAAATTTAGAGCGTTTCCAGAGGCTCCAATAAATTCAAGACATCGTCAGAACATTCAGTGACATAACTATCATCAAACTTAAACCAGTCCGTTTTGTTTTTGGCCAATGCGTAATAATGACCACATTCAACGACAGAACCACAGTGGACAATGACTGAATACAGTTAATAATAGTGGTCCGCTAGATTAAGGTGTTCATCTATTTCGAACTTTCGTAAGAATTTGCGGTATTGTTATATTAGCCTGAATAAAACGTATATGATTATTATATTTGATCGTCTCCTCAAATCCTCTTTATCAAAAAGGACAAAATATTTCATTACTGGGTATTAAAATCGATCCATTAAATTAGTCCAGCCATGAAGAATATATGCTTAGCAAGTTATCAAAGTGTCTTATTTATATTGAGACAACTCAAACCTGTCAGTAACATATGAATGTACTCAAAATCATATACTTTTCTTTATTTCACTCTTCACATCATATCTTGTGGCATTCTTCTTTGGGGAAACTAGTAATACAATAAGGATTTTCAGATCACAGAAAATGGCAATAAGAATTTTGGAGATAATTGTCAACACTATTTCATCAAACTAAGTATAATGCCACACCCTACCCTTTAAATATTCATAGTTCTGCTGGAAATACATAATAACACGAGCAATTTTTCCAAGCACTCTGATATACACAATTACAATGCCAGATCTGCGGACTTGTTAAATCCTCTCGCAAAGACACATATTAGCTATAAGCTACCAAAACTCTTTAAATCTCGCTGTATACAATACTCTCGATAGATCAGTAAAATTACTAGAATTCAAAAAAATTAAAATAACAATCAAAAGATTTCTTCTCGATAATTGTTTCTGCAGTTTATCAAATAGGTTATGCTGCCGACACCCTAGTAGTACATTTTAATTTCTCAGTCTAGAATAAGTTATCTATTTTCTATGTTATGTTCTTATCAAATATTTTCAAAGAATGCAAAGTGGCAACATTGCTCTTGAATTATTTCAATAACTTATGGTCAAAACCACAGAACTATAACACAGAGTGTTATAGTGTGTGTGTTATAGTTCTGTGGTCAAAACTGACATTTTCCATTTATTGTACAGTGAAACCTAGGATAAACACATACGCTTTATTGCCAAAATGTCTATTTCATCATATTTTGCCTTACAAACTCTGCTCTAAAAGAACTATTTGAAGATGTTCCGAAATTGTTTGGGAGTTGAAATTTTAGAAAAGTGTTTCTTTTTTATTGACCTAAAAGTGTACAAAATCTTATTACCTGGAGCAGTTGGCACAGATAAGCATACCCTCCTTTGGTTCTGCTTGTTCCATATAAATTACTTGCATTGCATTGTTTGGAACCTTTTTTTGGTGTAGTTATCAATATACTGGAGTTTTATACAAACACTACATCGCTATTTTTAACGACACATGTTTCTGTTACCAAGTGACCATCTTCTGGAGGGAAGATTAAACTGTTTAATAATTAAATTTTTAATGATAAATAATATAAAAATATACAAGGTGACATCTGAAAAGGAAAAGAAGTTGGGATTACTTTTGTAAAAAACTTCAGACTCCTCCAATTATCGTGAGTCACCCAGTATATAAGAGATCTTCCTTACTTTCACAGTCCCTCAGATGAGTTTCTGAGGAGTTTCTCTGGTAACTGCGGAATATTATATTTAATGAGGATTTCATGGTCACTGCAATCTTGATATTAGATAGATAGTTTATTTAACCATGTAACCATTAAGTTATGTTTATGACAGGTCAAAAACAGCACAATAAGATAATATTACACACTGAAGTGTCGATATTTAACATGTTGAAATAGATGACCAAAAGAAAAAAAAATATAGCAAATAACATTAGTATCAATAATAAAATTGTAACGAGAGATTAATTACATTGATGGTGATTCACAAAAAAAATACTTAAAATCTTTTCATTTAATTTTTTTTGGAAGAGGATTGTATAAATTCAGAATCAAAGAGTTTTGATAGCTCAGAACTAATCTGTGTTGTTGAAGATTCAACAAGTCTGCAGATCTGGTATTGTAATTGTGTATATCAGAGTGCTTAGAAAATTTGCTCCTGTTATTACTTATTTCCAGCAGAACTGTGAATATATAGTGTATACATAAAGTAATGAATACATTCATTATTTCTGAATATGAAGTTTTTTTTTTTGAAAAATCCTCGGATAGGTCGATATATCCAAAATCTTTAGGGTTATCCACAATTGAATAAAAATGACGTCGGTGATATTTTTTGATAGATCACTCAGTATATTTTTCCATTATTGGTGAGAGATCGTCATTACGAATCCAATGATACTAGGTTATTTGATAGAATTGTGTCAAACCTCTGCCAAGTTATGGGAAAAAAACTTCCCCATATGCCCAATGAGTGTGTTAGACACTTTAAACATTCCGATTCATATGGAGTCTCAGTCATACTAACTAGACATATGATGAAAAATTTTTCCCATATCTCCACAGCTATTTGACATAAACCCATCAAACCTGGTATATCACTGGATGCGTATTGACAATCTCTAACCAATAATGCAAACATTTACTTGATGTCCATTAAACCATTGTCATTTTTACTCAATTGTGTATAACCCTATTTATTTAAAAACTTACCCTTTGGGGAAGAAATTCGACCTTTTGGACGATTTTCAATGTTATCAACAGGTTTGAGTTGCCTCAATAAAAATTAGTATTATATTGTCGTTTTTGATAAAGAGGATTTGAGGAGAACATAATCAAATTCTGAGTTTTGTTTTTATTTAGAGTTTATTTCTCCTAAACCAGCTTTTTACACATTCTTATCATAATTTATGTAAAGCATCATGAAAATTACCAGAGCATATGAGGATGGTGTCGACAACAAATAAGAAGCATCTTACAGATCAGAAATGGTCCCAGTATGGAGCCTTGAGGTTCACCATATTCAATTTGTTTGAGATCTGATTTCCTGTTTTTTAAATTACCACACTGACATCTACCGTCGACATGAGAACTAATGAGGTCTAAAATGGTGCCTCTCAGCACTTAATTATTGAGTATACCCAAATAATCATTTCAAACCATGGAAGTATAAATTAACTGGACCTATCTGTTGACATCCTGGTCTGAAGTCGTGAATGGTCAAAATCTGTAGTCGTGATATTGAGTTGGGCGTTGTAACATCGAGTAGGTGATAAGTCTTTATTATAGACAAAATTGTGTCACTGTACGTATTCCATTCGATAACAATTAAAAAATTGAGTTTGGTGATGGTAACATTATCAAACAACTTACACCTTCATTACTTGCATCTTCAAATGGCTGTGTAAAGTTTGTTGTTTTTGACCGTTTGTCAACGCTGTTGAATATCATTGTTTATGTTTTCCACAAAGTGAAAGTGAACTTCTGACAGATCTGTCATTTTGTTATTGCTTTTTTGTAGGATTATTGTATTGAAATAGTGTTTTTCGAACTTCTTTGAGTGATATAGTGGCAGTGTAATAATAGACAGAGAGTAATAATGGTGCAAACTTGCTAGGTTTGCAAACAATCCATATGTTCCAACCCGAATATCGAATATCAGATTCCATTCGTAAGTACCATAGGCGTTACAGTGGGTATCAATCTGTTTTCGCCGAACAAAATGAAATTATTATGTGTATTCAAACCTTTATGTGTGGAAATAATGAAATAGACACCTCACGAAACATTTACTATTTCATTTGGTCATTTGGATGATGCAATCAGAAAAACAGGTTGCGAAAATGTCCAAGAAATGTTTAACTAAATTTGGATTTATCTTTCGGTTTCCAGCTGATGTGATAGTAAAAGCGGCTTGGTTGAAGAAGTTGGGAATAAAATGCTCAAGTGAATGTGTTCCAGAGTCTGCTAGGGTTTGTTCCTTTCACTTCGAAGATGCAGCATTTGAGATAAAACCCAGCGAATGAATGGTATATCCCAAAAAAGTCAACTGCTTCAACCTCATGGTAATTATTATCATTCATCAGAATTGTTATTTTCTATGAGTTATTTCAAATAGGTAATAATAGATTTCTACAAAAAAAAACCAATATATTATATATTTTCAGATTGAACGATTTCAGAAAAAGAAAATCTTCAACTGATTCTACTGAAACAGTCCCAGATACAGATTTTGAGGAAATTGTCAAAAATTCAAGCTCTCCAGTGAAGAGGTGAGGATAAGTTGAGAAAGGCATCATTCAAAAAGCGTTAACTCAAATTTTGCCACTTGCACCTACTTCTTGGTGTTTGACTTTGAAAAACTGATGATTTGACAGATAATAACAGGTAATTATTCAGATGAGGTCCTTCCTGAAAAAACTTGATTCCACTAATAATAATAGGAATGATGATGTGAATTTTTAAATTCTATTATCACCCACTTCAAATTATCAAAATCTGAAATTTGGCACACATATCAAGGACCTAGAATACAATTCAAACAAATTCTTCAATTTTATTTTATTGTGGTTTTTGTAACACCCTGTAGGTAGTCGATTTTTGAGACATTCTGGAAATAAATGTTGATTCGATTATCTGTATTGTGAATTTTGTTTGCATATTGTTGTTAATAGGTACATTAAAATATCGCATTTCTGAATTTGAATGTTATGCGTTGAAAATTGCTGTGAAATATTTATTCTTTACGATATTCATGTATGATAATATCGATATAAGAACATGTATTTATTGAATATATAAATTACCATCTATTAGTAATTTTATTTTTCTTTTTTTTTTTAGTCGTTTGTCGCCAGCTTTCCATTCATTGAAAACGGAAGTCTAATTTTTTTATTTGGCAAATTTTCTAAGGATTGATAATGATAAATAAACACTTACTATCTCAGTCAATGAAGTATTTCATGACATGTTGATATGTTAAATGAGTTTTTCTATCTCACGAAGTCCCATCGGATGTATACTCTATCACTTTCGTTCATATTTTTATCATCATTTCAAAATCAGCATTTTTTTCTTGTAATTGAACCTTATTTTTATCAAATGCGTGCGCTCCTGACGGTTGTGGGAAGGCCACAGTCTATCGCTACCTTCTCTCTTCCCCGCAGCCCGAGCGCCCACAAACTGAGCGACTTCAAAACGATCCGTGTTGTAGGTATGGCAAAGCTGAGTCCATCTGTATTTATACGATATTATACGTCCATGTTTCAAACCAACTGATGTTACTTTTGACAAAATAATCATCAGTTTTTGATCCACGTGAGAAAAAAAGATTGATATTCATACAAATAGTAACAAGCTGAATTACTTAAAATGAACGTTTAGAGAATGAGTGGAGCAAACCTTTGTATTAATCAAATGTGATTTTGGAAATTTTATGTGAGAACTCATGAAACTGAATATCATAAAACATACTGCTACGAATATCTTCGCCACTGCTTTTTCATCACCAGCCTTGGCTCACTAACTTTATGATTTTTGGAGTACATGGCGAGAAGGATCTTGATTTGAGGCTTTTCCAACACTGGTTAATTAGATATATTATCCACAAGTCGTTGCTGAGAGGCCTGGGAGTTAGCAAGGGGTAACAGTGAGAGTTAGAACGAAGAAATTTGGGAGTCCAGCAAATAAAATGCAGTGAAGTATGAAGTATATCTTAAGTGTGCATTTGAACTGAGTATTAAAATTGTCGGAATTTGCCACAAACCACATAATCACAATATGTTTCATATACAAAGATAGAGATTAAGAAAACAGTTTTATTAGAATTCATCAATTATTATAATAAAAAGTCTACCAATCGAATAGGTTTATTTCCTGTAAAAAAAACAACACAAAGATTAATACAAACAATAAAACACTACTGGAAAAATCAAGGCTCTATAATATGACTCAATTTACTTCTATTAGGTTACTTCGATAAAACACATTATTTGAATTCATAAAATTGCTATAATTTGTATTCAGTAATGAATTAAAAGTGAATTCAAGTAATATGTAACCATGATTCAAATATAATTCTTCAAAAAGAAAATTTATTTCCTTACATAAGGAATCCATGACAAAAATTAAACATACATTGTAGAAAATCATACCCAAAGCTTACATATGGCTTACAAAAAGATATTTGAGATATATTTTCCACAATTCCTAGATTTCCAATTTTTTCATTAGGAGAGAATGGACAATTGAAGTTTTTCTAAAAATATCATTCAGGTGCAGTATTATTTGTTTTATTTGGATCAAATATACACTGTCTACTTGTCGATAAAATCAGTGGAGATAAAATCCACGAAAATAGTTAACCATATATATTTGCAATAAGATTTATAGGTTTATTATATATTACATGATTTATTTTATGTATCTAGAAGTTATATTACGGTAAAAATCAGCCAGAAGTTGAATACTTACTTTCTATCATAAACAAAATATAGTGAAATAACTTAATATAATATCTACTTGGCGGCCTGCTGCAGCTTCTTTTCCCTTGACTTTTTACCCTCTGTAATTGCAGCTCGCTCTTCTTCATTTAGGCGGGCCAGAGTTTTAGTTACTACTCCAGTACCTAGAGTTTGTGAGCCATCTCTCAACGTGAACCTTTGGCCTTGTTCAATAACCATGGGCCTCATCATTCTCAGAACCAATCTTGAAATCGAAAGATTTTGTTAAGAACTACTGAAGAAACATGGTGTTTCAGCTTATTGAAAACATTAATAGTAATGAGAAGAAATAATGTATTGCTCAACAAAATTTTAAACAATAATATAACACTACATCAAAAGATTATTGACATATGATCAAAAAATAATTTGCATGAAACAGATATTATAGAGAGATATGTTTCTATATTCCACTTTTTCACTTGACTGCAATAATTATAAATCTAGCAAGAACATATATAAAAAATAAATTAAAAAAAACTTTTTAATGAAAACTTTTATATAAATAATAATAAGAAAATAAAAAACAATGAAATGAATCAAACCCATCATTTTATTATATTATAAAATTGTATATGATCAAAATCTTGTTTCGAGAACTACCTTTATATTTATGCACAAAAGTTCTAATAGGTTGTTGTGTATTGAAGTAAATAATGTTAGAATTTCGTGAAAATCATATTATTCCACTGACCAGCCTGTATAACTTTCGAACAAGATTAATATATCCTGTGATATAATGCGCTTTCAACTATCAATACTCTTGAATGTTTTCATAAATTTTGTACAGATAATGGATTTTTCTTAAAAAAATCAAGTTCATCAATAATTAATGAGTGAATGAACACTACAATTGACCAGCATTGATTATTTTTTGTCAGAAATACCAACATAATTATTGATTTTTCTTCGTTCAATAATTTTTTATCTGAGATGTAGCGGTAAATAACAGCCTCAAGAATCAAAATCTATGTTTTGATTTCAATTATACAACAAACAGATATTATAACAGAGCCAAAATTACCAAAAATTGTAGTAAAATTCATTAATTATTGGTTAAGTTCAAATTGCTGAAAATGTTCTATTTACACCTATCAATAAAATTCAAGATCACAAAATTGATGAATTAACTTGACCATATAAATTCGTACCTACTAATCCATAGATACTTTGAATAAGAAATAATTCACAGTTTTACAATTTTTTTCTAGAATCCCGTGTATTGTCGCGATTTGTATTTGAGTATTCATATTATTCAGTGAATTGCTTTATAACCCAATTCTAGGCTATGTCTTGAATATCACATTATTGTTTGAATACCGAATCACCAAATTTCATTCAACAATTATTCAGGCTGTGAAGAATAATGTTCATCTTATTTTTCCGAAATACTTTGTCTTTTTTCACTCTTAATATTTACATACTTAGAATCTTCACCAGGCATGACCATTTCCTTATCTGGAACAATGACTTGAACAGGACAATCCCAAGTTCTACTGAACATTTGCAACTGAATGAACGATGTAAATGGTTTTGATCGGCCACCTTCTTCTTTGCTCAAAATATATACTTGGGATTCTATGTTATCGTGACTTTTTACTGTTCCTGGTTTGGCCAACACCATTCCTAAAAAAAATCAAGTATATGAGAATATTCATCTGACAGTGAAATATTTAATTAAAAATTTCCTCTTGTTATAGCAAGAGTATGTTTACCATTGCAGCAGTTTTTCCACTAATGTGGAGAAAAGAGAAATAGACAATAGACTTATCTCACGTTCATACAGTATGTCCATAAAGTAACCCCCCCCCCACCCATCTGTTAACATTGAATTTTTGTTTGAATTTTTTTTGGTTGAATGGTAGTTCATGACCTGTTTTTGGACAACTATAAAAAAAGTCTGAAGATTTTTTTAAACGGCATAGAGGGTTGATTGATACCTCATTCAAATTCTCTATACAACCTTAAAATTTTAGACACAAATATTCATCCAAAACAAAATGGCGGCACATTATGTTAGAACTTTTATAAGAGAATTCTTTTGAATAAATGGCTTTAAAAGGGCTCTATTAAAATGAATAATGAAAACATATTTTTTGATAATTACAAATGTTTTCTGTTACTCAGAATTGCACATGGAAGATTGCTGAGATTCAATAATACTTTCTAATTTTTTTCTAATATGGCACCCATCTGCCGTTTTAAGTGCCAGAGAACTTTTAGAAACAAAAAAATATTCAGTCACTGCAATAAAGCTGTTTAATAGCAATTTAATCGAAATAATTCTAATTGAGAGTAATAAAATCATTTTGTTTTGGATGAATATTATTGTCAGAAATTTTTCTGCCCTATACAGAATTGAAAGGGGATTCATATGAGGTATCACTCGACCGCCCATGCCATTTAAAAAAATCTTCCAAAATGGCGCCTGGCCGCCAAATTATAAAATGATAAAATATATTTTTTCTAATATTCCACCAAACAACATTCTTTTCAAATTTTATTATTTTATGTTTTTATTTATGAATAGATTTCGATGGAATTCTGGCCAAATATATTTCGAAATATTCTGAATCGAGTGATGTCAGAATTTTGATACAAGTTCTGAAATTGAAGTTTTGGGTTGATTAATTGACATTATTTTCGAAGTTTATTCCCATATAACTTTTTTATTGATGGACGCATTCCTACGTAATTTTCACATAAACCATTTGAAAATGTCGTGAATCCAACGGATGTGAAGTTATCCACATCCACAAATGTACACTGAGAAAAAGTTAACTCGGTTGGTAAAATTTTTCTTTCTTATTTGAATGATGAATTAAACATTTCTCAATGGCTCCATCACATTAAGAAGGTTGACTACCATGGGATATGAGTATAAGGGTAATTTTTTATACTATGAGAAATGGTGAAATGGGGGTGATATTATTTAAATGAATGAATTTAGTATTAAAAGGTCGTTGTAGAACATTTTTGATGGAAGATTTGTTTTAAGGAAGGTAGACTACATATTCGTAGGTATAAGGCTGTGCCACTCCTGATGTATAATGCTTGCTTGGAATGCACAATGACTACCCATGGTGGCACTGTAAGTGAACGCACAGTCTTGTACCCCCCCTTACAATCAGTCAATTACAAGACCACCCCAAAATCAAAAAGCACTTACAGATAGTACAGCCTTCAGGAGGAATAAACACATGATTTGAATTAAGTTCAATAAAGTATGAGGTATTCAAGAAATAGAAACTATCCAAACACCAATAATGGATCAATTTAACTCGCGTTTCGCCAACAAAGTTTGCAACTTCAGGACCTTTTCTTCAAGTTGGACAAATGAAATGAATTATGACTGTTTGCAATCATTAATAGATCAATATTACTTATTCTCCTCCGAAGTAATAGAAGAAAAAGTATTTCATTGCAACAAGGTTGGTCAGATAAATAAAAGAATAAATTTTGTTGGGCATTTCCATATTCTATTCAAGTACATGAAGGAAAATTATTCAGACTCTTGTGTAGAACATAAAAATCATTCTACCTCAACATTTCCTGGTATCCTACTAATGAAACCCACCTTCTGTCAACTTTTTAAAAGAACCAGCCTAGAATGTTTTTGAAAGTGATTACAATATTATTATTTTAGATTCAGTAAAGAAATAAGCAGTTGGAATCAACATGAAATAATGGAAAATTGGAAGTTATTTTAACAAAACCAAAAAGTAGGTAATGAATAATTTTCCGGAATTATTTATAGAAAATTGAGGAAAAAAATGACTGAAAATAAAAATCTATTAGGTACCTCTCTTAATGTCGTCCCTCTTGAGTCCCCTAACAAGAGCTCCTAGTTGATCTCCTGCTTGTGCTTCCTCCAAAATTTGATGGAACATCTCAACCCCTGTTACTGTGGTTTTCAATACTTTATTATAACCTACTATTTCACAATCGGCACCCTTTTTAAGAACTCCCCTTTCAAGTCTACCAGTAACAACTGTACCACGACCAGGTATTGAATATGTATTCTCTACTGGCAACAAAAATGGTTTGTCTAATTCACGAACAGGGGTTGGAATGTAAGAATCAATCTCTTGGAGGAGTTTGAGAACAGCTTCAGAGCCTATTTCGGGCTCTTTGCCTTCTAAAGCACAAAGAGCTGATCCACAAACTATAGGAGCACTATCTCCATCAAAACCCATTTCAGAGAGGAGTTCTCTGATTTCCATTTCAACTAGCTCAACCATCTCTTTATCTGCAGCGTCTACCTTGTTGATGAATACAACTATATGTTTCACACCGATTTGTTTAGCCAACAACAAATGTTCTCTTGTTTGAGGCATAACTCCATCAGTTGCTGCAACAACCATTATTGCCCCATCCATTTGTGCTGTACCAGTTATCATATTTTTAATATAATCAGCATGTCCAGGACAGTCTGTATGACCATAATGTCTGCTTTCTGTCTGGTATTCAATATGAGCTACATTTATCGTGATACCTCTGGCTTTTTCCTCAGGAGCATTGTCAATCTCTTGGTACTTCCTTGCCTGAGCTAGCTTCTGATCTGATAGAACTTTAGTTATAGCCGCAGTGAGGGTAGTTTTACCATGATCTACATGACCGATTGTACCTACATTACAATGTGGTTTTGTACGCTCAAAAACCTTTTTTTCAGAATATAGTCGTCTCTGGTTGAGTCTGGGTGTCGCAAATTGAACAGTTTTGCAATAGTTATGTATTTGTAAAACAGATCCCTTGGCTAATAGTTGTCTCAAGCTGTGGTGAAAAGCTGAAAAAATATATTTCAAACAAAAAATCTAATTAAAATGTGGGATATATAATATACCTGGAGCCAAAGCTCTAGCTACTATAAATGAAGTCATTTTTGTACAACGCCAACGTACAAAATTATTTCCAAATGTTTTATTATACAAAAGTTGAACTAGTTGAAGATATAAATTCCGGCATGAGGTTACTGGAATTGTTTCACCAGTCAGCACCACCGGCACCGGAACAAGCAAGTTATGAAATCACAGAAAAAAATTATATTTTGGGCACCGATAACTCACGAATCGTTGCCGAGTAAAGATGGTTTTACATAGAAACATGACAAATATTAAAGAATCCCAACTGGAAAATCTAGAGCTTGTTCTCCGAACAGAGCTGTTATTTAATCAAACTTGTCCAATGTTGCCAAAAAATGTCCCCGATTCGTTGAGTACCAATCTTTGGTACCAGCCAGGGTTCTTGTCATATCATAAGAACCCTGGGTACCAGCATTGTTTAAATAGAAGTCTTTAGCTGCTTTCCATTTAAGGGTTTGATACACCAGGGCTTCTTATTCTTGTTTAATCATTGGCTGAAAATTGACATCTATCAAAATCTACCAATAGTAAGTCTAGAATGAGAAACCCCGGGGCCTAACACTCCTAAATGGAAAACGCCTTTACTAGGACCCTTCGACTAAAGGCCATCACAGACACACTTGCAGAGCAAATAGCAATGGGTACAAGTACATAGCGGAGTTCAGCCAATCAAAATGCCAGTAACATCGGATATTCGCATTTTGATTGGCTGAATTCGTTGTCTTTATGCTACGCGCTATGCAAGTGTGTCTTCTGTGATGAACCATCGACATAACCTTAAACTAGATTGCTAATGTTCATATTCCCTCTACTTGAAAAATTCATCCCAATTGAATTTACGAAAACGTGTCTGCGCAATGCGCAGAAGGCTCACAACTGTCATTTGAGACGTTGTTTCATGGCAACGGCCATTTTGTTCCATAGGCGTCGTTTGCTTTTGGCTTCACAAGTGTTTTATACTTTATAGTTGGCTTGATAGGTACACAGACAAGAGTTTTGATTGATTGCAGTTATTTGTTATAAAAAATGAGGTGTTTTGTTAAACTCAAAACTATCATCAAATGTGCAAAATGTTTATTATCAATAGAGATTGTTGTGAATACCTCCAAAGATGATTGTATAGATTTTACTCAATTGTTAATTAGTAGGAAAAACAGGGGTGGATTGATAAAACCTTCAGATGATGTTGTTTCAATTGTACGTTTTGTAGAATTACAAATGAAGATAGTATTAGCAGCAACAGGTAATAAATTACCAAACATTTTTTTTTGAGAAATTCAATCTTCAATGTTACTTGAAATTTTTGGAATTCAAAAATGATGTCTTTTCAGATCTTGATGACCACTATCAAGATTCTGTCACATTTTCAGAAAACCACCAGTCGATTCTGATAAAGCTCCATAGTACAAGTTTACACAAAATTGAGATTTCATGAAGTTTCAAAGAGACAAACAGAAATTGAAAGGGGTACTGTTATCAGAAAACAATTTTCCAAAATGATATTGTTTCAAAATCAATGAAAATTGGGACATATGAGTAGTAAGACCAAAGTCCCACTGAGACTATAATATTTGTATTAAATATTTATATTGAATATTTGTATTGAATTTGTATTAAATGTAGCTATTTATTAGAGTTCTTATTTAAGTTAATGTATTATTATCATTTGTAATTGTTATGTAGTATGTTTTATTTGCTACACAGGCCTGCTGATTATATGAATAAATGTATAAATATGTACAAAATTGTATGCTTTTTATTCCCTTAGATTGTAGTTTAGAAAAAAATAAAAAATATTTATAAAAATTTGCAACGAGTAGCATAACTAGTCTTATCTATACAGGGTGTATCTTAAATGATGCCATTAATTTCAAGTGGTGATTCCTTGTCACATTTTATGAAAAAAAGTTCACATAAACGTGTGTCCTAACTTGCTTCGTTTACGAGTAACGGGATGTCAAAAGTTTAATAAAAAATCTGTTTTTATGAAATACTCCAAATTCTTTTCGCCGATCCTGGTTAAACTGTGTTTGTTAGTAGTGACAAGGGGCTTCTTTTCATGAAATTAGATTTCGAGTTTTACTAGAAAATTAAGCAAGTTAAAACACACAGTTATATGAACTTTTTTTCTTAAAATGTGAGAAGGAATCACCTGAAGTTAATTACATCATTTAAGATACACCCTGTATATTACAATAAATCTTATTTTTTGAGAATCATGTTGTTTTTAAGTTTCGGCTCTATTATAAAATGTTATTTACTCATTTTATTCCCTATGGATATGTGTATATGTTCGTATATCAGTTAATAACTAATTCAATAAAAGGTCACACAAAAATCCTTTTATTTATTTCAATGTAAATATATAGTATCTGGGGCGACCGAGCTTCGCTCGCTGCAATCTTTTAAATTAGGGACGTAAAAGCAGCATTTGAAAATTCTCATCATTATTATTATTATCACATCAATATTATAGAATTTTCAAATTCTCGCCAGTCCTTGGAATGTGTGCCCAATTTCAGATTATTCGAAGTGGGTGAAAATAGAATTTAAAAGTTCTCATCATCATTATTATTAGTGAAATCGTGTTTTTGTCTGGAAATACGCCTTATGGATAAATTTGAATAGTAAAACATTATCTGAATACTAAATTCGATCCAAATTTTCGTTTCCGAGATCTAAAAATGCACATAATTATTATTGTTATATATAAACTCAAAAAACACTAAAGCTATACGCTTCTATAAATAGGTATTACAATTAAAGCTGAATAAAAACTAATTTTACATTTAAAAAAAGAAGATACTATTTTTCATATTCTGCAAATTATATCCTCTCCCTCTACCGTCCGATACGCCTATGCAGGTCGGGACTCCGCAAGGACCCTAACTGCGCATGCCCTGGAAGGCTGAAATTTCGTAAATGGATGAATTTTTTGTATATGGGATGAGCAGTCTAGTTTAAGGTTATGTCGATGTGATGAACTTAAAAGTTTGTCCCCCGAAATCTCTGAAAACTGCAGTGTTGCCAATGAGGGGATAATTGTCCGATTTGCGGATAATTTCGAGTACTTGGGGATCCTGAAATTTTGCGGATAATTTTCGGACATTTTCGCAGTCGCGGAACTAATCCTGAACGCATTCAGAGCAACTTCACATGCACGTAGGCGCTCTTTAAAATTTGTCTAGCGCGGCGAGGAGCACCGCGAAAATTACTAAATATTCTGTGTTTTGACTGTTTTGTGATCTAACCTAACTCATCTCACTCCAACTAGTCCAACTGTCAACTGTCGATCTGTAAAATAAATACCGGGAAGGCGGTTTTATTTACGTATTTCGTACACTTTTATTTACATGAATATACAGTTCTTTCGATTGCATCGAAGTGTACTAAGTGTAGCACTTTCCTACACGTTGTGTAAATTACACTCGATTTTGGTATTCGTATGCTGATTGGATTCAACGATTATGCACTAGAAAAGATGGTCCATTTTTCTATGATGGCACTAGAAAAGCATTGAACGGAAAGTCAAATTATTCACCAAATACAAGCACGACAAAAAAATTCATCAACAGGAAGAAAAACCGCTGTTAAAAAGTATAGACAGGCCTGGTGACAGTTGACAGTGGTGACGTCAAACGATCGCTAAATTTGTCCAATATACCATGAGCTATCCTTTGTTGTATCTGCACTTGATTCAAAATCTGGTGTAAATTACACTACACCTCACCACAGAAACAGAACACCTCAGGTGACCACACTACACCTTGAAGCAATCAAAAGAACCTATAGATAGGCACAATTTTCGAAATTGGTGCGTTTTATTTGGGAAAAGTTGAAGGGGATATTTGCGGATAATGTCATTCTACTAGGGGGAGAATTGCGGATAATTTCATGATACTAGTGGGATAATTTTTATATTTGACATTGGTAACACTGGAAAACTGTTTTTCGCGTTAACCCTGTCAGTCAGTATATTATATAGAACAACCCTGGTGAAAGCAAGGTAGCTGTTTTCGATTGGCGTTTGGTTCTGGTAGCGGTTGACGTTAAAATTACAGAATTTTTGACATCGATTCAGTTTTTGGTTCAATTTGTAAATTGTTATGGTTAAACACTGAAATGTATTTATAGGTTGACATATAACCTATTGAATACTCACTTTGTCATCTAAATATAAAATCAACTGTGAGAAATGAGCTGAATACAGTTCCGACTCACATACATAATAGATTTTCCAGAAATAATGATAGGTGAACATGTGTTACAGACATGTTAATAAAAGTAAGCGTTACCTCATTTCTCCTCAAAAGATATCACACATATCACTTTTCCATTGACGAAAAAAATGAATACCAATTTCCATATTGCTGTTTTTTTTCGCAACAAATACCAAAAAGTTTATTGGTTTCAATTTTTAGTGCCACATTCATATAACGCTCAAAAAGAAACAACAAATCAGAGAAAGAAAGAGTATACCGCTCATCAGACATACTGCTCCCAGTGCTGGTTTCACGGAATCAGGACCAGAGCCATATTTTCTTGATTTTCAAAAGTTTACAGTGAGCCAGCCAAGTTATGTTCATATTTGGGAATACTTTTGTGAATTCATTGTAATGTGCAACTCTATGGAGAAAATATATATGGCTCAAGTTATATTCGTGATACATGAATCGAAAATAGCCGTTTTCGATTGGCGTTTGGTTCTGGTAGCGGTTGATATAAAAATGACAGTGGTTTACTTTCTGGTACTGTTAATGACGTAATAGTGAATAATGAAACGAATGTGTTGATTGATTACCGCAACCACTAACCAATGACTACGACTATGCTGTCATCAACAGTACCCAGTGCTGCCAGACGTGACGTAAAAAATTATCGGACAGCGTTGCCAAAATTATCGGATTTTTCAGAAAATTATGTTACAACACAGAATAATTAAAAACATAAAACCAGGGGGGTCACTAATAATAATAAGAAGAAATAATGATTTACGAATTTTTAAAAATTTATTTCATTAATAACAAAGTGTTTTTGGTAAAATATAAAAACATAAAAACATAAATGAAATATATAAAACAAGAAAAAAACATTCATTCTACTCTACTAAGAGTACTAAGTGTACATTTACATGATGATACAACGTCGTTGTATCATGCATTTACATTGCACTTCCAAGTCAAACACAACTCATTAACGTAAAAAAAATCAGAAATATTCAAAAAAAAATCATTAAAATGAAAAAAAAAATAACTTATTCAAAAAAGACTTGGACATCGTCCTCGTCATCCTTCTGATAAATATTATTTGAAGTCATTGCCTGTATCATCTGACGAGTAACTTCAAATTTGTAGCACTCACCGTTTACAACGCTGTGATGATAAAAGCAATGCATTCACTGTTTTTGTACAGAGACTATTCCGAATATCAGTTTTTATTAAATTTATTTTGGAAAAAACTCGCTCACAGTCAGCGTTGGAGTGAGGTAAAACGAGAATGTCCAAGACAAACTCACATAAATCCTTAAATGGCATGCTTCCCGAAAGGTCTTTATTTATTGATATTTTATACCAATATAAAAAATTTAGCATAAAAAATCATGTCTGAGTAAAATTATGTTACAATTATCGAATATGGTACAAGTGAAATCTCTCCTTGAGTTTGGGATAAAATTATGTTACAATTCGATAATTATGTTACATCTGGCAGCGCTGACAGTACCAGAAAGTAAACCGCTGTCATTTTTATGTCAACCGCTACCAGAACCAAACGCCAATCGAAAACGGCTAATGTTGGTTCACCTCAACGACTATCTACAATCTCTTGTCTATAATCCTTGGGTTCACCTGTGGTTAACTTTCAGGTGATACCACTGATACCAGAGTAACCAGAGCCAATCGAAAACGGATATTGTTGATAAAAAAAAATGTTTATTACCAAAATCTCAGCGTAATAAAGACCATACCATAGAGATGCCCTTTCCATCCTTGTCTTGAAGGCAACATAACTTTGTTTACATTTTACAAGCGAGGGCTTTATACATGTTAAGTTCGTATCCAATCGGGTTGGTTCGTGTGTGCCCGCTCATTTCATTCGGATCAAGTTGTCATTCTTCGTTTGTATCATGGTCCTTTTTACTCTAAATGTGAACAAACTGTTCTTGACGTTTCACCACCCGTCAATTCTCTGGCCCACAAATTGTATAGAAAAGGATAGTTCATGTTCACTTCAAAACAGGTATTTATGTAGGTATAGGTAGGCATCTCTATGTATTTTGTTACTCTGAGACCAAAATCTTTTGAACATTTGTCGAGAAGGTGGCCTCCGCCATGCCAGCTTTCAGCTTCAACTTCTTTTAAGAGAAGTGCTGATATTTCTATATGACCATTTCCACAATGGCAGAAAAACGCTGCGTTTTACGTCAACTGTCAAATAAATTTTCTCCATTGGTAATTAATTTGATTGTTAGTTCTCGACAAAAACACCGAAGAACCTGTTTGACAACACTTCCTAAGTCATTTGGTTTAGGTTATATGACTTATATTATTCTATTATATGTCTATAAAAAGGGATGGCAACATTCATAAACAAAGATAGTCAACGGCTTGACGCTAAAAGTAAAACTTGAACACAGACCACCTACCCCTAGACGATTCACGCAGGTTAAGTGACCATGAACCTTTTTTTTAGTACCGATACCAATCTTTTGGGGGCGCTGTGATCTGTAGAGTTGTTCTTCGTTCTATGCTTGGTTCTAACACGTTCGTCTTGTGGTCACAGAACCCATAATTATGAGTTCTGTGCGTGTGGTATCAATGGTCATGTTAAATTTAAGAAGAAGAGAGTACTGACAACAAAACAAAATGTATATAAATAAATGGACTTCAACAAATAATATTACTTATAGAACTGTGTTTCTGATAGTGAAAATTGTTATTGTTAGTGTGATTTAAAAGTGTTTACTGTGAAATTCTGTAGTGATTATTCATTTTCACCATTCATCATGGTTTACCACAATAAATGTTGCGTTCCTCATTGCGATGGCTCTAATGAAATAAGGCATAGATTCCCTGATCCAAGTAAAGATTTAGTTAGGTTCAACAAATGGATACAGGCAATCAATAATTTGGAACTGTTAGAAATGAATCAGAAAAAAGTTTATGATTCTAAAAGGCTCTGTCATCAACATTTTGAGTCACAATATATTTCTAATTGGTCTCACAAGTTATTTGCAAATGCTGTTCCAACACTAAATCTTCCTGGTGAGTACAAAACTTATTCATGAAACTTGAATGAATAAAATGCCTGATTTTTTTAGGTATAAGTTCAACTGGCTCAAATGATATATGTGACACTCCATCAACATCCACCAAATCCATACAAAATATTTCAAGCAAATATTCTACTGAAGCAAATACTCAACTGTCTGAACCTGGTGATTCAGTTATTGGGATTTCAGAATGGACTAACCCTGCCGATAGTATCAAAGGTAATGAATATAACTTAATTAATACAGTAATGAACTTCTCGTCCTGAAAACTTTCAAAGAATCATCTCCCGAAGTTTGTCAACATACTTAATTAACACCCTGTATTTACATTTTATTATATTACATTCACATTATAAACTGTGTGTAAAAAACTTATATTTCGGTAGTTTTTTTTGTATCAAAATTCAATATTTTACTTTTTCAAACTTATTTAATGACTTTTTTCATATATATTGACATCATAACAAATTCAACTTTTTTTCTACAACACAGAGTCTCCATCGAATATAATATAAAATATAAAACAAAATTAAAAATATGAAACAATCTACAACACTGTGATTCTATTATTTAATCTTTAATTGGTTATAAAAGTGAAGATATTTTTATTAAAAACATATATTTAGATTTCAAATATATATTTTTTTAGGTAATACAGGTAATGCCCTATTGCCACCATATCAGTTACTGAAACAAACTGGAATTGAAAGGCATACAATAACACCAAAAAAGAAGAAAATGTACGAAGCAATGAAACAACTGCGCAAGAAATATACAATGGAAAGAAACAAGAAAAATTCTTTCAGACGTAGATTATTCAAATCTGAACAATTTAGAAACAAACACCACCTCGAAGAAAATTTTTCGAATAAAATCAAACTACAAGCAAATAAAATTCGTATGAACAGAATTAAGAAAAAAAATGCCAAACAACCTAAACATGTGATTGCCCAAGCTGTTTAATGTTGAAATATCAAATGAAATTCCAAATTTCTTGCACTCTACTAGATGTTGATAACTAACTAGGGTTATTAGAGACATTTTATGATGAAATTTTTATTTTTTTTTGCTATATGACAATGGCAGTTTTTATCCGTTCTTTGTGTAGTGTGACTTTTATATTGAATTATATGTGTGGTTCTGCTTTCGTTATATCTTTGGTTTTAATTTGTCAGTGACGTAATATTTATTAATACAACAAAATGTTCGCTGGCCGCAAATTTCACTATACTCATCAAGAATATTTGATTGTTTTCAATGTGATTACCTTCTAATATGTATCTTGTGTTATGTCTGTTCTTTTACATATATTTGGGAATCATTTATAAACATTGTTGTACTATACAGTGTGACACAGACTCATGGTTCAATTTCCAAATGGGACGATCTGTATATTGATACACGATTGGTTGGGAATGGTCATAAGGAATCCATCGATACCAGGTTCGATAGTGTTATCTCCAAAGAGTACGGAGATATCGCTATTTATCATTTATGAGCTTAATGAGTGGGAGAGAGAAACTTTTTCTGGATATCTCGGTAGTCTTTGGGGATAACACCATCAAACCTGGTATCGTTGGATTCCTTATGATTATTCCTAACCGATCATGTATTAGTATACAAGGTGACCCATTTGAAAATCGAAAGTTGATATCGTTTCCGGAAAAACCGGAAGTTGAGTGAGCATAGTCAATGTTCCAAATTCCAGAAATATAGCTAGAGAAACAACGAGTCTGTGTCACACGGTATATGATTTTACCTTATCCACATAATGTACTATGCAATATCCATAGTTTTATTCATCCAGGTAATCATGGATCAATTGCACCGACTTTGTGCTCTATATGACTTACCATATGTACTCTCTAATATGAGGACCCATATATTTTGTACTGCACCCATATTTAATTTTTTAATTTTTCAAACAATGTGTTGATTATTTTAAGCTTGTCCAATGAGATTGTACATCTTCGACAATAAACCACCTTTTGACTTGAAAGTGTTTTTTTTCACCATTACCACAGAATATCGAATACCTAATATACTATAAATTAATTTTTACATTTTTTGAAAGTTTCTTATGTTGTTTAAACTTCATACAACACTTGATATTTGAAAAACTTTGTAGTCGTGATATCAAGTGTTGTTTGAGGTTGTAAACAACATTATGAAACTCACGAACATCTAAGTATGTGGTCTGTGTATTAAATTCAAGATTTGAATTTCCCGCATCGTCACGGTAGTACCGATACCAATCTTCTGGTGGCGCTTATTTCAGTCTTCATTAGTTAGTGTTGTGGTGAACCGTCTAGGGGTAGGTGGTCTGTGAACTTGAACCAACAAATAGCGGCATGACCTTGAAAAACCAGCAGCTGATTTTGAAGTACTCTGATTGATAGAGACAAGAAGCCAGTGTCAAAAATCTGATGTGGAAGGCCGACTTTAAGGAAACTAAGGTTTTGGTGGCATATTCAATGCTCAGAGCAATAATAAACATAGAGATGCCCTCTCTACTCAAACATAACAGATTCGTAGACAACCACGATGTCCATCTCTCTCAACAATGAAATATGGCCAAGGGGACTGAGGGGATGTAAACATTCAGTTCAGAGGACAATGGAACTAGATGCGTTAGTTGGACAGATGTAAATATAAACAAGGTGATGTTGGCATAAAAAACAAGGATAGAAAGGCATCTCTGTGTTTATATTTGCTCTGAGATTCAATGTCGTCGAGTTCGCCATCCTGAATAGTTCTGTCATTGACGTTTAGACAATAGTTTGTCATTCATTTTAAATCAAGTATTCTATGTTAGATGGCGCGACAGATTACAGAGCATCAGTTGTTTTGAAACTACATTCAACTGAATGGAAAATATGTGGGTACGAGTTATAATACTGTATTTCTCCACAACCGTTACAGAATTTGCCAATTCTGAAATCCACTACAACTGGGAGATGACCATCAGGGACTGTCGGATGGTTCAATCACTCCTTCTTTCCCAATATCGCTGACTATTTTGTCTTGGAGTCTTGGAATCTTCGGTCTGATTGACGGATTGGTCGGGCATCTCCAGTATCAATTCTGTGCTGGTCTACCTTCAGTACCTTCGTTCTATCTCCCTTTTCCTGTCCGGTATCAAAGAGAGCTTGGTATTATCCTCACTTGTCTTTGAACTTGGGCTGCTGTACCGGTTCTATGCCTTTCGATGATATGGCAACCACTTTTTACAATTCTGCGGGTAGATTGATGGCTTGGCTAATAGTACCGCGTACATTCCTGACCACAGAGGAAATTGGCGAGCAGTCAATGGATGGTGATTGACATTCATAACCCTTACTGGCGCCCTTATCGGCGCGAAGTAAGGTTTTCCCAAGGGCAATTCCTCGTCCAATTTTGACATCATGGAGCTCGGGCTTGAACATCAAACCACGCTCCCGCGCTGCTCGCTCTGCCATCCATACGAGCCTCCAGAATGGTTTCAGTTCTCTCGGGAATGCTCATGTCTTCGCCAACACAACCCGGATCATTTCTTCGCAACTAGCTCTTCTCCGTTGACACGTAGGACGCCGTCTTTGAAGTTCAGCTCGAACCCTCTGGAGTTCATTATATCCGTTCCAATAAATACATCTTTCTTGATGTCCGCGAACTGCCTCCCCTGTAGCTGTGCGTAATTTCCAGGTTGACGGTTCAATTCTTGCCGGTGTTTTGGCAAAAGTAGGTTCGAGAATTCTTCTTGTCGCACCTGTATCTACCAGCATGGTGCGAGGCTCGTTGTTAATTAGACCATCCACGAATATGCTTTTGTTTTATCGTTGAAGAACAGCGACATATGCGTTATTTATTGGAGCTTGCTGGATACAGGCCCACGACTGCCCCTTCTCATCGACCTTTTTTAGTTTTCCTGCGTCGGTGTCGATTCTTTAAATGTTGGACTTGCTATACACACATGCCCGATCTAGCCACGGTTCCAGCATCTTATTTGCCTTCTTCCAGGCAGCACTTCCTTTATCAATTTCTTTATGGCCTCTAGGTCAGCTGGCTCCTGTGGGTTTTTCTCAATGAAACGAACTTTGCTCTGGCTTTTGCAAGATTGTTTTGCCGCCCAGAGGTTGGGCGAGCTAGTGTTAATGCTTGCCTGGTTTTTTGGTCACGAAGTCCATCTTAGAACCGCTAGTCGCTCCATAACGTTTACCGGCGTAGCTGGATAAGCGGTTTCAGATCTTTGATCAGCTGTTCATTGTCCACCTGTTCTTGAACGGTTAGAGTTTGTAGAATATTCGTTGCTTCTCCTGGCAACGCCAGTGTTATAGTGCTACAGCTTTTTCTCCTGCATTCCATCCGTTCGCTTCAACCGCAGCTTCGAATTGTCGGCGGTAACTTGCTCATGGAATTTTTCAGTCGAACTGTGCGGCTTCATAGAAAGCTTTCCTGTTTCAATACTGACTTTGAACTCTTTCATGCCCTTTTCAACTTCGACTTCGAACTCAGCTCCAGCGTTGAATTTTTGTTGACAGTTTCTGTGATGTGGGCAGTTTCAATTTGATTTTCCAACCTGCTAATTTTCTCTCTTATTTTGTTGATTTCCGCCTCGATTCCACCTTTGATTTCTTCACTGATTGTTTTCAATTTCTTCTTCGATTTCATCTTAGATATTCTCTGTCTCTGTTTCAATCCCCATTCTTTTTCTGAACGATCCACCACTCTAGAAAGTTCTTCTTTCAGGCTCTTCGAGTTTTCTAAAAGCTCTCCTCTCTAACTCTTTCAATTTTATAGTATTTCCTCCAGATACATTTGAATTTTCTTGGAGCTTTTCTTGAAGTTCTTCTTTGAAATTATTCGAATTTTCTTGGATCTTTCCTTGAAGTTCTTCTTTCAAATCATACGAATTGTCTTGGAGCTTTTCTTGAAGTTTTTCTCTCAGAGTTTTCAAATTTTCTTGGAGCTTTTCTTGGTGTTCTTCTTTCAAAGTATTTGAATTTATAGGAGTTCTTGTTTCAAGTCGTTTTTTAAGCTCGCTGAATTGTGTTGAAGTTCATCTTACAAGCTCACTGAATTTTGTTGAAGTTTATTTTCCAGACTCAACGAATTTTGCTGGAGTTCATTTTTCAAGGACTTAGTAGTTTCTTCGAGCTTATTCATAATCGAACTCAAATCGATTCCAGAAACTTCAAACAAAAATGATGTTCAATCAGTCCTTCTGCGAGTCTTTTTTGAAGCGTGGCCTTCTTACCAGTTGTTTCCAACAGCCTGTCTTCGAGCTCTTGCTTCAATTCCGACTCTTTCAAATTGGCCAAAAGAACTCCTCCTTGAAAACATTTTGTATTTCAATGTCTTTGAACGGCATATTAGTCTATTTCACACAAACAGTTTAATTTCCCGTAGTACGCAACTCTATCCACTTCGCGAACACTTATACGGGCAGTCTATCACTCCGCTACTTGGAAATTGTCCGCAACGCAAACACTCATTTATTTAAAATATCCTTCTCCTGACGCCAGTGCAATGAAAATTCAGGACTGTCTTTATCCCAATTTATTTGCACAAATACAAACTAATTTCTATTTACAGTTCGGCTATAATTAATATTTAAATGTTTCACTCAGCCATTAATACTTCTGCTCTCTCTATTGTTGGAATATCTAAACCCCTACTCTGATTCTGACTTGTACTTTGGCCATAAAGATTTCTTTATAAAGCGTAGTGGAAGGGAACGGAATGGGTGGAAGGTTTCCGGAATCATCTGGAATTTCTACTCGCGACTAGATGGCGCTCTTGGATGGTCTTCTCTAGATGGCCAGCGGCATAGTTATTTTATTACGATTGAAACCTATCGAACTTTACTAATTCGACGACTTTTCGATACTCCATAGATCATTAAATAATCTGATATTGGAGGCGCGTGCTTATGAAAGTCTATATTATGTTCAACCTTCAAATTCTGAGGTAATGATTAGTAGAGAGATTATTCGTACTCTGAAGTTGAAGGAGTTAAAATAAATCAAACAAAAGAAAACTGGTATAAATAAAAAATACAGTTGATTCAAAATTTAAACGTTTTAATCACTGTCGGACTCATCATCATTATTACCGTCATCAAGACCACTCTCGTCACTAACAAAATTGTCAGTCTTCTCCTGGAAAATAAAGCCTACTATACACATGCTAGTACATTCGTCCGAGTAGGTGACTGGGCCGAGAGAACTGGTGCGAGAGTTGTACACACATTCACTAGTCACTCGCAGAAAAATACTCAGCCTAGTTCATTTGTTTATGAGAACTCGTGCTGAATATATGGCAAAAACACAAGAAATTGTAAATGTTGTAATCATTTCATGTGGAATTGTAACTGATGAGTTGGAACGACAGATGACTGAATAGAAAGAAACGAGTTTGGGTTCGAAAGTGGATTGAACGTCGTTCTTATAATGGAACTTCAAGTTCACTCTTGTCAGAACTTCGTACCTAGGATCCTACAAATTATAGGAACAACTGTTAAATTATCTATCCCCTTTCATTTGTTTTGTTATGTTTCGGTAGGATGTATCTCTTGCCTGACTGTTTTTCACTCTTGCCATTTGCGTGCCATTTGGTATCTATAGGGTATTATAAAGTAACTAACGTATTATATTGTAACTAATTGTTATGATGTTAATAATTTGTATGAAGATTTAACTTAAAGGACGCTAATATTCAATGATACGTTAAACGATTTTATTATTAAAATCACCCCATTTCTTTAGAAGAAAGTCTACAGTAACAGTTGTCATGTCAACAATTACGTTTATAAATATTGATTCTTCATCTACAATAAAGTCGCTTGGTTCTGGTGATTTATTATTAGACAACCGGAGGACTATAAAAAATTGTATCGTCCCTCGTTGTCATACCATCCAAAATCTGTGAGGTTTACTTTATTGTCATATGAGCAATATATTTTTGAATTTGCGTGCGGAAAATAAGGGCTGGTGTGTAATACCGAAACCATTTTATAAGCAGAAATACATGCTGAAGAACTATGTCTTCCGGGTTGCACCCGGAGGGAAAAAATCTATATTGTCAGATTGCCAAGCAGCACTAAAAGTTCTTAAGTCATACACTTATCAGTCTAAGCTGACTTGGAACTGCAAATAATCCCTGAGACAACAACCAGGCCACTTTTTTGTGGGTACCAAGTCAGAGAGTTATTAAAGTTAACGAGTAAGCAGACTGCCTTGCCAAAGAAGGAACAAACACACAATTTTCCTTGCAGAGAACTCTTCTGTAGACTCTCCAAAGCCCACTTGAAAGATGAATCCGACGCTGGGTAACCATTGAAATCAAATTTCACTCAGGTGCCAGTACAAAGACGAGCGAAAAGACTGGTAAGCTTATCGTCAAGGAAACCTCTAAACAGCTTCTCAAGTTGTACAAGGTCTTTAAATCAGTAACGGGACACCGTCCTCTGAACTATCAACTCAAAAAAATGGGTTGAGTGATGAGTGATATAGTTGCCGCTACTGCGAGAACTTCACTGAAACTGTAGAACATTTGCTTCGCGAATGCCCAGCGGTTTTCTGCATGAGGCTCAAGTCAGGAATTAGCTTCAAGGAAACTAATAAACTTCATACGAAGTCTCGGTATTAAGGGATTATGTACAAAAGATCTAATAGGTCGAAATGCTTGTGAGCATGTTCAAACCTCCCCTACAATCTATAATCTACCACAATCTACTCTACACAATCTACAATACATAATTGAGTCACCTAAACCATATGGGTATTTTCATTTATCAAAAAACCACGGAAATAATTTGCGATACTTTATAATTTTAGTGTTATGGTTTACTCTGATTATTCTATAAACCTTCATTGATCAATCAATTTCTTCATACTGCATACAGTTTAGAAATGTTGACTGAATTTTCTTGCCTTTTTTTTCTGTTTCTGTTTTTAAATTGAAAAATTTGTACCTATTTTTTCTAAATGTCTACATATATAAATTCGGCATTCATAGAATTCTGTATAATAAATACACGGAATAGAGAAATAACAGTAGTATGAAAGAGAATATATGTACGAAAATTTTCACACAGCCGTGGAATGACAACTTCGGAATACAAATTAAATTTTAACATTCAGACGATTATTTGGATTATTCAGTACTGGCGTGAATGATACTATTATTATTTTATACAAGGCTAGGAATGGGTAATTCGGAGAGTTTGTCGTGAGAAAATACCGGTTTCAGATATCTGGAGAGAATGAAAATTAGAGCAATGAATGATACAATTTGGTGTGTTTTGGATACAAGTAGGTACAGTTTTGACTTTTTTAAAGTAATTCAGAGACGTCCCTCGTATGAAATGAAAATGAGATTATTTTGGTAACAGTCTGACAGTCCTAGGAAATTGCTAAAATAGAAATATTATTTAAAAATAAAAAAAAAACGCTTTCTACAGACTATATCATTTCTATCTGATCTTCTAAAGATCATGGAAACAGTGAGCTCATAAAATATTTGGAAATCTTTGAAATTGTGAACAATAGACAATATGGTGGAGACGTACTCTCTGTTTATCTTTTTCGTCTAACCAGATTCTGAGAATTGGAGAATTCCACCTTTTGTCGATTTAATTAAATTTTATGTTTTTGGCTCGAGTTGTCAATAATTCAGTATGTTTTTTAGTTTTAATAGATTTGTCATATACATATTTTGTGATGTCTTTATCTGTCTTTATCGAGTCCAATTTCATCGACGTATCCAAACCCCATGTATAGGTGTCTATACGCAATATTTTGGCGACCGTAACAAGACATCGAAGAAGATATCTGGGGAAATTGATAAATGCATCGAACATATTTCACGAGAATATATGATTCAACCATGAAAGCGTCTTCCCTAGCTCGTACAAGTATCTCGAGGACTTCTGAGGGATGCTCGTAAGGGTGCAGCCGGTTGACGGAAATAACAATTCAATCAACCAACCCCGATACCTTTAATTGGACAGTAATCTACAAACACTTGGGCAAGAAATTTGTTGATCTTTTCTTGGATTCTGACTCTGTTAACACCGATATCGACTCTGAAATGGGAAAAGCAGATCGGTATTGAAAATTCATAATGATAAATGAGGTAGGGAGAATAATATTCAAAAGTATGTCACTACAAAAATCGTTCCATTTATTGATGTAAGAAACGTACCTCATACGGTGACTTTCAATACATTTTTGTCGCCGAAAATCTATTGAAATATCAACTATATGAACGAAAATGCAAATTTTCACTTTAAGATATTCCTTTTCAGTTGGGGTATTTTCACAATATATATCAGATGTAGTGAATGTCCAGCTTTAGTGAATGCGTAGCTTTAGATGGAAAAGTAGTTGTTTTCATTAAGTAATTCCAAAAAAAAATTTAGTTTGAATGGAGAATATTCCCTTTTTCAACAAGAATATTACCCAAGAGGTTATTTCGAATGATGGAAAAAAGCGGTTTGTTTTTCAGCCGCAGACGATTGTGTGAGTGATACTTTTTCGCAAAAGTGCGTAAAAAATCAATTGTGCATTTTTGCATTTTTTCATTTTTTCATTTTTGAAAAATATAGTATTTTACGTCAAATATAACTAACTCATCATAATTTGACAAAAATTCGATGAAAGTTCATATCACGAAACATTCAAATTAAAATAAATAAAATAAAATATCTTTATTTTCCTTTTAGACTTTACAAAAGTATAGGAATAGTCAACGGATTCATGGGGGAGGGGGCAGTAATATATGTAGTATATATATATATATATATATATATATATATATATATATATATATATATATATATATATATATATATATATATATAATGAAAAATAACTCGTGAAATCTACAGTCACTAGGTGAAACTTAATTTGAAACAGGAGCTCCATAAAGCTATCCTGACGAGTTGTAAACAACGAAACGACTTCGTCGGTACATAGTGGACGTGAAAACAATTGTTTGTTAATAAAAACATAGACAAAAAGTTCAAAATGAGAAGGCAGGGTAGCGTTAATATCTTAAGCCTTATGAAAAAAGGCTTGCCCGAGTCCGTTCTTGGGATACCTTTCATGCTATTTATTTTCTTCTTTTGAGCCAGGAAAACATCCCTAGCTGTGACAGATGACCATAGCGGATACGTGAGTCCACTTGGGCAAAGTACAGGCTGCACAACCGATTAATATCTAGGATGCTTCTAAGGCTCCTGAGTTGAAAACTTATAATATTATTTCTGCTTATAATGAATTCACAATATCTATTCCAAGTAAGATCAGGATATACCCCTGAGAATTTTACAACTTCTTGATTTGTATTTAGCATTGATCCCCCACATGAAAACTCAGGTCTTTACATTGTCTTAATCTCGTATGGAATCTGACCGACGCAGTCTTGCTGCTGTTAAGGAACAAGTCGTTGTTTGCAAACCATTTCTGTAGCACAGATATTGTATTGTCTATTTTTATTGATAGTTCATAGTCAACTCTATCAGAGGTCATTATCGAGGTGTCATAAGTATAGAGGTTGAAGAGTATCGGCTCTAGGATAGGTCCCTGCGGTAATCCCAATAATGTTACTTTGGTAGGTTGTGACTGCGTGTTATTCAAGGATACAAATTGAATCCTAATTGATAAATAACTAGAAATCCATGCAAGAGCATTTTCTCTTATTCTGTATCGATGTAATTTTTCTACAAGTGCTTTATGATTTACGCAATGGAATGCCCTGCTCAGGTCTAAAAAGATTCCTGCAGGGCATTCTCCTGCATCCACATATTTTCCTATCTCAGTATAATATGTCTGAATTGCTGTGGAAGTTGATTTGTCTAAGGTGAATCCATGCTAGTTACCAGAGATAATTTTGTTCTCGTTTATGAAACTGGGAAGTCTAAAAAAGAAAGCATTTTCAAATAGTTTTGAGAGTCCAGATAGAACTCTACTATCAATTTGGCAATAATAACTGTCGAAGAAAAAACTTTGTATGATACACTTTCGTGAAGAGCTCTTTTGTACTCGAGTGTTTGATGAACTCGGCTGCGCAACAAACAACAAACTTCACGCTCATACAAAAAAGTTCTACTTTATGAAATCTTATCATAAATAGCTACTTTGCATGTGCCAAAAATATTCATATCCATACATACATGTGCGTTAATATATGCAATTTATGCAAACTCAGAAAGAAAATTGGCGTTTGGCTCCACAAAAACAAAGACCATACTTATTACACACAGAAAAAAATCGGTACCTGAATAGAATGAAAAAGTTCAGTGGCTCAATGAATATTTTCATAAATATTGGTACAATGAACGCAATCGTTATGTCAATGTACCACTGGTTATCCATACTATGTATACGGATCTTAATAATATCAATAAATGCTTTCGGTGATATCATGATCAAGTACATTAAAAAGGTTCGTTAGGGGAATGAATTCCATTCATCAAACGAATGAAGACTGTTTGCCCACGCAATAAACTGTATTCGTTCAACTGATGAAACTATATTCATCAAATTAGTTATTATTGTTCGTTTTTAGAATGAATGCTGTATAATTGATATAGTGATTGAGATTATTTCGATGATGGATATTTTTCTTCGATCCAATGAATGGCGATTATTGAATTCATGAGTACATATCGGTTATTGGTTATTACTCTACCGTCCTTTATTTAGTAATTGATATACACCGAATATATGTTTCAGTTTATTCTCGTAATGCTTTTATACATTCAATTGATGATTTTGTTCATCATTTGAATAAGTGGTGGGTATTTATTCAATCATTGCATATTATTCGTAAATGCAATAAAGGCCACCTATTGATATTTAACATAGAGTGAGTTTCGGCTGGCTGGCTCCTTTCGGAGCTCTTTGGATGTCTCTGTAGTTTGTGCTACCTGGGGGCATGCTTTAACAGTCGCTTATGTCTGCTTTAGGTAAAGTGCTCTGTGCAAACAACGATGTCGTGTGGAGTGGTCCCGCTAGTGAAGGCACTGTGTACCAGCCAGCTCTTACTTGTCAGCAACGGAGATTTCTATGTGAAGATTCGGCTGAACGTATGCCGGCAAAATCCATGAGCTATACTTTATACAGGACAGAAGACTTATTATTATATTTGTGCATATACTAATAACGGATTTATAAAATGGAAGGAAAATGTTGCCTAACAAAACTGGGACTCAGTAACTTCGTTACACCTTCTATGCTCTGTTCACATAGCCGCAACGAAACCTGTGCGTAGATCTCAAAATAGATCATCATGAAACTCGATAAACTTGTGCCAATAAACGAAGAGGTATTTATTGATATAATGTACCATATTTTTTACGTCAATGCTCTGGGACCATGATTTTTGTTCATTGATTTAAATTGTTTCAGTGTACCTACGTACTACGGACTAAACGGCATTTATTGATAGAATTTATCACATTTTCTTCCTGAAATAGAACACATTGTTTCAATGTACTTTTATCTTAATTTCAATGATCTTTTTCAAAGCCGCAACGAAACCTGTTCATAATTCTGGAAACCATTACACCATTATTGATTTCGATTAACTTGAATTCATTGTAACAATAAAAACATACATATTTCAGTGAATGGTTATTCATTGACTATACGAAAAATATATTGTGCTAATAAACAAAGAGTTATTCATTAATATAATGTACCATATTTTTTACGTCAGTGCTCTGGGACCATGAATTATTATTATTATGAATTCATTTTATCAATAAATACCTACATATGTCAGTGAATGTTTAATCATTGTCACGATGAAAAATGTATTGTGCCAATGAACGGAAAGATAATAGACGGCATTTATCAGTATAATGTACCACATTATTTTCATGAAATAAAACATTATTTCAATGTACATTTTTCCTAATTTTAATGATCTTTTTTATAGCCGCAACGAAACATGTTCATATGTCTGAAAATAGGTCATCATAGATCTCGATAAACTTGAATTAATTGTAATGATGAAAACATACATATTTCTGTGAATGGTTATTCATTGACTCGACGTAAAATGTATTGTGCCAATAAACGAAGAGGTATATTTATTATTATAATATATATCATATTTTTTAAAAATATATACATCAGTGCTCTGGAACCATGAATTATGTTCGTTGATATGATGAAAAATTTCAGTGTACCCCTTTCCTCACTTCAATGAACTTTTCCATAGCCGCAACGAAACGTGTTCATAAATGTAAAAAACGATCATCTTTGATCTCAACGAATTTGAGTTCATTGTATCAATAAATACCTTCGTACGTCAGTGAATGTTTAATAATTGTCACGATGAACTTTAATTCATTGTAACAATAAAAACATACATATTTCAGTAAATGGTTATTCATTGACTCGACGAAAAATGTATTGTGCCAATAAACGAAGAGGTATTCATTAATATAAAGTTCATATTTTTTAAAAATATATACATCAGTGCTCTGGGACCCTGAATTATGTTCGTTGATATGATGAACAATTTCAAATTGTTTCAGTATACCCCTTTCCTCACCTCAATGAACTTTTCCACAGCAGCAACGAAACCTGTTCATAAATTTAAAAAACGATCATCTATGATCTCAATAAACTTGATTTCATTGTATCAATAAATACCTATGAACGTCAGTTCATTTTTTTCAATGCATATAACATACTTACTTATTGACTATATCCTAAACCGACCAACCCGACCTACGTGGATTGGCTCGGCGCATGCGTTTCTACTACTATTATTTTGTCTGATTTTCTCAACTTTATATGTAGAAACGTTCATCCTTCACTTGTGGCGGATGCCGACATTTCAACATCACCAGATATTAAATTGCAGAGTAAAGTTAGATACTTACCAATTTGAAACATTCTAGGGAAACCATCTATTTGTTGATTATTAACTTATTGGCTATTGATAAACTATAGTTATTGTCGATACTTCACCGTTACTTTCAGTTAGTGCAACTATGAAGAATTTGACAAATTCACAGAAAATTTTTCGTGGTCCCTTCCTTTCCTTTTCTTTTCATACTTATTACAAACGAATTCATCCATTAGAATTTCGAATTATCATCTCGATTATAGAACATGAAGAACAATTCATTGAACAGAAACGCTCATATTCAACTTACGATTCATCTCATGAAAATAATATACCAGAACACCGCAACGTTTCATTCGCAATTTTCTGGATCACCCTATAGGACCTCGCAGGACCCCACGTCGTGTATTCCCTTTCTATTGTATCAGGATGTTCGACGTCCTTATTGGATGTCTCATCTCCACTTTTCGGTACATCATGACAATTGAATCTGAAACAGATCGATATACATACAGATTGACTCCCGATGGCGATACCAGTGATACATTATAGCGTGTTGAAGGATGAGATTGTTTGGCGACTGGGGGAGATTGGAGGAAGGGGAAAGCTCTCGCACATCTCGAACAGACGTAAATATTATGACTGAATTCCTGTAAGGTGCTGCGTTCTTGCCGGCGTCGTGCTATTTTTTTTGAGTGTTTACTAGCAGGGGTGGTGTAAGCTGAAATCTCAGAAAAAACTTATTTTCAGCTTTCATGGTTTGTTTTTTTAGTTCATCTTTTATGAAACAGATGATCACTTGGATCGAAGTTTTTCTTCTAATGGTAACAATAAAAATAAACCATCTACGACACTCGTATGGTATAGACCGTATTGCCTTATGTTTCAGGGGATATTGAGTCCATTGTGGAGAAAGAGAAGTGCCGAATCTATTGAAAGTACTCATTCCCCACCCTGAGGCAAATAAGCCTGATGTAGTCCTTCTCGACCAAAAGAGGTTCACAGTTACGTCTACTCATGGCATATTTATGATTCTCGGACCCAGTAATCACTAACCCCACGGACGTTAGGAGTGGCTATTTGGGTAAACCAACGCGCCCTCCGGAAGTATCTGAAACAAAAAACAATAATATTTTTCATAATAAATAAATATCAGGTGGTCAATGTAATACGTTCAAAGAACACAGTAAATATTCAAACCTCTGTTATTATTCTGAAGCAGAGAAAAATTAATGGAAATATACAATGTCATATCAACATATTTAAACTTCAAAGTACCTAATTCAGAAAAATCTAATCTTTAGTCATCATATATCGATATATCATAATAATCCAAATAATAGCTAAACATTTTTTTCATTCATGAGTTAATTTTGCATAGTGGAGCAGCCAGGGGGGGGCTGCAGCCCACCCCTAAGCCAACAAATTACCACCGTTATTCATAACATCCAGCTTACTCTTGTTACTGAAATAGTACTGATTTTGCATGTGCCTTTCGAAACCAACTACACTAAAGCACTTCAAGTTTTTGGAAATTGAATTGTGAATTACCGAAATTTGATAATGCTCTTCTAACAATCGATGTTCACTGAATGGAAGGTGTTATGACTCCTTTCAATCTAATGTTATTATTATGAACATCTTCTCGGGATTAATGAAGAAATATCCTTCTTGTCATATTGAGCCAATTTTGATCTTTCAATTTATGTGATGTTTTGTCGCCGTTACTGGGGATAATATTAAATTGGCCTAATACTACATAAGATCCAGTAACTTCATCTATGTACCAGATGACAATTCTATCAATTTATTATTCAAGAAAGTTTAATATGATATAAGTGTATAAGTGTGTGCCTTTGAAGCATGCGCACGACCCCGGAGCAGAGTGCCCTTGCACAGTGCCTTTAACGTGTGCTTATACACTTATAACATACGCTATTTTATTATTAAACCTGCAGCATCACTCAGCGTGTTTAACTAGTTACCTCTGAAACACGGCTTGAAAACAAAGCTCCGTGAATGATGAAATGAATAAAAATATATTCGGACTTGGCAAAAATTCTAGAATGAGAATCCAAAAACTTGGTAGAATTCAATACGAATAAAACCAAAGCACATCTCTTCTCCAGAATGGCCAATCTCACAGTGGCCAGCGTAACTATGTCAGAAGTATCGACACCAATGGAATCTTCCATTTCAATTATCATAAGCTCACTTGCAGTCCTCATATAGATTCATTATGTGATAAACTACAAAAAAACTGTTATGCATTGAGATTTATGCGCTATGGAATCTTGGGGTATGAGCTCGTCTGCTGATAGAGTATTCATTTTGCAAAAGCGCGCGGACAGAATAATTGCCAAATTAGGATGGCGACAAACATGCAGAAACTCTTTCAGAGAGCTAAAAATACTCACAGTTGCTGGTCTATATATATATAAATATATATATATATATATATATATATATATATATATATATATATATATAAGTCTCTACGTTTCTAAGAATAGAGAAAAATTTATGGCAAACCAACAAGACCAACCATATGCAACTAGGGCTGGAGGTTTGCTGATACCGAACCCACACCGAACCTCTCTTTATCAGAAGAGTCACCTCTACCTTGGACCCAAACTGTATAACAGGCTAGATGTTTCTATTAAGGATTCAATGAATATCTCCATATTCAAAATACAATTAATAAAAAAATATTTTATAAAAAGAAATTGCTACACCGTTGACGAGTTTTTATAACTTCTCTTGATAAATAATTGTTATTTACCTTTTGTCTTGATTAGTATTTGTCATGCTTTGTTGTTTTATATCAATTTTTCATTTACACACTGACGTTTTCCTTGTTACTGTATGTAAATGTTTCTTGTAATGATTTCATACTGTTTAAAAAGCGAAATAATAATAATTATTATTATTATAATTATTATAATTAATGCTTGGGAAACCATATGAGGTCCATCGCCAAAGGTGCCTCTTAAAAACTTAGTTTTCTCTTTTACGCCAAGAAGTTTTCACTTCCCGTCAATTGATTATGATTTATAAGGCACAGATCCGGTCTGCCTAGAATACTGTTCCCATATATGGAGTGCAGCACCCAAACACAGATTGAAACTTTTAGATTCTATCTAAAAAAAAATAATAGCCATGAGTCTCTTCGGTGATACTTTGCTCACAAGCTCACTCACGTCTCTGGAACACCGCAGAAAGGTTAGCGATCTGTTTCTGTTTTATAGATATTTTCATAGACGGTGCTCTTCCGAAATCTCATCAATACACAACATTCTCTCACCTGCTATTGCATCGTTTTCCTGCTCAATCTTCAGCAAAAAACTTTGGTTACTCCATAAGAAATAGTGCCATCCATAAAAAGTTTCTGTATTTATATTCAATTATAGTCCAGTGAATTGGTGTCTAGGATTACTTGAAACTGAATTGGTATCTTAGTACAGGAACGGTGGTTACAAAACTCAAACTCAAATGGCTAGTCCATGTGATACTTGTGGTGATGAGTTGGGCGACAAGACAATCTCATGTGATAGCTGTCATACCACCATGCACCCAACCGAGGCCTGCACAGGATTATGTGCTTCTGAGCTACGAGCGGCTGTCGTTCAGAAAAGAACCTTAGTATATTTCTGCAAAGAATGTCGGGTTGCTTTTAAGAGTGCACCTAGCTTACTAAGGCAGATCGAGAAACTCAAGTCTGAAGTTGACCATTTGAAAGAAGAGATTACTAAACTCAAATCCGAAAAGAGGGAAGTTGATTCTGATGAAATCATCAATGAACTTCATGAGCGCCAAAAGAGAGCAAACAATCTTTTGTTTTTTAATATGTCTGAATCTCGTCAGGCAGAGAGCGACATTGATCGTGTCTCTGCCATTATTAGTAAAGCAGTTGGTGATGGATCAGGAGTAACTGTCAATGGCGCTTTCCGGTTTGGTAAGAAGAACAAAAATGGAAATCGTCCTCTAAAGGTTGTTTTAGCAAACCCACATGACGTCCATTTGATACTCAGGAACAAATTGAAGGCTGGCCAGGAAAATAAGATCTTTATTCACCCTGACCAAACCCCCCTCCAGAAAAACAAGCTCGACGCTGTTAGAGCAGAGCTATTGAGGCGTCAGAATAATGGCGAGCAAAACCTATTTATTAAATACGTCAATAATGTACCTACCGTCTCCAAAAAAAACTTGTAAGGAACCTTGACTTGGGCAATCTTACAGTATACTACCAGAATGTCAGAGGTCTACGTACCAAACTCTCCCAACTTCATACGAGCATCTCCACATGTGCTTATGACATTATTATTTTCACCGAAACATGTTTATTTGATGAAATCAATGATGAAGAATTAGGATTTACAAACTATAATATTTTTAGACAGGACCGGTCACCAGCCTCCAGTCCTTTCCACAGGGGTGGAGGGGGCCTCCAGTCCTTTCCACAGGGGTGGAGGGGTTTTGATTGCTACCAAGAGAGAAATCCCCGTTAGTCCATTGCCCACTGATCCCTCAGTTGAGCAAATATTTGTACTCGTTGGTGGTGGTAGTTACAAATTCATACTTGGCTCCGTCTACTTCCCACCGAAGTCAAATGTTAACATGTACCGTACACATTATGATCTGGTGGAATACCTTAATGAACAGAATCCGAATACTAGAGTCTACATCTTTGGCGATTACAATCTTCCTAACATCACCTGGCAAATTGAAGATTACTGCTCTCTAGGTTCTCCATCTATTGGCTCATCACCAGCTGAAGCTGAGGCCATCGAAGTTGTTTCCAATCTATGTGCACTCCACAATTTATTCCAGTCAAACAGTATACGAAATAACCGAGGGATTATTCTGGATCTCGTATTAACCCCTACCGAACTCACTGTTAATGAATCTGCAGATGTGTTGTTGCCACCTGATGCTCACCATCCAGCCATTGAAACAATAGTGCAAGTGGAAACTGAACTTCATGAGTCACAGGCTGCAGAACACTCATATGACTTCCGTAACGCTGATTACGAGCTCTTGTGCCAATATCTCGGTGCTGTCGACTGGGACGCCCTTCTCCTGGACAAGGACCTATTCGGAATGCTGCATAGTTTCTATAATACCCTGTACTCATTTATAGAGGTATTCATTCCACTCAAGAGGATCACCAATCGTTCGTTTCCCTTTTGGTTCAGCCCACAGCTTAGGCGATTGACACAAGAGAAGAAGATTGCACATCACATTTATAAAACTACTAGAACTCATGAAAGTTACTCAGTATTTAGCGAGCTTAGAGCTCGTTGTAAGACTCTGTCTAGGGAGTGTTATTCGAATTACATCAGAGGTGTTGAGGTCAATATCGGCGATAACATAAAGACCTTCTGGGATTTTGTAAATGGCGCTAGGTCAAGCTCTATAATGCCTGATAAAATGTTTTTTGGCGATTCTGTTGCCTCCTCCGGCACTGAAGTCGCAAATCTGTTTGCACGCCACTTTTCCTCAGTATATACCGATCATATCCTAAACCACAATGATTGTGTTATCGACACTCAACTTAACATTTGCTCTTACCATATTCCTATTTCCACCATATTTGAGAAGCTAAGCAATCTCGATGTTAGAAAGGGTCCGGGACCTGACGCTATTCCCCCCATTCTTCTTAAAAATTGTAATTATATATTGTCTAGACCACTATTTCACATCTACAACAAATCCTTGGATACTGGGATCTTTCCTGACTACTGGAAGCTTTCCTACATAAAAACCATATATAAATCAGGTAATAAATCTGACATTAGTAATCATCGCCCGATCTCAATTCTTAGTACCATCCCAAAATTGTTCGAGAGCATCAGGGCTGCTGAACTCAAATCAGTTTGGCTTTTCATCCGGAAGGTCGTCAGAACTCAACTTAATCACCTATACCAATTTTCTGTCTAAAGCTCTTGATAGGGGTAATCAGGTCGACTCCATCTGTACCGACTTCTCCAAGGCCTTTGACAGGGTTAATCATGAGCTTCTAACCCACAAACTCAGTAAGTATGGCTTCGGAGGAGCGATTTTGATGTGGAGTGCGGATTATCTGACAGGCAGATACCAAATAGTGAGATTCAAGCACCATTACTCCTTTGACTTTCCTGCAACCTCGGGCGTTCCCCAAGGTTCACATTTGGCCCCCTTACTTGTCAACATGTTCGTTAATGACATCACTCTATCGTATTGTGAATTGTGTAGATGACGCCGTTGAGTTGCAGAGCGATATCTGCAGACTTGCCACTTGGTGCTTGACAAACGGTATGGACTTAAACATAAAAAAATGTCATATCATACGTTTTACTCGTTCCCATCAACCTGTCATTTTCGACTATACCATCAATGGACAACCCCTGGATGCTGTCGACCGTATCAAAGACCTTGGAGTAATTCTTGACCACTCCCTAACCTTCACTTACCACCTAACCTCCATTGTCAACAGGTCTACCAAAATGTTGGGCTTTATAAAGAGGACAACGCGTGACTTCACTAGTCTGAGTGCCATTAAAATCCTATACTGCACACTTGTTAGAACTCAGCTCGATTATTGTTCCTCTGTCTGGTCACCACATTATATAACCCATATATCCAAGATTGATCGTGTTCAAAAAAGTTTTCTTAGATACGTTTCATTCAAATCTAACATCTTTAGTGGTTACGCCTCAATTGAGAGCTATCTCAATATTCCGACTTTGGAGAATAGACGTAGTCAGCGAGATCTATTGACTCTCTACAAGATATTAAATGGTGAATATGACTGTCCTGATCCTCTATCTCAAATTAGTTTAGTAGTCCCCACTCGCCTTACTAGACACTCCCTACCATCGTACCAACATTGCTTATTTCAGCTATATCCCAAGATCCCTTAGAGCGGCAAATCGCCTCGATATTGACATCTTCTCAACACCTCTACCTAAGTTTAAAAATAAACTGTGTCAGTGACCATCTTTTCATTTTATTTACTACTTTTACACTGACTGTACTTGTACTTTTCATTGATCTTTGTTTTTTTTTCTTTTAATGTTGTCATTATTATCAATACCATATATGTTATGACTGTTGCTGTATTACCCACATAATGTATATCTATCTCTGTAATATCTTTAACTGGGCTTGCCCGTATAAATAAATAAATAAATAAATAAATATCGTTTCACCGTAAGCGGTCCCATCGAGACTGTCCCGCCGACCTCAGTCCCAATATCCATATGCCGTTATTTCGGAGACATTCCGAACATCCCTTTCCCATGGCTCGTTCTTTCAACGAACGGCAAAGCTTTGGAATTCGCTGCCTCGGAAGGTTTTCAGAAATTCAAGAAGAACACTAATTCCTACCTACTTTCTCTAGGCTCTCACAATGTTCTCTGAATAATACAGGATTTCCCTTTTCGTGGGAACCAGAACTTGGAAAAAAATTGTTGGTGGTTGTGTTTACTGGTTGTTGAGCCAAACTCGTCGGTGAGTAATTCACTTGCTTTTCTGAAAACGCTAAGTGATTCCCTTCCTTTTTGGCGGAATTAACGTAGCGCATCTGATATTCCATAACTGTTCTATTTTTGGATAACTCATCTTATTATTATTATTATTATTATGATTTAATATTGACCAATATTCCAAAAATAACTTCGAAATAATTACTTGTATCTGATAACTATATGACAAATTCAAAAAAAAAAATGCACGAGTTTTCCAGTGTGAATTGAATTCAACACTAGTGATCCTGGCCTAATACGGCACTGTTTACTAGGCGGGCGCAGTGTCAAGAACTTTTTTGTGAAAGCGTTTGCTTTGAAGACAAAATAAATAGTATTTTCCTCGATTCCAGACACGCAGATTTATTTTTCGCATTGTAAACTTTGAAAGTGAATCCATGCGTTTGAGGAGAATGGTAAACATCAAAACCTGGTAAAGTTATTATACAGGTGAACGAACGTTGAAGATTATCAATATTAACTGAAACTGAGAGTACGGTATTGAAACATTAAATTGGTGTAATATATACAATCATTTTCACCCATACAATTAGGACTCATACATGGCGCTCCGTGATGAAAAATGAACATATTACATAATATTTTTTTCACGCCGCTGCGCCGGGAAATTGGCCTTTCACTCCCACATTTCAGGGGACCGAGATGCCACTTTTAATCTTTTGGGACTGACTTTTTTCTTTTTCTTTGTCTTTCTAAAATGTCAATAGTTGCTAATAATAATGTGAAGTACGTCCAAAGCAATGCTCAGTATGCTCAGATGCTTCTGGAAGATTCAGAAAAGTGCTATCACTAGCGGTGATTTTCCGAATTTGTTTTTACCGACTGGCTGGGTTGAGCATTTGTTGTCTTTGTAATGTACAAAGAAAATTATGGTTGCATCAATATCGGTAAATATTTCATCCAACTGACGCAAAACCATAGCAACTTATTTGCTAATTTCCTCTAATTCTGCCGAATTGCTGATTTATTACCTTTCACTTAAAATTCTACTCAACTGGAATCAGGACAACGTACCATCTTGTTGTCAGCAATATTACCAAATCTCGCTCCTTCTGATTATATTTTGTGGGGCTACTCGGAATCCCAAATTCATAAATTTAAAGAAAACTTACAATACTGACTTCGCGGATTTATAAATAAAAATTGGAGGAAACATTTAAACTTTTACCCCTAACACGTTGGCTGATATACGCCATAAGCATATTATAATTGATTAGTATAATATAAAATTTTGTTGAAATGACTCAGGCTTTCGCGCTAACATCTTCAGAGGTCTGTTCATCTTTGATATTTTATCGATGACTCCGTGAAACGTTAGGAAACAATTTCAAGAGACGGCCTCAAAACTCGAATGAAAATAGTGATATAATTTTGTGTTGGTGTGTGATTTTCAAACGATTATTTAATTTTTAAAAAACATTGTTTTTGTTTTGTTAAAATTATAAAAAAGCATATGGTCCTTCCATTTCTTCGTAATATACTGTTATTTCACTAGACTGGTTAAATCAGACTATATAATTGCTCCTCACAAAATGTATATATTAAATTTACACGCACTGAAATGTCTATGTAAGGTTAGTTCGTTTTTGTTAAATCAGACTATATATAGTTACTCCTCGAAAAATATATGTATTAAATTTCAACGCACTCAAATGTCTACATAAGATTAGTTCGTTTTGGTTGGATCAGAGTAAATAATTACTCCTCGCAAAATTTAAGTACCTATTAAATTTTCACGCACTCAAATGTATACGTAAGGTTAGATCGTTCTAGTAGTACCAGACTAAATAATTACTCCTTCTTTTTTCCAGGGTTTTTTCCGTTTTTTTTTTTTCGGTTTTTATTTCAAGGTTTTTTTCCCGATTTTTCTCTAGATTCAACCAGCGACAGTTTTCTTTGGAAGGTGCTAGAATTTTTAAAAAATATTTCCTCAGACAAAAATTGATAAAGGTTCGCGATAAAAAAATACCAAAAGAAAGAACAAGTCGAGGAACCTATGAAACCGACAACATTTTTCTTCTGAAGGCCATCAGGGTGATAAAAAAAAATTATAAATATTTTCTCGGCCTACGAAATTTTAAAATTTTCATCCACCTGAAGAAACATGACGCCATTTTTATAGGCTTCTCAACTTGTTCTTTCTTTTAAGGTATTTTTTGTTTTTTTTTCTGCATGGTTCCAGAGATTATTTAAATTTTTTCTCTCTGGCGGTAATCCAAAGAAAAAGGATGCCGCTTTCATAAGTTTTTTGTTTTTCCTTTGCGGTGTATTTTGTTTTTTTGGCAGCGCGAATCTTCCCAGAAAAATATTTTTATTTTCTTCTATCACTCTGAAGTTCATCCAACGAAAAATGACGCCGGTTTTATACGTTTCCCGACATGTTCTTTCTTCAAGTAGTTTTTGTTTTTTGGCAGCGCGACTCTTTATCAATATTTCATAGTCCGAGAAAATATTTTAGTCTGCTTCTATCACCTTAGCGGTCAGCCAAAGAAAAATTACGAGAGTTTTATAGGTTTCTCAACTTGTTCTTTCCAGTGAAATTTCGTTGTACGGGAAAATATTTCATTCGATCACCATGACGGCCATCCAAAGTGAAACGACACTGATTTTATAGGTTTCCAAACTTATTCTTCATTATTGTGGTATTTTTCTTTTGTGTCAGCGCGATTATTCATCGAATTTTCATCACTCCAACAGTCTTTCGTTCATTCCACTCTCATCACTGCGGGGATGCTAATATAAATTTGTCGACAAGCTTTTTCAAATGATTTCTTTCAAAAAAAAATTAATATGCTCGTCTTTTCACTTGATTTCTTGATTGAATAGTATGTTATCATCTACTAGTGTAAAGCAGTGTTGTGTAGTCGATAAACTAGTACATTAAGAAAATAACATAGCTACCGAAATGCATATCTAGGAATACTTGTGAAGTGGTAAAGGTACATTCCAATGTCAGTGGTAGCGGTTTTAACGTCGGAAATGGTTGCAGGAAAAGTGTGGATAAATTTACGTAAATTGAAACAAAAACAGTGCTTTATATTTGATATTAGATCCCGAAAATTGTTACTGCGCCTATGAGTACCCAGAGGTGCTATTCTTGACCGCTCGCAATGATGACGTGTACTTCAGCCTCACATTCTGATGTTCTTTCAAAGGCGTAGAAATGCTATCAGTAACCCAGAATGTAATGATACGATCACTCGTTCATATTGCGAACGGTCAAGAATAGCACCCCTGGCCTCGTGCTGAAGAGTTACACCTGAAAACTTTGTGCAGCTAGCATTCGATTCTGTAGGTAACAAAATAACCTACATTACGCATCTAAAGAAATAATTTTCACTTTTTAGTGCATTTGGGTAAGAGCTTGTCTCTATATAGTTTTATTAATAATTTTTTTTTCTAGGTTTGCGCATTGACAACAATTAATATGCGAAGTGACACTTTTTTTTCATTTTCCTTCATTACCATGACACCGTGCGCGAAGTAATGTGCGAAATACCTATTTCGCACACTGCATATAAAATAAACTATATGGTATTATCATATTCTAACCTATAGAGTCCTCATTTAAGCAAAAATCCAAGAAATCATTTATTTCTACTTTATGATCCTCAATCAAGCGAAAATCCAAGAAATCATTTATTTCTGAATGTTCAACAGTAATTAAGGCTTTTTAACACTTTTCAAATAGTGTCAAAATTTTATACTATCTATTTTTTTGACGTTTGTAGAAAAACATTTGTTTGCATCTCGTGCGCAAAATACTCTGGTGATCCATTTTTTTTAACTCGGCTGCGTATAGATACAAGAATAACTATATTTTATTGCTCTTCGCATGTTAAATTTGCTGTGTGAAATATTATTCTCACCTATCTCCCCTGAGGCAAGAAAGCGCATACGATCGATCTGTAGTACATACATCGATAGCCAGTGTTAACAAAGAAAGACTATGGCTATTCGGCATTTAATTTCAACGTTATAATATACCTAATATTTATAAAAACCGAAAATAGATAGATAAAACAACCGACAATCTGATAATAAGTGCTCGTTGGAAAAATACAAATCGAAAAGATATTCACTTAAGAGCAAACAATACCTTTGAGGAAACGAGTTTCGGTTTTGAGCGTTCAGTTTTTTGGGAAAATTTTGTTGGTACAAATGATTCAGTTTGTTCGTAATTTTGATGAAAGAATCATAATTTCCGATTTTGAATAGAATCGGATCATAAGTACAAAACTCGTCCGGCATATTGGAGCAGCCATCTTGAATTTTTCTATATTGACAGAAGAATCATGATTGCCGACCCCAAAAACCCCCAGATACCAATTTTGAATAGAATTACAAAACTCGTCTAGCATATTGGATCCATTATCTTGAATTTTTCAATTTTGTCGAAAGAATCATAATCTCTGTTCCAAAAACCCCCAGATAGAAATTTTGAATAGAATTGGATCATAATTACAAAACTCGTCCGCCATTTTGTTTTTTCTGTAAAAAAATATCATGATGCATTCATTGACACCAGAATTATGTACCCTGCCAAGTTTCAAATCAATCGATCAATTGGAAGTGGGTCATAATTTAACTTGCAAGATTTTATTACAGACAGACACTGAGACACACAGACACCGGAACAGGTAAAACTAAATAAAATCTCGTAAATATTGATCATGTAATGATTGACGTCCATTCCTAGTATCTACAGTTCGTATATTGAATCTTTTCTCGTGCGTCATCGTTATTATGACATGTATCCTACTCTTCTTGTATGTATAAAAATTCCGTGTTACGATGTTTGTCCACGTTAATCTCCGAAACTACTTAACCGAACTCAATAAAATTTTGAGCACTATTTTGAATCTAATTCAACATGACAGTTTTTATCCCGATACGTGACCCTCAATATTTTTTATTGCAAATTCAAAGATTTTTATCCATGACTTCGCCAAAAAATACATTGAAAGGGTAAGTCGGAGAATGAGAATATAAACATTCAGTAGAGCAGTGACAACAGTACAATTTACTCTAATAGGAGAGTAAATCGACCAATTTACTCTAATAGGAGAGTAAATCGACCGATGGTGTCGCTACTATCGCAGAAAATTGAAAAGCGCCACTTGCGATTTTTTTTACTTTAAATTGATAGTTAAATTTAACCAAATTAACAGTTGCATTCTGAAACTAAATAGAAATAGAAATCAAATCAATCAGGTACTCATGTGTAACAGAATTTGAAACTAATTACATTTACATAGCTAATTTGAAGCAAAGAAAAATCAAGTTTACAACTCTATAAAACAACTCAATCAGGTCCTAAAAAACTAGAGATTAGAATTAGAATTAGATGTTCTCGTTATGTTGTATCAGTACGTTCGTTGCTACGCTGCAGTTTTGGCATTTTTCAGTTTTTCAGGCAGAAATAGATTAGGTGATTATATTTAGATAGTTTAGCGTTGAATGAAATAAGATTCATTTTGTGAATCCGATTGTTAATTTTGATTGAAACCCTGAATTTTTTTCGATCATGGGGGTAATTACCCCCCCTCCACCTTCGTATACGCGCCGGGTGCTATTCCATAAACCGAAGGTGGAGTTTAGCGTCCCAGTTCTGATGATGCGTAATCTTGATGTGTCACAGAGCTAGGGAGGAATATTATATAGGCCTCTATTCTTACCGGAGCAGCTGAAGGAGAGAGCGTGTTGATTTCATGACTCCCAATTATCCCAAATAATTAACTATTTTACTTTAATAGGCTGGATTTTCCCTGACATCTATAATGACCATCAATAAGTCCCCGAGATAAACGCTAAAAGTGACATGCTTCTCACAAAACGTCTATAGAAGTATATTACAGTAGTACTAATATAGCTGAAACCGTGAAAACATGCACGCCCATAATGTCTTACCACGAAAGGTAAAGAATTGCACAGTTCAAAAATTCATCATTAAACGAGTACTTATAACCAAATGTTATTACAATGAGGATGAATATATGAGTAACCCACCTGCTGCAACTGATTTTGATTTTGATTTGTAATGTTTTACCACCTAACTTTGATGGTTGTTTTTTTGAACATTCCATATGCTTTGTTAATTTTATTTATACACATATTTGTACACTGACTTGCTACAAATGTATGCATATACATAACGTAGTTAAATAAAAGCTATCTATCTATCTATCGTTCATTGTGGTATAGTGTGGAGAGAAGCAGATTCTAACTTTTTTTTTACTCAATAAAAAATATTGAAGGGCAGAGTGGAGTCCTTCGACCTTCACCCATCTGTAAATCGGGTGAAACATACTTTTTATGAAGTTTCATAAATAGACGAATACACCTATAATTGCTTGCCTATCAAAATGTGGTCCAGAATATATAGTGAATTTCAAGAAATTGCACCTTATGGAAAACTTTTTTTTATCGAATTGTCAGAAAGTTGTATTCTTCATAAAAATTGGTGCAATGCGGAATACTTGTATTCAAGTTATTCTAATTCTTATTGATGTATTAATGTTTATATTGAAATTCGCACAGGCCGGGAAGTGCTACTTTCCCAAAGAAAAAGCTTCCGGGAAATAGGTACATCACATCACTGTTGCCGAAAAATGTATTTGTATAGTGGTTCGTATTTTCCATATGTCCTATACATTTTTGTTAACGTTTGAAATGATCAATTAAATATTATTATTATTGAAAAATTGCAAATACGGATAATAATCCCTACTGGTAAAGGACTCTGAAGGAACTTGTGGCTCATGAAGAAGCTGAAACTGACGTTGGAAACCTATTGTTGAAGTAAAATATCTGATTTAATCTAAATTCATTTTGAATATGGACATTGGAGTTGATCTCAAAATATGCAATGACGGCAATTAGAAAATTTGATTTAATTTGATCCTACTTCAATAATACATTTCCAACATCACTTCCAGATGCTTTATGAGCCACAAGTTATCTCCAATTCTTTATCTTGAATAATCCTTATCTGTTTTCTTTCATGCATCAGTTTTTCATTTGGCGGAGCGTGTTGCTACAAAAATTGCTAACAGAACAACTCATTAAAATGTATAACAATATTACCGTATTCGGTCCATAAGGCAGCTAGACAAATGTAGCCTCAGCTATCTAAAGGATTTATCTATGATGACTAGGTTTTAATTGAAAATTATATTTTATACCGAAGATTATTTCAGTTATAGAATATCTTCATTAATATCTTTATTGTTTGAATTCTAATGTAATATTGAATTCTGTAATTAATTTAGAAATTCCATTTTTTGTCACTTGTTTACAAGCATCGTGATTGAGTGATCTTCAAATGTATAAAATTTGAATTTTTGGAAAAGTGTTATTGAAGTCAAAGGTGGTATAAAAAAGGTACAGGATGTTTCACGAACCACTATTGTTAAAGCACCGATGTGATGTAACTTATTTCCGAAAAAAATTTAAAATTCATTACTGCTAATTGAAATTTACACTATTTATTTATTAATCAATTAATACCCCACAGACCATTTTTCATAAATTAATTTTCACAGCTTAAATAAATGAAATAAAATTTATTTTGTCAGTGTTAAATACGAAATCAATTTGAGTTTCGCAAATAAAATACATCCATACAAACTAGCTAGTGACCTAACACTTCATTGAAAAAAAAAACTCAAAATTTCTCTTCGAGGTCCTGACTAACAAAAATTATCAGGTACACCAAGCGCATCAAGAAAAAATAAAAATGGGGTAACAGATAAATGAATGCTTAGATGTTAATCAATGAAATTTGTGTTATTAAAGATTCTAATAGGTAGAGGAGATCTTAAACTTTTTCAAAAATTAAAAAGGTCATAACGGGTAGATATGTTCTGTGTAAAAATAAATGCATGAGAAGTGGTCTGTTGGATGTTGAATAACAACTTTTTTCAGGCAGACCAATTTGATCCAAAACTTTGTAATTCATTCAATAAGTACAATACATTTCAATTGGACATTTTGACATATAAAATCGTGGTTTTTACGGCAATTTCGAAAATAAAAAAATAAAGAAATAATTGAAAGAAAACGTCTACCGCCTTACCATGATATTTTATTTTTGACCTCTAAATATAGAAAGAAAGAATTTTTCTCCCGGGAAAGCAATAACTTCCCTCCATGAGAACAATAGCTATTTGTATTACTAGGGAGGAAAGTGCCCCCGCAGGATGTATTTTACTGCCCAACGCGAAACACTTTCCTATCATGTAATACATATTATTTTTCCTCCTACCCACTTAATGAACCTTTTTTGTAAATTTAACACGCATCTCAACTGCTTTTGTCTAAAACGGACCTATACTTGCATGATGGAAAGTATAGACAATACAGTCATGTACATCTGAGAATCTGCGGTGGTGCAATGGCTAGCGTCTGGGGCTTGTAATCCGAAAGTCCCGGGTTCAGCTTCTGGCAATTGCAACTTTCTTTTTTTAAGAACGTTATTTTACTTTTTTCTTGTTAGTGATTTGAATTATTGGACATTTAGATAGCTTATACATTTCAGATTGCTATTGAGCGATTTTCTCATAAGTATAATGCTATGTGCCTATTTGAATGAAGTGTCGATCATTTTTTTTCTAAGAGCTGCGCTTGTAGATAAAATAATGTGTGTATTTCGAGCCCAAAGTGTCATTGTCGTTCTGCAAAGAATAATCTTTTTGTCGAGCGACAATCAATCACTTTGCGCTCTAAATGCACAAATAGCTATTAAAGAACTAAAGTAGAAGTAACATTCATGTTTGATTTTTACCAGAATACAGGATATATCAGATGTTCTAGAAATTACGGAAACAATTTGTTTATAATAGATTCACAAGTTTCATCGTTTACAATTTACTTGAAATGAGGGAGAGGAAAAGTATGAGTTTCCTCCCTGGTTTGAGGGAGGAAAGTGTGTACTTTCTATAGGTGTAGGAGGAGAAAATTCTTCTTCCTCTAAGATTCGTAATATCAATATATAGTTCCCATGGACGCCATTGTAGATCACCTGACTGCAATGGAATTGAAACTTCATCACACGTTCTTGGATACTGTAGAACACTTATTGCAGACGAGTTGAGGAAAATATTTAAAACAGTGATGGTGATGCCCAAGTGTGCGGGACACCACCGGAGTCAGTAAATGCTGCTGAAAACTCAAATTGTCATCTTAAATTCATTGCCAAATGAATCCAAGTCAAAATATGAAAATGGTTACAAATGTGATTTGGTTGTTTGCGTGTATTTATTAACTGTCTAAAATGTAGATAAAACACCGACAGGGACCGATTTTTATTTTCACGGACCGATTTTTATTTTCACGGACCGTTTTCGATCCAGGAAAGTTCGTTGCTGAGCAACGGGCTAAAATACTTCATTAGCTTATTTTGGGATCTGAACTGGATCCGAGAAAGTAGGCATACTTGAGCGATTTCAGAAGAAAATGCTTTTCCGCCGCGGCTATTAATATGACATGGCATCAAACTATCCGCAGGAAAAGCACTATTTTTCTTTCTTGCTATGTGTAAATAGCTTTTATAGTCTGACGGGTAATTATTTCCACATATGACGTATCTTTTCATATATTTTTAAATCTGTGTGTGTGTGTGTTATATTAAAGGACCTACCTCGGATTTCAGACTTTGCTCACTTATTCCTTCCTCATTCGCTTAGAGGAGGAAGGAATTTGATATTTTCACCTGCCTGAAAAGCAAACTCTTGTGTTCAAGGTGAAGAAAGGCAAATACCTATTTCTCCCCCTGAAATAAATATTTACACATAAGCGTTTCTTCTTGTTGATTTAGGAAGAATATCAAATATACGTTTTACGTGCAGAACCAAGAAAAACAAACCGGAATTTAAAGTTGTGAGCTTATCCAAATCTAATTCAGTTGAAGTGGAAATTAATTAACGATGAAAAAAGCGTAGTTCATGGTTCAGGATTCAAACACCAACATTATTCGAAGATAATCCGTTTTTGCAAGCTTTCTGTTCATATATGGTTCTGTCTTTCTGTACAAAAATTGAAATCTAGTTGCTGACATCGGATTAAACTGAAAAAAAATTCCCACCGGGCCTTCCGAAGGTTTCGGAAAGAACAAAGGTTAGGTTAGGTTAGGTTAAGAAAAAATAATGTCATTCTCGAAAAAAATTTCGCAAACTTGGGAAAATAGAATCGGATAAATCTGTAAGATGGTGGAAAATATTCTAATTAAACGGTTTCAGCCTTCAACGAGCCATGACTGGATTCCATCTACAAAAAAAAATCTGAAAATAATTATTTTTGTTGTGTTTCATTTTTCATTGAGTGAAGTTCTCGAAATATTTGTGAAAAATCACCCCGAAACAATTTTTAAAGAAAAATCGACAATTTCAATCACGAATACCTCGAATAATATTAATTCATCGAGAAGAAATTGTCTTTTTTTAGAATACCCCGATCAGTTGATTTCTGTGGTTTTGTTGAGTACATTAATTTCCATGTTCGAGAAGGGGGCGTGCAACCCTCATAGTGAAAGAACACATCGTCGTTATACAGTGCGTTACTAGATCAGTGGGCCAGTTGAATATCTCTTGGATCTATAGGAATTTTGAAAATATCATGATTTCATGCGGCACTATGAAAGCTACCTTCAGGAATGACTATTTTTCATATGAGGGGCGCAAGAAAAGCGCACGAAATCTATCGTCAGTTTTTTTTAAAGGAATACCCTATATGTGAATTTTCATTCATTTAGGCTAATCATTAGCTTTTCATTCTTGAAAATCATACAAGGCGTTGCCAAGTTATACCAGTTTTTCATTAAATGTGACAAGAGAAAATTTTATTAGGTACCAATGTAACGAAGAATTCATAGAACCATTCAAGAGTATAGATCGTCCGTAGCATATTCTATTTTAGGAAATATTTGCCTTATTCGAAAGTTATAGAAGGTGGTCATAAAAATAATATAATTTTCACGAAATTATAACTTTCTTTTCTTCAATAATTGTTTGAACAGCGCACCCTTCAGTGTGTATGAGTTTATATTTCATTAGTGGTCTGATTGCTACCCTAAATAATAATGGAAGTGTGACATGAATTCCATTATCAACAAATGAAAATAAAAAATACTACCAAATTACGTATTCATACTATCACTATAAATATTGAAACTGCCTTCAGTTTGATGTAAGATACATTCCGATTCTCATGTTTTTTTGTAATTATTTGCAACACTTACATTATTTCTTTTGGAGAGCACAAAGAAATGTTCTTCCAGAAGGCTGGAGAACCGCCTCAGGAGGCTGGAGAACCAACCGCCTCATAAATGCTGAGATTGTTACATACCATTTTAACGTTCTTTTTCGGCACGGATGGACCAACAAATTGATCGACTCGTTCGCCAAACTTTACCCCTTTAGACTTTTTCTTGTGAGAGTACCTAAACGTGAGGTGTATAGGTACTACTCACTATTCCAACAGCGTTGAAAAACAGTACTTGACAAAGAATACACTTTAATGCAATTTAGGTTTCCCAAAATAAATTTTTGAAATTACTGCTTAACAAACCCCATAGATATCCCACTGACCACCTTTAAAGTGAATGTGTTAGATATCCGGCAGATATTTTATTTTCATATAAATACAAGGCAATACCCAAACAGAGGTACATTACAACGTCATACACATGTTTATGAAACACCCTTTATGAACAAAATCATTGGACAGAGAAGTTATCTGTACTTAGGGACCAAATTATTCAACACCTTGCGTGAGAATATAAAAAAAGAAAATATACATAAAAAATTTAAGACTCAAGTAAAAAAAATATATAATGAATAGGCCAAGAAGGGAGATAAATAAATTAATTGAGAATCTATGATTGAAATGAACCGATTTCGTGCTTTGATTGTGATATGCCATGGTTATGCAATGATGTTTTTCATGTCATGTGAAGTCACTATTTTATTTTTTTTGTTACATGTTTTTATGCTGAATTTTACCAATGGATAATTTTTAGATGCATTTAGCTTTAGGTACTGAATTCTTTTTATAAATTTTGATTGTATTTTAATTGTTTCACCACATACGTTTCTGCTGATGATGGAATTCACATTACTCCTTCGGAACCATTCTCTATAAGCATCAAACCACCAATTGAATATAAAATTAAACAATTTGTAGCGTGCATTATTTAAAAAATTGAGATAAAAAAAAGAATTTCGTGAAAATCATATAATTTCTCTGACCACACTGTATGACTTTCAAATCAGATGAATATTTCCTATGATAAAATATTCTTTGGACTATCAATAACTCTTGAATGGTTCCACATATTTTTCGTAATATGGGTAGGTAATGGTTATTTCCCCAAACATTTCCGCATTCAATGATTAACTGCTATAACTTAACAACTCTTGGTCGGATTGTCAAAAATGAATAATCAATAGCCTTAATGCATGAGTATTCATACATGTGGTGATATATAGGGCGTTCCATCAAATACAAATAATAATGTTTGATTTCGTAAACTTTTCTTGCGCCCCTCGTATAAAAATTGTTATTACTGAAGATAGTTTTCATAGTAACTCATGATATATAATGGTAATATTTAAAAAAATTCTATTGGTTCAAAAGATATTTAACTGTTCCACTGGTCTAGGAATACACTGACGAATAACTTTCCTTCCTTGAACCATTCCTCATTTGTGCAATTTTCACGTCATTCGGGAGAGTTCAAATGAATTCGGAGCGAAAACTGTCAAACTCTGGACTATTGACTTGAAGCGCGAATTCCATTTCCTTTATTCTAGGAATTATAAAACTCTGCGATGTAAGTAATTGCAGAACAATAGCTATTTGTGTATTTAGAGAGGCAATTACACTTTGTGGTCGAAATACACACAATAATTTCACTTTTTAATAATTTTTTACTTTATTAATCATACAGTATTAACTAATAATAATAATATCCATTTCTTTCATTATTTACTAGATTAAAATTGAATGTACCATTTTGAATTTTTTTAAGAGATACAGCCAAAGTCGGTATCCAAATTGCTGGCAATACAATATATCATATCTCTTACACTAAAAAAAATGTTATTCCATGATTTGAACCCCGATCTCCCGATCCCCAACCATTAGTCTATACGGACACCTTTACAATGTTAAGTAACACGTTATTCATTATATACACGCTGGCAAATCGGAAACAACTGAATAAGCGAGAGTTTTCTCAATTTTGTCGCTCTAGAGCTGTCAATTAATGATATTCCTCAGAAAACATTAACTTTGCGTTGAAATCTGAACGCGCCAAAGGCTACTTTGGTAAGCGGTTGCAGAAAAATTGTTTTTCTCTGGAACTTCGACCACATCCAAAGCGCCGCGCCGCCTCAACGGCCATCGTGGCCGCAGTTTGGTCCTCCCTGTACATTTACTACACACCATCCTGGCAGGAGGAACATCTTCGACGATCATTCATCGCGCGCGCCTTCCACAATCAACAACGAACGCAGCGAAGAAGTTGTCACACGCGCTCAAGATATTTACGATTTCTGCGAACGCCGACCGCCGCGAATTGCGAAATTATCGCTCGGTGTTTGTGGAAGAACTGCATGGGAGAATTCAGAGACTCTTGTGATTTCCTGTTGTTTTTCGCGCCCTGTTAACGATCATGAATCTGAAGGAGTTTTGCGGAGGGTGGTTCTTCGCCTATGTGTTCCTGGTAAGTTGGAAGTATAGTGTTGTTGCAGTAGTTAGTTGAGGAGCCAGACAAATTTTATTAGATACTGAAATAGTAACTTTCAGTTATCAAACTTCAGTAAAATCTACTAGGCCAATAATTCAAGAAATACGTTATGAATGAAAAAAAATTAATTGGCAATCTACACGATTCTCATTGTTGAATTTTACAATACCACTACATATGTTTCGCCAAAACTTTGTCAGGGATAATGTCAATTTATTTGGAATTTACTTAGTGCAAAAAATTGAATCATGCTGATCATAATAATGGAAGAGCAGCCTCTTACATTTTCATATGTGCAGCGGCTGAATTCCGCTGAATTTTGAAATAAACATTTTTTTGTGACAGTATTTTTTTGAGTATTGATTAGGAAAGGTAGAAGTGATTCCCTATTAGTAATGCAAACCTATTATGAATAATTCTCCTGTGGAAAAATATTCTTCTATATAATTTTCCATTGCAACATAACTTTTATCACTGACCGATATACCTAGTATTCATAGAAATAATTTTCTCCACGACTATCAGAGAATTTGCCAATTCTGAAATGAAATTTAATAAAACAATGCTAACATTCTTAATTTTGAGATTGAAGAAATATTCTACAACACCTTTAACACTATGCAATCTAAATGCTATTCTCTCTCAAGAGATAGAAATATATCACCCTGGTCTAGAAATAATGACATAAGCCTTGACTTTTGACTTTCATTGTAGTGACAAGATTCGGATTAGAGTTCCAAAATTATTGTTTGTCAGGTTTCCACTTGAAAATATTTAATATTTTTCAATCGTGGAGAAAGTATGGTTTGTTACTAAGTTACTAAATTAAAGTACCAAGAACAATTATTATGAAAAAATTTACCAATTAAAATAATAAAATTTACGAACACTCGGTGCTAGAGAGCCACAATTTTTTAAAAAATCAATCCGAATTTTTTTAGAAAATATCAAATCTCGTGACGATAATTTTTTATGTAATAATAAAGGCCTCAACTTCTGAGTACGTCCAAGAAAGAAAATCCAAACTCATGAGTTTGTATATTAATGGTTTACATTGATTTTTTTTTATTGTATTAAATAAATGAAATATGGTTTTTTAATTTTACTCGCGTGATACAATATAATATTGGTCAAATTGAAGTAATTTTTCATCTGATGTTACCTATCTAAACAAATGAATAAATAATAATTCGTCAACTAAAATTGTTCAACCCAAAAATGTAGTTTACAAAAATTCAGTATTGTTCCTCAAATAATATAATTTGTGAGCGTACCACTACTTGCATCTCTCTCATATTGGCAATTTTCTATTATTTAGGCTATCGTCTCCATTTTTAGAAACAATTAAAGGTGTTCGGGTAACCTTATGCTCTGTTTCAGATTTCTATCGAATTGGACCACTTTAATTTTTACTACAAAATTTCGTTCGTTAATCCCCCAACTTAATTTTTTCAAACACTGTATTGTTTTAAAGCCATTTCAGTATTCCTAGTTTTCATGATTCATAGCTCATATGAATCATTTTTCATATTTTTTTGAATTATCTGGTCGGTCTTTGATGATAGGTTTCAGGCGCAGAAACTCAGAAACATTGAAAAATTTAAGGTTTCTGATCCTTAGCTGAAACCAGGATAAGGAGAACAACTGAAATTCGTCTCAGCAAAGACGCTATATACAGTGTCGAAAAGTTTTCATCTGGGGTATGGTGGTTTTATGAGAGCGTGAAGATGTTGAGAGAGCATTACAATTTCTCCTCTACTCGCTCGAACTGAGCTGTTAATTCGTCGGGTGAGGCAACAGGAGAGGCGCGCAGTAGTGGTATTCTCATAACATTGCGTTCCTTGTTGCTCGCGTAGATTTCTGTCTATACCCCCGATGAAAAGTTTCCGATACTGTGTATAGGAACTTCAATAAGACGAACTGATAAATCAGGTGAAATATTCATAACCATCCCATTATTTTAATAATGAGTTGAGGAAGGGATGGCATTTTGGGGCATGAACCTATTAAACAAACCGTTGGGGGTATGTAGAACTTATCTCATTCGATTATCGCACTTCTGCGGAATTGTTCTCGTAGTATGGTAACGACCACTAACGTTTTATGAGAGCAATGAAACGCCGTCCATGCATTGACCAAAATCAATTTGTCGGTTTATAGATGTGTCACTGATTTGAAAAGTATATACACTGTGGGCCATAACGTTTGCAGCATATGGGAAATATTTTTATTATGAGACTTACAAAAATACGTTATAGGGGATCGCTTCTGCATAATGGAAAACCTAATAATCCATTTTGAAATACGTCACGTGACTACCAATATGGCGGAAATTTGGAAATAGTATATTGTATAACTAGTAGACTAGCATTACACTCCCGGAGGACAATGTAAATTTTCCCGGACCCTTTCGGCACGGGAAAGTTCGTTGCGAAATTTGAAAAAATTGAAAATCGCTATTTTTTTATATTATTTTTTATTTATCAAAAAAAAGCTGCTTTTTTGGTATCAACTAATTTTTAGGGTTCATTATAAACTTATGTAATTGATAAAATGGAACATTTCAGGGTTGTTCCCAAATGGTAGCGCAAAATTTTGAAAAATTAGTTTTCACTATGACTCTGTTGCAATGGTTCATATCTTCAAATTCGTATGATTTTTTCATACCTTTTAAAATTTAAATAGTTCACATCCAATATTTTTCTCGACGGCAATGCAATCAATTTTTGTGGAAAAAGAAGGAAACCATTATGTATTTTATGAGAAAATAATAAAAATGAATTAGCTAAATTAGAAAATCTCGAGTATTCCACTTTGTACTGTGGAAGACATATTGTTTTTCTTCTTTTTCCACAGAACTCGAGAAAAGTGTTCTATTTAGACTCTTCAAATTTAAAAAGGTATGAATAAATCAGAAGAATTTGGAAGATATCAATCATTGCAACAGCATGCAAGAGTCATATTGTGGAAACTAGTGTTTGAAATATTGCACTACCATTTGGGAACAAACCTATAAAGTTCAATTTTAATTATTACATAATGATCCCTAAACATTAGTTGATACCAAAAAAGCACCTTTTTTTTAACAAATGAAAATGTATTAAGAAAAAAATTTAAATTTTTCAATATTTGAAATTCCGCATGTAGCCCTAAAATTAAATTATAAACAACTTTCTAAAATAGCTTTTTTTGCTATCTTCACAAATAACCCCACTTTTGCCAATTTGTAATCAATTTTTCCAAATTGACGCCATATTGGTAGTCACGTGACGTATTTCAAAACCGATTATTAGGTTTTCCAATTAGCAGAAATGATACCCTATAACGTATTTTTTGTTGCTCTGATGATGAAATTTTTTCCCATATGCTGCAAACGTTATGGCCCACACTGTATTTTTTGTAGTTATAAATATCGTTCTCATGTTTTCACATAACTTTGACGTACTTACAACAATCAATAATAATATACAAGATGAACTACGACGAATCATAGTTTTCTCCCCACCAAAACTAACTAAAAATTTGGATAAAAAATTTCCTTTTGTATATGTACGAACGCGCCGCCCCTGAATGTAAACACGTGTACAGCCAGAATCTCCTCCATCAAACGTGAGACTGAAGCTAGTGATTTAATAGTATGTTTCTGCATCACCCCCAATGGAAAATTGCAATAGATTGCCAGGGGATGTGGTACGTCACCAAAACATACTTATGTTCTCTTCAAGGGCGCATCTTCTGAGGTTAGTGAAAACAAAATGTTATGAATCCATGGATTGCTCTTGAATTTTACAGGTGTTTTTTCAGATAATAGACCGGTATACCAGTTCATTTTCCTCAATTGGTAATAATTGTTCAACTTTCCCACGTATCAAACAGATATAATCCATCGGTCGTAGGGGGCAGTAGTTGATTTCTGTTGAAAACTTGCTGGCGAAAGTTTGGATTACGTAATCCATTTTTCATTATTGAATAATGGTTTTTCATCAAGTAGTATCGTTCATTTTTTAGGAATTGATTTGGCATCATATTGAAGTGGATACGATAGTCGGAATGCTTTTCTTGGAACCTAGAGATGGCGCTGAACACATACTTTAGGTTTTCATCTTAGGAATTCCCAAAAATGCTGAAAATTATTTTCAATTTAATTGGGAACTAGCCTTCGCTGATGATTGGCAAGCGAAAATTAAATTCAGCTTTGAATCAAAAAGCTGTTGTTCTTGTAGAAAACTTTGCCAAGTATCAAACAGATATAATTCAATGATGTTAGAAGACAGTGGTTGGCATCTTTTGGATACTTTCCAACGGTTTACCTATTGTATAGGGTTATTGTACTATAAAATCAATTTTTCATTATTTTTATTAGACACATCATCTGTGCAAGTTTGTCCATTACTCGTAATATACAACATCTGTTTCTGAAGGTCACAAATCAAAATATATACAAGGAAAGATCTCGATGAAGAAGTTGAAGAAAACAGCAACCGATCGTGACATAAAGGAATGAAAGTGAATTGTATTATGATGTGTACGAAGGGCACGGAGAAGTGGAGAAGCTGTTAAGTGTCGGCTGTAGTTTTTCAAGACTAAATCGATAAAAGGGATGTACAGAAGTTATTGGTCTCGACACGTTACATAAAAAAGATTACTTATCACAGACTTCTCCCTCTATCCATAACCGCTATAAAATAATGATGATAAAGATGGAATGAGAGGAGATTGAATATATCTTTCAGAATGAATGATGAACATACTTCAAATTCGAAACGAAAGTTATTTACGAAAAAATTTACGAAAAAATAGATCTATTCTATAATTCGTGATAATATGCAGTGAAACCAACCTAGCTTGAGACGTGGAAACGTGCTGCGCAATTAAAGGACAACGGATTATAGTCCGTAATATATCCAGTGATAGCACTCAACATGAACGTGAGCGCAATTTAAAATGTCAGGCTAGACTGGTTTCACTGTACCAGCCTGATAGAATCTAATTGATGGATATTTGATAAATGAATGGTCAATTCCGGTCAATTCATTCAAAAAATGCCCTGTATATCTCTCATAACTGACCAAATCACTCGTTCTAGAAGAAATGTTCAGCTATTTCTATCAAACATAATCAGTTTTTTTCAGAGAACAGAATTCTAATTGATCGACAATTAAAAATGTACAATTCTTAAACAGAAGCGAATTTTCTTGTTACATAGCCAAGAAGTTACAGCATTATAACCTTATTTCATATGCTGACGACACGGCGATTATCTTTTTGGCAAAACAAGGCAACAAGTATATCAAGCGACAGAAAATGGTTTGAGGGATATCCAGATATGGTTGAACTATAATCTCCTCAGTTTGAATTTAAATAAAACCAAATTCGTTTGTTTCACACTCCTGAAAAACGATCAACCAATCGAAAATATCCTAAAAATACATACATTTGAATGCCCACAGAGACAACAATGTGATTGTCCTTCAATAAAAAAAGAATCAAAGCTAAAATATCTTGGTGTAGTGCTTGATCAGCATATGAGATGGGACGAACATGCCGTATATGTTACAAAGCGACTCCGCCAGCTCACTCACAAACTATACAATTTAAGAGAAATCTTAACCACAAAAAATCTGATGACGGTATACAGATCTTTAGCAGAATCAGTTATCAGGTACTGCATCTCCGTGTGGGGTGGCATATTCGACTGCAATCTGTACAGTCTTCAAGCCATGCAAAACACAATAATTAAAATTATTTTTCGAAAAAAGAAACTATATTCAACAGAACAGCTCTATAAAGAAACCAAATTGTAAAACATAAGATGTCTATATATTTATCACAGCCTTATTTGGATGTATAGCAATAAACATATCTACTACTGCAAAAATACCAAAAATACTAGATCCACTGAAAATTTAAATGTAATTTTTCCCTTATTCAAAAAAACTCATACGCAACGAACAATTTTCTACTTCGGTCCCAAGTTTTACAACACACTAGACCGCAGTTTGAAAGAAAATATCTCATTTACCAAATATAAAACTGGTATAAAACAATTCATTAACGTTAACTATATGTCACTGGTGAAGTTACTCTGAAAAAATATATGCAATTAATATAAAAATAAAAAAAAAATCGTTTTCATGTCTGGATGAAGATATACATACACATGTATGTACGTGTGTAAGTAATGAGTAATGAGTAAATCTCCAAATCGTGTATAATGAAAATGATTACCATAAAGATAGGAATGGTCCTTGCCACATCAACCATTTCGATGATCCAAATCTAAAGAAAAAAAAAAAAAAAATTATTGAATGTTATCGATTCCTACTAGAATTCCAATTCTAAATGATAGTGATGTATATTCCAATTGAAACTGTTATATTATCTGTGTACCATTCATACTGAATACCGAATGACATCCCGAATTAATCCAAAGGGCTGCACAAAACAAGCGCCTCGAGTGCTTAGGTGAACCCTTCGGATTATGAAAGGAAATCCTCATCAATTGTAGAATATGTAAAAAAAAAAAAAATTAGTGAAGATATAATTTAGTTTCGTTTTCGTGCTACATAAATGTATACAAAAATCGCACACAATCACCAAAATCTACAACGGTAGTATTGTAGAAAAGTTGTGTGTAGATAAAGTAATGGAGCGGGTTAACTTCCATATGGAAAAGCAACGGTATATACAGCTTGGCATATGCCAAGCTATATCTATAAAGGAATATCGATAAATGTATGAGCTGCGCGAATTATAATTAGAAATTATTCGGACGATAGAGAGGGTAGTATAAATTGTACATTCAGTTATAATGCATACTGAGCTTTTCTGCTACCGCGCATAGATAGGCGTGCCGATTTCATATCCCTTTATAGATTTGCCAAGCTGTTCGTCTTTCAGAGTTTTTGAGTATCATCCGTTTTTTGTTTTTTATATTTTATTTATTTATTCATTTATTTATATACGGATGAACCCCAATTTTTGTTTACAATAAATTATTTAACAATGTTAACTTATATTACTACTACAATAATACTAATACTACAATTCTATAAATAAATATTTATGTATGTATAGCAAAGAACAATAACAAAGACAAGAAATGAATGAACACTATGAACTAATCAAATACATTTACATGAGCAGAGAGCGAGATACTTGTTTCTTAAGAATATTTTCATGATCACAGAAGAAATCGATTTTATCACAATATTTATTACCCAATCTCAACATTTTAGATACAGGAGAATGATAGCCATAGTTAGTTGAGTGATATGGTGTAACAAATAGTTTTATTTGTCTAGTGGACCTACGTGGAACGTTGAAAGATATAAGGGAGAGAATTTCCGGACAATCAATGACACCAGATATAATTTTGAAAAGATAAACTAATGATGTAGTTATTCGTCTATCCTCAAGAGTCGATAAAGATAATATATTCATCACTCCTCTGTAATTATACTCGCCTACAACTAATCCTAGTTTGTATGCCATAGCCCTTAGAAGTTTATTCTGCACATTTTCTAATTGTTGAATATATTTAATGTAGTAGGGGCTCCATATTATGGTGTTATACTCCATGATGGAGCGCACTAAGGAGCAATATAAAACTTTTGTCGTAAAAGGAGAAAAATTAGATGATGATCTCACAATAAAGCCCAGAATTTTTAAAGCTCTTAGAGAAACTGAATTCACGTGGTTGTTGAAACAAAGCTTGGCATCTAACAATATACCCAAATCTTTACATTCCCGTTTACATTCCAAAATTTCATCATTTAAAAGGTAATTAACATTAATTGGTGAACGAGACCTACTGAACACCATTGAGTAACATTTCTTCGTATTGAGATGAAGACAATTTGCTTTACACCAATCGTAAATGGAATTTAGGTCACTCTGAAGGAGATTAGCATCGTACACATTCTCTACTACCTTAAACAATTTTAGGTCGTCGGCAAATAATAAGAATTTTGAATTAATAATATTATAATTTATGTCATTAATAAAAAGACAGAACAACAAAGGCCCACAATGGGATCCCTGCGGCACACCTGATTTTACCAAAAGAGGTTCTGAAATTGTACTGTTTACCCTAACTGATTGAGACTGGCCAATTAGATAACTGCTTATCCATTCCAGCATATTACCAGAGAAACCAATAGCAGATACTTTTTTAATCAATAGGTTATGACTAACCCTATCAAAAGCTTTCGAGAAGTCAGTGTAGATAGCATCTACCTGCACCGACCTCTCAAGTGCTTGTGTTATGTAGTGCTGATAACACAATAAGTTTGATGCTGTGGAACGTCCAGATGTAAATCCATGTTGCTCTGGTAATATCAAGGGTCGACAAACGTTCGTTAATATTTTGGCAACAAGGCAATCAAAGACTTTAGGAAGACTGACGAAGATCAAGTCCGAAACTCGTGGATACGGACTACGGTTGCTTTTCCACTAGCTCATTCTTCAATATTTCTTTCATTATTCCACTTTCAATTATTTTATTTTCATTTGCTTCGTGTTATCTTTACAAAAAAATCACTCAAAAATTACAAAATGATGGCCCGACGCCATTTCATTTTGAATAGCATGGTGGGTCGAGTGATACGACAATTTTCTATATGATAGCAAAATTTAAAACGTAAATATTCACTCAGAACAAAATGGCGGTACATAATACAAGAACTCTTTTTGAGTAACCCCGCACCGCTGTTAACTTTTGAACGGATAGGAATTTTCATTTGAAATTTTATAAAGTTGAATGAGATAGTTTATAGACTACTTTTTGAAAAAAAGGGTTTTTTCGCATTGGGATCGAGTGATACCTTCTTTGATTTCTATACGATTTAAAAATTTTAGACAAAAATATTTATATAAAACAAAATGGCGGTACATAAGGATAAAGCTCTGCTATATATGAGGAATCTTCAGTATTATTCATTTTGCTATGCTATCTGTTTGCTGGTACAGAGAACTTTTCAAGAAGGGTACCTTAAAAGATTTCATGATTTTACTGGAATTAGTTGGATTCGAAAGCATCCTCAGAGCGGAGCTCCAACATTATGTGCCGCCATTTTGTTTCGATCGAAATTTTTTGTCTGATATTCAATTGTTGTATAGAAAATTTAGAGACGATTCAAATGAGATATTACTCGACCCCCAATGTGATTTGAAAAAATTATTCAACATGGCAGCCTAACGCCAATTTGAAAAAAATACATTTTTTGTTGTCAAACTGTAGTCTATGAACTATCATTCAACAAAATAAAATTTCAAATGAAAAGTCCCATCCGTTCAAAAGTTCACATGGGTGGGGTTACTCAATAAGAGTTCTAATATTATTATGTACCGCCATTTTGTTTTGGATGAATATTCTCGTTTTAAATTTTGCTGTCATACAGAAAATTGAAAGACGTTTTGAATCATGTATCACTCGACCCACCATGCTATTTTAAAAAATCCATCAAAATGGCGGCCCGACGTCATTTTAAAAGATTTTTTTTTTGTTGGAAAGTAGCTTCTGAACGGCCATTTCACCAAAACAAATTTCAAAGAAAAATTTCAATTCGGTCAAAAGATACGAGGGGGGACGAGACTTTTGACTAGCAATGTGTAACTACGTAACGACTATGTATGAAAATATCTACACAATGTAATAGTTATTTACCTAAGAAGTGCGGAAAGTAGTACTTTTCCGCACGTGACGGTAGTTGCACGAACGACGCGGAGCGGAGTTCGGGCAAGCCGTTAAGGGCGGAAAAGACATTTTCCGTAAGAGTTAGGTACAATATTTTTCCTACAAGTGTTGTCCATCTTTTTTATGAATAAACAAGATTTTTAATAAACAAGTTTTTATAATAATGCTACAAAATGACTAATTAGACAGAATAGTTAAATAGATCATTTAGTTAGTCCTAAATATCATCATTTTCAACAATACAAAAATCGTGCGGAAAAGTAAAAATCGTACGGAAAAGTAAATATCGTGCGAAAAAGTAACTTTTCCGCAAATTCTAAAAGAATTCTCCATAATCTGGGAATAATTTCAGAAAATGGTCTTTGTTGAGGACCACTTCTTAAGTATACCTGAAGGAGTGATACACTTATTTACTCACCGTGTACTTTCTTCGTTCAATAATTTCTCATATCAACATCGTATTCTCGGTTATCAGATTTGCAGTTTGTGCTGAACAAAATCGGAGTTAATTTGACGAAAACGAGCCCTAAATCTGGGCACTGAGGGCTCCTGTTGTATTTGCTCATTTGAAAATCGAGAAAGTAGGTACTTATGTTATAATTGGTGGAAAATGCACCTTATTCCGCTTATATGAAGATTATCTATTACCATACTAATGATGGCGAACTTATGGAAACTTACCTTTATTGGAGCCTCGTTTTGAAAATAATAAACAAATTTTGAACTAAGAGAAAAACATAGAGGATGACCCATAAGTATAAAAACTTCTTTAACCCTTCGCGGTTCTTTGTCGGGACAGCCACGACAGTAAAATTTTAACGTTCCGGTCCGATATCAGGTAATCCCCGACAGTATCACGTTCCGGTCCGATGTCTGGTTGGCCCCGACACTGGCTTTTGTCGAAGACGCTACTTTTATGGTTTAGGTTTGGCCGTATGTTTTTCCTCTGCATATTTTGAGTATACTGTTTTTCATTCCCTTGGTTATGACAATATAAAGGGTTAATATAATTCATGTCAAAATATCGAAATGTCCAACTTCAAGAGTGAACTGAAATATCAATATGGACCAAAAGTAACATTTTGCAAACAGGTGAAGTAAAAAGAGCAAAAACATGCATTTTTAAAATTAAGGTAGAAATTGAGGTTTCAACCAAGAAACTCAATATGTAGCATATATGATTTTTGCTCGAAAATATGAATAGGATATTCATAAAATCTGTTGTGGAAGTAGTCGTTTTCTGTTAGATATTACAAATAAACCACATTTTTCATTTTTCAATTTTCATGTAGAATGTTCCACTTCTCAACATGTAGCATATCCTTGAAAATCATTCTTATATCAAATGAAAAAATGAGGAATTGGAATTTTGTATCAATCAAATACTCATTCAGTTTAAGCACAGAGATTCTACCTGTACCGAAACATAAAGTAGTCGCTGTTACTAAACAAATAATTATCAATAAGAGTGCCCCAGGTGCGAAATATGTTTCTATTGACGAATGCTTATACCTTTTGCAGTCTTTGTGTAGTTTTTTCAAAGACTACGATAAAACGGATGATAGTACCTGGAGTGGTATTGAAAAAGTGTGTTCTGAACCGATTTTTACAATTATTTTCTTAAAATCAGATAGGTACCTCAACAGGTGGTGCATTAGATGAATAAGCCATCTGCAGAAGTTTATTATTATACCAGGTGGACCATTTTATACCAAGTAGGATACAAAATCTCAATATATCAAGAGTATAGAGGTCATGACCGTAGAACACTAAAAATTATGCAGCAAACAGATGTAATCTCAGTTTTAGATTGATTTTTTTTTATATTACCTTCGTTTTTCAAATTGAAACTATCATCACCTCATTGAGATTCAACGAAGAAATTCAGAACCAATCCAAAACTGAGATTTAGGCAGGGAAGGTTTATTTTCCGGGTGAGAAACATATGCAAAAGTGACTTCTCAAACTCACTAGAAAATTGTTAATTAGTTGGCTAGGGTAGGAATTTTACATCTTAGGAAATTTGGCGTGTTGATTTTCCCTGGTTCATATTCATTACCAATTAACTTATTTTTATTAAATAGGGGATATCTTAACGTCCATTTCACCTCATAACATTTTCTTTAGTTTACTCGTCGATATTATTGGCATTTCAAGTAAACCACACCTGGAAATATTTTCATCCAATAACTGGAACATTGTTTTTATCGTATTTTGTAATCAAGTTTTATCGTATCTCTTGTATCACTTTTCGATATTCCATTAGTGAGGAAATATACACTGTAGAATAAACATTCCCACATCATAACATAAAAATTAGAAAAAAATATTTTCTTGTTACCCCAAGAGTAATCTGTCCTATTAAAACTATTATCTTTTTTTACTAATTTATAAAAAATGTTTTATTTTTTATTTTTTGGATTAATTTCATTTGAGTTTTTCTCTCAATGCTCGTTTCATCAACAATAGGTACTTAAACATTTCATCGTTATAAAATAAATAATGATGCTGACTGTTATTGACTCTCCAATTAGCCAAACAGAGTCGACGTTTTATGAATAACTTTAATGGACATAATGGGTAACCTAAAATATGTATTTTTCCGGATAATTCTTTATGTCAATAATAATAATAATTTATTACCGGACATATTTGTTTATAGCCTGGCATCTATGAAAATATTCAATTTTATCAGTAGGTACCTTGATAGTACTGTTGACGGTTTAAAAATTGGTTAGATGACTCCTATTTTGTAATAAAATATAATATCTTGAATAACGTATAATCCAGTACGATTGGGTTTCAAGAGAAGACTCGAATGTAGCACCACTAAACTTGGTATGCTAGTAGTTGGAACCATAATAAACACGAAAAAAAATTGTTTACCAAAGTTCCAGGGGTGGAACATTTTTTTTTGTTTATAAATAATTAAATAGATTCTTGCTGTAATCTTTGAAATTCTTTGATTTAACGGAAAAACAACTCAACAGGGTGAAAAACATTTCAATTTTCCACAAAAATTATTCTCAGTAATTTCTTATGAAATGCGCTCGTTTACTCAGAAAACGTGATTGAACACCGACATCAAATTTCAGGTTCACCCTTACCCGCCGCTAAAAGTTCTGGCGGAGCCGAATATTTAATTGGTTATAACTCTGCTAAAAATGATCGGAGAAGAAAAAGGAAAAGTTCATATCGTTTCTGATACTCCTACCTTTTCATGCAAATATAATATGCTAGTATTTTAGTACCTAAAATTTGGTTTGTCGCACTTCACGGAGATGTTTGCGGATGATCCGAAAATCATGAATAATTTAGTAAATATGGAATTATTATACTGAAGCAGCAACCCATACCCTCTTTGGACTATATGCAACAATTTTAAAGTAGTGTGACAAGTCCCACTTATACATGCCAAAAAAAAATTGTTTTACTCCTGCCTCCTTTTCAACATACCCATAAAATCGGCATTCTCTTCACTAAATGTTGAAAATAATCGCTTATTCATATCCTGTATATATATATATATATGTATATATACAGTGACCGCCAAAAAGTATTTACCATATGGGAAAATAGTTTATTATTAGAGTATTGGAAAAAAGATTCTGGGGAAAAGTTTGTGCATGTCCGATAACCTATATTTAATAACACTATTGTGAAGTGCAAACCACAAGCTTGAAATCACATAATTTTCAAAATTTACTGAAGAAATTGCCAGGAATATGGGTGAGTTGAAAACTGAGGCATGTATAAGTGAGACTTGTTTCAGTAGCCTTAAATCGTTGCATATGGTCCAAAGAGGGTACTGATTCCTGTTCCAGTATAATTATTTCATATCAACTAAAATATACATGACTTTCGGATTATCTGTGAATATCGTAGAAGGGGGACTGGGAGGTAGCAAAAACCATATGCACTCCCCAAAGAGTGAAATGGGCAATTGACTCCTTCCAACCATTCAAGTCACCCGGAATTGATGGTATATTTCCGGCCCTTTTACAAAAAGGGCAAACGGAACTAATGCCATTCATTATCAAAGCAGCAAAATTCAGTCTGGCGCTCGGGTACATACCGAGCGACTGGAGGAGAGCACGGGTAACCTTCATTCCCAAAGTAGGAAAGAAGGACCCAACCCTCCCGAAGTCATTCAGACCAATCTGTCTCTCATCCTTCTTACTGAAGACAGTGGAGAAGACGGTAGATACAGAACTGAGACACTGGAGAGGGTGACATTGCACCCCGGGCAGCATGCATACAGGGCGGGCAGATCAACGGAAACCGCTCTGTACGTGCTTACCGAAAGCATCCAGAGATCTCTCGAGCATAAAGAAATGGCCATATGCGCCTTCTTAGACATAGAGGGGGCATTCGACAACACCTCTCACGAAGCAATAAATAGGGCCCTAACGAACAAGGTAGTAGACAGAACCACATCCAGATGGATGTGCCAAATGCTGGCTACAAGAACTGCTGAAACGAAAGTGGGCGATACCAGCTTTCGGATCAGCACAAGCAGGGGATGCCCACAAGGAGGGGTACTATCACCTCTGATGTGGAGTCTCGTAGCCTGGGATATGCTGACGACATAGTCATTATGGCCAAAGGCAAATTACCAGAAGATGGTGCCTCTCTGTGGGATTGAGAATTAACTCATCAAAAACCACAATGGTAACATTCACTAGAAGAACAAAGATTCAGCACCTAAGGACTGTTCGCCTCGACGGATCAGATTTAAGAGGCGAAGTATCTAGGACTAACCCTAGACTCAAAACTGCTCTGGAACAGACACGTAGAAAAGATCGCTAACAAGGCAAAATCATCACTGATGGTGTGCAGGAACATTGCAGGAAAAACGTGGGGCTGTAACCCATCAATACTGCGATGGATGTACACCATGATAGTGAGACCTATGATCACCTACGGAGCAGTAGTGTGGCACGGTAGAACCGAACTCGCCACAACAAAGAAAATCCTGGAGAAAGTACAAAGACTAGCATGTCTTTGCATAACAGGAGCAATGAGGTCAACTCCAACAGCAGCAATGGAGGTCATTCTGGACCTCACTCCTCTCCATCTCACGGTGAGGAGAACTGCTTGGGGAGCAAACCTGAGGTTGGCCAAAGTCGGACTTAAAGGGACAGCACACAGTGTAAGGGGCTCAACCCCCACCGGAAGTGCACACCTTGCCGATCTCCCAACTGACGAAATTACCAGGAAATTTAGTTTCGAGAAATTTTTTCGAACGGAACTAAATACCAAGAAACAATGGAGCACAGAATCCATTCGAGCACTGGGTAAGAATACCATTACATGGTACACGGACGGGTCTAAAACTCCCGACGGAACTGGAGCAGGAGTATTTGGACCTCGTACCAAGTACTCCGAACCCATGGGACACTTCCCCAGCATTTTTCAAGCGGAAATTCACGCCATAGAAAGATGCATTCAGTTCAACCTCGATAGGAACTACCGGAACAAGGAAATTGCAATCCTCTCCGATAGTCAAGCAGCCATCAAAGCGTTGGGCTCATATAACATCAACTCGAAGATGGTCTGGGAATGCCTAGAAAAACTCAATGATCTAGCCAGGAACAACAAGGTGATCCTCCTCTGGGTGCCTGGGCACGTCGGAGTAGAGGGAAATGAACAAGCAGACACCCTGGCACGAAAAGGAGCATCAACGCCACTGATCGGGCCAGAACCATTCTGCGGACTTGGAAAATCTTACTTCCAAAAAGAACTCAATAAAACTGAAGAAGCAATGAGAGCAACATACTGGCAAAGACTTCCAGGGCTAAGGCAGGCCAAAGATCTCCTCGGCAATTTCAACCGAGCAAGATCGAAAACACTGATTAACCTCAGCAAAACTAGTCTAAAGACAATCACAGGATTTCTAACGGGGCATTGCAGACTCAAAGAACACCTAAGGAAGCTAGGCTTAGAGGAGGACAACACCTGCAGATTCTGTGGGGAATATCCTGAAACACCTCACCACATATTGATGGAGTATTATGCTGTACACCACAAAAGATTAAATATACTGGGATCACACCAGCTGACTGTGGAAGAAATAACGAGAACACCTTGAGATAGCAGAAGAAGATGGGGCACAATAGATCTAACTCGGTCGCAGCGCATCAGTCACCATCCATACCAACCAATACCAATACCAAAAATCGTAGAAGGGTAATGTGAAGTGGGACAAAACACATTTTAGGTACTCAGATACTCACATGTTATATTTGCATGAGAAAGTAGAAGTCTTCAGGAACGATATGCACTTTTTCTTCTCTTTCTAAGTTAAGACAAATCTAATTTTCGGACCTGCTTGAACTTTCAGTGACGGGTTAGCGCGAGAATGAAATGTGACGTTTTCTGAGAAAATGAGCGAAAATGTGACGTTTTCTGAGAAAACGAGCGTATTTCATAAGGTATTACTGAAAATTATTCTAGTGGAGAATTGAATTATCTCTCTATTGAAATCGTTTTTCGATAAATCTTATATTTTTTTTAAATGAAAATTTTTTTAGGTTCCACCCCTTATTTTTTGGTAAACAATTTTTTTTCTAATAATACATGATGTCGAGATTTCATGTGCCGAGTTTTAGAGTGCTACAATTCATTCTTCACTTTTTGCTCGAGTTTGTCTGTCGTTACTAGATTAGTATGAAACATTGTGTAGGGTATCGGTAACAACTGTTGGGTGCTCCGAAAGTCAGTAAGGATAAAGATTTTGTAGAAGAATGTATTGTACTCTTTTTAGTTAACTTGTGAATTGTAACAGCTCTTTTCTCATAGAATGTAACATTTTGAAAGAGAACAACAATTTCATGGAGAGGAATGATGCGATCTAAGAATAACATATTTGGTGTGAATGTTGACGAGTATGATACATGCTTATTTGATATACAAGGAAAAAATGTACAGTGTGCTCTCGCCACCAATAAAAGAATAAAAACTGAGTAAAATTTGAAAATTTGGACCAAAAAAATTTCCTTTCTGTAGGTCAGCGCCAACCCTGGACATAGACTGTCATATATAGTGTTCCTCTGTTCCGTAATATCATAAAATGTGGGAGTGAAGCAGGTGATTTAAAATTTAAGTTCCAGCTTGACTCGGATATTACAAAAGTAAATGAGTCTTGCGAAGCATAACAGCACAAAATTGAAGTCGGTGTCGAATTAACTTTCCCTGTACGCGAACACACAGTTTAATTTCATTCGATCCATAGGTATCAATGCCTTTCGATCGATCGAACAATGAAAATACGTCGAAATAAACACCGCAATGCACTAAAAATGATATATTGCGTAAACAGTTGTTAAGAGCCGTGGAACCATCGAAATTGAACATCTGGAGATCTTATACAGAGTGTCATTTGGTTCAGCAGCGCGTCTAAGTAGGTTGGTGAGCAAGAATTATATAAATCATCACGGATTGCTCTAAAATTGCACATGCCTATCTAAACATGATCATAATTTAACCTGTATATCTCACTATCGTGAGTCGACCTTCATTTTTTATTCGAATCAAATTTGCTAGTGAAATCATTTTATGCAGATATGGATGAATACGCGTTCAGTTTAAAATAATTACCAATGAAAATGGTAAATTGCAAGACGGCGTTGTCATGTAATGAGAACAAACAATGTTTCCTCTTAACTCCCTAAGTAACCTCTTTAATATGAGTAATGACGTATAACCATGCCGCAATCTTGGCAGCGAAAGTCTAGTTCCAAATTCAACAAAGAATAACTCGGTACTTTTTTCCTATTTCTTTGCATATGGCATATTAGAATTGTCTCCTAGCACGGTGAAGGAGTATATTTCTGCGTGAAGTAAATGCATGGCGAAACATATGTCGTGGTTTTGTAAATCAAAAATAGTGAGAGCCAACATTAAAGTTTTATAGCTAAAGGCCAAGGTGTTATATTTATTGCCTGGAAGAGTCTGAAACATGGATAATTCATTATTCGAGAATATTACCCAGCTGGACCTGACACTGGCGTCGTTGCAGATTCTATACGTATCTAACATCTAGGGGTGTCTTCACACCGCTAATGAGTAACTTTTACAGTCTTTGTTTATATGTTAACTCTGGCGCCGGGAAAATCCTAAACAAGCTGGTATTATTTATTACCAGCTGAAGTCAATAAACTAGTTTTAGAATGAATTAAAATTCAATGGGCCATTATGGGGAGTGGGTTATTTTTAATGTAAATTCTTGTTACAGATTTTGAATTGTCTGCTCCTTTGGATTTGATCTTCGCACATATTTAGCATCAGCTAAATGTTCACAGACCTCAACACATTTTTCATCTGATTTCATTGATTTCATAGATTCCATAGACGTTATTCACAATACACAGCACACATTCCTGTAAACTAATGAAGTTTCAACCGTGTCTCAACCATATCGTGAATTTGAGTAGCAAGTCTAACCATCTAAGACAGTTATTACGGACACAGTAAAGAACTCAAGCTGTCCAAATCGAATGTTTCACCGTAAAGTAATAACAATCTCTTTAATTTTTGTGTAGGTCGCTCGGTGCGTTCAAATTAGAGAATCACCTAGCAGAATGATTCGGAATTAATTCCTTGGACCAATATTTTATCGCTTCACTTGTCACGCCTCTTCTATTACATCAATTTGTAACTGCATGCTGGGCGTGAATGATCGGCGAAATTCCATGTTTCGCATAAAAATTATAACGGACAACTGGTATCTACCGTTTCCGGAGATTTTGTTGAAAAGCCAAAAGGTAAAGGTGTCAACTTTACTGCCATTTCCATAAAAATGGATGTCTGTGTGCAAGAACAGTTAGCGTGAGATGTATTACCTCAAAACGTGTTATAATATTGTTATCATGTTTTTATGGCTTCAATACGAATGTGAATAATCTTCACGGGTTGTAGGATTTCCAAACGTGAAATGAATTACTAACAACGAATGAATATTCCACTATTTCGACCTTGTTTACCAATAATGGGTCAATTTCATTCGTTCTTCTTGAATAGGTGTGATCGGAAATGTGAAAATTAGATCGTGGTTATGAAAGTTTCAATCGTTTTATTGCGGTTTTCATTCTGTTGGACTCAAACTTTTATTGGAACGAATAAAATGTTCTCCCTTCAGTTAAGTAAGTATTATGCCACCACTCATTTTGGTTTTGTTCAAAGTAGTGTATGCATGCCATTAGGAATTACGGTATGGGTGAATGAGGTCAATATTAATTTTAAAATGAATAACATACTCAGCAAGTTAATTTGGCTTGGTTGAACAAATAAGTCGAAACGGCTCTGGAAAATGAGTCATAGAACTCAGCAAGATTTAAATTTGGTATGTGGGGGTTTTAGATGGTGGGGGTTATTAATTCTTGGTCAAAATTCATTAATTCAATATGGTGGCTCCAAGATGTCGGACGCGTTTTGTAATTATGGTCTGACTCTCTTCAAAATTGGTATGTGAGAGTATTTTGGATAGATCATGGATGTTTTGCTAAAATTCCCAAATTGAAGATGTTTGCTTCAGGATGACAGACGAGTAAATATTTAGATGACCTCCTCATTCAAGAGCTAGATAGCTCAAAACTCACAGGAAACAGGCCTTGTGGTAACCATTCTTTATCATAAATCTATAGATTATTGCATACTAACCTAAAAGCAGAAAATAATATATAAATGAAATGGGTTACAGATTCAAAAACTTGCTGCTTTCGTATTTGAACTGAAAACAGAATAACCTACATTACTTACACATCTGAAGGAATTATTTTTTACTTTTTAGTACTTTTTAATGAAAGCTTGTCTTCAAAACGTTTTTTTTATTAATACTTTTCAGTAGTGGTTTGTCATAGTTTCTGTACTTTATGGTAATTCTAAAGATATATTTTTGATTCTGTTAAATTTGCATCAGTATTTACATTTATACTTATCCTATCTAAAACCATAGAGGGACCCCAAAACGAGCACTACAAGTTTTTAAGAAAATTTATGCGAGTATGTTGGACAACTAATTGGCTTAAAAAGCACTTTGCATACAACACATTTCATCTTCAATATAATATTTGCTCCGTTATAACATTTTCGTATTTACACAGGTTTCCATATATTTATATATCTCTCAAGTCACTGGCGAAGAATTCTTCCTTATACGAGATGTTCGGCTTAAGATACGAGATAGTAAAATTTAAGTGTTTTTTCTTAATAATCGTGAAACGGCTTTTATTTTGGATGCTTCAGTTCACATCCTATCTGCCTTATTATGGCAAATTTTAAACAATGAACTTGATGTGACTTCCAACAATGCACAAATAAGGCCAGTTTATTGGTCAATAAATAAGTTGTGCGACCGCAGAGCTTAATTGAAAATGAGGATGAAATTGTCAGTGGCATTAATAAAACATGACGGGTGAGCAGCCAAGGGGCGTTTTCCAAATACGGGTGGGAATAGGAAACTTCCTTGTTGGATTGTTGAGATTTGTTGAGAACATACTGAGGAGTCAACAAGATACCCTTCGACCAAGTATTTGTCGTGAACCAATATTTTTGTTTATTATAAGTCCTATGAGACCATTATATATGTTAAAGTTTATTCATTTGTATCAACAGTGCGGCATTTTATAGCCCCTCTTCCCCTTTTAACTTTTGAACTGTTTGACGTACAAAAATGGGAAGAAAACGGTTTGGGTGGTACCACCGCTACTACTTTTTTAAATCAAAGACATGTTGATTGCTCGACAGAGGGCGCGGGGATAGGGGCACTTTCGAGGGCACTTTTGAAGGCACTTTCCTCAACTCTAACTGTATGTATGTATCAGGTGGGATGGGGTACGTGCCGAGAAACTTGGCACCTGGAGCGTCTATCAAAACAAATAATTAGGTAAATAAACTCTATTGCTAGAAAGTACAAAATGAACAAAAAACTTTTAATAAAATGCACTAAAAAAATTAATGAACTTTGAAATTAATCATTTTGTTAGATTATAAAATTTTATATCATATAAATATGAAGATTGAATCATCTTGATATAGATGATTTCAAATTCAATTTATAAAATACATACTTCTCCAGATAAACTTTTATATCATATGAAATTGTATAATGTAACAAAATGATGGGTTCGATTCATTAAAAAGTTTATTTTCTTCTTTTTAGCTCATTTGAATAAAAGCTTTTTTTGTAATTATTGGTAAATCATCATTTTCAATTGTGAAATCTAAAATTGAAATGTGCAAATACATTATTTCAAATTGCAAAATCACAATTCATCCTCTTGAGACTATTTACATTTATGTCAATGCAGAATGTTTCTGATTCGAAAGAACACTTAATAATAATAATAATAATATTCCCTCATAAACATTCGTAAAGTGTACCCAAAGGTCGCTAGAGGAGGGTTATTATTATTATTGGCCGTGGTGCTCCGAGGCGACTTACTGAGTTTTGGTGACGTATTCACTTTCAGCTCTGGAAAAACCTTAAAAACCTACAAAATCACCTCGGGTGGTTGGTGTGCACTCCAGGCTAGCACTAGACAAGATTGGCTTGACTTGATAGATAAGATTGAAAATGCGAATCTTGTCATAATAAAAAAATATAAATTCCAAAACAAATGAATTAAAATAACAAATTCTTACAATTAAAAGATATATTTATGGAGGAAAGATAATCCTAAAATATTTTACAGATATTTATAATCAGAATGAGTCTTCAAATAATATCTTTGCATCATTTCTAGAGTTGCACATCCATGATGATTAGGCTAGCAATCGTCTTCATAGTATGTATTTTACTTCATAAAATATTATATTACTAATTTTCATTTCTGGATATGCAATTATAAATTAATATATATTTTTCATTGTGTAAATTCCTCGATAGTTTTTCGTAAATATCCTTGATTGAATTCACGCTCTATACTGATAATATAGAATCTTCAAAAAGCTAAAATTTTTTGACGGTCCTGACGCCTGACCTATTATAAAAATGTTCGTTATATACTAAATGGTCCATTCAAAAAGTCTCTTTATAAAAAAAAATGAGGTCGAAATTTTGGTAATTCACACTGTATCTACATGAATTTCAAGCATAACAATACATATCTTTCCGCGTAAATACAAAAAAAATTAAAATAAAAAATTAATAAAATATTCGTTAGGTTCCAATAGACCACAGCGTGTCTGCCTACTGGTAGTGTTTCAGCGCGGTTTGCGCAGGCTGTAGACCTCTGATCAGTGATTATAAAAAAATACTTGAAAACTTTAGAATTCAATATCGCCCTATATATTTTTTTTTCGACAAAAATGTATTGTTTTATCATCTTCTACTTCCAACTTCATTTAACGCTCCAATTTCGGAAACACCCAGTATATATATTAAAAACTGTGGACAACTACTTTGAAAAAACGCGCCGATAGCTCTACTTCATGGGTGATGTGGAAACTAGCAGCAAAATTAAAATTAATTGAAATATAAAATCTGAAACAAAATATTATACAGAAAAATATATTTTTGTCTATATTTTGCAGTATCAAATCTGTCGCGTGTTTATTCAAAACGCCAAACCACTTTGAGGGACTTTAATTCGGAACGCGACCTGTGTTCGTTTCCATCACTTTTTTCACTCGAAATAATTAACGAAAAGAAACGAAAAAATTATAAGGATTATTTTTCATACGATCCTCTCACACAGTCGTCATCGAAAAACATTTTAAATCGACGAGTAGTATCAAAATTACACTGACAATTTCACTCACTATATGAAAGTCGCGTCTCCTGCGATATGAGGACCAATCAGAATGTGATTTCGCGAAAGTACACGCTTCCTTTCTTTCCGATCCGGAAAGACCACATCGTCAAGTCAACCACAAATATAAACAGCAATGATAAATCTTGTAATCTAATATGACATAAACGTCAGGTTGCATTAGTTGCAACTATTGAAGAATTCACTTTGTTTACTCGATCAAATTTCAAATAATAACTTGGTTGGTTCGTGAAATTATCTCAATAAATACGACTCGTGCTCACAACACAATCGATAATTCTGTCAGAAATCTTTAACTCGATCAAATTGCTTTGAGGTAACACCACGAGTCCCGTAGGGACGAGCAAGCAATTTGATCTCGTTGATTTCTGACAGAATTATCTTGCTTTGAGGTAACACCACTCGTCCCTACGGGACTCGTGGTGTTACCAAGCAATTTTATCTCGTTGATTTCTGACAGAATTATCGATAGTATTGCGAAATTACAGCGGTAATTTCACTCATATTATATACAACAATTAAATGCCATCATTTATTCATTTCAAACCAATGAGAACAGGACTTTTTGAAAACACTGCGTGGTATTTTCAATTCGGTGTTTCGCTTCTTCCTTGTGTATACATTTCCATAGTTACGACAATCACGGTTTGATCACGGTGAATATAGAAACGTCTTCAACTCTTCAATTGACATTAGTGAACATGATGGACCGTTTCTGCAATGCGCATTTAGTCCATAAAAATAAAATGTTTTCGTGAAATTGTCTGATAGAATATCCCTTCAAAATGCAGCATTTTCAAAATACTTCCACCTTGCCAGACACTCAAGGTGTGTTACTGATAATTTTTTCACGTTGTTCGATTGGTTCTTTGTTTAAATGAATGCATAGGAAAGTTAGACGTTGACTTGGTTGTCAAGATGACGGTGACAAATGTCAAGCAAAAAAATAATCAAGCCGAATTACATTCGTGGTAATAATCCCATTCGTGGACTATGTCCACTCGTGAGATTTCTATAGCAACAAAAATTCCTGCATCTAGTTAAAGTAATCAAAAAATCACACCACTAGTGTAATTACTGTTGAATATTTTTAGTAGGTATAAAATTTTCTGTGCGGCCAATGGTTTCTGAGAAAAACGAGATAAACCACTGCGTATTAGGGGTGGTTTTTGAGGGTGAAGCTAACCCTACTAACTTGAGAACTCTTTTGATTTCGAAAGCTTTTCCATTGTTGGGTATAGTTATGTATAATCCCCATATAGCAAAACTTTAAAATTTATTTTTTCTTTTCGGCTTAGGATTAATAAATGAGCAAATATGTCCTATGTTCAAACTGATTCACTTCTCTAGTTTGTTTTTTATTTTTTTTTATATTTTTATGTTATACATATAGTTACATAGGCACTAAAAATATAAATCAATAAATAGAAAAAAGTTGCTCGAAAAATGTTTTCTGTTAAGAAGAAGTCCTATACTACTTTTGTAGGTACCAAGAATTCAGAAATTGCATTCACTGCAGCCACAATCAAATATACTAACGGCGTTTACTAAGTATTTGTTTCGGAAGCTCCATTATCAATTCAACGAGAATAGAACTCGCGGCTTTCTTTGATCATCTTATAACTAGGTATTGAACCAGTCACAGTTGTGCCAATACTTATCACCTTCTTGTATTGCTGTTATTGGAGAGGTTATATAATTGAGGGTCAAATGTCGGTGACCTCCTTCTTACTATGAGTCTCGAGTGTTTAATATTGGCATTGGCACAGTGAATGCGATTCGTGATAGTACGAATTATAAGGTATTCAATTTGTACCAAGACATGCATACCTATTGTGATGTTTGATATGTTACGTAATAGTTGATTCTGGACATTCCGACATTCCAAAGATTTGTGGTTTGACTAATGCCTATTATAAATTAATTCATGACGCAGTCCAGGTTTTGGCTCTGAAATACATAAATACTGACTAGGTATCACATATTATGTAGATATTATTTATCACCAATGTTAATTTGTTGCATGTATTAATGATTGAAAATATTCTTTGGATATTAAAACATAAAAAGCAATTTTGATTTTAGTTCGAAAATTGAATAGGGCATTTATAAAATCTGTTGTGGAATCATCTGCGACTGAAAGACGAACTTTAGTCGCTATTTTCCATCGTTCAAGATAACCTCTTGGGAGGTATTCATGTTGAAAAGAGGAACATTCTCTATTAAAATTGAAAAATAAAAAATGTGATTTATTTGTAATATCTAACTGAAAACAATTACTTCCCCGGCATAAGCCACGCTGGACATTGAACTACATCTGATTGTGGAAAGACTCTAACTGAAAAGAAAAGAAAAAAACTCCTCCTGAAGAGCTTGGCAAATATTATAGATATAGATATAGAATATAGATTATCGTCGACCAAAATGTATTGGGGATTAAATGCGAGAGAAGCGAACCTTGCTTCAATGAAATGAACGATTTCTATGAGTGATATTTTTTAATAACATTCTCCTTATCTAATTTATTCAATGATTTTTTTCATGAAAATGCGAATTTTCACTTTCAGATTTTTTCTTTTCAGTTAGTCTTTTCACAATATCTATCAGATGTAGTTCAATGTCCAGAGTGGCTTATGCCAGAGAAGTAGTTGTTTTCTGTTATATATTACAAATAAATTAAGGTTAATATATACCCTCCGAAATTATCCCATTGGTTTTCGAATTCTCACACACCATTTTTGGGGGCATCTATTAATTACGTGAGACAATTTTGGCAATTTTTCAATCCCTTTTACCCCCTTGGTAAGATTTCTTGAGATTTTGCTTGACCTCCTCCCCCTTCCCCTAATCTCACGTGAGATTTTTAAAAATGCTTATTTGTGATGTGAATGAGTTTATCTGTGCTCAAATTCTTCTATCAGTTTTTTTCTCGCAAATTTCGCACTGTTTCTTGCGGAAAAAAAATTACGTCATATTTGCTGACCCTCTTTCCCACGTGAGATTTAGTGACATCCCAATAAATTTTGGTCGACGAAAATCTATTTCGCTTTGCCAAGCTCTTGAGGAAAAAAAATTACGTCATATTTGCTGACCCTCTTTCCCACGTGAGATTTAGTGACATTTAGTGAGATTTCGCTTGACCCTCTCCCCCCCTAAACGCCTCACATAATTAATAGATGGCCCCTTTGGAGATGAAACACTGATTTTATAAACTCACAGAAAAAAGTGCGAAGATAAGTAGTTTTTCATTACAGACAACCCTTCTGCGCTAGTTGAGTCCCATTTACTCACAAAACCCCTCGAAAGTTGGACAAGTACGGGTTGTTGACATGTGAAGCTTCGATACAAGTCCTCTGAAAAAGCCCCTGTGTGCCCCTTTTGCCCAGAGTCGTGATTGAATTCAGTGTAAGTTTGTGAGGAAGAGTATCTAGCACAATTCCAGAGTAGTAATTTGTATATCAAGTTGATCAGAACTGCCCCATGTCTCTGTGAAGTTGAGCCCTTGTATCAACAGTACCCGAACAGTCAACACCTGCTCTTTTTGTTACGAAACAAATTCTGTTTCACCTTGAGGGTGGTGTTGAACATAAGAGACGGGTTCCATACCCTTACGTATCACAACGTACAGCGATCCATCTTTTTGTTGGCAATACCTCCACTTCCAAGAAAGGAAGTCTGCTACGTCCTTACTTTTTGTACAGGTATACTTCACCTATTTGCTTAGTACTTATCTTCTTCCCGTCCAAGTAGAGTCTCAGATTCATATCGATAAAAGCTCACCTCGAGCCACTCTATCTCAAATCGGACCTTGGCTTGGACTATAGAGGCTTGGGTACCGAGGCTTAGACCAATGGCTTGCCTTGGTCTCTTTTTTTTATATTCCATCCATTAACCCACTGCTTGTCTTAGAGTCATCCGTGTACCAGACTTGCCCTCTTGACAGCATTGGTATCGCCTTTGATAGCAGCCACTTCCCATCTTGTATGATGGTGATTCCATCAACGGAGAAGTTTGGAGTCATTTTGTCCGATGGCATCTCAGATGTGTCGATTCTTATGACCTCCATTATATTCAAGTGGCCTAGGTTGTTATCCCTCCAATGGTCCAGGCACCTTAGTCTGAAGGCTTCCATCCTCACCTCCAATACAATATGCAAATGCAGTATAAGAATGTTCAAAATTACCTTCAGGCCAATCGCAGATATACTGGACACAGCACCAGTGATCCAGTGCGTGGCCAGTTTTGTAAACTAGTTAGTTAGTTAACACTTTTTCAACCTTTGGTCTACAGTGCCTCACAGTTGCTGCGTATAGCAGAAGAGACTGTTTGGATCCAAGTCTCCAATGTTTTGCTAAAGGAGCGCCTGGCCATTATCAGCGATGTTAGGGTCAGCACTTTTTCGAGATGATTGTTCCAGGTGAGCCTCCAGTCTGAATTCATCCCCAGATATTTTGTCTCTCCTGACATCTGTAGGTTTTCACCAAAGATACGAAGAGCTCTGTTGGTCTCTCAATTTCTGTTTCTGATGAATGGAACAATCGTGGCTTTTGTGGTGTGACCTTGAGGTACTTCGTCTGTGAGGGCTTATTTCATCAGATCCATACAGATCCCCATATACTTTCCAGTGACCATTATGACAATATCGCCAGCTCGAGGCTATCTACCACCAGATTTCAAAATAGTGGGGAAAGAACTTCCCCCTAAGAGCAGCCTCTCATGGCCACCCCCATTGTTTACCCGAATAAGGAGGCATGTATTATCCTGCACCCAAGCATTGTCGATATACACTGTGAGGGCTGGATCGATGTTTCTTTCCCTGGGGGGCTGGAATGATAGGAGCATATCAAACGCCCCTTTTACGTCAAGAAACGCTGTGAGTGCAATCTCTCGATTTGGGAGAGATTTATCAATCGTTCCGACTAGGCCGTGGAGAGCCATCTGACAGAATTTTCCAGGTTGATAGGCGTATTGGTACTCCGAAAAAATTGGATAGTCTTTATCATTATTTTGGATATTCCTATCAACTAGTTTTTACATCGTTTCAAGCATGAATGATGAAAGACAACTTGGTCTGAATGCCTAAGCCTGGGCGTAGGATTGTTTTTCCGGCTTTGGTATGAAGACCACTTCGGACATTCGCCAGTTGTTGGGTCGTATCTGTATGCCAGGCTCGCTCTGAACAGCCTCACTAGGATAGGAATCAGTAGGTCCGCCCCTTGCTGTAGTAGTACAGGTTGAATTTTGTTTAGCCCTGCTGAATTGAATGAACTAAAGGTTTTGACATAGCCTATTCTACCTTCCCTTGTGGGTCTTGCCTCGGGTGTTTGTGCTCTCTGGGGTGCGACTGGGTCATTCGTTCCCCTATAGTCAGGAAAGTGAGTAACAAGAAGTATCTCTAGAGATAATTTGCTGATTTGGTGAACGATCCGTCGGCTCGCATTAGCGTACCGACAGGGATCACCGGATCTTTTAACAAGATCTTGTTCAGTCGTGAGCATTCAGCCGTGCTCTCGACTTCCTCGCAAATTATTCTACGCCCTCCTTTTCTGTTTTTGTATGGCTCCTTTGTACAATGAAAGTGCTTCTATGTATTCTCCCCTCTGCTTTGTTCTATAGACATCATCGAAGATAGATTTGTCCTATCTAACAGGGTTTATAGCTCTCTAGTCCAAAATTGGACTGTTCTGTTCTGCGTCCTCTTGGATAGTGCAGCTTCTTTGGAATGAGAAGTCTATCCTGAAGACAGATTGCCGCCTCTCCAATCCCTTTAACTCAAAGTTAGCTTCTGTATGTCTCTCAGTCGGTTTTCCTTGGGTTTCTAAAATACGAAAGCTCATATGCCGACGTATGGGGTTGCCCATGTGATTTCTAAGACCTCGGATCTAACGCGGCAGTGTTAACCTTTCTCGAATATTGTCAACATTCAATACATTTAGCTAAACATTCACTTCATCTTTCATATGTCAGTGTTCTGTCATTTATTTCTGCAAATTCATATTGAAAGATGCTTAAACTTCAGCCACCTCCTTCAGTGTCACAATGAATAAAGGCAGAGAAAGGAATCTCTCTATCAACTTGTTCACTTCCAGGAGCAGCGTTTCTACACTTATAAAAGGTAATTTTTTTGGTCCAAATTTTCAAATTTCACTTAGTTTTCCACTTCCTTTGATCTGTATAATTTTGGGTAAGTGATCGTAGTTCTCCCTTTATATTGACAGTAACGATATTAAAAACTGAGACTGAAGTTTATGACTTGTTCAAAAATATTGTGAATTACATACAGTGTCCTTCAAAAAGTTTTTTGGAGGAGGAAAAACATTTATAATAATAATATATTTTAAAATTTGACTTGGACGTTGAATTTCTGTTGCTTTAGAAGAGATGAAAAATAATCTTCTCGGATGGAGTAACATGACTTCTACTACAACTGTTAGGTTTCACCAATTTATTGATATCCACGAAATTTGTGATGTAAAAAAAATTGTTACTTTAAGAAAACTGTTTCATACCACTATAGCTATATCATGTTACCAATTTTGAATTACTAAATAAAAAAATAAGCCGAATTCCTTTTCGTACCTAACCAAGTTTTATGATTTTTTTTCAAAACTATTTTCAAAAGAATAATTTAAAAAAAATGTTAGACAACACACGTGGCCATGTCCGAATAGGCCATTTATCAACTTAAAAAAAAAACTTAAACTTAAAAGTCGAATTTCAGAATAAATTATTATCAAAACTTTTTTCCATACGATGCCAACGTTTTGAAAGTCACTGTACATAATTTCATTCAAAAATGAAAATATAACCTTATATAACTTAGAAAATATGTACCCATCCTTCAGAATAATATTATATTTCGTCAACCGGAAATCGAATGAGCAAGTTCACTTGCAGACTTTTTTTAGGTGAACCAGACAACCCAGAGTGTTCCGTTGAAATAGCGGATCAAGTCCTACTATATAAACCACATATTTGTAACCGGTGCAATCACGTAATTTAACCTAGAATGCTCACTGACCATTATTGCAGAAGATATTTATGTCTACGAGATCTTTAACTAGTTAATAATGATGACGTTATCAAGTAAATGAACGTGAAAATCTCTCCTGCAAGTGATAGTACCAAAGAACAGCATTTCAATACCTTGGCTTGTGGATGATCGTTGTACTGAGCTATATGATATGAGAATGATATGCATTCAAGTCAACATTCCTTACCATTCGACGAAGTTTTCTATTTTTTGCGTGAAACACTGATAGATTCAAGTAGTGATTTAAAACTTAGTGGTATAAAAACTAGTTGCTTTTCATGAACGAAGAGTTCATGTGAAAGTTGAATACCTGAAACATTTCAATTTGAGGTTTTTATTTCCTTAAAATTTACCGTGTAAAAGTATAAAACCATTTTTTCAATATCTCCAATCAAACGATTCTATCAAAAAATTCACATTTCTTTTCTGTAACCAATCGAATACTGTTATTTTAAAACGTTACCACGGAATAGATGTGTGAGATTGCATTGAAAACTAATATCATGACACCATTTTTTTGGCTTGTCTAGTGATTTTGATGTAACATGGCCTGACTTGAACCATATGTGTCTATTCTATTCAAGAAAGATTTCTATCTTTATATTTTTCATTCTTTTTACAAAAAATTATGGATCATTTCATATTTCTTGAAACCTAGTCGATTCCACTGATTGACAATGAGAGCCGAAAACGATGGGTACAACATAAAATAACTGTTTGCAAACATTTGATTAGTTTTATTAGAATTCATTAATTGCCATTGAATATTCTTGAAAATTACCCTCCAATTATGTGAAGTGTGATTACTGATTAATGTTGTTTTTGAGCTCGAGACAGATGGCTTCACCCCTGACTTTCAAGATGATAGAGACACATCAGGTTTGTAGTACCTAGGAATATCCTTTATCGAGTATCAAGGTCATTTCGGATACAAACATGGAAGATAGGAAGATGAGTAGCCTGTAATATAAGACTCCTGATAATTGTTGTAAGCACGAATGGTATTTATTGAGATAAGATCAACAACCAACAGAGTCAAGAAAGTTTCATTGTCGTGAATTCTTCAATAGTTATGCCTAATGAATACTAAACGTACGGGGTATGGGTTACGAATTGACATATATAGGACAAACAAAGTAATATTAAAAAAGTTGAATAAAATAACACTAATATGAGTGTGACAAAAAACTTAAATAAAAATAACAAAATAATCCTCAGCAACCATCATTCTGTATTTAGTCACAGTTTTGATTTCAACAATCTATATGGATTTTATAAAAATGTACTTGCAACGGGTCTTGGGTCTTGTAGGCGCACAGGTTGTTCTTACTTGCTATGACACGGTACGCGCGTTCGAATCGCCGCGCCCACCGACCTCGTGCATAGCCTCACACGTTGAAAGGTAGGGACTACATCTTCCTTAGCTCGCACAAGTCTCTCGAAGACTTCTGAGGGTTGCTCGTAAGGGGACAGCCGGTTAATGGAAATAACAATTTCAACAACAGCATATAAATCTAGCTTGGGGTAATCTGCTCCCTTGTCACACAAAAAACATCTAAGGTGATTAGAGTTGTCAATGTATAAGAATTTTTAGGTCTTTTTGGAATATGTTTCTGATGTGTTATGCATGAACCTGACTGCTTTTTAATGGTGTTTCTGGAATTTGTTTCTGATGTGTTATGTAAAACCTCGCATGCTTTTTGTTATTTGACTCATATTCATCAACCATGTATATTTATAATCTATGTTTCTGTGCGCAGTGAATTTTGTATTCATTTATTTTGACATTTTCATTTTTATTCCCGCCCTGAAGAAGGCATGGTTCCTCATCGATACATTGGAATCATAATTGTAGATACTGAGTGGTGCGTTTCAATTGTCTGACTGCTTGTGAAAATGAGAACATCTGGACGTGTAAACAGAACATATCATTTCTGTTTGTATAAGTGCTTCTCCATGACGATGTAGTCTTACCAGGTTAAATGGAAGGAATAATTTACTATCAAGGTACACCGTTTTGATTGGTCCTTACATTGAAGGAGGGGGAAGTTTCGTACCGTGCGTATAAATTATCGATGAAATATAATTTGAGTGATAGAAACTCAAATGGAGAGGTCGCTATAAATCTGGATTGTTTGGTATTAGCTAGATTTAATTATATGACATCAACGTCTTTAAGCATCCAATTCCATTGACGTTGGCATGATAGTTTAGTCTAGGGTGGAAATAGACGGACCGCAATATCCAAAGTTGGAATAATCCAAAATGTTCGTTATTGTCTACGTCTTTTGTAACGTAGCAAAAGAAAGAAGCAACAGCGTTTCCTCTTCAAAGCCATCCGTACAATACCATTTGATACCCATAATGCATGCAGTTAGATACGGCAGCAACGTGCAGTTCTATGAACTTCAGATGCAGTCTATGTGGACTGCTCTGAGCTGCCCAACCCGACTTCACTTGAAGTTGACTTGAGCAGCATTTATGAAGTCGGTAGCAACCACATATTGCAGTTCGTCTATTTCCAGCCTGAGAGTTGAGGTAGACACCCCCTTTGCATCTGAATCGAGAATGTTGCTCGTGACTAGAACAGAGCCTCTAGATTTTTTGGTAGAGTTGACTTCAGCGTCAGAATCTACTTTTTTCGCCTGTATCAGTTCAACGATTGTGAATGGAATACGCTTCCGAAATATTTGTTAGCGTTCAATTTTGAAACACTCGTGTGTGAGGGACATCCAACATCTGAAACGCAAAATCTTGAATACATCCTGTATAAACCAAACTTTCCTCACTTCCAATGGATACAAAAGATCTTGAACCAAACGTCGAATACTGATGTTGATACTCTTGAAGCAGATGAAATGAATTGATTTCTATATTATTGGAAGAAACTTTTTAAATATGAAGATTATATATTTACAAATACGTAACTACTATACTTATGCGTCGTTTTTTCAAAGTCCCATAATTATCCAATCATGTCCATTTTTTTCACGAAATGATCCATAATAACCATAATAACTACTGTGTTCATAATGGCATATCCTGTGAAACCAGATTGACTTGAAAGTGTCTAAGTGTTACATATAGCTGATATTCTCAATAGTTAGCAAATTGCAATTTCGAGTAACAGGGAGGAAAAATATAATTGATTTTACATAACGGTTTAAATCAGAAGACCTTCAGATGTGATAATTATATTTCGCTATACTTAGATTACACACATAGTAGACACCCCTGTGGCTATGTCGAGCACTTTTTCAAAGATGAATCACTTAACAAAAAATTCCACATATCGTCCCCGTCCCAACTGTCCTCACTTACTAATTACACTTTTGTGGTCCGTCGAGTGAAGTTGTATATTTGATATTACGCGAAAATGACAAAACTCCGAAACAGGTCAAGTGATAGTGACCGATTGCTTAGAAAGAAGAGGAAACTTGAAGAAAATTGAAAAGATAGCTAAAATCGTTAAAACTACATAAACTATAAGGAATTTTCATTTCCTCTCCAGGTGAGTCCGATTATAATTCTAGTGAATCCAATGAAATAGAGGTTGTACAAGACAACCTAGACATTCTTCGATTATTAGGAGAAGAACCAACCGGCAGTGAGTCCGTATTTGGAACTGATGATCATCATGCTCTTGGTGACGGTTGGTTGAAATATCATTACACAAGATCTGTTGACTATAATTCAATACCAGTCGTGGTATTAGACAAGGGAATAGTTGTTTTCTGACAGGAATTGATACAATAAGTCTACGTTGTAGGTGTATATAGACGTAAAAAGGGCAAAACATCGGTCGGCAACGACTGTCGTTATCAAATGATCTCACAAACAAACTCTGACGAAATATCTCTTTTAGGTTATACCCAAAACGGAGAAGGAGGAATGTGCTACAAAATTGATAGGGTGCTCAAAGAGGAAATTACCATAAGTGATGTAAAATCTCAACTACTACCCAGCATTGTTGATGCTGGTGAAATATTATGAGATGTTTTCACATGCTATCTACAAATAGGAAATACCGTGCAGAGGCACAAAGATCCAACTGTGCGAAAAATAGTAAAGAAACGCAATCCTGATGAAAATTAGGCTGTAGTTTCATTTTCAGAAATGGAAAAATTTATCCAGTACGAGAACATTCTCTCTTTGGTACAATGGTGCAAAATTTCATTTGTAAATAAACCCTACCAAGGTTAAATTCTCCCAGCAAAAAATATCCAGTTACCAAAAATTATAAAAACAAATTTATATTGGTGCCACACTTCAAATTGCATAATTACAGGACTATCGCCTATTACATGGTGCCCATAAATGAAAGCATAAAAAGTATCTATGTTTTGAATTCCATAATAAAATTTATCTACAGTATCGAAAAGTTTTCATCTTGGGTATGGTGGTTTCATGAGAGCGTAAAGAATAGCTTGCTATATGTTGAGAGAGCATTACAATTTCTCCTCTACTCGCTCGAGGAAGGGATATCGACGTGAGCTGTTGCGGTGTGTCGCATTGCTATGTGCTCCGTTAATGCGTCGGTGGGATAACAGGAGAGGCGCACAGTAGTGCGTCCCTCTTATTTATGTGGTATTAGCATATCATTGCGTTCCTTGTTGCTCGCATAGACTTGTGTTTGTACCCCAGATGAAAAGTTTCCGATACTGTATATAGTTCGTTGGCCTAAATCAGGAAATGGTGATTAGGTTACGAAAACGACAATTTTGAATGCCACACGAGACGTTTTAATCTGGTGGATGCACTAATATCAAAATCATTCAATTACAGCAAAACAAACTAGTTGAACATGTAAAATTACGCGTACGTTCATGTTGAGTGCATTATCACCCATGGTTTTTTGGAATTATTGAAATATTAGGAAATATTGGCAATACTTTATGCTTGCAAGGTTTATAACTTTTTTCGATATCTTACCATTTCACCCGACTTCTTGCATATTCATAGTAATTTGCCGCCATACCAGCGATCACGTGACATGTATCAAAATCGATTTTTAGGTTATCGGACATGTACAAACTTTTTCCAAGAATCTTTTTTCCAATACTCTAATAATAAACTTTTTTCCCATATGGTATATACTTTTTGGCGGTCACTCATTAGAAAATATATTGGCTTATAAACAATCGAGAACACGCTCATATCAAACAGAATATTCATTAAATATGAATGCATTTTCGAAGATATAGTACGTTTTGGTACATCAAACATTGATTTATTCGCTTCTAACATAAATAATAAATTTGAATCTTATGTTTCTTGGTTTAAAGGCCCTGGTGGCTCAACTACGGACGCTTTCACGATTGAATGGGACAGATCTCTTCTATGTTATGCTTTTCCTTCATTTTATGTCATAAGTCGAGTGTTGAAGAAAATAATCGAAGATAAAGCAACTGTAATTCTTGTTGTTCCAAATTGGTCTCATCAACTATGATTTTTAGTATTCTCTAGAAGCTGCATAAGAGAACCATTAATTTTTGAGCCTACTAGAAACTACTACTACTAGAAACTAGTTTTGTCTCCTTTTTGTCTCCGTCGTGAAAGAAAATGTCCCTGATAGAAATTATCAGAATATCGTTTCTGAACAAAGAAATTCCGGAAGATGCTATTCCGATTATGTTGAAATCGCTGAGTGATTCAACCCGGCGACAATATTCCAGGACTTTGAGTAACTGTGATAAACAAAAAGAATAACATACAATGTGAGTGTGGGAACTGTGATTTCATTTTTGAAAAAGTAATTTTCAGCTGATACCGTACATTCAACAATCAATGCTAATAAGGCAGCCTTATCATCACTAGTTTTAAATATCACTAACACTGAAAAATATAGCGGAAAAAAAAATAAAATCTGGTCATACAAAAATTCGAAAATTAAAATTGAAAATATTATTCGAAGAGATGATGGCGTGGAAATATCTATAACGGCAGATTAAAAACTTCCAGCTATCATCGACAACAACAGGTATTGAAATTCAATTATTTCACGGAACGTCCATATTTATGCGTAACCAAAACATATATGGAAGTAACTCAAACTCTTAGGAATGGTAGAAATTACCTCATTTTGATCCATTGAGGGCCGGTTTTTCAATGTACTTTAACTTTGAGCTAAATTTAACTCATGGTTAGAATGTGAGTCAATTTCTTCATTTAGCAAATGTCATATTCATTCTAACCACCAGTCAAATTTAACCGGGAGTCAAGTACGCTAACACGACATTAAACTGGCCCTGAAAATCTCACACAGAGAAACTAAGTACCCAGTCTATAAGCCGTTGAATAAAAGAAATTTCGAAAAATTTTATCTACAATAAACCTCTAGAATATGATTGGAATCTTATTGAAATATTTGTTAACAAAAATTGAAGAACATTTTGTTCTGTATAGTTAAAAATTGTATTGCATTATTATATTAGTTAGGTGATAAGATATTTTTGAGGTGATGGTAAAATTTATAATATTATTCAGTTCGGTGGAAATTATTATCACGGAATTTATATACTTTGATGAGCATATTGAAATAAACAGTTTTTGAATTACCAAAAATTGAAACGGCTTTCAACATCTACGTGTGTAATCTAATTGGACGAGTACATAATTTTAATTACAAGAGTTACCTGTAGGAAGTTCGTTCTGAATTATATGAGATATACTCGTCCAATTAGATGAGTCGAAGAAAAGATAAATTATGTTTGAGTTTCCCCTGCCCAGCATTCAATTTTTGAAATTATATAGCAAAAAATTATGGTGAGTAAGTGAGGACAGTTGGGACGGGAACGATAGGAGGAATTTTTTGTCAAGTGATTCATCTTTGAAAAAGTGCTCGATACAGCAACAGGGGTGTCTACTACATGCGTAATCAAATTGGAGTAAATCTCATATAATTCAGAACGAACTTCCTACAGGTAAGTCGTTTGTTCTTGTAACTAGCTTCACAAAATTCAATAAATATTACTGGGATTAATACGAAGGCGTAGGAGGGCCACATCAATTCCGACTCACTAATTCGATTCCTGAATTCCGACTTCGTAACTCGGAATGCTGAGTTTACGAATTCACAATCAATAGTTGGTTTAAAAGAAATTCTTTATTGAACAATGAATGAATAATAACACTTTCATTCAACTCAAACAATTATTTTATCAAGTGTTGAAAATAAATCTTGACGATAAACTCCCCTATTATGAAAAGACCCCAATTAAAAAAAAAAAACTAGAGGTGTAAGATCCGGAGAACTTGGTGGCAATTCTGTACTTCCCCTGCGACCTATCCACCTCCCTGGAAAATTTATATCACATATATTTCCCAGCCATGCGATAAAAATGGGAAAGTGTCTTGCTAAAATATGATTTCACAATTTTCGAACTCCTGCTGGTTTAGTACAATTCGTCTTATTCGAGGATCCATTTCAGTTTATTTCTTGAAGATCTCATGCAAGACTGCCTCTGATGACAATCGGTCCAACAGTCCAACAACGTGATTGTCCAATATCCCCGCCCAAACATTAACTTTTTCAGGAAACTGAGTATGCCCTCTCTGAAAATATGCGGATTAGTATCGATGTGTTTTTTGACTTTTACATCAATTTATTTATTTATATTTAAAGCGAAAGAATAGTAGGTATTTTTAGAACCCAGCCAACCCAAGATCTGTCACTGGGTATGAATTCTAGTCGAAAATTCGGTTCTCAGCTTCAGTTCCAATTGTTAAAAAATGGTAAATGTACGATCAAAAGGTATCCAGTTAAACATAACTTATGAGTTCCTTGGTAGGTATTATATTTTATTGACATCATACTTTACGACATTCATTGTTTGAGAGTAAATTCTCGGTTAGATCGTCTGATACTATAAGTATGTAGTATCTTGATCATGAACATTGTAGGTTGAATATTAACTACTTTGTTCTTTAATTCCCTTTATAACAATGCAAAATTTCTCTGGGAAATTAACAGTAATATTACCAAGATACCATCTTTCTAAGGGCAATTACGAGTGCTCTTCGCTGGTTGCACAATATCAAGTAATTAAGGGAACATGTATACGGAGAGAGTGATAAATCTATGGTATGATACAAAATTAGTCTTAGAATGGTTGTTTTTGTTGATAGTTTCATACTGCTTGTTGAACGGAATTACATTACAATTTATAAAGTTGCCGTTTACAAGTTGTTGTAATCTACAAATAATTGTTCAAAATTGTCTTGTAATCATTAGAAGAAATGAGTTTGACGGTCAATTTTTGAACTTTCAGTAACAGTTTACAGAAAACATGTTCTAGCTCCTATAGCGTTCATTTTCTTCAAACTCTCCCTTCCAATTTTCTATAAACATATCTTTGGTGGAAGAAGGAGGAAAGGAGACCAATGTGTGTTTTAAAATAGACAACTAACGCATGTTTTTCGAGAATTTTTACTCTGGATTCAATTCAAACAAATCAAAACGATATAACCACCCTAAACAGTTGTACTCGTTATCATAGAAAATATACACATATTTATTAATAATGACCATTTCAACGTTGAAAAAAAGTGATCAAAGGAAGTTAATGAATAGGTTTAGGTCAGTCTGTGATGCTGCTGGTCGTGAAGGTTCAAATCATATCTACTACAGATTTATTTTCTGATGGCACAAGAAAGTGCTAGGAATCGCACTTTTAAAGGCAATCCTTGGCTATCACAAGTTTCAAACAAAGGGGACTACATCTGGTTAACGGAAAAAACATTTTTTTTTCAAATTTTTTAACAAAAATTTATTTAAAATTTTGAAAATTCAAAAATTTTTCCTGGCGTCCGGTCCCATTACTTTTCTACGGCAGTAGGTTCTAGGAGATTATTATCCCATAATCTGCCCAACGTGAAGAATGCCGTACAAGAATATTTTGTCCGAAAAGAACATCTTTAGATAAAAAACTATTATTAATATTATAAACAAACGCACCACCCAGAATTAACGGCATAGTGTCTAAAGTTATATTCTCATATAACAGCATCGTTCTGTACATGTTTCATGCTGGATCAAATGACTCTCCCATCAAATTATTATGCGAGCTTGTAGTCTATAACTTCAAGTTATGTTAATGAAGAAAGTATAGTCAGGTTACCACTAGGTTACAAAAATCATACACATATACCTATTATGATTTTTTTATTCCTTACTTTGTTATGTTTTTATATCTATGAGTATTTATACTTACTGACACAGAATGCGAAACAGTAGGTATTATAAATAAACCTCGTGAGAAAAGCTGTTTTACTAAACTCATGAGAGCAACTCTGGTACACGGATGGCTCCAAGACATGCATTGGGCAAGGGTCTGGAATATACGGAGAGAGACCGAAGCAAGACATTAGTCTAAGCCTCGTTATGCCAATCTCTTTATTCCAAGCCAAGATGATGGCTATTTCCGTTTGCATAAGAGAGATTCTAAGAAGGGGTCCTAGAAATCAACTCATAGTCATTCTCTTCGACAGTTAGGCGACAATAAAAGCCCAGCGATCATGCAAGTTTTCTACCAAACTAGTTTGGGAGATTCACAGAAAGCTCAGCAACCTAGGAGAACAGAACAAGATGAAACTCATCTGGGTACCAGGTTACAGGGGCATCCAGGAGAATGAGAGCATGCCCTAGCATCAACTCTCATCGGACCGGAACCAGAGCCTGCGGAATCCGGTTTGGATATCATCTCACAGGGGCACAGGGGAACCTTGTCAGAAATTTCTCGAGATATACCTGATAGCGGGGAGCAGAAAGGTTCCACACAGAAATACCTGTACATCGGCTGATATCCACCAATAATTAAAAAATACAACACTCATAAAGCTTTTAAGTTAGTCGCTCGAAACTTATAGTCGTTTAGTGAAATTTTGTTTTTCTGAACTTGTTTTTACCATTTCACTATTCACTATTTACTATTCTAACTACTTACCTCAAATAATCTAACAAAAAGTCATTCCGACCAATACTCAACAAATTCCATTGTAAAAAAAATCCTTAACACACTTTCTGAGCGCGGAGCATAAAAATCACGTAATTCAATAAACTAAACCGCTCTTCATCAATTTATTAGATTTAGCGGGAAACGGAAAAGTATGTTAGGTTTTGTGATGTTAACTGAACTGTGTAAGTGTAATCGATTTTCTAAGCAAGACTCGACTCGATCATTCATAAAATCAAATCATTGCAGCGTGAATTTATTGATTAGTTAGCGAACTTGCTGGCAAATCGTGGCTCGACTTTCCTTACGTCCTAATAACGAATGATGTGTCTAATAACTAACAAAGTTTGTTGTATTCGACGGTTCTGTTTTCGTGAAGTTTGGTTTATGGTTGGTGATTTTTGCCTCATAATAATTTGTATTATACCAATGTATTGCTAAAGTAGTTCAAAATCCACTTTTACGTAAACTGTTGCCGGGTCTTTCTTGCCACAAGCTCTGCTTGTGATGGGTTTTGTCCGAAAACTTGGGAGATTCGTAAAAACAAATTTTACAAAAAAATTGCTTACCTATCATGATCGGTACATCTTAAAATAACTGACTCTAGGAGATAGTCTGGTTCACAAGTGCTTTTTGGTCGACTATTTTTCTTGATAGGTGTCATTTGATTCGTAATGGCGTATAGAAAAAAATGGCAAAAATGAGACTTCGCTGAAACGTTGTGAAAATGGTTCTTCTGAGGATCAAAAACACATAACACGGAGAAAAACCCGGGAGAACAGATAACCATATTTCGTCCGTGAGAATCAACATATACAGTGCGGCTTTTAATAGCCCCCCCCTGTTAACTTTTGAACGGTTCGTATATAGTAGAAACATGAAAAAAAAAAACAGTTTCGAGGATTTCATCAATACTTCTTTTTGAAATAAAAAAAAGGTGATTGCCCGACAAGGGGGGCGGGTGGACACATTAATAAAAGACGCACTGTATACATACAGGGAGTTGATTAAGTACGTTGACAAACTTCGGGAGATGATTTTTTGAAAGTTTTCAGGACGAAAAGTTCCTAGCAAAACAGAAATTTGGAGTCCCGCAAGGCTCAATTTTAGGACCGATTATGTTTTCTATTTACACCAGCAATATAATTAATTATATCAAGTACTGCAAAGTACATTTATACGCAGATGATACACAACTATATGCATCATTTCAACCAAGTGAAGTAAGAATGTTTCAAGAAAAAATTAATGAGGATTTGCACAGACTTAGTGAAATTTCGAGATAACACAATTTACTAATAAATCCATCAAAATCAACTCTCCTAATATTCGGTAAAAATAGATCTTCTATACAACAAAGCATTGAAATTAGAGTCGGTACAGACATCGTCCCTTATTCGGAAACATGTCGAAATTTAGGTTTATTTTTTGATACAACCTTGAGATTCAAACCACATGTTAATAAATGTATACAACGTGCTTATGCAAACCTTAAAAGATTATATCCACACCGTCACACCCTGTCAGTTTCGCAAAAAATTCAATTGAGTAACTCTTTGGTACTGAGTCACTTCGATTTTGCAGATGCTGTCTACGGTCCTTGTCTGGATAAAATTGATGCAGATAGAATACAGCGTGTACAAAAATCTACTTTAAGATTAATTTATGGTATTCGCCGACGTGAACCAGTTTCTTATAAATTAATTGAAACAAAATGGCTATCCATGGAGGACCGTAGAAAATTGCATTCTGCTACATTGTTTCACAGTTTAATACTTTTTAATCGTCCCTCATATCTTACACAAAAGATTCGTTATAGAACTGATGTGCACTCGCTGAATCTGAGGTATCGTGGCTATATTTCACCACCATCGTACAGTACTACTTTCTAACAGAGAGGTTTTTCCTTTAATGTTTACTGGCTGTATAATAGCATCCCGGAACATTTAAAAACCTCATCAGCGACTGCATTCAAATATAGATATAAACAAATCTTGTTGAGTTTGCGTACATAGTGACCTTCGAAGTTTTTTTTCTGTTATAAATTTGTGTTCTCTTTTTTTCTTTTTTTGGGCGTTTTGGTATGGTTATGCTCAATACGGAAAAAAAATGCATTTAAATAGTACAGTAGGGGGTTGAACTAGTACCTTTTTTCCAATGGTTTCAACCTCCTGTTTGTCAAAAATTTTTTTTTTAATATTCTATAAATTGCTGTCATATTGAATTGTAATGCTTTGACAAATAAATTACTATTATTATTATTATTATTATTATTAATATATGTCCAAACGGCTTGGTTTTCGAGATACAGGGTATGATAAATATCATTTTTTTCAAGATTTTTTGGAGTTAACTTCTACATTTTCGACAATACAAATTGAGCAAGTACAATCCATTCAATAGTACGCACGTTAGAAAATAATTAATTTTTGAAATAATTCACAGGGTCCTCCTTTTTTCAGAGTCAACGCCCTGTATATTTATATATAAATACGGAGTATAGTTGGTCGTACGACTAATGCCCATCATGGGCGTGCACATTTTCACTGTTTCAGCTATGTTTGAAGCACTGTTATTCAATTGAGCGGTATAAATACGGGTGAAACGGACGCTTGAAAAAGCGAACAATTATTTTTGCCGAAGATTTATGAATATCAATACGTGGTTATACATAAAGCACCAACCAGGAATTTAGAAATCTATGAATTTCTATAGCAACCAATTTATATTGTTGCATACAGATACAACAGAAACTTTTGATGTTTATCTTATCATTGTCTCAAATTTACTCAAGAAATAATCGCGTGAAATATAGATCGTACTTCAAAATATTTAAGGTTATACATCTCAAACTTCCTTCACAATGGCGGGAAATCTGGAAAGTAGAGCCATATTTTCTCGAAAGATGATTTTGAAATTATTTCGAAACATGATTTTAATAACAACGTCATCGTTTTTGAATGAATGTTTTGAAAGATAAAGAATTACGTCATGAGTCATAACTTCAAAGTTGTTAAAGGTCGAACAATAACATAAGCACATTGTTTTCAAATTTATTATGCACAGGATATTATAATTATTAACACAGCAGAAGGGTTCTCAAACACTTTTGACTAGGAATTTCATTCATATACTTCCGGGTGCCAAAAAATACATTCATAAACTCCTGACTGAAATAAATAACCTTGAATTAGGGGGGCCCAATTTGGAAGTGAAAAAGATGGTTTGTGGTGGAGAACCCATCTCCCCAGAGTGGCAGCTGCATTGTCTATTGTTAATATGAGATCTTCCAGCTGGATTTGCACCATATCTTCCATTCACAATTTTTTCATTTCTCTGGACGATTCAAAAGAAGTTATTTATTTTCCTTGTTTTTGAACTCAACGTCTTCAACTAAAAATGACACCTGACGTGGGTCATACTCTTTTGAAACATCCTCCCGATGTGATTTTGAAATAATTTCAATATTTTACAGTTGTGACGTCATGGTTCGAAATAATTCCATCAAGAAAATGAAATGTTTTCAAAAATTATTTTGAAATACTTTCACGAGAAAATATGGCTTAGGTGGCGCTAGTTAGGCTGGAGGTTTTTCAACTGTCAATGTCAGCTTATTTACGTTCAAGTATTATCGTTTCACTCTTAGATGTGTTAATTATTGCAATTATATGCCACAATGTTTGATGTGCCTTCGTGTCCCTCAAAAACGTTAGGACATATGTTTCCAAAAGACGGAAACTTGCTCAAGAAGTGGATTGTTGCTATAAGACGGGATAAAAATAAACGGACAACAAATGGCCGTGTCTGCAATGAATATTTTGTTGAGTCAGACTATGTGGTGCCTGAAGTAAAACATACGTATTAATTGACAATTAATTTTCCAAAAGACGGAAACTTGCTCAAGAAGTGGATTGTTGCTATAAGACGGTATAAAAATAAACGGACAACAAATGGCCGTGTCTGCAATGAATATTTTGTTGAGTTAGACTATGTGGTGCCTGAAGTAAAACATACGTATTAATTAACAATAGCAAATCCAGTTTTTTATAGCATTACTATCGTAGAGTAATCTGTTATAGCAGTCTAAATAAACATGGTTCCTCGCATGATACTCAAATAATTTTTATTTATATATTTTTTCATTTCACTACACTAAAATACAATCGGTACTAAACGAGCAAAGACAAGAATGTGCTGAGAAACGATCACTTTCTACGAAATCTCAGTGTCTGCCTGGTTCGTCTAAAGAAATCGTGTCAGAAGTGTCATTCATTCATTCAGTATTCTGATCTGAAAATAACAATTTATCATTCATTCACTGGAAACAGGAATCAGTTGAGGTTATGAACAGCTTATTGAGTCTTCTTTTATTCGATAATCCTTGCATTCCTATTTCTCAAGTCGTTCTCAACTTCTCAATTGCTTTACAGTCTAACCACCATATTCATCACTCGTTTTGCCAGAAAAAAAGGCTCAAAACAACGGAAATAATACAAAATAGTACATATAAAAAGCACAGGCTGTCAAAAACGAAAGACTTCAACCACTTCAGCGCCGCTATGTGGGAGCAACTTCGTCCATCCCTGCCATTACAAATCATGCCAGTTTCACTGAATAACGCTTCCGCTTCGCGGTCTATTCATTTCAACTGATAAAATTACACTTTTTGTAATTATGCAACAAGTTACCGATTAAATCCCGAATATTTTGAAGTACTTTGAAGTATTACTACCGAATATCCGCTCATGTTGATATCATGTGACTTCAATTACGTAATTTTATTGGTGCAGCCATGTGTGAACGAAATAGTGGTATTGCAAATGAGACAGATTGAGTGACGTAGGATATATACCAAGTACAATATCAAGCGAAATAATAATACCATCTGGCAAGTTACTGCGGTAATTGTATATAGATGTACATATTCGTATGCCATGAATGTTACTCGATGATAAAATGAGTTAATAAGTGAATGGAATTTGACATAGAAGGTTTAATGAAGTGTGTAAACAATTCATTATCAATTCATCTTTTTGCCGATTATTCGCCAATCTAGCTATCCGATATGTCATAAACAGAGGAGTTGAAGCATCTGCTGTTTGATAATAACTATGAAGTTTAGAAAATTGAACTCAAAACTCAGAGTTCATATGGAACATCATTTAGTAACGATGGTAACCCTTTTACTACCATTTACCCTTACAACCTAGGCTGATTATAGCAAATACTTGTCACTATATACCTGGCTAATGCTACCACGAGCACTGAATTATATATACAAGGTGGCCGGTAGCTTAGCGGTCGAAGGCGCAGGCCGTTCAAAACTTCAGCATAGCCGGTAGAGCCCGGTATAGGTACAAAAGATTTGTAGTTGCCTTCACAAGTAAAAGAATTAATTATCCTAAAGCCATCGAATTAAACGGAAAGGTTATTGAATGGAAGAGGTCAAATATCTGGGGATTATAACAGGTGCAATGAGAACGTGCCCAACGGTAATGTAGATTATTGCCATAAGCACAATAAACACAATAATCAGAGAAGAAAATTATAAACGCAAGTTTTAACTCCTTCCTAGAAATCATCAAACCCAACTCGAAGAAGAGATGACAGAAAAGTCTGTCTTAGTGGAAGAATTCAATAGAAACTTAAGTTACAAAAAATAATTGGAGAAAGATACCGTCCGAAAACTCAAAAGAAATATGCCATCAAATGGTACTTGGACGTGTCAAGTCAACAGCCATTAATGCGCTTAACCATCATGTAATCAGTTCCTCTTGGAGTGCGTAGAGAAACCAAACGAACAGAGCAAGAATAATACCGGTACACTCCTCTGGTGGATGGTAATGAAAAAGCAAAGGCACCTGCAAAAACGGCTGATTTTTTGGACCTAAACCCTTTTGCGGAATAGGTATGAGTATGATGAACTTAGAGAAGGAGCATAAAACATACTATTCCAATAATGTATAGAATCATAAGGATTGAGGCAGACAAAAATACTACTGGGAAACTATAACCAGAAGGAATCCAATGACTGCACCAGCAGAAAGAAAATTAAACCCAAATTACTAAAGAGAATTCTTACAGGGCACATCTTGCTGATGTGTCAACTCGAGAAGCTCGGATTAGAAAGGAAGGAGAGTGCAGACTTTGCGGGGAAGAGAGCGAGGCCTCTATCCGCATTCTCTCAGATAACGTATTCTGCAAAACCAGGGGTTGCGACTCGTGGAAAGCACATCAAATAGAAGAGGAATATTTGCCTAACCTGACTTTCTAAGAGCTATAGGACTGAATGAACTGCATTCGTTAGCCGCCGAGACATTTTGAATGGCTGGACAGTAGAAGGGGGCACAATAGATCTTTTAGATAGCAGTGTATTTACACCCTCAACTAAAAGTGCATGTCAACCAAATAAGCTCTCTCTCTATGATGCGAAAACGATAAAGAGCGATGGTAGCTGTTTAAAAGAGATCGACCATCGTTTATCATCGGAAAGCGAATGGGTTCCCGTCCCACTCCGGGGATTGGTCTACTAGTTTGGTTGCGTCTAGGGCAATTTCCCGACAACAATTCACCGACGGACAATTCTCCGACAACAGTTCACCGACTGGATGATTCCCCGAGAGGATAATTCCCCGACGGGGAGTATTCCTTGACAACAATTCACCGACGGGCAATTCACCGACGGTCAAAAGCTTACTTTGCTTGTATTGTATGATTTTGACACCGAAATGAGAGAATGGAGAATTGGTAACTTGGGATTTTGGTGGTCAGATATTTTCTACATTTGAATTGAAAACATTACCTTTTCTTTTTGGTGCATGTCTTTTTTATGAGGTTGGATTGTATGAATTTGAGACCGAAATAACCCGAAGGTAAGGTGAACTGTTGTCGGGGAATTGTCCGTCGGTGAATTGTTTTCGGGGAATTGTCCGGTTCCCAGTTTGGTTGACCTGTAAGGGCGCGTTTTCCTACACCTTCGCCAGTCGCCGACGACTGCGATCGAGTAGCCGCGACTGGTAATAGCCTCGATCTATTTATTCGTTTTCCTAACGTGCACAATTTTTAAAGTGTTTCGCTCTTGTGGTCTGTTCTAACCTGTAGAAAAATGAAAATTGCTAAAAAGTCATCACTTTTAATATTATTAAGTTTTCAAGAGCAGGGAGGAAAATCTGCTCCTCCTTTTAACATTAGAATCTGAAAAAGATAGGAGCAAAGAATTAGCCATGTTCCAGTTGGAAGGATTTCAGGCAATTTTGATGAGGGATCACAGACAACCGTGTGAAATTTTGAACACCTACAGAAAAATTGGTATTAACATTATTGTGAGTAAATGATTTCAATGCTTTAATTATAAGGCAAAAATAGAAAAAATTATGCATTTTCGTCGACGAAATTAGTCGCAGCACCCATCTCGGAGATGAGCAGCGACTGCAGAACACAGGAATTTCAGGTGGATAACCATTTTTCCGCGTTGGGAAAAAATGGGATCACATTATTCTCGTGCTTTTAACAAAATATGATTTAACTCATTTCTGGTTCGAAACTTTCAATCCATTGAGGGAACCGATGACAATATAAAAATAAAAAAAATAATCATTTTCTGTCCAAAGGCTGGATAGATAACGCGTAGAAATTCCGACAGTTTCGAAAATTGAAAATTACGACGAAAAAAATAATGTCGGTCGAGACCCCCTCCTTATCTCGAAAAAAATTGCGAAAACTGACAAAAACAAATCTGGAGTAATCCGTAAAATAGTGAAAAACAATTTAATTAAAAAAACATGTACTCTTCTAACCATCCTCCTTATCTAAATAAATTAATAAAACACAGAAGACCATGAAACCATGAGACACACGAAACCATCGAATAATTTAATTCAAAATAAATATATCCCCTTCTTAAGACCGCCTCGAAAAAAAAAACGATATTTCGTGAAAATAAAATCGAAAAAATCCTCAAAAATAATAAAAAACATGGAATAATTAAATAATGTCATTTAAAACAATTTCAACCCGCTGTTTCCCTAGAACCCAAAAAGAGAATGCAATGAAATTAGGAAAAATTTATAACGGTTCGAAAAAAAAATTCGGAAACACTCGAAAATAAAATCGGAATTTTTTTCAAATTCTCACTATTTAAAAAAAAATCCGATTTTATGGCACATGTAACATGGGACTAGCAAATAATTTAATTAAAAAACAAATTATACACCTCTACCACCTTTTCGGACAACACTGCGACAACTCGCGACAATAAATTCGTGAAAATTGTAAAATACATGGGATCATCGAAATGTTACTTAAAAGGAAATTACCTCGATGTCTCATGAAAGCCAGTTGAACGGCAAGAAATAATGCGGACGGAGAGCTAGGACATCGAAAAAAAAAAAAAAAAATGCGAAAACTCGTAAAGTTATAATCGGTAGAATTCGTAAAAATATTGAAAAACATGGGACCACCATACAATGATAATAACGATAACTTCCTCAGAAACATGTAAGGAGTGTATCGAAAGGCATAGCCTGTGCGGGTAGAGGACGGCTATTATTATTTGCTATGGCGTCCCGCCGTGCCGTGGTATGATTCAATGAGAAAAGTACCTCCTTGTATCTCTGATAGAGAACGCATATTGGATTTCGGAAAAATGCCCGACTATTTCGGACGTGAAAATTTCGGAGAGGTCGGAACCCCCGAAGAAAGATGCGGTATTTTCTCAAAGCCTTGGGGCGTGAAATGTATATAAATATATGAGTTTTCAAAGTTTTTTGTTTTCATACAGCAAATATTATTTTTACTTTTCAGTTCAATACTTTATAAATAAAAGCTTATTTTTGAAAATATTCTTCACTTTCATTTTCATTAACACCGTAATCTATTAGACCGTCAGCTATAGTGCCCCATTTTCGCATAAAAGCCTCGAATATGGTTGAAAAGTATATCGATTTGAAGTAAAATGAAGATATTTTTACGAGTGGCTCCTGGGGATAACATTTTTTTTGGTTTCCTCGTGTTTCCTAACTACACGAAACTACAGAGGATGGTTCGTTAGGTCGTTTAAAAAAAAAGTTCCTAGGAACATATGTCCGGAGTTGCTTCTTTTCTGAGATTTAGGGCGTTGAATATTTTTTTAACGCCCTGTATCTCAGAAACGAAACATTTTCCTAGAAACTTTTTTTCTTAAAACGAACTAATGAATCACCCTCTGTAGTTTCGTACCATAGTTAGGAACACGAGGAAAACAAATACTGTACTGAAACATGAAATTATCGGTATGTTATCCCCAGGAGCCACTCGTAAAAATGTCTTCGTTTTACTCCAAATCGATATACTTTTCAACCCTATTCGAGGCTTTTATGCGAAAATATGGCACCTAAATCTGTCACTATCTGACCGACTATATATACTTATAATTTGGATTTTCAAGCTTAGATTGGGCGGGAACTTTCACGGATTCCCGGTAGGGGTGCTTCTACGTGACGTCCTGCCAAATAAAGATCACCGGATCGTGGCAAAGCGTGCGACCACTGCGGTGTACGAAAACAAATTATTCACATCCATCGAGTAACAGTTGTGGACCCTGTTGGTCTCCAGAGACACATCCGCTACGTCAAGCAGGGTGATATATTTGCCAAGTTATTACCAACTTGCTGAATTAGTTCTGAAAATTTTATGTCAAAATTAATCACTTCGTGATGGTGCCATGTTGTATCGTGGAATACTTGATGCATGGACGAAGGCAATAATTATTAGTAATGTGGTGGCGAGTTTTGTATTGGTTACCATTTTCAAAAGTAATATCAATTATTATTTGTTGTGAAAGTGTTCAAAGCAGTGTTTTATCCATGTAACGCGAGAACATAGTTCGACCGTTACAATTTCTCAAGTAGATATAAAACACGAACCTACGACTTGTTCACAATCACAAGCCCAAATCAATTGAACTAAATAGAGAGAAAATAACATTTTGACGTCACACCTAATTTTCCTTCTAAACTATTTTAATATCACTGACTAGTCGGTTGCTGAGCCTTGTTGCTTACTGCTTTTTCTGGCAAAATTGCACCTATTAATTATTATTCGTTTATTTTTAATTCCAATTTATATGGCTCGAGTAGTAGTAGTTGTGGTGGGGAGGCCGCTATAAGGCAGCCAGGCAAGTAGGCCCCTCATTTTGACATCCCCTGTTGAGATGAGTTTTTCAACTCCTAAGACTTTAAATCCTCCTACCTCCCTTACCTCCCATAGCCCTCAACTCGCCGAAGCAGTGAGATGAAGTTTCTTATTCACATTTGCGGCAAGCCTAACTTGTTATGCCCTGTTAGTATTTCTATAATGAGACTTCCTGCAGTCGATAGTATCCTACCAAAATTAGTTAAGCTTTTTTTTCACCCAGTCATTGAGAACTGAAGAGATTTAGCTTCTTGCGATGCCTAGTACAGGCTCCAGCCTACAGAACGGCGTCGCGGAACCAGTTCTAGCAAGTGCGTCTGCCACCTCGTTTCCGCGCACCACTCTGTGGCACTGGACCCATACCAATGCCCATACCAGCTTAAATTACTCTGTGTCAGCTAGTTTCTCGAGAGCATCTCCGCATTCCTGCACAAGTGCTGCGCTTGGTTTAGAATTACAGATGGCTCTGAGCGCTGCCTAACTGTTTCAACGGAAATCCATTGTTCGGGTCCTTCTGCCTTCTAGCTACAGCAAGGATTCAGCTATATAAAATTAATAAAATAAACGTATCAGCCTCGATGGGACTGCCAGCGGTGGAACGATTAATGATATTTCGGAAAAACATCGTCCATAAAAATATCTATGAAATAGAGACAGATTCCCAACCTTACTGCGGTGTTCCAGAGAAGTGAGCGAGCTTGTGAGCGGAGTATTAACGGGTAATGAAATACTTTTTGGTACGAAACAGAAAACCAAGTTTTTGAGTCACTTTTGGCAATGGACCTCACATGGTTTTCCCATGAAAGATTACTGCTGATGGTAATACCGAGCATTGAAATGGAAGATTTCATTGGTATAGATACTCCTGACATGCCTAGAGAAGAGACATGTTCAGGATTTATTTGAATTGAATTCTGCTAAGTTGTTGGATCCCCATTCTAGAAGTTTTGCTAAGTCTTTATTTATTTCATGCATTCCGTTCATTTCTACTTTCACTGGCTGATATGGGAGCTTTAGAAAAGAAACCGGTTTGAAGGGTACTATCATCCGCAAAGCTGTGTACCGGACAAGAGGTAGCTCCGAACAAATCATTGATGTGAAGAAGAAACAGTGTTGGTGCTATAATGGATCCCTGCAGAACACCAGGATTCATGCACTGGCAGAATATCGGATGATACTTCATCGACCACCACGTGGAGAGATTGGTCTGAGAGAAAGCTAGATAGCAAGGAACACAACTGGGGAGGCAAGCCATAAGATGGAAGTTCCGCCAGGAGTCCCTGGTTCCAAACGCGATCAAACGCTTTGGAAATATTTTGAAATGAAGTATCAAGCTTTATAGAAAATATATCCAAAAGCTTTAGAAAAAATTATGAAAAAAATCAAAGTTCTTTGTTTTCTTGTTACTGTTCAGTCTATCATTATTTTCAAAGAATGTAAAGTGGCAACATTTCTCTTGAATTATTTCAATAACTATTTGTCAAAACCGTCAAAACTGACGTTTTCCATTTAATCTACATTGAAACCCTGCTCTAAAAAACTTATTTGAAGATGTTCCGGAATGGTTTGGAAGTTAAAATTTTAGGAAAATGTTTCTTTTTTATAGACCTGAAAGTGTGCAAAATCTTATGACTGGGAGCAGTTGTCCCAGATAAGCATACCCTCCTTTAATTTGTCTCATCTCAATACCGTTAGTAATTTCGCCTTTACTGTAGGATTTTTTCGTAACAAAAATACGATTAGGAAACCAACTGTGCCATTACATTAAAAACAGTCCTTAGTTATGTTTTGGACTTGCAAATGTCACTTATTAATCTTTTATAAATAACTAAATACAAAAAACGCATTTTTTTAGTGTTTTGCTTATAAAATGAAAAATAATACAGCGATCTGGTTCATTTTTTTAACATTATATGTACTTTCAATTCAATTTCAATTTTTTCAATTTCAATTTATCAAACAGATTTTGAAAGCAAAACATAACTGAAAACGGCCAAGCCCGCATAAGCCGTCGCGTAGTAGGAGAGACCGGGAGGTGAGGGTAGTCATATTGTAAAGGGAACATCACGTCCCCCCATTTCCCGGTCTCTCCTACTACTCGACTGCATAGGCGGGCTCGGTCGTTTTCAGTAATGTTTGCAATCATTTTTCACCCTTTTCGCGGCATTGTAGAGACCATGAGAATATACTTTTTGTAGGAGTATACACAATCAATTTGAAAAATTCAAATTGCAATTGTGACAAAACTAATAGTACCTGTGCCTATTTGCGCACGTATGAAGTACGCATAATTAAACATTTTCATGAAAAGGGCAGACCCTACAAATTGAAAAACGGCAGAGTTGTGAAATTAAAAAAAAATCGAATATTTCTTATGGGAAATGGGTTTCCGTGAATTTGGCTGAATTTTTGGTATGTTGCAGTTCTTGATGAGCTGATAAGTGTTCCTAGACACAAAGCTCAAAAATGGACAGTTTTCTAGATATGGAGCTTGGAAAATGGATTTTTTTAATTTTTTGGGGTAATTGCTGATTCATCGGAGAGCTCTCATTTCTTGTTGGGATGGAATCCGACTATTTGGCACCTAGAAAATTTTTCATACATTGCTCTACACTGCCTATGGAACGAGATACAAATTCCAAGATCTTCCATACATCTTTCCATGCTACAAGATGTAACGATTTTTTATTCCACCCTGTATACAGAATCAAATAATTAGTATTCCGTCTGTCTTTAACAATTATTTCGAAATTGAAATAAAGTAACACCCAGTATATTAACCTCGGGGCAATTGAATGGCCTAATTCATTAATTTCGTTATTTGGTAAAATGAACGAAATCCAGTTTATCGCGGATCCCAGCGTATTTGTCGAGAATCAGAAAAAGTCCAACTATCCTACAAAAACGATTTATTCTGCTTTCGGACTGATGGCACAGTGAGTGTGAACATTTTGAAACGAATGGATGAATAGTGGTTTATTTGGTTGTCGTGCTAAACGGATATTTACACTATTTTCATCCCCATTACGACGAATTTCTTAGGGTTGGATGATTGGTAGAAATTGTCGATAATTCAGTATTGGATAATACGTTTTTGTCAAGTCAAACGTCTCGTAGTAGCATAGGGATTTAGCACTAGAGGTGAGTTTGTTGAAATAATATTTTCACGACTTTGTGTCCATCGAGTTGGTTAGTAGGTAATGTGTTTATGATTCTTTCAGACGTTTTTTTTTGGGGTCTTCGATATTCAACAAGTGGAATTCCCCAAAAGGTTTTTTGAAGTAGAAAAAGAATTGCAATTTGGAATTACAAGTTGAGGAACCTAGTTTGGTACGAATTTGGTTGGATCTTATGGCGAATTTGAGTTCCCCCTCGACCACCCCCATTGCATAACATCTGTCTAACGTACCAAACTTTCATTATTGAGAACTGAGCTCGTTCTCTGGGAGGCTGGAGGGATGTGATAAGTACCACATAGTGGATTATGGTTTATGACTTTTGTGAATATACGGCGTGTGTTATAACTTTCTCTCAAAAATCGAGATATTTTGGTAGTGGACTTTTGTCCCTTTTCCAAGTATTTTTTCTTAAGCCCTAATTGTTTAATTATTAGTCATAACTTCCTGGATAAAGTGTTGTGGTTTTTTTATCTCTAGTTTTAATTGGCTTTATCCTGGAAGATTGCTCTCGAGAGTATTATTTTTAATTAATTTATTATAGAGTGGCGATTTGTTTTCATGCTACCTGCTACCTGTGATTTGCAAAATTTAATATAAGAATTCTATTGATTTTTTTTCTCATTTCATTAAAACGCGAGGTCGAGTAAGCCATTATAGAATTTAGTGGTTTTATTGTTTTCTTGTGTGGGTAGGTATTTGCTGTAAATCACTTGGCGCCCTACAAATAATAATAATCATCTTATGAACCCCTCCCGACTCCACTGAGTTTATTTTATTAGTTGGTGCCTGCCCTGTTGCGTATCAACGCTTACTTGAACAAGCAGCAAAATATTACGTAACAAAGATAACGCTAGAATAATTATTTATATTTTCGGAAAATGTCATATTTCGAGTATGTTTTTAAGAGAGGCCGTATTATTTGATTCCAAGTGTATCTAATATCCAGTAATATCGAAAAACGGAGAAATTTTAATCATATATCCTCAGAGATAACAATTGTGATCACTATCAATGTCATTCACATATGATATGTCATTTATATCTCACAAATCCCGCCAAAATCTGGCTATTTACAATTGGCTGTATTTCCAATGGCTGCTTTTACTTTGTTTTCGTCAATGTTCTTTATTATTATTATTGTTATTATTATGAATGTTATTCTTACTGATATATTGCGTTCGATTCATCTACTCATTCATTTTGTAAACAATCATTAATAAACAGTTATTTATATTTGTAAACTTTAATGCAACACTTATAAAAAAAAGTGTTTTCAAGAATTTGGATGTAAATATCGAAAGTTCCATTCACAGTTTGCTTCCAACACCTGAACTACCCCATTCTACGTTGAAAGTACTATCACGTATCAAAAATGTAGACATTTTCACGGATTCGTTTGGCTGTGAGGAGCTATTATCCATTCTGAGGAAAATGTCTTGGCACCCCATTGTTAGATTATCGAGATTTGTGAGAAACAAATCATATATAATATGTAAATGACATCAATAATGATAAAAATTTTTATCTCTGAAGATACATGATTAAGATTTTTTCACTTTTCCTCATTACAGATCGCTGGACCTCGTTATGAACATTTTGAAAAACATATAAGATATTATTGGACATCATATATATTTGGAATCGGTTATTATCGTTTCTCTTCAAAAAATACCCGAAATATATCATTTTCCGAAAACACAAATTATTCTAGCGTCATCCTGAGCATGGAAAGTTGTATGGAAGATCTTGGAATTTGTACCTCATATCATAGGCAGTATGGAGCAGTGGAAGACCATTTCTCAGTCGGGTTCTGGCATCGAATATTGATATTCCATCCCAACAAGAAATGAGAGCTTTCCGATGGATGAGCAAATATCCCAAAAAATTGAAAAAATCCATTTTCGTGGCTCCATATTTCGAAAACTGTCCATTTTTGAGCTTTGTGGCTATGGACACTTTTAATCAGCTCATCAAGAACTGCAACATACCAAAAATTCAGTCAAATTCACGGAAAGCCATTTTCCCATAAGAAATGTGCGGGGTCCTTTTCCGGTTTTTCCAATTTTTCTTCGTTACTAATGGTCCGATCGTGTCGTACAAAATCTCATTTTTTTTGTATTTGAATTTCCTACAATTCTTCTCATAAAAGCAACCAGATGGCTGTATTAGTTTTATAAGCAAAACCGTTGAAAAACACGTTTTTTTGTATTTAAATGTTTATAACAAATTAATAAATGACAGTTGCGAGTCCAAAACATAACAGAATGTAGCTACAGACTGCCTTTCATGTGATGGTACAGTCGGTTTCCTAATCGTATTTTTGTTTGAAAATCGTTCATTTTATACTATCTTCACTGAAGTTCAAACGAGTTTCAGTTAAATTTTTGATTATTTGGAGTTTGGTCTTGTTTTTTAAGTCATTACTCATTGTATTATTTCGTTATATGATATGATATAACGAACACATTTTTTATGACTTACGATTACCTACTAACCGACCTAACCACAGAACTCGAAATTCCAATCATTGGAATTTTACAGTTCAATTTGTTAATAAGGTGTCCGTAGGTAGGCTCCTACTAAAGGTGACTGACCATCTGTATTCAGTTTCTGGCGCGCCAATATGTTGAGTAATATTTATTATGACGTTTACTAATAAAATATCTAAGAAATTATTGAACAAGAAGTTTTCTTCATTAAAATTATTCACTTTAAGTATTACCATAACATTATGCCAAAGTATAAAATACAATATTTGAAATTGTAAACATGTATTATTTCATTATTATGCCTGATGTTCTAGACAACTTCTAATATAACAACTACAACAACGTCAACAACCTGTAAAAGTCATTGTCATTGATGTTTCTCGAAGTCATAAATGTACCTCTACCTGGTAAAGGAATAAGTGAGTAACACATGTCATTCTTGGATGGAATGGGAGAGCTTCGGAAATCAATAACAAAAGTTTTTCAGGGACAATGTCTTGAACATTAAGAAATATTTAGAATACAAAACTAAAGTATCGCAATGAACTCTGCGACTCCGTTTCAAGATGAAAATTTTAATTGTGTAATAAATTTTAACGATTAATATCTTCACATAAGGAAAAAATGAACATTCTGATTGCAACAAAATTTAATGTGTCTCATCTAGGGACAAGTTTATTGAAATAGATTTTTATACTCAACCCAGATAGCAAAGAATACAAAACGTACTTATAATCAGAAACATAATAAAATATTAAAACTGTGGATTAATATACAGGTTGAAATTTTTCCGTTCGACTTGAATGACTTTCAGCCTCCATTTATACAGGGTGTACCAGAAGTTCTATCTATTTTGTTATATCAAATGAAGGCCCAAATTACTTTCATATGGTTCAACTTGCATTCCGATTCTGAGTTGACATAAGCTTAACTAAAAATTTATCTCGAAAATCATTTGAAATAAACAATGAAATTTGCGGAGCAGTTAACTGAAAGTCTAGGCAAATGTTTGATGTTGATTTTAATCCATTCTATGCCTTTCAGCCTATATTTGTATCTATACGTACTTTATCTGATGAGCCACAATAGGCCATGGGCCACAAAGGAGGGCTTGATGTGGGCCCACTCACGTTCAAAACTAACCTAATCCAACTCTATCGGATAAAGTATCATTGAATATGACAGTCAAAACATTTCATTCACTACTTCAGTCACTCTTATTGGACATTTTGTTGATATGGAGGCATGTTTCTTCAACAAAGGAAAGCTATTCAAATTGAGAAAGATGGACCAAGTTACCTCAGACTTAAATTGTTCAACTTTCTCATAAAAAATTCCAGATGAAAAAACTCAAAGTTGTCATAGGAATACGTAGTTCATAAATCATTTTATGCACAAGCGGGCGGTAAAATGCACTTTATTGCCCAGGTTTTCTAGTATGAAAGAGTACCTCCAGTCAGACTATTTTATCACCCGCCGGTAAAGTAATTTTTTTTTAGATTTTTGCTTTATGTATATACCGATCTAAATTTTGAATAGTAACCTCAAAAACAAACACATCGAAATCATTCATCTAACCCAAAAATAGTATTACAAACAGTTCATTTATTCACATTTGAAACTAAAAATGCAGTTAATACAATTAGCAGTATTCAATGTTATTCACAATACAATTTGGATCAAATTAAAACATCGCTATTGTCAGGGTCAATCAGAAAATATATACTGGGTGAGTCAAAATCACGGTCGTAAATGGTATTTAGTAGCCTGGGCGTGTAATAGCCTGCTACGCCTCGGGCTATTAGATTCACGCTAAACGCCTATAATACAACGTAGATGAATCAATAATTATTATACAGTGGATGAAATATTGAACAATAATTTTAAGGGTATTTCACTATATGTATATGGTGAATATTTTACGGATTTCAACATTCCTTTTGCAGTTTGTTATGTGTTTGTCGGTGTTTGTAATTGAATTGTTGTAAGCCTTTGGTATTAACTGAATAATATTTAATCTCTCTTCCTCTAATCTGCTCAAATCGTTATTGTTGCGAACTGGTGAAGAATATGGATGCCTAAATCTTTCACCCGACCCCAAGTATAACATTCTATAGGTGTACAGCTTGGCAAATGAATGAATCTGATCGATGCGCGGTAGCAGAATGGCTCGGTATAGCCCGTTAAACAAGTATGAGTTACAACTGGTCAGTTCTAGCATCGCGAAGTGTACTGTGAAGTTTATTGATTGCTTGATTACTGAATGTACAATTATACTAGTCTTTTTACAATATGTATAAGATGTACTTCAATGTCCAGCGTGTCTTTAGCCGGGGAAGTAGTTGTTTTCTGTTAGATATTACAAAAAAATCACAGCTTTCATTTTTTTCATTTTCATGGAGAATGTTCTCCTTTTCAACATGAATACCTCCAAAGAGGATAATCTTGAACGATAGAAAATAGCGACTAAAGTTTGTTTTTCAGCCGCAGGTTATTCCACAATTGATTTTATGAACATCCTGTTCATATTCGAACAAAAATCAATATTCCACCCTCTTTATCGTCCGAATACTTTCTCATTCTAAATTCGCGCATCTCAAACGTTTTTCGACATTCATTGTTTAATTTGTCAAGCTGTAACACATTGGAATCTTACATGCATCAGAAATGCTCATCTATTTCCCCAGATACGATCTTCGAACATCGTCGTCAATTTGGTATTGTGCCCATCCAACTGGTATCATAATTTAGCATCTCTAACCAGTGGCAAATTATCAAGAAATCGTTATATTACATTTTGAAGAATATCCAAGTATTTTACTGCATCCCAATTTCTGTCGTATATAAAGTCCATATGTTACTTTAATGAAATACATTATAATATTTTGAATTGATTGTCAACCTTGAGCAGAGCACATGTATATTTTCCAAAACCCAAAAACGTCGATTTCATCTATCATACATGAACTCCTTCTTGACGAAGAAAAACACACATGTTTCCCCAGACACGTAAAGGTGCGTATTTACTGGAGCATTCGTTCCGCATGAGCACAGAATGAGCACCGAACGAGCAAATGCTCGGACAGTGTGGACGCTGATTTGAGCACGAACAGAATGCGTGTTTACATTAAGCAGCATGACGCAGCCTGAGCTTGAACCGAGAAGCACATGTGCTCATTCGGTGCTCATGCGGAACGAATGCTCTAGTGAATACGCACGTTATATACATTACAGAGACTAGAGAGATGCGAGAACTGACAGTTTGAGTCGAGGAAGGGGCTCGGATCGGGTGCTGCGGGACTCGTAGCTGGTGAATGAATCGCCCGCGGCCGCCGCACCGCCCGGCTGGTAACCAGCCTTTCCGGTATTTCACGAGTAGGCAGATTGAAGGAACTCGCAGCGGGTTTGGTAGCCGGTGAACGAACGTATTGCCCGTGGCCGCCGTAGCACCCGGCTGGGAACCTTGCCCTACCGCGGATTTCATGTAGGCGTGTTGGAGGAACTCGCACCCTAGACAAGCACCCACACACTACACACACATAAATTCAGGAAGTATGTTGAGGAGACCCGGTGCAGGTAGGAGGGCGGAACTAGGTGGTTTTACGAGCATGCCATGGATGAGGAGACCAGGGAATGGCAGAAAGGGCCCCTGGGGGCCTACTTTCCTGAATGCTTGAGCAGCCCCCCACACTACTACTAAACTCAAATATCAGAAAATAGATTACTTTGTAGACATACACAAAACTGATCAATTCTTCCTTTCACAAAATATCACATAGTTGATAACGATTGTTGTTAATAGGGGATACTTGAAAACCCAAGGTATATCTCGGCAAAAAACAGAATTTCTTGATATTCGTTGACTAATTCGATATGGGAAGTTATACAGTGAGTCCAAGATAAGGTTGTCTACCATGGGGATATCCGAAACGGTAATAGATACAGTTTTGGTTAAATTGGAAAAAAGTTGCGTAACAGAGGGGTCATCTATATGGAAGTATGAAATTTAGAAAACTATTTTTAATTTTCAAGTTATTTTGGAAAAACTGAATTTTTCAATTTCTTATTTTATTTTTTTCTGGTGTTATCGTCAGAGTTGGAACGAAATAAAAAATACTTCTTCACAGAAACTTTTCATAATCTTTCTTGTGATGATATCAGATTTAATTTCCAACGTTTTGTTATCGAACAACCATTATCAACTTATTTTTTTTAAATACGGCCCTGTTTCGAAAAATACTGTTTTTTAAAGTTTTTTTTTCTGAATTCAATGATGTATCACATATGAGGATTACATCACGTTTCAGGTCCTTTTCGGCCATCATCACGAATTTCTTAATAAACTTCTGAGTACGGACCTGAATTGAAAAGAATTCACCAAAATTGGGTATCGTAGATCAAGAAAATCAAAAGTTCACGTTGACTGTTTGTAATTATTGCTAAAATAAACACACCTAGAGCAACCATAAATTAATTACACACCTACGCTAGCTACAATGAGGTAAACAAATGCACAATTTTGAGAAATTATAAAATCAGCTTCAACAAATGTTCATTAAATATGAATTGGCATCTTCTAATTATTGTTGAATGTAAAACTTCTACGTACCACGTCACAAAATTATTTTGAAATGTGCAAAAGAGCTATTCGTAAGTTTCATTTTACTGTTTATGTAGAGTATATTATGTAGTCTGAATCGAAATAGCAGGCTTTGACGAGAGTCGAATTCCATATTCAAAATTTGATAGTTCTCCCAAATGTCATTCAGTACATATTACGACTTGATTGTTGAATGCCGGCTTTTATCTTGTTATAAAATGGATAGTGGTTTTTCACCAGAGGAAAAGTTTGATATGGTGAAGTGTTTTATTTTATGCCACAGTAATGCTGTGGAAGCTGAGCGTTTGTATCTGAATAATTATTCAGAGAGAAGACAACCGAGTAGAAAAATTTTTGGACGATGGGTTACAAACCTCAAGCAATATGGGTCGTTTATAAAACCAGTATTAGCCAGAAATAAACGCGTAATGAAGAAAACGAAGACAATGTAATGTTATCTGTAACTAAAAATCCAGAAATATCACTTCGGGAAATTGAGCTTACCAGTGGCATTCCAAAATCGACTGCTCATTTCATTTTAAGGAAGCATAAATTCCATCCATACAAATTTAGAATTTGCCAAGGTCTCAGACCAGGCGATGAGGATAGGCGAAGAACTTTCTGCGAATGGTATACGAGGAAATGCCAAGATGATGAAAAATTTTCCCATAAAATTATTTGGTCGGACGAGAGTATGGTAACCAATAATGGTATTTTCAACCGGCGAAATACTCATTATTGGTCAAGAGAGAACCCCAGGGTTCACCGAATGGGTAGACATCAACACCGTTTTGGCTTCAATATGTGGACTGGAATTTTTGGCACACAATTGATTGGCCCTTTTTTTACCACAACTCACTTACCAAGAAGCGTTATCGCACATTACTTCAACGCGATTTGGAAGAAGCCCTAGATAAATTGCCACTTGCCAAAATTTGTAACTGTTGGTTCCAACAAGATGGTGCGCCTGCACATAATGCCAAAATGGTAAAGAGATACTTATCGAGTAGATTTCCGGACAAATGGATAGGTACATATTCAGCAGTTTCCTGGCCACCACGTTCGCCGGACATCACTCCGCTAGACTTCTTTCTCTGGGGGTACATCAAGAATAACGTTTCCAGCATATTTTTGAAACGGAAGAGGAACTAAGAAGACTAGTTCTTCAAGCTTTCGAAAGCATTACACCCGATATGTTGAATAAAGTTTTAAATTCAAAGATGTTATCTTTGTTTGGATGGACATTTGCTTGAACAGTTTTTATAATTCTTGATGATAGCAGGTATTTTTTATTTAGATAATTGTATAAGTGTGTGACTTATTGCTATTTCATGTTTTTCTTTTGTTTTAACATTAACTAAAACAAGTCCACTTATACTTTTGATTTTCTTGATCTTCTACGATATCCAATTTCAGTAAATTTTCTTCAATTAAGGCCCGCACTCGAACATTTTTTCAAAAATTCGTGATGATGACCGAAAAAGATCTGAAACGTTAATAAATTGTCATATGTGATACATCATTGAATTCAGAAAAAAAAAACTTTAAAAACAGTATTTTTCGAACCAGGGTCGTATTTAAAAAAAAAGTAAGTTGATGATGGTTGTTCGATAACGAAACGTTGGAAATTGAATCTGATATCAGCACAAGAAAGTTTATGAAAAGTTTCTGTGAAGAAGTATTTTTATTCCGTTCCAACTCTGACGATAACACCAGAAAAAAATAAAATAACTTGAAAATTAAAAATATTTTTGTAAATTTCATACTTCCATATAGATGACCCCTCTGTTACGCAACTTTTTTCCTATTTAACCAAAACTGTATCTATTACCGTTTCGGATATCCCCATGGTGGACAACCTTATCTTGGACTCACTATATACCTAGTAAGTTTCAAAAAGTTTGGACCATATGAAAAACTTTTTCATTGTCCTCTTAACAGAAAATTTCATTCTTCGTAAAAATTGGTGCATTACAGAAAACTTGCATTTGATTTATCGAGAGGACAAAAAAAAAATGGGAAATTGAAAATTCGATAGTGATTAAACTACCTTTATTTTCGACATGATCAAAACGTTTATACAAAAAAGTTGTTTAGAATGAAAACTATATTCAGATTTAGAGTCACATACACCTGTTCAACTATAAATGTTTTCCTTTTGTTTATGGTTCTAGCCTCATTAAGAGTATTAGTATCTCATATACACTTTGGGCGGCTTCCTCATAAATACTATAATGACACTTTAATGCAAAATTCGATTCAATTCATCATTTGTACTGAAATATCAATGTTTGTTGAAAATGGATTGAATTTTGAATAATGTTGGTGCAAATTTGATATTTCACTCGGTATGTCCATAATAATAACTATTAATATGATTTTATAGAAGGAAATGATTGAAAAAATCAATTAATTAATGCTGAACAATTAAATAATACAAATCTGAAAGTTTATGATCACTTCAATCATAGTGGATTTTCCTTTCATGATTTTTGTTTAGCTGTGATACATCACCATCGGAGCGTCAGAATATTGATGGAATTATTCGTCTGCTCACGAAGTGTACTTAGCAAATATTCAAAAAATTCGAAACTTTGTTGTTGTTCTGACGAAAAACTGGTAGACCCAAAAATTTCATGAAATCATACGGAGAAATATAAGGAATATATTTTCTGAACTGTTACGGTCTAAGTTCACATAAGTTATCTGAACTCAGCATCGGAAGGCCTGTCAAACCACATGAACAAAATTTGGGAGTATATTTTAAATAACATAGTCGATGTGGACTTTTGTAAGAGCCTTGGACATTATCGATTATATCAGTACACTAACGTGAACCACACTGTATGTGTTGGTATATAAAAACCATTATTGAATGGTTATGGTTTTCTCAAAAGCAGTTGAATGCCGGAGTTAAACAATGGAATAGTAATAATAAATTGTTCTGAAGATTCTTCACAGTTCATAATATTACTTATTCTTTTCAGTCACATTCTTATGTGGTTATAAACAGACCAACGTCGAAGGAATAACAGTATCGAGTTCCAATTTGAAATTAATTTTAAGTACCTCTCCTTCTTACATCACAATTTTGAAGATTGTGTGAATTTGATAATACGGTTTTTCTGAAATGAGACACAATCAACATGTTATTTAATATATTTCAAACTCACGTTTTTTCGGTACATTACTCGAGCGAGAGGTCGATGGAAGATAACAGCTTTCAGAATGATAATTTTTTATAACTTTTTTATCAGATTTATACGAAAAGCATTTTTCGAAGAACATCGTGGGAACCAAAGGAAAAAAGATTAGACTCCGCAAGTTCAAAAACGTGTTTATTCTTGCTAATGCGAATTGAAATACGTGCAATGGTTCATTGGTTCAAAATTTTCAAATGCTCACATAAAGAATTGAAAGAATATAAACCATTGAAGATTGAAGTTTTTTCGCAAATATTTCAACAACAATTAACGGAAGACAAATTTGAAAAAATATTCTGAAAGAGGAGGAAGTTTCCAAAAAATATTGTCTACTCTCGAAACTACAACTCTTTACATGACTGTTGGCTAAACCAAGTTCTAGCATACTTCCTTTGTGAGTTAAGTTGATGGTGACTGAATGGCCTTATTTCATTTCCTTCTAAAATGTGCTTTCATAATGAGGGTTTAAACTAAGCTCTTACTTATCACTTCTTTGATAATGTCTGTTATTCAACCCCCTTTTTACCTAGGTAGGAGTAGGTGGGAGTGGGATTTTTGTGAGAATCACACCTGCTCTTTGATTGCTCCTGTGCGTGTTTGTTTTTGCTTTTTAGTTTTCTTTCATGTTACTGTTTAAGATTGTCTGAATGAATTTTTTCTCCATCTTCTTTTCGATTGCTTTCCAATTAGGCTTTTTGTGCTTCTTCTAATGTATTTTTGATGATTGTTAAAATTTAATAAAAATCAAATCCAATGTAAACAGAACGTTCTAATAAATATTCGATAAGAATATACTGGGGTTTTATCCCAACACCAAACTGCTATTTTTTACACCTGGACACGTGTTTCAAACTAAAAGATTAAACTAAATTTACATACAGAATTGTCCTTATTTATACCTCTCTCTCTGTTAGCTACCGTCGTCTTGCGATGCAAAATATTATGGACAGACCAAAAGATCTATTAAAGTACGCTATAGCACATCTGAAATACGGAAGAACAGAAAAACAGCAGTCGCCCATTATGTTTTGCAACAAAACCATTCCATAGACTTTAGTTCATTAGGATTAGTTAGACAAGTTAACAACAACAGGCATCTAGATGCCTATGAAATCTTAGAAATAAATAAACATAATAAAATTATGAATAACGATGATGGACCAATACCTAATAGTTAACTGTATAGTTTGATAAAATGATTATCGTTTATCATCACACGATGTTAATAATTATCATATCCTTTCAATTCAACATTTACCTAATTATAAGGCAATATTGTGAAATTAATTTAAGACAAACAAGACGCAGGTATCTATCTAGCAGATATATCTAATGGGTATAAATAAGGACAATTCTGTATGTAATTTCAATTTAAATCTTTCTCTTGAAGATGATCATTTGGTGATTGAAACACGTGTCGAGGTGTTGAAAATAGCGGTTTGGTGTTGGGATAAAACTCCAGTATATTCATTACTACACTGAAGGTTCCAAACAGTGCAGTGCAAATATTCGATTGGAGTAATTTGTTTCTTCGTTCATGAGCCTGCACATCAATTTTTTGTTGCCTTATTTTTTCATACCAATTTTGTATGGTAATTATTGATGAGTAGTGAATTTGTTCAAAAAGCAGCCTCAAGGTGAAAATCTTATAAACACTTATAACGATCTATGGTAACATAAGATGATGATGCATGAAAAACACTTGATTCTTAGCAAACTCTAAGATGAAGATTGTTTATGGTCTGTCGAGTCAAGTTTAAAGTTTCAATTAATTTTCCTTGAGTAAATTGCCTTGAGTAATTTGCCGTGAGCGAGGAAGTCATTTATATTATTTATTGAAAGCTGAAGAATGTTACCCATATTGAGGTGGTTAGCTAGGTTGAGATTATCTGATAGTCATTAATGGTGATATGTGTACCTAACCGAATAAAACTACAAAAGCGTCGAATCCTATTTTTTGTTTGCTTTAAATACTTTTTATAACGCGTTGTTCCGTGTTCCGTATCAAATCTGATGAACATAAAGCGTGGGCGGTAGCTTTTCGTCAAAGAGCAGTCAAATGGGTTCGGAGCTAAACAAAGTGATATAAAATCATTGAATATACCCTTGGTAAAATTGCCTGGGCGCCACAAAAATTGGACAAAGATAAGTTTTATTTGGGTTAATTAAGAACATCAAAAGGGTGTCCACTAGTTGTTAAATATCAACCGACTAAAAGATAGAAAGTGTGGGAGAGGAAAAATAAGTGATAAATCTGTGATAAAAAATAGATATAATCACACTAGATGGGAATACCAAAAGAATGGTGGTCGCGAACAGTTGAGCTCGTAATAAACAAATTGTAATAATAAATAATAACGAGAAATATGTACACAAACTATCAAGAGAGTCGATTAAATATTCTAAATACAAGAGATGTGATTTGGTTCAGTTCAGTTTTCATGGGTCATTTCAAGAAAATGAATGTTATAACTAGAATGAATATTATTTTATACCTTAAACATGTACACCATCAAGAACGTTACATTATCCGCTGTTGTCTAGTACTATGTAAGAGCTTCAAAATCATGAATCTTTCTCTTTATTTTTCAATAATAAAGAATATGGTAATGGTGGAAAAATAATGATTTAAATATCTGATTGCTGTGTTTAAGGTAAAAAGTATTTAAAGTTAAGTAAATTCAAGCCTGTGAAATGTTTGTCTCGGATACGGTATGCTTGATAAAAACCCCCTCTTGATCTTCTCTTGAGAATAAAATTAACAGGAATTCTCTTTAACAAAAGGCTGATGTGACAGAGTTATTCTTGAAAATGGGCCTCAACCATATGACTCAAAACCCCTTTCGGCAAGACTCTGGGCTGCTAAGGTATCTAATATTCCAATTACAGACTCCACTGTAGGTGTAACTCCTTCAAATAAATTAAACTCTTCAAAAATAGACTCCACCGAAGAACGTGGAATCCACCAAAAATAGACTCTAGCAAAGAGTTTCTCTCAACTTTACCGTAGAGGTTGTAAATCCACCAAGGAGGTTATAACTCTTATGCAATTCCTCCAAAGAGGTTAACTCAACTCCCCCTAGAAGAAATTATTTATTATAGTCTTATGTACTATTTATAGTGAAAGAAAACATTTACTATATACATGATTCAAAATTCATACAAAATCACTCACCTTCGACGAAAGGGAAGGTCAACCTTGAACGTGTTGTCAAAATTTTTACTTCAAGTATCTTGGTCAAAATGGTCAAAGAGGAAATCCAAAATAGTTCACTCACATCGACTGGTTATGGATCTACTTTTATAATATGGGAATAATAAGAAAATCCAAAGGTAGTCTGAGAACTAAAATTCTCCAAGCCCCATAAGTTTCACCCACAGCAGGTCAGTTCGAAGTGAAAACGGAAGTTTCCAAGGTCGATTGACTTGGCGACCAACCCACCACTCTCATCGATAATCGAATAAAAAAAAACAGAATTGCCTCTTACAGTTCCAGCATTGGGACATAAATCTGCCATGAAACATCAACAAATTATTGAGTTTGAATGGACGATCTGTCGAATCCTCACACTGTGGTGTATGGAATGAGAATGAGATATGATGACGCTCTCTCTTCCTTCTATCAGAATTTGGCACTAAATTTTAAAAATAAAATTAACGAAACGAAAAAGAATCTCTGGAATGTAGAGTCTAACCAACAACACTGAACATTGGAACGACTTTGAGTTACTCAGCTAACTTACACCTGTAGAACAACGCAAAGAAATCAACAAGGCACATGGGGATATTTTTTTAAAACCCAACCACAACGCTTCTATGATGAATTGACATTTTTCAAGACTACTTGCGAAATCAATTTAAAGGGTGTACCTAGTAAAGCAAAGTTGAGGAGACAAATCCGTCAAAGTATTTCTAATGTGCTTATTTGGAAAGAGTTGAAACCTAATCAATATGTTCTCAGAATATTGATTATAATATAAATCATAAGATGTTTCAATAGAACACCGGGCCGACTCCAGGTATATTCAATTCTCCAGAATTAATATTATAAATAGATAAATTCTGTGGATAACTGTTGTTGCTACCTCTCAACAAACTAGAAATGAAACATAAAATTTTGAATTCCTCTGAAGTAAATTCGACACGCTACAATAAAAAGTACAAAAATACGCAAGGCGTTTCATCGTTTGTGATGAGTAGGAATGAATAGGCTACAACAAAAATACTTTATTCGTTTACTACATACTTCTAGAAAGTTATGTATACCACAACTGCCATCTCAAGCAAAATGTTTTAATTTCGGTCTTTCATTCGTACACATATAGCTTTTGATCCATATTGAGAATTTATTATTTCGGATTTGATATTAATTCGAAATTCTTTGTAGAAAAATCCCAATGACGGAACGTATTAACTAAATTCAAGTTTTTTTTTCTAAAAACCTCGCTTATTTATTCTATTTCTTCCGATATAGCTCATCCAGTTATTTTCATATTATTGGACATCGTTCAGAAACGACAACATAATTTCAGAAAAATCGATTTGAATCATGAAGCAATGAAAATGCTGGAGATTACAAATAAGAGATATTAACCCCAGTCGAGGGGTGTGGTTTGTGAACTGTTAGAATTTTTGGGGTGACTGTTGGTAAATAGAGGGTATCCTCTTAGTAAATCACTTCTTTTAAATGCATTGAAGAGGAAATTGCAAGGTGCATATTAAGTAGGATTTAAGGGACGAGCAAAACCAATCTAATATTGGCCAATTTTCGTTCTCCGAGATAATTTATTCAGATTTATGCGGGACACAGCAGAAGTTGGTAAATTAATCATATATTTTTTTGATGGTGTCGTATGCTGAAGCAAACTGAAGAGAAGATTAATTCAAAACAGAGTGAGACAAATGTTCAAACTGGTTGTCTCATTCTTGGAAGGATGTTGCCCTCAGGCAATTGAGGTTCAATTTATTGGTTGATTTTTTCTTTCAGGGTGTCCCAGAAGAAAGGGTACAATATACAATATACCCTAAAATGAGTATCAACCGAGTTACAGGGTGTGAAAGTGACAAAAAAATATATATTTTCCAAAATAACTCCATAACGGCTCAACGTTTCTCAATGGAATTTGGTATGTCACATGACAGCATTTAGTTTCATATTTCAATGCAAATCGTATGTTTGTAAATCTAAACAGGGGCGTACGGCAGGTGGGTACCCCTATTCGCCCCTCCCAACTTTCACGCCACTGGATTAATAAAGATGTCGCCTTCTTTTTCTTAATTACCAATATTACCTATACAAAAAAGAAATAAGTTTCGTTTCACAAATATCAACGGTTTTCGAGATATTTGAAGTTGAATAAGTGCGTGCGTATCAAAATCTCCATTATTTTTGATAGGAATGTGTATTTATAACAATATAACCAACATATTTCATACCTTGTACTGAGCACAAATTAAAATATTTCGAAAATTGGTGGCATTTATGAGGGATTTTGTTTACAAAAATTTCCCGATTTTCAAAACTTACATAGCAACTAACAAAATAATCAATAATGAGTATCCATATCACATACGCACGCACTTATTCAACTTCAAATATCTCGAAAACCGATGAAATTTGTGAGACGAAACCTGTTCCTTTTCTGTATAGGAAATATTGGGGATTAACAGAAAGAAGACGAAATCGATACTAATCCAGTGGCGCCAAAGTTGGGGAGGGGCGAATAGGGGTACCCACCTGCCGTACGACCCTGTTTAGAGTTATAAAAAGACGATTTGCATTGAAATACATTTAGACGTTATGGAGTTATTATGGAAAACATATTTTTTTTGTCTGTTTCAACACCCTGTAACTCGGTTAATACTCATTTTAGGGTATATGTTTATTGGAACTTTTTGTCTCAAAATGACGTGAGGATTGAGTGACCTGTATATACAGGTGAAAAACACTAACATGGAAAAGGAAATGGTAGGAACAATATTTCCACCCTCTTACTGGAATGCCTCAAACAATAACATCTCCTCTCCTGTAATTATTATAAACATGTTCACAATTTTGTTTTTCTCGATCAGATAAATCATAACTTATTTTGATTAAAAGTTTGATTTCATGGAGAAAATTCTTTTTTTCTTTCTTTTTCGGTTATTTAACTTTCCACAGTGTGAAAATGAAAAAATGTAAATTCGAGGAAATCCCTACAAATATAAAAGGGCAAATGAATCAATTTGCCCAGATAAGTTATTACGTTTACAAGACCAGAGTCTTCTTAAATAAAATTATTAAACAGTGTCAGAGTTTTGATGAAGGAAGTAGATAACGAAACATAAACGTTTTTAGAGAAAACAAGTAGGTTCTTTTCGGCTGAATTTATTCTTTTTTAGACAGACGAATTTCAAAATAGAATAAAAGTGCCTGAAATTCAATAATTTTAAATATCGACTCATCAATGGCAAATGGAAAAATTTGCCCTAAATATATATTCCATTTTCCGTCTTGTTATTGAATTAGTATTATGTTCACTATAGTTTCTCTACGACTTTTTAAATCACAATGAAATTGTTCAATGATTTTGAATCACAGTGTAACACATAAAGTTCGCTACATATGGAAGTTTTTTTATTAACAGATATAATGAAAATTCGAATCCACAGTTAGTTTCTGTTTGAAAAATTAGTAAAAAAAAACAGCCTCTTTTACAAACAAACCCGAAATGTCATAATTTTTTGTAAACTAAACATAACTATTCAGAAGACTTTTGTTCTAGCGATTTGTACTATACAATATACATGACATAAAATTCCGTGATTTTAAACAATTTGTAAACAATTTTAAACAATTGTTTAGAACAGAAGTGTCAGTGTACCAGCACTTCTGTTGCCATGTTTTGTTGTGAATTTTGTACCGGTTATTTTGGTTTATTACACGTCTGATGGTGAAAATATAGAATTTGAAATTTATAAAATTAATTCAAAACATTTTGCGAAATATTATTATTTGCTCGAAAACGTGATACAAATCTGTTAAAAAAGGAATACGAGTATAATAAGAATGAAGAGAAATACGTTTTTCCTAACTATTAACGTCCATACAACGAAAATACGAATCAGTTTAATAATGAAATGAAAACTCTATTAACTTTACAAAGACGAATTTCTGAAGGTTCATTTATTCTTTTTTCTGTTATCAGGCCAATGTGGGTATTTTCTGGGCGAAATATGACATTGAAGTCTCGTATTTATCAAAAAATTTGAAGTCATATTCCATTCGATTCGATAGAGCGAAAGATTCAGAAAATTTTGGCGAACTTGTGACACTGTAGTTTGATCATATATGACTTCAAAAAAATACCGAATTGATTTTGCCTATTTTTATGTTTTTTTTTTGTTTTGGTAAAATATAAACACTTCGCGAAAATTTGTCAAATTTTAAGGAGCTGGTAATTTCCTTGAAACATGTCGCGAGTCGCGAGTTTAATGAAATCTGTGGAAATTTATTCTTGTTCACTTTATAATGTCATATAAGTACCAACTCAATTTAAAATTTTCCAATGGGTTTCTTGATTCAATTTTTGTTATTATTATTAGTTTTAGCAATGGCGCAAATCATTCAATTGAGTTTATGAAGGATGGTTAATTTATTTACTCATATTTGAATTCGAATAGTGGATGGCGCATATTCCATAAATATAGAAGAACACCCCAACCAAGCCGACTGCCGTTACGAGCTTTAACCAGCCATCGTACTCTGTGGTTCCAGAGTTGATTCTGCCCACTACTACACTTTGGCCAAAGACAAAACGGACTGGTAGAAATTTGATGATAATTACGTAAATAGAACCTTTTTTAAACTGGATTTTTTGTAGCTACTGAAAACATCATACACCCTATTTTACCGTAGAGCAAGTATTCATAATTTGACGGATCTCTTTAGGAGTTTTCAGTCAATAAATTCCAACCCTTCAGATGTATTGCAGATTTATCCAGGTTTCCCTGTAGCTGTAAAAGCACTGCGCCACCGAATCCATTCAAGCCGCTCCGGAGCGCTGATGAATCATTTTTATGTTGTCACTTTTGTATTATTGTATTCTAGTAAAGGGGAAGTAATTGCTCATATCTGAAATCGAATAGTTGGGAGACAAAACCACATCACTTCAATTTGTGAAGAAATGCACTAAACTCTTCTTCACCATTATCTTCACCATGTTGTATCCCCAGTCCTGAAAAATGTTGGCAGTTACCTTCGTCAATAAATTGTATTTCCATGATTTGCAAAACCTAATAATCAAGCCCATATAGAATCCCGAGTTTTCACCATATTTTTTGGTGTTGCGCCCCTGATAACGTTTTCAATTTCTTTGAAGGATTTTTTAATCGAAGAATATGTTGCTGTGGCTGGTCAATTCACAGTTCATTACTAATAATTATTAATCAAATCATGTAAATAGAGTTTTGATATATCTTATTATTTCAACTGTTAGGTGGCTTTATTCATAGTAATTTTTATTTTAATTATATTGTATCTTATTTTTTATTTTATTTATTAAGTAACAGCGTGCTCGAGATTTTCAATTGGTTTAGATTTATATGTATAATTATTTCTTATATTTTATCAGAAACGTTTCTGTTCATTTTAAGATTTTGAATGTTGTGTAAATATACTCTCTTCCGAAAAATTGTCCACTTCTACCACAACAAAAATACATTCCAAGGTAAATAAATCTGGAGGAACTAGAATTCAATTGCAATTTTATAGTAATTTCCTTTATATTACTACCATACTTACGTTTTAGATTTGGATCGTGACCATAGAAAGGACCTGGTCTATTCTGTAATTGTAGTGATGATTTGGGGCAGTACTGTTATTTTGGAGGCTTATTGGTTGGTGTGGTGGGCAGTTGCTGAGCTCCAGGTGGCTTAATGATTTCTGCATTTGGTCCGATAATTGTTCTTCACTGCTGGGCTATGATTTCTTGTGGTTTACAGTTGAGAGCAGTGTTTTGTTGGGCAGTCGTCAATCTTTAGAAAAAAATTCATAGTTTCTCAATTCTGTTCTGATACATCAAATACTCGAACCAGAGACTTAGTAATGTACATTCAGTTTATATTTGAAATTTGAGATAAAATTACTGAATTTAAAATAATAAATTAAGCCAATGGGCGACTGGACTGATATTAAATATTGGGCTTTTAACTAGTTCATCTTGTTGCTGTGGACAATTGATTTAGCATTCTACCAAAAGCACTATCGTGCAAATTATGAGTCTATTTGGTTTGGTGTCTGTAAATAATACGAGCGGCAATTCAGACATGTATATATGAAGAGCACGCGAGAAAAACGATGAGAGTCCATTTTTTGCCCAATTCATTTGTATACATAATATTATCTCTTTTGAAAAGCTGCATCTTTTGGTACCTAAATAAACGGGAATATCGATAACAGTCACATAGAAAAAATGCCTTTAAAAATACACATACTTGGGAAAAACGATGAAAGTCCATACGAAATATTTACAGGGTCCCATAATAAAGAAGACAAACTCCAGGGGTAGAATCCTCACTTCGTTTTAAGGCTGAAAGTTTCAATAAACATATACCCTAAAATGAGTATCAACCGAGTTACAGGGTGTTGAAAGTGACACAAAAAAATATATTTTCCAGAATAACTCCATAACGGCTTCACTTTTCTTAATGAAATTTGGTATGTCACTTTACAGCATTCAGTTTCATATTTCAAGGCAAATCATGTGTTTGTAACTCTAAACAGGGGCGTACGGCAGGTGGGCACCCCTATTCGCCCCTCCCCAACTTTCTCGCCACTGGATTAATATCGATTTCGTCTTCTTTTTCTCAATCCCCAATATTTCCTCAAATATCAACAGTTTTCGAGATATTTGAAGTTGAATAAGTGGGTGTGTATGTGATACGGATACTCAAGCAAAAACGCCGTTTATATATCGAGCAGCAAAATTTGGATATCGTAGAAGACAATCCTCGAATAAGCACGAGGAAGTTAGTCCAACAGGTTCCGGAAGTATCACATGCAACAGCGTGGCGCCTATTACATGAGGCTCTTCTGTACCCTCATCGTATTCAGAAAGTCCAGATATTGCTATACCTACAGATTATCACTAATAGTAATATTGAGTGAATGGTTAATGTGAGAAAATGATCGAAATGCCCGTTTCACAGCCGATGAACTTATTTTTACTCATGATGGTATAACCAATCTTCATAATATACACGTTTGGTCCTTAGAGAATCGGCACGAAATGGTTCAGACTAACTTCCAACATCGTTTTCATTTAAATGTGTGGGCAGGTATTGTCGATAAACGTCTAACTGGACCGTTCATAGTGTCAAATAGAATGGATGGTCAACAATATTTAGAATTTCTTAGGCATGATTTGCCGATCCTTCTTGAAGATGTGCCCTTAGCGGTCCAATTACGGATGTGGTTTCTCATCCGCATTTTCGTCTAGAACTCCTAGATTTTTTGAGCCAAGTATACGGAATACGCTGGATCGGACGTGGTGGACCAATGATTGGCCTCCGTGGTCTCCCGATGCCAATCCTTCAGATTTACTTTTATGGTGACACCTAAACACGAGGTATACCGTATCCTAGTTCAAACTTTCGAAGAATTGCGTGACCGGATCGCAACGGCTTCCGATAATATGCATCTTCGTCTCTTCGTGATCAACGGGATGGAGGAGTATTCCAGTTAGTACGACGAAATTGGATTCAGAGGGCCCAAGCTTGCGTTGAAACCAATGGAGCCCATTTCGAAAATCTTTTGTAGAAAAAAAAGTGTTACGAATTTAATTTTTTATCTCGTTTACTGTTGGACTTCTATTACATTTTTTTGTGTGTGTAATCGACTGCATATGTGGTTAAAATTTTGTTGGATAACATGAATGTAATTTGTGTATGAAGTTTTCAAGTAAATTACTCTACTCTACTTTATGATTTTTGCTAATAGATAAAAATTCGTCATATAATGTAGAAATCAGGTTGATCAAGACGAATGCATTATGCAGAGAATCTATTAGATATGCATGTATATCAACTATAAATAATTCATACTTCGAAATTTTGTTATGAATGAAACAGTTAATTTAATGGAATTCTCACCAACGTGATAGGAAGTATGAAATATTAGTTCTGTTACTTACTTACTGCAATTTTCTTATAATGATATTTCGGGTTGGAGCCAAAAAGAGAAGAAGAAATTTTGTTTCGTAGATTTTACACTCGACATCTACCTGACAGACAGCTGGTTGAAATTGGGCGGTAAAACAAACAACCGAAAAGGCTTTGAAGTCAAGTAGTTATACAGTGTCCTTCATAAAGTTCGCATCATATGGGAAAAACTTTTATTAATAATTTATTTTGAAATTCGACTTGGGCGTTACGTTGTGCTTTAAAAAATATGAAAAATTACCTACTCGGATGTGGACACGTGACTTTACACCTACATCTTAATTTAAAAAATTCGTAACTTCGACCAAACTGTTTTATACCAGTAGTTCTAATATGCGACTTTCAATCGCGAATCTCAAGAAAATGAGAAGCACTGCGCACATTCATGATATGTTTGATGCAAAGTTGACGTATCTTCAATGTAGGATGAGAACTAATTTAAGTGGATTTTTTCAGTAATAAAATGATACCAAAGTCATAATTCGTTATGGGTTTTCAGAAGATGATATCATGGAGAATGTGACGAAGATTACAGATTTCCATATAAAATATTGTGGACCGATGATGGAACGTTCACTTCAAACGGAACTATTAGCTCACAAAATTGCAACTGGTGGTCTCAAGAAAACCCTGATTTTGGTTGTACAATACAATGAACACGGATTTTGCTTTCTAAATTCACTCCTCTAATCCGCTTTAGACTCTTCAAAAAATTCAACGAAATCAAAGAAAACTATCTCACACTTTTGAAGTAGTCTGATGTTTCTTCAATCATTCTCCGATTTCCATCTGATTCTTTACATATTTACATTAATATATTCTCATTTCTCTGACTATTCAACTGCACCTCTAATTTGGATTTCAAGAGCACTTTTGAAATGCGTATAGCCTCTCAACTGCTCTGCAACTGTGTTACCATTGATATTGATTTCATTTTGAACTATCATGCTGTACGAAGAAAGCTCTTGTGAAGAATTTATTATAGAAACTGCTAATGATATAATCTATCTATATAATTCACGTTCATAGGAGTAGGCCAACAGAGATAGATATTAAAAATCGAAAATTTAACAATAATTCCAAAAGTTTTTGAACTTTGGTCAAGTGAATGGTACATCGAGAGAACAAGTCTCAGTTTGCAACCCAAAGTTTGCAACATTGTCAAAATGGCAATTAACCTGAATTTTGCTCTATACTCGTTGATAAAATTCCAAAAGTTCTGCAAACCTAGAGTAGTATTAAATATATTATTTCATATCAAGTTTGCAAACAATTCAAGGGTACGGAATTTTTTTTATCAAATACTGTTGTTTTTCTTTGATATACCATAAGAAAAAATTCCAAAAGTTCTTCGAACTTGACAGATACATCGGAAAAATATTCCGAACATTTGTACATTCTTCTTTTTATTTATTCTTTCAATTCGTGGTCATTTTTTTGATGAAAGTGGTCTCGAAATAATTACAAAAGTTTAGAAACTTTGTTGCACATTTTGAAAACATCTATTCTGATGCATTCACAAATTTGCGACCTTGTACACGAGCGGTCGATCGGGAACTACATGCAATTTAGAAAAATCTAATTTTGAACAAAACTAGGTCTTCGCAAATTGCACGAAGTACCGGATCGTGTACAAGGTTGTACATTTATGAATGCATCAGAATAGATGTTTTCAAAATGTGTAAGAAAGTTTCAAAACTTTTGTAATTATTTCAAGACCACCTTGATAACAAAATGACCACGAATAAAAAAAAAATATTTATCTTAATTTCGGTCAACGTAAAAGGTTGCAAATCTGTACAACTGCTCGGAATATTATTCCGATGATGTCAAGTTTACAGAACTTTTGGAATTTTGTCTTATGGTATATCGAAGAAAACCTGCAGTTTTTAATAAAAAATTAATGAATGTCTATTTCAACTGGCCTAGAAGCAGTAGTTGATTTCTTTTGGATGCTGGCCGATGAAATTCTTGTTGAATGCTTTGTAGAGGATATTTTTAATTGAAATCGTTTCCCCATTATTTATTATCAAGTCTTTTATCTTCTTCGTCTTTGTTCTAAATTTCATTTGCCTAACTGAATGATTATGTGATTGATTCATTTCGTTCTAAAAACCCTTTTAAAATTCCGCATTATCAATCGCTATATTTATTTATGAAACATGAGGAAGGAAATTGAATATTCCTCTCACTGAAGTAAACTCATACCCATAATTATAACTAACCGTACTGACGTAATAAATTGCTACTGTATAAATGGTGTGCGTTCTTCTTCCTATGTATCTATCTTTCATTCTCACTATATATCATTTATGAAACTTCATTTAAATCTCGCATAACTGTTGCTGCGTTCTGTAGAATTTATTTTCGATATTATGAATATTACTTGTAACTAGCATCAATGAATGTTTTTGATAAAAAGAAGTGTGTCGTGTCGTGTCGTGTCGTGACCCTAGTGGAGGAATGATTGGAGGATATTGGTGGTTTTTTCATTTTTTTTCCTAAATTCATGAATACCAACTCTCACTGGTTTTGGATATAAAAATAATAGTAACTCGTTTGTTTCCCATACTATTGAGTTCGTAAAAGGAAAATTTTATCATGGTCGACAACAGTATCAGTCTTCCATCCTCTCTTCCACCCTCTTTATCATTAGTCTGTTTAGAATTATATCTCAGAATTTGTTCTTTCAACAAACAGTTGTGGCAAATATTGCCCAGGGAAGTAGGTATATAATATAATTTCATGGACAATGTTTCTTTGCAATATGGACCATCGTGTCATCATTGGTTTAATCGAGATCACCCGATGGCAAAAATTTTAGGCCATTCAAATTGAAAAAAAATGTGGGGAAAAATAATAGAATAAAGGAAACTTTCACAAAAGTTGTACTTTATTGATTAAAAGTTTGATTTTGTGGAGGAAATCCAGTTCTTGACACAATTTTTTGGGTTTATGACCTTCCACAATCTGAAAATGAAAAAATTTTTTTTTTTTAATCCAAAGAAATCTGTACAAGTGTAGAAGGGCAAATTAATTAATTTGCCCGATAAGTTACTGCGTTCACAAGACTGCTGTCTTCAAAGAAATTAATTTTTGTCAGTAACGTACCCTACACTGAATTTGCCTATCTGAAAAAATGAGATCGAATTAACAAAGAATACTTCTCTTTTTTTGAAAACTGTTGACGTTTCAGAGGCTGTATCTGCCTCCGTTATCAAAACTTCTTAGAAAGACGCTGAGAAAACTGAATTTGAATTGCGATTTTGGTAATAAGACCTTTCTTTGACAGAGTCAAATGAAATCTGTCATACATTCTTTTGATTGACATTTGGTATCTTGATACATAGGGTGTTCGGTATCAATCAATCACCATTCTATTAGTTCTTATTTCATCTCTGAGGAGGGGTAACCAGGTGCGGTCCATTTCGATGGAATTGATTGAGAAGCAGTTGTTCGATAAAAGAATGCACGCAGTTTCCTTCAACTTCCTTTTTTCTTGATTTGATTCTCTCAATAAAATTTTGGTATTATTCCATTCCATCATATGATCGCCATCAGATGTTAGAATATGTTCGGATATTTTCGAATCCGTTATTTTTCGATTTCTGATGTAACTTTTATGTTCTTCCTGGCGCACAATCAATGGTTTTGATGTTTCACCTATATAACTCTTACCACACGAACAAGGTATGTTGTAAACACAATTTTTTGAACATTCACCAGCGTTTTTGGGTTTTGTATTATTGATCTCAATGTATTGGTTGTTTTAAATGTTGTTCTTACATCATACCTATGGTCAATCCGTTTTATCTTTTCAGACAGTCCAGGGACATAAGGTATAATATTGTTTGTTGGATATGTATGGAGATGTCGCATGTCTCCATTATAACTCAAATCACCACACCAGCGTGAAAAGGGGAATTGTCAAATGTCTTTACAACAGGGCACAAGTGGTTTGCAATTCAACACAAAATCTGAAAGAAGAATTGAATTTTATAAAGTCCGTTCTCAGGGAAAATGCTTATCCAAATGAATTCGTGGAAAAAACCATTAATGAAATTGAAAATAGTACTACACTTTACAATCGAACAACACAACACGCAGACATGCGACATATCCAACAAACAATATTATACCTTATGTCCCTGGACTGTCTGAAAAGATAAAACGGATTGGCCATAGGTATGATGTGAGAACAACATTTAAAACAACCAATACATTGAGATCAATACTCACACATACAAAACCCAAAAACGCTGGTGAATGTTCAAAAAATTGTGTTTACAACATACCTTGTTCGTGTGGTAAGAGTTATATAGGTGAAACATCAAGACCATTGATTGTGCGCCAGGAAGAACATAAAAGTTACATCAGAAATCGAAAAATAACGGGTTCGAAAATATCCGAACATATTCTAACATCTGATGGCGATCATATGATGGAATGGAATAATACCAAAATTTTATTGAGAGAATCAAATCAAGAAAAAAGGAAGTTGAAGGAAACTGCGTGCATTCTTTTATCGAACAACTGCTTCTCAACCAATTCCATCGAAATGGACCGCACCTGGTTACCCCTCCTCAGAGATGAAATAAGAACTAATAGAATGGTGATTGATTGATACCGAACACCCTATGTATCAAGATACCAAATGTCAATCAAAAGAATGTATGACAGATTTCATTTGACTCTGTCAAAGAAAGGTCTTATTACCAAAATCGCAATTCAAATTCAGTTTTCTCAGCGTATTTCTAAGAAGTTTTGATAACGGAGGCAGATACAGCCTCCGAAACGTCAACAGTTTTCAAAAAAAGAGAAGTATTCTTTGTTAATTCGATCTCATTTTTTCAGATAGGCAAATTCAGTGTAGGGTACGTTACTGACAAAAATTAATTTCTTTCAAGACAGCAGTCTTGTGAACGCAGTAACTTATCGGGCAAATTAATTAATTTGCCCTTCTACACTTGTACAGATTTCTTTGGATTAAAAAATTTTTTTCATTTTCAGATTGTGGAAGGTCATAAACCCAAAAAATTATGTCAAGAGTTGTACTTTACTTCTCTATGAAAATTTGTCTCCTCGTAGAAGCCCGGAAACATGGTTTAAACTTTCAATCATAAACAATTGAGATTATTTATTTGTAAAGAAAAAGTGAAAAATGGCGGAAACAAATAAAATATCATCCTTCATCGTTCCTCAAGGTTGCGATCATTTTCGAGTAAGCTTTTACGTATTGTTGACAATTCGTATATAGTGATACTTTTTCACGCAAGTGCGTTAAAATATCACCTGTGCGTAAAAACATCAACAGTGCGAAAGAGACATTTTATACGCATAGTTCATACATTTATACATTTTAGAAAAATTCAATATTTTGCGTCAAGTATAGCTCGGAAGTCATCATTTGATAATGCCACGGCAATTCATAACATAAAACATTCAAATTAATGATATACAATTGCAACACAATAACTGTCGAAGAAAAATCTTTGTATGGTACACTTTCGTAAAGGGTTTTTTTAAACTCGCGTGTTTGTTGAACTCAGCTGCGTCTCAATTCAAGAAACTTCACACTCATACAAAAATGTCCTACTTTACAAACTTGTATCGGCGAGTCTTTTGACAGAAACTTTTCTTGCCGTTTGCTAAATTGTTAGATTTTTTCGGCTGAGTTTTCAACGAAAGTATGAATAAATAATTTATTCACATGGAAATGGTCGCAAAATTGGGAAACGATGTAGAATGACGCTTTCTTTGTTACAGAAAATTCATAACCTCTGACCCCGCAAACCCTCACACACTAAGTTTGAATGGAATTAGACCATAATGACAAATATCTTCCGCCATCTTGTAGCCGCTATTTCAAGTGGAATTCTTCAAAAATATTTTCTAGTCTTTTCACAAATGTTATATTTTTTCCTGATATATGGTTTGATTGTAGTGAAATACGTGCATTCCAGTAATAATGACAAAAAGCTTTCTCATTTTCTCCACACCAGATACCACTAAATAAAACAAAATGCTAGGACGCCCGCTGTTTCACTTCGCATACAATTTAAAAACTATGAGCCTCTTTAATTTGACGAAGTATTTTTAAGATTATGTGCGAAATGAAACGCTCGTGCACGATTATCATCGAAATTTGATTATAATTGGGAAAACACGATATTTTTGGATTGCCTTATCAGAATAATCGTGGAATTCTTATATAACTGTTAGATACGAACCAATGTAACAGTAAAGGTTCTGGCAAAAACAAGTTTATTCAATTTAGTTCTGTCTGGTGAGGAGAAAACGAGAAAGTTATTATACTCCAATAATTGTTTTCCCATATGTTGCTAACCTTATGGCAGGCACTGTATGTCCAATTCGGCCACATAAATCTTGATGCTTGTGTCCAAAATTTACCCAAATAAGACTTATAAATATTGCCTAAGTAGCACATTTTCCAATTACAAAAAAATTGGAGTATTAAAAAATATATCAGATACGATGCTGATGTTGAGTAGTTGATGATTTCCCTATGAAAAGTGCAGAATTTGCATAGTTATATGAAGCGTTACTTTAGAATCATAAAACCAAATTTCATGACACCAATCTAACAACAATTAAGGCAATTCCAATTTCCTCTTTTCTTTTTCTTGAAGACGTTAAGAAAATTGTCTCTAAAGGGGATTCCCATCACCATTCAGTAATAAGTAGGGTAGAAGCGGTAATGAATAGTCCCCCAAGACATAATTCGGAGTGGATAAATGAGATATCAACGAGAATTAAGAATCCTTAGGGAAAGATTATTAATTTTATCATCATCTGAACATTGAAGACGGAGGAGTTTTTAATGCATGCTTACTCTCTGAGATACTCTAAATGAAAAGGCTTATTCAAAATTAGGACTGTGGATTGCCAACCGTATAACAACTCTTATTGATAGCTTCAGAGGTTCATCATGAATTCCCGAATGGCCAGGAATTTTATTTGATGGCGAATATTCTTTTTATTTTATGTTCCCGTATAAAAACAAGTTGAAGTACTTCTCGAATTATCGTTTATTTAACGGTTTCTGCTCAACATCAGATAAGCAGAAGGAATTTACGTTTCATTTTGAGATACTTTTCAGTAATTATTGTAGGTAAATTTTTTGTTCAATTTATTCCTTTATTCAAGTTTATGACAGTTTTGTAATCTATACTGGAGACCAGTTACATTTCTTCATTTTGTGTAATGAGAGGGTGTTTGCTAGTTGTAAGAAGCAAGATCTCGAAAAATGATACATACGACTTGCAAAAAAATGTTCTTTTTTTCTGTGACGGAAAAAAGTTTGACATTTTTTCTCTGTTGACAGGTACTAAAATATGACTTCTCATAAAATTACTTTTTTCCCCGAGAAAAAAGTTAATACATTTTTCTCGCACGCATCCGATGTTCAGCTCCTACCTTCATCAGTCAACCTGCACACTACTAACCTAACCGGCCTTTCATAAGTTCGAAAAAGCTGATAAAATGGAAAAAAAGATGCCTATGAACCGAGTTTGTACAAAAAAATACATAATTTTCTGATATAAAACTAAACACCCGAAAAGAAAATAAAACATTTCTTGGGACCACAGTAGTCGTTGTGGACAGAACACTTTGAGTATATTGAAAAAAAAAAAAAACTGGCGAATGTAATTCTTTCCTTTGCGAGAGTCCGCGCGATTATACTGAAGAGCCTAATAGAATTCTGTTACTACCTGCTGTACTTCCTCTCCACATAGTTCTGGAGAGAGAAGCAAGATGGGCAACATACAGACTCTACCAAGCGGCCATTAGTCTACCGCAGGCATGTGTCATGAGAGGCAGCAGCATGCTGGAAGGGATAATAGCTCACAACATTCTGGGAATGCCCTCAGACATCATGCCTAAAACCACTAACCTCAACATGTCCTACACCGTGGTCTTCCCTGAAAGAGAAGACTGGGCTCGGAATGAAACTGACCTATGTAGGGCAAATGAAAGGTGGTTCACCGATGGTTCCAAAACTTTGGAAGGTGTCGGAGCCGGAATATATGGTATGAACCAAGTAGTGAAACGCTCATTCAGTTTGGGTAAATTAGCTACGATATTCCAGGCAGAGGTATATGCCATTGAAATGTGTGCAAGGGAGCTGGAAAACCGACACCTCACACGAAAAACAATAAAAATATTTTCAGATAGTCGAGCAGCATTGAAAGCGCTTGAATACAACTGCTTTAAATCCAGAGCAGTATGGAACTGCAGAGACACCTTGAACCGACTAGCACAAGGCAACAACGTTACCCTAGTTTGGATACCAGGTCACACGGGCCTAGAAGGAAACGAAATAGCGGACGCCCTAGCAAAAGGGGGGACCGAAACAACGTTCACTGGGCCAGAACCGGTCATCGGGTTAGCATATAGCACTGCCAAGAATGCTACAACCGCCTGGGCAGACAATAAAAGACTTGAGTATTGGCTCAGTCTACCAGGACTAGCCCATTCCAAAGCATTTATTGCTTATACAAGGAAAAAACAGGACTCTGACAAACTTCTAGAACTCAGTAGAGCACATCTCAGAGTTATAGTAGGTTTGCTCACTGGCCACTGCAAACTCAAACACCACATGCATAAAATCGGACTTGCACAGGATGCAGAGTGCCGTCTATGCATGGAGGATGATGAAACGGCTAAACACATCCTGTGCACATGCCCTGCAGCAGCCAGAACCAGATTTTCAATATTTGGCAATACAAAAGTAAGGCCAGAAGATCTGGTAAACTGTTCTCCCAATATGTTACTCAATTTCGTTAAGAGATTGGATATGCTGGGAGGAATATAACCATAGGGTGAGCCACAATAGGCCATTGGCCGCAGTGGAGAGCCTGATATGGGCTCACTCACATTTAAACCTAACCTAACCTACTACCTGCTGATTTAAGTGGACTGATACTGTCTTCTTCAGAATTTTTCCAATTCGGTTCGTTACAACTTCTGTATGTCTTTTTTTTTGGTTCATATATACTCAATGTTCTGTCGTTGATGACGGTGCTTTTCTGTTTTGGATGACCGTTGCATCCATTATGTAGATATAGATCTGTGTATGTTTTCTTCCTGTACACCTGATGGCCTTGTTGAATATCTTCTTTGGTGACTAATACATCCAGAAATGGGATTTGGCTGTTTTCTTCTAATTCCATTGGGAACTGGACTTTCGGTTGAAAACTATTCAAAAGGTTCAGGAAGTTCTTCTCTTCCGTGGCTGCAAACAACGAACGTGTCATCCACCTAACAACCAGTAATTTTTTTGTAGTTCGAATGACTATACCTTCCATATATTTTCCATTTAGGCCACTAATGCGCTGAGTGGACTGACCATGGCGACTTCATCAACTTCTTCATTAAAGATTTGATTTCATTGGGAATAATTTTTCGTTTGCGAATGTCGAAATAAGTTGATGTCTTGTGGAAAAATATCTTCAATGTGGAATGGACGTATGTTTTGATGTTCCCGACAAGTATTTGCATCATATCAGAAAAATGCTTGTCGAAGTTGTACGTTACCACAGCCGACTTAATCTTCTGAGCAGTGCCGGATTTAGGGGGGGCTATGAGACTATCAGCTCCCGGCAGTGAATTTTAAGAGGCGGTAAAGCAAGCAGCAATATACTCGTCGCCGACGAGGCGACAAGTATATTATATTGCTTCTTGCTTTTTATTTGCCGCCTCTTAACTCGTCGCCTTTTGAAGCAAACGCGAAATTAGCGACCGCCGGCACGGCATCAGAAGGACTAGGTTGGAATACTGTTTTTGTGAAAATCATAACAGTCGCTAATCAAGTGTCAGCGGTGTCTTGGACGCTACAATACAAAAGCGGCTGCGGTACATACTTTTATTTGATGAAGATAAGAAAGCCGCATTCTACTCAGTAGGGGTAATTTCGGCTAACTCAATAGCAAGTAACAAAACCAGAGTTCAGTATTCAATAGTTTGTCGTTGGTAGGTAATGGTAAATATTGAAACTGAAATTTAAAAAAATTAGTAAGAGAAAAGGGAAGGTAGTGCATTCTGTTCTGGAAACGGCAGAAGATGAATAAACAAAAGAAGTTGGATATTTGTTGTTTGTTGTTAGTTTCAAGTTGTGAAGTAAAGATAATTTGATTCGTTATCGTAATGATTTTATGTTATTGTCATATGTTGTGAAAAAAAGCAGTGAACGGGACTTTGAAACTGACAATTGAAATTTATTATTTGGCGGTGGCGCTGTGGCATCGTAATTGTTAGCCCCGGGCGTAAGTGAGTATAAACCCGTCACTGCTCCCGAGCCGTGGTGAGAAAATCGGCAACACCGCATGAAAAGCAATTTGACGTCCTACTCATAATTCTTTAATGTCAATTTTTGGCTTATTCGGAAAACTGGGAAAAACACATAAGGGAATTAATTTTTAGAGAAAAGAACCAGGATTAATGTGGTTATTTAATTTTTTTCATCACAAACTGGAATCGCAATATATTCAATTTCTTAGATATGGAAAATCTGTCAAGTTTGGTTATTACATGCCCTAAAATTCACAGTTCGGGAGAAAAAATAGTAATAATAAAATGAAATTTTAATTTCACACAGCAGATGCATTACAATAACCTTTTCAATTTCAACTTCTTGTAATAGGAATGGAAACAACTTCCTAAAAACCTACCTTCAATACTATTACGGTTTCAACTATTTTATGCAAGTCGATAATTCTTGTACCTATATCTGTTGAGAATCATGCCATCATGTCAAAGTTATGATAAAATATTATAATATATCTTATCAAATCTCATATCTCACCATATGACATTATTAGCGGGACTCCACTACTTGAATTAGAGAAAGAAAAAAAAGAAAAACTGCTATTAAATATATTTCGTTTTTTTTTAGTTACAAGTTCAGAATCTTGAAAAGGGAATATACGATATAGTATGCTGGGTCAAATCAGTCACATAGCATGGAATAATCGGAAAAACGAAATACACGACTCTCTCATTCAAGTGATCTTATCGGGTGAACATCTTGGACATCAACCGAAACAAACTGACGAAATGGATACTCGGTGCCAAGCAAGGTATCACTTAGATGTATCAAATTGGAATTACGTGCATTGTGGTCGTGATGTTCGTGAACTCAATATTTCGCATTTCTTCCACAGCTAGATTCTCGTTTATGGGTCAGAATAAAGAAGAAAATTTTTATATTCATTCGTTAGCTTATGCCTTAATTTTAAGAATAAAATTTTATGAAGAAATATATAGATGTTATAGTCGGAGTGCTCTCTGGAACCTAGCGATGGTGCTGGATATACAGGGCGAACTACCACCACTTACTGAAAATCAAATCTGGTTCGTCATGTCCGAAAGCACCTGTAAAATTTAGAGCGTGATGAGATAAGCCATTTTGTTTGTATTACAAACCTCATATACCACACTGGATAAGTGAAAAAGTGTGAAAACACCCATATGCTCACACAGAAGACAGTCATGTTTGTTTGCTACATGTTTGCTACATGCAAAATCGAAGAGAATCGATGATGGGTTCTTAAGATTTGGCGGAGAGAGCATCATGACACTACAAATATATACTTTATTGTTTGGATTCCTTCTAAATAGACCACTCAGCGACATGTTGGATGGATTGAAAATTGATACGTTTTTGAAGAGATCTGTGCAACTTGCAATTACCACAGTACCAGTGAGATTGCTGAAAAGGAACAAAATCGCCTTTATGACGACGGTTACTCAAAATCTGGGTTCACAATAGACTGCAGTGTGTTATTTGTTATGAAACTTTTTCACACGAAAGTATGAAACCGTCAAAGCTAGTTCGCCACCTCAATAGAAAAAATCCCGATATAAAAAAAACTGAAGGAATTTTTCTAGACAAAAATTGAAGGACCTCATCTTTCAAAATACTGATGTAGCACAGATGTCAAATGTTAATGAAAAAGCCATTCTCCACAACTGTAAGAGAATTTACCAATTCTGAAATTAAATTTGATAACAGAATGGTAACATTCTCGCTCTTGATATTAAACAAATATTCTACAACACTTGCTGTCTTCTGCATTTTGCGTGTATAAGAATAATATTCTGACATTGTTGTAGCAATAATTACGTTAGCCTTGACTGGCATCATAGTGACAAGATGAGAATTGAAATGTCAAAATAATTTTCTGTTGGCTTTCCATTTGATTATATGTAAAATTTATGGTTGTGGAGAAAGCACAGTCTGTTACTCGGTTAGAATGAAAATTCGTTATGCTTGTGGTTCTTCCCACTCGCATCGGATTTTTCATCCTAACCTCATTACAGAATATACTATTCTAGCTAGCTATAAAGTAGCTTTTTGTTTGGCCAAAGCAGGAAAACCTCATACGATTGCCGAAAATTTAATTTTACCATCGGCATTAGATAAAGCAGAGGTAGTGTTCTGTATGCAAGAGGTGGACATAGTCAAAACTATTTTTCTCTCTGGCATAGAATCCAACTCAGGATAAGCGACATGATGTTTGCGATCAAGCATAGAAAAGTTAAAGAAAGTACTTTCATATCCTTTGATGAATCCACAGACATTTAGAATTGTGCCTCTGTGCGTTTTGAAACCAATAAAAGATTGATGGGAAAGATTCTGTTTTGTAGAGCTCTATGAACAAATATAACAGGCCATTGCTTATATGACATGCTCTTGGAAGCTACACAAGACTTTAGTAATGATTGCAAGCATGCACGAAATGTATAGCTATTGTAGTGATGCAATGGAGCAACGGCCATGACTGAATCTAAGAGTGGTTTTGTTAACAAACTTAATGCACTTATCAAGTTAGAAATTAGATGTCCTGCTATAGGTACCAGGATGCTGCAATTTTCCTATACAATATAGGAATATATTTGGGTAAAAAATATATCAGAAAACAACTACTTTCCTGGCTAATGCCACGACGAACGCTGAATTACATCCAATGAATTTCCGTGCAGAGTTCCTACAAGGCTATCTCCGCAATTGCTAGTTGCATGGAAAATGGAAAATCGATTTCTGGGTTCTTGCCCTCATCATAATAGCGTAGGTATCTGCAGACAATAACTAATGTCTGCAACAAATGGTCCAATTATCAATTCTTGTATAGGCAAAAACTGAGACACCACCCACAGATCGGTGTTAACCAAACTACGAGCGCCATCTCAACCTCAGCCCAACTAAACAATACCCACTTTTTCGCAATGATCGAACGTTTCTGTAGATATGGGTTTATTGCATCAAAATTTCACACAGGAGTCAAGTGGTTATCAAGAGGCAAAATAGGTACTGACCAGAATTTACATCAACAATAATTCAGAGTATACTAAATTTCTTTGTGATTCAGAATTTGTTTTTAAACTTGCCTTCCTTAATGACCTATTCTTGCGTTCGAACAAAAGCCTTCTTAAGGACGAGATAAAAATATAATTAGTGCCGAAGATAAAATCCTTAGTTTTGGAAAAAATTGACTTCTGGTCATTTTCCATAGACAAGAACAATTTCGATTGATTTTCCTCGACTCAGTTTACCTCCTACTTGAGCGAGTTAACATTTTCGTCGATGGCAAAAATGAAAAGCAAAGAGAGAAACAGTTTTGATTATAAGCGTGGCGAAACCAGATCCACAATATGAAAAATGAATAAATGAGAAAGATGTGCAGCAGTCACATTGATGTGGACTAGTATATATTTGTCATTTGTATCTGTTTTATTTTGTATTTTTGGATGCTGATTTGTATTTTCTCGAAAAACCATATTTGGAACTATTATAGTTTTCATATTCCGAGTGACTTCGACCCCCCTGAATAGGCCACACGATCCCCTAGAGGGTCGCGAACAAATCCTTGAGAAACAGTGCTCTCTCCACTACCTTGGTACCAGAGAGTATTTGCAACGACTATCGTTACAGAGTAGTAGGTTAGGTTAGGTTTGAATGTGAATGGGCCCACATCAGGCCATCCACTGCGGCCTGTCCTATTGTGGCCCACCCTAGGATTATATTTCTTCCAGTATATCCAAGCTCTTAACGAAATCGAGGAATACATTCTGAGAACAATTTACCGGGTTTTCTGGCCTTACTGTTGTATTGCCATAAAATTTGTTCACCCCTTTCAACATCTTCCATGCATATATGGTACAAGGCCGATTGTGCAAGGCCGATTTTTTGCATGTGGGGTTTGAGTTTCCAGTGGCCAGTTAGCAAACCTACTATAAATCTGAGATGTGCTCTAATGACTTCTAGCAGTTTGTCTGCCCAGGCTGTTATTGCCACCCTTTTGCTAGTGCGTCCGCTGTTTCGTTTCCTCCTAGGCCAGAGTAGCAATAGTAGTAGTAACGTTGTAACAATAATTCACCTACACAAATCACCAGTTACACTAAATACTTCAAAATCATTACACGGATATCCTTAACTGTATATCTCACATCAATCAAAACTCCGTGAAAGTAATGACTCGCATAACGATTAATTGATTGCACCTTATAAATTATAAAGAACAATTAATCAAATCTGTACACAAGTAACAAGTCTACAACACATTTCAAAAATCATTTCTCTCGCGGAAGAACAACCGTATCATCCGAACAAATTGCGATAGGAAGCGTTTTTTTCATCATTACTATAAAATCATTTCACGGATGAAACATACCACTCTTAATTTCAACTGTACTTTTGATTTCCATACTGACGAGTACACGAAAAACGTAATGATTTAAGTAACTATTCGCTGATTACACATTTAGCGCCATGAGCGTAAGTGAGTTCACCGTCCGACTCGGTGATTAACTCCAGTGATTCCCCGTCATTACCGGATTCGAGCCCGAGAAACTGAAGAAATTCTTCGATGAGAAAAAATTGCGCTCCACCTCCAAAATAACATAAGAAGAGGTGAAAACGACTGGTAAGGAAAAAGTAATAATGTGAGCAGGGTCTGCTAATACATAGTGAAAAAAATTGTTTGTACTCACGTGATGTGGGTAAACCATTAGAGACAGGGAAATTTTATTTAAAATAAAAAACTTTCAGACTTTTATGAGATGTATCACTTTGACTTCTATACGATTTTTAGATTTTACGTAAAGATTCCTAACTAATGTTTTTTTTTTCAATTGGACATCCTACCCAATATTTGAATGCCTCATAAAATTGCTTGTAATGGTATTCCGTTTTCATAATTTGACTGCATCGCTGTCATATTATATCCACCTGGCTTCAAGCTTTTTCTTTTCAAAACGTCAGCTATCCTACTGTAATTACAATTACTTTCAGTCTGCTGTAAACGTGTATCCGCCATTACTGTTTTCTAATAACGGCTAATTCTGACAACAGTTGTAAATTTTTTGGGTCTTCTAAAAACCTCCTTGCAAAGCGCCAGTATTAGCTGACTACTGCTTCCTACACCAATTGTCACAAATCCCTTGGGCCCTACCGAAACTTCCATTATCCAATTATCAATACCTCCTGACACCACTTGTAGTAAATTTTCTCAGGTCCACCCATCAATTATCTGCAAACAGCCTCTAGTCAATGATCACTGCCTCCAGCAATAATTATCGCAAATCTCTTTTGGTCCATCCAACAATCCTTTGGAAACCGTCTGTAGACAATAATCCTACTTCTGACGCAAACTGTAACGATATTACATTAATTTATAGCAACAAAAATACAACATCGAATTTCAATATACCAACTATTCAACTCAAATATACTGATACCATAACATGCCTACTCCATTGGATTCTAATTATATTTCATAAACTTGTACTCCATCTTCTGCTTCAAGTTCAACTTTTCCGTTCACAAGAATCATCTTGCTTATATAGTCCGATGGAAGCTTCGAGAACTTCTGCCACGACGAGAACGTTTAGAAGCATCTATTCAGTATTTGTATTATATTAGTATTGAGTAGAAAATTTTCAGGTATCCATGAAAATTTCACACCTCTACTTTTCAACCAATAAGATGCCTTAATTTTGACTAGTTACCATGGCAACTAAAAAAATTTCCGAAATTTTTTCGTGGCGCCACGATATTTAACTGGAAATTTTTTGACAGTTGAAAAGGTAAACATATAATCTACAACCATTAAACATTGTAGATATACCTGTGAATAATGCAAAATTTCTATAAGAATTAACATTATTCTTTATTATTCGCTATAAAGTTTCATTAAACAGAAAACACAAAGGACATGGCATTGGATACATGTATTCCTGAGGCTCGAAAGATTTTTTTGATTTTAGGATATATCATTCTACAGGTCAAAACAAGCAACTTTCTTCATTAGACTTTTTTTCTGGCTCTACAGCGTGAGTTACAAAAATGGATTGATTGTCTAACGCTAATTATGGAAAATATTTTCTGCGATTGGATTTTTCTTGATTTTTGAGTATAATATCATGTGAAAAATATCAATTTCCTTTGATTATATCAATTATGGTGTACATTTCTACAGGACGAGGCAGAAAACACGATTTTTTTGAAAGTCGTTTATTGACTTCTCGCAATTTTAATATAAGTACCCTATCGTTTGTCATGATGAAACTTCCACCATGTATCTAATGTAACCGATTATAAATAAAGAATTTTGAGCTCAATAGTACCTATATAATATTTGTATATAATAGTTGCATTGTTTATTTTGTAAGAGTATATTATTGTATATTACCTGTACTGTTGATAGTTTCAACTACTTTTAAGAACCAAATATCAATGACAATTCGGATTCGGTGAGTTTTTTCGAATTTCGATAATCTCGTTACTTGGCTATGCTGCAATGATGATGTTCATAAACACATGCGCTTGCAGCTGCGTCAACACTTTGAATAATTGTTTTCTTGTGAGAGTATCAAGATTGCATTTATTCAAAAATTGCATTCACTTCATAAGGCTTAAAGATCAACTATCAAAAGAAATCTACTAGTAATAAAAATTATTAATGTTTTTTGCCTAACTATGTAGACACTTTTGGGAACGTAATTTGAAAAGTTCATAGCTTTCATATCAACAGAAATAAATAAGTATTCTCCCATAATTTCGTTTAAATATAGGTATTTGAGAATTCGTCTTTTTGGAGTCACTCTGTAGCGTCACACAAAAAGAGTAGACGAAACTTGATTTTTATTCTCTGTGAAGAATCAAACTCAGATATCAACAATAAATCCACTATCCCATGATATCCCATTAATCAACTACCTTATTTTTTGCTCACTGTGTAGAAACGTTGTGAAATGTATTTAGAACAGTTCCTTAGGTTCATCTACACGATATGCCTAAAGAAATTCAACGAAAAGCCCACAATTGGGCGAGAAGTCAATAAACGAGTTTCAGAAAAATCGCGTTTTCTGCCTCGTCCTGTAGTAATGTACACCATAATTGATATAATAAAAAAAATTGATATTTTTCACATGATATTATACTCAAAAATCAAGAAAAATCCATTCGCATAAAATATTTTCCATAATTAGCGTTAGACAATCAACCCATTTTTGTAGCTCACGCTGTAGAGCAAGAAAAAAAGTTCAATGAAGAAAGTTTTGACCTGTAGAATGATATATCCAAAAATCAAAAAAATCTATCGAGCCCCAGGAATACATGTATCCAGTGCCATGTCCTTTGTTTAATTATTATGCATTAACAATTTATATTTCAAAAAACGTAGGATCTACAAACATGGTAAGATTTAAATGTTGCTTGAATTCTAACCCATCCTCTCTTCTTAATGGTGAATAGGAAGGTGACGAATTAATTAGATGTCTGTGTTTCAAGACATATATGTAATATTTTGAAACAATTTTGTTCAAGTCTCTTTTACGCAAAAGGCCATATTTACTTGACATCTGCTTGCAGCAGACTATCTTGGATTTTCGTAAACAAACCATTCGACTCTAACGCTTCCTGATGGACGAAATCTTCCATTAAATTCGTTAAATATATTAATTTTGGATGACATTTCAAAGCATTTAATTTTTCTCCAATTGTTTAACGCAAATGCTTACAAGAAATGTTTTACATAAGAATATCTTTGTGTGCTGGTTTACTATACAATAACTCAATGTAATTTTCCAACATAAACATCATCTGTCGAAAGCATGCCCGCCTATCATGGCCATCTACTGCAACAAACCATGTTAATATTATATTTTTCACATCAGAAGTGTTATGGATTACTTTAACAAAAAATACATATATACCACCTTTAGTGACCTAAAATTATGAAAGGGCGATAGACTGATCTAATACCCATATGAGTTTTAGCATTTGGTGTAGATAACTAAAGTTGCTAATATTTTTTATTTAACGAAACATGGTGGACTTGACAAGCCGTGAAATTAATTTAAAATGTCAGATCGGATTAATAATTTTTTTCCAAATTATGGTGTGAAATTTTCTTACCGAATACCACGCAAGCTTAAATTATTCCTGGAAATAATTTAAGCTCTTGTGATATTATAAGTGAATATTTATATAAATTTTCTAAACTTCAGTAGAGACGTGTTTTCCTTAATGTTTTGAATTGTTACGTTATTCGGGTTCGTAGCTATAGACAAAAACTGGATAATTTATGACTCGTTCATTTACAGCTTCAAAAACAACAATACATTCCAATAACCGATTTGTGTCCACCTAATGTTAGTTTGTTCTGATAAGAAACTAAAAAATACTCCTCACAAAATGTATTTACCTATTTTATTTCCTTGCGACAAGTCTCCACGTGTAGTTTGTTTTGGCTAGAACAGTCCAACGCGGAAACCAGAAATATCAAAATATACAGGGTATTGAATTCAAGAAAAGTTTTGATTATTCACATAGCATTCGTGAACAACGTCTCCAGTGAAAAATATTTCTTCTTGGTAAAGACGCTGCATTCTACATGGAAGAAGATGGCCCACCCTCCATAAATATTCATTATAATATGCTCATCATTTGCATTTCGAATAGTACACATAGTAATATCTTCTACGTTTCGTTTACAGGAATGACAGATAATCAAAACGGAATCATTCAGTACTACGGGCATAGCGGTAAACTTGTGATAATTTGAACAAGATGAATTCAATCAAATTAGAACTGTGGCAAAGCAATCATCATAATGTCAGTTTTATCACGTCCATTCTATGATTTCTGTGATCAGTCATCTTTGTTGTTAATAAGTTTTTTCTGATATATACATATCATTATCCGTGGTAAAGTTATGTGTGGTTTATTAACACGCCTTTATTATCTTCACTTGTATGTATGTATGAATCTATGTAACGCAAACTTTGAACGTGATTTTCACCCACTTTCAGATGTCCGAATAATTTGAAATAGTTGTGGTGACAATGCAATATTTTTGTTATAGAAAAAAACAAAATGGCGGCTCCAATATGGCGGACGAGATTTGTGATAATAGTCCGATTCGAAATCGGTACGTAAGGATTTTCGGGGTCAGAGTTTATGATTTTTTTTATCAACATTCAAAATTTAATGAAGGCAGCTCCAAAATGGCGGACGATATTTGTCATTATAGTCTGATTCGATTCAAAATTAGTGTGTGAGGGATTTCGGGTTCAGAGATTATGAATTTTTCATCAAAATTTATGAATTCAAGATGGCGGCCAAAGATGGTGGACGAGTTTTGTAATTGTCAATTTAATTATTCAAATGTAAAAAAAAGCGTGCTTCTCTTAAGCTCTTGAGCACTCAGTATTGTTAAATTAAATTAAAAAAATATGAAAATATAGATTGAAAGCACCCACGCTATTTGAGTAAATTGTCAATTATTTTTGACTTTTTTGTCCATGTTGGAAGTAAAGCGTGTTCTTTAGTTTTCTCAAACTATTATTTTCATAAATGAACTTAACCTCTTCCATCGCCTTGGTCACTTTGGTGATGGTGAACATTGATATTGCCAGATTACCTAAACGAAAACGAAAATGTAACAAATACCAAAGATCTTTGGAGAAATTCCTGAATACTGAGGTATGTATTTGGCTGTAGACAATAGTTGATTATTGAAATGTTTATTATTTTGTACTAACCATTTGGATGTATTCTTTAAAATAGAACATAATGTAAAGTACAAATGAAACATAAAATAAAACTTAGTATAATCTAAAAGATGTGTAGTGCCTTCCTGCTCATAAAAGAGAACATAGGCATCTCCGCTCATGAGGGATTAGGATGAAATTGGGGTTACACATGAATCATTATATTCATGCCACGTGCTCGCATACGGATGTCTACAGTAGGCTGTGTAGTGTTCGCTGTAGGTAGTTCCTCTATGATAAGACAATGCATACAGATTATAGCGATAAGAGGCAACGTTGTCTGCTGCATAATTACTCATGTCCAATCCCTCTAAAGAAAAATCGATGGCAACATTCAATTTTCTCTGGAATCTTCCTGTCGAATAAAATCGTTTTAAATGGATTACTAACATTTTCGGGAACTTATGAATTGTTATGGATTTCGTGCACTTCCTTCTCTCCTTGCACTTCGTGCATGTCGGTTTCTCGTCACCATCCAGTTTCTTTCCTTTTGAATATATCCAAGCATTGTGATAGTCTGAATTGCCCTGTTCTTCAAAGTATTGGGAGGAAAATATCCCAGAACGGATCGAAAGTAACTGAACAGTGACCACAATAAGTACATTTCAATGTAGATTTTAACTGGCCAACGAAGTTATCTACAATTTTAGAATTATCCGACCTTAAGTATCTTGACCATGATTCTAGAGCCTTCTCACTGTCACTTAATTTCTCATCTATCTCTGTCATTATGCGTTTCGGCTTATCCGTTACTCTATTAACATCTAAATGTAGACCTTCTAACAAGAATCGTAAGAACTCCTGTGCATCTTCCTGGGCATAATCGATGAAACGAGGAGCGAATTTTTGGATCTGAATTATCAAGGAAGACTATATTCACAACTTCATCTGACGAATCTTCTGACCAAAGTTCCTTGATCACCTTGGCAAATGCTTTTATTAAAGCTACCTCTCTATATATGCCAGTGTTTATATCCCTTGTGAAGGCGTCTTTTTTCAAATACCCCAATAACCATCTTGTGTTCGATAAACACTGGATAACACTATTCATGAAGCATGTGTTACCAATAGTTTCCAACCCATTAAGACCGAGAGTTTTGACAATACTATGTTGAAGCTGTTTGTGCTGCGTTTTCCATTGCTATCGTCTTCGGAGTAGTTTCTGATACGGTGATTGTCACTGTCACTTAATCGCTGTAATAAGGAAGTCGACTTGAGACTGTTGGATATTGAGTTGAAAGGAGATAAGATCTTCTGAGTTTTGGAGATTTGGTGTTTCTGAAATTGGAGCGATAAATGAAGTGGGAAGAAGAAGATGACAAAACAAAACGAAATGAAAGAATACATTTTTGTCGAAAAACAAATATTTTGGGAGATAATGAATTTTAAAGTTTTAATTTTTTTTTGATAATCACTGATCAGTGAGGCAGTCACGCTGTGCCCTGGAGAATCAAACCAGTGTCTCCCAACCAAATGTGACTAAAAGCGATTTCATAGAATTTTTTAAACTATATCATCCGATGATCAGATAATTTTCACTATTTTAATAACATTAATCTATTGTCATCGGAACTGAACCAACAAGGTTAGAAAAAATACCAGTATATTCTGTAACAAGGTCAAAATGAAAATATTCGATATGCGAGTGCTTTTGGACATGGTTCTCGTACCAAAAAATGCTCGAATAAGGAGGGGTGCTTTCATAATCCTGGCTGTATAATTCCCAAATACTCAGCAAAACAAACTCAACAATGGTAAGTTATTTTATTCTAATCAGTCATTCAGTTGATTAAGAGAATATTTGGATTTATTGATTCCTGACTAGTAATGTATTGAAACAAGGACAATTTAAGTTTTATTTCTGTTAGGTATTAGCGAAATATGTCGTCATTTTTTAAACAAAGAAATGGCATTCTTCAACATGGAACAATTGTTCGTTGGTTTGTTATTTTCATTAGGTCCAGTTGAATCAATATATTATGAACTAATAAATATCTATACCTGAGAAAGATCTGTGACATGGTTTAAGTATTCGTAGTGAAAACAAAACAAATTAATGACCTGTCTGTACCATTACGTGAATTTATCGTGGACAGCCATTGCTTTCTCATGTTTTGAAAAATTATGCAAATTGCGATCCAAAAGCAATTTATTGCAATTGTAGATACAATCAAGGAAAATACGATCAGATATCCAGCGGCTTTTGATAACGATCCCTGCTTACCGTTATGGGCATTTTCAAATCAGCCTAAAGTTGATTTAAATTTCATTTGGAGTAATAGTGTAGCCTGGGGAATTGAAATGAACAAAGAACTAATCACCTATTTCATCTGTCGGAGAAGTTTCCAACATGCGTACATAGGATAATTTAAAAATATGACGTGAACTTGTTCTTATTTTACGAATTCCGATAAAAATGTAGGTAACTGATATTCTTTCTTTTGGTATTAATTTTTTTTTAAAGTCATCAAGGGGTTAACTTCATAAACTAAGTCGAGTCGTTGCCAGAATATTTCATGGAATTGGTTGTAACACACTTTCATTCACATCAAACGATATACGACAAATGAGCAGTGTTTGTTAGATTGTCGAGTAATGTTACTAAGAAAGCGTGAAAAGGTCACAAGGATTTTTATCATCATTTCGACTTTGATTTCAAAATTTTTAAAATTCTGAAAAAAAGAAGTGTAAGATGTAAAACATATAAAATAAAAAAGTAAAATTTCAGAAATATTGTACTTTTGCAAAATACGACAAAGTTAACTCAGTCCAGTATATTTGGAGAACTATTTGCTATGTTAGGTGGTATATGGACTGTTCTTCGAATGACAATTCTTCTAATGACAATTCTTCGAAGGACAGTTCTTCGAATACACAGTTAATCGAATGGACAATTCTTCGAATAGACAATGATTCGATTGGACAATTCTTCGAATAGACAATTCCTCGTAATAAGTTTTTATTTTATATAATACAGGTTGTTGGAGTTTTATCAGGATAGATCCACTTCATATTACATATATTTTAAGAAATGTATGTGTTCAATTTCCAAGCACTGAAATGTCTACGTAAGGTTAGTTCTTTCTGGTTAGATCAGACTAATGGGTTATTTTTTGAAAAATTTGTGTTGAAATGTCTACATAAATTAAAACAACTTATTTCGAAGAATTGTCCTTTCGAAAAATGTCCATTCGAATAACTGTCGATTTGAATAACTGTTGATTCGAATAACTGTCGATCGAAGAATTGTCATTCGAAGAACTGTCCTAGAACCATGTCAGGTAGTGTACAATATATTGTGTTGCTGATATTCAAATTTAAATTTATAGAAAGAATAATCGTATAACATGTGCAGAAGAACTGAAGTTGAAGTTAAACCAAAATATTTGAATATAAATATGGCTTCATGTGATCGCGATATCTCAAATTGACGAAACTGTAACTGTTATTGATTTGATGTTATATGGCATGTACTGCCAATCGTTTTCGAAATATTGTTATTTTACTTTTATATTTAATTGCAGATATGTGGACAATCGACGGCCTCTTTTATGCTTGGTGATGAATGTAACGGTGACTGGGAATGCAGAGAGGAAATCATTGGATCTATATGTCACAGAGGACGATGTGCATGCCAACCTTTTTATGCCAGAGTCAACCAAACAACATGTTTACAATGTAAGCAATACTTCCCTTTTGTTTTTTGTTTAAACTATCAGTAGTGCTCCTTGACATGGAATTTTGGGTATTTTAAACCTCCCACAATGTAACTAATCTTTTTTACTATCTCAAATAAGCGATATATCATGTATACCTTTCTTTCAATGGTTCATACGGAAATCTTAAGTAATCGTTTGTAAGTATCATAATACACTGAAGACAAAAGGGCGACGTACATTTGTCTGGGAAGCAGTCAGATCTTGTTTTCCAAGTTCTGAAATATAACATAGCTGAAGCAGTGAAAATTTGCACGCAAATGATGCGCATTAGTCGTACGATCGACTATATTCCGTAATATATCCCGTGATGAGGCACATATCATTAAACGTACACGCAAGAAGTGGGAATTTTACAGTTTCAACTATGTTTGTCGAACTGTACATAGTAGAAAAAAAGGAGAACATTCTACATGAAAATTGAAAAATGGAAAATGTGATTTATTTTTAATATCTAACAGAAAACAAGTACTTCCCCGGCACAAGCCACGCTGGACATTGAACTACATCTGATAGATATTGTGAAAAGACACTAACTGAAAAGAAAAGAAAAAACCTGAAAGTGAAAATTTGCCTTTTCATTCAGATAGTTGAATTTTTTAATTTTCTCTAGTTTTTATTGAAAAAATCAATAAATGAATTAGATAGGGAGAATGTTATTGAAAAATATCACTCACAGAAATCGTTCATTTCATTGAAGCAAGGTTCGCTTCTCTCGCATTCAATCACCAATACATTTTGGTCGACGAAAATCTATTTCGCTTTGCCAAGCTCTTCAGGGGGATTGATAGGATTTGAAAAAACAGTTTTCAGAAGCAGTTATATACATCAGGGATGGATATGAGGGTAATATTTCTTCTGCTTTGCTGATTTGATATGAATACGATCGTTGGACTTACTTTTTACAAGACAAGACTAAAAAGTAGGAAATAAAAAATGATAATATTAAAAATAAAATTAAAAACCACGCATATAATTCAAATGCACTAAAAAGGGATAAATAATTTTTTTTCATGATTATTTAAAAATGAAGGGTATGAGTAAAAGCGTGGAGCGCTTAATCATCATTGCGAAATGTATTTTCCTGGCGCTCCACGCTTTTATTCATACCTTTAATTTTTGCATAATCATGAAAAAAAAAATTTTTGTACAACTGTCAAAAAAACTTGACATTTCTGCATCTCTATTGATGCGTAAATGTTTCCTATTTTTCTTTACTTTTTGAAGGATTCATTTTTAAAACAGAGTCAATTATTAATTGATTATTCATAACAATTTCATTTATTACAATAATAATTAAGTTTGAACAATTATTACTTCCAACATAAATTCCCGAAGATGTTCCATGTTGCTGCTGATTAGAAACGTTAGATATTTCTTGAACAGTTGATTCCACAATTTTATCAGATATTTTAATTTGTTTGGATGAATATGGATAATTCAATATTTTGTTAGAAATCTCAATTCTGTTATTCAAACTATCTTCTATATATGCTTCTGCTACGGAGGCAGATTTCAAGCCATTGTGACGTTTTATGGATGTAATGTTGCTTCCCGCATTGATCAGTAGTTACAGAACTTCTCCTGAAACAGTGACCTGTGTAGCTCTTATACATGTCTTTTCCAAGCCATTTTGCAATCATGCTGGGAATTGCTTTTGTTCCATTTATCCCCACATGTTGGTTAATACATTTTACTCTCGAATATTTCAAAAATAATCTGTTACTTTTTGTGTGAGCCGGCCGTAGTGCTCTACTACAATATTCAAAGAATCCCTAGTCACGCAGGAAAAATAAGTAAAATCGATGAAGAGTGGCGATCGTCAACCTGTAACCAGCAAGCCCTAGTTAACAATGCATATGTCGCTCTCCTTCAACGACAAAACAAAGGTGCCTTCGTAGACGGTCACATCAACAACAATATTTGGGCCATGCTGCTAGATACAGGTGCGACTAGGAATATTCTTGGAACTGCCTTCGCTAAAACACCTGCAAGAATTGAACCGTCGACTTGGAAGCTAAGCATAGCAACAGGAGACCTGGCCACTGTGTATTGTGAACTATCAATTGAGATGATTTTGGACAGCACTGGACTGAAACATCGGACATTGATAGATAACATCGAGGACGATGCAATCATTGCCATAGACATAATAAATTCTCGACAATTGGGGTTGAATTTCTACGTGGGAACGGAGAAGACCTGGTGCTTCATGGAAAGAGTGAAGAGATTTTCCGGGTACTGTTGGCTGAATATGTGGGCGTTTCTGAGAGGGCTGAAACCACCCTGGAGGATCACCTGGACAGGGGTGCAGGTGACGGAAAAGTGATGATGTTCTGGACGGTACTTCACGATGAGAAAACTGGACGAAGAATTGCATTAGGGAACACGTTTTTGCGTAGTCTATCGTCAATTGAACAACCTGATGAAGGGAGACAGTTAGCCCCTTCCGAGAATAGATGACACCCTACACACGTTAGCTGATCTTACGATATTCCCGAATTTACACTTGAAAAGCGGATATTGGCAGGTACAACTACCTCCAGAAGATCGAAAAAATGTAGCTTTCCCCATAGGCTCAGGGTTGTGACAGTTCACAGTTATGCCATTCAGGCTTTGCAATGCTGCAACCACTTCTGAAAGATTGATGGAGGTGGTTCTGAAAGGATTTATAGTGTGTCAGTAGTCTCCAAGCTCTCCATATATCAAATACAGTGCACAACAATCATATTTCTCCAATTTTAACTTTTAACCAGCTCCTCACATAAACTTATCAAATTGAATAAACTGTGCACATAAACTTTTTAAAAGAGTAACTTTCAATAGTCTTCAATTAGCAATATTTGGAGTAATTAATGATATAAACAATAACACTGTAAATTTTACAAGTATAGATGTCACTTATGTTCAACTTCTTGAATCAATTTCAAACGAATCAGTTCAGCTCATAGCTAGAAACGCTGTGGCTAGAATTGCGGTAACGATACGGTAACGATACTACTGCTACTACTACTACTACTAATAAAATCATGGATTATTAAAATATTAGCAGGTGAGCTATTTGACGCAGGATTAGGTAAGATAAGTATTGGAAACTTGATTAAAGATTACAAAAAGTGTTCCAATTTTCTTTTTCCTTGAGTTGCTGAATAATAAAACCATATTTGAGTTGAATTTCTCACATTTATTTTGAAAAGTCTATCACAATCACAAATCACAACTTTTGAAAATATTCTTGATAACCATTTTCCTGGAACTCTACCTAAGATTGAGAGATTTTCATATTTGAGCACCGGTTGAGCTGAGAAGCTGAAAAGAGAAAGAAATGGTAAGAATTAAAAAAAGAGAGAAAGTCAGTATCTAGCATGGGCAGTCTGAAAAACTATATAATTTGACTACTACAATTTATTTACTATCTACTACAATTATCAACTACAATCGAACTACTAATCTAACAACTACAACAACTACTATTACTACAATATCTATTTTTCTCAACATCAAAATATAAAATATTATAACAATATATATACTTTTTGGAATTCTTTGTCGACTACTAACTTTTGGGGTATGAAACCAATAAATCTGATTTTTAAGTCTTGGATTTATGAAATCTGCTTATATGAGGAGTATAACACTTATTTATTGTGTTCGTAATATCCATTAAATTTTTTAATTGTCCACCATCAGATGTACGTAAAGCAAGTCATGCTTTGAATTGAATCTTCAGTGCATTGAATCTTCAGTGGCATTGAGATATGTTGAATTCCTCATTTCCCATCAGGTATATTATTTACTCATTGCACACTGGAGCAATTGAAAATGTCGCTTTAAGCCTTCGGGCATTGGTATTTCATTATTTGCCTATCTAATTAGTCTACATAGATAAATGAAGAATGACGAGGAGGAAATAATTATGAAGTTTCATGTCTTTCACGAAAGCCAGAACGTGAGAATCGGCAAAATCAACGTTGGGATGACACTGAATACAAGACCGTAGACATTTTCCCATAACGGAATAAGTAGAATTTGTATATAATCGTTTCTTACACAATTAAAAATGATAATGACTAGAAAAAGAATGGATGTAGTCAGTAGCACGTTATGACAAACTCATATTTGATTGGCATATTATGTTTTTGTAGTTCAGCAAACGGCAACGTTTCTTAGTAGCGGAAGATATCAGTTCTCACGACAAACTCATCCATAACAAAATTATTTTGAATGCGATGCTTTTTGAGACATACTGTAATATATTTGCTTCCGACAAAAAATTCTTGACCCTTACCACAACTAACATTTGAAGAAGTGGTTCCAATTTTTCAAGTGATACCAAGCCTCTGGTTAATCAGATTATAACAAAAATTTCTCTGGAACAAGAATTAACTGTATATCTAGTAAATATGTTTTTAACTGAAAATCTGATAATATCGATATCAGAATACCATTTTCTCCACGATCATCTCAGAATTTGCCAATAGTGAAATTAAATTTGATAACAGCATGATGGTAATATCCGAATGCGTTCCTATTCACAATCTCTAACAATATAATAAAGTTAGCCTCAACTGTCATCATAGTGACAAGATGAGAATTAAAGTTATAAATCCATTTAATGATATTCCAAATTTTTTATCGTAATGTTTTATATCTGACAGATACTTGTGAAGTGTGCCTGAAGGAGAATACTACCTTCAAGTAATTTTTTAATTATAAATGTAGGTACAAGGTAGCGCAATAAAAATACACTCAACTTTGAGAGAAACAAGATGTCCTGCACTACCAGGACGACGCTTATTGCCATAATCCTATACAATAGGAATAATTGGGTCGAAAATCCATCAGAAAACAACTACTTTCCTGGCTAATACCACGACGAACGTTGAATTACATCTAATGAATTTCCGTACAGAGACCTACAAGGATGTCTCCGCAATTGCTAGTTGCATGGAAATGTTCATTGAAACATTTGGACCACCTATAGATCGATTTCTGGGTTCTTGCCCTCATCAGTATAGGGTAGGTCTCTGCAGACAATAACTAATGTCTGCAACAAACGATTCAACAAAATCTCCATGTAAAGGCAGAAGCTGAGATTGTAAATTAGCACTAATTCACATTTGCAACTGTAAATTGGTACTAATATACAGTTGCGTAATTTAGTGGTCGCAACTGTAAATTAGCACTAATTCACAGTTGCAACTGTAAATTGGGACTAATATATAGTTACAACTGTAAATTAGTCTAGTAAATTAGCACTAATTCACAGTTGCAACTGTAAATTATATGAAAAAAAAGATACCTTCTAGAATTGCAGTTCCAAGCCGTCCTAGGAGTGAAATAAATTTCGACTTCGTTTATTAACCTAATGTTTGTATATTCTATATATACTTCATACTCTCCATTGGCATAAAATTTGCGAAATGTTTAAAAACATTTAGTTTAAAATTTTTAATTAATTATAGTCTGGCCAGGAACTTTTAAGGCAAAACACTCTCGATATATTTTTTAACATTCTTAATTTGATATAAAATTATTTTTATCCATTAAACATATGGGTGAAGTTCATCTCTAATTCAGATTCTTTACTACACTGATAAAAAGGATATTTTGCATCAATGCATAATTGCATTGATTCAAGTCGATTGTATTCTTGAATAGGTCCAACCAAATATTAGTTTGATTTTTTGACAGAATCCTCTTGACCACTTGAAAGGAAACTGTTTCGAGACATATGAACACTGAATAATGAGAGTTGTTTGGTGCAAGAATATTTCAACTTTGATAATGAACACTATTGCGAATAGTTTCTTTGTTCGATGGTGTGAGTTGGTTGGGGCAAGAATATTTCAACTTCAATAACGAACAATATTCTTCTTCATAATGCAATACATTTTTGATTCAAGATTATCTGCATTTGGAGGCTCAGTACAAATGTGCACTTGGTTATAAAAATATGCCATGGAAGCCATGTTCATATGGTACAGTTCAACAAACAGAGAAAACTGCGAACAATTGAGGTATAATGGTTATATGTGAGAATAGTTTTGTAATATTTTAATTTCAGAAACTATATAATCAACGTAGGTACCTCTTCGGTGACGCATAGAAATGCGATCGGATATAGAAACGACAGCGTCATTCGCCATTATGGTCCATAAATCACCCAAATTCAAATCGTGCAGAAATAATTGAACCTCCATATTGCACTTCTGTAGCAGCACATTTACACATAACCATTGTGTCAAATACAAAACTAACAACTTGAATTATGATTCAAACACAACCCCCAAAACGTAACGCGGGCAAAAGCAAACAGGATAGAGGTCCCAGTCGGCAGTCGCAGTGCGCGCTTTCGCGTGGGTTCTTGAGTCAAAAGGAGCATTTTTCACAAGAAGGAGGGTAAAGAGTTGGAATGTATTCATGCAAACAAATTCATTTCAAGATAATTTATGTAAAGAAGCAAATAGTTCAATAAGTTTGAAATAAGAGTATATTCATCAATTAGAAGTAATTATTCTTTTCAGAAGATGATTCTGTTCAAGAGGATATATATTTGATTGAAGACATCCTTTTCATCAGTGTATATCTCACCGGGCTAGTTCGGCACTGGTTAAACCAAGTGTTTTATTAGCTTGATCAAGATTCATCATCTCTGTGGTTCCTACTTATATAGCCTTCAAATGTATTTGAATAATAGGTTTCTCACGTTAGTTTATTTACAATTTTTTTCAAATATTTTTTCAGCCACTCTTCTTGGATACGACTGCATGGTACCGGAACAATGCTCGCTGAAGGTGGCCAACAGTAGCTGTCTGGACGGTGCATGTCGCTGCGTTGATGGTTTCCTGCAGTTCCGGAAGCACACTTGCCTTGGACGTGAGTGTTTTGTTAAATTAGCCATTCATTCATCATTAGTTCTTCGTTGAAAAAACGATACTTCAGCCAGAAGTTGATGGGCGTTTTGAATCCGAAAAGAATAAAAAAACGTTTAAGCCCTGATGATTCGATTATAATTATAATTATAAGCTGTTTAAGATTGTGTACTTAAATGAAAACGAAGAGATTTATACCGGTTATATTTCTCAAATGATGCCAGAAGTGATATAGGTATGATTGCTGAAATAAATATTAGAAAATTATTATAAAGCTAGGTCGGGAAAATTATCTACTCCACTATTTTGAAATAATTGAAGAAGAAAATTAGATGAAATAGGACATTTCATGGTATTGCTAGTTCAAACCAAAAAGCACTATGCCCTCAAAATAATTTTTTCTACGAAAGTGTTGATAGTGCGTGAAGTGACACTTTTTCGATATTTCGATATTTTCAACGGTTGGCGAGTTACAGGCGAAATGGAGTTTTTTGACCAAAGGGGTGGTTTTTTAGTGGTGAAGACATGTTCACAATTTTATCATTATTATTGTTATTAAGGTTCATGATTATTTCAAATTGTGAACACTATTTTTTGTAAATTATTAGTACAGAAAGATTAGTCTAAAGAAGTTTCTGAATTTCTGCAGATAACTTAAATAAAATTTTCAAATCTGGAGAACTAACTGGCCATGGTTTGAATAAGTTCGATCTAACCCGGCTGAAAGAGTTAAAACGCGCCACATGGTGTTGAAAATTCACCATTTCTAATCCACCGATATCTGCAGCTTTGATTTTTCGAAAAAAATCATGGTGGTACCCTAGTCAAGTTTTCTTCTATACATATGGAACCCAAAATAGAATCTTTCACTATTCCATACAAAATAATTATTTTTATATAATACCTGAAAACTATGTATAGGTTTACATCTGATCGCTTACACAGATTCTGTCAGATATCCTAAGCATTTAGAAAAATATGCACTCATCACTAAAACACATGCTTTTCTCATGCTGGATTTTCTATTATACTGTGAGATATTCATATACAGGCTGTAATCTAACCTCTTGCACTCCCGTGAAGGACGGGTGGGTGTATAATGCCATTTTATAACGAACGGTAGTTGTGAAAAATTCTAAAAAAAAATTGTGGACATTTTAAATTTTGTTCTTGGAAACCGCTATTCGAAATTACACAGCTTCTTCCGTTCGGCAGTTCCAGTATTATTGTGGCTCTGCTCCGGTCAGATGACGTTCGGCGGACAGAGCTGGTTCCCAAAACGTCTACGAATTTTCCAACACAATGCAAAATTTCCACAATTTTTTTTCGAATTTTTTACACCTGCCACTCGTTATAAAATTGTTGTTAAAATTGTTTTTTCCGTTAACCAGCTGTCGTCCCCTTACGAACGGCCGCCCTCAGAAGTCGAAACTTGTGCGAGCCAAGGAAAAATTAACGAGGTATTACCTTTTAACGTGCGATTCCTAGCACTTTCTCGGGCCATCAGATAAAAATCTGAAGTCGCTGAGGATTCGAACCTAACCGACCAGCAGTCAATGGTTTTGAACGCTTCAGTCTCAACCACTGAGCTACTTGACCCTCATCATACACCCGACCTTCACGGGAGTAGAAGAAGTTAGATTACTGTATATAAATATCACAATGCCTATATGGATTTTATCGATTAAGGTCTCAAAATATTTTGAGCATGCTTTAGCTTGAGAAATGATTGAATGTACAATAGTTAAATATTTCAAAACAATTGTGCATTAAACTATTTGCCGAAAACCAAAAAAAATTGAGAGTTTAATCAATTCAAATTCATAGGTCGGTTGGTAATCTCCATCCTAATTTTCATAAATGAATGAAAAAATAGGAAGCAAAAATTTCCAGTTCTTCCATGTTTTGCATTTCAATATAGATAGGAGTTTCTAACCTACACAAAAAACTTCTATGCTAGCATTTGAAAGAAATGAGTTTACTGATGTTGAAAAAGAAAGAAAACAAAAAATTAGGAAAATAGTTAAGTCTGCATACATCATAGTGTGAAAACTTTGATATCGATTTATTTTTACTCACATGCTATTGTTTCATCTTCCATAGCACATTTTTATTTTTTTAAATCTCAATTATATCAGCAGTTTATGAGTTGGAAGTATGATTGGAAAGGTAATTTTGTACCGAATCGTAATTAAAAAATATTACTTTCCTTTTGAACTAAAAACAAAAATTGGATGTGCTTCCGGTCAAGCCGAAAGTGTCATATTTGGTCTATTAATTACTAAATTGTACATAGATGTACCAAATTGAAACATCCATACAAAATAACAATGAAGATACAAGAGGTAAATTGGTTCCGGGTCACCCGGTATATCAAAAATGAACTTTTCCTTTGGTTATATAGTTAGATTATTATCTCTCATCTTAACACAACTGATTATTTATTGAAAATTCTTATTGGAAGCCCTCTACTCGAAGTAAATAATGTATTCAATTCAGTTACCGAATTACTGTGATTTTATATCGGTCCATTCTATACACAATTCGAAGTTAGCACATATATTTTATTCAAACTGCTTCAAAATCTGCCTTCATGCGTAAGGTCAAAATGCATGTATACTTTGTGGCTTTTAATAGCCCCCCCCCCCTGTTAACTTTTATAATTTGTAATTCTGAATAATAAATTGTAATTCAGAAAGCGCTAAATGAAATACAGATTGGTGAAATGGAATTCAGAAACTTTAACTTGTAATTCAGATCAGTAAGATACATTTCAGAATGTGTAATTTGTAATTCCGATTTCACTAATCTGAAATTTAAGTTGCACTTTCTGAAATACAATTTATTATTCTGAATTACATGTTACGGTTTCTGAAATTCAATTAACAAATCTGAATTTCATATTATACTTTCTGAATTATAAGTTTCACTTTCTGAATAACATGTGAAAAAGGTGTAGCTGAATTAAACGCGAGATATTATTTTTGCGAAAACTCACTAAATGCTGTTAGTGAGTTTTTGCATTCTTGTACCGTTGAACACGTATAAAACATTTTTACGAAAAGTCATTAAATTACCTAAAGATTTTTCGTATAACACTTTTTAATTTTTATTTTGTTGGTGACTTTTAGCATAATACAGATAACCCATAATAATAGTTTCATGCAGTTAGTGACTTTTAGAACTGAAATATATACTAAAATTATAATGTAAGATGCAGTTAAATTTTTTTATGGACTTTTCACAGTAATATGACGATATACAGAATACAGAATGAAATAACAGAAAAGATAGAATGAATAATAAGGTCCTGCTGTATTCCCTTTTCGTTACACAAAGATTTCTTCAAAAATCGGATAGTACAAATTTCACATATTCACATATTCTGCATTACTTGGCTTGAATTTCAGTATTTTACTGTTTTATACTCATTATAGATCAAATGGAAATGAATAATTAATAATCCAGCCTTTCGCAAATATCCTATACTATGGGAGTTTTGTCGGCAAACATAAAGCAGAAAATAATTCAACAGCCCTTCATGATTCCCGAATGACATCTGCCAAACACCTGGCGAAAGCTTCTACAAGAACAGACGTTTCAATCAACTAGCAAATGTTAATCAAAACAGATTACCACAGTAATTTCACGGCTCTGCCGAGAATCACTGCAGATCTGGTCAGAACGAAAAGACGTAATTCTGAAATTGAATTCCATTTGCTGTTGTCGAAAATTCTGGTACCTACTGAATAAGTAGGCACAGAGCCACCTATAGGAACCACAGAAATCATTCCATCTGTGGGCCCGAATTTCAATCAGAAGCGAAAGAATGTTTCAGCATGCGTGAAATAAATAAACATTTCAGCATGTGGAATTGGGAAACTTGATAAAAGGTCCTAATTCTATCAAATGAAGCTGGATTATTTTTTTTTTTCGTTGGTGTATAGGCATCGACTGATGCTATGGTCATCAGCCACGTGTTCTGGATAGGCCTTGTTACTAACTCCATACGCCACCTTAGGAGCAGCACTGTTAATTATTAACGCAACAGTAAATCCTGGATGATTATCTCCAGCCGGCAATAAGATTCAATCACTCAGATTTACATCTGAAACTGAAAAAATCTTGCCCTGCCTGGAGATCGAACCAGCGACCTTTCGATCACGAAGCCCCGGCACTACCATTGCGCCAATCCCCGCCCCGAAAATGGATTATTATTAATTATATTATTTCACATGCTGAAATAGTTATTATAAACTGCAGTCTGTATATTATAATTATAGAAGTATATTTTGTAATGAAATTACATATCCTGACATTCGAAAAATTTTTCGTTATGAAGGTACACTTTTGTATTTTTCAGTTCTAGTCTTGAATGTTTCTGAGATTGTATATTATTAAAAATCAATCATCAAGTGTTTGTATTTTTGCTAATATAAAGTTAGGTTAAGTTTGAACGTGAGTGGGCCCACATCAGCCCCTCCATCACTGCGACCCATGCTGATATAAACAGACATAATGAAATATTTCGAAAGAAAGAAATTTCTGTGAAGACTCCAATAGTAATTTGGAATCTATATACTATAATAGTGTATAGCAGAATTTCAGATATACTTGAGTAGAAAACGTTTTTGTTTGGAATTTCTCTGAAAATTGTATTTTTTCTAAAAACCTATACATGAAGTTACATCGCATTAAACAAATAATTCGTTTCGTATAAAAGGGATGTTGAAAAATCGATTTCTGATTGGGTTTTCGACACATATAGACAGTCAGATAGTGACAGATTTAGAAGCCCCATTATCGCATACAAGCCTCGAATAAGATTGAAAAGAATATCGATTTGGAGTAAAAATGAAGATGAATTCACGAGTGGCTCCTGGGGATAACATACCGAGAATTCGATTTCTCAGAACAGTGTTTATTTGTTTCCCTCTTGTTCCTGACTACGATACGAAACTACAGAGGGTTATTCATTAGGTTGTTTTAAGAAAAAAAAATTATGAACATATGTCTGAAGTTGCTTCGTTTCAGAGACACAGAGCGTTTAAAAAAAAATCTATGCTCTGTATCTCAGATACGATGCAACTTTGGACATATGTTCATATAGGAACTTTTTTTTCTAAAAACCGTAGTTAGGAAATACGAGGGAAACACATGAAAAAATCGATTTTTGATATGTTATTCCCAGTAGCCACTAGTAAATTTATCTTCATTTTACTCCAAATCGATATACTTTTCAACCCTATTTGAAGCATGTATGCGAAAATGGGGCACCTAAATCTGTCACTATCTGACGGTCTATTAGTAAACTATTGATTATCAGATCGCGTAAGTGGATCTAGAGGCATATGTTATCGCGACTTTCTCGGCATTGTCTGAGACTCATTGTGGTAGCCGAGTGCTTAAGACCGTTGTGTTCAAGCCATTAATTCTGCTGGACATGTAGGTTCAAATCCTAGCGACTACAGTTTTTTGTCTGATGGCCCGATAAAGTGCTAGGAATCGCACGTTAAAAGGTAAGACCTCGTTAATCCTTGGCTCGCACAAGTTTCGACTTCTTTCGTAGGGGAACAGCTGGTTAATGAAAAAAACAATTTTAACATAAACAAAAACAATATTATTTCTTTTGGAATCTTTTTGACGGAACTCCACAACGTTGAACAGGAGGATATATAGAGTTCATTTTTTTGTCTTCCTGTCAGCAACGGACCGTTTTTCTTGCGAAGCCTATCATGTTGAAAGGTCAATTGAAACGACAAAATCTCGTCAGAAATACCGCGTTTCCCCATAACCAAACCTAGAATTGACATTTTTCTGTGGTTTTATTTTGCACCCGACTCAACTGTAGCTCACTCACCCTAGCAACCTCACTATTAGTATATAATTAACTTTTTTCTCGATGTTAGAGGGAAAATGAGAACAAATTTTAAAATTCTTCATTCTGGACACTCGTAGTTAGGCGTTACACTCACATAATTTAAAACGGTCGAGGTATTCAAAATATATCATTCCTATATTGCGGTATTCCATTTCCACAATATTATATCAGAAGAAAACAATAATTACGGTCTACAACTTCGTTATCTTCATCGAAAGCTGAATTGAGTTATAAATAATTTTTCCTTCATCTTGATACAAGTACGCTTACTTGAAGGCTGAGTGAACACAGAAACTAGGGAGCAGACAAGCAAGTAAGTAAACACTGAAATCACGTAGTAAAATTAACGATCGCATCACCTCTTTGTGAGGAAGTAGTGTTATTACGGCAAACTTAGAAAAAGGTGAATAGAAAAGAGCATTATGCATGTCTAGTATCGTGTACAATCTTGACCACTCATTTAGCAACAATTGTTGAGAAGTCAGTAGATATCAGATTTCAACAAGTGACTTCATATAACTTCCTCAAGCGTTTGGAATACCAGTCACTTTCATTTTGGATGGGAAATTTTATTCTTGTTTATTATTCAGACTTCATTACAAAATGGTACTTCTTCGCTTTTGTGTTCAAAATGGTGCGTCAACTGACAAAATTATTGAAGAAATGATACTAGAAAATACTATCAATAGTAAAAAATATACTTGAAATAGTAGTTTACCTAACAAGTGCGGAAAGTGATACTTTTCCGCACGCGATTGCAGAAATCGCGTATTAAATATATATTAAACTTTACAACCATACTTGGTAAGCTTTCTATTTTAACCTTGTGCGACGCAATATTTAAATGTCAGTATAATCCGCAAAAACTAAACAAATCTACTTTTCCGCACTATAGTGCGGAAAATATTTATAGTTGTGGCGCTACAAATTTCGATAGAAATTGTAATTATGAAGAACTTGAATTCATACTCAGAAATTGGACGATTAATATGAGGAAAAATGCCATAGCGTTTGAGAAGGCTACTTGTGAAACTACGTGGAATATACCAGAAAAACTATTAGAAGGAGTATAATATCAGATGGGTCCTTTTAAAGTGCTCCATTCAAACAATCGCGGAATGCACGCAATGTAGCACGAAGAAATTTCCAAACAGATCCCACTAAACGCAAAATAAGTCATAAAGTCCAACCGAAATTAATAAAATTATTAACTTCTGGAATGAAAATATAGGACTTCTAAGTAAATTTCATCATGCTACTTGCTTGGTTGAATATTTTAATTCCGACAGAAACAACAATGGATCTCCATTTGATAGAGTAAAAGTTAATCCAGTTTTCAGTTAAATCCGCCAAGGGAGTTAAAAGAACTGGGAATCCAATATGGTTAGTTCAAAATAGTGATAGAAACGCTCGCCCTATAAGGTTGTTATTTGAAAATTATTATCTAACCTATAGGCACAAATATGACCAATATACTATTTTCAAGACGAAATCGTAACTGGAAGACAGAAGGCGATAACTGGTGGAGTATGCATCTGGGTAGAAACATAATCAACAGTTGGACAAAATCTTAAGAGTTATTTCCGAGTTATTTTTCAGTTTTTAGTTGTGAAGTAGGTCTGATGACTATTCCTATGACAAAAAATAATTTGTTCGCAAGTACTAATAATAATAATAATAATAATAATAATAATAATAATAATAATAATAATAATAATAATAATAATAATAATAATAATAATAATAATAATAATAATAATAATAATAATAATAATAATAATAATAATAATAATAATAATAATAATAATAATAATAATAATAATAATAATAATAATAATAATAATAATAATAATACCCTGAATAGCCTGGTGTAGTCCTCCTCGACCATCAGAGTAAGACGATTTTCGTCATGGAGTTTTCGGCTCCTAGTGAAACGAACATCGTCCGAAAAGAGGAGGAGAAACGGACTAAATATCGAGACTTACTCTTTGAACTCCGCAGGCTCTACCCAAACCATTCTGTTAAAATGGTGGTTCTGATTATAGGGGTCCTTGGTGGAATGATGGACACACTGCTCTCAAACTTAAAAATCATACCGGCTTGCCGTAATATGGCAGAAATCTTAGCCGGACGAATGCAGAGGGCCGTCATCCTTGGTTCACTGCGTCTGCTCAGGGCACATGATTCTCGGACCCAGTAATCGCTTACCCCACGGACGTGGGGAGTGGTTATCTGGGTAAACGATCCAGCGCGCCCTCCGGATGTGTCGGAGCTCCGGAGACAGGGCCTGACTGGAATATCCTCTTAGGGAAAAAAAAATAATAATACATAAACCTTCGTAGAGTGTACCCAAAGGCATGCATAGCCTGTGCGGGTAGAGGAAAGCTATAATTCTTATTTGCCGTGGCGCTCCGAGCGACTTACTGATTTTTGGTGGCGTATTCACTTTTCAGCTGCAGGAAAACCCGGAAAACCTACAGCACCACCTCGGGTGGCTGGCGTGTACTCCAAGCTATCACAGACAACACACAATACACTTGCTTTCAACAAGGACTGTGGTCGTCTATCGATTCCAATATTAAGTAAATCCCTCTTACATGCATCGCCCGTCGGGCTCGAATCGACTACCGCTATACTGAAGTTTCGAACGGCCTGCGCCTTAGACCGCCCGCCAAGCTACCGGCCACCCAAGTATTTGTCAGTTTATCAAGTTTATAATTTTCATTACTGGAAGCTTTCTAAAGTTATTCCTGTCGTTATAAGTATTATTCATAAACAATATTCCTCCCTTCAGGTAAGCATTTGGAATCATTCTGCTAAATAAAACATTAACAGCAATATCTCGAACATCATTCGATTGGACAGAGTACACTGCTGATTTATCATCTATACGTCTCTGAGAAGTCTCCGGTCCATTTTGCAACAGTTTATCAAAATATCATTATACAAATTGGTCTTTCAATAATTGCGGATGCAATAAATAATTTTTTCTGCAACCGTCCGGGAAGTAGGTACTTCCTGGATGTCTGTGGATTCATCGAAGGATAGGAAAGTACTTACTTCCCGGACGATTTTTCTTTGAGAAAGTATCACTTCCTGGACTAGTCCGGGAAGTACGTACTTTCCGGGCTAGTCCGGGAAATGCCCAAATTTCAATATAAATATTTATATAAATAAGAATTAGATTGTTTCTGTTCGCATTTCGATATTCAATACAAATAAGAATTAAAATGTTCGAAATTTTCTTCTACAAAGAAATATAAAAAATAAAATGAGTGTGTCTTGATTTGTTATTCCACACGGTTACTGAAAAAATTGTGTACGCAACACGTCCGAAAACAGTTTTCCGGACTTGTTACGTAAATTACTATTGTTCGAAATGCAAAAAGTTTTTTTTACCAAATATACCTGGAACATTGATAAATAACTCAAAATTGTATTACATACAAAATAACGTGCTTTCGAAACCTGTGATAAAATGATTTCGTTAGTTATCAATGTCCTTCAGATAGCTCATACATTTGCATATTCTCTAAATAGGTATGCATGGAGTATACTTTTCACTGATATTTCATTTTCAGTTCTCGATTGCAGCGTTGTCATGTCATGCTATTCGCATTTTATTGAAGACTAGTGAAAATACACGAAAATTCGTTTAGTTTTGAATATAAAGCGCAAATACCGAAAAACAAGAACAAATATATAATTCATGTCGACGGGCGAAATGTCTTCAGATGAAAAGTAAATAAATAGTGTGAGTGCTAGACATCTGGTCGGCCACCTCCTGATCCGATCCAGCGTTCTCGTTCCTTTGTATCCAAGCCACCTTAGTTTGTACGTTCGAAAGAAGATAGGAGAAAGGAAATTTTGATCGTCTAATGATTTGATTTCAAGAGTGGTATGAGACCGAAAATCAAGATTTTGAAAGGAACTGGACCTCACTCGGTTTGGGTTTTATTTGCGTTGAATTCCATATTATTTGATCCCAATTCTAGAATTTTGCTCAACTTCATTATTAAACATTTCACATTACTTCATTTCAAGTTTCATGGGCTGATGTAGGAACTTTGGAAGAAAGAGCGGAAGTCGTGGTCGTAAGGTTTTATAAACAAATCATTGATAAGAAGTAGAAATAATATTGGTACCATAATGGATGCCACATGGTTACAGCGTTTTATTAGTAGTATCCGAAGAAACTCCAACAACCACCACATGAAGATATTTGTCTGAGAAAAAGCTAGGTAGCAAACTAAGATAGGCGTGGAGTCCCTGTTCCAAAATACCATCAAGTTTGACGATATCTTCTGTCAGAGTAGTAAGGCGTAGATGGGCCATATCAATTTCTTTATTGAAATTCTGACTCTGTTTTCAGGAAATTTATTTCAAAATTTGACAGTTTCTACTGTTTTTCAAAATTCGGACTCACTAACTCGGAATATTAAAAGTCCAAATTATCAACTTCTGAACTTATGAAGCAAAATTTTACAATGCCGACCAACTCGTAATTCTGTAATTCCTACTCACAAACAGAATTATTCCAACTTGGTATCTGGGAATTCTGACATAATTGTCATGATGATTTTATCATTCCGACAATTAATATGGATTTCATTTTCAGAAATCAACTGGTGATCTGCTTGCTTATGCCTCATTTACAGGGTGTTCCAAGTTATTGTATACTTATATAGAATATCTCACTTATTTCAAAGATAAAAAATAAATCAAAAACTGTTTTGATCGACATTCCAATACCCTTTTTATGACAACTAGAGCATTCGTTCTGCATGAGCACCGAATGAGCACATGAGATGTTCGGTTCAAGCTCAGGCTGCATCAGGCTGCGTAGTGTCTCCTGGCACATGAGCACCGCATAAGCACCGATCCGCAGTTAGTTGCGTACAAATATTCATACTCATCAATATCCATTGAATTCAAAATCTGTATAATACCCACAAACAGAACATCAAGCACACTTTCACCGTCCACACCGAGTACGAAAAAATCGACAAAAGTCGGATTGGCCCGAATATCGCACGCGCATTCTGTTCGTGCTCAATTCAGCGTTCACACTGTCCGAACATTCGCTCGTTCGGTGCTCATGCGGAACAAATGCTCTAGTGAATACGCACCTTAAAGAAAAAGAAAAATATGCACCTTCAAATTTCGTGGATTGCTACCGCCGCTGTTGGATATATACATTATAGAATTTGAAGAAGTTGTATTTGAAGAAACAAATAATAATGACTTTTTGTCCGTTGCTCTGTTTGCAGTACTGCGCAAACGGTAGTAGGTATTTATTAGACGAATTTTGAGTTGTGTTTATTTTAATTCAAAAATGCGAATTCAGTTGTGTCATTCATCTTGTTCTACAACAATGCCTTTTACGTTTAGTTCATTCTTCACTAGTGGCTTACATTTGTCTGTGGTTACTGTACGATAGAGATGGATTGTTTGTTACGGACCGATAGCTAGGCCGGCACGATCACCCCCACTCCATTGGACTTTTTTTATGGGGCTATCTTCTAGAATAAGTGTATCGAATACAACCTGTAGATATAGATGACCTCAAACAAGAATTCGTATCGCATATAGAAGCATTCGACCAGCAATACTTTACGGCTCGTTTCCACCGGAATCGGCTTGGCCGATAGGTAAAGCTGATCCGCAAAGGAGAAAACGTGTGAAAACGTGTCAATCAGCTTTGCTGAGCGGCATGAAAAGGCGATCGTTTTTCCAAACGGAGAACCACCACAAGTCGGTCCGAATCAAAATGAGCCAAAGCGAAACAAAGTGGTGAATCCCCCAAGCCGATTTGCACATATATTTTGGTAAGAAAAATTAAAAAAAAAAATCATAATATCTGTAATATAATAAAGTTGTGAAAAAATTTTTCTTAAAAATATTGAATAATCAATTTCTTTATAAAAAATTTATTAACAAATGGCGGGAAAAATTTTTTTTACAAATCAATCAATATCTTGTATTAATAAAAAAACGATAATATGATGATTGGGAAAAAAAATGTTTAACAACATTACTTGGATTTTTCAGTTTTTGTTCAAGTAAAAAAATTATTATAAACAAAGTATAAATATTTTTTCAACTTTTATGGCACGATCTTTTTGATTCTGTATGTAAGAAAGGCTCTACGAAGCGAAAATTTTTTACGACAATTATTTAAATATTTATTTTCACATACAATTAAGCCGAAAGTTCGAGAAAATTTTGTTAGTTAACAATTGTTTAACTTGTTCATAAATTAACTTTAAGTAAAATTTCCAACGGAAATAAATTATTTATAGTGTTCAGAACACACCATAATTTTTTCAAATAAGAAAAAATATTCAATACATTAAATAAGTTAATGAATTTGCCGTATTCGCTTTTGACGCCGCGCGCAACATAAAAATGTCGCGCGCAGACCTATTTTCAGCGTTAAATTAAAATTATCAATAATGGAGATAGAGTTCCGGGAGTCAGGAGTTTTTTTATTGGAAATTTGCTCCTCTTTCAGAATCTTTCTTTGAAATTTCTTAAATATTAATAGTTTATGAAATATTGGCAAAAACGAAATGCCTTTTTTTTTTCATCTTTAATTGTTTATAACTTTTGCAATTTTGTATGTGCTAACGCTTTTGGCACAGTTTTCTAGGCGTCATTCCGGATCCAATGAGCCATCGCACATAATTTTAAGAGCAGTAGGTATCTCTATTTTGTACCATTTTCAACTTGTCGATTAGACTAATAAACAGTTCTTGGAGATAGCACGTTTGGAATAGATCATGGAACGTCAATCATCTGAGCACAACCTCCTTCGTTCAAACTAATCAATCCCTTGATCTCCATGCGCCAATGCTTTGATGCTCAACTATGAATAACCCTGTGTAATATACATTAACATATGGAATCACCAATTCATTTTGATCGAAGTACATACCTAATAGACATGCCGTTAATGAGTCCATTTTTATAATACCAATTATCATGGGAAAGAGCTTTTATTGCATGATCTATTTTTGCCGTTTCAGCCTCAAGCAACAGGTGGTATGTGATGACAACCGCATTATAAAATATCATAACCTCATAAACCCATACTTATTATGGATAATTGAGTCATAAAATAGATTCAACCCAGATTTCATTACAGTTTCCGTGCTTAAACGAGAGTGGAATGTAAAATATGCACTCTTTACTAGTTCAAGGGCACTGTTTTCTGATGACTATGAAAATAACTCACATTGGTGGTAATTCTCTAAGCTGTATGTTAATTTTTAACGGGTTTTAATTTTCACACAAATTTAACATCTGGTTATTCTGTAAAAATATATATGAATGTAGTGGTATCTCTGCAAGCTGTATGGCCTGTATATTCATATTCACACATATCTATTTATTCTGTAAAAATTATACAAACGTGTAACAAAATATGTTAAATGGGTAAAAATTAACATAAAGCTTACAGAATTACCACTTATGAGTGTAAAAAGTGTCGTCTGTCATGTTATTTATGAAATTGTACGTGGTGGTTCCTAAGTAATTTGAAGGAGTGAGAGATATACATATAAAAACTCAGCTTAAAACAACAAACACACCAATGACACACGTTAAAATTTAAATAAAATAATGACCATCTGTCGAGACAGAAACCAGTTATGGTGGACAACCATTTTATTTTTAACACGGAAAACTCTTCTAATTACCCTGAAGATGTCCAAATGATTTGACGAAACGTCGGCTTTCAAGAAATATCGTTTTCTTCAATCTGAGACCTAAATCCCAAAAACTACTCTGCAGTCATTATTTAGTATAATTGAACCAGAACGAACTAGCCTTATGTAGATATTTGAATGCGTGGAAATTGAACACATACACTTTGCGAAAAGTAGACATTTGAAAACGTAGACATTGCGTGAAAAAATGAAGCCAAAAATTTTAATTGGGTGTACGAAACAAGTAGGAAAATCATGAATTATTGTGATTAAAATATAGATAACTATTGGAAAATACATGGTGTATGCAGACGATGCAGACGAAACGTCATGAAGAATTGCCTCGAGGCCACGACCAACAAAACCGATAACCATCGAAAGTTCAGATATTACCGCCCGTGAAAGTTTTTTTCTCAGATGTACAACATAGTTTTGGAATAAAACTCCAATGTACTCATTACCACACCAAAATAATAATTTGCCGAGATCACAAAATATCTCATGGTACTTGGCACTTGCTTGCTTCTAGTTTCTCGACTCTTGTTCAAGACGATAAGGGAAGAAAACATACTTTTGCATTACCACATACCATGTAACTTAGATGACATCGAGAACTAGAAATTCTCTTTCACAATCTCAATCTCTGTAATCATTGTTTGTTTTAACGATAACAAGTACCGTTAAAAATGTCTTTCTTTATATTTACTGCACATCCACGAAAGAACATTAGCTGTGAATGTTTCTGAAAACAATAGCTATTCAGTAAACAAAATCACAGGCACTTGCATGCTTCAAGAGAAGCAAAGTTTTACAATACAGAACTGGTCGGGACGAAACGAGAATTCCAATTGAAGTAATTACTTGGTGACTTAAAGTTGCGAGTGAACATGTTGGAAGGTAATCATCGAATATCCACAACAAATTCAATGTTGAAATGTTCTGTTTCAGTGTAAAACTCTTAATATATCGCCAAATGTTATAGGTATAAAAACTGATTTTGTTCTTATTTTGAAACGACTTCAAATAAGGTTATTTATATATAGTTTTTTTTTTATATAGTGCGACTTTTTATGGTACCCTTCCCCTGTTACTAGGCCAGTACAAATAGACAATCAATTCATAATAATTCCAAAAGTTTTCAAAGTTTGGTACATTGAGAAAGCAATAAATCTCAGTTTGCAACCTCTTCAGAAGTACCCAACATTGTGAAAATGGCAATTAACTTGAATTTTGCTATATACTCGTTGAGAAAATTCAAAAAGTTCTGCAAACTTGACAGATACATCGGAAAAATATTCCGAACAATTGTGCAGATTTGCAACCTTTTACGTTGATCGTAATTTTTTTTAATTTGTTATAATTTTTTTGATCTCGAAATAATTACAAAAGTTTTGAAACTTTGTTGCAAACTCTGAAAACATCTATTCTGATGCATTCACATTTGTGAATTATTACCACTTATTAAGAAAATATAGTACTTCTCACAGCTCAAGGAACATAGGAAGAATTAGAGCAGTTAATATTTGTCCGGCGAGCATATAAGCAGAACGTACCTACCACGTTTCAGTCAGCGGCAGATATTCTGGCTCTCTGATTGGTTGTGACCAAACACATGTGCATTTTGCCCATCCAGACTTTTAGAAAAAATCAGTTTTGTCCTCAAAAACTTTCTGCTAATTTTGAAAAACTGAGCATGCTTATTTTGCGGTAGGTAATTAAAGTCTCATTTCACTTTACTTATAATTAAAAAAAACTATTTTTTTCTAAAAGTCTGACAACCTGTATCTTGAAAACGAAGCAAGTTGGGACACATGCTTGTATGAAGAAAAAATCTCATTTTCACCCAAAAAAACGTTTGGCGGTTCAACCCTGGGTCACCCTGTATAATCCAATCTTCCGCAGAAAACCCTATACAATAGGTAATTCGTTGGAAAGTATCTAAGAAAAAATAACCACTATCCCCTTCGACCATTAAATTAGATCTGTTTGGTACTTGGTAGGTCTTCTACAAGAACAACTTTTCCAAGTGGACTTTTTTTCGTAAAATAATGAAGAAGTATTTTGATATTGAAATAATTATATATGTTGGGCAGACAGACTACACAAAAAATAATAGTTTAAAAAAACTAAACGAAACGCTTTACTTCCCATGGACTAAAAAGTAAAAAATAATTGACAATTTAATTTCTAAAATGTAAAAAAAGCAGGGGTGCTTTCGATTTTACAATTGAGAAATTAAATTGTCAATTATTTTTTACTTTTTAGTCCATGGGAAGTAAAGCGTGTTCTTTAATTTTTTTAAACAATTTTTTTTACTAAAAAATCGAAATCATCATCTTGGGCCACCATCTTAAATTCATAAATTTTTACGAAAAATTTATAATCTCTGACCCCGAAAACCCTCCCACACTAATTTTGAATCGAATCAGACTATAATGACATCTTGGAGCCGCCATCTTTAATTTATGAATTTTGACAGAAAATTCGAAAATTTCGACCTAAAAAAACCTCACATAGGTTGATTTTTCCGCAGTTGTAGATTTTTTTGTAGTTTCTATATTACCTCATTTGCAACGATCACTATTTAGATCCAACTTCTATTTTTTACGTTTGAGCTGAAAAACAGCTGTTGCTTTATTTTGCTGATCATGTTTCGTTGTGCTTATGTTGGCATCGCCATCAGCCACGGAAAGACATTTCCAAACAAATCATTGTACGCTTCCTCACATTTATTTATCACAAGCCAACAAATATGACTGGAGAAAAGTAACCAAGATAAGGAAAATAGGAAAGCAGAGGCTATTCTTGAAACAGTCGGACATCTTCAATTACAAATAAATCAATCCTTGGAATGTATTCAAATTCTGTTTATATTGAAGGTTTCGATGAGAGGAGAATTCAAAAATATGAATTAGAAAGGCCAGAGCAATTTTGTTAAGATACAGGGTGAGTCAGAATAAGACCGACAAATTCCGACTACAGATTCCTCACCTGATTTCGAGCTGAAAAGTTCCTATCAAGGTATGTCCTAAAATGCATTCCCTCTGAAAAACAGGGTGTCAAAAGTACGAAAAAAATTTAGATTATTTTTCTCCAAAACTCCTGAAGGAAAAATACGAAACTTGGTAAACTAATTAAGGTTTACCAATGTGATAATTTGAAGTTATGATTTTTCATTTTCGTAAACCAGTGGCGTAGTTACGTTGATTATTTTCCTTCATATTTTCGTTGGACAGGTGGAGGGATGAATGAGCGTTTGATACTAGTTAGGCTCATCGATACTCAACCTAAAAGTTATAACATTTCATGTACCTAAAAGTGGAGGTTTCTGAAATAATTGAGAAAAACTGAAGATATGTCCTGAGTACTAACATAATTTCCCCTATACAATAATCGCATAATTTCTTACAACATATTGGAATACTTGTCAACCTCCTGAACATTTTTTATTCCAATATGTTGTAAGCAATCAGTGTTATGCGATTATTGTATAGGGGAAATTGTCTTGGTACTCAGCACATATCTTCGGTTTTTTCAATTATCTCAGAAACCTTCACTTATGCGTACATGGAATGATATGACTTTTAGGTTGAGTATCGATGAGCCTAACTGATGTCAAACGCTCACTTGTCCATTCACTTTTCCAAAGAAAATATGAAGAAAAATATGACCATACATGCCATCGTAACTACGCCACTGGTTTACGGATATTAAATATTATAACCTCAAATTATCACATTGATAAACCTTGATTAGGGTAGTACCAAGTTCCATATTTTTTCCATTACGAGTTTTGAAGAAAATAACTGAAATCTAAATTTTTTCGTTCTTTTGACACCCTGTATCTCAGAGAGGATGCATATTAGGACATATCTTGATAGAAACTTTTCACCTCGAAATGAGGTGACGTATCTGCAGTCGGAGTTTGTCGGTCTTATTCTGACTCACCCCGTATAGATGCCAAATACCTTGATTGATAGTTGAATTTTAATTCTCTTGTCGTGTAATCTACAAGTTGGGGTTGAAAAAACTTGGTTCGGAACATAACATGTCTTTCTTATTCATTGTCTTGGTGCGATTCACAATAATGATGCGTTATTTGTCTTTGAATGGGCCTACAAACAATAAACCGTTATGAATCGGTTTACAGTTCCGACATATTGGGTAACGACAGAATTCCGAAGATCCGAAGAGAATATTAAATTACCAACTGCTCACATTGAAATACGGTTTATAATCTTTATTGTTATTCAATACGGATGTTCGTTATTGCATAACAGTTCGTCGTTGATGGTGATGAATATCTTTAGTGTCTTCTCAGTTCCATTGAATTGATTTTAGCAGTATGAGTTGCCTTAGGTTTGATATTCCTGATATTATTTATCAAAGCATGCGATGAAGCCCGTAGCTCAGCAGTATAAGTGCTAGTATCGTATTTATAATAAACATGTGCATAGATTTGATCCCGAGTATGAATTCTACTTTCGCTATAGGCAACACATAATGGGTAATTTTCCAAGACAAGTAGGTATGGTTTTGAAACTTTCGTTAAATAAATTTCTGTTAACATATGAAAATTAAAAATTGATTTTTTACAAGAGCATGTAACACTAACATAAGCCCGTATGAAGAGTGCTTGTCTACATTTATGAATTTAAACAATGGTCAGGTAAAAAGGGCTGCAAAAACAACACCTTTGGACAACTTTCCTCGTCTTTTTTCCCTAATTTTTTCTCGTAGATTGGTCATTAACGTCTAATGGTAATTGCCAGTTATTATTCTACCGTTATCCAGATAATCAATCATGATTACTTTATGGCAAACCCAGAAAACTGAGGCAAGAACTTTTCCCAGCAGATTTTTGAATACCAAACTTCCTAGGCCTTAGAGAACCAGATTGTGCACAGATCGAACACGATGCTTCTACCCTTGCACGATCCTGATCGACATTCAGACATTTGGGGACAAATCGTCGCAAACTATGTGGTGGACGCGTTCATATAAAATGCTTGATGATGACTCGATACTCCAATTTTTCTATGTTCACAACTTCGATAAGCATACTTTTCTTTCAAATTTTATTGCGCAACTTTTTGACGTGAAACTTTACGCTGACACTAAAGTTTTTGAACGTTGGTATGGTAACGATTTTTTTTATCAATGGAACTGGTCCAGGCCAAGTAGATATCAATAGATATTCGTAATCAAATCAATTTAAGAAGGGGTTTACCTTCTGAAAAAGATCAAAGTATATTTGCGGGTAAAAGGGCGAGGTACGAATTCCATTTGATAGGGGAGGAGTCTCAAAATAAAAGAAATCTAAGTGTCTCACTTCAACACATTTCGCTGTGCAATAAAAATTACTCGTAATCAGTCATAGTAAGTTTAACCTTGGACGCTTCGAGGCTGTCTCTAAAAAGATACCCAAACGCTCACCGCTTTTTACCACTCTGGCCGACTCGATTTTATTACATTGTCCCGTATTCTCTAAAAGGAAGAATTCAAATATGGGTAATAAAAATGAAAATTCTTGCTTTCTTCATTGGGATCGATATTTCGTATATTGATTGGTATTGATATAACTCATGAAAATACCAAACATCATAATTAAAAAATATAAAAAATCGTGTTTATCGACATGTAAATAGCAACTCTGCAAAAACCATTCAAATTATGAGAAAACCATCCTACGGGTCTTCATTAGAGATATTTATGGAAAATTTCTATGAATCACTTTTAACACTAGTGTTAAAAGTAAAATGACAGATGGGATGATGGATACTCAGTAATATATAGATCTCTCTAATAGAAACACTTCAATCAGATATTATAAACAGAACACCTGCTCAAGAGAAATCATTAATAAAAGTTCACACATTTGGCGTTTGTGCAATTGGTAATACTAATTCCTCTTGAAGTTACAAACAAAGTAGTATTCAGTCCAACTGTAGAAGGTCCTTCGTTACTGACAAATAATGACATTCATAAATAAAGTGCGTTGGGGTTTATTATTTTGGAGCTTCTGCCTTGTAATCCAAAGATCGTGTGTTTGAATACTCATGGATATTATTTTCTTTTTGTTTTTTCTCACTAGCAATAACTGTTGAACAAAAAAATGTCTATAATATATTTGTTAAAAGTGATTTTATTTTGCTCGTGGGGTTGCTCCACTCGCTAACGCTCGTTTCGCAATATTCCCTACTCACAAAATAAAATGCCACTTTTAACACTTATATCATAAATAACTATTTTCATTTTGGAAGTCATTGTATATATCTATAGAACCCTGGATAACACCGGATAAATAGGTAGTAGGTATATTATGTAACGATAATGTTGACACGAGACGTAGGCGAGTGTCGTAAATCTCGTGCGCAATCGTTAGTAGCAATTAAATGATCGTTGCATATATTATTTTTTCTACGTCCAATACAAAATTAAAACAAAACTGTATTTCAATCTAGTTATGTTCAATCTTCACGTCAACATGAATTTCAATTCGAACATTGTGTCCACAAAGTTTTTTCTTTGAAAATTCTTCAACGTAAAGTAAAAAAATATATATAGTTCTTTTTTAAATCAACGATCCATAATTATCTTTATATTTTGTAATATATATAATGAAAATCCATGTTATAGGGAGTAGACAAATTATTACCCCTGAATGGCCTATATTTTTTTGAACGATGTTGAGAAAGAGATGATCGGCTTGTCTCCAAAGTAACGGCATATGGATGTGAGGACTGAGCTCGATGTGTTTGGGTCGGATTTGTGTCTTATCAATCATAATGAGTTGACGGAAAATGAAATAATTTTCGGCACGAAATAGAGCACTGTTCATTTAAATGACGTCATGTATACAACGGTTCATCAAAAATCGTCTAATATTACAAACTGCCCAAATATTAGGTTACCTGTGGTAATTTTGCTTTTGAACTGAAGTAAACTTCAAAATTTTTGGTGCAAAGTTGTTTTTTTAACAATTAAACTTGCTCAAACTAGTACAGTAACAAGGAAATGATGCTGAATAATATCAAGTGATAAAAAAATCAGATTAAATTATTTAATTAATTTATTAATGAAGTACATGTTTATTTGGAATATGTAGACATGTAAGAGAACAAAAATAATTAAAGAAAACCCGAGACGAGATTCAGCTGAACTCCCTACGTGAATAGGAATAACTTCTGCCTTTCCATCTATTTTTTTAATCATCAAAAGAACATGTCATTATGTGGAGTACTACATTAACACATTATTTCATACATACTAAATAAAATATCACACTTGCTGATAAATAAATAGGTAGGAAATGAGAGCGGTGGACCCTAAAATGAAATAAAACGAGTGTTTACAGAGCAGAGTGAATTATAATAAATGAGAAGATGCCAATCAAAATTTGGATTTATATATTTCATCACTTTTATTTTATGTCTGTATGATATTCTTATGATTTTCTTTTAAAAAATAATATTTTATTTCTTGTTTTATTTACGTGCTGTATATATCCCCGTTATAATGTCCACCGCTCTCATTTCCCACATATTTATTTATCAGCAAAATTCCGCCAGGGATAATTTTAGTTTTTTCTCAAGTGATACATTTTATTTAGTCCTGGGTTCTTCATAATTTTAATTATTTGCATATTTCGTAATGAAATAACGAAAATAAAATACTTGGAAAACCATTGATACGTCATTAGTGTCAATGGATACGATCAAATAAATTCATCAATTTTGTGAACCTGAATTTTATTGACAGGTGAAAATGGAAAATTGTCGTCAATATTCATTCACCAATAATTCATGAATTTTAAGGCAATTTCTAGTAACTTTCGGTCTGTTATGATATACCTGTTCGTTGGATAAAAGTTCTTGGGTTGAACCATTACATGTCATTATGTTGGTATATCTCATAAACTAACAACAGAATTGGCGAATAAATTTTCGTGTGTAAATACAACCAATGCTCATCAATTTCAGTAGTTATTCATTCGACATATTCTAAACTTCAATAATCCCATTTACAACTTCTATTGGTTTCATCTCCTGTGCTAAAATTTCGTGAATAGCTTCAGTATTATTTCCAAATTCAATGAATGAAACAACAATCCATTCAAACATCCATAGTATCCATGTAAAAGTACATATTTATGCGAGGGCGCTCGAATCAGTGAAGAAAAGAGATCCAATATTGAGTATGCAGGGGTTCAGCAAAAATCACTGTGATGGTGCGATTTTGGATGAATTCTTGCAAATTTTTGTGACAAGAAAGATAAATGTATGAGACAGGCACCTCTCAGAGTACTTTTTCGAAAAAAAATTACCTAGTGAGATAAAAAATGGTGAATCTGGTTAAATTTCTGCAATTTTTTCAAGGTAATTTTTAACAAAAATTGAAAAAAGTACTCAGAGATGCCTAGATCCAACCTTTCGAATTCAGATGGTGAAAAAGTATTTTGATTTCTCCTGCGCCTTGTTTCATCAATAGCCACTAGGGTTAACCCCCTCTTAACGACAAAAGTACATTTTGTCATTTTGAAGAATATATATTACAAAGTAATATGTCATATTTAAAATAAAATCTATCCAGTCATCTGTACAGACCTGAATGAATAAACTTCGTCTATGGAATAAAAATAATGTTTCAACAGAAATTATTTCAAATTATATTTTAATTGTTTAACATTACATGTCGATGTTTTAATATCATGTAGTAAATGATTATAAGTTCTGGAACCGATATAGTTGGGAGAATTTTGTGTAATTTTATACCTGGCAATAAGGGTATGAATTTCATTCTTTCTTCGAGTGTTCATATTATGCAAATCTTTGTTTTAAAATCATTTCTGTTACTGAAAATATAAACTGCCAATTCATAAATGTATAAAATAACATGGGTTAAAACGCCATAAGTGGTAAAAATTGGTCAACATGAAGACATTCTAGAAGTACTAGAAATGCAACGTAAAATATATTTTTGTTGATAAAAACATTTTCCACCATGGTTGAGTTGCCCCACAAGCAGATTCCATATCTCAGTACTTCTGCATAGTATATGCTACAGAGTGGGGCTCTGTCTAATACAGTTTTTAAGTTCGAAAACATGTACTGAATAGAATTTAATTTCGAGATCAACAAATTTTCACAATGTGTATGACAATTGAGATGTTCTTCTACATGCAAGTCTAAAAATTTCACTATGGTATGGTTTGATAAAAGTTTGTAGCATTTATATTTATTGAAAATGAATTAGTTTTATTCTGATAATTGTGGGAACGAATAGTTTTAGTTTTCTGTAGATTCAAAAATAGGTTGTGACAACTAAAAAAATTGGAGGCATTGATTTGGGCAACTTCACATTCGTTTTTTAAAGATTCTTTGTTCTTTGCCGATACTAGTAGCGGTATGTCATCTGAATACGCGATAAAATTAAAATGCATTATTTCAGATTCGAGATTGTTAATGTATATCAAAAATAAAATAGGCCCTAGTGCCGACCACTGAGACACACCTAACGAAACCTGTCCTATTTCAGAGAAAATTTTTGAAATACGTTCATTGACTTCAAGTTTGAGAGAAACACATTGACGACGATTATTGAGGAAAGAAGAGACTCATTTATTCGAGATTCCTCTTACACTACACGATTCTAGGATATTTAATAGCTTCGACGCAGTCGAATGCCTTACTACATAATATAGCAGGAGGGCACTCGCCAGTGTCGATCATCTCTACTAATTCGGTTTAAAATCTCATCAAAGCAGTTTGAGTGGATTTTCCCTCACGAAATCCATGTTGCATGGTACTTAAAATATTTGGAAAGCTACCTGTTGTAAACAAAAGGTCAAATCAAAATGTAATATGTTTTATGATGGAATTCAAAACTTTTTTGGAACAAAAGCTGGTATTTCATCCATTCCAGCAGATCTCTTGTTTTTCTTTTTTATACTCAATATATGCATCATTTCTTTTTCACTGAAGGTCTGCAATTAATTCTAATAAATCAATTTGAACTACGAGTGACATTGCTCTATTCAACCATCTATTTTAGATCCGGGAACAAGAATATCTGATATATAAAATTTACTCCAGAATGAGTTGTTCATTTTCTGTTTTCAGCTGCAAGGCCTGGAAATGTGTGCTACAGCAACGAACACTGCCGTTTATGGACCGCCGATAGTCACTGCGATTTCCTGATCCCAAACCTATTCGGCAGATGTCAGTGCAACACGCCATTCAAACAAGTCGGCGATTCTTGCGTCCGATCCGCATTCCAAAGTGAACCTACTACAATTGTCACTTCCACTATCAGCTCAACGACGACCACAAGTTCAGCTACGAGCAGAAATTCAGCTACGATGAGTACAAGTTCAGCTACGAATAAAAGTTCAGCTACAACCACAAAGTCAACTACGACCACAAAGTCTACGACGCCATATCCGACGACGAAGCACCAAAATCATGAGATCGAGACGAACATTATAGCCGACGATGCAACTCCTCAGGCGCCAGTATTTCTGAGAAGTTCTTCAAAGGCAACAATAACCAAAAAGGTAGACACTCATATCTATATTCACCACAGTCTTCAATATCTTTAATAATATTGATACCATTTTGATTAAAAAGTTATTTCAATACTTAAAAATACTCTTTCGTAGAAAAACAACGCGAGGTTTATTGTATATGATTTCTGAGGTGAACACGATTACATTTCCACAGATTTTATTATACTCGCAACGTGTTTTGCTATACGATAGCTTCCTCAAGCGATTAGAGAAAGCTACAGTAAGTTGCAAGTATAATAAAATTTGTGAAAATCTTGTTGTGTTTAGCTCAGTGTTATGTACTATGGATTTCCATCATATGTGGAGTTGAACTTCCACATTTTACACTGAAACATTTGGAATCCAATTAACAAAAGACCTGTTCACGAATCCACTTACTTCTTTTGTCTGCAAAGACCTACCTTATACTGATGAGGACAAGAACCCAGAAATCGATCTGTACATTTTTATGCAACTAGCAATTGCGGAGATATTCTATTCTATGTCCGGGAACTACACGGAAATTCATTAGATGTAATTCAACGTTCGTCATGGTATTGGCCAGGAAAGTAGTTGTTTTCTGATGGATTTTCGACCCAATTATTCCTATTGTATAAGATTCTTGCAATGAGCGTCGTCCTCTGGTAGGGCAGGACATCTTGTTTCTCTATAAATCAAGTGCCTTACCAAAGTATATCTGGTCCACGGATGGTTCCAAGAAAAGCAAAGGGAAAAGGCTATCAGTATAACCCTTAGTTGCTTGGTTAGTTCAAAGACTAACGAGTAAGATATCGAGTTCACCCTTGGGGTATCCAAAGTTTATGTTAGAGACAGTTATATCCTCGTCACCACAAAAAATGCATTACACGGTTTATCTATTTATTTCCATGATTTACAGTTGTTTTCTAAGGACGCAATGTACATATATTAGTTTTGGTGTCAGCCGCAAATGTTTAGCTAAGTTGGCTCACCGTAGCTTTGCTGTTCGATGCCCTTGTTTTGTAGTGTTTCTCCATCTGGTTTTGCTAATACCATACACTGGTTCTGGGACTGTGAATGGTGATTCAGATGGTTGTCGTGCATGTTGATCTGCTTTTTCATTGCCTCCTGATGTTAGTCTATGTCCGGGCACCCACACAAGTGTAACGTTGTGTTTTTCTGTTCATTGAGGCTCTGAACTCATTTCATGTGCTTTGACTTGATCCTTACTGAATTAAAAGTATTACGCTCTGGCTGTGGAATATAATGTAGCTTTCTGATATGGAATGTGTCTCAGCATGTATACAGTGGTGTTTTTGCCAACTGGAACTATAACGTTTCTTTTTTGCCTCACTCCATATAGTCCCACTCCTGTTCCTACATGTACTTTTGAGCCTTCTGTATGCCAGATTATGTTTCCAGATGATAGTGATTCTATCCCATTATTCCATCCATTCCATTTGAGCTGTGTTCTAAATGATTTTACGTATATGCGTCTGATATCATTTCCAGTTCGGTAATTTTGACTTCATGAATGATTTTGGTGTTTTGTTGTGGCCAGTTTGTGAGTGGGTTCTCTGATTGCATGTTTGTATGAATCTGTATGCACTTATCCACGCTTCTCTCATTCATATTTATAGGTGGAAAGTTTAGGATGATTTCCACAGCAGCGGTTGCAGTGCTTTTCATAGCGTTCGTGGTACACAGACAGGAAAGCCTCTGGTTTTCAGTCACGACGTTTTTGCAAGAGATCTTCTGCACATCATGATCGATGATTTGGTTTTGTTTATAACGTTTTGCAAATGCATGTTGCTCGTTATTTTTTATCATTAGTAACATATCGGCATTTTGCAGTTACGTCCGGTTTTTCTGGGATTTTTAGTCTGTCTATTTTATATGGTTCCTAGTGCATTTTGCATCAGCTCAGAGGTCAGAGGGTCTTTTGTAGTAGTATCTCTGATTATTCGAAGATTACAGCAATTCGTATACCGCCTTGTCCCACAGTAAGGGGGGTAGTTTTCCGCCCTGTGGGGTTTCTCTGGCAATTTCCAGTTGTGCGGATTCTTCGAATATTTTGGTCTGTGCCTGTCGATTTTGGATCATTGACAGTATCCACCTGTAGGTGTTTTCATCAAGGCTCCTTTTCCTAACATTTGCCCTGTTGTATTGGAAACAAAGATAACGGCCATTTCCATTTGTACACGAAATATTCTTAGAATGGGCCTAGAAACTAACATATAGGTAATATATCAGATAGGCGAAAGGAAATAAAGGCCCTACGATTATGCAGGTACACTTCCAGATTAGTCTGGAAAATACCTTCACGAGCATAGAACATATTTGAGTAGCTGCTCACTTGCGGATACACCAAGACTTGAATTAATACTCTGCAGGTTCTATGATAGGGCAGGATGAAACAGATTTCCACACACTATTTGTGTTTTCTGTGAAATTTGAACAAGGGTTGGTTGAAATACAACTGGTAAAGATTTGTAGTTCGTAGGATTGTTGAACAGAAGGGAATTCCAATAGGTACTGTCGAAATTATTCGTATTAACTCGTCACTCTTTGACTATCCTCTCGTACTATTTCTGAATCTTTTTCAAGAATTACTCACCCGTTTCATTATTGTCAAAGCAACGTGGACTGTATGCTATGAAATTCGATTTCAACTTGTGACCAATCATTTCATTGATGTATTTACACTAACATATTCAATCGCTGGTTCACCTATCATCCTCGATGTTTATTTACAGGTGCCATCTTCTATTTCTACAACTCAACTACCTCTTATTCGGGAAACTACCAATGCTCCGATGGATTCCACTACTAGGACTACTATATCCAGTAGATCAACTACAATGGAACCTACATCCGCCCTACCGACGACAATGATAATTCCACCGATAACATCGAGTAAGTATTCAATTTCGATCGATGGATATAAAATGTCCTACCCTTGTTACTGTGTTTGGTTATGAAGTGAGGTATTCAGTAGTACTTTTAAATCAGTATTTATTTCCCGAAGAATTTTTAAAACAAGGTCAAAACAATCACTAAAACTTTTCGTGCTTTGTATAAACCTAACAAATTATTGATTTGATCCTAGTTTTACTGAGCGCTTCTTATAGTAAATAGATCATATAAAATAATTTTGGAAGTCCTAGTAGATATAAAAACGAAATAGTTATGACCATAATATGAACAGATCATTGCTTCTGTTTTGTTGATATCTTCTAGAATGATTTTCTTATTGTAATTTTTGTACTTCAGCTCAGCCTCCTACAACTACAGGAATAAGGACTAGAGTAGAGAATGGAGATGAAGCGGTTAGTCTTGGTTTGCCCTGTGTAACAGATCTTCAATGTAGAATAGCCGATTCTTCTTCCAGATGTGTAGAGGGTGTTTGTGATTGCCTCATCAAATCAAATAACACAAAATCTTGCTCCGCAAGGAATAGAGGATGTATTCCTGGAACCTTTCAGGTGAGTTCAGCTGGTTTCAGTTTGATGTCGAAAGTTCTGATTCATGAGGGAGATAGTAATTGAAATCGTTCTCAATTGGATATTAGCGAAATAGATACATTTCAATAAACATAAAAATGAGTGGATCAGAGTCAGAAAACTACATAATCACATCGTTCACCAGAAACCACTGAATAGCCCTTTTCCATAAGATTGATAACTGAAATAAACTCATTCCCCAAAATATGAAATTTCAGACCATTGCCACATATAGAACAAGAAATTCTCCGATCCTCCGATAGTTTCTGCGTGAGAGTAACAGACTTACGGACACACAAAAACTTTATCATTTTCATTCATTCAATCTCTCAGCTCATTTCGACGAATACTATTTTTTATTTTAGTGTCGAAGTACTGGAACTTGCATAAGTTGGTTTTTCGTATGCGATGGAAGAAAAGACTGCAGTGACGGCTCAGATGAAGACTGTAAACCACACAAATGCCCAGCAGAAGCATTCAGGTTAGTACCTGCCTACTTGAATTTCAAGTCCCTCACCCGAAAAACTATTATCAGTGCGTGCGTAAATATGGAAACAATTAATTTTTTCTGAATATGAAGATATTTTTAAAAAATCTTTGGATAGGCCGATTTTCATTTCAGCTGGGTTAAATCTTGAACTCCACACAAAATATATAGGGATTGAGTAAAAATTACTTTGGTGATATTTTTAAATGGGACACCAAGAATATTTCACTATATTTGGTTAGGAATCATCATTACGAATCCAGTGATACCAGATTTGATGAAATTATGTCAAGCGGCTACGGAGATATTAGCAAAAAACTTCCTCGTATATCTAATGAGTATTACTGAGATTCCACACGATTCGGACACAGTCTCTGTCGCACTCATTGAGCTTATGGAGAAGTTTTTTGACCATATATCCGCAGCCGTTTGACATCATCCCATCAAACCTGGTAACTGCATAAGGCGGATAATCCTATATATTTTGACATTCAGAACTGCATACGACACAGTGTAAGCAGCAGAACCATCAGCAACTCAAGTTACCGAAATTCGTACTCAATCATCTGAAAATGAAAATATCAACACAGTGTCCCATTACAAGAATATGAAACATGACTCATTCCGAAATAACAAATATGAAAAGAAACAATATCCACAAAAACAGAAATTCAAACCATGTGTTAGATGTGGAAACCTACACAATGTTTATACATGTACTTACAAAGACACTATCTGCGAATTCTGCAAGAAAAAAGGACAGGCACAAGGAGTTTGTTTCTCCAAACGGAAAAATAATATAGGATCTGTTGTATCTGAAGAAGCTCAATACGATTCAAGTTCAGGAGACTGTATTATTTCTTATATGACTCAAAGTACCGTTAAACGTTTTTGCATCAAAGTGACAGTGAATGTCAAATGGAAATTTACGCTGGAGCTGGTCATTCAGTTATTTCAAAACCTACCTACGATAATCTTTGGCAGAAAGAGAAACCAGATATTTTAAAATGACTACACTTAGAGATTATCAAAAAAAAAAATACATCTGAATATCCACAGTCCACAGTAAAGGTCGAATTCAACGAGCATTCTACAGTTTTGCCACTTTACGGAGTGTAATTCTGCAAGTCTCATTAGGAAAAGTTGATTTGCTGCTTTAGGGATACATCTACACATGTATCAGATATCTATAATAGCTATAATGATTTTACTTAATGAATTTCAATAAATATTTGATGAAAAGTATAAAGGTTCACCAATGAATTTTCAATTTCAGATTTTTTCTTTCCTTTTCAGTTAGAGTCTTTTCACAATATCTAACAGATGTAGTTCAATGTCCATCGTGGCTTGTGTCGGGAAAGTAGTTGTTATCTGTTAGATATTACAAATAAATCACATTTTTCATTTTTCAATTTTCATGGAGAATGTTCCCCTTTTCAACATGAATACCTACCAAGAGGTTATCTTGAACGATGGAAATAGCAACTAAAGTTTGTCTTTCAGTCGCAGATGATTCCACAACAGATTTTATGAATGTCCTATTTATATTTTCGAACTAAAATTAGCATTTGCTCTTCGTCCAAAAGTTGAAGAGGATATTGAAAAACTCATCAGAGAGAATGTTCTTATTCCTATTGAACATTCTGAATGGGCAACGCCAATTGTGCCATTAATTAAATCGGACAGTGAATCAATCAGACTCTGTACTGAAGTTTACTATCAGTAAAGTTCTCACTAAAGATCAATTTCCAATGCCGTCAGTGAATGATTTGTTGGGCATGTTGAATGGAGCAAAAATGTTTGTCAAACTCGAGTTAGCTCAAGCATACCTTCAGTTGACAGTTGACGAAACATATGCAAAGTTGCAGACGATTATAATACTCACAAAGGAATTTTTCTGTATCGAGACTTCAGTTTGGTGTTTCCGTAGCTCCACAATAAATATCCATGAGATTTTTAACGAGCAGACTTGCTGGTATTCAGGTGGTCTTACCATATTACGATGATATCCTCGTTTGTGAAGAAAATGAATCGAAGATTTTTTTTTATATATAAGCTTTTATTCAAATCCGCTAAAAAGTAAAAAATATGTTTTTCAGATGTTAAGTTACAGATTCAAAAGCTTGCCGCCTTTGGTTTTCGATTCGAATACTTTAAGAAATATTTTTTTACATTTTAGCGCATTTGAGTAAAAGCTTGTATATATATATATATATTTATTTTTTTTTGCTTTTTTGTTGATCTATGGATTTAAGAGAAATCATCGTGATCACATGGGCCATTTCCTGTGCGTTTTGAGCTATCTAGCTCTTCAATGAGGACGCCACATAAATATTCACTCGTCCGCCATTATATGAATTTTAACAAAACATTCATAATCTTCGACCTACAAATACCCCACATAACAGTTTTGAAGAGAATAAATCATGATTACAAAACTCGTCCGCCATCGTCGATTTATGAATTTTGACAAATCTCCGAGCCCGAAAACCCCCTCATATCAATTTAGAATCGAATCGGACCATAATCACAAATCTCGTCCGCTATCTTGGAACCGTCATATTGAATTTATCAATTTCCACGAAAAATTCATAATCTCCGATCCCGAAAACCCCCACATACCAATTTAGAATCAAATCGGACCATAATCACAAAAATCATCTGCCATTTTGAAGCCGCCTTCTTGAATTCTTCAGTTTTGATGAAAGAAACTTATTTTGTGATCCAGAAAACCTCCCAGATACCAATTTTGAATAGAATTGAATCATAATTACAAAACTCGTCCGCCATATTGAATCTGCCATCTTCAATTTTCCAATTTTGACGAAAAAGTCATATCATAATCTCCAGATATAAATTTTGAATAGAATTGGATCATAATTCCAAACCCTTTTTTTTTTGTAACAAAATTTCATGGTGCATTTTCATCAGAGTTATGTACACCTGCAACATTTCAAATCAAGTGGACTGTAATTTTTTATTTACCGGGAATAAGTCGGTTATATCCAGGCTCGAAGAACGTCGATGCTTACTTCATAGACTTGGATAAAAAAATGGCCATATAAACCAAAAGATTCTTCAGCGTTTTAATCTGTTAAGAAATTACTATCTTCGGATGCTGTTTTGGTACACTTCAGTCCTGATAAACCTTTGACACTCACTTGTGATGCTTCACCATGGACAACTGGATGTAGTCGAAAGAACAAAGACAAAAACCGTCAGGAGCTACCCATTGCATATAATCAAAAAACCATGATTTCAACTAAACGACGTTATTCATAATTAGATCGAGAAGCTTCAGCATTAGTGACTAGAGTGCCTAAGAATCAATCCTATATGGATCCCAAATCGTTGCAGGTGTTTACACTGAAGGCAGTTTTTTTTTTTCAAAAGATGATATGTTAAAGGGGTTAAACAGTATCACCTGATAAATATCGCCCTTTTCAGAATTTTTGTTCTGTGGGTAGAAAATTCCCACAGAACAACAAAATATTATTTGAAATTTTCGAGTTTCAAAAGCTTTATTTTAGAAACTATTGGCTTACAGTGACGGGTTTGGGCTCAAAAAGGTAGCAAATTTAGTCTATGGAGTAGTTATAATCGAAAACTAGAACTCAATCTCGTCTCTCAACCTGTTGCTCTACAAACCTGAAATCTACGTTTCGTAATCCGGCTCAAGGATCAGCAAAATTTTTAATAATTCAGATTCGTTCTGTCTTTCAAAATCTCTTTATTATTCTATTCACTCTTTTTTTTATCACTATGTCAACTCATAAAAGTACGCATTATTACAAAACTTAAATTGAATTTGAACAAAAAAATATAAATAAATATCAAATTCAAACACAACCCATTGCATCAGTTTGTGACATGACTTTCCAGATGTCCACTTTTGAAATGAAAATTCACTTACTTTTTAATTGCAGATGTAAATCTACAGGAAAATGTATTTCGAAAGCAAGTCGGTGTGATGGATCTAAAGACTGTCCTCTCGGAGAAGATGAAGAAAGGTGCCAAGCAACTGGAAGAAAAGGTTGCCCACCTGATACCTTTCAATGTAGAGATGGAAAATGTTTACCGGAATACGAATTTTGCAATGCTATCATAGGTAACTAATATTAAAAACGCAATCTGTGGTAAGGCCATAGAAATTATATATTATATACTTGGATATAATATTTGTTATTATATATAATGACACTGTCGTTTTTCCAATAATCATCAGTTATTTTTTTAATTAAAATATGATTATATGAGAGAAGCAATATAAATGATAGCTATTAATGTAACGGAGATTATTATAATCCAGTATGATTCGGTTTTGAGACAAGAATCGATTGTAGCACCACCAAACTTGGTATGCTAGTAGTTGGAACCATGATAAACACGAAAACAAAATTGTTTACAAAAATTCTAGGGGTGGAACATATTTTTTTTTTTTTCGTTTAAAAATATATAAATAAGTTTTTGTTGTAATCTTGAAAAGTATATGATTTATCGGAGAAACAACCCAAAAGGGTGAAAACCAATTCAATTTCCCACAAAAATTATTCCTAGTAATTTCTTATGAAATGCGCTCGTTTTCGCAGAAAACATGATTGAACGCCGACATCAAATTTCAGGTTCACCCTTACCGCCGCTGAAAGTACTGACGGAGCCGAATATTTGATATATACCTTCTCATGCAAATATAATATGCGAGTATTTGAGTACCTAAAATGTGTTTTGTCGCACTTCACGGAGATGTTTGCGAATGATACGAAAATCATGGATAATTTAGTAAATATGGAATTATTATACGGAAGCAGCAACCCATACTATCAATGTACTATATGCAACAATTTTAAAGTAGTGTGACAGGCCCACTTATACATGCCAAAAAAACTTTGTTTTACTCCTGCCTCATTTTCAACTTACCCATAAAATCGGCATTCTCTTCACTAAATGTTGGAAATAATCGCTTACTCATATCCTGCATATGTTCAATAACCTCAAGCTTGAAATCACGCATACTCCATTTCCTATTTAGGATGTGTAAGAGCGATTATTTTCAACATTTACTAAAGAAATTGTCGGGATTATGGGCGAGTTGAAAACTGAGGCAGGAGTAAAACCCACTTTTTTATTTGGTATGTATAAGTGAGACTTGTCTCAGTAGCCTTAAATCGTTGCATATGGTCCAAAGAGGGTACTAATTCCTGCTCAAGTATAATTATTTCATATCAACTAAAATATCCATGACTTTCGGATCCTCCGTAAATATCGTAGAAGGGTTATGTGAAGTGTGACAAAATACGTTTTAGGTACTCAGACACTCACATGTTATATTTGTATGAGGAAGTAGAAGTCTTCAGGAATGATATGTACTTTTTCTTTTCTTTCTACTACAATTTTTAGCAAAGTTATGACAAATCTAATTTTCGGCCGTGTCTGAACTTGCAGTGGCGGTTAGCGCGAGCATGAAATGTGACATCGGCGTTAAACCACGTTTTCTGAGAAAACCAGTGTATTTCATGAGATATTACTGAAAATCATTCTTGTGGAGAATTGAATTATCTCTCAACCCATCGAAGTCGTTTTTTGATAAAACTTATATTTTCTGAAATAACAACAAAAAAATTATATTTTTTTTAAATGACAAATTTTTTAGGTTCCACCCCTGATTTTTTGGTGAACAATTTTTGTTCTGATAATACGTGATGTCGAGATGTCATGTGCCGAGTTTCAGAGTGCTACAATTCATTCTTCACTTTTTGCTCGAGTTTGTCTGCCGTTACTGGATTATATGCGATCTATAATAATCGAGCATTTCGCCTATGCAAATTCCAAGATTTAAATTGAATAATAACCAAGTGACATTTTAATGCTTTATCGCTACTGACAACGATGATGTGAATATAAAACAAAGTCGACATGTCCAAAGATTAGAGAACAAAGAGGAGAGTGTAAAGCGTAATTTGTTTTGGATTGCTGCTGCCTATGAATGTAACTTTCCAGGTTGCAGCGATGGTAGCGATGAACCTCCACACATTTGTAAAGGACGAGCGAGGAGGAGGAGAACTGAATATTGTCCTCTTAGATGCGGTAACGGAAGGTGTAGATCTAGTGCGATAGCCTGTTCAGGAAGAGATGGTTGCGGAGATGGGACTGATGAGAACCATTGCTCAGTCTGTAGTGAGTATCGTAATTATGTTGTCGTGTGAAACTTGTGTGTAGTTCAAAGTAGGTTATACCACGAGTCAATAATGATAACTATTATTCTCATTTACGAACGGAGCCGCGTTAGCGGCGAGGGAGTAATATTCTGAGAGAATAATTTTATCTACGACCAATTTAATAATAAAAAAAAGTTTCCGATTTCTTCGCTTTGTATCCTTCAGATTTTCTCTTCAAGAAAGTACGCAGTGTACCATATTTCTCTATATTCACATTGTGATTTATCACTAAAACAGCTTTCAACATTGAATAATAGGACCACAAAGAAGAAGATTCATATTTTTCCCCCAATTCGGGAAAATATGCCAATAATATACCTTTTCCGAAAAAGAAATTGTCTTTTTCTGAATTCTGCAGTCCATAAAGCTTCTATATTCTTCGTTGTATACACGTTTCGATTTTTGTGGTAGTAATGCAGAAGGGTTGCTTCTGCTTGTTGGATAACATCTGGTGGTGTACAGAATTTTTTTTCTTCCATATCACTCTTCATCACATTTCCTACACTCTCAGTCATTGAATCACAAATAAACACGCTTTTGAAAATTATTTATTAACTTTGACAGTTTGCGTTAAACGATTGTCATAGTTGTTTTCTTATGCATTTTGATTCAAATATATTATTTGCTTTTATTTGCAACATTTTTTATTAAAGCATAAGTTGTATTTACTTTCTATCTGGAATGCAGTAGAACGTTGTCAGGAGGAATATTTATATCTTCAAGTAGGAAGTAATGTCTTTTGTCCACAACTGTTGTATAAAATATTCATAATGCATGTGTTTTCTCAATTATTATGATATTCATTAATCATATACTGATGAATAATAAGATCACTGTTTTTTTTTTGTTTTGTTTTGATCTCTTCGTCTGCACACTTACGAGCAACCCTCGGAAGTCTAGAAGAGACTTGTTCGAGCTAGGAAAGATAAAACTCTTGCCTGTAAACACGTGATATGCACATGGGGCCGGTGACCGTGCTGGGATTTGAAACCACGCCCTCATGGTTGTGGAGCGAACGCTCTACCATCACTACCACCACGCCCCAAATTAATATTTTGAGGACATATATGACTTTTTTCAAAAAAAAATCATTGGTAGGAATAAATGCGGTACCATAATCAACAAGAAACTGTACAATTTCTTAACTTTCGCTTACAATCATATAGATCGAGAAAAATGTTTTCAAATCATGGGGTAGGACTATGTAACTTATTTTATTTTGCATAGGTAAGCGACGCGAAACGAAGTTAGACGGAGCACAGGCCATCACTCTCTGGTGTACCGGAAAGAGATGGCAATTGTTTCGCTTCGCTATCACCATGCGATATAAGTTACAGAGTCAACTAACTGCTTCCCGCCATTTTTTTTAGGCAACCATGTTTTCTCATGTACAGCAAACCTTGAACTCCAATTCAAACTATTTTTTAAAATACATAATCAAGGCAAATAACAGCATACCAGTTTCAACCTGGCAACCATATTTTTACATTCGTCACATCATTTTCTTTCTAATAATGATTATTTAAATAAAATAATATATAGTTGGAATTCATTCAAATGAATTGATTACCATATTTTTGATCAAAAGTAGTCACAGCAAATTTTTGATAGACATCCACTGGATAATTCACAGTGTCCCAAAAAAATGGGTTCAGAGAGTGAATTAGAAACACTGACATTGACAAATTCCTTGCTAAGCACAAAACCCGAGAACGGCTGGACCAATTCAGCAATTTTTTTTTTCAAATATTCCTTGAAGTTCGAGGCAGGTTTTTATGAAGAGCAAAATTGGAAAAAAATAATGTAAATGATTTTTTTTGCTTCAAGTTACCTCCGTAAATGTAACTAGTTTTCAAATGAGTACCTTATTGTTTTGATTTCTATACCTACCTATATATATGAAAGTTTAATTTATTTAGTTTCAGAATGCTATTTGTTAATTTCGTTAAAATATTTTTTCTTTCCATGAGACTCTATCTCATTTTCTCTTTTATTTATCATTGTTTGTTTGTTCGACTATGATTTTCGTTTTTCATATATAAAACAAACTGAATTTGACATTCTTTTTTTCACCTTTATGATACACCACCGACAAACTATCAATTTATAGGCATCTTGAACAAAAAAAAAATTATTCAACGGTGCCACTAATTACACAGCTGTATACGCGTCTGAAGCACGGTATATCACGGTATATCACTAAAAAAAATTTCACATGAAAATCGCGTACTTTTGATAAACTGCCTCTGTCAACTTTTCTAGAAAAACTCGAATAACTCAAAAAAGATTCATTTTGGGTTAATCAGAATCGTGAGAGAAATACAAAGATTTTGTTAAATAATAAAAATGACGTCACTGCCGTAGAAACGGAAAGCCGAACGAAGCGGGACATTTTCGATCAATTATATTTCCATCGTATGTGGGATTTTTCTCATATGAAGCGGGGCATTTTCTATCAGTTCCAGTATATAGTAACGATTGTTAAAATGTATGTAAATGTATGTTGAAATGTCATCTTGACAGACATAAATATTGAATTTTAAACGTCTTCAAAATGTCACGTTTTCGAAATTATTTTTTGATTCAAGAAAAAGTGACCAAAAGTACACCTGAAAACACAGTTCGTGTATCAAAATAAACCTGATAATTTTCCATTCAAAGATCCCTCCTCCTTCGGAGTTGGGCTGATTCGACAAAATTTGAAGATAAACTCATGCAGTTTTTAGACTTTCATGGACAATTATCGATAATTTTGATGCACTTGTGTAATTACTTCCGAAAATATTTCAGTTGGAGTTCCAATGTTTCCTTCACGCTTTTAGTAATTTTTTTTAGATCCCGTTAGCTCATGAAGATATACCCTGTTTATAACTGTAACTGATTTTTTTAAATTATTGGTTTGTTTCAGGGTGTCCCGTTGTTCAAGGCCGAAACTTATAGTTCACTTAATTTATTAAATTTTGTACAATGCCAAAAATTCTGTAAATTGTTTCTATTACAATGAAACCATGCATATTGTAATATGTAGTTCTTAGTAACTTTTAATATATATATTTTATTAGTTAGACTTTTTGTAATGCTCAAAAATATTTAATTGTATTTTATAGATAGATTTATTTATTTATATTTAAGATTTCGAAATTTATAAATTTAAGTTTTTCTCAAAAAATAAATGTCCTACGTATTTTTTGATTTATTCACCTTTCAACATTATATTCATTATCAATAGATTTGTGACAAACACTATATGTCGTCAGATAGTGACAGGTTTAGGTGCTATATTTTCTCATACAAACCTCGAATAGGGTTGAAAAGTATGTCGATTTGGGGTAAAATGAAGGCATTTTTACGAGAGGTTCCTGTGGATAACATACCGAGAATTCGATTTTTCAGCTCAGATCCACCGCTATCTGTCAAGAGTTTTCAACTCATGGCTAGATTGGGAACAGCAGATTCCGGATTGATTTGTCGAGTGATGAACCGAGCTTATCTCCAAAAACAGAGATTTGTCTGATCCAAAGAATTACAGACCGATAATATGCTTAAACGCATGTTATAATTAAGATGTTTACCCGCATCTTATACATACAAATACTCTCCGCAGTTGATCCAGTGTATAAAGAAGGGGGTCAAAGAAGGGGTGCACTGGCTGCAAGGAGAACCTGCTCATCGACAGATATTTAACGAAAGATTCCGTGCCCAACACTAAAATATGTTCAGGAGGTTGGCAAATATTCCAATATGTTATAAGAAATTAGTGTTATGCGATTATTGTACAGAGGAAATTATGTCGGGCCTCTGGACATATCTTCAGTTTTTCTCAATGATTTCAGAAACCTCCACTGGAGGAATGTTTTGACTTTAAGGTTGAGTATCGATGAACCTAACTGATGTCAAACACTCACTTCTCCATTCACTTGAACAAAGAAGAAACAACATTTCAACAGAATGGTTTCGATAGAGCCTGCAGAGTTCAAATAGGAAATCTCGATATTTAGTCCATTTTTTCCTCCTCTTTTCGAACGATGTCATTTCACTGAAATCTAAAGCTTATTGGCTTGGGAGGTGGTCTATGAGTAGTTCTAATAGATTCAGCACTTCTCATTCTCTACAACGGACTAAATATCCCCTGCAGCATAAGACAACACCGGTGACTCGTCTATACCATACGAATATCGTAGGAGGTAGTATAATAATGGCAGCGTCTTGTCATGACAGCAAGTTCATTTTGATCTCAGAAACTCTCATCACGCGACTGCGGTAGAGAAGGGTGTTGAAGACACTCATGAATTCCTTGGTCTCAGATTTCAGTCCACTTGACCTGAGGAGAACAGATCAGATATTTGGATAAGCCATTGTCTTCATTGTTCTTGAAGAAGTCATGCTTGGCTCATCCTCATGTTGCTGCAGCCTTGTGCTATAAACTATAAGTCTCCTGCAGGAAGATTAGAACTGCGCTAGGGCTGGAGCATCTAAGTTGAGTGGTTGCGAAATCTCATAGATGTTCTTTCAAAAGTTTTCCACACGATCAGTGGCCTAGGGGTTATCAACAATGCATGTTTTCCGCGTCACTTCTCATACCAGCAGCATTCTCAGCCTATCATGACAGTTCTGTTCAATGGTAAACAAACAGCACACCTTGATTCATCGTGTGGTGAGTCCGTCTTAATTTTGCGGCAATTCCCCGTACTGAAAGCCGTACATAGTCCGCCACCTAGTCCACCACACACTAGATATGAGACGCTTGATATTTTGCCGACTTGGTCTTCGAGTCAATTCTGTTTCTTAGCAACAAGATTGTTATCATAGCAAGATAATTTTCACACCTAAATATATCTCTCTTGTAGAAGACTTGAAATCTATCGGCAGTAGATGTTGCTGCCACATCATCTTCTGCCGATAAAGTAATGTAGATAGCAAGCCTTTTACAAAATTGGGATATATTTTGCTGTGAAAGTTTGTCTTGCTATGATAGATTATAGATTATATATTAGGGACTTTCGTGCTACAAGCCTCTACACCGCGACCTTTTCAGATCTATTGTGTTTGTCCTCGAGATCATTTAGAGTTCTTTGTCTAGCCCTGTCTTCTTTACGAGACTCCACAGGCTAGTTTTTAGAACTCCCATGAATCTGGGAGCTCTTGGTATTTCTTCTCCCAGTGTTAGAAACCTTTGCCTTGACAAGCCCTCGCAGTGGCATAGTATGTGTACTGATGTTTCCTCTTCTTCCTGACAGAACCTGCATAGCATTTCTTCTGCCAGGCCTATTGTACTCATATGTTTGTTGATCCTACAGTGCCCTGTGAGAAGTCCTACTACTATTCTAGTAGTGTGTCTCTTCTGGCTTAGTAGATAGTCTGTGAATGTTGGCTGCGGTTGTTTGATAAACTCTTTGGCCTGTCTCATCCCTGGTGCATTGTTCCACCATTCTTGAATCCATGATTTGGTGTTTGTTTTTAGTACAGCTTTTGCTATACCGCAATACGGTTCTGGGCCATTCAGGGCCTTACTTGCTCCTTCTCGGGCTAGTGTATCGGCCTCTTCATTGCCTCTATAACCTGTGTGTGCTGGTACCCAGGCTAGTGTCAGTCTGTTCTGACTGCCCAGCTCTTTTAGGGCTTCTATGCAGTCCCAAACAAGTTTTGAGGTAACTTGCATTGAGTTGACTGCTTTTATCGCAGCTTGGCTATCTGAGTATATGGCAATTTTTCTTCGTGAAAAATCGTGCCTTATTAGCTCTTGTGCACAATGGTGTATTGCAACGATTTCCGCTTGAAATATCGTCGCATGTTTGCCCAAGCTCAGTGAGATTTTCATCTTCGGCTTGGTTCCGTAAATGCCGGCTCCTGCACCTTCATCCGTTTTGGAGCCGTCCGTGTAGACAGCGATTTCCGCATTGATGGGAGGCCCCCCCTTCCACGCATCCCTGTCCGTTATACTTGTCTTGAAAGTTTTGTCAAAGCTATATCTGGGAAGAATGCCATCTGATCCAACTCTTCATATAGTTGTAGTCTCTCCCGTGCATATTGCTAATGGGTGCTTGTCCTCTAAGCAACCTGCTCGTGACAGACCTGGCTTCGGCTTGGATGTATATGTGTAGTGGAGGTAGGTTGAGCAAGACCTCTAAAGCGGCTGTTGGGGTAGTTCTCATGGCCCCGGTGATACTCAGACATGCTTGTCTTTGTAGTCCTCCAAGCCGTCGAACCACTCCTGCCTGCTTGGTCTTTGGCCACCATACCACCGACCCATACGTTATCATGGGTCTGATAACTCTGGCGTAAAGCCATGTAGTCATTTTTGGTTGTAGCCCCCAATTTTTCCCGCACATTCTCCTGCACAGATTGAAGGCTACAGTACTTTTTTCTATGGTTTTTTGTAGGTGTTGATTCCAGGTCAACTTATGGTCGAAGATGACTCCTAAGCATTTTGCCTCTTGGGCAAATGGAATTTCTATCCCGTTCAGTACCGGTGACCTAAGTCCTTCCAGTACTTTTTTTCGTGTGAATGTGACTATTGTGGTTTTATGAGGGTTTACTGTCAGCTCCTTCTCCTTACACCACCTGTCGACTATATCTAGGGCTGACTGTGTAAGCTCCTATACTGTCCTTGCAAATTTGCCTTTTGCAATAATTGCAAGGTCATCGGCATATCCTAGGCAATAAAAGCCTCTGGAAACTAGCTTTTCAATTAATTCATCAATTAGGATGGCCCAAAGTAGGGGCGATAGCACCCCTCCCTGCGGACATCCCTTGTTTGCTCTAGCTGTCAGTGTTGTTCCGCCAATTTCTGATATAATGACCCTGTTCTTCAAATTGGCGTTTATCCACTGGCACAGTAGGGGACTCGGTGGATGCATTATTGAAGGCACCCTCGATGTCTATAAACGTTGTCATGGCTATCTCTTTGACTTCCAAAGACTTCGTTAGTAGCCTGTTGAGGTCGTCCAGTGCTAAGTCCGTTGACTTGCCTGGTTGATACGCATACTGGCGTTCGTTGAGCGGGTTTGTTTGTAATACCTCGTCTCTTATGTATCTATCTATCAGCCTTTCCAACGTTTTAAGTGGAAAGGTCATTAGACTTATGGGACGATATGCCTTGGGTGTCTTGTCGCCTATTCTCCCTACTTTTGGGAGATATATGACTCTCACCTCTTGCCACATCGTAGGTATATGCCGTAATGCTATGCAAGCCTTGAATATACGGCACAGGTGTGGGATAAGTATTTCCTGTCCCTTTTGGAGAAATATGGGGTATATTCCATCTACTCCAGGGGACTTGTATGGTTTGAATTTGCTGATAGCCCACCTGATTCTATTTGGTCTCGATATTTCCGTTGCCAGTCTCCATTCCGAAGCCTTTGGCTTGTTTGGCCTGCTTCTGGTACTGTCTACTGTTAACGGACCATTGAGAATTTCTGAGGCCGGAAAGTGTGCTTCTGTGAGCACCCTTAGACTTTCTTCAAATGTTGTGGTATAGGTGTTGTCGTTCTTTTTCAAGAAACCTACTTGGTTTACAGTACCTTCTTTGGCTAGAACCTTATGGATTCTCGAGCACATAGGGGTATCTGTTACCTCCTCGCAGAATTTCCTCCACGATTGTCTTCTGGCCTTTCTTATTTCTTTGTTGTACTGCGTGAGTTTAACCTTGTATGTGGTCCAATCTTGGTTCAATTTAGCTTTGTTGAAAAGCTTCCGCACCTCACCTCTGAGGGTTTCTAGATGCTTATTCCACCAGACTGTTTTGTTATTTTGTTGCCTTGTTTTTTCGGGACAGCTTTCTTCGTAGGCTTCAACTATTGCTTTGCCCACTTGGTCTACTGCCCTCTCAAGGCTCTCTCTGTCACGTATTTCAGTCATGGACCTCTCGAGAGACCTACTGAGTGATGCTGTGTATCTTTCCCAGTTAGTCTCTGTTGGGTTCCTATATTTGACTAAAGTACGAGGTCTGATCTGTCTATGGTCCGAACACGAGGGTTCGTCTGACACGTGCCAGTTGGCAATGGTATATGGTTTGAGGTAGCATTCCCTGCTACCATTCAGCCCTCGGCACGGATTTCACACACCTTGACTTGGGGGATTTTATCGACTTTCCTTGTCTAGATCCGCCGTGTTCTGTATAAGCAGGGCCACCTCGAGCAGGATGCGATTCTTCATCGCGCACAGACGGTCATTGGAAGTAGCTTCCTCGAGAGGTTTTCCAGGTCTCCTCCGCTATTTCCCTAGGGTTGGCAGAAAATTACCCAACCCCTTGGCCCCTTTTGCTATGATAACAATCTTGCTATTACGAAACAGAATTGACCGGCTTAGCTTGCATCTTGTGTATGGGTCGTTCAAGCCTTCCAATCACAGGGGTTCTGCTCGAGACAAGGTGTGGTCGGCGTCGGAGTTGATTTGCCAGATGTCCGCCTCTTCTGAAATAACATCGTGCCTCGCATCCACCCAGTTGCCAGTGCCAGTTGTTGTGGGTTCAGGCTTAAAGTGTTATTAAACGCACTGCCAGTTCTGATGCTCTGCATGATGCGAGCTTCCTCTACAGCTAGACCATTTCCTCTACAGCTAGACCGACATATGGCATATCTGACAATTCGTTAACCAGCTGAGGAAATGCTTTGACATAGACTTCGTTTATCTCACAAATTTGAATCCGCTCAAAATGGGTTTGACTTAACTGGATCCGATCCATCTAATCGATATAGACTACGTTTATCTCGACGGTCTCTATCCGCTTCAAATTCGATAGCATTGGGTCAAGTTAAACCACCCTTCAGTTTATGTCGCAATATATAAGTGGATCGAGGAATCCTAACTAAAAATTTCTTTTACTCTGCGAATTAGTTTACAAATCGTTGTTGAAAATATGCGAATCCATGTATCCCAAAAACCGTTTTTCCTTAATCAGTTGAATGAAAAAACTGACCTCTTCTTTGGACAATACGTTCTTTTTCTTTATTTTTATTTTGTTCTTTTTGAGATAGAGAAACTTACCCGATTACAGACCATTGAGACGATAAACAGCAAATCTGAATTTTGCTACTTTTACCTGACATCTGTCAATTTCAAACTCGTTTATCTCGTAATTTCACTTCTCTTCAAGGCGATTGGTTGGGTCCAATCCTATATTTTATGGAATTGACTTGAGTGGTTCAATCCAATCCGAAAACTGTTTATATCGATTAGATGGATCGGATCCAGTCAAGTCAAACCCATTTTGAGCGGATCCAAAGTTATGAGATAAACGTAGTAATATACAGTTTTTGGGTGGGATTGAACCACTCAAGTCAATTGAAGAAAAATGAAATTACGAGATAAACGACTTTGAAAGTAGCCAAATTTAGATTGGTTGTTTATCGTCTCAATTGTGTATAATCGGATGAGTTTCTCTTTCTCAAAATGGAGAACAGAATAATCCCTGCAGAACATCACCATTTATTGTTAAAGTATCGGCCACCATGTGAAGAGATCAACCTCAGACAAAGCTAGATAGTAAGAAAAACAACTGGGGAGGCAAGCCATAATGGAAGTTCTTGGTGCCAAACAAGATCAAAAGCCTTGGATATATCAGGCCAGAGTTTCACCATATTTTTTGATATATTGTTTTTTTTTTGTTTTGTTGAAATTGTTTATTGCTGCCAGATATGAGAGACATAAGCAAGCAGATCACCAGTTTATCTCTGATACTAGATTTTTATTGTTACGACCGGTTTCGGGTTTTATCACATTATCAAGTATAAAAACTAACTAATACAATTGAACTCTAAGCCTAATTATATAGGGAGTTTGCAGGTAGGCTGGATGGAGAGGTAATTAAGGGAACAAGGGTGAAACAATATAAACTTAAACCCTGGAGGTGATGGAAATTACCTGGGTTGTCAAATTTATAAATTCAAAAGTGGAGACTTACACAAATCGAGTTGCTCTTGATTTATTAATTTCCATGGCTTCCAACAGATTCATTGTCTTCCCTTTATTACATGTGTGTAGAATTTTGAGGTTATCTTTACTTATCTTGTGTTTGGATTCTTGTAGATGTTCGTACAGTGTTGATTTTTTGTCTAAACCGACGTGTTCACGGAACCTTACGTCAAAATTTCTACCGGTTTGGCCTGTATATACTGCAGAGCATTCCCCGCATTCTAATCTATATATCCCTGATGTTTTCATTCTGTCTCGTTTAGGTTTTGCATTGAATAGAATTCTGCCTAAATTATTATTACTCATAAAAGCTGTTGTTATTTTGAATTTAGAAAAATAATTTTGGATGTTTTCTGAAAGTTTACCTGAGTAAGTAATGCTACCATATTTACGTGTATTACGTTCTTCAATATTTGGGTATAGTTCCTTCTTAATCATTTTTTGAGTTTTACCTGATATTAATTTCACTATTAAAGAATATATTCTCAGGCATATGACTGTCAATGGGAATGATGTTCTATGGTTGACATGGTTGTTCTCCCAATGAATCCAGAGTAGAATTTGCAGCAAACATGTTTGCAAAGATTTTCGCTTTTCGCTGAGCGTTCGTTGCTAGTGTTCCATCTTCCTTGATTAGGGAAGGAAATGAGGTGGAAGTGAAAGTTCTTCCAACAGCTTTGGCAAATGACCAAAAAGAGCGGGACCCATTAGGACACTCAACAAGTTTCGATTATATTTTGGCGTTGTAAGCCTCTTTCGAGGATTCTATTGTCTCCTTGCGCACACACACTTTATTTGCTTTTGAATTTTTAAACTGAATGCTGTCAATTGACATACCAAATTGGAAATGTTTAAATAAAAAGTTCAGCTTTATGGAGTTAGTCTGTAAATTTTTTTTTGCCACTTCCAACAACATTTAACTCAGTGAATATCTATTTTGGGGGATAAGTTTACAGGAACTTCCGAGTGGATAGCTTGAACAGTAGAGCGCGTGGGTCATCGATACCTAAAGCCAAGCCACGCGATGCGAAGTTGTGGTTTGAATGGAGACTTACGGACGACCTCCTTTTGAAATCTATTCCCCTCGGATCGTATTGAAAGGTAAGACCTCGTTGATCCACAGCTCGCACAAGTTTTGACTTTTGAGGGCTGCCGTTCGTAAGGGAACGACAGCAGGTTAACGGAAAAAACAAATTTTTTCATTAGTCTTATAACGAAGAGAAGAATATTCCATCTTGGATTATTCCCTTCATTCGGGGGCACCCTGTATAGGAGTGACATCGCGTCCCAATGTGCCGATGACACATCGTTACACCGTACACCTGTAAAAAAACTTAGTAGACAAACTCGAAAGCTGGTTCTTGAAATGAAAAATATGTGGCAACGCGGGAAAAAACGCAATTGGTTAACCCGGGGACTGTAACATCAGATTTTTTTTCCTAATATCCTATATCCTATTAGCCATTTCACATTCTTTCAGTACTTCTGTCTACGCAGGTAACGAGTCTTAAGAGCAAGTGGTCACAGTTACCTAGCTCGTCAGCAAACGACGATGATCCAGTACCTGGGCGACTGCGCATCGCTCATTTTGCAATCTCACCTACATATGAATTGCAGTCATTTGTGACAACTGCCACAACGACAGTTCGGATTTGCACCAAACGATTTCCAATTCCAAAACCTGTAAGGACTATTTCAACGGCTTCACTGGCTTTAATTTTTCTTGTTCAGTATCTCCGGGTTGCATATTCATATCGAGCGTCCAGTATGCCGCATTCGTGTTGCCCAACTCCAGAATGAACCCAGCATACGGTTGTTTTTAATGTCAAAATACAAGCATAATAAGAAATAGCTTATATGATATACAATATCGGAAACTTTTCATTTGGGGTATAGCCGGAAATCTACGCGAGCAACAAGGAACGCAATGATTTGATAATACCACATATAAAAGAGGGACGCACTACTGCGCGCCTCTCCTGTTGCCTCGCCCGACGAATTAACAGCTCAGTTGAAATCCCTTCCTCGAGCGAGTAGAGGAGAAATTGTAATGCTCTCTCAACATTATAGCAATAAGCCATTCTTCACGTTCCCATAAAACCACCATACCCCAGATGAAAACTTTCTGAACTGTATATATACACGTGAATGAGTTCCTCTGAAGCACTTGCTACGTAAAGCACCGAATGAGCAAATTTGATGCTTGGTTCAAGCTCAGGCTGTTTAGTGTCTCCTGCGCATGAGCACCGATCCGCAGCCAGTCGCATACAAATATTCATACTCATCATCAATATCCAAATAAAATTCAAAATCTCTGTTATAACCACAAACAGAACGTCAACACACTTTCACCGTCCACACTGAGAACGAAAAATTCGACAAAAAACGGATCGGCCCGAGCACCGCACGCGCATTCTGTTCGTGCTCAAATCAGCGTCCACACTGTCCACTGTCCGAGTATTCGCTCGTTCGGTGCTCATGCGGAACGAATGCTCTAGTGAATACGCATCTAAGGGTACTTCGAGCTTCGCTTCTCGTCGCACCCTTGAACTTCTGCTTAAGCTTGGTTTAAAGGTTCACTTATATATACACTTGTATCAAAAAATGTACTATTTCTTTGAGGAAATGTTGCTCAGTTGAAAACTGTGGGCAAAAATTCAACGCATCATAGCTTGTGCCATGCCAGACGATGTGCTTACAGAGGGTAGTTGACCTGTTTGACCAGCACATAAATATTAGTGGCGAGACTGAGACTGAGGCTCGAGCACACGGAATCACTCGACTAGCGGCGATTGACTCTGGGAAGCAGTGGTTCAGATGCATAACGTCACACATTTGGTGCTGGTCGACTGTATTCTGTCTCGCACATCGAACAGCATGGTAAACGTTATGATGCGTTGGATATTTGCCCGACCTGTATATCTCCAGGTCAACTTTGGAGTCATTATGAAAAATAGGTGGTGTCTATAATAAAAGATTCATCAGTCTATCGATAAAGCGTATGAATTATTACCAGAAATTCGACGACTAATATTAAAGCAATTACAATTTAAAAGATTTCATAATATTATTCAATGTTTATTTTGTATTTGACTTGTTAGAAAAACAGTTTTATTTTGTGAGTTGTGTCTTATTTTTTTTTCTACATTGTTACATACTGGTTCAGCGATAAAAATGTTGTTGGTTTGCATTATGCTTTGAATAGGTTAAAAGATCACCAATGGCTATCATGAACGACTCATCAATAATCGTTTGCGATAACTCCTTGAAGAAAAGTATGTTTCTTTGATTAATTAGACTTGCATTAATTAATAAGAATACATCGAGATGTTCTTGATATTGTGGTTAATTTCGATTTGCGGAAGTTTGGCTAGAGATGGTGAGTCGTTTTTAGTGGTAGATTTCATATCAACATTTGTCATTGTTGTTAATTTTTGTGATAAAGATATGAATTATCACCTAAAACATATAGTCCGGTGACAGGGAGGGTTTTCGTAGCCGATGAAGTGCGACGGGATTACCCATCTTCGTATTTCGACCCGTTGAATCCGAATTTCAAGGGTAATAAGCCATGAAAGCACCCGGAAAATTGTTTTGGACGATTTTCCGAGGAAAATCGGAAAACCTATTTTTTCCAAAAACAAATGACGTCATAATATTCTGCATCAAATTTTCTGCAAAAAAGGTATGCACAAGTTTTTCTTCAAAAAACACCGTTTTCGAGTAAAACGTGCTCGAAATTGGAAAAAAATGCGAATTCTCCATTTTCTGTGCTCTCTCATTCAATCACATAATAATATTTTCAGGATCACCTTGTTCCAAATTATTCATATATGTCACGACTATGAATAACGAAAGAGACAACCTGGAAAAATCATTCGTGTGGATTTTCCGGCACTGAATTTCCCGGCACTGAATTTCCCGATACTTTTACCTTGCATGGAACCGGCATTTTTTCATTCGCGAAGCTCACGTCGTGGACGAATTTCTTATAGTGTCAATCAAAACGGGTTCAACACATTTTTCATGATCACAACAATTTTCCGGATGCTTTTACGGCTTATCGTCCTCGAAAAACTTGAACTGGCAGACCCAGCGTGCAAACCCAAGATTGAGAAATACAGTTTTTAGAACCCCGCTAACAGCGATCTGATGAATTTAGGATGTTCCATAATTTGTTGACATATCACTTCAGATTTTTTATTGTAAAAAATTTGTTGAAGCTGGTTAAGTTAACTACTGAATAATTTTGTTTCTATATAATTCCAGATTTTCTAATTGACACAGATGAATGCCAAATCCCTGACTTTCCTGCATTTAGCATAGAAACTGTTCCGAGTTATGTTCCTCTAAACTATGTTAAATGTTCTCTGGGACTTTTGACCTATACTACTGTGAAAAATAATACCGCATATTTGCATATAAGGAAGAAGTATCTCACTATGTATTATAGATCGGAGGATGAAATAGATTGTTGTTACAGTTATGTTTCTAGAAACGGTACCTCCGATGAACCAGATATTGGTATCAGGTAAGTAGATCTTCACATATTTTTATTGCACAGTGTATATGCTAGTTCGTTAGTATATGCCGTCCAATGTAAAACCCACTAAAGTATTCTTAGTAGAGCACTGTCAGCTGACGTCACAACATGGCGGTCGTGGGGGGACGAACAGATTTGACAAATGAAAATTCGTTTTTTGTAGGTGTTAGTGGATAATTGCGTTTTTTGTAAACTTTACAGACATTAAGTGATTCGCGTAGCCTTATGGAAAATGGGTTCAATGGGTTTGTTTTTGTTTAGTTTGGTTTGTTTGTCACCCTATGACATTGTTCCGCAACTTTCATATTACGTTACTGACAGTGCTCTGTTGCGTCTCTAGTCACGTCGCTTGCCTCGTGTCGCGTCGTTCAAAATAGTTGAGCATAGATATTGCAATTGTGGTGTACCTACTTGATAAAGGGTGGTTGAAGTTTTGAGAATAAAAACAACTTCTAATTTTATGACAGTGTACTGGTTTTTGAGAATTTTACAGCAAAATGTAACAGCTTGATGTTTCCCTGTTGCAAATTTTCATAATAATCGTTGTCTTGGTAACGTCGCGCTATTGCCTATAACACTACTAAACATATACCGGCGGCCTTGAAAGTATCCACTTTCAAAAGAAAATAAATAAATAGCATTGAAACAAATGGTAGAAGGTTGAAGGGGTGAATGGAACATAACAAATAGATCAGTTGAACAATCAGTCAATTCTTGGTGAGCACGAGCACTGCGCGCACAATATTGTCTGTTCCAGGTTGTACTGAAGTAATTCTTCCTAGAGTCCATGGGGTGAAGTTTTGTCATCACGAAGGAGAACTAAACATCCATTCAGCTCCTGGGTCTCCTTCTTGAATCGCCATTTATTTCATTGATGGAGATTGTAAGGTCATTGGGGTCAGAGGATAGGGGAACGAGAGGACGTGAGTTCAGAGAAGCTTCAACCTGAGTCAATATCGTTATGAATTCTTCGAAAGAGTAAGGATAGGTAGACAAAATGCATTTTAGGTGATAGGGATTTAGCGGCTTCCCATAATCCATTGTAATGAACAGAATGAGCCGGTATGAAATGCCATTGCATTTGCCTATTGTTGAAATAATTTTGCAACGGTTTACTAGAGAGAATGTTATAGATTTATTTGAATTCATTGTGGGCTCCAATGAAATTGGATCCATTATCTGAGTAGAGATTAGTACACATATCTCGCCTAGACACAAAACGCTTGAACGCTGCAACAAACGCTTCTGTGGGTAATTGGCTTGCAAGTTCGACGAATATGCATATATAACATTTTAACTTTTTTTGGTTTCTATACTTTCCATCCTTTAGAAGAAAGGGTCCAGCATAGTCAAGACCGCTATTAGAAAAACACGAGAAGGGGTTTCACGAGGTGCAGGAAGATTACCTATTTGCTTAGATAGTATTGGAGGATCGGCTCTGAAACAGGCTATAAACGACCTTCGCAGAACCTTCTCCGGATAAAAGAGAGTGCTGCCGGATTCTCGAATTATGCTTAGGGATATCAGACAACTATTAAATCTATCTGAATTTGTTGAGGCTAAACTCTTGAAATTATCGGCAAAGCACTGAGCTTGAATTAGTTTGACTAAAAATTTTTCTGAGTGATACCATTCAGAGAGGGTTATATTTAGAGAGGTTATATTGAATCTTTGTTTGAATCTCCTCCTTTAGCGAACCTTTGACAGTAAGCCAAGCGAAGGTTGTCCATGCCCTTGGTTCCGCACTGAGCCATGCTAGGACGATGGTTGGGTCAGTCCAGTAGTAAATTGACCCGAAGTTTAGTTTTAACAACGTGATAACTTTTTCCAACGACGTAATAACCTTTCTCTCGAGTTTTGATGAGAGCAAGGCACCTGACAAGACATTTCCAGTCTGGAAAGAGAGATGGCCTTAAGAGGGGCAACGCGGGATTTTGCGCACAGTAGTCTAACTTGAGTATCGCCATTACTATTTGCAGATCTCCAGTGAATACACGTCCCATACTCATGAATGGAATTGTCACAAAATCCGTGTATTTGTAGACTTGTAGTTTTTTGAGAAAAACGTCCAGGGATTTTCAAAATTTTGGTACATAAGAGTTGATTGCATAAATTAATCCAAAATTTGTAGAGATTCGTGGGAATGGGGTCATCCCAATTAAGGTAGCTAGCCACAAATGCTGGAGGAGAAGTTTCGCCTGAATGGGACCAAGGGGGCCTAGAGGGTCGAATAATGAAAGTGACAGGATTTGAGGAATTTAGGGACATTTTTGAATTATAAATGAAACGGTTCGATGCGGAATCCCAAGATATTCCTAAAGTCGTTGTACTTTGGGTCTCATTTAGAAGATTTTTGATGGAATTAGTACTGCGAAGATCAGCCAAGACTGTGGGTTCATTGAAATTAAATTTTCGCAATTGAAAGGCCTGCTGCTTCGAGTATATTGACTAGGTTTTTTCTTATCAAAATTAAGTTTTTTCTTCTCGAAATTAGATATTCTACAGTGTCTGTGCCTTTTAGGACATCATCGACGTAGAAGTCATTGGAGATAATGTTAGATTCTACAGGAGCGGTTAGTCGATTTTCTAGGGCAAACTGTTTTAGGCAACAGGTGGAAAGAAAACTTGCAGAAGCAGTTCCACAAGTGACCGTGTTCAGTTCAAAATGGAAAATTTCTTGACTAGGATGGTCTCGCCATACGATACGTTGAAGACTATGTTGCATAGGCTGAATGTTGATCTAACGGTACATCATGAAAATGTCACCAGTTAAAACGACGTTATGTTGTCTAAAACGTAATACAACGGTAAGCAGATTATTTTGGAGAGTTGGTCTAATTATAAGGACATTATTTAATGAGAGGCCCAAAGTGGTCTTAGCGGAGCCATCAAAGACTATTCGTAGTTTGGTAGTAGTGCTATCAGATTTTTCTACGGAGTGATGTGGTAAATAATAAATGGGATATTTGTTTTGGTGGTTAGGATTAATTTTCGTCATATGACCGAGACTCTGATATTGTGACAAGAAATTAGAATATTGTGTTTTGAAGCTGATCATTTTTATTCAGCTCTGTTTCAATAGCTTAACTACTGTAAATCTACCGGTGATATCTCTAGTGAAGGTTTCAGAGAAGTGAGATTCGCACTCAGGTTCTTACTTAGTGAGAATTCTTTGACTTACATTTTTCTTCGATTTGCCAAAATTTCTTCAACTGGTTCTGCACTGAATCATTTGTAGATAAAAAGCAAGAATTTAGTGATGAAGAGGAAAGAATGGGTAATGGTCCGGATATTCTCCAGCATAGTGGATTTTTATGTAGTATTGGTAAGTTCTTGCCAAATTTGATTTGATCATCCGACAGAAGTTTAAAGAATATGCCCGCACCTAGGAGCACCTAAGATATTGTCTAGAATTTTTATATTAGTTAAGGATATTTTTTGGTGTGGCGTTAAGCCAGTAATTATAAGAAAAGGCAATTAAAACTTGTAATTATTACGTTAAGATAGGGACTTGATTGAGGTGCGTTTTGAAATGATGATTAGATTTTGACTTATTTCGGAAATCGGCATATGGAAATAAAACCGTAAAATAAATATGAAAGAAGTCTGCTATTTTTCCATATGGAAACTAAATAATTATGCAAAAGTCCAAACAACTCTGAACTCGTGGAAAAAGTTTAGATAGATACTTAGTTTATTTAGGCAGCAGGTATATGAAGGAAAGGACTGACCTTGATATCTGTGAACTGCAACTGGCGATAGCGGAAGCGGATTCCAGAGATCAGCACGGATCGGGACGGATCGGCACGACTTTTTTTACAGCAAAATGAAACAGCTTGACGGTTCTCTGTTAAAAATTTTCATAATAATCGTTGTCTTGGTAACGTTGCGCTATTTTCCTGAGTGTCCATATCACTATACTAAAAAGTACCAACTGGTCCTGACATCTGATATTATAGTTAGAGTGCCCATCGGCAAAAATTTTACTAATTATATATTCTCTCCAAACTTTTTCTATGGCTTCATTGGACCTAGTCTGCCACCGTTTTCCTCTGTGACTTTTTTTTTTCGGAGACAAAGAACACGGGGCGTTTTTCCAGTCTGATGCGTCAAAGTGGACGATTTCATGACCACAAAAATTTTTAGATACCCTCTCCAAACTTCATGTATGGCTTCATTGGTCCTAGTCTGACACGTTTTCCTCTGTGACTTTTTTGTTTCGGGGGCTTTTTTCCAAAAAAATACCTCAATTTTTTTATGTGTTCCCTCTCTACGGTGCAGAGAATTATTTGTTGGGTCGTTTTAGTAAAAAAAGTTCCAATGAACGTATGTCCGGAGTTGCTTCGTTTCTGAGATACAGGGCGTTGAAGTTTTTTCTTTTAATGGTATTTATAAAATATTTGGGCCAGTGGCCCCTCAGTGGGCACAACAGCCAACAATATTGTGACAAAAAGTACGCCAATGACTTTTTTGTGGGTTTAATTTTTTTTTAGATCAGACCACTGACAATACAATCTTTTTGGTCCTTCGTGTTTTCTTCATATCATGAACTCCTCTTTATGGAGACCAGCTGACCAGTGATAGTGGGCTTTTTTCCTACACATTAGTTCAAATAACTGTACCTACCTCAAATCGATTTGGTTGAAGTTTGGTACAGTTATTTGAACTTATGTGTAGGAAAATCCCTTATATCACTGTCAGTTGGCCTCCAAAGCAGTTGTTCATGATATGCAATAGAATGGCATGGGTTTGGTGTTGGACAGCTCATTAAGATTCTCCGGGCATACTTCACACATTTTGAAAAAAGGATATAAGTAGTAGCCTAAAATTAATTTACTCTAACAGGAGTATATTGAATGTTATTGTCAAGAAAATGTTATGTGAAACTTTAATTCTTTCACATGCAAATCATGCAGATGTTGTATACGGTCCAAACCTACTGAAGGTAGAAAAACTCAGGATTCAAAGACTACAGAATAATATTAGGAGTCAACAGAAGGCAACATACTTCGAATCACTTAACTAACCTCGGCTGGTTGAATATGGAAATGCGTCGAACTCTTCACGCATGTGTTCCTTACCATAAAATCATAAGATCACAAATGCCTGTCTACCTGTATCACAAAATTAATTTGAGATTCAAAGGTATGATATCTCCGCCAAGATACAAGTCAACCAGATACAAAGGTTCATTTACTTATTACTGCTATTGGTTGTTTAACAGGCTCCCAACAGGCTCCCCAACCCTTATAAAGAAATGTCGAGTAGAGTAATGAAAAAGAAATTGAAGTCTGATCTTCTCAACAACAAACTACCACAGCTTCTGAATTACCTTTCATGAATCCTTAGCATAAATCCCACGCCACTGCCACTCACCTATCGAACAAAATATTGATCATACCCATAAGATGTGTGTGTATAATCGAGTGAACATTTATATGTTAAGCATCTATTTTCTCTTTTATTTTTCTTATATGTATGTATGTTTTTTTCTCTTCCACTATTTTCTCCATTCTGTTTTGTATATGCTTATTGTTACTGAATGTTATTTACATAATAATTATATTTGTATTACCTTAATATTTTTGTATTAATATTATTATGTAAAGGTTGGATGGAAGAACAAGAAGCGAATTAGATTTCTTAGATTTCTAGTTCGTCTATTGAATCCTGCCTATTGACTGGGTTTTATATTATATTTCCTATCAATGAAATTATTATTATTATTATTATTTTTCCTAAGAGGATATTCCAGTCAGGCCCTGTCTCCGGAGCTCCGACACATCCGGAGGGCGCGCTGGATCGTTTACCCAGATAGCCACTCCTCACGTCCGTGGTTTAAGCGATTACTGGGTCCGAGAATCATGTGCCCTGAGCCAAGGATGACGGCCTTCTGCATTCGTCCGGCTAAGATTTCTGCCATATTACGGCAAGCCGGTATGATTTTTGAGTTCGAGAGCAGTGTGTCTATCATTCCACCAAGGACCCCTATAATCAGAACCACCATTTTAACAGAATGGTTAGGGTAGAGCCTGCGGAGTTCAAAGGGTAAGTCTCGATATTTAGTCCGTTTCTCCTCCTCTTTTCGGACGATGTTCGTTTCACCAGGAGCCGAAAACTCCATGACGAAAATCGTCTTACTCTGATGGTCGAGGAGGACTACATCAGGCTTATTGGCTTGTATTTGCCTGAGGGTGGGGAATGAGTAGTTCCAATATATTCGGCACTTCTCATTCTCGACAATGGACTCAATATCCCCCAGAGCATAAGGCAACACCGGTGTCTCGTCTATATCGTACAAGTGTCGTAGAGACCGCATATGCTGGACATGCTGAAAGCAAATGCATACGTGTCTCAGGCGCCCCACGACACGCTCTGCATCTAGTGTCGGAGATCTCTATACCCATCACGCGGCTACGGTAGACTAGGGTATTGAAGACACCATCCTGGCAAGCCATTATGAATCCCTCGGTCTCCGACTTCAGCTCACTTGAACTGAGGAAAGCAAAGGTCAAGTTTTTGGATAAGCCAAGGTCTTCAATGTTCTTGAAGAAGACCCCATGCATTGGCTTATCCTTGTGCAGCTGCAGGAGGACCTCAGTCCCCGCAGCTTTGATGGGAGCTTTTTATTATTATTATTATTATTATTATTTTCTCGAAAACCAAGCTTGATATGAAGAAAACACAAGAGACCAAAAAGATTTATTTTTATTAGCCTAATCTAAAAAAAATAAAAACCCACAAAAAAGAGTCAGTGGCGTACTTTTTTCATAATATTGTTGGCTGTTGTGCCCACTGAGACGGTACTGGCCCTAATAATTTCAAATTAGTTAGGGCTAAATAAGCGCATTATTATTAGTTGTTTTCTGTTAAATATTACCAATAAATCACATTTTTCATTTTTCAATTTTCATGGAGAATGTTCCCCTTTTCAACTGTACCAAACTTCAACCAAATCCGTTCGAGGATATTCATGATATTTTATAAATTCCTTTAAAAAAAACTCCCTGTATCTCAGAAACGAAGCAACTCCGGACATATGATCATAGAAACTTTTTTTCTCAAAACGACCTAACAAATCACCCTCTGCAATTTCGTATTTATTAATGATTAGCACAAACTGGAAAATGTATTTCAATGTGATAACTGAAAGATTATATTTTTTCGTCAGACACTTATGCTACATTTCAAGTTCTGCCTTTCTACATATAATATTTCCGTGTCTGAAGTTTATCTATAAATTTTTCGTGGTCATGAAATCGACCACTTTGACGCATGACGCATCAGACTGGAAAAACGCCCCGTGTTCTGTGTCAGACAATATGAAGAGATTGTTTTATAGCTCTCAATGAATGGATCCTGAGAAAATCAGCTGGTTATTAATAAATTTCCCCATGGTCGTTTTTTCGACATGTTCGAGGGGACGGACACCCCGTGTTTCAGTTCAAGTTTTCAAGCTATTCCATTTGAAAATATAACACTATCTATACAGTAGTCATCAAACCGACGCCGACGTATTTAGGATTTTTTTTTGAAAAACGCCCCCGAAACATAAAAAGTTACAGAGGAAAACGGTGGCAGACTAGGTCTGTTGGGGTGAATAACTGAATTGCAGTTGTATTGCACCTTTCAAAAAATTATAAAGCGGACTGTAAGGGTAGCGAGTGTTTCATGCTCTTACCTAACTGCACTGTCGATGATGGAATCGGCACTTTCGGTTTCTGGAGCTTGTGGAACACTGCGCTGGGTGACGCGGGGCCGGCCGGCTTCAGAAATAGTCAATTCACTCTTAATTCACTTGGATTCCACAAAAATCGCTTTGTGTGAGATTGAGATTGATATCGATAGCGCGAGGGGCGTGATATGTGTCTATTGTCTTTTCTCTTCTCGCCCATCTCGCTTAGTCGGACAGGCGCAGATTTCGGCGCAAACATGAGCACTCATTTGCGAACCCATACAGTAATGATACGGGGGAAATTGAAACAAACCAATATTTGAATCCTCATAACTTAACTAATAATGAAAAAAGGGTGGACGGAACAAGGTCCAATAGAGTAGCCATACCGTGCCGATGGGCCCTCTAACTATTAGGAATGGCTTCCTGAATTGAAGAGGACAAAGTTTTTCCAGAATACGTCGAAGAATTACGAAAAACATTTAAAAAAGTTTATGAGTTCTGAGGGTATCGTCATCTTTGACACTTGCTCAAGATCCATTCCTTGAATTTGTTCTTCCAACTAAAGGCAACTCGCCTTTCTTTCGGTTTTCATTGTGTTCTCTGAATAATCTTGAATTTTCCTTTTATTGCAAACCCCAAAATGACGAAAGTTATGAACCATCAAACATTATTTTTTTCAGCTTTTCATCCTGCAAGTTCTTCAATTCTACTGTAGTTCTCGAAGAGGGCACTGTAACGGTTGAATGCTTCATTGGTGCTGATAAAATATATGAAAACGTACATAGTCCCATTGTAGTAACAGACGCAGTTAAGCAGAAACTCCGTTCTGGACCTGGTACACAAAAAATGCCGAAAAAGAAACCTCTCAGCGTTCTTTTCATAGTAGTCGACAGCGTTTCTAGACTGAACCTAGCAAGAACGATGCCCGTAACGAGGAAATTCCTTATTGAAAATGATTTCTTGGAATTCGTTGGCTACAATAAAATCGATGATAATACTTTTCCAAATTTCAACGCTCTGATAACTGGTCTGAATTTAAGTGAATCGGATTCAATTTGCCAACCAAGGCGTGTGGGAGGACTAGACCAATGTCCCATGGTATGGTACAACTTTCGCGATAAAGCTTACGTAACTGCTTATGCCGAAGATTTCGCTACTATATCCACATACAACTATGAGAAAAAGGGGTTCCAAAATCCGCCCACTGATTACTATTTCAAACCTTATATGGAAGCTTCAGACAAGCTCACTCCAGTGCAGGTGGATACTATGCCTTATTGCAGTGGACCTGAATCACAAGGTGAGATTACTGAAGCACTTCTTTAAAAAACATATATAAAAAATGTGCACTTTTAATGTTAATACAGTTTAAAAACATAGAAAATTACATATAGAGTGAGTTTAAAAAAGTTTGCAACATATAGAAATCTTTTTTATTATGCATTTGTCAGAACATTTTATTCTTCATGAAAGTTGGTGCATCACGGAAAAACTTGAATTTGAGTTATCAAAATTCTGAATTACCAAACGTTGTACAGGAATGAACAAAAAATAGAAATTTTGATCAAGGGTAAACTACCCTTCTTATCGATCGTATCAAAGAAGTTTATTTAGACAATTTGTTTAGGATAAAAAACAATATTAAGATTTGAAATTACAGCCAAATACGCAACAAAATAAATTTGTCCTCATTTTTTGGTTCTAGCCTCTTGAAGAGTACTAGTATCTCATATGCACCTGATGCACCCCCCTCATATTCCTACAACGACATTACGATGCAAAATTTGGTCTAATTTATCATTTGTACTAGAATATCGTCGAATATCGTGATATCTACACTAATATATTTCAAAAACAATCAACCTAGTTAAGTTCAAACAAATTCCGTATAGGACATGACTGTTGCGTAAGTAGCCGACGACGCACCTGAGCATCGCGACGCGTCGCATGGCACGCCTACGTCAATACTTCGTTTTTGCTTAGTGTTCTTTTGGACTTTCTTCTTTTTGCTCGCTAACGTTATGTTGAATATCATACCTATAACCTTATTCAAAAATTGGGCTACCAAATGCAAAAAAAAATCCGACTGGTAGTTCCAAAGATTAACGCGATAGAACAAAAAAAAACAAACTCTTCAACTTTATTACATCAATATAGATTCAGTCTGTTTTTCTGTCGTTTTTTTTCAGAAATGGATGGTTCTTTCGATATCAATTTTAGTTTAAATCATTTAATCATTTTTTATTTCGTAAAAAATATAAATTCATCAATTTTTTTCTTCTACTAGAAGAAACACATCGTCTGTTTGATTTTGATCTTGCACACTGGTTATAGTCATAGATAAAGTATAGTATATTCGAAGGATTGACATTGCTTCCCAGTGACTCGCAAACTTCATTCTCGTGAGTGATAGCCATCATTACACGTTCGTTGAATAATATTTTATTACTTTTCAAAGAATGACAAAAATATTATGGGAATTTTAAAATAATATTTGTTATTCATTTCAGGTGAAAGGATTCTCAAGTTGGCCAAAGATTTCACAAAGACATTTAAAGGTTATCCATATTTTGGAATTTTCTGGATGAATACATTCAGCCATAATTACATCAACTCCCCACAAAGAATGGATAAGAAGATGGCAAACTTCTTCGAAGATCTTGAACAGAATGGCGTCTTGAATGAAAGCATGGTAGTGTTCTTGAGTGATCATGGCATTCGCTTCGGTAACATTCGACAAACCGTTCAAGGATGGTATGAGGAAAGGCTTCCAATTAATCTCATTTCTATACCGCCCTGGTTTCAAAGAGAGTATCCTAGAAAGTATATGAATCTGAAGCGGAACACGAAAAAACTGACGAGCACTTATGACTTATTCTTGACCCTTCAAGAAGTATTGTCATTGTCGGTGGACAACTACGTAATGAGCAACAGCAGGGCTTGTCGGTCATGCCAATCACTTTTTTCCGATATTCCTATTAAGCGTGATTGTGAACAAGCAGGTATCCCGGAGGTTTGGTGTACTTGCTTGGGAAAATTCCACAAAAATGATAGTGAAATAACATCCGACATGATCGATAAAGCTCTAACACTCTTCATGGAGTCGAGTAATTCGACTGGATTAGGTAGCGGTAATATTTTGCATTCAAGTGTCAGCAGAGGTCCTAAAGGAAAACAATATTTATTGGTAGTGTTTGAAATAGACCCATTTATCATATACCAAGTACTGTACAGAATTAGGATATCTTCAACAACTTCAATAAAGCTTGTACAATTAGTGAGACTTTGGTGAAAGTGATTTATGATTTAATATTTCTGCACGTTCGCGTTCATTTTCAGTAGAGACCTTGGTGATATCAAATGGGAAATAAATATTCGCACGCTATGGTTTCAGGGTTTGGGATATATACAACAGAACCAACTCCGAATGGACATGCTCAGGCCAATATTATGCTATACCGCCGAAGTAGCCGACCCGTACTTCACAATACTGAAAAAGGTCAGCCGGATGGGATTCCTGAACGATGTTGCCGGTGCCTGCGATACAAAGGCAAATTCAAGAATTGTTATTTGATGATCAAATAAGTTGTTATCTGAACATTCGTGTAAATAATAATTTGTTATGAACATAATATAATAATAGAGTTAATCTTAGAAATATTTTTGAAGTATTTAAATTTGGCTGTATGTGGAGCATTTATTCACATGTAACATGTGAGATTATATTTTCTAACGGATATCGTTTTGCAGGCTTATACAAATGACTTTTGAAAAACATTGAGATGTTTAGTAGATGTTTAATATTCCTCATGACGTCACACTACAACATTCTGATGAATTGAAATAAAAATGTACCTTCAACTGTAGATTTGAACCTACCAATTACATTGATTTGCTTGGTGAGCCAGAGGTTGAACTTCAGTTCCCCAGAGCACTTCGATGAATAGTTTGAAAAGCATAATTTAAAAGCAATAACGTTTCACTTTGAAGAATTATAAAAAAAGTCATTACATTATATTGCTTCATACCAGGCTCTCTTTTATTTACTGAAACAATCGATTATTTGAAAGCACAAAACAACGAAAAAATATCAGTATCCCCCTGCATCTAATTATAATTAGGTGAACTGAACTGAAAAGTGTTTGAACATGTTCAAGACAACCTATAACGAACTTGGAATAATTCAAAGTATGGATTTTCACTTTGAAAATGATACTATACAATAAGGATTCAGATAAATTGCTCCTCTATTACAGTCGAGTACAATACTACGATTTTATAATCTAGCTCCATTTCGACCATTATAGCTACACCCCCAGCAGAGCCAGTGGAATTTCATGGGTGAACATACAGTGCCCGTCTAAATTCTATCTAACACTAGTAGGGGGTTTATGCCAATCCTGGACCTCCCCCCACCACTGACCTTGAGAGTGACCTTGGAGAATAGCCTTCAGAGGTTCACTTGCCCAGTGAATGACCTTGAAAGTTGGTGATCTTGAGAGTTGGCGACCTTGACGATTTGTGACCTTGAGGGTTGGTGACCTTGAGGGTTGGTGACCTTGAGGGTTGGTGACCTTGAGGGTTGGTGACCTTGAGGGTTGGTGACCTTGAGGGTTGGTGACCTTGAGGGTTGGTGACCTTGAGGGTTGGTGACCTTGAGGGATGGTGACCTTGGTGGTTAGTGACCTTGAGGGTTGGTGACCTTGAGAGTTTCGATGACCCTGGGGAATGGTAACCTTGACATGTAACTAAAGGAAGCCATGAATACAAATGTCCTTGAGGGCAAGTGAACTTATCCCCTCTCTTCCACCTCAACCACTAATATAAAAAGAAACACGAGTTTCAGACCTCATGTTCCTTCTGAATAGCCGATAATCGAGCAAAATGTATACTTGCAATTGTGGAAAAAGTTTTACTCGCAGTGATAATCTACATCGCCATCAAGTGCAATCCTGTACAGCGGTGACAGGTGAGCCACCTAGTAAACGGTCTAAATTGAGCCCCATATCGCAAAACGATATGCAGTTCTGTGATTGTTGTAATAAACCAGTTCCAATGGGTCAGATGGTTTCACATCGAAGAACACTCGAACACAGATCTAATTCTTGCATTCAATTGGGTGAAGACGTGCAAATTATCAAAAGTGCTTTCAAATGTAGAATAGTTAGCTATAGGATTGGGAGCGGTAGTAACTATGTGGATTACAAAACATTTTTTGATGCATACAAACAGAAAATGATTTCATTATTGCAAGGTGTGTTGAAGATACATAGTGCGGTGAAAGTAAATATGGAACTATTCAGCTCACATATTCTGCAGACCCAGGAATTATCCGAGGTAAAGTGTTTCAATTCTCCGAACCAGATAGTTGACCAGTCCATGGATCTTAATGCTGTTTTGGATGAATTCATCGACACAATAACGGCACAAAGTACAGAATTCGAAGATCGTGACTCAGGTATATAAATTGCCCAAAAATCAATATTCATACCTTGAATGTAAAATCATTTCTATTGCAGGATGGAGCCTGAAGAAAATCATGTTCACAGAAATGAATGTGAACAAGTATAGCCCTCTTGGTGCGTGTTCCTATATAAAGCTGCCAGATTATATCGAGTCGAAAAAAGGTGTGGTGAATGTGCGAAATGAGGATAACTATTGTTTTGCATGGGCTGTGGTATCAGCACTTTACCCGGCGGATCGTAGGGTTTCCGAAGTGTCTTCTTATCCACCCTTTCAATCAGTGCTGAATGTATCAGGTATGGATTTTCCGATGAAATTAAGTGGAATTTCAAAATTCGAAGTTGCCAATGATTGCTCTATAAATGTATATGGGTTGGAAAAAAAATTTGAGGAATCTAAAATGAAATATGAAGTTGTAGGTCCACTACATTATTCACGACAACGACTCACCAGGCATGTTAATCTTTTACTTATCAGTGATGAAACGGGAAAAAATCATTATTGTTGGATTAAGGATTTGTCAAAATTAGTTTCTAGCCAAATTTCTGCCAATGGTCATAAAAAATATTTTTGTGATGGTTGTTTATTATATTTTGCTAACGGAAAATCATTGACCCAGCATCAATTAAATGACTGCAATCATGTGTGTACAACCACACCTTCTGAAAAATTGAAAATCGACAAGTTCGGTAAATACATTCCTGAAAATATATTGAAATTTGTGAATATCGAAAAGCAGATGAAAGTTCCGTTTGTCGTTTATGCAGATTTTGAGTCAATTCTGAAACCAATTGATTCTTGTCAACCGAATCCAGATTGCTCTTACACCAACCGAACTCACATTCATGAACCATACTCGTTTGCATACTACATAAAATGTTCTTTCAATGAAAAATTCGACAAATTTGTTTCGTATCGAGGGGTCGATACTGCAAAAGTATTCGTCTCAAATATTCAAAACGATTTAAAGAATATATATCATAAACATCTAAAAAATGTTGTTCCAATGGGTCAATTATCTGAGACAGAAGAAAAAGAATTTTCTGATGCAAAGACTTGTGGCATATGTGATAATATATTCGAAGATGGTGATGTCAAAGTGAGAGATCATTGTCACCTGACCGGAAAAAAGAGATTTGGTGCAGCTCATTCTAAATGTAATTTGAATTTCAAACTTCCAAATTTTATACCAATTATTTGTCATAATATGAGCGGATATGATTGCCACTTATTCATCAAGGAATTATTCGACAAGGGCGATCGAGTTGATGTCATTCCACAAACCAAAGAAAAATACATTTCATTCACCAAACATCTTTTCACACACAGCTATTTGGGTAAAGATGGAAAATTGAAGAATAATTTCATGAAATTAAGGTTCATTGATAGCTATAAATTTCTTTCGGAGTCACTTCAGAATCTCGGTGCAAATTTAGTAGAAGATCAATTCATAGACACTAAAAAGTTTTTTCCGGATGTCGAAAAGTTTCAGTTGATGAAACAGAAAGGTGTATTTCCATACAGTTTCGTAGATTGTATGGAAAAATTAGATATCACACATCTACCATCGAAAGAAGAATTTTATGATAACTTAAATGACGAACAAATTTCAGATGAATGCTATGATAGGGCACAACGGGTATGGAATTTATTTGAATGTCGAAGTTTGGGAGAATATTCAGATCTGTACTTGAAATCGGATGTTTTACTGTTAACTGATACATTCGAGAATTTTCGGAGAATTTGTTTGAACACTTATAAATTGGATCCTGCCCAATATTATACCGCCCCAGGTTTATCTTGGGACGCTATGTTGAGATACACAAAAGTTGAATTGGAGCTTTTGACTGATATTGACATGATACATTTTTTCAAGAAAGGTATACGTGGTGGAATAAGTCAATGTAGTGACCGAATGCATGTCGCAAACAATGAATATCTACCTAACTACGATGCCAAAAAAGACGTATCTTACATATCGTATTTGGATGCAACAAATTTGTATGGTCATAGCATGTCTCAACCTTTGCCCATTGGTGGATTCACCTGGTTGACACCCAGTGAAATACAGGATTTGGATGTGATGAGTATTTCTGCTGATTCTCCTTTTGGTTATGTTTTTGAAGTGGACATTCATTATCCAGAAGAATTACATGATTCTCATTCGGATTTACCTTTCCTAGTCGAAAGTATAATTCCACCAGGTTCAAAATCCAATATTTGCAAGTTGATACCGAACTTATCAGATAAAAAAAACTATATCGTTCATTATAGAACTCTTAAACAAGCTATAGAAAACGGATTGATGGTTATGAAAACACATAGGGTTTTGAAATTTCGGCAATCGTCATGGCTTAAGAAATATATCGATTTGAATACAAAAATGCGTAATAAAGCTTTGAATAAATTCGAAAAACAATTTTTCAAGTTAATGAACAATGCCGTGTATGGAAAAACTCTGGAAAATGTGGAAAATAGAAGGGAAATTAAACTGGTTACTCATTGGGAGAATATAAAAAGGTCATTGGGGGCTAATTGTCTGATTTCCAACCCAAATTTCAAAACATGTTCAATATTTACAGAAAATTTTGTCGCTATTCATATGGGAAAAGTAAGAGTGTGTTACGATAAACCACTTTATTTGGGATTTAGTATATTGGATTTATCAAAAACAGTAATGTACGATTTTTACTACAAATGCATAAAAAGTAATTTTGGAAATGACGCTTCACTACTGTACACAGATACAGATTCTTTTATATTGAAAATAGCAAATAAAAACTTTTACGAATTCATGATCGAAAATATAGAAAGATTCGATACCTCCAATTATAACATCGGAAACGATTTTGGCATTCCTGTTACAAAACCCATTCTGGGGAATATGAAAGATGAATTTCCCAATGACCCCATTATCAGTTTTTATGGTACTGGGGCCAAAGCTTACTTTGTTCAGTCCGTTAAAAATGAATTGAAGAAAGCCAAAGGCGTCAAAAAGTCAGTCATTATCAAACAATTGCACGAAAGTGACTATAAAAATATTGTTGAGAAGGGTGGTTCCATACTTAGAAAAATGAATAGTTTCAAAAGTGATACCCACGACATATTTACTGAAATGAAAAATAAAGTCGCTTTGTCACACCATGACGACAAGCGGTTCATTATACCCAATACCACAAAAACATTGCCGTGGGGCCACAACGATATTGAATTTTATCAAACGGACCCCGAACAAAATCTGTTATGGTGTTCAAACATTGTGGAATCTGCGATTCATAATAATTCACAACCTGTCAACAATTTGGATTTGCTGATTTCATTACTGGAAGCAGAATAAGTCGAAGTAAGGGAACGCAAATCCTTAATTATCATTCAACAAATTTTATATTATTCATCCGATAGCGTGAAAAGGGAATATTCATCTACAATTGGCTATGAAACTGTTTTCACGAATATTTGAACCAATAATTTGATACGTTTCATATCATATATTTGAATTCCTTTTTTTTATGCCAACCTATATTTTGACATAGAAGGTACTGAAAAACGGTTCCACTTATATGTTGGAGAATAATCCAGAAATATCTCATATCGAAAGAAAAAAAAAACACAATTTTCGAAGCATGAATATTCGATATTGAAATTACATTTCCGAATTGTTTCTACTCATATATGTTAATTTCATAGTGTAGCATAAAAATATTCAAAATTTATTGTATAGCATCCACATATTGAATGAATAGATATTTTCAATTTTAACGTGTATGTATAGACTGAATAGACATAATAAATAACATTCTTTCGTCTCGTTGTAGTCAACGTTTTGAAAAAACTGTACCGATGTACATTCCTTAGGTCCTTATCGACCATACTGTGTTTGAGTGGTCTAGTCTTGAAGAATGCGAGTTTATGCCGCATTCCTTATTTTGTCTAGCAGCAGGTAGCGAGGCGTGGGTACCTGTACCGCATTCCTTTGCTTTGAACGATCAGGGTGTATGAAGGTGACCCAAAAGAATTTGGCCTTGTAGTGGTCTCTTTTCAATATCTCTACCTGTGCGCAGGCTCTGTACAATTTCGGAGTAGGGGATGTGCGAGGTTACTCAAACTAGAGGGTGGCATGATGCATCATTGTACCCTGTTCTTCCCACTGGTAAAGTTGTGAGTCGTGCTTTTATTGATATTGTGAAAGAGTGGTGTGATTGGATAACCGAAATGAAAGGTAATAAAAGTCCCAATTCTCAGGATAGTGGAAAGTCGGTTGTTAGTATGCTGGCAACGTTAGCATATCTTAGTACAATTAATATTGAAAAAAATAAAGACGCGGTTAACGAAAAGACTAGAGACGCGGTTGATGATAAAAATAAAGATTCGGTTGCTGGTTGTTGGACTCAAAAAATAAATATATTAAGTGATGTTAGGATACAGAAACCCGAACAAACAGCAACCGACCAATCGAAATATTTGGATTTTGAACAAATTCACAGCACAGACATACCGAGTTTCCATTATTCCAGCTTATCGGTGGCAGATATGCAAGAATTCGGAGATGTAGAAATGGAAAAATATTTCGCGGACATCAAGGGCTTCACTCCACCTCTGTTACCATATGCCCCCTTATGTGAAGACATAAGCAACGATGAAGCGGGTCCTTCATCGTTGAATAAGTCTTCCAAAAGGAAAGAATTGACACCGGTAAACTCCCCCAAAAAACAAAGGATGTCTACCACAAAAAGTGACGAAGTTGAGTCCAACGAATTTCCGTTGCTGAGAGGACTACTCACAAGACCTCTGGCATCGAAACAATCCGTCGGTAGTCCGATTCCAACGGTAGTTCTATCTTCCGAAGATAGTTCACCGTCACCGGTAATTTTGGGAAGAGAGGTAGTGCAATCATCGGCCCCGGCTAACTCTCCCAAAAAACAGGAATCTGCCTCAAAAAATGACGGAGCCGGTTCCAACGAATTTTCGGTGTCCAGTGGGTCACCTGCAAGTCCCGTCTCAGCAAAGCAATCCGTTGGTTTCACTTCTCCGAATCGATCGGTAGATCATTCTGAAGTGTTTTCTGGTAGAAGTTCATCGGTATCACCAATTTTGGGAAGTGGTAGAAGTGATGGCAGTGTTTGGTCACAAAATGCGGAAGAACAACATAAGAAAATTGTAGATGTTTTTTCGGATTTTGTTAACAAAAAAGCCCGAGCATATCTAGAACATCGAGAAGCTGCTGCAAAGGTCTCTGACGTTCAGAAATCGTTGCTGGCGTACGATACGGAGCTCGAAGAAATAAAAAATCGAAAGGAGGAGTTGAAACGACAATTGGAAGAGCTCGACGGATGCCAGCAACGAATTATGGGTGACAGTAATCAGCTTAGGCAAAGTTTGCCAACGCTGAAGGCCAAAGCAATTAAGTCGCAGCTCTCGCTCAATCGAGAGAGCAGACGACTTAAATTGCTGCAGGAGAAGGTTAAAGTTTTTATGGAGAAATGAATATGTGCGTGTGTGTATAGGTGTGTTTGCGTGTGAATATGATCCTTTTTTCCGATCCCAATTCCCTCGATTATTGTATTATATATAATTAAGATATTTGATACGAAATTATTTAATAATATTTGAATGTATATTTTTCATAGGATAGATTAAATTTTAAGTACATGTTAGTTGAGTGTGTTCGTATTTGTATTAGAGTGTAAATAAAGGTTTGTGTTTTTTAAAGTAGAAGGGGGGAGGGGGTATATATTCATATCGTACTTGTATACATAATTGGTTTTTAATTATTGTAATTATTAAAATGAATATTATCATTAAATAATATTTGAATGTGTATATTTAATAAGATAGGGGGGGGTGTGGGGGGGGAGGGGAAATCAACTGCGCACAAGTCAGGTAACTGGTTTAGGTATGCGACCAAAACGGAACTTTTAGGAAAGTGACAGAGAAAAGTTATGCGCAGTGGGTGGCATTAACCATGCTACCATACATGTCTATGATTCTCTGTCATATATGCACTGAAAATGTTCTCCAGACTAGAAAACTGGATGCGCATAGGTTTTTTATTGAATATATAGGTGCGCAGTTGGATTCACTACTTCCGTTATGTATTATATTACATGGCTGCTGATAAAAATATCACAATTTTCAAAGAAATATTCCCTCTCCAACCAATTAAAATACTCAAGAAAGATATGAAGTGTATATGAGAGCATTTTTAACAACAGGGGAGTGTTCGAAAAATGAATTTTCATTACTACGCATTTCTGTAAGCTCCCGTTTGCGCATTAAACCAAAATGGAGCTATTTCAAAATGTGGGGTAAAAATGTATGCGCAGTTGAAGGTTTTGGTTATATTTTGATACAATTCATATACATCACAACGAGTTTTGGTTAAATACCAACTATAGCTAGAAATAATGGATGCGCACTAGTTTTTCATTAAACATTTTGATGCACAGATGGGTATGCCACTTTCATTTTAATATATTACATACACTTTTTTATTAGAAAATATATATCTCACTGTTTGAAAGTATATTTTGAAGCTGAAATACACCCAGGAAAGCGAATATGTTTTATATGTGTGTCTGAAAATATGTTGCAATAGATATAAGAAATTTCAGAGTATTTAAAAAAATCTCACATGTTTAGTTAGTGACATCAGACATTTCCAAACACAGTTTCTTTGAAATGTACACGCTAGTAGTATTTATACCACTTGAATAATTTTTTTGAGCTATTATTCACTATAGAGCTATCGATCATCAAATGAATGAAAAATATTTTCATTTAAAATATATATTTCAGTCTTTTTTTCCCTATTATTATGCTATACGTTATACAAATCTAATATAAACACCCCGACTCAAAGTCTAAAAGTCCAATCGCATGCCTCTTCCATTCGGATAACCTCTTCCCCGCCATCTTCTTCAGACAATTGCGCCGGACACCACCAATGGCTTTGATCTGGTAAATTTTCCCAGTCCAATTCAATTGTTGAACAATCGCTGATGTCATCCGGCGGTTCGTATTCCTGAACAGAAACACGAGCAACACTTCCACACCGATGCACATCACTGGAACTGTCTGCAGGGCCATATTCCAGTATTCGGAAATTTGCAATCGCTCTGTAAAATTATATTTTTTTAAAACTTGTATTGCAAAACAGGCAAGTGTCAATTAGGCGCACTTGACAAACAGTCATTCCACAAGCCACACAGTCGTAATCGGGAATATTATTGAAGTCCGTTTTATAATGCAGATCTACATTGTTATAATGTCCACTATCGACTAATTCACTGTACAGCATGAAGCACTTGTGGCATAGAACCTTACGATCCTCGGTGGTTGTTACAACCATCCAGCATGAAATTATCGAACAATACATATTTCTACCGACATCCCTCACACTGTTTATATTTTTGAACACGCACCTATATTCACCATCTACATCAGGACCATCTTCGTACATCCCTTCATCCTCGCTAGAACCATCATCATCATCGTTAGCGGCAACTGCAATAGCTCCTTCTGCCGCAACATCTGCTTCTTCAACAACTTCCACTGCTGCAACTTCTTCAGCTATATCGTCCACTGCTGCAACTTCTTCAGCTATGTCATCGTCCACTTCTGCATCTTCTTCGACATGATTTATATCGATAGCCACTAGGTCTCGTAACACACTCATTCTATCATTTTGTTGAGCTGCCATTTCAATACGAACTACTCTGATATTTCAATGAAACTGATGCAGAGGTGGTATTCGTCCTCTCCTTATATGGTTTTTCCAATACTGTGAGGGGATGAAGGTCATTTCAAATTCGAAGGTCACCCGTTGCTCGAAGGTCGTTTGAGATGCGAAGGTCGTTTGGTGTTCGAAGGTCACTACATATTCGAAGGTCACTCCATATTCGAAGGTCACTCCATATTCGAAGGTCACTACATATTCGAAGGTCACTCCATATTCGAAGGTCATTCAGTGCTCGAATGTCATTTGAAAGTCACTCAACATGAAGGTCACTGGACTTCAAGGCCTTCGGAGGATACCTAGGTGGAGGGTATATCGGATTGTATATAATGAGGGTCGCTGAATGAGGTGGATCATTCTATGCGATTCTTTATAGCACACAAGTTTCATCATTTCTAGATATGTCGACATCAAGAGAGTGGGATTCTAAGCCAAAAATTGCAGTGTATCCATTAGTGATTGATAAAAATTTGTCATGTCATAACTGTGACATTGCATGGCCACCGAGTTTTATCAATACCTGCACTGGATTGTGTCAAGAGTGTGAAAGAATAAACCCTCCGAAGACTCCAAAAAAAGTGACAAAACGGTTCGGTTTATGGACGGAATGCCGAAAGTGTGGTGAAAGAATGGACACCACAAACTTTGGTATTATTAGAGAAGACTGTAGGGATTGCAGAGCAGAGGAGACCTTGGATTTCCAGCGATGTACGAATTGTGACAGCTACCAAACAGACTGTTGGAAAAACCTATGCGAACAGTGTCGAATGGGGTTGACATTATGTGAATGTGTCGGGTTTTTTTTCAAAGACAGAATAGACCATCTGCTCAAATGCTGGTGTTTGAACGAAGATCAGAGAGCCGAGCGGGAAGAGTTGAGGAAAACCCATGTGGTTCCAATAAGGAGATACATTTATGAAGTGATTGAACATCAATAAACACTTTGTATGACTAACGAAAAATAAAAAATTGCACCAAGTATTGTTCATTTTTTATTCATTTATAGTAATGAGAAAAACATTATATCAACGATTTCACTATAAATATATAACTCATAAAATTCACATATCGAATTAATATCAGTTTATGGCTACTTGATGAAAAAATACAGATATTCAATTATACGATCGAACTTTCATCGATCCATGAGTTTTTGTCGTTGGGAAACCCAAGCCATTTCACCATTACTTTCCCATGATTCCTCCTCAAAATTTTTTCCACCAAGTAAATGTCGGGCTGCTTCGTTTTACTCAACTCCATTTCATAAAAACAGCCCTTTATTGGTTTCTTATCCATGTCTTCAAGCTCATAGGTTACAGGCATTGTACTATTTACCTTAACAATTTTAAAAAGTTCAGTTGTGAAATTTGCTGTATAACCTTTATCGAATATGCTCTTGTACTTGCTTATTCGAACTACGTCTCCTATTTTGAATTTACTTCTTTTATATTTCGCATATATTTTGGCGTGTTTATACAAATTCAGTTTCGTGGATGATGTCACTTCAACGGGCTTCATTCCAATGCTGCTATGAATTTTATTGTTGTACTGATCCGTTATGTGCGGAAGAATTTTCAACCACTTGTGATGCCCTTGAACTGAAAACTCTTTATACAACCAACTTTTCAATGTCCTAATAACTCGTTCCGCAATTGCCGCTTTTTTAGTACTGAATGTCGAATAATGATTGATCAGATGTTTCGCCATCAACGAGGAAAATTTTGTATTATAAAATTCAGTGCCTTGGTCGGATTGCAAGTTCTTCGGTGTGTACTTTGCGTCTTTCAACACACTCTCCATTGCTGCGGTAACGGATTTTCCCGTTTTATTTTTCAGCGGTCTTGACCATACAAACTTTGAATGACAGTTTATTACGATGAGGATATATCTATAACCTTTATTTTCTTTTGCATACGGCTGCATCTCCATCAGATCCATCTGCCATAAATCTGAAAACCCTTTAATTATGGTCTTCCTTCGTGGAAAATTTCGTCGAGCTGGCTTATGCAGTTCCTCAACAACTTGCCTTTTAGCGGTACTCATTTCAACTCTCTATTACAGAAGTCGGTTCCCAGGAAGGCGGTAAAGCTAATTGCCCAGTCCTCCAGTGTTTAGGTGGAGCCTTGGTTGTTGACTGTTCTACTTTAACGATTCGCTTTTCTAAAGTATGGATTAACTGCTCCAGTTTGGAAATTTGCTCGATTGAGCTATCCGACTTCTTGCCGATGACAAATCTGAGTTCAGTAATTTTGGAATCAAAATATGCTCTCGCTTCACGAATTACTGATGATACTGATTCTTGCACAGCGGACAGGGTCAACTCCTTAGTCTCTTTTATGCGGTCATCAACATAGCCCTTAGTGGTAGCATCTTTCGTGTCGGAGGGTTCACCAATATTCCACAGACGTTTATTCTGAATATTATAATTTCCATCTGCTGTGAGGATGAATCCAACTCCTGATCTTCCAACAATCACCTTCACACCACCCCGTCTACGACCAAATTTGTCGATTGTGTTATTCATCGTTGGAATATCTTCAGAAGAATGAACAGAATTCACATACTCAGGAAATAATATACATACACATTCAGTAGATTATACCCTCTTCGCGTAATTCTTCTATTATTGATAATATTTCATTATCATGCCCTGTATGTCCAGCCATTTTTGAACTCCAAAGGAGTCGAAGCCTGTCGATTAATTCATCCAAGCTATTCCAATAAATGTAACTTATGGGTTTGTTTCCACCAAATAGTTTTCTGGATGGTATTTTCATTATTCCAGCACCTCCTATAGAAAGGTTTTCCAATGTGTTGTCTACAGATAATAATGGCTTGATTATTTTTTGATATTTCTTCCATTTATTAGGCAATAAACCCTGTGCTTGGTCGTGATTTTTATACGCTGCTTTTGTTAATCTGAGTATGTCACCATATGTATTCAGTTCAGTAGCAGACATATTTCCCGGAGGTACTTTCATGAATATCAACTTGTATAAGTTGGATGTGCCTTGGTAAGTACCAATGGTCCTACCATCTTTACTGAATACAATTCTTCCTTCAATAAAGTCTACATTGGAATCGCCCATTTTTAGCTTATTCGTAATGGGGTCTAACCGGACACCGAATATCGTATCATATGAAGAATTTCCAGATAAAAACTTTTTAATATGGCTGGAGACTTCCCCATTACTGTCCGCTACCTTTGGTGATTCGGGGTCTGTGGTTACCATTGAGGATGATGGTGTATGCATTATCGATGTTTCTTCAGCATTAAATTTCACATCTTTGTCATCACTTTCCATAAAATTCAATTTTGGGAGCGGGGTACTACTCTCTATGGATTTGGTAAATTTTTTTGAGTGGCTCACCACCGGTAAAGGATTTATTTTGGACGTATTAGATGATATAGTTTTCAGTGGTTCGATTATTGGTTCATATATTTTTGAAAGCGCCACTTGGTCGCTTATGCGGTTATTTTTAATGTAATTAATTTTTTTTCGAACTGCCTCTGTTGCCTCAATTAATTTCCGTTTCAAATCTATTTCATCGCTTTTTTGTTCGTCCATAGTATTGACGTTTTGAATGCTAACGTATCACTGACCTGTTCAACTTCAGATTGAGCCAAATATCTAAAAAACATCAGAGATATATGAAATTGTCAAACCCTTTACGGTAACGACCTTCTTGTAGTTCTCTATCTTTGTCGATAACTAGAAATCCATATTTGTCATTCCAACATTTTGCACACATATCTTGAAACTGCTTAAACGTCATATCTGGCGATACATGATCAGAAAAAATGTGGTTGAGATTCATGTCATCCTGTTTGAATGTTACAATGAAATTTGAATTATCTCTGATCAATTGCTTCGGAACACGGGAATATGTTTGGGCTAGATAAAAACAGTCAACATTTTTATGGCGCCCCATACTAAAATATGCTCTAATAACATCTTGCTTTTCACACATAACATCATCAAAGATGAATACCGAATCAGGTTTAGCCTCTGATGGTTCTACTATTCCAGACGTGACATTTCCAAAAGTATAAAATCCCAATCCTTCAATCGGCTTCAACACTCCTCGTAAATACTCATATTTGGGTTGATATAGAGATTTTGAATAAACATACACATTCGCGAATCGCAATCCCAGTGGGTGAGTTAGTAAAGAAATCATCACATTTGTCTTCCCACAATTCGAAGGTCCAATAATGAGACCCCTAATTGATAATGGGAGGAGAGATCCATGGCGTCGTTCACTGTGCCTCCCCAGTCCATCATTTACTTTTTCGTCAAAATTATCGATTTTAAACTCTTGTTTCTGTTTCACAATGCGCATTGTACGACAGCTAGAGACTATATAAGTGCAGTGCTTCGCTGAATCTTTTATTTAAATGACAAAACTCAATCAGAACGGTTGTAAACGTAAACAAGTGGGCGGTAGAGGTTTGGTTAATTCTCTAATCAATAAACTACCCATTGAGTTGCATCTACCTGGTGGTTATCAGTACTGTGGTCCTGGAACAAGATTACATAAGAGGTTGGCAAGAGGAGATCCCGGCATAAATAAACTAGATTTCGCATGCAAGGAGCACGATATTGCTTATTCACTGAATTCGGATCTCAACAGTAGGCACAAGGCAGACCAGAAGCTTGAAGAAGCTGCTTGGAGCAGATTCAAAGACAAAAACGCTTCTCTTGGAGAGAAAGGTTCTGCTTGGTTGGTTACAAATATGATGAAGGGAAAGCGTCGATTTGGTATGGGATGCGAGTCAACTAAACCGTGTAAACAGGGAAATATTCGAGCTATGAGAAAAATTAAGAAGAAAAAAGCAAAAAATATTAGAAAGGTAGTAGCCTTCGGTTCTGGCATTGTAAGAAAGGTGCGAGATGTTTTACGTGAAGCAGGAGGAGGTAAAATTTTTGCAAATAATTTGAGAAAAGCCACCCAAATCGCGCTGAAAGCAGCCCGTAAATACACAAAAGAGGCAGGAGGAAAAAATAAAATTCGTACACCTCGGGTGATACCAATTCCCAAAGTTGGTGGACTTCTACCACTCATACCAATATTTGCTGGGTTATCAGCACTTGGCACTCTTACTGGAGCAGCAGCAGGTATAACTAAAGCAGTACAAGCAGCAAGAGCTAGTAGAGACCAGTTGAATGAGTCAAACCGCCACAATAAGTACATGGAAGCTATTGCTCTCGGTAAAAGTGGCAAAGGAATGTATTTGAAACCGTACCGCAAAGGTCTAGGATTATATTTAAAGCATCAGAATTCAAAAAACCTATGAGTATGCCACCCCGGAGAGCTCTTTCTGACATTGACATCAAATTAATCGCTAAGAAAATGAAAATTACAAATTTTCGCGGTGTATTTATGCGTGACGATCTTCCACTTTCAGGACCGCATCGATGTGAATCCGCAGTAGTTAATTTAGATAGCCGATACGGCCCAGGAACACACTGGGTGGCATATAAAAAAAATGGAGGATCAGTGCAATACTATGACAGCTTTGGTGATTTACCTCCCCCCAAAGAACTGATTCGTTATTTTCACAGTGGACCAAAACCAGCTAGTGAAATTTGCTATAACTATGAGCGACACCAGCGGTTCAATACAGTGTGGTGTGGTCATTTGTGTCTGCAGTTTCTATACGGTAAGCCACTATGGACAAAACCCCTATCCAGGATAGAGAAAGCATAAAGAGGATGGCGCATTCATTAAATGCATATTCTAGACTACGTAGTTTGAATAAAATGAGTAAACAACAACTTTCTGATATGCCCAAAGAAGTGTTGATTGGATGTGCTGCTGGGGAAATTGCGGCAGTGTGGGATAAACTACCACCACACCTTCAAAATGATATTGATGTCTTGAAGTATCAGTACTGCCAGGAACATTATAATGATGTTGATACTTGCAGTTCATCTGATGTGAATGATGGACCAATACCCCGAAAAATATTTTGTTGCTACTGTAATGTGAAGGATGTAAATGTAGTAGCAAAAAATGATGTTGACACCCATTTAACATCACCACCAAAAAAGAGACGGATGCTGTATCATTTCTGTTTCCAGCAATAAAATGTCCTGGAATACTAACAATTGAACAGTCATGTCACGAACGTTCTCGCTATCAGGAGACTCAAGCGAGTTGAGCGCTAACTTTTACCCACCAGTCGAATTGGATACGAGTAGCAGTTATGGTTTGGGTTTACATGGTTTCTATTCCTACAATTCAATTTTCAATGTTACTGTGAAGAATAATGTGATCAGCTATTCAAAACGAATCAATTCTCCACCCATAACCATTAAAATTCCACCTGGCGCTTATGAAATTGATGAAATCAATAAAGTTATACAGCGATCCATTAGATCTAAAGAGAAACTGGCTGAAAATGTCACCGAAAAGAATATGGATGATGTGTTTCTCCTACATCCAAACAACAATACTCTGAAATGTGAAATGCGATCGAAATATTACATCAACCTCTTACATGAAAACTCTATCGCTGGTCTTTTAGGATTCGAGCCTAAGGTCTTTAGTATCGGTGAAACACATGAATCAACATTACCTGTGAATATCAATAATGTGAGAATAATCCGTGTGGATTGTAACGTCACTTCTGGAGCGTATTTGAATGGTGAGGAATGTCACAGCATTTTCGAATTCGATATTGATGTCGAGCCAGGATACAAACTCACAAAGGAACCACGAAATATAATTTATATGCCAATCAAGCCCGAAGGCCGTCAGTATCTCGACAACATTACTCTGCGCATTTTGGACAATCGTGGGCATCTGATCGAGTTCAATGGTGAAAGAATAATTATAAAATTGGAGTTGAAAAAATTGTAATATTGACCTCTGTCAAGAAAATACAATGGGGTTTTGTTATAATGTCCGGCGATTGAAACCGAAACGGTGTATGTACAATGGGGTTGAGGATCATGCTGATATAAAGAAGAGAAAAATCATAAACCGATTCATTTCACGTGAGCCCATTAAACAATCAAGATATACCATCAGCTCTAGTAATCTAAACTTTCTGAAATCAATTGGCTTGAAGATCAGGAATACCAAGAAGAAATAAAACATGGCCGCTTTCACTACAAGCGATATGTTAGAAGTTTTTGAAGAGCCAATTTTCGATCATTCCCTGATTAGTTTGCATGAGCATACATATAAGCCGTATGGATCACCATATTATAAGAATTCGGACGAAATCAGAATTCCCATCAATTTTCAAGATCTAATTCTCGATATAGCAGATAGCTACATTTATATCGAGGGAAAATTCACACCTTCAGAGCCCAACAAACGATGTTATCTTTCCAATAATGCTCTGGCTTTCTTGTTTGATGAAATCCGCTACGAAATGGGTGGTGAACAAGTTGCAGTTGTACGAAAGCCAGGCATAACAACCACATTGAAAACTATGGTATCATTCGGAAAAACACATGAGAATAGTTTACTACCAATAGGTTGGGGTCTCAATCAGAATAAACAAGATATACTGGATCCTGCAAGTAATTTTTTCAGCGGCAAACTGCCCCTAAAATACATTATGGGATTCGCTGAAGATTACACCAAGGGTATTTTGAATGTTAAGCAGGAACTCATTCTGATTATAGCTCGATCCTTCAAAAATTCATTCAGAGGCGAGGTCGATGCTGAACTAGAAATCACAAAAATAGAATGGAGAATCAGACATATTGTACCAGAAGATCGCCAGAAATTGAAGCTCTTGAACCGAATTAATAAAAATAGTAGTGCCAAAGTCAAAATGGCCTACCGTATGTGGGATCTTTATGAGTTACCATCACTTCGTGATACAGCTTCAGACATATGGGCTGTGAAAACTACCAATAGCCTCGAAAGGCCTCGATTCATCATTATCGGGTTCCAAGACACAGATCATTCCGAAAATATTTCAAAAGATGCGACGAAGTTTATTAATGCAAATATAAATAATATCCGTTTATATTTGAATTCTGAAGTATTTCCATACGAACGTTGGAATCTGGATTTCGATAAAAAATTGGACTCTTCAGCCTACTATGCTTACGAAAATTTCCAACGCAGTTACTACAACAAGCCTATGAGTGAACCAATGATGGATATTGGAAGCTTCCGGAATAATCCTCTTTTCGTCATCGATTGCTCCCATCAACCTGATGCCATGAAGTCATCCACCGTCGACATAAAAATTGAGTTCGAAACCCGAAAGACAAAATTTCCCGCCAACACGAAAGTATATGCACTTATACTACACGATGCCTATTTGAGCTATAGTGCACTCAATGGTTCAATTCAGATTGGATTATCATAATATTTTATTGATATGTATCTTATTTTTCATATTTTGAATGTATCATAATATAGTAGTAAATAAAAAAAAATACTTTCAATGTTGTTTTTATTTATAAAATGAATATTAATATATGCATACTAAAAATAATTTTCTATGTAGACTGCAAAACTTCACCACTTTGACACACATTCCCTTCTTCTCCATCTGAGCTATACTCGTCTTTTCTCAGTTGATATTTTTCTGTTATATCTCCTGGTAAATATGCAATCAGGTCTGATAAAAATCTTCTCATTTCCGCTTCAATCATCTGCTTGCAATACTCATCCAAACTAATGAGTCCATAGGAATATTTGTTACACAACTTTACACCAAAGCCATATTTATTGCTGAGCTCCAAAACTCGTCGGACCTCCTCAACATCAAAACAAATGTTCATATCATAATTTGCCGAATGTAGTGCATCCCAACTCAAATCATTCAATTCACAACGCAATCTTTCAATTGCAGAATCTATATCTACAGCCTCTGTCCACAACTCGCTGGAATATTGCATCCACATCTTTGTATGGAAGTTCTGAAAAATAAATAGTGACTATCAGTTTCAAATCATTATCACAAGCTATACCATACTCACCTTACGTTTTGAGTAGGTGGATTAACAATATTTTATATTCTACCATGAATTTACATATTATAATTATACTTTTACTCTATCACATCGAACTTTACTAACGATCGGGTTTTCGCACCAGAAAATTCCTGAGAACTCTGCCCTATATATGTTATTACCACTTTGGACTTTGATGAATTTATCATTTGAATAATCTCATCTGTTAATTGCTCGGTAACTCGTTTCGGAAGCCATGATTTGAATTTGACATTATCTTCCAACAGAATTACCTGAATAGATTTACCATATCTTGTAGAATACATTGCCATTTTTTCAACTTTATAAGCTTTACCGATCGTTAGTGATGTTATAGGTCTTTGTTCTAGAGTTTCTATGTGTTGAATAGCAGAATTTATTTTTTCAAAATCAAATTTTAGGGTATCCATTTTCGAATATGTAGAAATTATGGTAGAAAACTATAAAATATTTTCACCTGAATTGCGATGTGTTCCTTTTGGTGCACTATAGTTCGATGCCAACTCGGAAAAACTGATTATGAAGGCTCACTCTGGTACTATGGGCGGTGCAAACTGAATTCGTAAGTATCTACTCTCTAGCTTTTATAGCAATCGTTGAAGGGAAGGGGTATATTTGAGGTTGAAATGAATGAAGATAGAAAAATATTCAAGGTCACTTCAACCGAATATGTCAATGCTAAATTCATTTCAATACACCCTCTTACTCAATAGTCTTCAAAGATATCGGTCTACAGTGAAGGTCAACCAATTGAACAGTCATCCACTCTCAAGCTCAATTGATATCAAGGTTACACACTTTCAAGGTGGCCCATACTCAAATTCACCCTTCAAAATCCATGGTCACCAACTTTCAAGGTCATCAACCCCCAATGTCGACTACCCTCAAGGTCACCAACCACTAACCAGATCATCCTCTGAAGGTCATTCCCCAAGGTCACTCTCAAGGTCAGTGGTGGGGGGAGGTCCAGGATTGGCATAAACCCCCTACTAACACTCATTCGGCTTAAGGAGAAAATAATGGGCGCTTTCTCCATAGTCTTTGGAGATAATAGCATCAAACTTGGTGTTGTTGGATTCCTTATGATCGTCCCTAACCGATCATGCAATGATATACCGGGTGTTCTATTTAAGAAAATGTATTGAAGATGGCGCTCAGCAGCCATTTGGAAACTTTTATCTGTGACTTTTTCATGAAAATGTAGGTTTTCATCTCCTATTTAAGACTTTCAAATTTCGTTTCGATATACCAGGTGGTTTCAAAATTAGTAGGGGGGAACAGACTTTAGACGGGCACTGTATAAAGCTGCGTATTCACTAGAGCATTCGTTCCGCATGAGCACCGAACGAGCGAATGCTCGGACAGTGTGGACGCTGAACAGAATGCGCGTGCGGTGCTCGGGCAGATCCGTTTTTTGTCGATTTTTTCGTGCTCAGTGTGGACGGTGAAAGTGTACTTGACGTTCTGTTTGTGGTTATTACAGAGATTTTTAATTCAATCTGGATATTGATGAGTATGTATATTTTGTACGCGACTGACTGCGGATCGGTGCTCATGTGCAATGGGACACTACGCAGTCTGACCTTGAACCGAGCAGCCAGCGCTTGAATCGAGCATCTCATGTGCTCATTCGGTGTTCATGCGGAACGAATGCTCTAGTGAATACGCACCTCAAAGATTGGACAGATTAATTTCGAATCCGAATATATGCATAACTACGTTTACGCTACCATAATTCAAATTCGATTAACAATATTTCACAAATAAAATATAATTTTTAGATAACCAGTTCCCGGACGGTGGATTGGGAGAAGAAGCCCAATTGAATGGCCTGCCAGGTCACATGATTTATCGCCTTCGGAATTTTTTCTTCAAACAGATTTGAACAAATTCAGTATTATTCGAACGAGTTAGCTTGTTTACTCTTTCTTCAAAGAACCATTGAAAGTTATGAACATTGAAAAGTACTTCTAATTGTGGTTGTTTTGATTTCTAATAACTTAAACTTATTTGTATCTTTTATATAGTCTTACATAGTCTGGTTCACAAGTGCTTTTCTTTCCAACTTTTTTCAGAAATCTCAGAAAAATATGAATGAGGAGTAACTCGATTCAAAATAGCCTCCAGATGATTTCTGGAAAAAATTAAGTTTCGATCGAAAATATTGCAAAAGTTATAAACAATTTAGTAAAAAAGAAGAAAAAGAGGTTTGGGTATTTTGCAAATATCTTAAAAAATAATTGAGATTTTTGAAATCTGAAATAGTATTCAAAGAGAAGAGGAAATTCCCTAAAAATAAGTCATGAATCCCGGAACTGTAGAACCAATATTTATAATTTTCCCAAAGGGTTGAAAATACGGCCGAAAACGGGAACTCTCGCTTGAGCAAAACCGCCTAATTCGGGCACTTTTACAATAAAATTCATTTAAACATATCAGATATGAAGATTAGGAAACTAAAAAATCAGGCACTCAGTGGATAGATAAATAAACAATAATCAGCTGGCAAAAAAAATTTATCACGATTTTTCAATTAGTTAAGCAAAAGTTGTGTGTAGTTATTTTTTTCTCTTATTCTTGAAAGGCTTCAGAATAGATTTTCGTTAGAAAAATAAAAAATTATAATAATTCCTTATTTTTTGAAAATATTATTATTATTTAACATGAAGAACCTACGACGATTCTTTGATTCATCCCTTATTATCATGAGGATATACGGAGAATAGTGTCCTCCAAAAGGCAAACTGGGAAAAATTGTAGCTGTCACCATCTCCCGGTCTAATACCCCTTTATTTCTCTTTTACTAGATTTCATTTTTTATAGAATCATCTAGACGCTACCCCGAATCGAATGAAACCTTATTGATATTTTTGAGACTGCTGAAAAACGTTGTAAAAAAAATCACTTTTGAACCAGGATAATAGTAGCATCCAATTATGCTGTGTCACTTTCTACAATGGAAAAATCAAGTCTGTAATACTCTCGGTAATACTTAATTATAATTAATTAATATGTAAATATGTAATAATAATTAATATGTAAAGTGAACATAAAACTAAATATTAAGTGATTATAAGTAGAAGTAAAAAAAATCCAGATCACACCAATAACAATGAGTTACGTATAGTGTAATAACATCAATGAAAATTTTATTCATTGGTAAGTTCCGCTGATTATTAGAAATCGTCGGAAAATCGGAAAGTCATTTATAGCGTTGTTTCCCTATTGATGAACTCCTAGGTTCAGGTTTAGTTCTTAGGAAGGGGTGCATATATCGGCCATTATCCTATAATACCAATGGATTTCATTATTGAAAATGGTAATTTTATTCCTTACGGTACTTTTGGAACATCTGCAAAACATCCCGATATGTAAGAAAATACCAATATAATATATTAAATTTTTAAATAGGGAAGTGAAATTAATCATAATCAATAGCTACTAGGAAATGAAATTTCAGAAAAACATAATTTAGTACTACATTTTTTGACCTAAAGTTACACGTTGTGACGCGATGTACACTGTGGTTTGACTGATGTTCTTGCACAACAAAATCGCGGTATATTATATTAGAACTCTTACTGACTAAACCCACCCCTGTTAACTTTTGAACAAATTGAATTTTTTTTTGAAATTTCGTTGGTTGAATGATAGTTCATAAACTCCATTTTGACAACTTAAAAATGTCTATTCTTCAAAATGGCGTTGGGCTGCCATTTTGAAAGATTTTTTGAAATCGCATTAGGTGTCGAGTGATACCTCATTTGAATCGTCTTTCAATTTTCTATAAGACAATATTTCAAACAAAAATTATCATCCAAAACAAAATGGCGATACATAATGTCAGATTTCTGCTATGAGGATCCTTTCGAATCCTAATGAGTTCCGGTATAATCATCATTTCTCAAGTACCCTTCCACACAAGTTCTCTGTACCTGAATAATAAAGGATCCTCATAGCAGAGCTCTAACGTTATGTATCGCCATTTTGTTTTGCATTGAACTTTTTGTCTGAAATTTTGTCATCGTATAGAAAATTGAAAGACGATTTGAATAAGGTATAGATTAGATTAGACTAGGGACTTTCTTGCTACGAGCCTTTACACCGCGACCTTTTCAGATCTATCGTTTGTGTCCTAGAGGTCGTTTACAGTTCTTCATTTAGCCCTGTCTTCATTACGAGACTACAAAGGCAAGTTTTTAAAACTTCCATGAATCTGGGAACTCTTGGTTTTTCTTCTACCGCGTCTGAAACATTGGCATTGACAAGCCCTCGCAGTGGCATAGTATGTGTACTGAAGTTTCTTCTTTTTTATGACAGAACCTGCATAGCATTCCTTCCACCAGACCAATTTTACTCATATGTTTGTGAGCCTCCAATGTCCTGTGAGAAGTTCTACTAGTACTTTTTCCACCATTTTTGATACTTCTGTTGGATCCATGATTTGGTATTTGCTTTCAGTACAGCTTTTGCTATACCGCAAAACGGTCCTTCAGGTCCTTACATGCTACTAATTGGGCTAGTGCATCAGCCTCTTCATTGCCTCTATAACCTGTGTGTGCTGGTACCCAGGCTAGGGTCAGTCTGTTCTGACTGCCCAGCTCTTTAGTATATGACAATGGTATTTTCTGAAACACATGCCTTGTGAGCTCTTGTGCACAATGGTGTATTGCAACGATTTCCGCTTGAAATATCGTCTCTTGTTTGCCCAAGCTCAATGAGATTTTCATCTTCAGCTTGGATCCGTAGATGCCGGCTCCTGAACCTTCAGTTTTTGAGCCATCAGTATAGACAGCTATTTCCGCATTGATGGAAGGTCCTTCCTTCCACGCATCCCTGTCCGTTATACTTGTCCTAAAAGTTTTGTCAAAGCTATATCTGGTAAGTATGCCATCTGATGGCATTCTTGTAACCGGGTCGTTTTCTAACTCTTCGTGTTCTCTCCCGTGCATATTGCTTATGGATGCTTGTCCTCTAAGCAACCTGCTCGTGACTGACTGGCTTCGCCTTGTATGTATACAGCATCGGAAACTTTTCACCTGGGGTATAGACAGAAATCTACCCGAGCAACAAGGAACGCAATGATATGATAATACCACATAAATCCGAGAGGATAGCTCGAACGGTAGAGCGCGTGGGTCATCGATTTCTGGAGCCAAGCAACGCTATGCGAAGTTATGGTTTGGATGGGTGACTTACGGACGACCTCCTTTCGAGATCTATTCTCCTCGTTAATCCTCAGCTCGCACAAGTTTCGACTTTTGAGGACTGCCGTTCGTAGGGGGGCGACAGCAGGTTAACGGAAAAAACAATTTTAACAATTTTTTTAACAAATAAGAGAGACGCACTACTACGCGCCTCTCCTGATGCCTCGCCCGACGAATTAACAGATCAGTTGATCAGTAGAGGAGAAATTGTAATGCTCTCTCAACAGTATGAGGTTTTCTTTACGCACTCATAAAACCACCATACCCCAGGTGAATACTTTCCGATACTGTATGTGTAGTGGGGGCAGGTTAATCAAGACCTCTAAGTCGGCTTTTGAGGTGTTTCTCATGGCCCCAGTGGCACTCAGCCATGCTTGTCTTTGCAGTCCACCGACCCATACGTTATCTTGCACTCAGTTTGTAATCTAACCTCTTGTACTCCCGTGAAGAACGGGTGTGTAATACCATTTTATAACGAATGGCAGGTGTGAAAAATTCGAAAAAAAATTGGGGAAGGTTTCAATTATGTTGGAAAATTCGTCGAAATTTAGACAATATATTTACAGTTTCCTATACTATGATAGTACTTTCTTTTAACTTTTTTCTGAGTATGGATTTGAATTTGCCGACATTCAAAACCTTCTGCGAACCTAGGAGGGCATTATAGATTTTGGCTACATTGTATGAAAAGGGAAGTTCAAATATAGCAATGTTTTGGGGGTGGTAAGGGGAATTAATACCTTGTTGTTAATGAGTGAACGTCTTGTTGAAATATAATTTGTTTATGTCAATATTTAGGGGTTTTATGTAGAATAAGCTCGTGATAAAAACAACAAGTATGTAGAAACCACCTTTGCCGCATAGTCAACCAATTGGATTCAGTTATTTTGTCTGAAATAGAGTTACGTTTCCGGATTCCATAAATATACCTGGCACACGAGTTTTGGACATATTGAATACGATTTTGATCATGCACTGTTAAACATGGGTAACATACTACATACAATGTTAGAAAAGTTGAAATGGCTCAGCACCAAGGAGTCACAAAATCTTCTTTGTTTTTGCGTCTAAGATTTGTCAAAGATTATGAAGTAATCTTAAATTGCCATATGCTCTTCTAATGCACGTTGTTACATATTATGTGAACCTTAATTCTAGTCTACAGTGAGTACCAAGTTTTTTGCATATTCAACCATTTCAATTGGTTCCTGCTGAATTGAGATGATTCAAAATTCCTTGCATTGATTTCTTCTATTTTTATCACCGAATAATAACATTTTGGTTTTGGAAGGATTTAAAGTTACACAATGTTCAGCAGGTACTCGTGCTAGTGAGTCAAGATCATCATTAATAATATTACATGCTTCGAGAGTCTCTGTATGCAGTTCAGTTGGATAAGAATGAAGATAAATTGGATGTATAAGTGGTAAATAGTAGTGGACCCAATATTGAACCTTGACGTACTCTTCAGTAATATTTAGTGGGGCCGAGAGTTTTTCATATATTTAACAACTTGGATACGATCATTCAGATAATTTTCATGCATAGCACATACACTGTTAGTGAAACCATAATAATGGAGTATAGCCAAGGGCAATTGGTGGTTAATACGATCAAATGCTTTGGAATAATCTAGCAGTACAAGTACTGCTAGGTCACCCTTATCAAGTGCAGATAATAAATCATCTGTTACATGCAGATGCACAACTATGTTGAGGTCGCAAGCCAGAATGATTTTCTGGAGGAAGTTTATACTTACTTATTTAGATATTCTCTGATTTGAATAATTATTATTTTTTCAAGCAACTTCGAGAGAATAGGTAAGATACTTATAGGTCTTAGGTCCTTCCAGTCTTCCAGTTTTCCAATCATTGGTATTGGGAGAACATGGGCGACTTTTCAGCTATCCGGAAACGTAGAGTTTTCAAGGCAAAAATTGATAATGTGTGTGAAATGTATTATTATGTTGGGGCATCATAACAATATCATCTTCAAATTGATATTATCTGCACCACTCACATTGGACTTTGTATCGAAAAGTTGTTCACTTATGACTTCACCATTCGAAAGAAAAAAGTATCGGAGCCGCATTTCACATTGTTGTTATAAAAATTTAAAGCTTTCTTCACATTACGTAACTCCAACGGTAACTCACAATAGAGGACTGTCAGTGACGTAATATATGACAGTTGCGGAACAATGTCATAGGGGGACAAAAACAAACCAAACTGAACAAAAACAAACCCATTGAACCCATTTGCCATAAGGATACGTGTTCTGGTAAATTTTCTGCGAAAAGTGATTTATAAAAATCGCAATCATCTACTAACAATGAATGCGGGAAGCTGAATACACTTGTTAGTAATGAATGAAGCGAGGAATGTATATACGTGTATAAATTTATTATTTATTGCAAAGCGCTTTCGACTTGCGTCATCTTCAGCGCTTACTAGTCAGGCAACAGGAAGTAAAAACATTATCTGTTTAAATTTGAAACTTATTTGAGTCCAAAAACCAACGAAATGCATGTTGGAGTTATAAGGCCATGTGGATATTTCAATTGAATGAAAACCAACTTCAATTGAAATATCCACATGGCCTTATAACTCCAAAATGCATTTCGTTGGTTTTTAGACTTAAATAAGTTTCAAATTTAAACAGATAATGTTTTTACAAATCTCGATAGTTCCTGTTGCCTGACTAGTAAGCACCGAAGATGACGCAAGTCGAAAGCGCTTTGCAATAAATAATAAATTTATACACTTATATACAAATTCTTCGCTTCATTCATCTACTAACACCCACAAAAAACGAATTTTCATTTCATCAAATGTCAAATGCTTTGTTTGTCCCCCATGACCGCCATGTTGTGACGTCAGCTAACAGTGCTCTATTGCTTTCACGAGAATTGAGGTTAAATTTTTCAAGGTTTTCCACATTGACTTAGTGTCATTATTACTAAAATACTTTGAAAGTAAGCCTTTTCCTCTCGCTCAATTGCTGAATTACTGTAGTTTCGCATGCCCATGCAGGGCACTTAGTCTGCCTCTCTTCTGGTTCTTTTAAACTTAGCTAAGGCCTTATCCTTCAGACTGATTATTTGTTTTGAGTTGTGAGCCAAATTGTAGGTTGTAGTTCCCAATTTTTTCCGCACATAATCCTGCACGGATTGAAGGCTACTGTGCTTTTCTCTAACTTTTTGTAGGTGTTGGTTCCAAGTTAACTTATGGTCGAAGATTATTCCTAAGTATTTTGCCTCTTGGGCTAAAATGGAATTTCTATCCCGTTCAGTACAGGTGACCTAAGTCCTTCCAGTACTTTTTTTTCGTGTTTAGGTGACTATTGTGGTTTTGAGGGTTCACCATCAGCTCCTCCTCTTTACACCACCTGTCGATATCCTATCTATCCTATCTAGGACTGTGTAAGCTCCGAGACTGTCCTTGAGAATTTGCCTTTTGCAATAATCGCGAAGTAGTCGGCATATCCTAGACAATGAAAGCCTCTGGAAGATAGCCTTTCAATTAATTCGTTCATTAGGATGGCCCAAAGGTATGGAATAAGTATATTTATTCTATTCCCTTTGGAGAAATATAATAATATAATATAGTATATACCACTCCCTAGGGTTTGTATGGTTTGAATTTACTGATAGCCCACCTGATTCTATTTGGTCCCGATATTTCCGTAGCAACCCTTCATTCCAAAGCTGTTGGCCTGCTTCTGGTGCTGTCTACTGTTATCTGGCTTCAAGAATTACTGAGGCTGGGAGTGTGCTTCTGTGAGCATTCCTAGACTTTCATTGAATGTTGTAGTAGTTTCAAGAAACCTATTTGGTTAACAGTACCTTCTTTGACTTAAACCTTATGGATTCTTGAGCACATAGGGGTATCTGTTACCACTTCGCAGAATTTCTTCCACAATGGTCTTCTGGCCTTTCTAATTCCTTTGTTGTAATGCGTACGTTTCAACCTTGTATGTGGTCCAATCTTGGTTGGATTTTGCCTTGTTGAAAAGCTTCCGCACCTCACCTCTGAAGGTTTCTAGATCCTCCAGACCGTTTTGTTATTTTGTTGCTTTGTTTTCTCATGGCAGCTTTCCTCGTAGGCTTCGACTACTATTGCCTTGTCCACTTGGTCTACTGCCCTCTCTTATTTCAGTCGCGAACCACTCGAGAGACTCACTGAGTGACACTGAGTATCTTTCCCAGTTGTTCTCTCTTGGGTTTCTATATTTGACTAACGTACGCGGTGAGGTAATTAGATTCAATCTGATCTGTCTGTAGTCGGAACACGAAGGTTCGTCCGAGTCGTGCCAATTGGCAATCGTATCACCAGCTTTTTCGGACGTTAGAGTTATATCCTAAACTTCTTTCCTCGATGCTGTAACGGAGGTTGGTTCATTACCTACATTATCTATTCGCAATCTTTCTGTGAGAATAAATTGTAATAGTGACTCACCTCTTAGGTTGACATCTGTGCTTCCCTACAGTGAGTGGTGTACATTTGCATCGCATACTATGAGTTGGAGGTTAGCCCTTGTCGCATATAGGCGATGACCTCGCTCAAACTCACCTCTTAGGTTGACATCTGTGCTTGCCCACAGTGAGTGGTGTACATTTGCATCGCATCCTATGATGAGTTGTCGCGATGACCTCACTCAGTACCGGTAGTGGGCATGCGTCCTCGCCTGGGAAATATGCCGAGCTCACTATCTGGCTTCTGTTTCCTTCCTCCGTCGGTCCGCGTAGTTATGAGACCTGCAACAACATCACTATCAGTGTACATTCAACCTTATTACTGTATAAGATACATGCTCGATATGTATTGTTACATTCTTTTTATGATAACTTACCTTGGTTGGGTTTTAGACCTGCTATCCTCCCTCCATGTAGCCAGGGTTTCTGCAAGAGGACAAGGTATATCCATTCTTTATCGAACCTCCTGCATACCATTGCTCATGCTCTGACATGATGGAGGTTCATCAGATGTAGTTCAATGTCCAGCGTGGCTTGTGTCGGGGAAGTAGTTGTTTTCTGTTAGATATTACAAATAAATCACATTTTTCAATTTTCCTGGAGAATGTTCACCTTTTCAATATTACTTTTATAGTTTGTCAAAATGTTATTCACTTTCAGATTTTGTCACATCATAGGCGTATGCAGTATCGGAAAGTTTTCATCTTGGGTAAGGTGGTTTTATGAGAGCATGAAGAATAGCTTACTATATGTTGAGAGAGCATTACAATTTCTCATCTACTCGCTCGAGGAAGGGATATTAACGTGAGCTGTTGATTCGTCCATGTTTAGTTGATATACAGTATCGTAAAGTTTTCATCTTGGGTATGGTGGTTTCATGAGAGCGTAAAGAATAGCTTGCTATATGTTTGAGAGAGCATTACAATTTCTCCTCTACTCGCTCGAGGAAAGAATATCGACATGAGCTGTGTGTTGTGTGTCGCATTGTCCGTTAATGCTTCGGGTGGGGTAACAGGAGAGGCGCACAGTAGTGCGTCTCTCTTATTTATGTGTTATTATCATATCATTGCGTTCTTTGTTGCTTGGGTAGATTTCTCTTTATACCCCAGATGAAAAGTTTCCGATACTGTATGTAGTTGTGTATTCAATTTCGGATCAGTTTTTATCAGAAATACTTTTTTAATTTTTTTTTCATAGAAGTAACTACTACTTTCATATTTTGACTCATAATAATGGTAATTTTGTAAGCTTTATGTTAATTTTTACCCATTTAAAATATTTTTTACAGAATAATCAGGTATGTTAATATATGTGAACATGAACATACAGGCCATACCGCTTGCAGAGATACCACTACATTTATATATTTTTTACAGAATAACCAGATATTAAATATGTATGAAAATTAACACCTCTTGAAAATCAACATACAGCTTACAGAATTACTCCACATAGAGCTGAATAGTAATGTCACTGTCAATGAACCACAGTTTGATAGAAAGTTGCTCATTTCCACAAAATGTAGACTTTGGCTAATATCTCAGTCAACAACTACTTCACCTTACGATATTTGCTAAAGTCTACATTTTGTGGAAATTCACTTGAAAATTACTGCAGATTTTAGCAGTTGAAATGTCGTGATTTGGTAATCGCACAGAATTGGTTTTCCCTTTTTTTGATTATTTTATTTTTTAGGCAATGGAGAGTCCATCACATCCTTTAGTAAAATGAAGTATTTTCCACCAATCTCAGTTATTTATTCTGGTTGAACAAAAAGGTAATTGATTCAGATATAGACAAACATTACTCTTATTTCTTGAAACAGGCCTATTCATTTCATTGACTTATTACGAAAATGAACCTATAGTATGAGCATTTGCTAGCGTTTATTCATACTGCCCTGATTCAAAAAGAGAATACACGCAAAAATTACGAGAAACATAACATTTCCACTATAATTTGTCTTGTAAATAAATGTCAACATCAAAAGAAAAAAAAATCTGGAATCTTGTGAAAACTATAACAGGTGAGGTGAGGAGAAGAATGTTACTGTTAATGTACCTATTGTTGAAATTACTATTTCACCAAGGAAACTATACTTCCCATTTCGCAACGAGCGTTGTATCATTTCTCCAAAAACACATTCCTCATAACACCTGCCTTCAAAATACACAACAAAATAGCAAACATTTCTTTTTGTGATATTCAGGTGTTCCTGAGTAATATACGAATCGTTTGAAATGAATCATACAAAAAAAAACAAAGTCCAAATTGCAGTAGAGAGCATAGACAGAGTGATTCACAAATTCCGACTGTCTCTGTTTCGTGTCCATACAAATGCCTGATGTCAAGCATTTATAAAAATGAATATCTTTGGTATAATTTTTTTTCTGTCTAGAGTCGATGTAGTCTAAATTTATATTGTGTTGTTCTGAATTTTCACAATGCTCCTCTTCAGCTTCGCAGTGTTTTGTATCACATTTATTTTTTCTGCTTCCACATCGAACTAAGTTCAGTATTTCTGGTGGTGCGCAATTCTTGTTGGAGAAAACAGGTACCAGTTGTCCTGCCTCATCACTTTGCCATCCATAATCCGCTTTCAGATATTTGAACGCTGGTCTAAATTAAAATTTGTAATTTTGCTCTCTGCAGAGCTGAATACGAACTGCCTTTAGTAGGTGATAATTGACACTTTGCCGTTGCATTTTCGCAAAACTTCACCTCAACTTGGGTAAAGAGCTAATGTTTGATGTCGGTGCATATATTTTGCAAATAAATTTCTCCAAAATATCTGATAACATATTCAAATCAGCCAAAACGTCAGTTTACCTGAAAAATTTAGTGATGAATAAACTGATCAAGAAGATATATCGCATACCTTTTTTGAAAAATCCACCAGTACTATCACAACAAGAAATTGCATGTAATGCTGGAAGTGTTTCTCTTCGGAGTTCAGTCAGATTTCTATATATATATAAAGGTTTCTCCTGTGAATACCTGTACCAGTCACAAGAATCTTTCATGTAGGATTGACTTTTCTGAAGAATGATTGTTTGAAGCATAAATGCAATGCAGGATAATTTTGGTATCTGATTCTTCTTGGTTGCTTGCCAATTCTTCAATATAATCATTGTCAGAACGATAACATGTATCTTTCCAAACGACTATTAAAGTTTGCTTTTCAAATACGTTACGTCTCAAGAGCTTTTGCGAAATATATTAAATTAAACTATCTTTCGTGCTATTATTCGACAGAAGGTCTTTCATTGTAACATTTGGAATATTACTGCAATCCTGAATATGGAAGTTATCTTTTTCGGTTTGTAAAGATTTTGTCTAATAGGTATCGAAAATCAAGTGCAACTCGTCGAAATGAGAAAACTTTTGGAAAATTTGATTTTCAAAACTTGTTCATAGATCGAAGCATGTTCTGACTGTTTTGGCTTTCTGCAAAGTATGCATTTCGGCCATTCCATCTACTATAGCAATATTTAACACGCGTGATGTATCTTGAACATCTAAAATTAGCATTGAATTATTGAAAATATACTGTTTCTTAAAATTTACTTGCCTGTGACATGTATTTCATCAGTTTCGATTCATCAGAGTGCATATGCATACTACCATCATAATTGAAAAGAGCTCGCGGAACAGTCGAAAATTCATATTTCCCCAAGATTTCCTTCAAATGTAAATCTGTTCTAGACTGGTTAACAATTAATAATCTTGAAAAATAGGATCAGTCTGCCTATAAGATTCGAACAGAATTGTCTGTCTTGGTTTTAATATTTTTATTGGCCGTCCTACATAATTTTAATAGGATCCCACAGATTTAAATTCTTGTTGTAAATCCAATTTTTTTCATACATCATTTTCTATTTCGGTAGAAAATATTGATCCTGTATGAATACTAACCAGGTTACCTCCTTCATAAGTAAACTATTGATTGAGGATTGATGGTTTTATTCGCTTTTTCTGATTTTCTTTTATTCAACACATGATGCTTCGTAACACTACTCTTTTTATTACTTCCAATCATATCTCAGCATTCATTAGAAAGTGTGTCAAGTTCAGAGATTTAAAAAAAAACGTTGCCATAATATCTGGCTTCTGCGTCAACCAAGCCTGCAGTAACTTTCAAAGCAATATTAATAAGTATGTTCTAATACTTCATCGGAACCAAGACATGTAAAATCCTCTTTCGATTTATTCACAGCCCAATTTCCATTAGAAAATTCTTCCCATATGCTTGTATCTCGCAGCTCTTGAATTTCTGCCAGAAACCAAGCCATCATGCCTGAATAGTTAATCAAGTCCAAAAAAAATATATAAATTTCGTGAACAAGTCAAGAGTCGATAAATGTAACTCCCAATCGCCTATTTGACTGGCTTTTTATTGTATTGTCGAATCATTTTAAATGTTACATTTGTCGCCTCCACCAACTCTTTGTTGATCTCTTTCAATTTATCTACAAATACAAAGTTACTAACATTTTTTCAATGTTCTCGCTTATGTATGAACGAAAAGTATTCCGTGAGAGGCAATGACAATTCTGGATACATATTTCCATAAAAATTGTTTCATGTATAAACTATATGTATGATACTACTAGTGTCGCTGTGTGAGCTTCAATTCCCCGTCGAACATGTTTGACATTTAAAGTTTGATTGATAACCGAGTCACCATACAAATCATGCCAAACCTCGGGTATGCCACTTCAATCGATGAAAATTCCAATTGCATGTAACTAGCTCAACCATCAAAATGTGAAGTTCTCCTGGTTTTGTAACCCACAATTTAACATACAACTATGTCTAAGGTTACTACAATTTTTTTATCAGGTCCATTAATTTTGCTATTGAGCATTCGGGACTCGTGTTATGCAGTTCAATATAAATGTAGCTGTTGCCCTATTTTTGTATTCAATATAGTTTATCATATCAAATGAATGAAGATTCCTACGAAATTACAAAAAGACTTGTATACAGGGTGGGTCACGGTCGATGGTACCTTAGACGTTTACGGAGAATGGGACATAGGATCATTCCGAAAATTTGGTTACCCAAATAATTGCTCTTGATCTATCGATCTAAAATATTTTCAGCAATGCAGCCTTGCCGCTTATAACATAAAGTAGCAGCATCTTTGTTATTTCAAATGGGAAACCCTGTATATTACCGTATTTTTGCTTTTTACTTTCTGATTATTTTTGCCCCATACTCTACTATAGCTATATCTAACAGTTTTTGAGATATTGATTATTTTCCATATTTTTTATCCAAAATCTAACTCGAATTGAATGTTTATTTCTGCGGTATTTGGATTCTTAGGAAGCTGCAATTTTGTGTTTAGTACATCAAAATCTTGTATATTGATTCTGTAAAGAGAAGTTTGTTCTGCTAAAGGATCGTTCAATATTCATGATCTTACTGCTAGATACAAAAGGGTTGAAAGTGTGTTTTTTTAAAAGTAACACCCTGTATATTATGAAAGATGAAAGATGACTAAATTCCCTTCAAATTGATATATCATCTTCCTATACCTAAATAGCCAGAATTCCGAGATAAGAGAAATTTTCTGAAAAAATCGAATTATATTTCTCATATTATTCATCTATCATTATTATCATTATTAATAACACCTTTGAGTGTTTCTCCATCCAGCTGAAACCAACTGCTACGATACTCTTCTAATGACAGATTGTCCAAGAAGTCGTTCACAACTGACCTTAGAGATTGAAGATATTTCTTATAAGAAGGCAAAAAACTTTGAAACTAAACTTTTCGTAATATCCCATTTCCTTGACAACATTTGGATGCGAATGCGGGTTCATTGTATTAAAAATTCCTTCTCTGGAAAATTTTGATTGGTCTGTATTGTACCCCACTTTGATAATCTTTTGGTTTTAAAGCTTGAACTTTTGTGAACTTGCATGGGTGCATGATTATGAAGGATCCTTTGAACAGAAGCACGATCTAAGCCTAAATAATCATATTCAGCACTTGGGGAACAGCATGAAAATAGGCAAAAACATTCATTATGTTGTCTTCATATGAAGTTATAGGCTTCGGTAATAATGAAATTGTGTTGTAATCGTACAAACTTTCTTTTGCTCATTGGTTTAAATCAGGATACGTTTCACTGAATTTTCTGCACGTTCTTGCTATAATTCCCTCACATTTTCAATGAAGAACAGTTTCATCAGAACTTCGTTTGAATAGTTATTTCCCTCCATTTCAATTATTTTTGGGTCACTTCCGTTGAGAAACACACAAAGGTATTATTAATAATGCACTAATTGTCAAATTTTCATAATGTCATGTATCATCATCACATTTATAATAGCCACCTTGGATTAATATGAGAAAAATAATTCAATTTTTGATTTTGAAAATTGCTCTTAACTCGGAATACTGGCTATTTAGGAACATGATATATCAATTCAAGGGAATCCAGTCATCTTTCAGGATATTTCATAATATATAGGGTTTTCCATTAAGAAAATGCACTTTTTCTATCTAGCAGTAAGATCATGAATTTCGAACGACCCTGTATAACACAGAACAAACTTCTCTATATAGAATCAATATACTATTGTGTTCATTCAGTATATTTTTATATTTGAATTGTCATGTTTTGAATGATTAGTCTTGTCATGGTTTTGTCATTAAAGTTTTCACTTCGTATTAGAAACTTTTAGTACATTTTATATAAAACTATAGTAAATACGTAACAAATTGGCGACGAGGACGGAAGAAACTCTCTATAATGGATGCTAAACAGTTCAGTACCCTAATTGAAACTCTCACAAAAGCTTTACAAGGTAACCAAAGTACCACTGCAAATCTTCAAGAAAATATCACTTTGGAACCTTTTTCTGAAGAGAATGAGAGCTGGGAGATGTTTACAAAAAGGTTAGAGAACTTTTTCTCTATGAAAGATTTCACGGGGACTCCAGAATTCATTGAAAACAAAAAGAAAGAATGGTTATTACATACCACTGGTACTAAAACTCTACAACTGCTATACTCTTTAACATGCCCAGACGATCCTAAAACTAAATCGTACAACACATTGATAGATTTGATACAAAATCATCTCAGTCCTTCTTCAAGTACTATTGCCGAGCAAAATCGTTTCACAAAACGTGTCCAACAAGAAGGAGAAACTATTGCCAATTACGTCACAGAATTAAAAAGGCTCTCTGCAAATTGTAAGTTCATTTGCGACACATGCAAGGCTTCAACATCCGATGCACATTTAAGACTGCAGTTCGTTAGCGGTTTAAGAAACACAAATCTCATTGAAAGATTAATACAACTTAAAGATCCTGACAATAAGTTCAAACATTGTGTTGATGCAGCACTGGCTATGGAGTTAGCTCAAAAGGACTCAAAGGAAATTCATTCTACACAAACCAGTACTAGTAGTACTTTTCAAAATCAAATTAAACCACCTCAGAAATGCGAACAAAAGTTAAATGTTTCATACAGGAATTTGGAAAAACGATGTTATCGTTGCGGAGACAAAACACATTTAGCCAATACCTGCAGACATAAAAATTCCAAATGCACAGCTTGTTTTAGATATGGCCATTTGAGTGATGTATGTATGAAGAAAGCACGAGGAGAAACACTTCATCAAGTACAAGAAGAACTAGAAGAAACAGAAAATGCTGTTCAATATGAAGACTTGTATTTCATGAATACGCTTCAAAATGGGACGTTGCCTGAATCTTTAAGAAAGCCAGACAAGATTTTAGTTGATATCAGACTGGATGGAAAAAACATCAAGTTTGAGTATGACACAGGAGCAGCAGTATCTTCAGTATCACATGAATTATTTATCAACAAATTTCCTTCAAAACCCCTTCAAAGAACAAATCTACCTTTGAGAACGTACACTGGAGAAGTCATTAGACCCGTGGGTTATTCAACTTTTCAAGTTAGATTCGAAAATCAAATCGAATCATTGAACTTATACATTCTTCCAGGAAAAGTTGAACCAATTTTTGGTAGAGAATGGATGCATAAGATTAAAGTCGATTTACCTCAGATATGTCAACTACAGAGAGGAAATATTACAGATCTTCTAAAATTGCAGATATTGACAAAGATGAAAACTGATTTCCCGGAAGTGTTCAAACCTGGACTTGGGAAAATCCTAAATTATGAAGCAAAATTGTTTTTACCTGAAAATACTCAACCTATTTATGTACCTGCAAGAAGAGTTCCTTATGCATTGAAAGAAAACGCTGAAAATGAAATTGACAGATTAGAAGAAGTAGGAGTTTTGTCTAGAATGGAATACAGTGAATGGGGTACGCCGGTAGTTCCCATTATGAAAAGTGATGGTTCGATTAGACTTTGTGCGGATTTTAAAGTTACATTAAATAAAGTACTAATGAATGATAAATTTCCAATTCCCAACATAGAAGAAATTTTTGCAACGACAATGCACGGAGGAAAAATCTTCACTACACTAGACATCCGTGAAGCTTTTTTACATATGCCAATGAATGAAGAAAGTGCAAAGATACAGGCAATATCTACGGAAAAAGGAGATTACAAAGTTAATAGATTAATGTTTGGTACCAAAGTTGCTCCAGCCATTTGGCAACGATACATTACAAATTTATTAGGAAAGATACCTGGTGTTTGTGTATTTTTGGACGATATCAAAATTCAAGGAGCTACGTTACAAGAAAATGTAGATCGTTTGAAAATAGTGTTGAAACGTCTACAGGAAGCTGGACTACACGTAAAACAAGATAAGTGTAAATTCTTCGAAGAATCTATCACATACTTAGGTCATAAAATTACAAGTAGAGGTTTAGAAAAAACTGAAGAAACATGCTCCAGCGCCAACAAACGTAACTGAATTAAAAAGTTGGTTGGGTTTAGTTACATATTACGGAAGATTTCTAAAGAACCTAGCAACAAAATTACATTTTCTATATGCACTTTTACAAAAGAATACATGTTTTGAATGGACACCAGCATGTCAAAACGCTTTCAACTTAATAAAATAAGAAATCACATCTGACCAAGTTCTTTGCGCATATGATCCAAAATTACCATTAGTCCTGGCCACTGACGCGAGTCCCAAAGGTTTGGGAGCAGTACTATCACACATTTTCACAGATGGCAGTGAACATCCAATTGCTTTTGCTTCAAGGAGTTTAACGAGGGCAGAACAAAATTATAGCCAAATAGACAAAGAAGCGACCTCAATTTTTTGGGCATGCAATAAATTCTTTCAGTATTGCTATGGACGTAAATTCAAATTGGTTACTGATCATCAACCACTAGTTTCGATTTTCCACCCAAACAAAAACCTTCCAAGTATGGTAGCTACCAGAATGCTCCATTATGCACAATTTTTGCAAGGATTCGATTACGACATTGTTTATAAATCTACTGAGAAACATTTGAATGCCGACGCATTATCTAGGTTACCTATGAGGATCACAGAAACGTTTAATCAAACAATGGATGGTGTTACAATCCATCAGCTACAACAAATACTTGCTTTGCCAGTTACCCACAGGGAAATTGCAATAGAGACACAAGAGGATCCAGTTTTAAAACATGTCTATAGATGTTTAGAGACTGGTAGGAAAATTGAAGCGGATGGATTTACAGGGAAAGATATGGAATTTTCTTTAAACGAAGGCACTATTATGAAGGAATCACGCATAATAATACCCAAAACATTACGCCAAAGAATTTTAGACGAATTGCACGAAGCACATACTGGAATATTAAGAATGAAAGCACTTGCTCGATCATTCGTTTGGTGGCCAAGAATAGATGTGGAAATTGAAGAAATGGCTAAGAAATGTCAAAGTTGTCAGTCCATGTTGCACGAGAAGGCAAAAATTCCACCACATTGTTGGGAAACTCCAAAAAAACCTTGGCAACGAGTACACATTGACTTCGCAGGTCCTTTCCAAGGTACATACTTTCTTTTAATTTGTGATTCGTTTTCCAAGTGGCCAGAAATATTCATAACGAATTCTATGAACACGATAAAGACAATTTCAATTTTACGGAGTATTTTTGCACGCTTTGGGTTGCCGGTTATGCTGGTGAGTGATAATGGAGGAACATTTACGTCACAAGAGTTTAAAAATTTCCTTAAAAGTAATGGAATAATACACAAATTCACGGCTCCTTACCACCCAGCATCGAACGGTCAAGTCGAAAGATATGTTGGTACCATGAAAAATACATTGAAGAAAATGATGAGGGACCCGGGGAATTTGGAACTGAAACTTCAGAATTTTCTTATACAATATCGGAAAACACCTCACTCATCTACAAATCAGTCACCTTCACAACTGATGTTGGGAAGAGAAATCAGAACAAAACTTGATTTAGTTAGATTCCAGGCACCTGTGGAAATCTCCGATCAAAATCCAGGAGTTCCAAATTTCACTGTAGGGGAAACGGTTCGTGTAAGGAATTACGACAAAAGGAAAAATTGCTTGTGGGAATTTGGAAAAATTCATAAAAGAGAAAGTAATTTGATTTATTCAATTGAAATTGAAGGACGGATGATAAGAAGGCATGTGAATCAGATAGCTTCGACAAAAGTAGTGATTCCAAATTCTTCCCAATCCCAATTTTGCTTTTTGCCCGATACAGATTACTCCAAAAATTCTGAAAAAGACGGTGACATAAATCCACATGTCGCTCGAGCGAATTCTTCTGAAATCTCTACGACAAATTATGGAAGGGATGAGAGCAGGTCCAGTAATGCGAACCTGGACTCTTCCACTCCATCAAGAAACGAAGAGAAAATAACTGAAAACGATCAAAGAGTCGAATCCGAATTGAGTGATTCAATTATACCCTTGCGAAGAAGTACAAGAGTAAGAAGGGAACCAGAAAAATTAAACCTGTAAATTTACCAGGGAGGATTCTATTGTATTCATTCAGTATATTTTTATATTTGGATTGTCATGTTTTGAATGATTAGTCTTGTCATGGTTTTGTCATTAAAGTTTTCACTTCGTATTAGAAACTTTTAGTACATTTTATATAAAACTATAGTAAATACGTAACATATACATGATCTTGATGCACTAAACACAAAATTACAGCTAAGTAAGACCCCAAATACCACAGAAATAAACATTAAATTCGATCTATGTTTTGAATAAAAAATATGGAAAATAATCAAGATCTCAAAAATCTTGAGAGATAGATATAGGAGAGTATACTGCCGTCCTAACTTAAAGAGCAGTATCTCCACTTTTAGCCCGTTTGCAGTTAATCCACTTGGTGTGTTCATTATGACTATATCTATCATCCTACGAAGCTAAAAAGCAATGAAAAATATAGATCTATAAGAAAAAACATAAGCACCATGCAGTGGCACAGATATAAATACTTTCATGCGCATTTTCTCGGAAGTACCAATTTGTGAGATACTGCTCTTTAAGTTAGGACGGCAGTATAATGCAAAAATAATCAGAAAGTAATGACAAGTTCAAGAATTCAGTAATATATAGGGAGCCCCATTTGAAAGATGCGGCTGCTTTCTGGTATTAGCGACAACACTGCATTGCTGAAAATATTTTACATCGATCTTGGGCAACCAAATTTTCAGAATGATCCAATGTCCCGTTCTCCGTAAACGTCTAAGGTACCCGTGACCCACCGCCACGACATGTTGGACCACTCGCTACGCTCGTGTCCAATACCACGTCTGGTGCACAAAACACGCTCATTTTGCAACTTGTCAGATAAATAGCTAATAGTGGTAATTCTATAAGCTTTATGTTAATTTTTTTCCTAGTATTTATTGATTCGACTCGACTTTATAATGGCGTTAATAATTATAGAGATGAAAGCCCTCGAGCTTTGCTCTCAGATTATTAACGCCAAAATTATGTCTCGTTGAATTACTTTAAAATATGAATATAGTTTAAATTAAGATGCAATCAAAATACTCGACTATTTATCAAGGCCTTGTTATTTTACCCTTGACAATTTAACTCATATATAAAAAATCGCCCAAGCCACAGAGCAATTGTCACTTTGACAGAGGCAAAAGTTAGCTGCAACTTTTACAGCGACAAATGCACAAGTGATTTTTTCACTTATTCATTCGTTTATCAATTATTATCGCGGTTGCCAAAACAAGTAGTTTATCACACTCGATGTTTATATTGATATCAAGTAAATTTCTGTTGTTCAAATTCTGAACTGTTTCATTTAGCAGTTTGACTCGAAAAACTGTAAACCTAAAAACGTTCCACCTTCGATGTAGCGTTTTCAATAGTTTTTCTCGTCTAATTGCTAGGAATTAGTTTATCATTAACCAACCCAAATTTACCCGATAAAATACAAACCTCTCGTGCAATTATAAGTGATAAAAATCAATATTACCTTGGTCGTTCAAACGATTAAGGAATTAAAGTTTTTTCAGAAAATGTGATGAAAGACAAAACGAAAATCCATATGGAGGATAAAAATATAACCGGCGCAGTTAAACTGAACTTTATTTCAAATGAATCACTTATCTAAACAGAATTTATTCAAAAAATGATGGTGTCTGATTTGTCTATTCCATGATGAGGGAAATAAGCGTCAGAATAACTGGAGGCTCCTCTGTCGGATTAGTTTCCAAACGGCAACCTTCGGCTCTCACTCAGCTCTAATCATTCGTTACAAGTCAGTGAACAGAGTATGTTTGCTTGATTAGGAATACTAGTATTAGTAATACATCGAAATGTTAATGATTTTGTGGTTAATTTGTATTTGCGGAAGTTTGGCTAGTGATGGTGAGTAGTTTTCAGCAGTAGATTCAAGATCAAAAGGACCCCGCACCAAATACATATGGCTCCCAGTCAATTTTGAAATTTTTTCAAGATATTTTAGTCCAAGTCATTAGAATTTAAACGTGCAAGTTTAAAATAGTTTCTATGTCCAGTTTTGGAGTTATGTATTTTTTAAAATCGTAAAAATTGCTGTTTTACTAAAACATAGTGTATTTATACAGTGAGATCCTAAAGTAACGGATAAATTCATTTTCTACGTTAGTAGCAATTTTCAAGAAAAACCTTAAAATACGTCGATTGGTGTTTTTAAAAAGGCATTCTGAGACATAAAAAAATAGCCCATCTTTCACCCCCGTTGAAGTGACAGCCACCTCCCCAATTTTTTTTTAATAGAATAGGGGGTCAAGTTAAACCTCATGTCAAAGGATATTCAATTGTCTTTACAGCCATGTCAATTTTTTTTAAAATTTCGTTGATTATTCATAAAAAAAATAATTTTCAAAATGTTAAAAAGTATCAAGTATACTATTAATTTCCCTGTATATTCAATGCACCTCAATTTTTTTAACGTGCAATTTTTAACTCTATTGTCACGTATGACAAACAAGGGATGGTAAATAAACCAACATTTTTTTTTTTTTAACAGCATTTTTGAGTCAATAAATCTGCTTTGGCACCAAAACTACTTGAGGAAGACTCATAGTATTTGCTTGAGATGATTAGCTACAAAAAGTTACGATCACATTTAATACGGGGGGGTGTTAACAAATAGTTGAAATAGGTTTTGCACCTAATATATGTTTACTATTTTTGTATGGACCTACCAATTTGAATCACATTTTTCTGTTATACTCCAGAATAAATTACCCTACACTCATGTAAGTTTCATTAATTTCTGATCTGGTTTTTGAAATATAAATATTAAAAATTCATATTCTATAAAAGATATTTGACAATCTTATTTCTTGATGAAATAAACAGGATCTTGCGGCGAATTTTATAACTCAGGATGAGTTGAACCAAAAAATATACTTTATTGATGAAAAATTTACAGAGTTGAAATATTCATCTGAATAATGTAAGTGGCAAGTCAAGACTACTTTTAAAATATATATATAATATATATGCAAACTGCTGACGCATTTCCTTTGTACGACGAGCTTCTTGGAAACTGCCGAGTTTGCTGGAATGGTGTGGTGTGCTCGAAGGCATTTGGATATGTTCTGATATAATTCCTCCATCCTCAGAGAGATCCATACAGGGGATGGATCGGCTATTCGTCTTCGACGATATTAGTGGAACTTGTAGGCGGCCGAAGGTGTTGGGCTCTAATTTCCTTCAGCTGGACAGTTGTGGTTGTACTAGTGGAAGGCAATACAGTAAGGGATGGCCTTCTCCTGATATAACTGGCGCAAAACAATTGCACCGTTGAAATCCGCATGACCATAAACCGTGTGACTATTATGGGCGTGGTTATTGACACGATGGTATGTGGTCGCGTGCGGAAAAGAACTACTTTCCGCACTTGTTAGGTAAATAACTTTTCCTTGCTGGTATGACTTCCCGTATTCGACTGCGCATCCTACGGGAACTTGTCGCACGCGCACGGATAAAGCCTATTTTCGCGACTCCTAATGAAATATACTATTCAAGTATAACTGAAAATTATAATTCAAATTGACAGATCCATTCAAAAATAATTAACAAACATGTTTATTCGGTGCAAAACTTATTTCAACTTATATTTGTATACACCCCCCATATAAAATGTGATCGTAATAAACCGTCAGATAATGACATATTTTGCTGACTCATTTTCTCTCTTCGGGGATTTTAACCCCTGAAAATTATGTAAGTATTGAGCTCAAAAAATGAAAATTTAGCGATCGGACGTGTGCTAGGCATATGAAAAAACAATTACAACCGGAAAATTCCTAACGCTATTATATTTCATTCTATCGATTGCCATAAGCGATAAAATGCGTTAGAAACGGAGTATTCTTTTACAAGATGGCACTCTTATTTCAACCCTTTAAGGACGTGACAACCTTTCGATTTTTACTATTAGATTTTTCCTACCTGTTAATGAGTTGAAATGCCATGAATGAGAGATTAAAAAAAACAATTTTTTCACACATAAAAAATAAATTTTCAGTAAGTTTTATCCACACTTATGAACCGTATAAAGTACCACTTTATCCACTAGTGGAATAATGAAATTACTTTATTCCACTAGTGGAATAATGAAAAATACAATCTTGAATATCAATCACATTTTTCTTATTTATTATTAATATTAACATTTATATTAATAGACATTTCGTTTTTCGTTTTATCATAATTCAACACCTCCCAATATTTTTGTATGTTATTTCAATGATTTTTGAGGAGGTGACAGCCGCTGTTAGAGCAAAACGTCAAATCATTTTGTGATGAAAAATTTCCGCGATTCTGATTCTAAATGAATGTGATTGTGAATAAAACGTTGTATTGCATGCGTGTTTTAGATACATTTTATTTGCTTAAGAAATTTAAACGCTCGAGCTTCGCTCTAAACATTCTTGCGCAAATAAAATGATATCTAAAACACTTATACAATAAATAACTATTTTTTGGTCTTGTAATTACTACTTATTAATAATATCAACTATTTGTCTATGTGTATGTTTTGGTATTCAGACACAAAAAACTAGAAAGTTTCCCAAAATTTTTATATACAATTATATACTTATAAAAATGTTGGCTGCAGAAACATGTTTTAACATTTTGATTTTAGTTCGAAAATATGAATTATATATAGTTATATATATTTTTTTTTTAATAACATTCTCATTTAATGATTTTTTCAAGGAAAAATAGGAAGAATTAAAAAAGTCAGCTATCTGAATGAAAATGTAAATTTTCACTTTCAGATTTTTTCTTTCCTTTTCAGTTAGAGTCTTTTCACAATATCTATCAGATGTAGTTCAATGTTCAGCGTGGCTTGTGCCGGGGAAGTAGATGTTGTCTACAAGAACAAAATCATATTTTTCATTTTTCAATTTTCAAAAGACTTGTGCGAGCTACAAATGACGAGCATCTCATCTTTCAACGTGCGATCAAGTAAGTGTGTAAATAAAAAAATGGCAGCTGAAGGTTCTGGTGGAAATTAGTTGCATTTTTTTATTGGGAATGCAGTGAATTTAATAGTGTATACCTCTTTCATCTGCACCGGGGTATTCATGTTATCTGAAAAATTCGACTTATAAATACTTGATATGTGGAGATTTCAAATATGTGCTGCATATAAAAATTTCCAGAAGTCCAAATGATTTTAAAAAACAAAATGGCGGCTCCAAGATGGCGGACGAGATTTTTGATAATGGTCCGATTCGATTCAAAATTGGTATGTGAGGGTTTTTGAGGTCGTATATTTTGATATTCTTGACAAAATTCTCAAATCAAAAATGGCGGATCCAAGATGATGGACGAGATTTGTCATTGTGGTATGATTCGATCCAAAATTAGTGTGTGAAGGTTTTCAATGTCAGAGATTATGAATTTTTCATCAAAATTCATGAATTCAAAATGGCGGCCAAAGATGGTGTACGAGTTTCGTGACTTTGGTCAGATTCCGTTATTCTTTATGTTGTTGGGCTGGAAGTTCAGAATTATTAGTACTTTATATGTGCACAAATCATGTACTATTGAATCATCAGTTCGGCACAATTGCAAATTCAGCAGGGTGTTTTTTGTGTATATCAAATTCGGCGAGTGATCCTGAAATAGTTGTTTTCCCATATAACAAGTTGCAAGATGAGCGGGTTGTTTGCTTCAGACGTGTGCAAAAAAACGCCATTTTGCATATTATATACAAGTTTTTTTGTAATTTCTTAGAAATCTTCATTCATATAAGATGATAAATAACACAAATACGAGCATAGGGCAACAGCTAAATTTATATTGAATTTCATAATAGTCTAAGCTACATAAAAAAGCTTGTTATCGATACATGACTGATTCCTTTGTGCAGCAAAGTTCAAATCGCGTTGTCTGTCAGCGCTGCCCCGTGGCTCAAAGTGGGAGCAAACGGTCAAATAGGGCAAATTTCGATATTAAAATTTTATAAGATACATGGTTTATAATTATGAAAGCAGTTTTTGTTTATTATTAAGAAATGCGAAAAATTAATTGTTGGCAGACAGTCTGTTATTGGCTAAAGTGCTGACAGACAGTGCAAAAGCGGCATAAGATTTTGAAATGAAAAATATCAAGGGATAATCACCGTATCAGAAACTACTTCGAAGACGATAGAAATAGAGAACGCAGCACTAGCAGCTTCAACGCCATCAGTCCCGTGTAGAACATAGTATTGTCAAAACTCTCGTTCATAATGGGTTGGAAAATATTGGTAACACATGCTTCATGAACAGTGTTATCCAGTGTTTATCGAACACAAGATGGTTATTGGAGTATTTGAAAGAAGGCGCCTCGTTTCATCGGTTACGCCCAGGAAGAATAGATGGTCAGGAGTTCCTATGATTCCTGTTAGAGGGTCTACATTTATAAGTCAATACTCTCTCCCAGTAGTCTAGAGTCATGGTCAATATACTTAAGGACGGACAATTCCAAAATTCTAAATAACTTCGTTGGCCAGTTAAAATCTACAATGAAATGTACTTATTGTGGTCGCTATGTTCAGTTACTTTCCCTCCCAATACCCCGAGGAACAGGCCAACTTAGACTATTCAAATGAAAAGAAACTTTGGATGGTGACGAGAAGCCGACATGTTCGAAGTTTAAAAAGAGAAGGAAGTGCACGAAATCCATATCAATTCATAAGTTCCCAAAAATGTTAATAAACCATTTAAAACGGTTTTCTTCGACAGAAAGATTCCAAAAGAAATTGCATGTTGCCGTCGATTTTCCTTTAGAGGGATTGGACATGAGTTTTCATGCAACAGACAACGTAGCCCCTTGTCGCTTTAGTCTGTAGGCATTTTGTCTAATCATAGTGAAACTACCTGCAGCGGATACTCCACAGCCTACTGTAGACATCCGTGTGCGAACACGTGGCATGAATATAATGATATATCACACATTTTAGATTATAATCACTCAGTTTTATTTCATGTTTCATTTGTTTTTAAATTATGTTCTATTTTATTAGTGTAGGTTATAAATTGTATTTATGTATTCATCTAATCAGTCACCTTCTATAATTTTTCTATTATTAAATTGAAAACGCGGCGAGCGTTCGGTGAAAGCGCTCGAGCAACAGCACGATGTTGATAACTGTCTGCCGCGGTTTTAGCCACGTTTTTTTTTTCTGTCAGTTTGCAAGTGGCTTTCTAAATGAAAAAATGTAATATTCAATCAATCTTGATTTTAGGTATGTGATGATTTTTATATTTCAAAATCTTACGCCACTTTTGCGCTGGCTGTCAGCTCTTTAGCAATGAACAGATTGTCTGCCAACAATTTTCCGCCTACCTTGATAACAGATGGAAGCTGTTTTCATCATAACCCATGTATTTTATGAAAATTTTCATATCGAAAATTGACCTATTTGACCGTCCGCCCCCTCTTTAAACCACGGCGCCGCGCTGGCAGGCAACGCGATTTGAACTTTGCTACACAAAGGGGTCTTTTTAAAGTGACTTTGTCGCCTAATTATTCAAAAAGAAGCCAACAATTTTGGAATTACATTGATATATCACCACTCAATAAAATAACAGAAAATCGAAGGATTTAACCGACGATACTTAAAGGGTAATTTCGATTTAAATAAAAAACATATTTGGGCATTTCATTTTGCTTATTACTATTCAATCACCCAGTGCATTTCTCCGAATTGATATAGATTCAGAAATGGCCTTCAATAAAATTGTCTTCGTTTTTGAAATATACAGAATGACTAAAAAACACTGCGCCATTTATGCTAAAAAAAATGAATCATCCAGTATGAGTTTGAAAGTCGTAAGTTATTTTCGATCAAGATTTGTTCATCATATTCTGAGAAATGTTTTACTGAAAAATATTATCAAAGGCCTAATAAACGATGTTTGTCAATCAAGGTTATTTTTGTTTGAAGATTATCCAGTAGTAAAAATTAGTGAAACAATTATGGCCACTTTCAACTTTAACATTGCATATCTCGAAAACTAGTCTAACGCCTATCTTTAAGAAAGAATATCATAATGACCCATATAGGCCCATTAGTGTGTTAGTCAGCATATCTAAGCTTAATGAATCAAACATTAAATCTCAATTAAACAGTTTCCTCATGTCAAACAAATTTGTATCATCTTCACAACACGGTTTTACTTTAAAAGTACCGAGACACCCTTATGCGAATTTCAAAATAAAATAAGTTATTCATGATTGAGGTATGGATTGAGGGGAACACCGTTTCAGTTTGTTACAATCTTATTTATCTGACAGACAGCAAATAATTAAAATAAACAACGTCAGTAGTCACTCCTCAGGTATTACTTAAGGTGTCCTTCAAGGATCGATATTAGGCCCTCTTGTATTTCCAGTATTTGCCAATTACCTCATATCATATTTGAATGAACAAAATGGAATTACTGCAACATGTTATGCAGATAACAGAAACATTTTAACAGTGGAAGTTGACTTAATTTTATGATCAACAATACAAAGACCAACGCCTGTTTTGATGTTTGAAGCAAATGCTCGGGAACACCATCAGCATTTCCATCAAAATGTTAGTTACTTAGTTACTTTTGATTCGAAACTTTCATGGAATTCTCATTTTGACATCCACTGCGGCAAACTTGGAAAGGATGTTATTTACTCAAATTTATGTTGAGCTATTGTAGCGAAAACATCCTCTTGCCTTTCACTCATTTGCATTCAGATATGATATACGGAATTTTCAATTGGGGATCAATAACTTCGGTACAAAGGGTGTTTGTTATTATATTAAAAAATACCACTCAGAATAATTTCTAAATCAAGTAGGAGAGATTCATGCAGAGATATCTTCAAAAAATATATTTCTAACCGTTATGAGCACCTATATCTTCGAAGCCTATTGTTGCATTTTCAAATTATGGCTACCTATAACGTTATCAGAGCACACCATGATCATGATACTAGGTTAAACATACTTATTTTACCCCATCGATATAACACTGTTCGGTATCAAAAAAATTTCGAGTAGGTATATTGGGTGCAAATGTTATAACTCTCTGACAGAGCACATAAATATTGCAGCTTCTATAACGATTTTTTAAAATCGACTGAAGAAACATTTACTCCTCAAATTAGAGAATAAATGAATTTTTCAATTAGGAAATAATATAATTTCAGTATGAAATAGAATTCACATATTTTTGTATGTATGTGTATGTAGATTCCAACATTCTAGTTTGTAGTATTTTGTGCTTTATATTTTTACATTTTGACATTTTTCACAATTTGTTTGTATTTTTGTTCAGGTCAATTGCTGAAAAGAATATATTATTATAATTGTAATTATCATTATTATTATTATTATTATTACTATTATTATTATTATTATTATTATTATTCTTGTTCAGCATCTCTGGTTTGGTGGTCTTCAATTACTGAACACACATTCGCCAAAGATTCGAACTGCAATTCGAAATATTATTCTCGTGTGGGAAATTGCGTTTTTTAGGAAATAAACTTAATAAGCAATACCTTCTAAATCTAAATACAAATTATTATCCAAATTGTTGAAGCCGTTTTCGAGATCCAATGTTTATATTATAAATCAAATGTATCTTTCCAAAAGTATATGAATCACTCCAACAAACACAAATATGAACCATGGAACAGGAAGACCAGCAAACGATCTCATATTGGTAAAGAATATTTGCTGTAAAAACATTCTCACGAGAGAATGAATGGGACCAATTAGATATTGCCCAACCCATCTAAGGGCCGGTTTTTCCACCTCACAATAAAGTCTCTGATAACTACTTATCGAATAAACTGTACAGGTTTACATTATCCTTATGTGATAGATAGAGTTATCTGGGACTTATCTATAGGTGAAAAGACCGACCCTAAAGATAACGACAAGCATGAAATCTGTTGGCAACCTTGGGCACCTTGCTGGCCAATCATCAATTGGTCCTATTTTCTCATTTGTATAGGTAGGTAAACTCGGGTTAAGGTGAGTTTTGGAAAATATGTCAAAAAAGATTGGGATATCTAGTTGCCAAAAGTTCGCTTACAAGCAAACTGAGTCTCCCTTAATTGTTCGACATATGTTTCATTTGTGTGGGTCGAATTGATGATAAGTTTTTTTTTTCTAATTTCATTCCAGATTTCCTGATTGACACAGATGAATGCCAAATCCCTGATTTTCCCGCTTTCAGCGTAGAATCAAATCGAAGCTATATTCCTCTGGACTATGTTAATTGTTCTTCTCGGGAGCTTTTGACCTACACTACTGTGATGAATAATACTGCACATTTGCATATACAGACTAAGTATCTTAATATGTATTATAAATCGGAGAAAGACATAAACTGTTGTTATAGTTATGTTAATAGGAAAGGTACGACGAGGGAACCAGATATTGGTGTCAGGTAAGCAAAACCTCACATATTTTTTTATACTGAAATAAATGAATGCAAACGCAATATTCTATTTTTTCTACGAACACATAGGAATATAACGTATAAAGCACTGTATAGTCCCACGGAAAGAGGTTTATATCCACAAGCGGAAAGTAACTTTCTGCACGCTTGCAGATAAGTTGCATGGTGTTATGCAATAATGGGTCAAGCCACAGTCAGCTAGTTTCGTAAAAAAATTCAAAATAGTTCAGCAGATCATGGAATGATAGAATGTGGCTTAGTACAATCGTTTGGTAGATAGAGAACACTTTGCGATTCCAATTATTGTGATAACTCAATTATTAACAAAATGTAGCTTGACTCGTTATTGCATAACACCGTTCAGCTGTCAATTGCATAATTTCTATTTCCGTCGACTGTTCATTTATGATGTATTTTAACGCACTCAAAATCGTTGATTAATAACCCCTGTTAATGAATGATTTTTTATTAATCAAAGATTTGATTATATGCAACTCAACATACCTTGCTCTAAGACATTTTATATTGGTTAGTGCTATCTGTCATCATTTATGTGGCAATTCTGAAATAATATTTCAGAAAATCTTTAATACACCATTTGTCACTGATGTAATAGAAAGTCGCGTGGCGTAATGGTAACGTTGGCTTGACAGCCGAGAGAAGTGACACTGAGGTCGAGAGTTCAAAACCCACATGAGACTAGTTAGGTAACTGCCATTTTGACAATGTTGCGTACTTCGGAAAAGGTTGCAAACTGAGATTTATTGCTTTTCGATGTACCTACCATTCACTTTGAAAACTTTTGAAATTTTTGTTAAATTTTCGATTCTTCATGTCTATCTCTACTGGCCTATTGATCATAATTACAAATCAAGATATACTCTCATACAATATATTTTAATGTTACTATACCCGGGTGACCACGAGGTGTGGTACGCCCCCGAATTCCTCTATAGTTTTGAAGATACAGTTTTCAAATTTTATATGTCAACACTGCTGAAAATTCACCACTTCCGGTTTAACCAGGACCCCAATTTTTTTTTTTTTCGAATGACACCCTGTGAATTTTTTCCATTATCTGGAAGATCTCGCAATTTGTGATAACACTGTTCTTCAAAATTGAAAATTGTGTTAAAAATGGCGGAGATACAGTTGTTGTTCAATCGAACAAATTTGGCCATGAAATTGACAATATTCCACTAGCTGTCGGTGATCGTTTTTTGTTGTCACGTTGGTATTAAATTTTATTTTTAAATGTTTGAAACACAGAATATTGATAAACTGACAAGTGACAAGTGAAGTCGACGCTTCAAGTTCAAGTGTCAAATTAATATTGTTTTCAATTTAAATTTATAACAATAATATAATATACCATCTACACCATTTAATAGCCTGACAACTTCTGTCTGGCAATAATTATCAATATACATATATTACAACTAACAAGTTGTACAGGTTCACCTGCCCGTTTTAATAAGTTAAGGTGGAAATGTTCATTACACCGGCAATTACTTACTTTCAAATACAATCATGTAAGACTGATTGATAACTCATAGCAGGTGATGAGAAACCAAGATGTGAAGTGAGTGGAACAGACCTAAGTGATAAACATATTTTAACAGAATGTGTTCTATATTACAACGACAGACTTTCTCATCACATCCCACAAACATTGAAAGACATAATTGGTGAAAATGACACTGAACAATTATTGGCTTTTCTCAACGATGTACACATCCTTAAACATATATAAATTAATTGTATACTTCATATTATCATATTTATACTTATTGAATGAATTGTATGGTGCCGTTGCTAATAGCTTCAAGCGGTTAATGCAACTTTCATTAATTCAAAAAAAAAAGACTAGGAGTTTTCAGGAATAATAGGTAATGTTAGACAAGTATTGTAAATAGCTTCTAGTTACTGGGTTATGAGGGAAACCTTCCCCATAACTTTATTGACAATGTTAGGGCGCTTAGACACATATTTTTCCATTTTAAAAACATCAAGTAACCTCAGAGCACCACAGCAAATAGCTATCCCCTACCCAAACAGGTACACTCGATGAGTACTCATTTATGAGGTATCATCATTATAATTTTCATTATTATTATTATAATTTTGATTATTATTTTTGTAATGAAAATGATAATTATCATTTTTATTTTTATTGTTATTCTTATAATAATAATAACAATTTTTATTATTATACTAGACTAACTGTATATCTGTATATATTCTGCGAGACTGTCACTTGAGTTGAGTTTTTTTTCTCTATTTTTTATGTTGCTGTTTTAGTCAAGAAATCCGTGTCTGACTATTTTTACAAATCTCATTCAATAACCCTAACCTGATATTATTGACTAAATGAACAAAATATTTTGTCAAAATCTGTAAGGAAACTCCTATCAACATATTATAAAAAGCAGTCTGCACTATCAAATGCTTGTTTATCGTTATCAAACCCTCATTCCGCTTCATTCATAATTCTGACGAAGTATTTCTGTTGTACTCAATGAATTTCACACTGGCGCTCTATCTATTCACAAAATGCTGAACTGACTTGGCCAGTACAATGCGTCAATTTCTCAAAAATTTGCTAAATTTTGGTACACTGCCGCCAAATTCTCATTTCCATCTGTTCTCGTGAACAATGTTGTGTGAAATCTTGCTTCATGTTAGATTTTAAACGATTTTGATTGGTCTTCTTGTTGAAATAATACAGAAACGCGTATTTCATCGTTGTATAGGTATAGGCAAAATATCAGGAGTTTTTGGAAAAAAAATAATTTCGATATATTCAACAAGCACTCCAATATGTTTCAAATGTATTTGGCAAATTCAAGTTTTTCAAGTTTTACCGATTCACCATGCAGATGGAACTGAGAATGCGTGACATTAAACGGCCACCTTAAGACACGTTCGGGAAGTTCACACATACAGAGGCCGTACAATAATGGTATGGAACTGAATATAGGCGGCAGAACCAACCTCGTTTTTGTAAATGGTTTCCTAACAGGTCAGCAGTACCTGGATAGTATTCTTCACCCCATAGTACTGCTATTCTCTGGTGTTGTTGGTGAAAACTTCCGTCTGCTGCACCGTGGCCCGCACAATCCCCAGACCTTAATCCGATTAGGCATATGTGGGAAATGCTTCAACGTAAACTTACTGCACTCATGGGTAATATTCACAATGCTTCTCAATTCCGGGAGTTTCTGACAACAGAGTATGGGCTCGTTTACCTTAAGTGGACATTGACAACGTAATTTTGTCTACGAACAACAGGTATAGTGCCAAACCAACGTAGGGATCTATTAATACTTTTTTCTGTGACGGGAAAAAAGTGAGTACTTTTTTTCTGGATATGAACATAGGTTAACGTATAGACATCTGCTATTGCAAAAGCTTATCTCGCACGCATCCGATGTTCAGCTCGGGGCTCTAACCCAACCTCCTACCTTCATTACTCAACCTGCACTACTAACCTAACAGGCCTTTATTCCTAATAGTCTAAGAGCCGAAGAGAGATCGACCTTCACCGTTCTGTTTAACAGATGAAACATACTTCTCATCATGTTTCATAAACAGACGATTATTCTAAAAATTAGCGCATTGCAGAATACTTGCATAAAAAGTGTACAAAATTTCAAATGGTGTACAGGGGGGACAAAAAATAGAAATTTTGATGAAGGGTAAAATACCCCTTATATCAAAAAGTTCATTCAAGGAGGTTGTTCAGATTTGAAAGCAATATTAAAATTTGGAGTCACAGCCAGCGTAGTTGACTCTTGATCAACATTCTATTTTTTGTTCCCCCCTGTACACGGTTTGGAAATTTTAAATTTTGACAACTCATATACAAGTATTCTACAATGCACTAATTTTTAGGTAGAATAAAATTTTCTGACAAATCGATAATGAAAAAGTTTACCATATGGTCAATAATCCCATTTACAACTTCTATTTGTTTCATCTCCTGTTCTAAAATTTCGAGAATAGTTTCAATGTTATTTCCAAATTTAATGAATGAATCAACAATTCATTCAAACGTCCATAGTATCCATGTGTAATTACATATTCATGTGAGGGCGCTCGAATCAGTGAAGAAAAGTGATTCAATATTGATGTTCAGCAAAAATCACTTTGACGGTGTGATTTCGACAACAAGGATAAATGTATGAAACAGGCATCTCTCAGAGTACTTTTCTGAAAAAATTTATTACCTATTGCGATGAAAAATAGTGAATGTGGTCAAATTTCTGCAATTTTTTCAAAGTTATTTTTGGAAAAATTTAAAAAAGTACTCTGAGAGAAGCCTAGAGAAAAAAAAACTAGAGTTTATTCTGGGAGCTCCAAGTATTTTGATTTCTCCCGCTCCTTGTTTGTCAATAGACACTAATAAGGTTAACCCCCTCTTGTAGTATATTTTTTTATTCACGACCATGCTGTATGCGTTGATGTTTGTGAATACATTTATAATTATTGTCGTTTCACTGGGTTCTCGGTTATGAATCGTTTAGTTTGTTTGCATCAAATGAAATAAGTACAGATATTTCTTTATATTCCAGCGTTTCATCCTGCCAGTTCTTCAATTCCAGTATAACTCTGAAAGAAGACACTGTAATGGTTAAATGCCTTGATGGTACTGCTAAGATATATGAAAACGTACATAGGCCCATGATCATTACAAACACAGTGGAGAGGAAACTTCATAATGGACCCGGAATACAAAGAATTTCGAAAAAAAAACACATCAGTGTTCTTTTGATAGTGGTCGACTCTGTTTCTAGACTGAACCTAGCGAGAACAATGCCCTCATCGAAGAAATTCCTTCTAGAAAATGATTTCCTAGAACTCGTTGGCTATAACAAAATCGGCGACAATACTTTTCCAAATTTCAACGCTCTGATAACTGGTCTGAATTTAAGTGAATCAGATTCAATTTGCCAACCAAGGCGTGTGGGAGGACTAGACCAATGTCCCATGGTATGGTACAACTTTCGCGATAAAGGTTACGTAACTGCTTATGCTGAAGATTATGCTAGTATATCCACATACAACTATGGGGGAAAGAAAGGGTTTAAAAATCCTCCGACCGATTACTATTTCAAACCTTATCTGGAAGCTTCTGATAGGCTTACTCCACTGCGGGTGGATAGAATGCCTTATTGTAGTGGACCGGAATCACAAGGTGAGATAAGTATCGCAATTTTATGATCTTATATATACCAATCTGAAACCTTCTCACAATTTAATTCAACGCGCCCTTCTCAAATAAAGATCGATGGAACTTCACAGTCTTCATATTGAGTCGTGGAAGATAGTTATAACACACCAAAGTTTTGACGCCGTTAGACCTAAAAATCGACTCCAACATACCTGTTATAACTCCCCAATCCAAGACAACAATTTCATCAAAAATTTTGGGATTACCAAGTCCACCATCGTATCTTTTAGTTTGATGAGACTCTTCCAGATATCTTCATAGGACGGTTTATCTCGAGATTGCTTCTTGGTAACCAGGTAGTAGATGTTTGTTTGGCTCTTGTTCAAGTAATGCACCCTTGCGACTTTTGGGTTCTGTGGTGGAACTTCGCATCAATTTTTCTGGATATTGGAAGATTTTCTGGCACAAAATGAGCTAGCGCGTAACAAGCAGGTACCTTGAAAAGGTCATGTGGTTCCTCTAGAGTTACCCCATGTAAAACTTTATGTCTTAAAAAAAAACAACAACCCTATCTAAACATTGGATTAGTCACCAAATTGACAAATGACTCAGTCTTATGAATGTTGCTGGTGAGAAAGTGTTGGTTATATAGAGTTTTTCGAGAGATAAACGCAATTGCAAAATGAACGAAACTATATTTGGACAACTGTTCATATAAATTGACAACTTTGATTTTGAAGCAATAATCACAGGAGTACAGGTTTTCCCTAACATACAGGAACATATATTTATATATCCAACACCCGCTCCTAAATAGATGTCAAAAAATATATAACAAAAGAACATCTACAAAAAAAAATCAGCATACCAGCCCGAAATTTTTGACACATTTATCATGTTTTACTCTGACTAGCAGCTTAGTTAAAGCGTCAGCTGGCATTTGTTCGGTAGGTAAATATTCGACAATAACTTCTGTATTATTAATATGTTCTCTTATGAAATGAAACCTCAAGTCAATGTGTGGATCTTTGACTCGCAAGATAATTTTTTGCTAAGTGAATTGCCCCTATATTGTCACAATATATACTTATTGGATTTAAATCATTTCGGGATTCAATTTCTCGTATTAATTGTCTGAGCCAAAGAGCTTCTTGGATAGAAAATGATAATGACATATTCGGACTCAGTAGACGATAATGCAATAGTTTTTTGTTTTTTGCTAAACCATGATATTAAACCCCCTTGTAATTTGAAACATGATCCAGTTACTGAATATCTATCATTCATTTTGTTTCCCCAATCTGAGTCACAAAACCCCTCTAATTCAGAATTTTCAGAAATGTTGAATTAAAGTTTAAATTTCATAGTCCCTTTGATATATCTGAAGATATATATAACTTGACCCCAATGAACTGCTTTTGAGTAATTTGTATTGAATCTACTCAATAGACTAACTCCAAATGATATATCAGGTCTGCTGATCTGAGACAAATACAGCAAGCTACCAATAGCTTTTGAGTAATTTGTATTGAATCTACTCAATAGACTAACTCCAAATGATATATCAGGACTGCTGATCTGAGACAAATACAGCAAGCTACCAATAGCTTCCTGATAAGGTACCTTCCAGGATGGATCTACTTCTGAGATATCTGTGAAGTCCAGGCCGGAATCCAGTGGTGTAGACACAGGCTTGCTGTCGATCATGTTAAACTTTTGCAGCATCTTCTGGGCGAATTTCACTTATTCTATCCATAATTTTCCTGCTTCCGTATCCCTTGTTACCCTCATGCCAAGACAATCACATGCTTCACCTAAATCTCTCATTTCGAAATTTTCTTCCAGTTTTTCTTCACCATCATTTTATTCCTTTCTGAATTCGTGAAGATCAGAAGGTCATCCACATATACAGAACATCTTCCTTCTTGCTCTTCTGATAATAAATACAAGGATCAACTTTCGATTGAATTAAACCAATTTCTGATAATATTTGTTGCTGTTTCTTATTCCAGCACCTTCCACTTTGTTTGAGCCCGTAAACTGATTTCTTTAATCGCCATATCCCGCTCTTCTCTCCACCGACGAGATCTGCGTATTCAGGAGGTTCTACGTAAATCTCTTCATCTAAATTTTCATATAAATAGGCGGTTGTAACGTCCATATGGTCTATACTCAAACTATGACGAACGGCTAATGAGAATAGATATCTGAGCGAAGAATATTTCACCACCGGAGAAAAAGTCTCTTGCTAGTCGATACCTGATTTTTGGGCACAAACCTTGACTACCAGTCTGGCTTTGAACTTTTTATTTCCAGCTTCATCTTTTTCTACTTTCAATACCCATTTTGTCTTTGACAACCTTCGATTTTCATTATAATCAACTACTTCGTAAGTTTCATTTTTTCTGAGTGAATTCATCTCACTTCTCATGGCTGTTTCCCATTTATCAGAATTAGGTCCGGAAAGAGCCTCTTCAGCATTGATTGGTTCTACATCTGGATCGTCTTCTATATTGTCTGTTGCAATATAAGTAACGAAATCTGGCATTTCAATGGGTTTCTTTTGACGTCTAGAACGTCTGGGTGAGTCAAAATTGTTTTCTCTTTCGTGAAATTCTTCCATGTTTTCAACCTCGTTTCTTGAAGACTTTTCCTCGATAGGTTCACCGTCTATAGGTTCAGCCGCTGCATCATCTTCAACGTATGAATGTTCTTCGATGGAAAGTACTACTTTCGTATGTTGATTGTCAGGTGAAGTTTCACTTGCCCATCTTTCATTTTTTGGAACTCCTTCCAAGAAAACTACATCTCGGCTAAAGATTATTTTCTTTGTGTGAGGATCTATCAATCTATAGCCTTTAACAGAACCACTGTAGCCCATGTGAAGATATTTTTTCGATTTTGAATTCCATTTTGCTCGAAGTGGCTTTGGTATATGTGCCATTGATTTACAACCAAAAATTCGTAGGTGTTCGTAGGTGTGATAGGTCTGGTTTTCTTCCTTCATAGACTTCGAATGGAGTTTTGCCTTTGAGATGCTTGACTGTTGTGGGCTATAACGAACGGTCAGTTGATGATGTATGCCAGAAGAACAAAGATTTTTTTTTTAAATCAGCAGTTTTGTACTCAGTTCCATTATCGGAACGTATGGCCTTTATTTTCTTGCCATTTTGATTTTCAACAAGGACTTTAAATTCTTCAAATACGTTTTTGATTTGATCTTTTCTCTCCAGGAAATACACGAAAATTTATCGGGAAAAATCATCGATGAATGTGAGCATGTACCTACTACCACCTATGGTTGTAGTTTCCATAGGCCCGCATAGGTCTGTGTGTACTAACTCAAGTCTATGTTTTCATCTTATCCAGTAGTCATCCGTTTCAAAGATACCATAGCCTTCCTATTCAGGTGTCCAAGACGTCGATGCCAAAGAAAAATATTCTTTTCTTGGCTCAGGTAACTTACAGTCTGAACTGTTGGAAATAACTCCAGACTATATTTTCCATTTATTTTAGTTGCAGTTGCTACTGGGTCTCCGTTTGAATCATGGATTCGTCCTCCTTCGTCATTGAATGTGACTACATTTCCTTTTTCTACTATTCTACTGACGGAAAGTAAATTAACAGCTGCTCCAGGTACATAGGTGTAGTATTCAGGTTAATGGAAGAAACTCTTTCTTTCAGTGTATAATCGTTTATCGCGCTATATATATGAATAGGTTTTTTGTTACTGGGTATGTTCTCTCTCACGGCTGTTTTTGGGGCCGTAGTTGAAAACTGACAGTGAATATGATGATTGGTTAATACATGGTTTAATGGGGTGTTCAGGTGTTTTCTTTAGCCCTTACCAAGAATGTTACAGTGGCGACGAGTATAGTGGAAAATAAGAACCTATTACATATTGATAAATAGTTGAAAAAGTGTGTACAGTGTGGCAAAAAATGGCAACTCCTGGGCAATACGGTATCCAAACGGAATTCAATCCGGAAATTCATGATTTTGGAATTCATGTGCGTCGATTAAAGTCGTTCTTCATTGCAAATGGAATATCAGAAGAACCGAAACAAAGGGCAATGTTGCTGAATGGCCTAAGTCAAAATGCGTTCGCACTACTCGAGGATTTATGTGTTCCTGATAAACCAGAGGATAAAAATGTGGATGTGTTAGTGACACTATTAGAAAACCATTATAAACCCCATCGAGCAGTTTTTGCGGAACGATACAATTTTTATGCAGCAAAAAAGTTGAAGACGGAAACTATTCAGGAATATTCAGTTCGCCTTCGTAGGCTCGCCACACATTGTAAATTTGGAACTAATTTAGACAGTGCGCTTCGGGATAAATTTATTTGTGGTTTTGAACCAGGAAAAATCTTGGACATGTTGTTTACGAAAACGGAAAATGTGAAGTTCGAGGAAGCAGTGTCTAGTGCGTTATCGACCGAATCGGCTCAAAATAGTTATGGATTACCAGTTCAAGTCAAAGTGGAAGAATTGCATCGACTGAAGCAGTACCCCCACTTCCAGGCATCGACAAACCGTAGTGTGGGAAACGAAGACGTCACCAACGCTGCGAGGGGACAAAGTGGACAGCAGTACTTTCCCCAGGCGCTGAGATCAACTTCTGCGAGACCTCACCCCCCCTCAGGAAAGTATTCCTCACAAAAAGGTATGTGCGTATGCAAGGTGTGTGGTGGTCGAAATCACGAGAGCTCTAGATGTTACTACCGAGAATATATTTGTGAAAAATGCGGTCGAAAGGGACATCTGAGGAGAATTTGTAATTCGATGCGGAACCAGTCATTTAATTATATTGAACACGAAAATGCAAATACCATTGTCGCGAACTCAACCGAATCTCCTACGAATAACGAAGAAATGCCTTTATTTTGCTTGAAATCTGTTAATGAAAATCCAATAATGGTAGATGTTAAGTTGAATAATATTAAATTTAAAGTAGAATTAGATTCTGGAGCCTCAAAATCGGTTCTTTCTGAAAGACTGTGGAAAAAACATTTCACAAATTTGCCTTTGAAGGAGACCAATCTGAGTTTTGTAACATATGTGGGGGATAAAATTTCTGCATTGGGAAAAATTGAACTTGAAGTAATTTTCAATGATTGTTCCCATATTTTGGATTTTTTTGTGATTGGTCGGGGTGACAGCTTGTTATTGGGACGTGACTTCATATCCCAGTTCAATTTAGGTTTCAAGCAATTGAACTATATTAATGAGACATCAGATGAAATGGTTTTGATGAAGTTACAAATGAAATATGCCGATGTTTTCAAAAATGAATTAGGGACTTTTAATAAAGGAAAACTCTCATTAAAGCTAAAAAACGATGTTATACCAAAATTTTACAAACACAGGGCAATCGCTCATGCTCTTAGGGAAAAAGTAGACTTAGAAATAGACAATTTGATTAAAATGAAAATTTTGGAACCGGTGCAGTACTCGGACTGGGGTACACCGATTGTTCCAATTTTGAAAGATGACAAGGTAAATGTTCGGATTTGTGGCGATTACAAATTAACTGTGAACCCTCAGATCGAAGTTTGTCGATATCCACTACCAAAAATAGAAGATCTATTTGCTAAACTATGTAACGGAGAACAATTTACAAAACTTGATTTGACATTTGCCTATCAACAAATTCTTCTAGAAGAAGAAACAAAAAAACTTACCGCTATTTCGACACATAGAGGTGTGTACGTATATACTCGGTTACCTTTCGGAATTTCATCGGGGCCAGGATATTTTCAGTATATAATCGAGCAGGTATTGAGTAATATACCAGGAGTTTGTTGTTTTTTGGATGACATTTTGGTAACTGGTCGAGATAAAAAAGAACACATAAAAAGTTTGGAATTGGTCTTGGATAGACTGAAAGATAGTGGGCTCACCCTAAAAAAAGAAAAATGTCATTTTTTCAAAGATTCCATTGAGTATTTGGGCCACATTATAGATAAGGAAGGATTACATAAATCACCAAAAAAAATTGAGGCTATATTGAAGATACCGCGACCCATGGATATATCACAAGTCAAGTCCTTATTAGGGAGTGTGCAGTATTATCATAGATTTATATCAAATATAACAGAAATCTTACATCCCCTTTATGACTTGTTAAAAAAAGATCATCCTTTTGAATGGAATGAACGGTGTGAAGATTCATTTCAGCAAATTAAGAAATCAATTACTTCTCCACAGGTTTTGGTGCACTATAATCCAGATATTGACTTAGTTTTGACGGTTGACGCGTCATCGTATGGTCTTGGAGCCACCTTGTCACATAGTTATCCATCCGGAGTTGAAAGACCAATAGCATTTGTGTCTAGGGTTCTAACAGACACTGAAAAAAAATACAGTCAGATTGACAAGGAGGCATTATCTATAGTTTTTGGCGTAAAAAAATTTCATTCATACCTATGGGGACGAAAGTTTTTATTAAAATGTGATCACAAACCACTGGTGTCAATTTTTGGTCCGAAAAAGGGCCTACCTGTTATGATGGCTAACAGGTTACAGCGTTATGCAATATTTCTTTATTCATATAATTTTGATATTCAATATGTAAACTCAAAGCAAAATTGTGCCGACTTTCTCTCAAGGCTACCAATTATAGATATGGAACAAACAAGTATAGATGAACCAAGTATCACATTGAATTACCTGGAAAAAAGTGATTTACCTATAAATATAGAAATGATACAAAAAGAAACAACAAATGATAATATTTTGAGTTTGGTCTTAAAATATGTAAAAAATGGTTGGCCACCCACGTTTGAAAATGAATTGAAACCATTTTTTAAAAGAAAAGATGAACTGGGAGTTGAAGAAAACGTTTTAAATTGGGGGTATCGAGTAGTCGTTCCAGAAGCCTTACAAGCTGGTATATTATCCGAAATGCATAAAAGTCACATGGGGATGGTAAAAACCAAATCATTGGCTCGTTCATATGTTTGGTGGCCGTCGCTCAATGAGGAAATAGAGCAAATGTGTAAATCTTGCATTCCGTGTAATATGGGACGACAAAACCCACCTAGGGATGAGTTGTTGCCCTGGCCAATCCCCTCTGAAGTGTGGGAACGGCTCCATATAGATTTTTTAGGACCTATCAATGGAAAGATGTTTCTTGTAGTCGTTGATGCATTGTCAAAGTGGCTAGAAGTATTTATCATGACTTCGATCACAGCATCAGCTACTATAAATAAGTTAAGAGTATTATTTGCTCAGTTTGGTCTACCGCGCACAATAGTTTCGGATAACGGCCCTACGTTTGTTTCCACGGAATTTCAAACATTTTTATCAAATAATGGCATCATTCATGTGACGTCTCCACCGTATCACCCAGCATCAAACGGCGCTGCAGAAAATAGCGTCAAAACTATAAAACAGTTCATCATGAAAACCTTAAGAAGCTCATATAATATTTTTGATAATATTTCAAAACAAAGCAATTTAACGGAATTTGATCTCTGTAATTTTTTAATACTATATAGAAATACCGAACATTGTAGCACTGGCGAATCGCCGGCCCGAGTGATGCTGGGCCGTGCGCTTAAAACCAGATTGGATTTAATAAGGCCAAAAACTATGCCGACGCGTGACACAAAACCGATGAGTACAATAAAAAAAAATTTGGGAGTAGTACAAAATCGACAAAAAAAAAGTCATCCGGGAAAAATGAGGAAACGGTTAAGATTAGGCCAAAATGTGCTAGTGAAAGATTACAGAAAAATTAAGACAGAATGGACGCCCGGCATAGTAGTTGGTCTTTTAGGGAAAAATGTTGTCAGAATTAGAATTCCAAATACTAATTTGGAGTGGAAACGTCACATAAACCAGGTTCTACCTTTTCATAATAATGATGATTGTAACAGTGCTTCAGATATCGAAATACAGGACTTTAATAATGAGCAGAGTACAAGTTCAGGTCAAACTGTCAATGATTCACATTTTAGAAACGAAAAAGTTTCTTTGTCTGATGTTGATGAACAGGTTAGTGAATCGGGAGATTCACGAGGTTGGGACGCCAGTAAAAAAATATCCGATTTCTCTAGTAACTTGCCTCTGACTAAAACCTTTCAGGATACTGATATATTTGTTAACGAAACTCCAAGTTGTGAATCACCCGGTCGCCCCCAACGTCGTAGAAACCCCCCTACACGTTTTGTTCCATCCTAATAAAATACAAGAAGTTAGTATAGGAATATATTATTTTAAAATATGTTACTAAGTTGAGATTAGGAAGGAAGGAGTGTAGTATTCAGGTTAATGGAAGAAACTCTTTCTTTCAGTGTATAATCGTTTATCGCGCTATATATATGAATAGGTTTTTTGTTACTGGGTATGTTCTCTCTCACGGCTGTTTTTGGGGCCGTAGTTGAAAACTGACAGTGAATATGATGATTGGTTAATACATGGTTTAATGGGGTGTTCAGGTGTTTTCTTTAGCCCTTACCAAGAATGTTACAATAGGACTTCCTTAGCTTCAACTATGGATGATTGCTCCTACTCTGACGTTAATCACTGCTTTTCCCATTGATTCAGATTTTAATTCTGTTTTGTCAACTGCTGTAATTGTCGTATCAGCTTTGGGCACTTTATCTTTCAATAAATCAGCATCATTGGTGATGTGAGTTGATGCACACGAATCCAGAAACCACTTATTTTCATGTAAATTTCTATTGCCATTCGAAAGATAAGCTACAAAAGCTTTTTCCCCTTTGAAATCCGGTTTCTTGTCATCTACCTTTTTTCTCGGATTATTTTGACATTTCCGAGAAAAATGCCCGGTTCTGTTACAGATGAAATATCTAGGCGGCCTTTTAGGTTTTTTCTTAGAATTAAAATTCTTAGAGTAGAGTGCCGTCTCACTATTTGCTGACGAATCACCTTCCTGGGGACGTACATCTTGTAGAAGCTTAACTTTGATTGAATCTCCAGTTATAGGTACGCCTGAACTTTCTAAACCCATGATCATTGGTCTGTATTCATCAGGGAGTACAGCTATTAACAGCGTTCCTACCCACTCGTCTGCTACTTCAAAACCTATCTCAGTTAATCTTTGAGCAGTTGTCATTATTCGGTCCACGTACTCATCAACAGACATACAGTTGCTCAGATTTGTAGTTACGAGGGTCCGCAGTAGTCCTACTTTTCTAGTGAGCCCAGAGTCTTCAAATGCTCTCTCTAAAGATAACCAGCTTCTGATGAAGTTGATGCTTGCTTTATATGTGAATAGTTTGATCCACGGCTAGAATAATCTTGGAGAGCGCCTTCCTGTCTTTTGATTTAAATAGTTCTAAAGCAGTTTTTCTCTGTTTAGAGTTACAAACACTTAAACATTTAAATTTGAAACTTAATGCTGTCAAGTGACTTGCCAAATTTCATTACGAAATGTTGATCCGTTATGGAGTTATTCTGGAAAACCTATTTTTAGTCACTTCCAACACCCTGTAATGCGGTTTTGATTTTTTTTGCACGAAATACAAAGTTTCTTCCTTCCTTTCTTCAAATTAAAAATAGTACTTCGGTGTTAGTAAATTCATAGATGACTTTTAGTGAGTTTATAATTATTTGTTCGAAGTCTTGCTGAATTTTCAAAAAAAATATTGCTATTCACGAAGCTATTTATAATAACTTTGGTAATGAGTGCTGACATACATTACACCGTCTACCCAGGGTAGTACTGTCGGTTTTCCTAGATTGAAAAGTAGGCTCGCTACCAAAAATCAGTCAGTTTTATAATATGAAATATCAAATAAGCCTCCAGTCAACAATATCTGACAGAAGATGTCCATTACCTACTTGATTGAGTAACAACTCCAAGTTCTCAGTTTTATCACATAAAAGGACAAATAAGCGTCCAAAACATGACATCAGATGACCATTAACTACTTGATTAGATGTGATAAAATAAAGAGACATTATTTCCCAACATTGTTTCTGTAGTCATGATGCAGGCATAATAAAAAATAGCGTATGATTCCCGTATACAGCTGCCTTTAAAGTACTCGCAACTTAATGAAACTCCGCTTCGCGTCGTACCCTTAAACTCGTTGCGCGTGCTTTAAAGGCTCACTTGTACACTTATATTATAATATACTAGAAGAATGTCAGCTTTTTCCACTGGGTTCCATTAAATTTTCCGGTGTAGCTGAGCAGCTGGATATGCAAGACGAAGCAAAAATATAATGCCAGCTTCGAATCCCTGTAACAATTCGCAGGATTTCTGGTTTTTCATCCGTGACTGGCATACATGTTCTAAGTGTGTCTGGCCATATTGTGGTTCTAGGTGTATTATCAGCTGTTCATAGTCTTCCTGTTCCTTCCGTCGAACTGAGGCGGTTTTATGGAAAGCTTTCTCCTGCTTCAGAACTGACCACTCAAATACTTCATCTCCTTGTGAACTTCATCCAAGTTCAAAGTCATGTCCAGCATTTAGCTTTGTGAACCGTTTCAGTGGTGTGCGCAGTATCATTTCGTTTGTCCGACTTACTGATTATTTCCTTCATTTTGTCCATTTCTGCCTCGATTCCATCTTTGAGTTTATCTACTTCCGTATTCATTCTATCTATCTCTGTCTCGACGGTTTCTATTCTTTCTTTTGAATGGTGCGCCACAGCACGAAGTTTCAGCCTTCTGTGGTTCCGAGGAGTTTGTCTTCCAAAATCTTTGAATTTTCTGAAAGCTCTTCTCTCAAAATCTATAAATTTTCTAAAAGATTTTCCTCAAGACTCCTAGAATTTCCTTGGAGCATCTCTTCCAGAGTTTTCGAATTTTCTTGAATTTCTTCCTTCAAGCTTTTCCAATTTACTTGAAGCTCTCTAAACTTGTCTCCGAGAATTTTCTTGAAGTGTTTCTTCCATATCCTTCGGCTTTCTTGAAGCTTTCTTCTAGACTCTTTTTCTAGAAATTCATATTCGAATAAAAAGGTTTCGGGGTCTTCTGCTCCTTGAATCTGTCCTCATGAGAGTATTATCTGGAATACGGCCTTCTTACCGGTTGTTTCGAGTTTCCTTTCCTCCAATTTCTGTTTCAACTCGGAGACTCTCAAATCCACAAGGCGTACTCTTCTCGAAAATATTTTGTATTTTTTTCTCTGTAGGAGATATCAGTCTATTTTACAAACAAATGTTTATCCGTTTATTTTTTTGTAATACGCAAAACTGTCCACTTTGCATTTATTTGAAAAATCCCACTTCTGACATCAATTTTGATAAAATGGAACTCAAATCCACCTTTCTGATTTATTTAGATGGTAAATGACCAATTTTCATTGCAGTAAAATTACATAAATGATGTATATAAACTAATATGTCTACTATTGAGTCAACCATGTATTGTCTATTCTGCTAACTGTGCAAAACTGTCACTGCTCTCTCTGATGACGAGCTCTGTATTTATATCCGCAAATAAATAATTGCCTCGAAGATTTGGTGAATCGAATTCAGAACTATGACGTCAGGCATTCCTTTTACGTGAGTTGAAGCCCTGGAAGGGGATAATGCGGCGGTTACTCAGTCCACTCTTTCGAAGAACAGGCGGTCAGTTCCGGCTCCAGGCTTGTTACATTATTATCATCAGGAGATGTAAGCTTTCTTTCATTAGGAAGTTTACGCTTCTGATGCCTAATGCTATCCAATACATCGTTTCTTCACATTGTGTAATGGTACCATAATGATACTCTAATCTCTTTCACTGCCACACCCCATGCAGATTTTTTCAAAAAAATTTGAATTTTGGTATACAGCATGTAGAGACTCTATACAAAAATAATTATAAAAATCAATCCTCCCCCCATTCCACGCCAGGATTTGTCCATCACCATGTAGAAAAACAGTTTATGGTAAAATACAACATTTTTATTTTTGTTGTGAATTATCACAATTTATTTGACACTAAAAACGGAATACAATGTTTCAATCACCTTAACTAATTTATATCACAATCACTGGACTATTAAGTATTTATGTCTGCTATCCAAATCATCTTCTCAGGCGCGAGTGTCACGCTCTTTATAGCTGTGAACAGATCTTCACGTCGTTTCGGGAAATGTCTACTTTTTTTCTATTCGCTTCTAGGGGCTTGATGTATTTTTTTTACCATGATTGGCTCAGCATTATTGAGTCATCCTGTGTATATACAAATACGAATACGATGTAATTGAAGACCAATTCTGAACCTATATCAATTTGGAGAAATCAACCGAGTAATTCAACGGAAATGAGCAGAAAAAAAATGCCGGAATATGGTATTTTATTGAAATTTTAAATATCATTCACCAAAGTTACGATGTGCTTGACTTTTCAGAATACTACCTACACAAAATTAAATATTGAAACAGAAATTATTAAACGGACAGTAATTATTTGATCATGCAAAAGAAAAGTGTGTTATGTGAAAAGTTAGTTACTGAAGAAACTCACTGAAGTTTTGGTTGATTATTTTTTCTTGACAAAGGCTCTGTGACTCTACAAATATTTAAGGGGATCATTTGATATCTACCCAAAAAAAGGTTCACAAAACCACCTTCATCCCATGAGCCTGCTTTGGAAATGAGTATTTATGTATTACTTTTGAAAAGCCAACCTTTAGCATCGATTTTGATGTTGAAAGTAATTGTGTGCGGTGAGTTCGCGGAAAATACTAAAGTTAGATCAGTCAATAGGGCATGAAATGAGTGATTCTATTACAAAAATTCAGATTTTCAGTTATTTTCTGTTCTGTTTTGGACTCGCAACTGTCATTTATTAATTTGTTTTAAACAATTGAATAACCTGCTAATTGAGCAAAAAAAAATTCAAATTTCAATTGTGCCAAAAAAAATGGTCCGACAGCGCCTGTTTTGTGCACACACGAAGTTTATATAATTCTCTTTTTTAATACAAAAAATAACGGAGTTAAGAATTAAAGAGAGAAACAAGATGTCCTGCAATACCAGGACCACGCTTATTGCCATAATCCTCTACATTAGGAATAATTGGGTCGAAAATCCATCGGAAAACAACTACTTTCCTGGCTAATACCATGACGAACGTTGAATTACATCTAATGAATTTCCGTGCAGAGTCCTACAAGGATGTCTCCGCAATTGCTAGTTGCATGGAAATGTTCATTGAAATTGATTAATTGTTCGATTAAAAATTAAAGAAAACAAAGCAAAAATATTTCGGTTTTTCCGGGTTTTCTCCATTACGAATGATCTGATCGGGTCGTACCTACTATGTCTCGTTTTGTTCGTATTTCAATTCTCTACAATAATTATATTCAAGGGAAATGAGATTGCTATATTAGTATTCATTTTATAAGCAAAAACCTAAAAAACATCTTTTTTGTATTTATTCGTTCATAACAAATTATTCAATGATGATTGCAAGTCCAAAACATAACAGAATATAATAGACTACAAGCCCGCATAACAATTTGGGGGGTCAGTTGACCCAGCATGCTGCTATATGAAAAAATAACTGTAGTCACTATGCCGTCAATTCTGGGTGGAGCACGTGACTATAATAATAATAATTTTTTATCTGAAGATCTTCTTTTTGGACAAAATATTCTTGTACAGCAATCGTCACGTTGGGTAGATTATGAAATAATAATCTCCTAGAACCTACTGCGGTACAAAAATACTGAGACCGGAAGACAGTTTTTTTTTTTTAATTTTCAAAATAAAAAAAAAATTAAAACTTCAGTGAACTGTTTCGGTAACTAACTACGAACACATTTTTTTGCGTGAACTAATAGTAAAGGTCAATATTTAGTTTTGTGTGTTGAGATATAGGGTTATTTCAATAAAAAAAAATATTTCGGCATTCTCTTTTGCTCATTTCTATCAAATCAATCAGTAGATTTCTCTAAATTGATATAGATTCAGAATTGGTCTTCAATTACATCGTATTCCTATTCCAAATACACAGTTAAAAGCAATAATACTGAGCCATTCATGATAAAAAAAATAAAAACCCAGTATAAGTTTGGAAGTAGTAAATTATTTTCCATGAAGGTTTGTTCATTATATTCTGATATGAAAAATATTATTAAATGCCTTATAAATGATGTTTATCGATTAAGCTTATTTTTGTTTGAAGATTTACCCTGCAGATAATTGAAAAACAGGTGTTATTTGAAAATCAGAATATGGTTTTTGATAATAGACTGCCAGAAAAAAAAGTTATTGAATATTCTAATTACGTAAAAAATAATGGAATGAAATTGGCCACTTTCAACTTCAACACCCAATATCTTGATAACTAGTCGTAGAATCGTGTTGGGCCATTGGACACTTTTGATGAGGTGATCAAATACTACAACATACTATAGTTTCAGCCAATTCCACCGGGACCCTAAATGATGCGGGATCCTTTATAAACAATCCAAAACATATATTTTGGGTAATAGAATATTTCCGCTATGAGTGAAAAGTCGACCAACAATTTCTGTCCTTGAAAATGCAAAGATGGACTTTGCATTTTGAACAAAACATGTGGGTCCTATTCCTTCCTGCAACTTTAGTTTTTGCATCTTGACGCTTACCAAAGACGTGGCCGGCATTTTTCTCTGGTTTTCGAGTGTCTTCCTGACGTTTTCTGCAATAGTATCGCCACAAAATAACTCGTGACCATAAAACACTTTCGAGAAGAGTAAACCAACGTCGGCGTCGATTTTTATCTTAGAGGTTTATGATATTTCATTGTTAAATGCAGTAGACGTTTTCGAAGATAATGTGGCAACTGTTGAAATGCTCGTTTTTTTATTTAATTCCGAATGACCCTGGACGGAATATTATTGATATAATTTTTAAACGTTATTTGTTATTATTTTCAGGCGAAAGGATTCTCAAGCTGGCCAAAGATTTCACAAAAACATTCAAAGGTTATCCATATTTTGGAATTTTCTGGATGAATACATTCAGCCATGATAACATCAATTCCCCAGGAAGAATGGATAAGAAGATAGCAAACTTCTTCAAAGATCTCAAACAGAATGGCGTCTTGAATGAAAGCATGGTAGTGTTCTTAAGTGATCATGGCATTCGTTTTGGTAACATTCGACGAACCGTTCAAGGATGGTATGAGGAAAGACTCCCTATGAATCTCATATCTCTCCCGCCCTGGTTTCAAAGAGAATATCTTAGAAAGTATAGAAATCTGAAGCGGAACGCGAAAAAACTGACCAGCACTTATGACTTATTTCTGACTCTTCAAGAAGTATTGTCATTGTCGGTAAACAACTACGTGATGAGCAACAGCAGGGGTTGTCCGTCGTGTCAATCTCTTTTTTCCGATATTCCCATTAAGCGTGATTGTGAACAAGCAGGTATCCCGGAGGTTTGGTGTACTTGTTTGGGCAAATTTCACGAAAATGATGGTAGAATAACATCCGACATGAACAATAAAGCTCTAGCACTCTTTATGTCATCTAGTAAATTGACTGGACTGCGTGTTAATAATATTTTGCACTCAAGTATCAGTAGAGGTCCTAAAGGTAAAGAATATTTCTTGATAGTATTCAGAATAAATCCATCCACCCTATACCAAGCACTTTACAGAATAAACAGGCCCTCAACAAATTCAATTAAGCTTATACAATTTATGAGACTTCACTGAAGTTGATTTGGATAGAACTTATTCAAAAAGAACTACCATTTTACAGTTTTGAATAAATTATTATTAAACCTTGTTCTGTATATTTTCCAGTACGTATCCAAGGAGAAAGGATTTTATTGAATAATAACCAAAAGGTGTATTGTTACTTTTTACAATTTCATAACAAAAAAGTAACTTTTTCGAAAACTGAACTCAAATGTTGACACTTTCGTTAAAATCTCAGTTAGCGAAGTGACTCTTTCTTTTTCTAGAACGTAAAAGGCTTGACATTGACAGAATGTTGTTAACCTATAACATTCAAATTTGAGTTTTATTTTTTGTGAAACAAGCTTCAAGTTTGGAATTTGAACTGTGGCTATTTCAATTTCGTTTTCAATTTTCAACATCAAACTATTATATAACAAACCACAGATGTAACTTAAACACAACCACACATTCAAATCAATCGCATTCATCCGCCAAAATTGTCCAAGCAAAAAGGTCAATCTCTAACACAACGGATTTGAAAAAGCGAACGATCAAGATTTACATCCCCTACAATCGGTTGCAATAATCGAACGATACAGATTAATCCGATCAGTCCCCTGGAATTACCGAACGCGGTTAATATCACCATCGTTCGTTTTGGTTCAAACACGGAATGTCAATTAACAATGACAGATACTTATTCATTAATTTTTTATTCTCATAGTAGTTTTAATGCAATTTTCAGAGGTAATATAATAAGTGGTATGATTATTACCGAGAATTTTTTGGAATATTAATGAATTGCAATCCCAAAGCTGAAAATTTATTTATTTACGACTTGCTAGGTAGGATCTGATTTATTTAGTGGAACTCTTTCATAGAAAAATATAAAAACAATATTTATTTCAATTCAGTACAAATGAATTGTTAAATAGGAAATGTATTTAGGATGACATGAAACGCTTTAGTGGAACATAAAACAAAATGAATTTCTCCCTGGTGGTCTTTTTGAAAATAATGGGAAGATAAGAATCTGAATTAACATTAACCATCCTAAAACCTCACTGATGTCATGTTTCCATTCCACTTACAAAATTTCCTCTCTTATTGACTTTGCGATAAGGGATAACTTTCCTAACCCCAAAATAAAAAATAAATTATTTATGAGGGAACAAAAATCAAATTTCTCATAAACAATTGATTTTTCATGTAAAAATTCTTGATTTTCTAGGTCGGATTCGTGTTTTGATGATATTAAAAAAAAAAAAAATTCTTCAGTAATGACGGGGTTACGGGGGTGTTTCCATGAGAGGTGAGACAAATTCGGATTTTTCAGGACTGACATTTTTTCAGGAAAAGATTGTACCTGTAGTGAGTTGGTGGTCCTGATCACGAATCTGAAAAATTTTTGAGCCTATTTAGCCCCCTAGTATGTTTTACTGTAAAAATGGGTTGTTCCATCGCGAGTGGTGGGCAGTGTATATCAGTTAGGCCAACCCAATTGAGGTGGTAGGTGCATTTTGACTATTTTCATCTGTCCTGAGAGTTTCATCATTCTACCTCAATTATTACGGAAGATACAGAGGTGTTTCCATGAAAAGTGAGACGGGTTTTTCGGAACGAAAATTTTTCAGGAAAAAAGTGTATCTGTAGTAATTTGGTGGTCCTGATCACGAATCTGAAAGAATTTTGAGCCTATTTTGCCCCCTAGTATGTTTTACCGTAAAAATGGGTTGTTCCTTCCCGAGTGGTAGGCAGTGTTGCGGAATGAATTATAGCGAACGAAAGCTCGTTTGTGGTTTAGAAAAATAGATTGTATTTCAATCAAATCAATAATACAATGCGTCACATTAATAACTTACCTTTAACCATTTTCTGGGAGATGCTGGGAAGGTATGGTATTCTTCACAAAGGGCCCTTTTGGTTTCAATCGGACATACATACATTTAGATAAAATGTTCGGAAACTAGCGAAAGCGGAAAATAGAGCACTTATATCCAGCGTGGATAACACATGCGGTACTTGACTTGATAAGGCCAAGATGGGTACTACTTCAAACGATGCGCGGACGAGGTGTCATTAATGTGAGTTACGCGCGCATCCCTCAAATGATAATAATAAGGCTCTTTCCGCAACAGGCAGTGTATATCACTTAGGCTAACCCAAATGAGGTGATAGGTGCATTTCACCATTATCATCTGTCCTAATAGTTTCATCATTCTACCTCAATTATTACGGAAGATACGGGGGTGTTTCCATGAGAAGTGAGACAAATTCGGATTTTTCAGGACTGGAGGAAAAAAGTGTTACTGTAGTAAATTGGTGGTCCTGTTCACGAATCTGAAAGAATTTCGGGCCTATTTTGCCCTCTAGTATGTTTTACCATAAAAATGGGTTGTTCCATCGCGAGTGGTGGGCAGTGTATACTTAGGCCAAACCAATTGAGGTGGTATGTGCATTTTAACCATTTCCATCTATCCTCAGAGTTTTATCATTCTACCTCAATTATTACGGAAGATACGGGGGTGTTTCCATGAGAAGTGTATAACTAGTATGTGATTTTTCAAATAAAACTACTAAGTACCATCTAAGTACACATTGAAAGCTGACAGTACAACAAAACATATAAAATGAATGCAACTTCAAATCATGTTTTTCTACGACAGTGCGTAATGTGACACTTTTGCGCACGCAAACGCGTAAAAAAATTACCTGTGCATAAAATCGTCAACAGTGCGTAAAGTAAATTTTTCACACTGTTCATAAATGTATGTATTTTTGAAAAATACTGGGTAATACGACGACAATTCATAACATCAAATATTCAAATATTTGATACAACTGCTACAATTTGGCAATATAATAACTGTCGAAGAAAAAACTTTGTGTGATACACTTTCATAAAAGGTTTTTTTATACTCGCGTGTTTGTTGAACTCGGCTGCGTCTTATTCAACAAACTTCAGGCTCATACAAAAAAGTCCTACTTTACGAACTTGTATCATTAATAAGTTATTATTATCATAACAGTACAGATTAGTTGACAGATCTGTTCAATGTAGTGTGAAACTAGTTTATGATTAGTGAAAGAGCATTAGACAAAAAAAGTGCTCTATCTCGGACGCGATCAAAACTATTCCGATTTTGATGATTTGAAGTCTGTTATTGAAAGTACTTTGACAATTATGGATTAAAATGTCTCGCTTTGGTCGTGAAAGTTGTCAAAATGTCCAAAAAAGTCTGAAATATTTTTCAAAAACTCCATGAATGGGTCTTTCAAAATGGATTAATAATAGGTAGATCGATGCTGAAAAAAATCTAGGTAGCAAATTGAATTGAAAAGAAAAAATGATAACTACTTCAGTTTGTTTTTTTATGAGAAATACGCATCAATACGCCCAATTTCTTCATCTTATACGTCATCATCATTACTATCTGCGGTTATTGGTGGTGGGCAATTATTGCAAGTATTGATATTTCATTCTGAACAAGCTGGCATGCACAAAAGACCAGTTTTTCTGCACCCAAAATTCTCGGTACAGACCCAGATTCACATCTGCAGAATATTATTTTCAATATCTACCCCGGAGCAGATTTTCAATTTTCCACCCCCATTCAGTTGGTAACAAATAATTATCTAGCAACGATTGCACTCGTAGTATACTTTTTTCAGAAGTTCCATCGCTGAATTTACTGTACACGGTGAACTGGCAAATTACGTACGAGCATCTTCCACTATTGTTTTTGTGAAATACAATCAAAGCAGCCTCAGATGTAGGAGCATGATACATAAAAAGTATACATTGAATGCTGGGTTCATAAAGGATATATTTCAAATGAGCACCAAAATAATTATTGTACTACAACAATGTACCAAGTTTTATACTCTACCTCCAAAGTAATATTTGGCCACCAAAAGTAATAAACGAGCACCACGAAACCTCAACCATAAATAGAATTTATGAGCACCTGAAATGTTAAAAAGTTGGCATAAATATCAAAGTCGTACCTAACATCATATATGAACACCAAAAAAATTAAATAATCTCTCACCCATTTCCAACATGCAAGCTAGGTTAGCTTGTTCAGATTAGGTTTGTGTGTCAAGCGCGAGCGAAAAACTAATTCAAGCATTTCCGACTCGCAAGCTAGATTTATTTTGGTGCTCAAATATTTAGTGTTCAAGTAAGATTTCTGGTGTTAAAATAATTATTTGCTGCTGAAATATATAAATAAACTTTAAAAAATTAAATTTAAAACTTTGATTTGGTGACACAAGATAAATATTTGTAAATCATATCAATATTACTTTGGTGCTTGGTTAAATACGACCTATTCATAAATAATAGCAAGTCCCAAGTAGCAATTTATTGCAGAATTCGAGCATAATTGTCTAGTGCCTGAATTGTGTCGACTCTTTTCAGAGCACTTCTGTGGAAATTGTGTCCGAAAATGTTCAAGTTGATGTCGACATATTTCCAACTCATTGTGTCAAAAGGATATGCGTGACTAAATATCAACAATTTGAAACACATGCATTTAAAATGTCTCAACTTTGTGTCGATTTGGACTCTTCAAATATATTCAGACACAGACGGGTCGACACTGAAGTGACTCAAGTTGTCTGATTTGTTTCGTAACATCAGACGATTCTATTTTGTTACTGAAATGAGTTGAGTAGACACAATAATTTCCATTTGGGTACATCTTAAGAGGCAACATCAGCGCGTCATCACGAAAGTCAAATTTTGTCATTGCGCCGCACATGTTGGGTGTACGAGGATATATTTTTCAAGAGCGATAGTGGAGGTAACTACGTAGCTGGGAGCGCCAGTAAGGTAGATAGCTTCTAATCGTAGAATCGGTTTTGCGTCAAAACTAATGATTTTATACAATATTTTTTTCTTCTTGTGAGTCTATAATCTCCTTAAGAATTCGGGAATTTGCCTATTTTTTTCATTTGTCAAACTATAAAAAAAAATTTGCTTCAAAATCATCAAAACCAAAAATCAGTTAGATTCCCGAATTCTCACAAACGAATTGAATCATTTGTTCCAACAACATTTTCGCACAAAAATAAAACTGAACGCTCAAAACTGATTCCCGTTTCATCAAGGGTATTGTTTGCTCTAAATTGTTTCTACAATGTGTCGTACGTGCACGCATACGCATACATATAGAGACATTTCACACACTTAATTTCCATTTTGTTGATAAATTTAATAATATTTATTCCGAAAGAACGATAAATGGTTTTTAATAGTAAAAAAATAAATGTCGAAGCCGTAGTATTCATTTCTGGGTCTGAAACGCCCATTAGGTCATTGTACACTAATATATTCTTTTTTTTTAAATAAGTGTATTCACCAATTAATGTCTCGCTATGATTTTGTTGGCCAGTATAGAATACCATGTTTCTCCCACGCTATTGGCACACAGTTGAACTGTATCATTTTCGATTGTTTTAATAATTTTAAATGAAATTATAAAAAGGGTACGCCAGAACCTCCGAATGAGAAAAGTAACGTGGAATTAAACTCCATGTTTATAAATCTCTGAAAGTTGAAATAATAGTGTGTTCGAATCTCGGCCACATTTCAGACTCAACCCTTCCGATATGTGCCCATTGCTTCATAGAAACAAATTTTGGACATAATTAGGAACTCCGGTCCTATAGGATACTGTAATGTGTCTGTCTGACCTTTCAGTCACATTTCAGTGAATTTTTGATATATATTTCAGGAACATTACTCAAAATTGTTTCTTCTATTTCCAAATGTGTTGGGATAGACAATTTACATGGTCCTGTTTGGGCACAACCTCTAAGTACGCCATATATTAACAGGTACTTCATCGTGAATGCCTTGAGAGAAATAGTGGTTTTTAAAGTAATATTGTAAGCTAAGGCTTTTGGCTATTTATTTGGCTATTTAATGCGCAAATGTACTAAATATGATTTTCTGAATAATCAAATATTATCGGTTTTTGATTTGGTGAAAAATTGAAAATAAGTTATTTGTTATACACGGGAAAAAAGTATTAGATTTTAGCTAGAAGTTGTGTTGTCTCCGGACGCGAAGCGGAGAGTGACAAGAAACCGAGAGCTAAAATCTATTATTTTTCCCGTGTATCATACACTATTTTTTTCTGTGACGGGAAAAACGACGATTAAATAGTGAAAAAAATCAAATGTCTACGGCTTAAGACATTTCGGTTCGCGAGATCTTTCCCATTTTCTCTTATGAACAACCATTTCATCTACATATTCAAACACGTTTCATAGCCGCATCGATAGGATTGCGGCTTACTACGCCATAGGTACGTGGTTCAAAGCGACAGTTAGGCATCTTTCTTTCATATACAAATCAGTAAAACGCAAAGTCGTCTCCACAATTTAATTTCCCATCTAGTTCAAAAGGAAGTTGAAACGGTGAATGACCGCTATCAATCAGATAGCCATCAAAAAGTAGAAGTAGAACATGTTTCGGTCCTATATAGAACCATCATCAGCTATTCAAGAAAATTATGGAGAAGAAAATAAAGTAGTGTGATATAAAATGTTAAAATATTATGTAATTAAATAATTTTTAAAAAACCACATTGTTAATTATTGTGTTGAAGTGAACTAATAAGTAACAAAAAATATTTTTATGTTGGGGAGGCTATGAAGCCTTGAGCCCCTTAGTCTTATAGGAGACTAAGGGGCTCAAGGCTTCATAGCCTCCCCAACATAAAAATATTTTTTGTTACTTATTAGTTCACTTCAACACAATAATTAACAATGTCTTATAGGAGACTAAGGGGCTCAAGGCTTCATAGCCTCCCCAACATAAAAATATTTTTTGTTACTTATTAGTTCACTTCAACACAATAATTAACAATGTGGTTTTTTAAAAATTATTTAATTACATAATATTTTAACATTTTATATCACACTACTTTATTTTCTTCCCCATAATTTTCTTGAATAGCTGATGATGGTTCTATATAGGACCGAAACATGTTCTACTTCTACTTTTTGATGGCTATCTGATTGATAGCGGTCATTCACCGTTTCAACTTCCTTTTGAACTAGATGGGAAATTAAATTGTGGAGACGACTTTGCGTTTTACTGATTTGTATATCCATACCACTCCACTTTGAGACATAATGGACTTCTACCACAGGTTAATCTTTCTTTCATTTTATCTGCTTTTTCGAACTTAGGAATAAAGGCCGGTTAGGTTAGTAGTGTGCAGGTTAAGTGATGAAGGTGGTTGCGTATATTTGATGGACATCAAAAGGAGAATTCAAACATGCATGATGGATTCTGCTAAACTATTCCAGATACCTGATCAAGAATCACGCTTTTTAATAATTCTCCTAAATCTGACGTGGATTTAGATAAGTAAGTAGTTCGAGTATATTTTTATTAATGAATCTGGCATCATTTTATTGCTGACAAAAGTCAATGAAAACAAATTTCTATTTTGAATTCCTCACGATACATCTAGTTTGTCACATACAATAGAAATTTGAACCACTTTTTTTATTTTCGTAAAGAAAAACCATGTTTTCATCGATATCCAGTAGTTAAAGCTTATAGTGACATGTTGAAGCTAGTGGTATAAAAAACTTTGTTGGTTACAATTTTTTGATATATCTGTAATTTCGTAAATAAGTATAAAAATGGCAGAAACCAAAAATAAAATTTAAATGAAAACAACTTTTCCTGTTGAGAAAATAAAAGAATTATTAAAGAATAAAACAGATAGCGAAAGTCGCGTGATCCCGTCCGAGCCATTTTCAAAGCAGAATCAATGCCCAAGTCGAATTTCAAAATAAATTATTATTGAAAGTTTGAATACAGTAATAGCCAAGCATTCCTGTTATCGTTTCATTAAAGATGCCATGTTACATAATATAGGTACTATGAATATCTGGAAATGCCATGGAAACTCCGAGAACTGCAAAATGAAATATTAAGGAAATAATAAGGTCTTGTTAGGGTGGTTGGGCAACAAAGTGTTTTCAACATTTAACAATTATTTGATTACTTTAAAGAATACATGTTTGTATGTAGGATAGTTTTTGATTGACTAATAATATGTGCACGGCTCTAATATCATCAGCTATAACTGAATTTGTTATGCCAGTACGTCTCATGGGACTGTAGAATTCCACATGAATGCCATTCACACGTATATTTATAAACGAATTGATGCAATTACTTTATTAAACTAGTACATTCAAATGCAGAACAGAGTTAGCTCTGGGTGATAGTTTGCTTGAAAGGCATATCAAGTTTAAAATAGGTGTGGTGATTTCTGGCATTGGAAATATGATAACAGTGATATGTAACAGTGTAAAGACTGATATTTGTGCAGATTCAGATAATGTATTATTAATATTCAAAACTGCAGCAAAAAAAGACCGTAGTCTAAAAATTAACTTATTCGATTTCCTATATCACTGGAAAAGGGATATTATTATATTTATAATTGAAAGGCGTCCAGCATATCAATAAAAATACTGATATGGATAACAGGAAGTTTTTTCAGTGATAAAGTAGCTGTGAACAGACCAATTTCCATGAGGAAATCGGTACGCGATAATTGCAGTCTCATTAGTGGTGAATATTGAACAATACGTGATAATGTGGGTAAGTTTTCAGGAAAAAAAGTGAAAAACTCCCTTTTAACGCCGTAACTACACCATCGGAAGTGTTTGTTCTGTTCAGTTCTTCGACAAAACTTCCCTAACCTAATACCTTTGAAGTTGCCAATGAATCGTAAATCATTTAAATTATAAACTCGAAGAAACGAACGACGTCGAAGACACCTTATGACAGTTACAAAAGAAATATCGCTTTCGCGAAATCATCATCGCCGATAATGAAAAGAAATGTATATTAGAATACCATTGAATCGTTGTTTTCCATACTACAGAATTGATTGTGATATAGGTGAGTTTAGTATATATCGAAATGATTGCCTTTATTACCAAAAAGGAGTATAAATTACAAAGCAATATAAGAAAGAATAACAATTATACATAAATAGCTCCATGAAAACGAGAGGAAAAATAAAATGAAAACTGCCAGCAGTGTGTGATTCTAACTTACGCTTTTATAACTACCTTTAACTTTCTAACGCGAGTCCGTACCAAATCCAAAAACAGTTAATTCAACGTTCTATGTCACATCTACATTTCACTTGAAATTGATAAACAATATATACAATATGTACAACCCCACCTACAGGTGGGCCTACAGGAACCCCATACATCGTTCGGAATGGGTGGGTGTCAACACTGAACCCTCTGCCGAAGGAGGGTCCGTGGTGCGCCGGCTTGTAGCGACCTCGGCATTACCTGAAGAAGGGACATGAGGGTCGCCCCAGCTGCTGTTAACGGGTAACACTCTCAACCTTAGCTTCCTGTATATCAGTATTAGAACTCCTGTCTCCCGCGATGCTAATACAGGAAGTATCGGCAAAAAACCGAGTTTTTAGTCTCAGTCCTCGTGAGAGGTGATTATGCGTGGTGCTCCAGTCTACTGGAATTCATGGAACAAATCCAGTTTCTGATATATGAGCCCACCATGTTTTCTGGGCTCATCATTGTGTGCTCTAATTCTTGTTATGTCCCTAATGAGAGAACTTGTAGAATTTGTATAAGAGAGCGTTAATATGTTCATGGATGGATGTCACATTCGCTAACGTCCAGTCGGATGTATCTGTCACTATTAGTAACAATACGCAGTACTCCATTCTGCATCCTGTCCATCAGCCTCGTGAGTTCTTTTTTGAACAATCCGCAGAACACTGAACAGGCGTAAATCATAGCAGGTCTTATGATTTGTTTATATATCAGAGCTTTCTTATCCACCGACAACTCGGAAGTCCGGGATATGAGAGAGTAGGTTCATTCTATTTTTGTTGGGTTGAGAACAATTTTATGTTTCTCTAGATACGGGATGATCTCCCGAGCAATATGCTGACTCAAACTTTCTGCTGCATCTCCGTACCACTGGACCACACAGGTAATTACAAAGTTTGAACATGACAAATGACTAAAGAAACTCTGACCAAAAACTGAGATAGTGTAGAATGTTCCAGTAAATATTATTTGACATTATTTTGTTGCAAGAAGATTTCATCAGGAGCTAAAGTTAAAACTAAGAAGGAAGACAGTCAATCTGACAATCGCGGATGTCAAGCCGTGACAAGTCCAATGAAGCAAATCCTTCTTCAGAAATTTGTTTGTTACATTTGCTGTTTTGTCATTGGTCTAAACCTCTCAGTGACCGTGGATCCTGGATATTCTCAATCTGTGATTGGCCGAGTGCCGTTAATAATGAGTTAGGATCCACGGTGTCTTCATTCTTCAACTATTATAATTAATGTAGAATACAATAGTCGTAGATAAAGTAATGTTACTTATGTAGTTTTGTCTCCTGAACACGAATATGGGGGTTTCAATTAACTACTTTTCGAGTTATGCCCTTCCTTATCTTGAAAATCAAGCATTTTCAAACACGATATTTAAGTAAAAAATCAAACAAAATCACTCCTCCTTTTTATCAATCTGTGTTTCATACGCTTTCACAATACCTAACAGAACCAAAAAGAACCATTTTACACAAAAAATCGACCTTGTAATAACAAACATAACCTAGAATGTTATTAATATTTGTTCTTGCAGTGAGTTGATCATTTGTTATACAGTATTATCTAAAATATCCAAATCAGCATGAGACTAAGATCAAACATGAAAAAACCTAAGCTAACCTCGCTATTCATATCGAATGCAATCGTATTATACAGTACAAAACGCTAATTAAACTTGACAAATAAGATTGATGAGATTATGCTGGCTTCACTCGCTATCTCATGGCGTAGGGAAGAAGCCTAACCTAACCTAACCTAATCTAAATTAGCTATCCAAGTTGAACAAACTACAATCGCTCATCAAAAGTAAATAATAATATGAACGATATTAGTGTGGAAGGATTGCATTCAATTCGGATGGCGAGGTAAGGTTAGATCATTTTCTCTTCTTCTTTTCCTTAAGCCATGAAGCCAGCATGTTTTCATCAGTCTTGTACATGTTCGCTCTTACTTTTATGGTAAATTGGAAACTATTGTAAATAAATGAGGAAAACGCAGAATGTAAAGTTTTAATTACTTCACAAACTGACAGCCAGTTATTATGAATATAAAGTAGACAGGGTTACCGCGAAACCTCCATTTTGATGACGTCAGTTGTGTGCCAGAATTTGAACCCACATACAAGTAGGACGAAGACAAGCCAGAAGAACAAGGATTGTTAAATAGGAACAACCACAGTAATTCTTATATGTTGGCAGTAGTGACACTCTTTCATCACCTTACGTCTGTGTCCCTCGAAATCTCTAAAAACTGTTTTTCGCGGTGTCCCTGTCAGTATTATATAGAACAATCCTGCTGACAGCATTTACAAGTAAACAAGAATAGTAATTATATTTTTCTCTGGTGAAATGATACTTGATCTCAATATGTTTCGTTCGTTTGTGACATTCTTGATTCTTGAACAAACGTATTGCACTTTGATTGTCAATCCAACACATGACAGTTATGACTGTCATTATTAATGTCATATTAGCCAAGTAAACTATCAAATAACACACTGACGGCCTCGTGGTATAAATCTTTCTCGCGTGACTTATTTTCAACATAACACACTATTACCATGAATAACTATTCTCCAAATCACAGCTATGATCAGAACATAATCTATTCAGCCATACTAAGGGTGAGTTGTACAAGACAAGTTCAATAATAGTTCAAGTGAACCGAGTTCAGTTTTCTAAGGAAGTAGAAATTTTATTGGATAATCCCTAGCAACTGAACTCGGTTCACTTGAACCGTTGTTGAACTTCTCTTGTACAACTCGCCCTTAATCTTTGACTGCTGTACTTGCGGCGATATACTCCGATTCAGTAGCAGATAGAGCAACAGTATTTTGACGTTTCAAATTCCATATGACAGCTCCTGAACCCAACTTGAAAATGAAACCCGTAGTTGAACGTCTTCTATCAGTCTCACCAGCGAAATCAGCATCATCACTATACTCAGTTAGTACAAATTCACTTTCGGAATCGTATAAGAGCCCCGTATCGAAAGTTCCAATCAGATAACGAAAAATTCGCTTGACCATCGACCAGTGATTTGTTGTCGGGTTTTCAACTAACCTTCGATATTGCGAATGATATATCGGGCCTAGTCCTGATAGAAAGGCAAATTAGGCTTCCTACCGCTGCTCTGGAAGATACTCCGACTGCTCTCTTACTCTCATCCACACAGGGTAACTGGTTTCTCATTCCAAATTTCTATAAAATTTTCTTACAATAATTGGATTGATGCATAAAAATCCCAAGTAGCAATCCGAATCACCATATTTTATTTCAAAATCCACTTTCAGATGCTCCAAAATATCAAACACATCCTTTTCATCTGAAGCAGCAATCAGACCATCTACGTAAATGGCCATGATGACAATATTACGATCGGCTTTGACAAATACGCAGCAATCAGCTTCTGTAGCTTTGAATCGATGTTTCAACAAGAAACCTATGAATCTGTGTTTCCACATCTTCAGAGCTTGTTTGAGGCCATATAAACTCTTTCGTAACTTGCAAACTCTGCATGTTCCGTCGTCAAAACCATGAGGTTGATACATGTCAATCTCTTCGTTCAAATCGCCGTACAAAAATGCAGTTTTAATGTCGAATTGGGCCAATGGTAGTTTATTTTTTATACAACTGTCATTAAAAATTACGTTCTTAATTCATTGACACATGAACTAAAAACTAACGTTTTCACAAAATCACTTTTAACACTAGTGTTAAAAATACTTTTAACACTAGTATTAAAAGTAAAATGACAGATGAGATGATGGATACTCAGTAATATAGATCTCTCTAATAGAAACACTTCAGTCAGATATTATAAACAGAACACCTAGATACTGAAAAGGACTCATTTATAAAAGTTGACACATGTATTTGATCGTTTGCGCAATTGGTAATACTAATTCCTTTTATTCCTTTTGAAGTTACAAACGAAGTAGTATTCAGTCCAACTGTAGAAGGTCCTTCATCACTGACAAATACCGACATTCATAAATAAAGTGCGTTGGGGTTTATTATATTTGAAGTATCTGTCAGTCAGCCTTGTAATCCAAAGATCGTGTGTTCGAATTCTTATGGATCTTATTTTTTTCTTTCTTACTAGCAGTAACTGTTGTACAAAAAAATTTGTATGATACATTTGTTAAAAGTGATTTTATTTTGCTCGGGGGGTTGCTCCACTCGCTAACGCTCGTTTCGCAATATTCCCCACTCACAAAATAAAATGCCACTTTTAACACTTGTATCATAAATTACTATTTCGCAGCGTATGACAATATGGTTCTAATTAAGTCAAATTTGACAACTGGACTGAAAGTTTCACCATAGTCGACTCCATATTCTTGTGCATAACCCTTCAAGTCTTGCCTTGAAAATGTTTCATTGGGTTTGTTCTTTATTTTATATACCCATTTGTTACGAATTGCCCTCTTGTTCTCAGGTAGTTCAGTGAGAATCCATGTTTGATTTAGTTTCAGGGATTCCAATTCTTTCGTCATTGCAATTTTCCATTTATTCGAGTCATCAGAAGATATTGCTTCCTCGAATGAACTCGATTCGTTATCAGATAAACTTACAGCGGCCTGGACAAGATTTCCAAATCTCTCTGGTGCCTGGATTTTATCTCTATTTCTGAGATGCTACATACAGCCAAACTCTTGGGAGAATACCTCTGTTTTGTCTTCAGTTTCATTCTCTAGGAATTCTTCACTCAATCGTGGACTTTCTGACTGTTGAGTGTGTGGTTCGCTAACATCAAGCGAAGGTAACTGAACTGTTTCTTCCTTCGATATTTCAGGTATTATGGGATCCGCTTGTTCATTGAATATAACATCTCAAGAAATTTCATGTGATGTGTCTGAATACCCAACGACTATGCCACTTTTACTGTTTGAATCCCACTTTTGGCGTTTCTGTTGGAACATCAACGAATACTTCTGCTCCAAAAACATGAAATGTATTGATGTCGGCAGATTTGTTGAACAATAGCTAGTATGGAGTTTTGTCGACAACTGTGCTGGTACCCGTTCGATTCAATATATTAACTGATGTATTTGCCGCCTCAGCCCACAATCTTTTTGAAAGGTTTTTCGACTGTAACAGTGTTCTCGCCATTTCAACTACTGTTCTATTTTCTCTTCCTGCAGATGCGTTTTGTTGCGGCGTATAAGGTACACTTTTCTGATGGATGATTCCGAAATCTTTCAGCATGGAACTAACTTGACTACTAACGTGATTGCAATATTCTTTGCCATTATCAGTTCTCAAAATTTTGACCTCGTGAGAGATAACGTAGAGCACCAAGACTGGACTGGATATGGACACAGAGTACCAATTGCCCCACACATACATGGGCGCTTTCCGGCAGGATTGGTGCGTCCGGTTCCTACCCCTTAAGAAAGCGTCTTCGTGTATGGCGGGCTATTCTCGCGAAATTTTCTGCACGCTTTTCAATCGCTCCTATTTGCAGGAAAGCCGCATCGTGTATGGCGGGCTATTGATGAAACCACCATTTCAATATGAAATGCTTCAATTAAATACGAAGTTCTTAGAGTCAATTTCGATATTCAATCCGTTTCCTCCTCTTTTCGGACGATATTCATTTCGCTTGGAGCGGAAAACTCCATGACAAAAATCCTATTTTGGTGGTCGAGGAAAACCGCACTAGGCTTATTGGCTTATATTTATCTGACAGTGTCGAATGAGGAGTTTTGATAGATTCGGCACTTCATATTCTACAAAACGCACTCAATATCTCACGGAGCATAAAGAAACCCAGGTATTGATTGAAAGTTTTATTTTGTGGAAGAAATTCGTTTCTTGAAATTCTTGTTTTCCATTTTCTTGTATTTCTATCCTAAATATTTGTAATCTTCTACTAGTAAATTCATCGGGTTTCTTTCTCTTTTAGAAATTACCATAACTTTTGTATTGTTCTTCTCATCTTGTATTCTTCAAAAGTTGTGTTTTATATCTCTAGATTATTTTGTAGATCTCGTTCATTCTTGGTCATAATTATCAAATCATCTGCAAAGGCACCCTCTGATATTTCTATCATCTGTTTAATATCTCTAGATTATTTTGTAGATCTCTCATTCTTGGTCATAATTATCAAATCATCTGCAAAGGCACCCTCTGATATTTCTATCATCTGTATGTACCCAATATGTTGTTTTTTAACTCTTTGTGGACATTTTTTTTTATTGTCTCGTATACAAATATGACTTCCTTGCCCTCCTTGCCTTAATCCTTCTCATGTTGTAGATTTTTCTGAAATTTTGTTATATCAGATATTCTTTATTATATTGATTATTTTGTTGTCAATTTCTTTATTCTTTAGGATTTCCCATAATAATCCAGTAACGAGAGACAAACTCGAGCAAAAAGTGAAGAATGAATTGTAGCACTCTGAAATTCGGCACATGACATCTCGACATCATGTATTATTAGAAAAAAAGTTGTTCATCAAAAAAACAGGGGTGGAACCTAAACAATTTTTCATTTAAGAAAAATATAACTTTTTTGTTGTTATTTCAGAAAATATAAGATTTATCAAAAAACGATTTCGATAGGTTGAGAGATAATTCAATTCTCCACAAGAATGACATTCAGTAATTTATTTATTTATTAGTCAAGTACACTACAGGATCGTAATAAAGTCCCAAATGGTACATCAAGCGTGTATAGATAAAAAAAAACATAAAACATTATAAAACATTATAAAAAAAAAAACATTATAAAAAACAAGCAACACTAGTAATGTGATATAAAACAAAACATAAGTATGTCGAGTACACTACAGAGTAAAACATAACCTAAAAACATTTTCATTAGTCAATAAATAATATAGGTAATTGAAATAAGATCACAAATGGTAGCCCAAGAATGTTCAATTGATAAGGAAATATTCAAATACAGGAACAAAGATAAAAAAGCCAAAAAACATAAAATTAATTAAATAGCGAATATTCGGGAATCTAGCGAACAATTGAGGGATTTAGTAGTCTAATTGCAATTTTTTTAAATCTTAAGTGTGGCAAATGGAAAAGATCAAGTTCTGAAAAATTAGTATTAAAATTATTTTGAAGTCTACAACTGATTGCCATTGAGCCATAGTTAGTCCTATGGAACCGTAACCCAAATGAAAAACTATGATTACTTCTCAAGGTTCTTGAGTTAACAGAAAGGCAGAGTTCTTCTAAAATGGCTGAACAATTGTAATAAAAATGTATAATTTTATGAAGAAATAGAACCATCGCGAGTTTACGTCTATCCTCAAGTGACATTAAGTCTAATACAGAAAGCCTCATTTGAGGGTTGAATCCAAAATATGGTAAGCCAAGCTTCCATATTAGATATTTAGTGAAGCGATTCTGAACTTTTTCGATTCTCCCTTTGTGACACGCATAACGAGGACACCAAATAACACTGTTGTACTCCAATATACTTCGAACCAGCGAAAAGTATAATGACTTAATAGCATCACAATCTGTAATATGGCGAGTATTCCTTTTAATGAACCCGAGCATTCTCAGTGCTTTGTTGCAAATATTATTCACATGATCATTAAAATTTAGATCTTTATCGAATATAATCCCTAAATCGCTTAAACTATTGACTAGTTGAAGAGAAACATCATTAATGGCGTAATTGCCAACGACTGGCTGCCGTATTCTATAGAATCTTAAAACCTTACATTTCTCAACGTTAACTTTTAACAAATTAGTGTCACAGTAAGTACAAAAATTATCCAAGTCAATCTGAATATGGTCAATATCAATGCTAGATTGCACAGTTTTGAAAAACTTAAGGTCGTCTGCATATAGAGAAATATCACAATATTTAAACACAGATTTAATATCATTAATAAAAAGTAAAAATAATATGGGCCCAATGTGCGAACCTTGTGGAACCCCTGAAGTAACATGAATTGTTTCTGACTCACAGCCAGCTATTTTTACATTCTGCAATCTATTAGAAAGATAGGATTCAATGAATTTCAAATACCTACCAATAATTCCGAGATTATTGAGTTTCAAAATTAAAAGTTCATGACAAACTGAATCAAAGGCTTTAGCAAGGTCAGTGTAAACAACATCTACTTGGAATCCTTGCTCAAGCTTATTCGTAATAAAGTTTTGATAGACAGCCAGATTAGTGGCTGTGGACCTGCCTTTGTAGAACCCGTGTTGTTCATCAATTATAACATGTTTGAAATTATTAAATATCTCATCTGTAATCAGAGACTCGAATACTTTGGGAATACAAGAAATTTTTGAAATACCACGGTAATTCTGAATATCATTTCTGTTTCCACTTTTGAATACTGGAGACAGAAAAGATTTCTTCCACACACTGGGAAAGATCCCTGTATCAAATGATATTTGAAAAAGTATTCTCAGAGGGTTTGATAAGCTTTGATAGCATTTCCTTAACAATACTGGCGGAATCCCGTCAGGACCAGCGCTCTTTGAAATATCTAGATTTCTCAGCTTGTCCTCGATTTCTATTTGACTAAAAGTATGGAAGGATAATGTGTTTATATGATAATTGTCATTATCAGGAACATAATTTTGAAGAGGTAAATGATTCAAGAAGCAAGACCTGAAATGGATCGCAAACGCATCAGCAATAGTTTGAGGGGTGTCATAGTTGAACCCATTATATGTCATGACAGTAGGCATACCTTTATCCTTTCTCAATGAGTTGAAAAATGACCAAAAATATTTAATATTACTAGGAATCATATTCTCTGTATTAGACAGATATACTAGGTAACATTTATCTATGTGATACTTGGTTTCCTTTCGAATCATGGAGTATTCTTGGTAATCATCAACCAATTTCGTTTTTTTAAATTTCTTGAACAAAGAGTTCTTTTTTTTTATAAGTTGTATCAAAAAAGAACTGTACCATTTGGGGTACTTCGAAGTAGTTTTATACCGCTGAGGCACGAATCGAGAAAAACCTTCAAATAAAATATCATAAAAGGATGAGACTGCCAACTCAATGTCAGAATTAAGCAGGGATGACCAATTGACATCAGTCAAGTAGCTATTCAGCCCATTATAATCAGCTTTGTGGAATAAAAATACTTTTTCCCTATAGCTAAATGTAGACTGTACCATATTCTCAAAATCTAATGTAAGTTGAAGTGGTGGGTGATATGCATCAGCTGGAAAGTTAGTGAGCAATGTACTATCGGAAATTCTTACATCAATTAAAATTTCATCAGAGAAAACTAAATCCAAAATTTTATCTTTAACATTTTTAACATTATTATATTGCTGGAAGCCCATAACGGGAAGTTCATCAAGCAAAAACTCTACACGTTGGTCGTGTGAGTAACAAGGAATCAGGACTTTATCTTCATATGACCACGTAACTTTGGGAAAGTTGAAGTCACCCACAATAATGACGTTCGCACCTAAGTGGTGTCTTTTCACATCGTTAACATGTTCAGCAAATTTTTTATATGCTTCAAGGGGTGAATCAGGAACAAAGTAAACAACACCCAATACAATTGATTTGTTGTTAATCTTAAGTTTCACCCAGATATCTTCAAATAAATTGGAATCAGAAACTTTTATTACTGTAGCATTGTAAGTAGACTTAATTGCTATCATAACACCACCTCCTCGCGTACAGTTAGTACTGTTGTAGTCGCGATCCTTTCTAAAAATGACTTATTGCGAGTTGCTTATTTCAGAATTAGCAAAATTATCATTTAGCCAAGATTCTGTGATTAAGATAATATCAATATCACTAATTTGAAGTGCTCTATTCAGATCATCTATTTTTGTTCTAAGACCTCGTATGTTCTGATAATAACAATGAAGGTTATCCTTTGATAAGTCTAACATATTTTTTAGCAGTGGCTTACAAGATTTAGGCACAATATTATCGGCTTGTGTTATCTCAAGTCGATGTTTTGCTTTCCTATTTCTAAAAAAGTTGATTGGGGAACCAACGTAGATATATTGACATCCTCGTTCACCGTGACATTTCTTACATCTGCCCCATTCTGCCCTGATGGCATTGCGTCAACGTTAAAGATTTTTATAGTTTTTAGAGATAGATGTATGTTGTTAGTCCCTAGAATGAACCTCTTTACATTATCACAAATGCACATTTTGCTGTTCAATACTTTTGGGTCAACTAGATATTTTAATGATATATTTCTTGTTGAATTGTGATATCTACCTATATATCTATTAACCTTATTAATTATCATTCCGTCAAGAGGGTGATTTTGTTCAGTGATTATCATAAGATTTGTAAATTTACTAATAGGTACTATATTTCTCAAGGCTCTATTAAGAAATACCTGATTACTGATATTATGGGTATTGAACATTACTAGAACAAAATCATCGCCACCATATTGTGTCACCCGGTTAAATAGATCATCCGTCAGCTTAGAGATTTCAACATCCGATTGTACGTGTTCCTCAACTACAAAGTTTTCACTACTAATGAAAGTTCTAATAACTCCAGCAAACCCCTTGGCATAGTTATCCCCCAGAATGAATACTCGTTTCTTCATTATATTACAGGATTGATTTAAGTCGTCAGATTTGAAGGATTCATTCGTGACAGTGTCAGGATCCATTACAACTGTGACAGTTCTAGCTCGTTCTATTTCTTCCAGCAGGTTCGGTGACTCTATATCTTCTTGCTTTCTGTTGCTAGCCAGGAATGTTTCTTCCTGCGCAGTGACTTTAAAGCCAAATAATTTGTGCCTTTTCTTATTTTTAATAGTTTTCTTGACATGTTTCTTATTGATCTTTTTCTTTGCTACCTTGACTACATTATTCAAAGAAGCATCATCCTTATAAGAATCCAAATGTTCAGTTTGGACTTCCCTTCCAACACCTGAAAATTCATTTTTACTTCCTGCACTATTTCCATCCATATATTTTGGCCCTGGCGATTTGGGAGAAATGTTTCGCTCTGGCAACATCGCAGCCGTATTTTCTGTCTGCACTGATGCATTATTTACTTTCGTCTCAACAGTTTTTTTCTCTTCATTTATATTAATAATTGTCTGGGTATTGGCATCCAGAAAAACAGGTCTCTCATTATCATTTGAAGAAACTCTACTTTTTTGTTCAATTGGATTGGTCCGAGTTTCACTGCATTTTGTTGTTCTTGTGTTTTTTGCTACTTTTTCTTGTAGTTCGTCTATCAGTTTTTGCATTTCAGTTATTGTTTTTTTGTGTTCAATATGTGATTCATTGAAATCAGATTCAATTTGCAAAGCATTATTCAACAAGATTTCCTTCTCATTACTTAATTTATCCATAAATTTATCTTTCATATGATTATCGGCTGAAAGATCGTTAATGGTCTGTTCCAGTAGGCTTATTTCATTTCGGCTGTTTCCAGCTTGACCCTCACAGCACAAAATTATATTGTCATGTAGAAATTTCACCTCCTTTTTGTAATTTCTTTGTAAACAACTACGGTGATACACAGAAGAACAGTTTTCACACACATAATGAATAAACGGTTTTAATTTACAACACTTAAATGACATTTTTTGAGAGAGACTTGTGAAGCATTCACCACTGTGTTTACTTTTGTCCAACTACATATCCAACTGAGCTACAAACCTGTGGTATGTTGAGCAATGGACATTCTTTATTACTTCTAATACCTCATGAAAAAGAAAAAGTGTATATTGTTCCTGAAGACTTCTACTTCCTCATGCAAATATAACATGTGAGTATCTGAGTACCTAAGATGTGTTTTGTCCCACTACAGATAACCCTTCTCCGATATTTACGGAGGACTTTTCATGGATATTTTAGATGATATGAAATAATTACACTGGAGCAGGAATCAGTACCCTCTTTGAACCATATGCAACGATTTAAGGCTAGTGAGACAAGTTTCACTTATACATGCTAAAGAAAAAACTGGGTTTTACTCCAGCCTCAGTTTTCAACTCACCCCTAATCCCGTCAATTTCTTCAGTAAATGTTGAAAATAATCTCTCATACACATCCTACATAAAAAATGAAGTATGTTATTTCAAGCTAGAGGTTTGCACTTCAGAATAGTGTTATTAAATATATGTATATTGTTATGAAAAAGTAGAGTAGTAAATGGGAATTTTAAATTAAATACCTATTTAAAAAGAATATATTTCATCAAAGATTATTTCATCAAAGAGCCCAGGCAGATACTCTTTCTTAATAGATATGACCTCAATTCATCAAATAAATATCACAATTTCAATTTAAAATAGTTATAAACCTTACAAATGAAAATTTACTGACAAATTATTAGAGTACGAGACCAGCAAACGTAATGTACTGAACTCTTCCAAGAACACTGGTATTTCTTGAAAGAAATTAATTTTCCTAACATAAAAGCATGAACTAGTTATTAACAATTCAAAACAAGTTTAAAAAGACCAAAAAATGAAGGAAAAATATCAATTTTCAATAAAAACTAGAATTTCAAGAAATTGAATTACATACACCTGGTATATGAAACTTGTCACACAGCCAATCACAAGTAGAGTTCTATAAAGAAGGACGAGGAAGCAAAAAGTCTGAGAAGAATCATATGAGTAACTAAATGTAAAATAAATAAACTATGTGAAAATGTGGAAACTAGATGAAAGTTAATAGAATCAAAAATAAAAATATACGATATAGAGATATTTGTAAATAGTTCAATTAATTATAAGAAATAAATCATAACAGTGACTGACAATTAAAAAGTGATCGGAAGTGTGTTCTGAAATAGGAAAAAACCTGACTTAGTAACGAAAAAAAGGAAGAGAGGAATCAACAAGAGGAGAAGAAGGGAAGTTTGTTTTTGGAAAAAGCTGCAGAAAATTATCAAAATTCAATCAAATACACCCATTCGGAAAGAAATAGTTTTTTATATCAGAAACAGAGAAGTATAGAGATAAAATTGACTCACCTTCAGTAATATATGATGAAGATAAATAAATTTGCCAACATTATAAGGTATTTAATCCCTAAACAGTCAAAGAAAAGCTAAGAACCATATATCCAGTGCACAATTCAAGTTTTTTTGCGTACCGAACTTTTCCACTTTCGACAGTCATAAAAACTTTCCACCGCGAAATAGTGCACATAAACTTTATCACTTCAGGACTTTTATTATTCATATTATCTATTAGAACTATTATTATTCAATTCAGAATAACCTCATACTGTTTTGTGTTTAGCAAGTATTTAGGTTAAGGTAAATTTCATCAAAGGAAAATACTCAGAAGACGTGGCTGTTTGAACAGTAACGGCACCGAACCTGAATATTTGTTATATCTGTGAGAAATGCACAGTATGGATATATTGTAGAACATAAGTTATTTTCGTAGGAACAGGTAGTATATAAAATGAAAAACTATTGAGTTGATATAAGAGTATTCACATTTCATGCTATTTGAACAATAACAATAAAAATAAACTATTAGAGTTGATTTTATACATTTATTTCCAAGGTAAATTACATTGCATTATTTTCAATCATCCTTGACATTCCTTTTTCTGAATTCTACCTAGAGATTGGGAGATTCTCATGTGGCGTACCTGAAAACCTGAGAACCTGTAAAGAGAAAGAAAGGTAATATCTAAAAGCAAAGAGAGTAAGTATTATTTGGCCAGGGGCATTCTGAAATACTATTTGAATACTATAATTTATCTACTTTTACTGAATAATATTAAATACATGCAAAAGAATAACAAATTTCTAACTACTACTATCACTACTTGCTAACTACTTTTGCTAGAACCAAAGAACAGAAAACTAATTCACATATAAAAAAAATATATATTTCAGTTCAATTCATCATCTCAATACAACTCTACAACTATTATTACTATTATATTATTATATAAAATTATAACAAATTTTACTATTATTACTTATAAAAAAATATATATATATATATATATATATATATATATATATATATATATATATATATGCAGGATATGAATAAGTGATTATATTCAACATTTAGTTAAGAGAATGCCGATTTTATGGGTAAGTTGAAAATGAGGCAGGAGTATAACAAACTTTGTTTTTGGCATGCATAAATGGGACCTGTCACACGACTTTAAAATTGTTGCATATAGTCCAAAGAGGGTACGAGTTGCTGCTTCAGTATAATAATTCCATATTTACTAAATTATTCATGATTTTGGGATCATCCGCAAAACATCTCCGTGAAGTGCGACAAAACACATTTTAGGTAGATACATACTCAAATACTCGCATATTGTATTTGCATGAGAGTCTTCAGAAACAATATGAACTTTTCCTTCTCAGACCATTTTTAGCAGAGTTATGACCAATCAAATATTCGCCTACGCCAGAACTTTCAGCGGCGGGTAAGGGTTAACCTGAAATTTGGTGTCGGCGTCCAATCACGTTTTCTGAGAAAACGAGCGCATTTCATAAGAAATTACTAGAAATAATTTTTGTGGAGAATTGAATTGTCTTTCACCTTGTTGACTTGTTTTTTCGATAAATCATATACTTTCCAAGATTACAGCAAAAATCTATTTATATATTTCTAAACGAAAAAAAAAAGGTCCACCCCAGGAATTTTGGTAAGAAAAATTTTTTCGGGTTTATCATGGTTCCAACTACTAGCATACCAAGTTTGGTGGTGCTACAATCGATTCTTGTCTCAAAACCCAATCATACTGGATTATAACTTTCTCCTTGGCACCTTGTCGAACGCTTTCCTATACATCTTGCCCTTGCTGTACGTTTTTTTGTCTGCGATTATCTTCAATGTAAATATATGGTCTTGTTTGCTTCTGCCCTTCCTAAAACCGCTTTGTGATTCTTCTAGCGTTGTCTCTATCTACTATAGGTCTTATTTTTTTATCTATAATTTTCTCATATATTTTTATCGTTGTACTTAGCAATTTTATGTCTCTATGTATAGTTCATGCAATCATACTTATCCTCCTTTTTTGAATTTAGGGATAATCATTGCTAATATCTAGTCATTATGTATCTGCTCTTCGGACCATGCTCTATTAAATATGTTTCTCAGTATTTTCAGCCCAGTTCTCCCATATTTTTGAACATTTTGGTTGTTAGTTTGTCTTCTCCATGTGATTTTTCATTTTTTAGTTTTTGTATAACATCTTTCATTTCTTGTGATGTCATATAATTTTTTTTTCTTTTCTATCTTGTGACACTTTGTTATTGTTTGTTTCTTGTTCTATCTGTTGGTGGCCATCTAGTAGCTTTTGAAAATATTCTCTCCATTATTATCTCTCTGCCTTCCCTTATAATTTCTCCATTTTTGTCTTTAATGTTGTTTACCTCCAGTGTTTTCTCTTGTCTTGGTGTTTTTAGAGTTCTATAGAATAATTTCTGGTTTGATTTGCTATCGGCTTCTATTTTTGCCCAAATTCTTTTTTGTCTCAGTTACTAGTTATTTCAATCTTTTCATAATTGTCTACAGTATAATTATTCAAATAAGTTTTCCATTTCTTTTTCTTTATCCTTATTTGATTTTTTATTTCTTCTGTACACCAAGCGGTTTGTCAGTTTGTTATGTTTGTTTTTTTTTTGTCCACATATCCCTGTCGCCACTGATAAGACCTTGTTTTTAAAGTAGTTCCACAATGTCTCTAGATTACTGTGTTTTGCTAATTCCATTTACATTTCAAATATATCTTCTAGTGCCTCTCTATATTTCTCTGAAATAGTTTTGTCTTGTAGTTTGAAAGCTTTAATTGATTCAAATTCGACACTTTCTTTGTTATGTATGCATTTTTTTTCACTTCTTGTAATTTCTCTGTCATTTTTGTTACTAACAAATAGTGGTCACTGCCGATATCTGGCTCTCTCCTTACTCTCGTGTCTATTACGTTTTTTCTGAATCCTTTTTCCACTAAAATATAATAAATAATTTTTTTTTTTTTTCGTTTTTTCGTTACCTAACGATATAACAATGATGAGCATGTGAAAAAGTAGACATTAAAAAATCGTTTTGGAATACTTTATTTATTTTATCCAACACATGACAGTTATGACTGTCATTATTAATGTCATATTAGACAAGTAAACTATCAAATAACACACTAGTGAGTTATAATCCATAAGTCACTAGTGAGAACATTGTATGCCACTCCTGTGTTATGTTTCCTAAGTCACTTTAGAATTTATACCACTCGGCCTAACGGCCTCGTGGTATAAATCTTTCTCGCGTGACTTATTTTCAACATAACACACTAGTACCATAAATAACTATCACATGTTCAGTTGATAATTTCGCGACTTTCTATACGAGAAAAGAGTATGCAATTTATTTTTCGTGTGTTCATCAGTGCAAAATATCAGGAAAACCACTTTTCATACATCAAAAAATCGTTCGAAAATATATTTTTCGATCAATATTAAAATTGATAAACGCCGCTGCATACAAGCAGTCTTAGATATTTACTGAGGACATTCGAAAACCTTTAATAATCATAACTTGAAAAGAGCATACATTAACATCACCGGTCGATATTCAGGGTTAATCTAACAGCTTGCACTTCCGTGAAGGACGGGTGTATAATGCCATTTTATAAAAAATGGCAGGTGTGAAAAATTCGAAAAAAAATTGTAGAAATTTTAAATTTTTTGGAAATTCCGGAAAATCTTGGAAACCGCAGTTAGAAATTATACAGTTTCTTCCATCCGGCCGTTCCAGTATTATTGCGGCTCTGCTCGGTCAGCTGACGTTCGGCAGACAGCGGTCCCAAAATTTTGACGAATTTTCCAACACAATTTAAACTTTTAAACTTCCACAATTTTTTTTCGAATTTTTCACACTTGCCATCCGTTATAATGGCATTATACACCCGTCCTTCACGGAAGTACAAGAGGTTAGATTACACATAACACCATGATTACATACATGGTGACCCAGGGTTCAACCGTCAAACGTTCAGGATCAGTTTTTTAGGTAAAAATAAGTTTTTTTTCATATAAGTATTTGTCAAAACTTGATTCATTTTCAAGATAAAGGGTGTCAAAGTGTGAAAAAATATTGTAATTTTGATCAAAAGTAAACAACCATCATTTTAGATATTAACAAAAAAGTCAAAAAATCACGCCCCCTACATAACAAAATATCATTTTCCTATATTTTTATGGTTCTAGCCTCATGAAAATTACCAGTATCTCATATACACCTTAGGCGGCTCCCTCATACTCCTATAAAAACAAGTCAATACGAAATCTGAACCAATTTATCATTTGTACTAAAATATCGACGTTTGTTGAAAATGGTTTGGATTTTTACCACTTTATTGGTGCAAATTTGATATTTCACTCTCTATGTATGTCCATAATAACTATCAGTATGATTTTAAAGCAGATAATAATTGAATAAATCAATCAATTGATGCTAAATACTTGAATAATACAAATATGCGAATTTACGACCACTTCCATCATAACAAATAGAAAAAAACTATTTTGTTGCATAGGTGGCTATGATTTCAAATTTAAATATTGTTTCTAATTCTAAACAGCTTTTATCAATTGACTTTTTTGATAATATCAAAAATGAAGGTAGTTTACTCCTGATTAAAATTCTTGTTTTTTTGTGCTCCCCTGTACACTGTTTGGAAATTTAGAATTTCGATAACTCAAATACAATTTTTTTGCAATGCACCAATTTTTGTGGAGAATAAAATTTTCTGACAAATTGATATTAAAAAGTTTCCCATTGCAAACTTCTTAAAAACCACTGTAACAGGCCAACGTTTCGGCCATATATCTTGCCATTCTAGGGGCTCTAAAATATAAAATTATGAACAAATGTTACATGTAGAAACAAAAAATGTAGAAAAAATATAGGTACATGCAGGTATATATAAAATTTAGGAAAAAATCCATCTGAAATTTTCAATACAGGGTGTTTCATAATAAATGCGCAGGACTTCAGGATATGATAGCTCTTTCAAGAATATGGAAAAAAGTTCCTATTGACTTACCCTCTTAAATGCACCATTTTCGACATACAGGGTGTTGAATTAAATAAAAAAAAATCGTTTTTTGCGATTATCTCTGGAACCGTTTATTGAAGCTAACGGCGGACATTTCCAACACTTAATTTAACTGAGTATGATTTGTTTTTTTTTTTATTTTGCAAATATGAAGTTAACGTTTGGTTTTGTTACTTGTTCTAACGTTTAAATAAATTTTGTATGATTATGAAAAAAATTATTTAAAAAAATTGACCATGTTTTTCAACATGAAAGTTGATTTTTCTTGAAAACAGTCAACTTTAGAGCTAATGAACAAGAGTATTTTTTTTGTGTAGAAAACATTACGGTTCAAATAGAAGACTCAAAACTGTACTTTTTCCAGTGGCGTAGAAGTTGGAGGAAAAAACACACACTACCCCTTCAAAATCTTCACCAATTAGGATTTTTGAAAAATAAAAAATCAGCACAAAACATAGCTTATTATGAGTAGAAAATGCTTACAAAATCTATTTTCTGTGCGATAAACGGTTCCAGAGATATTCGCAAAAAACTTTTTTTTTTAATTTAATTCAACACCCTGTATGTCGAAAATGGTGCATTTAAGAGGGTAAGTCAATAGGAACTTTTTTCCATATTCTTGAAAGAGCTATCATATCCAGAAGTCCTGCGCATTTATTATGAAACACCCTGTATAAATTAACGTGTAAACGTTTGTGTCACAAATAATATACTAACTAATCCCTGAATATTTGTCCAAAACATTGGCCTATTGAAAAATACTGGTTTTTCTATAAAACGACCTAACCCCAACACGGCCGAAACTCCATTACGTTATATCTAATATTTCATATAATCCCGCTGCAACCTCAGGAGCAACCTTCAAAAATCTTCGAGAGATTTATGTAAGCTAGTGAAGACGTAGCCCTTACCTTTCAATGTGCGATACAATGCACAGGACTGGTGACCACTCTGGGATTCGAACCCATGCTCCTACTGAACATTGGATTGAGAAGCAAACGCTTTACCCACGCGCCACCTCGACACTTGGTAGATGTATGAAATAAAATCAGGGAATACTAGTCGAAAAACATTTGAGTTATTCCGGAAATCCTGCCTGCTGTGATACAAACAAGCCCACTCCAAAATAATCGTGAACTGATTCTTCATTATTAAAAATTTGATTGTGGTCATATGTTACAGTATAAATTGTATTTGAAAGGTCGATATGTCGGCAGTTCCCGGGAAAACAATTAAAATACTGATATGGGTAACAAGAAGTGCATTCAACGATAATGCATCAGTGCCAAGAGCAAAGTAGGTATTTATTAGTGGTTGATATTGAACAACACGTGATGATGTTGGTAAGTTTTCAAGAAAAAATCCTTTTTATGTGGATAAATTATCTAAATTATTTTTGTAAGGTTCAGTTGAAAGCATTAGAAGAAACTTTTCATTTAAAACTTTATAGTCCTGAAGTGAAAAATGAATCTTCAATCTCATGCAAGTTTGCTGGAAAAAATAATTCAGTATTTTTCAATTATAGGTCGGTACAGAAACAAAATTATGATGGTTGTATAGTAAACAGTTGTGAAAAATCTGATAAAAATCCTGAAATAATACCTATTCTCCTTCATAGAATTTTGTTTCAATGGAACTCTTTGCATTATAACATGTTTGCTGAGCTCTCTGATTTTTCAACATTTCATTACAAACCCCATCTGGAACCAACACAGGCTCCAATTTTTCACAACCTATAGGCAATTTCGACAGAATTACACTGCTGAACAATTATTGAGCTGGTGAAAATTTCAATACCGCGACCGGTGCGTTACAATAATTCAATAAATATAAATAAAAGTCTTGAAGTAATTTATCTTTTTCAACATACCCTCAACTGTTCCCACAGCTTCCTCATTCCGGTGGCAGGGAGGGTTTTCGTAGCCGATGAAGCGCGACGGGATCATTCAAGTTATTCTTATGTATTTTGACCCGCTGAATCCGAATTTCGAGGATGATAAGCCGTGGAAGCATCCGGAAAATTTTTATGAACGATTTTCCGAGGGAAATCAAAAAATAATTTTTTTTCAAAAACAAATGATGTTATAATATTTTGAATAAAATTCTCTACAAAAAAGGTATCTACAAGTTTTTCTTGAAAATGCACCGTTTTCCAGTAAACGGTATTTTCAGGATCACCTTTTCCCAAATTATTCATATCTGTCTCGACTATGAATAACAGAAGAGACATTCTTGCAAAAGTAATTCGTGTGGATTATCCGGTACTGAATTTCCCGATACTTTTACCTTTCATAGAACCGGCATTTTTTCATTTTTATTCGTAAAGCTCACGTAGTGGACGAATTTCTTATAGTGTTAATCAAAACGGGTTCAACATATTTTTTCATAGTCCGGAGGGTTTTCGTAGCCGATGAAGTGCGACGGGATCACCCAAGCAATTCTTAGGTATTTTGACCCGCTGAATCCGAATTTCGAGGGTGATAAGCCGTGGAGCCGTGGAAGCATCCGGAAAATTTTTATGGGCGATTTATGAGGAAAATCGAAAAATCCATTTTTTCCATAAAACAAATGATGTCGTAATATTCGTGGATTTTCTGGCACTCAATTTCCCGATACTTTTACCTTGCATGGAACCGGCATTTTTTTATTCGCGAAGCTCGCGAGGCTCACGCTGTGGGCGAATTCCTTATAGTGTCAATCAAAACGGGTTCAGCACATAATTTTTCATGATCACAAAGCATTTCAGTAGCGGAAAAACGGAAAATTTTACCTAAAAGTAAAAGAATTTTCCAAGGAAAACCGAAAAATTCATTTTTACCAAAAACAAATGACGCTCCAATATACTCCATGAAATTCTCTGCAAAAAAGGTCTCTACAAATTTTTCTTTAAAATGCACCGTTTTAGGGTAAAATGTGCTCGAAATTCAAAAAAATTCTCAAAAATTTTCTCAATTTTCTGTGCTCTCCCATTCAGTCACATAATGATATTATTACATGAATCCACACGAATGATTTTTTCAAGAATGTCTCTGTTATCATTCATAATCGAGACATATATAAATTATTTTGATACGGTGATCATGAAAATATCATTATGTGACTGAATGAGAGAGCACAGAAAATTGAGAAAATCGCATTTTTTCGAATTTCGAGCGAGGGTATATTAAACCGTCATTTGTTTTTGGAAAAATTGGATTTTCCTATTTTCCTCTGAAATTTTTTTTACTTTTAGGCAAAATTTTCCGTTTTTCCGCTACTGAAATGCTTTGTGATCATGAAAAAATATGTGCTGAACGAGTTTTGATTGCGACTATAAGGAATTCGTCCACTACGCCAATAAAAATCCAGTTCCATGCAAGGTAAAAGTATCGGAAATTCAGTGCCGCAAAATCTACACGAATGATTCTTACAAGAATGTCTCTCTTGTTATTTGGACAAGGAGATCCTGAAAATATCATTATGTGACTGAATGGGAGGGCACAGAAAATTGAGAAAATCACACTTTTTTGAATTTCGAGCACGTTTTACTCGAAAACAGTGCAAATTCTTCAAAATCCACACTGATGATATATAAAATCATACGTATTGTAGGGCGTATTTTTTCAATAAAATATTGTTAGAATTTCAGGAAAATCATATTGTCTTTTTGACCATTCTGCATAACTTTCGAACAATTTTAATATTTCCTGTGATAGCATATGCTATAGACTATCAATACTCTTGAATAGTTCCATAAATTATTTGTAATATTTATAGGTAATGGGTTTTTTCTTTGAAAACTCCACATTTTATGAAAAACTTTTAACTAGTCTAAATGACTAAATGAAAGAGATTTCATACATACTATGAATATAAAGGGTGTTCCATTAAAAAAATCGAATTCGTTAACTTTTTTTGAGGCCCTCGTATACAAAAATCGTCGGTCCTGAAGGTAGCTTTCATAGTTCCGTATGAAATGAAATCAAAATACTATTTTCCCTTGATTTGGAGCTCCCAGTTTTCGCCCTTGAGTTATTAATCGTACCTTAGGAACAGTCTGGCTATTTCGTCCACCATTTCCCATAACGGCAACCAAAGCATTTCAGGCACAGCTTGTGCCTCAATGGTTTTTTGGTTTCTATGAATTTGTCAGAATGATTGCCAAATTCCATACTTTTAGCCAGAATAGCAATATTCACAACGCGCTATTATACTCTTTTCCCGAGTCTTTTCCTGTTCGTTCTTATCCCAATGCAATATATACGCGCAGACTCCAGAGGATTGATATTTTGCAGCATCCTCCCCTTTCGTGCTGTTCGATAACGAGTATCTCTCAGTTGCATCGGTGATTCAATTCACAATTGAAGGCTGCCAGGTGAAGCCTTCAAATTCTTTCAAGATGATATCAGAATCCTGATAGGTGTTGAAAAATGCATTACACCAAAAACTAATCATAAACCATGCACGAATTATTGATATAATTGTATGCATATTTCATCTAGCGATATCCATTGTAGTCATGGTAAGTGGGTAATGTTACTTTAAATATGTATTTAATTACCCGTATTCTTGAAATTAAAAAAATCAAGGATTTGGCGGAATGAGTCATCTTTCCGTTCAAGTTTATACTAAGTAGTGGTTGGTGGGGAAAAAATCTTAATATAACAAAATAACAATAATCTCTGTAGTAGAAGACTATCATCATTTCAAGAAGAAAATTGTGTGCATACTAACAATTTTTCATAACATTCATGTAGCTATTTACAACAACGTAACTGAATGTGAACTTGAGCAATGGACCAATTATTCTAACTTTCCTAAGTAGGATTATGCTGAAGAAAATGGTATAAAGGGTATGTTAGTATAGTTATGCTTGCTTTTTTTTATTCTTTGTTATGTGTTCCGGAAGAGAATGGGAATGGGTAATGAGGGATAAATTGTTATTTTGAACTCATCTGACATCATGACAATAATATTATAACTAATCTCAAAAAGAAAAAATCGTTTATTTTAATAGGGGAGTATTCTTTATGTCTCATCCTTCTTCAATTGCTAATGTCTTGAGATTTCAGTCTTTTTTAGTAATTTGTATACTATTTATGTATAACAGAGGCAAAGTAAACTTGCTGACATAATTTTTGAAGAAACATTTTTTGGAGTCCGCAGTAGAGTGACATTTTCTTGCTTTGGAATTGACAGTGAATTATATTTGGGACGACAAAATATTAATTTTGTAGTGCAACCCCTGTTCGCGCAAAAAAAGTTGAATTTACTGGTAAGTTTTATGTCTTATTTATGCGACGGAATACTCTTCTCAACTGCAGTATCTATATGTTAATTACGGAAACTTTTTCCAACCGATAGTTCATGTTGAAAAATTATGAAATCTGATCAAAACATAAATGTCATAAATTTGACATTTATAATTCAATAGCTATTTGTTTATTTAGAGCACAAAGTGATGGACTATGCGCGGTAATCTTTGGAGAGAGGCAATTGCACTTGGTGCTCGAATTAAAAACATTATTTTTTCGACAAACGCAGATCTCAGATAAAGAAAAAACACTCGATACTTTATTGATCATACATTATAACCTATATAATATCCATTTCATTTATTATTTATTAGATTAAAAGTTTGGTATCCAAATAATAATTTAAAAAAAATAATAAAAATTCTTTATCCACAATCAGCATATAATTGAAGTTTTATCCACACTTATGAACCGTATAAAGTACCACTTTATCCACTACTGGAATAATGAAATTACTTTATTCCACTAGTGGAATAATGAAAAATACAATCTTGAATATCAATCACATTTTTAATAATGTTCCCTGGAGTTGGCAGGCAATAATTGGCGTGTTGCTTCTTCAGCTTCCTCAAGGATTATATCAGGAACAGAATTATTTTCTTGCATTTTTCACCAACTTCACAAATTTTTACAAATGGAGTCGATAAACAATCAAAAATACATAGCAACCATTCAACACCTCCCGATATTTTTGTATGTTATTTCAATGATTTTTGAGGAGGTGACAGCCGCTGTTAGAGCAAAACGTCAAATCATGAAATGAATGTGATTGTGAATAAAACGTTGTATTGCATGCGTGTTTTAGATACATTTTATTTGCTTAAGAAATTTAAATGCTCAAGCTTCGCTCTCGCGTTTAAACATTCTTGCGCAAATAAAATGATATCTAAAACACTTATACAATAAATAACTATTATTCATATGAATCAATAAACACAAATAATTTTTTTTATCACGTTTATGAAACAAAGCAAAGTCTGATAAGTGTATACCGAGGGGGAAACAACTTGTTCAGTAGGTGTACATCACATTATTTTCATTACTTCATTACTCATTTTGTCTCGAGCATAACATAAATAATTTACCCTTATCAAAATAATCAATCTTATAACATGCCCCTTCAATAATGTTTTAGAGAATAACCTGGCCCGTAAAACTGTTTTCATTATTTTTCATTACAAGTAATTACTGCACTACATTTATTAGTGATTACATAGAAATTTAATAATAATAATAATATAGTAATAATAATAACAAATATATAGCCATAAAATACGATAATAAATTTTTGAATATATAAAATAAAAAATTGCTCTCAATACAATTCATATCTCTAACACATAAAAAATTGTTAGTCCAAGATTTAAACCCTGGTTACCGGCATGAAAGAAGAATATTTCATCACTAGTTTATACGGATACCAGAAAACATTAACTTTGCATTGAAATTTGAACGCGCCAATGGCTACTTTGTTATGCGGTAGTCGAAAAATTCTTATATTCGTCTGACAGGTAATGAAACAAAAACCAAGCATGATTACTTGTGCTTCGGACTTCCATCGTCTTAATGGTTGAAAGATTTCTACTTCTTTCAATTTTTCACTACGTTTCAATTGCTTGAATCTGCAATCGTCTTCAGGTGAATACTGACAAATTTTGAATCTACACCATGTTTTATAGGTCTGCCGGTAATTACGTTGTAAATTACGCACGGTCTTGTGGCGCGCGTGTTTTCGCGCTAATTCTCCCTCCAAAACGGTTCATTAGCGGCCTCCATACGTTTTTGATTTCCACGCTCGGTTGACTGAAAGCACCATTAACCTCGATATAAGCGGTTTCAATAAATTTGCGTTTAAACCAGTGTTCTTCTCTATGAAGAACATTAGCCTCGTCCCAAAGAATTCGATGGTGCTCTGTCCACGCGTGGTCGGCTATTCTCGATTTAGATGTTTCCCCCCGTTGAGCGGGTATGCGAGAATCTGAAATTTGATGTCGGCGTTCAACCACGTTTTCTGAGAAAACGTGCGCATTCCATAATAAATCACAAGTGATAATTTTTGTGGAAAATTGAATTGTTTTTCTACCTGTTAGGTTGTTTTTTCGATAAATCATACACTTTCCAAGATTATAGCAAACATATATTTATATATTTTTAAACGAAAAAAAAAATATGTTCCAGCTCTGGAATTTTGGTTAACAATTTTTTGTTAGGGTTTATCATGGTTCCAACTACTAGCATACCAATTTTGGTGGTGCTACAATCGATTCTTGTCTCAGAAACCAATCGTACTGGATTATATATAAATTCGGCAAATGATGTCAAAATGGCACTTGACGAATCGATTCTATATCTATCGATATCTATTTGTGGCCTTCATTCCCAATCGGATGTCAGCAAGATTGCAAATTTTGAACTGGAAAGGCACATACAGAACGACATACCGACATATAAATATGTATATAAAGCAAGTTAAATAAAAGCTTGTAGCAGAGAAGAATAATTAAGGCAGTTAAGCAAGCGTCATATTTCACTAATGCATTAAGCAATCACTAAACACAACAACATTGGATATTTTGTTGTTGACTCAACACTACGAGATGCTTATTGAAATATGGGGAAACATTCCAAATTTGAGTCCACATAGGCGCATAATTTACTTTTTCACTTCAAAGTTACGCATTATGAAATTTATACAGTGAGGTCCTAAAGTAACGGATAAATTCATTTTTTCTGATTATGAAGATATTCCTGAAAAATCCGATTTTCTTTTTCGATGGGTAAAATTTTGAACCCCACCCAAAATATATATGGTTGTCTGCCTTTGAGTAAAAATTACTTTGGTGACATTTTTAAATGGGACACCCAGTGTATTTTGGTTATGGATCGTCATTACGAATCCAGTGATACCAGATTTAATGGGATTATGTCAAACGGCTGTGGAGATATACGAAAAAAACTTCCTCGTATATCCAATGAGTATGACAGACTTAACACGATTCGGAAGGTTAAAAGTCTCTGTCGCACTCATTGGGCATATGGAGAAATTGTTTGCCCATACCTCCTCAGCCGTTTGAAACAATTCCATTAAATCTGGTATCACTGGATTCGTAATGATGATCTTTGACCAAATATAGAAATATACTGGGGGTCCCATTCAAAAATATCACCAGAGTAATTTTTACTCAAGGTGGATAACCCTATATAATTTGAGTAGAGTTCAAAATCGTATACATCGCAAAAAAAATTGATCTAGGTATCCGACGATTTTTTCGAAATATCTTCATATTCAGATAAAATAAATTCATCCGTCACTTTAGGACCGTACTGTATAATAAAACTTCAATGAATTGCACAGATTATGGGGTCTCTAGAGGTTACAAAATCACAATTGTTTTGCCATGCGATGGCTTCTTCCTGAGGACTGGATTGAAGTAGAGTACTCCCACTTGAAGAAGAGAAATGAAAATGATCAATTCCTATTCCTAGGCAATTCATAATGACCAATGACCCAACTTTCCACTAAACAAGACAACAGCAAAGAAATGCCCCCCCTTGCCCTCAAGTAGCGGCGCTCATGATAGCGACTGATAGTCTCGAGAACTTCCTCAAACTCGTCATATTCACTTCGGAAAATCCTCTTAAAGAGCAAACACCTTCTTTAGTCCCACCTTCTTAAATCAATCCTCCAAGAAAATTCTTCTTCCTCTAACCTAAATTTAATCCTTTTTGGTGGCAATATTCTCACTTTCAGGTTGGAAACCTCGACTTCAGCATTGAAACTGATAAGAGAGAAGAACCAAATAAAGGGATATAGTCAACCACAAGAGGTTATAACACTTGTTTATTATTCTTTCAGAATTTTCAAACCGTAATTATTCGGTGGCGGTGGCGAAAAAAAATCAGAAAAATTATATGTTCATCTCCCCTCAAGCTGAAATCCTGGCGCGCCACTAGAATGGGTCGATCCCATCGTATAGACAAAATACCTTGGCAATGAATAAGCAGAATACAGTTCGAAAAATAGCTGAAACTTCTTACGCGAACGCTTGAAGTGCCTTTTCACTGGATATATTACGGACTATAGTCCCGTCGTACTCTAATGCGCATAATCGGCGTGCATATTTTCACAGTTTCATCTATGTTTATCGAACTATCCAATCTAGAAAATGTATGGCCAAATTTGGTATAGGTACACAATGAGATCGACACAGGTAGTTTTATTGTCACAGACGAGAGTAGAGTATAAATGAGAGAGCTTTGGGAGCAGGAGCACTACATCATCAAAATGGCCATGAGAGAGCTATGGGAGGAGTGCAAAGGTCAGAATATCAGATTACCCGGAATTCGATAACATTCGGTTACTCTAGATCAGCGAAATTTGTTACGGGTTCATTGACCCAGTTCAAAGTCAATAAGTGCACGTGTCAGATATCATATTTCTTAGAATTCGATAACATACGGTTACATGTCTAGATCAGCGAAATTTGATACGGGTACATTGACCCAGTTCAAGGTCAATAAGTGCACGTGTCAGATATCATATTTCCTGGAATTTGATAACATCCGGTTACATGTCTAGATCAGCGAAATTCAATACGGGATCACTGACCCAGTTCAAGGTCAAAACCTATGCGAGAGTAAAAGGAGTCAAGGACAAAACCTATTAGAGAGCAAAAGGAGTCAAGGTCAAAACTTATAAGAGAGCAAAAGGAGTCAAGGTCAAAACCCATGAGATAGCAAAAGGAGTCAAGGTCAAAACCTATGAGAGAGCAAAAGGAGTCAAGGTCAAAACCCATGAGAGAGCAAATAGAGTCAAGGTCAAAACCCATGAGAGAGCAAACGAAGTCAAGGTCAAAACGTATGAGAGAGCTATGGGAGGAGTGCACGTGTCAGGAATTATATTTCCTGGAATTTGCTTCCGGTTACAAATAATTTTCAACAAGTTTGAGGAAATTCGAGACGGGTTCATCGATGTTTTTCAAGGTCAACAAGTTCACATGGTTGCCAGATACCTAAAATGTTAATAGTCTAATATGAAATGGAATATCCCCCTCCCCACTACAATTGATAAAATATATAAACGGAGTACGATATCATAGCAAACATTCCTACATCAAAATGAGTATTACCGAGTTCAAATTCAATTTTTCATCAAGTGACTACTTCTGCAAAGAAAAGTCGAAAGTAGTGTTGAGTGAAAAAAAAATCCCATTGAACCTTGAACTGGGTCACTGAACTCGTATCGAATTTCGCTGATCTAGACATGTAACCGGATGTTATCGAATTCCAGGTAATCTGATATCTGACCTTTGCATTCCTCCCATAGCTCTCTCATGGCTTTTTTGATGACGTGGTGCTGCTGCTCCCAAAGCTCTCTTATTTATACTCTACTGAAGAGGTGAGAAAGGTAAATAGAAATGGGGTCACTTTATTTACATTCTAATGGCTGATGTTTCGTAAATATATTTACACAATTATATTCAGCACTACCAGACACTTCCCGCAGGCCATAACTTCCGCTAAACGCTTTAAAGTGAAAATAATATTTTTACTTTACTCTACTTTATGGCTTTATTTTTATATGTTACTCAGAGGCCTATTTCAAAACGATGTGTGACAAATCGCAGGGGCCAAACATCCCCCAGACAAAAAAAATATTTCGTTAGTGTTATATCGTTCGCTTTGAATCTCATGCACAGTATCATCGCCCTCATACTAACAGTAGAATTTTTCTTGTGTCTGGGAGATGTTTGGCGCCTACGATTTGTCTGGCGGATCTCATAACTATAGTTTTAAAATAGGCACCGAAAAACATATATAAAAATCAAGCATTACCTATAAGTCAAATTATTTTTTGGAAGCTTTGAAGCGTCTAGCGGAAGTTATGGCCGGCGGGAAGTGTCTGGCAGTGCTGAATAATATAGTGTAATAATATTCTATAAAAAGCATATAAAAATCAGCCATTAGAATTCAAGTGAATGGAGCCCTATTCTTACTTACCTTTCTCACCTCGTACCCATGCACCTTCGCAGATATGCGTGCGTTGAAAGTACATAGGAATAATACCTTATTTCTCACAATTTGTCCTTTAGGAAATAAGTTACGTCTGGGGTCCTGGGATCCTACTCTATTAGGTCGGAACCTCCAGACGTGAAAAATACTTCACATCAAATAAGTAATATTACTGAAACATGTGTCGAAGTGTTAAAAACAGTGTTTCGTTGCTGGGATAAAACTCCAGGGTATTCAAAAGAGAGGGTACCAAAGTTTTAATCATCTTCAGTTTATATCTAGTATTCTTTAAAAAGCTGTGGCAACACTGTAATCTCAACATTATTAACGTCTATCTGGAGATCTCAACAAACAACAAACAGAATATTATGACTGAACAAAACGAGCAACAAACTAGAATCAGTCCACAAATAATTTACAGAAAAAATGGCGGATGAATATTTTTCATCCACAAGTCCAATTTAATGTAGTCAACATCACCCACTTTTTGATTTGCATAACCCAATCCTGAAATTTTTTATGGGTGGCTCAAATCATAATAGAAATGATTGATATTAATGAAAATATATATAATTCAAGTTATTTGCAAAATACAATAATAATATTCATAAAATAAAACTAAGTATAATTTTGAACATGTGATGAAGTGTCCTCCTGCTCGTAGAAGAGTTTATATGCCTTTCCGCTCACAAGGGAATTTGAATGAATCGGTGAAACTAGGGAATCGTTATACTCGTGCCATGTGCCTGTATATGGATGCCTACAGTAAGCAGTGTAGTGTCCGCTATTGGTAGTCCCGCTGTGATTCGTCAATGCGTATAAGTTATAGCGACAGGGGGCTACGTTGTTTGCACTGTAGTTGCTCAAATCTAAACCTTCCAGAGGAAAATCAATGGTTATATTCCATTTTCCTCTAAATCTTTCTGTTTGAGAGAATCTTTTTAAATGGATTACTAAAATTTTGGGGAATTTCTGAATCGATAGAGACTTTGTGCATTTCCTTTTTTTTACAATTCAAACATATATTAATTTTCCAAAAACTTCCGAAATTTAATTTTGATTTGATGTTGATGAAAATGACAATTCTACTACAGTGTGATCTGTATTGACATTCGACTTTTCAGAAACTGCAATTGCAAGTATTCGCAATGATATTTTCTTGAACTCTGACTTATTCTTGTCAATTTGTCAACATACTCTATGAGGCCGAAAGACTTCGTTGCATTCAGTAAAAGACTAGACACAATTATATTTTAGCAAATTGATATTGACATCTAGAAGACATACGGTAAGACAAACGGTAAAAATACCTCAGGAAAAAATAACCCAGAGAAATAAACGAAAATAAAACAGGAAATAGTTTTTTCTTCTTCCGAGCCCTTTTTTTTCGTTTTTTACGTTTTTTATTTTTCGGGTTTTTTTCTTTTGTTATTTTTTTGTTTTTTTTTGTTTTTCATTCCGTTTTTTTCCTAGATTCGAACGGTTTAGACACCTGACTAATGACATTTTCAAATTTAGCAATGAATTCCACAACCGCCTGTCTGGGAGGACGATAGCATATTTGTCTTTTTTTATTTCAAAAGATACCCAAAGTATTCCTTAATGAACAAAACTTTTCGTATGTTTTGGCACTTACTTGAAGAGTGGACACATAAATTTGGAATCTGGATCAATTTGAAAGTAGGAAGCAGGTTATATGCCTATCTGAGGATGGAATGAAGTACTTCAACTTTGATCAGTGTTCAATCCTTGGACTGTTGATCTGACTCACCTCTGTGTATATGGGTCCAGTGAAGGAATTATGAAAGGTCTGACCTGTCAGTATGCGGATGATATATCCATTAGGCCATTAGGTCAAACCAGTCTTTTTTTTGACGTGATAACGTCTTATAAACCGATGAACGCTGGCTGCACGCACGAAAAAGTATGACCTAAGCGGCTTGTATCGCATCTATCTCTCTTTCACTCCATCGGCCGATGCGTCCGAGTAGAAGAGAGACAGCGGCAGCACACAACCTACACGTGAACTGTTTTGTCAACTGTTTATAAATGGAAGTGAAAAGTTGATGTTATTTCCATTGTTTATTACAACAATTGCGACAAAAAAGGTAATTAATTCTTACATTTTAAGAATTTGATTAGAGAGATATAATCTCATATATTTGTTCTTTGATTATTAAAAAAAAGTAGCATCGGTTGGCGAGTGCAGTAATAATAGGTTATGTTACAATTTTGACTAAAAAATGAATATGACTCATATAAACAATCCTATGAAAAGTCGAATGCTTTTATTTGGTATTCAATGAAAACAATGATTCCACGAGTGGAATTTTATTAGACTATTTCACAAACATTTTTGAATGCGTGCACAGCGTAATCACTTATATTCAACGTTTAACTGTCACATCCACCGTAAACAAATCTGAAAACACTGAACTTGATAGGCCAATCAGAGTCAAGAGTTAAGTTTGGTATTATCGGTAATTGGTTCATTTCGCGTGAGTGAGTGAAATAGTCGTCCGTAAACCGACTTTACAGACAACCAATTTTTTTCAATAAATCTCTAACTAGAAGCGAGTCTCTCTTGGTACATTGTGATAAGGAACAATGGCTCTGTTGCTTACTTTCACAAAAAGGTTCGGCAGTTTTCGTGGGACCATTTGGCAAAAACAAATGGTACAATGGCAGAATAACGAATTCGAGCATTAGCTCTCCGTCTTGGCCGAGTCCGCACTGATGATCGGTAGAACCGTGAAGCTAGTCACCTGTTTTGAATAAAACTCCTAATTACTTGATATATTTCAATGTCTCTCCCGACATAGACATTTTGTTAAAATTTTTTGGTGAAAAAATATCTGAAGTATCAATATTCTATCTATTCCCTAATATGATGGTATTTTGTTCAAATGCATTTTGTTTCATTTCCAAAAACGGAATTTACTACTAAATATTGGGAATTTTTGGTATCATTATAAATAACAGTTGTTTATTTCTCAACTATGCCCAAGTCATCCAGTAAATTTTGAAGATGAATAACACCTTCTTTGATGCTTAGGAATAAGCTATGTAGGTATTCAGATTCAGTGGAAAACAAAGCAACACATAGTGGGTTCAGTTTGGATTGCCGTTTAATGTCATGCATTCGTACTTCCACGATTTCGGCGAATCGGTTACACTTTAAAAGCTCAAATTTGGCAAATACATTTGGAACATATTGGAGTACTTGTTGAATATATCGAGTATAATTTTTTTTCCAAAAATTCGTGATATTTTTTTGCGGAAACCAATAAATCGATAAAATGCACGTTTCTGTATTATTTCATGTCAATAAAAAGATCAACTGGAATCTTTCAAAACCTAAAGCAAGACTTCACACAACGTTGTTGACGAAAAACTACGGAATTAAGAATTTGGCGGCAATGTACCAAAATCTAGCAAATTTATAAAAATTGGCTCCTGTAACCTAGCGCCAGAGAGAAATTCATTGAACACAATAGAAATACTACCTAAAAAACATGAATGGAGCAGAATAAAGATTTGATCACAATAAACAAGCACAGCACTACATAATAGAATAGGATGGGACATGACGAATTCGTGTTCACCGATGAGAAATTGATTTTTATAGTAATAATTCACAATGAATGAAATATTTCGAGAAATTAGGAAATTTGCATGTTGAATGAGATTTGTCAAAAATAGAAGTGGAATTGACTAATACAGTACCATAAAAAGTAGAAAAAAACTAAAGTCAAGTGTCAGTATCGAACAATATATACAGATATACAGTGAGTCTAGCATAACAATAATAATAACAACAACAATAATAACAATAAAAATAATAATGAAAATAATGATGATAATAAAATAGTCTGATCATGGAAGTACTTGGTAGAATGATGGACACACTGCTCTCTAATCTAAAAATCATGCCGGTTTGCCGTGATGCGGCAGAAATATCAGCCGGAAATATGCAGAGGGTCGTCATCCTTGGGTCACTCCGTCTACTCAGGCCACATGATTCTCGGACCCAGTAATCACTCACCCCACATGGGGAGTGACTATCTGGGTGGACACCAGCGCGCCCTCCGGATGTATCGGAGACAGGGCCTGTCTGGAACAATCTTGATGTATAAAAAAATAATAATACCTCATAAGAGTGTACCTCTGGGTAGGGGATGGTTATTATTATTTTTGCTTGAAGGAAGAAACTTTGTATTTCGTGCAAAATATTTTTATTTTAAAAATTGTAGCAAAGCGCTTTCGACTGTTAAGTCATCATCAGTGGGTACCTGCAAGTAAGTAATGATTGAAAATGAATTTGATAAAATTAAAAATTTTGAAATTTTAAAGGTTATGAAAAGTGAGGTTACTTACTCGTCAGGTGTACAAGAAGCCATATAAAAACATCATGTCCATGGACCAAATTAAAATGTTACAAAATATAAAACATATTTAAAATTGAATTTCATAACTTTCAAATTTCAAAATTTTCAATTTTATCAAATTCATTTTCAATCATTACTTACTTGCAGGTACGCACTGATGATGACTTAACAGTCGAAAGCGCTTTGCTACTATTTTTAAAATAAAAATATTTTGCACGAAATACAAAGTTTCTTCCTTCAAGTATATTGAAGCGTGCACACAGCTTGACAATTTCACATTATTATTTTTTGCTGTGGCGCTCTGGGACGACTTGCAAATTTTTGTTACGCATTCACTTTCCTGCTGTGAAAAACCTACAGAAATACCGCGGTTGGTCGATGCGCATTCCAAGCATCAGACATAATGATTTCCTCCATGGAGAATAGGGAAAAATATCAGTAACACAAGGGCCATTTATATGACAGTAAAATAATACTAAATCGTACTATTTTTCAATTGTGATTTCAATGTAAAAAACAACACTTTAAAACGTCAATACACAATTTGAATTAAACAATAGTTATTTATGATACAAGTTCGTAAAATGAGACTTTTTTGTAGAAGTATAAAGTTTGATGAATGAGGCGCAGCCGAGTTCAACAAAACACGCGAGTACAAAAAGACTCACGAAAGTGTATCATACAAAGTTTTTTCTACGGCATTTATTATATTGCCAAATTGAAACAATTGGTATAATTATTTGAATGCTTTATGTTATGAATTGTCGAGTTTTATCAAATGATGACCTATGAGTAAAATTTGACACAAAATACTGTATTTTCAAGAATGCATAAGTGTATAAACAGTGTGTTAAAAATTGCTTCACGCACAGTTGATGTTTTTACGAACTGTTGATTTTTTCACGCACTTGTTCCGAAAAGTATCACTTCACGCACTTTTCACAGCGTGTAAACGCTTAGAATACGCACTCCCGTAAAAAAATAATTACTTATTAACCATCCTATAAAATCCTATCATGTTCAGAGAACATCTTGAGAGCCTAGGAAAAGTAGGTATCAATTGGATTTCTGCAGGGTGTATGCCTTAGAGAACTCTTCCCAAGGCAGTGACTTCCAAAGCTTTTACTTTCGTTTGATGAATGATCCATGGGAAAGTGATACTTGGTATGTCTCCAAAGTGACGGCATATGGATGTGGATATGGACTGAGCTCGACGGGTCAGTCTCGATGGAACCGCTAACGGTGGAACGATGGATGTCATTTCAGAAGAGCATCGTCAATGAGAATATGTATAAAACAGAGCCATATCGCCAACCTTCATGCGGTGTTCCAGAGAAGTGAGCGAGTTTGTAAGCAAAGTATCATCGACGAGCAAATGGCTCTTTTTCAGACAGAATCCCAAAGTTTCGATGTGTGTTCAGGTATATGGGACTAGGACAAGTCGGATTCATGACACATACAACATAATCGTGGTTCCCACGAAAATGAAATTCCTGTATTGTTCAGAGAAGATCGTGAGAGCTAAGAGAAAGTAGGTAGGAATTGGTGTTCTCCAAAGCTTTGCCATTCGTTGAAAGAGCGAGCCCTGGTGAAGAGATGTTTGGCATGTTTCCAAAGTGATGGCATATAGATGTGAGGACTGAGCTCGACAGGTTAGTCTCGAAGGAACCGCTAACCATGTAACGATTGATGATCTTGATATTGACGGGAAGCGAAATACTTCTTACTTTTGACGATGGAACTTGCATGGTTTTTCCATAAAATGGTACTCCTGATTGAAAATAATATCTATCATTGGAATGGAAGATTTCATTGGTATGGATATATAGTACTAAAATAGTTACGTTGACCACTGTGAGATCGGTCTTTCTAGAGAAAATACTTGCTTGGGATTCGTTCGCATTGAATTTTATCAAGTTTACTGGATCCCATTCTAAGATTTCTGTATTTGAACGATTCTTCCCCATTCAATTCTGCTTTGACTAGCTGATATCGAAACTTTGAAAGGGAAAGCGGTATACCTGAAGAGTCGCAAAGTTGTGCACTGGACATGAAGTAGCCTCCAACAAATCATTGATATGACGAAGAAACAGTGTTGGTTCTTGAACGGATCACTGCGGAATACCAGCACTCATTTGTAGTGTGTGGGATAAATAATACACCATCAACCACCACGTGAGGAGATCGGTCTGAGAGAAAGCTAGATAGCAAGGAACACAACTAGGGGGGGGCAAGCCATAAGATGGAAGTTTTGCAAATGTCAAATATCTCGGATATATGTAATGCAACGGCCAGAGTTTCACCATATTTTTCGATAGACTGCTGCCAAATATGTGAGGCATGAGCAAGCAGGTCACCAGTTGAACTCTGATGCTGGAAACCATATTGTCAATCATTGATAATTCCTGAGCATTCTGGATATTTCATGAGCTCGATGTTGATGGCTTTTTCCATGACCTTCGAGAAAAAAACAGATAGCAATGCCACAAAAAATCCACATTCTTGAACAATAACACCATAACAACCAACATTGCTACTCTATGTATCGGTTGATCTGAAATTCGAAGGATATACACCAAGCATATTATTGAAATTTTGCCCGACTTTTTTAAATTTTACTTCCGTGTCAAAAAATATTGTATGATTCAATTGTGAAAAGTGTGCTTAAACCCTGGTGTGAATTGTAGAACTCGCTACGCTTGTTTTGCAAACATTCACACTGTTTAAAAACTCCACTTTTCACACTCGTATTGTAAACAGCTATCCTGGAAATGATAATTACGATGTTATTGTGTCTTTAAGCTCGTTTTCGGACTTCTTTTTAATAAGGCTCATAGAGCTAGGGCTAAAAGACTAGGCTACGAAGACAATAACGATAGCGTGTGGAAGGATAAGCTGGATAAGCTAGACCCTCGTGACAATTCTCTGTGGAGGATGACGAAGCGTATTTCTAAGAAATTCGAGCCGATTCCGGCCATGGAGAAGGGTGACGATAGGCTAGTGACGGATCCTCAGAAGGCGGAATTGTTCGGGGAGTGTATGATAATGAGCCCCGTAAACACGGCGGGCTCATTTATCAAGCGCTTGACATCTTTCACGAGAGAAGGGATGAACCGGTTCCGTAGGGAACCAAGTCGAAAGTAGTACTAAAACGCGAAGTACCTTGACCCGGTTTTTGGCTTCAGCCCTTTCCGGGGTTTAACATCAAAATATCCGACCTCAAAAATTACAGGAAGCATTATCTACATCGAATATAAATGCACTACATGCATAAGCTTTGCAGGAGGCATGTATCTTTCAAATCTACCACCGCAATATAATGAAAAGTCCGGCCCAGCGTTTCCATCAGCGCGGGCGGACTACAGCACCCTTTCGCAGAGAATATGTTCGCCTTGGCAAGGCGCTCTTCTGCACCCCTGAAAAGGTGCAGGAGAGTTGCTACTATTGCGCCCTTAGTTCCGTCCTCCCTCTCACCCCCTGGATTATGGAGAATGAAATTAAGTCAGTGATTTGTCATTATATGTGAATTGTAAAAATTATGGAATCTAGAATAAAAACCTTATTTATTTATTACTAGGTTCTTGGTTCGATTCTCCAAATAAGTTATCTTTTTTTATTTAATTTTCTGAAACATCGAAATGCTCTAGTGTAACGAAAATAAATATGAATTGAAAATATAGTAATAAAACGAGAATAGATGTATATCTACAACGCAGCACAGCAGAGTGAATCATAGCGTAGTAGAAATTAATTTTGATTACAATTCTTCTATTCGTGGTTGAATACTTCGATAAATATGCATTAAATGAACTGGTAGCGCCTCCGTCGGAATAGTTTGTCAAGCCTGATCAAACGGCCTAAGGCAGTAGTTACATGTGTAGTTCCTAAAAATGAATGATGAACATTTTATTTTTATTTTTTTTTTTTTATTTGCCGGAATTGAACCAAAATACATACCTACTATCAGTACTGTGTGGTTCTGACCTATACCATTGTTTTCGTGAAAAATCGTTGTTCAATTCGGATACAAATAATACTATGAGGCCAAACATTTCTTCATGCATCCTTTTGAGAAAACATTTTTTTAGATTGCAAAGGCATCAAGGCGTCAAGAAAAAATGTATACAGAGTGTAGGGAGATATATTGAAAACACCAATATTTGACGAAACTGTTTTTCCATTTGTGTCAGTTGTTGGCTATTACTCTTAAATTAAATATTCTTCTGATTTGTTGATTTTGGTTGAACTAGAAATAACTCCATGAAACGGACAAAAACCATGAAACCTCATTCATGAGTATGGGAAGGGCTCTCTCATTGAATCGCTGCTTCACCTTTCATGTAAAATTCATAGACTTTCATACGGGTCAGTCAACAAAGCATGAATATGGAAATTTTTCATTGTATAATAAACACCCTCTATCAGATATTGCGCTGAAACTCAGTATATGGATGTTTAAAATATGCCCGAATCGAATAGGCCTTCCACTTTCTCGAGATTTCGCCCATCAAGCAGACCAGAAAATAACAAATGATTCATATTTGTCTATATCTTTGAATAATGATCATTGACATTGTTGCAAACTATAACTATGAAGTTTCATTTTTGAAAATCGTCAATGAGTTCCAAAATAATAGGGTGTTGTGGTTTCAAATCGCGCACACTCTATAAGTGATCTCGGATTCTCCTGAAATGCAGGTTGTCCCAGAATGAAGGGGACAAACTCCGAGGGTAGAATCCTCACTTCATTTTAAAGCTCAAAATTCCAATAAACATATACCCTAAAATGAGTATCAACCGAGTTACAGGGTGTTGAAAGTGACACAAAAAAATATATTTTCCAGAATAACTCCATAACGGCTTAACTTTTCTTAATGAAATTTGGTATGTCACTTAACAGCATTCATTTTCATATTTCAAGGCGAATCATGTGTTTGTAACTGTAAACAGGGGCGTACCGCAGGTGGATACCCCTATTCGCCCCTCCCCAACTTTCACGCCACTGCATTAATAACGATTTCGTCTTCTTTTTCTTAATCCCCAATATTTCCTATACAAAAAAGGAATACGTTTCGTTTCACCAATATCAACGGTTTTCGAGATATTGTTGAATAAGTAGGTGCGTATGTGATACGGATACTCATTAGTGATTATTTTGTTAGTGGCTATGTAAGTTTTAAATATCGGGAAATTTTTGTGAACAAAATCCCTCGTAAATGCCAACAATTTTCGAAATATTTGAATTTATACTCATTGCAAGTTATGAAATATGTTGGTTATAATGTTATAAATAGTTACCTTCACATTCGTTTCAAAAATAGTAAAGATTTTGATACGCACGCACTCATTCAACTTCAAATATCTCAAAAACCGTTGGTATTTGTGAAACGAAACGTATTCCTTTTTTGTATAGGAAATATTGGGGATTATGAAAAAGAATATCGATATTAATCCAGTGGCGAGAAAGTTGGGGAGGGGCGTACGCCTTTGTTTAGAGTTACAAACACATGCTTTGCCTTGAAATGTGGAACTGAATGCTGTTAAGGGACATACCAAATTTCATTAAGAAAAGTTAAGCCGTTATGGAGTTATTCTGAAAAATATATTTTTTCGGCAACCGTCCGGGAAGTACCTACTTCCCGGACGATATTTCTTTGAGAAAGTATCACTTCCCGGACTAGTACGGGAAATGCTCGAATTTCAATATAAATAAGAATTAGAATGTTTCTGTTAGTACCTATCTTCTGTTCGCATTTCGATATTTAATACAAATAAGAATTTTCTTCTACAAAAAATATTATAAATAAATGTGTCTCGATATGTTATTTTACACGGTTGCCGAAAAAATTGTGTACGCAACATGTCCGAAAACAGTTTATTTGGACTCGCAGACGTCCAAAAAAACAGTGTTTTCCGGACTTGTTACGTAAATTACTATTTCTGTGTCACTTTCAACACCCTGTAACTCGGTTAATACTCATTTTAGGGTATATGATTATTGGAACTTTCAGCCTTAAACTGAAGTGAGGAGTTTGTCCATTTTATTCTGGGACACCCTGTATATGTAGTATTATATATTTGTATATTTCTATATATTTTGGATCTCGAAAATGGCTTCAACGATTTGGATCAAAATTTGATCCAATATTTGGATAAGGTTTTGGCATTTTTAGTTCACCTATGTAGGCGTCTTTCCTAAAAAAATGCGATTTTAAACACAAAAAAATGTTTCGAACCGAATTTTGAATTTGGTGCGGGAAAATAGAATGGGCATTTGCCCTTTCGCCATATTAATTACACTATCCGGAAATTCAGAGCAAGAAAAAAAAACCTGACCGTTGGAATATTCCTCATTTCGGGGGAACGTTTGTTGCAATTGAGAACTGTCTTTGTGACATTATGTCTACTACCATATATGACTTTTTCAAGAATTAACTTTGTATGTTTTTATTTGTTCTGATTTTCAATTTTTAAAATTAATCCCTGTATTTCACAATAATTAAAAACTGTGTCAAAATAGAACATTTGAAAACACTCATTATACATCAGAGAGATTTATCAATGATAAATCATGTTCTGACTGTATTTCTCTCCCAAAGAGCTGATGAACAAAAAATCATGAGCTGCTGAAACTGCGCATAAAAAGTTTTGGTGGTATTTCGTTCAATAATTCACCAACTATGAAATAATTGTATTTTTAACATTTTCTTGTTTCGATGTTATTGGTTTTGATTTAAATAAATGAATTCGCGAAAACTTATTGATCAAAATTTTGAAAATAAATAAAATCAAAAAGATAATTCAAATGGTATGCTCAGCAGATAGAGGAAGGAAAAGTAGTTATTTATTATCTATTGTGGATGCTCAATTAATAACTAATGTATTTATATTTATCATTTCAGATATGAAATTATGCAAGAGTACTCACCCATTCTTCCCAGAAAAATCTTTTTGGCAATATTTGCAGCTTTCTGCGTGCTTTTGACACTTTTCTACTACGACAGTTCACTTCTGAGTTACAATTTACTATATCCTACGGAGCAAATAGCATACTTTGAAGGTTAGTATCACCATTATTTTAACTTTCATTATTAAAATTATTATTGATGAACCTTCTAAGGGAAATTGAATCTGCCTGGTGGAAATTGAGATGTCTTGAAACCATAGTGATCAACTTATATGCCAGAAAAACTATGGATTCAAACATGAGACATTCGACTTTATGAAGTTAGCAAGAGAACTTCACAAAATGTAATAACGGATTATTCAATTTTTGTCACTGTTTTTTTTTGTTTAATCTGAAAACTTCTCGACTGTCCTAATATATGGGTATGCTTATTAGAATTCTTGTGATTACCTCATTCTAATTACGTTTGCTTATATGTTCAAGTTTGTGATTGTTTTTATACCTATGCATGTTATTATTTTTATATCTCAACAAAAAATATTTATACAATGTTTTATTCAATGTTCTACTACAGTGATTTTTGTATTATAGTTGTAAATTTATATTTATTTTATTTTATTTTATATATAACACTTTACTGACTTCATGCTTTGTCGACAAGAAGAAATTCTTTCATGACAATAAAGTATATTTATTATTATTATTATTATTATTAAAATTGTTTTTTCCATTAACCAGCTGTCGTCCGCTTACGAACGGCAGCCCTCAAAAGTCGAATCTTGTGCGAGCCAAGGATTAACGAGGTCTTATTACCTTTTAACGTGCTATTTCTAGCACCTTCTCGGGTCATCAGAATAAAAATCTGTAGTCGATAGGATTTGAACCACAGAACTCATAATTATATCTTATGACTAGAATGCGTTTCAAATATGGCGGATGAACAAATCATGCATAACTTGCAACACTGTAATGTCCTCTTCACAGTAGCGGCGCATAAAATAATGGGCGTATGATAGGAATGGAAAATGGGTTGGTTTTCTTAAAAATGAGAAATTGCATATTTTTCTTTGCCACAATCCTTAACAAAACCCTTCATCATATAGAACGGCGAACGGCTAATAACACTATATAATCAATAAATAAATATTTACTCATCGTCCAAAGCAGTCGTGTTGAAAAAATAAAGAATCAACATCCAACAGTGACGTGACAACGCCGCTCTGTTTACAAACAAACTGGCAAGCTTAACTGACAGACGTCCTAGATTCTACTCGTTTCCTCTTGGAACTATAAGAAATAACGTATGTGTTTACTTAGTAAAAGTTGTCCTCTTTGCTGATGCCCACGATTTGTTCAAGTTTAGGGTAGCCGACGATACATGAAGCGCGTTCTAGTCATAAGATATAATTATGAGTTCTGTGATTTGAACCTACCCGACCAGCAGCATCACTGGCTTCGAACGCGTGGTCTTGAAGCTACCTGAACCTCTTGCGGAGAGAAAATTTTTGTCACTGTTCGGTAACTTCATATGAAGTTAGCCAAATTTTGATTAGCAACATAAAGCCTAAAATTATAACTTCAAAACTGGTGAAAGGTTTCACTAACTCCACATAAAGTAATTATCGACAAAAAAGCGGTAATATAGAAGGTAGAAGGTAGATATATATATATATATATCTAATATATCCGTTCCCCCCTACTAATTTTTGAACCACCTGGTATAGCGCAACTAAATTTGGAAGAATTGAATAGGAGATAAAACCTAAATTTTCATGAAAAAATCACAGCTAAAAGTTTCGGAATGGCAACTGAGCGCCATCTTCAATATTTTTCTTAAATAGAACACCCGGTATATCATTGCATGATCGGTTAGAGATGATCATAAAGAATCCATCAACAATAAGTTTGATAAAGACTACGGAGATATCGCCTTTTATTTTCTCCATAAGCCGAAAGAGTGGGAGAGAGAATTTATTGATCCGCCAGAAAAAGTTTCTCTCTCCCACTCATTAAGTTTCTCTCTCCCACTCATTCGGCTTAGGGAGAAAATAATAGGCAATATCTCCAGGTGTTCTATTTAAAAAAATTATTGAAGATGGCGCTCAGCTGCCATTTTGAAACTTTCAGCTGGAATTTTTTTATGAAAAAGTAGGTTTTTATCTCCTATTTAAGCCTTCCAAATTTCGTTGCGATATACCAGGTTGTTCAAAAATTAGTAGGGGGGAAAGAATTTTAGACGGGCACTGTGTATATCGGTTCAGTGGCGTACAAGTTTAAGGGGGGGTGGCGATTGAAGTTGTCCGTACGGTCCCTGTTCCAAATACAAACACACAAATTCAATTAAAATGTTTGAAAATAAATTCATTTTTGAGAAAAAAAGTTTGTAGTAAGAAGTAATGAGAGAAACTTTATCAAATGTTCTTCAGGAATGTTTTCCATCGTAAAGAGTAGTTATTCCAATACCGAAATATTTAAGTTATGTTCACAAATCATACTTATTACACACTGAACATTTTTTTTTTTTTTTCGTTGCAGCTAGCAAAAATGGATCTAATACCTATAACACCACTACAACAACAATGCCCTCTGTTCCACCTAAACTTCCAAATATCACCTCTCTACCACATTTCAAAGGGAATGACAAAGGTAATACCAGATTCTGATAAAAAGGTGAAACGCTGGTTTAATTATTTCAATTGACAATACCCCAAAACTACATAGCGATAAACACAAGAACTTCATTTCTCTCTCGGTCTTTTTCTCTTTGACAAATTCAAATGAAATCTGCCAAGAAATTCTTGAAGGTGACATTGCACAAGTATCTGTTTGATATGATTTAGTACACATCGCTGCATTAGCCAAGGGAGTAGTTTGTTAATTTGAATGATGGGTATAAGGAATTGATATTATTCCTTTACTTTTCTCTATGTCGAATATAATCCGGTGCCAAACGTTTCTCTTTAAATTTTCAACAAGCTTGTGTCCGGGACTTGACGCGTGGATTTCAAAAGTGAGTCCAGAGAAAAATGAGAAATATGTGAGTAATAAAAAAATCAATGGGATAAAAATGTTCAACCGTAGGTATTTGTTATGGTACAATCACAAAATTATTTTTGTATGCACATATTTTAAGTTTATATACTTCTATAGACCCACATATTTTAAGTTTATATACTTCTGTAGACGACATTGTATGCTTTATTATTTTCCGCCAGTAAGTCTCAGTTTTGAGCAGAAGATACTCTTGTGCTGACTATGTGGGAATCAAATTGGGTCCAAATGGATTCCAGCCACTTTTAGCGTTTGGTCCTGGGAGTTATTGATGGTCATTGTAAAAGACAACTTCAGTGGAAATTGTAGCCTTTTAAATTAAAATGGCAAATTATTTGTGATAATTGGGATTCGGGGAACCAACACGCTTTGTCCTTGACCTATTCCGGTAAAAATGGTGACCCTCATGATATTTCCCCCAGTTCTCTGACAGGTAGCCTGGTGCCATTGCACAATCTCGGTGCATTAAGATTACGAATCAGCAAAACTTGGATGCGTACCTTTAGCTCCGGTTTTTGAGAAGGAATGCCTGTTAATTCAAGGAAAATTTTACGAAGTAAGTTGTACTGTTGTCACTGTTTATCATCATGTCAAATTGATGTGTATATTTTTGATTCGCCGACTAACCCTAACGGCAGAAGCTAGTTGTAACATAAATTGATAACAGTCGTCATCAACTGGGATAAAAAGTATCATATGTCTTAATCCAGGTTATATATAAACTATGTGTGTGCCAAATTTCATCCAAATCCATTCAGCCGATTTGTGGATTGAGTAACAAACATACACATATATATGATATTACTAGTAGGACTAATAGAAGAGTAAGATTTGTAGGATAGAAAGTAGGATTGACTAGTAGGCTAGGGCTAGCATTTCCCAAATTACTTTTTCCGTAGGGAATCTAAGTTCGAATCTATAACGCCCAGTATCTTTATAAGCTATGAGCCTTTTCGGGATGAGAAGAGGGCATGAGGAGGCGGACAGGAAAAGTGGGCAGGGAGAAAGCGCGATTTCAGGAGGTACCTAGGGCCCCCGCAAGAGGGCAATGATATTTCAAGGCATTATGGTAAAAGTCCGATACATGCCTCCTGAAAAACTCATGCGTGTTGTACATTTGCATTTGATGCAGATAATGCTAGCCGCGAAGGTTTTGAGGCTGGTTATTCAGATTATTATATCCTGAAAAACGCTTTAAAAAAATGGGTTGATATACTGTACGTTTTAGAACATTCGACTCATTCCCTATGGATCCGGTTCCTCCCTTCATTCCTGGAAAATATCCAGCGTTTGATATATCAGCCAGCTATGCTCTGATGAGAGGAGTTTGTGAATGAAAACTTGTATGACAAGTGTTTTACATAAACCGCGAAGGAGTCGACGCCCGCAAGCTCTCGCAAAGTGTCCAAACCAATGTATATATTACTAGTTGTTCAACGCCTTAGACCGCTAGTAAATCTTATAACTTATCCTTTTAATCATTTTTCTGAGAATAAATAACCTGGCCGCTCAGGACTGTCAGACTGGACTTTTATTGTTCAATAACACTAACAACTTGAAATACGTGGCTGGCTCAAGATCCCAAGATCCTTTATTTCGAATTGAAGAAGAATTCCGCTATTTTAAGAGAATGAAAATCGATGATCCATAACTTGTCAATATTTCAATTCCAAGCATTCAAGTATTGATATTGATCCTCATTCGGGCCCTTCCCATCATTCGAGACTCGAGTCTCAAACAACCTCTCATTATTCCGATGGTACTATTGACACAGAATTTGTGGAAAAATCCTCGAATGGGATAAAATTGAAAAAACGTATCAGATACAAAGACTTTGTTTACTTTTGTCTTCAAGGGATAGGTATGTGTTACAAGATGTTACACTTCGTATATTTTGTTCAGATTGACGTGGATATGGTTTGGAAAGGAGTTCAAAAATAATAGTTTTTCATTGTACAGGTTCGTTAAGTAGGTATTTCTTGTATGAGCGTGAACTTAACCGAGTTTAACAAACACGATTTACAAAATAACTGCTTACGAAAGTGTATCATACAAAGTTTTTTCTACGACAGTTATTATATTGACAAATTATAGCAAATGTATCTTTAATTTGAATGTTTTATGTTATGAATTGTTGTATTATCAAATGATGACTTCCAAGTGGAATTCAACATAAAATCCCCCTTTTTTCGAAAATGAGCATGTATGAGCAATATGTAGAGAATTAGTTTACGTACAGTTGATGTTTTTACGCAAGGTTGATTTTCTTACGCACTTGTGATGAAAATTATAACTTTACGAATTTTGTAAAGCGCGTAAAGTAAAAACATGATATTTTGAACTGACTATCTTTTAATAAATAAAAGTAAAAGGAATAAAGGTGGAACAGATTAAATTACTACAGTTATTGTAAAACAGTCACTTATTGTGCCAATTATATTTACCAACAACTTCAATTGTAAGTTCTCATTAGGTCATTTTAATATTATATTCATTTTTCCAGATTCAAATTTCATAGTTTCAAGTTCCAAATGTAAAATTCTAGACCTGGATCCCTTCAATAAAGACGCCAAAAAATTCTTCCATCCAGAGAAATATAAGCCGTGCAGTTCCAAGAAACTTCTGACCTTTGTTACGAAAACTGACAATATTGCTACTCTCCATATTGCTGAGGAAATAGTTCCGTCCTATTCCAAGAAGGGAGTTTCTTGTTGCTACTCCAACGTGACACGAAATAACAATAATTCAGATCCAGATGGTGGAATATTGTAAGTACAAAACTAGATGTTTCATATAATTACTTTAAACTTTTTTTTTCAATTCATATTGGGTTGACCACATAATGTCCCAAAAAAATTTATTCATAATCGAAGGGCCCGTATCTGTCAAACATGACAGACACACATACAGTATGCGACAATAGTTTGTAAGGCTCCCTATTTTCGAAAACAGGTGTCCTATCCAAGTTAAACAATAATACAATTTTTGTGCAAAATAATCTAGAATTCAATTATCTGTCATCAAAACCTCAAACAAGATACATGCGAAAAAGTTTGGGTTTGACCCACCCCTGAACGAAATCTTGGAATTAATGTTAATACATTTCGGGGATATTAAATTAAAAGCATCTTCAAGGTTGCACATTCAAATGGCTGTAGCTCCCTTCGGGAGAATTTTTCTACATATTGGGCTTAAAAAGAAATTCCAAACCAAATTTTGGATATTTTATCATGGAGGATTTCGAGAATATATATAAAAAAACCTTCATCTTGGGCTCGCCTTTAAATGACTATAACCCCCTAAGGCACCATTTCTGTTTGTGTGTGAACTTTTTCAACTATTCCTCTAGTTGAAATGTATCTATGTAATTTCAGGACACCCTTTATACAATGCTTGTAGCGCATTCCCACTGAAATGACGTATGTTTTCAATTTTTAGCGGGCCTTTGAATTTTTTGAGTATAAATTTATAATATTGATGTATACCTGAATATTTGTGTACCTTTACAAGGGCCCAGTACCTTTTTGCCACGTAGTACGTGACTGACGGTAATAGATTCTCAATTTATGCATTATAGATAACCCCAAATTTTCAAATGAAAGCTTATCATAAAATTTTACCGAAACAGGTGGGCCCAGCGCCCTTCCGCCCCACTTGAAAAAGGGTGGCCTACGAAATTTGTGTTATTAAAATGCTAATGGTAAGATCCCCTAATTGTCAGTTGTAAACTGGATTTTTTTTGTTGTTTTTTTTTTCTTACATATTTCGTGGGTTGCAGCGGGTGAATGCCACGATGTAGGCGACTGACAATCAGCGACTGATTATTGCTTACCCAATAATCTCGGTCGTATACTTACGAAAAATTTTGCTCACTTTTTTGAAACAGATCGCTAAGCCCCCTACCCTAACTTCCCTGTAGCATCGTCAACATCGATGATATAAGTTTCAGTGGTCGATGGGTGTAAACTTATCACTACCAATAATTGTGACACGGGCTCTTGGGCTCTTAGGCTCTAACACTACAATCGCTCATCTGACCTAACTTATTGAAATATGCTCGCTTCTCTCATCATCTCGCAAGCGAAGCGAGCTAGGCGAGCATATTCCAATGAATTTTATCAGTTATGTTAGATGAGCGATTGTAATATGAAAAAATGCTTTCAAATTAGATAGCAAGGTTATTTTAGATTAGGTTAGGTCATTTTCCCTTCTTTCTGCCCACCAAGCGTTTTTCATGCACGCCGACAGGCACAAGTGTGAACGTCGATGGCTATGCATTTCTCATGCTGGGTCAAAAATGCATGTTGAGCTCGCATGTATCCAAATCGGCCTTCAGAGTGTTTGTCACAAACTAAGGTATGAAGCCTATCACAAATACACCGTAGAACTGATAGAAGAAAGTTTTGTTTCTTGGGAAGTTTCACATCATCAACTGATGTGTTCCTTTCACAAAAGCGCATAATTGGAAGAATTGCGGGTAAACCAAATTCCTATTCGTGTAGAGATTTGTATAAAAAATTCAATATACTGGAGCTGGCTTCATACATTTATAAAAATGAAAGTAAATTTCATAACAATTTCAGTTATCATGGTGTAACGACACGACAATATGATGTTACAAGTAATTCGCCGTATAACATGGGTTTAAAAATTTACTGCCTTTCTCAATTAAAAATAGTTTTAATGAAAAATATTTCAAGATAACAATCAAGGAGTTCTTAATAGAAAATAGATTTTATATTCTACAAGTTTTTTTAACAGGGCGCTTTAATGTTAAGCTTTTTTGCTATACAGATATAGACTGTCATTGAAGAAAAATAAATGAATAAAAAGTTCTATCAATTTTTCGAATTTCCGATAAAATTATGTCCTCAATGTCATTGATATCATTTTGTTCAAGTCCATACGCCAAATTTTAAAATTACCTACTTACCCCGTAAAAAACTCCGGAAAAACTTTACAATACCGACACAACCCCAATTTCAATTAAATATGCACAGTATGTATAAACATGATAAAATTATTATACCTATCAAAATTATGACGCGGAAACATCTGTGGGATACCACTTTTTTTTGTGAAAATATGGTCACTTCTTAAAATGACTTCTGACAGCTGACAGCCCTCACCAAGAAGTATTGAGACGTGATTGAACCTAACCTACGCAAGCTAACCTAGCTTGCCTGTTCACCACAGGTAACAGAAGTCAACTGAGTTGGCTATCAGCTATCAGCAGTCATTTTATGTTATGTTTAAGTGATGTGACGAAGAGACAATATTTTTGACAAAAAAAAAGTATCTCAGAGGTTTCCGCGCAAACATTTCGATAGGTATAATATTTCTATCATGTTTTACACAGACCGTGCAAAGTTCATTGAAATCGGGGTTGGGTCGATATTTTAAAGTTTTACCAAAACTCCAATGGGTAAAATCGGGAGATCTTCTGATCTCTGCCATCAAATTGAGGCGCTCAGCGGAACAGTGGTATAACTCAGGAATGTGCAATATAAAATTCGACTATAAATAATTTTTTTTTCATACTTTTACAAACTAGATTATGCCAATGCCACCTATTGAGAGCAGCGAAAAATCATGTTGGGCGCAAAATTGGTTCACAAAATTCTGACCTTCTATAGTAACCATCATGAAAGTCCCTGGACGAGTCTAATTTTGTAGAAATGGAATATTCATTCTTTTTTCAAAATTCTATTGAACTTGGTTATCATATTTTTCAAGACTTTGCCTAGAATTTATATGATGGTCTTCCTTAATTGTCAAGCAAACTTCCATTTTCTTGTTTTCATTCGCCAAATTATGAACAGTTCCTTTTTTGTTGAAGGAATTTGTGTTCATTTATTGATGAATATGACAAGTTTCCTGTTGTGTTCGCCAACTATATAATCTCATCATTCAAAATATCTATTAATCTTCAAACTGATAACAGAAGATATGCCACAGGAGATGTGATCATTATAATTGTTGACCAATGATGAAGATACGATTTTGTTTTCATAGTCTGTCTCATTGTTCTGTAAGAGCTAATGTCTTGGATACGACAATATCAAAATCACTCCGTTTCATGAATGAGAATAAAATATTTAACAAATGGGCTTTGTTGGTATAGAGAATTAAATACTCTTGATGAACCATACAAAACAAAAAAGTTGATCAGATTGAATGAAAAACTTCGTAAGACAGCTGAAGATTATTTAGAATCCGATGCATTTGATATTATAATCATCCTTTTACTGTACACTGTATATTATTTGGTTCTCCTCTTTTCATTCTTCTTGTTTCAGGATTTCTGCTTGTGAGCTGTTTGAAAACAACGTCACCATACACAGTGATCCAGTTTCAGTGAAATGTACAGAGCTGGGCTCTCCAGCTGTTGAAGTTTATAAAAATGTTCATGTTGCATTATTAATCAAAGATGAAGTCGAAAAAAAAATTGATAACTTCGACAACACAACAAAACCGTTCAGTATCCTCTTCATAGGAATCGATAGCATCTCTCGGTTGAACTTCATAAGGTCCCTACCAAACACTTATAAATTCGTAGAGGAAAATGGGTGGATATCCCTTAAAGGCTATAATAAAATGGATGATAACACGTTTCCAAACGTCATGGCTATATTAACGGGATATAACCAAAGCCATGCCTATAAAGTTTGCGATCCGAAGAAAATTGGTAAATTGGATAATTGTTCTCTAATTTGGTATGACTTCAGGAGACTAGGTTTTGTCACTGCTTATGCCGAAGATGAAGGACCTATCAATACCTTTAACTATAAAAAAATAGGTTTCAAGATCGCCCCTTCTGACTACTATTTCAGACCTTATGTACTGGCAACAGAAAAGCTGGAAAAGAAACGAAAAGACGGCATGACATACTGTACAGGACCAGAAACTGCTGGTGAAAGAATCATGAATGTTGCCAAAGATTTTGCTATAACGTTCAAAGACTATCCACATTTTGGATTCTTCTGGATGAATTCATTCAGCCACAACAAAATCAATTCCCCTACAGGAATGGACAATAAAATAAAAGAACTTTTGGAGAGTTTATCCAACGCCGGTGTAACAGAAACGAGTATTGTAATTTTTCTAAGTGATCATGGAATTAGGTTTGGTGACATAAGACTAACCGACACTGGTTGGTTAGAAGAAAGGTTGCCCTTCATTTACGTCTCATTTCCAAAATGGTTTCAACAAAATTACTCGAAGGAGTATGAGACATTCAAGAATAACTCTCATAAGCTAACCTCCCCTTACGATCTCCATATGACTCTCAAACATATCCTAGTACTTGCAGGGCACAATTATACAGTTACTCCAAGCAATGCTTGCCCTAAGTGTAAATCTTTGTTCGAAGATGTAGAATATGAAAGATCTTGCAAAGATGCAGGTATCGAACAACACTGGTGCACTTGTGCAGGATATTTTAGTACAACATTAGATAATAAATTAGGAAAAACTATTGTAAATTACGTCTTGAAGAAAATCCATAGCGTAATTCAGTCAAGAAATAGTGATCATAGATGTGCCAAATATTCTTTAGACAGCATTTTAAGTGCCAAACTATCTCATTCATTTCCTCACATAAACGAATCTTTCCTTCTTCTCAAGTTCAGAACGAATCCTAAAGCAGTATTCGAAACTACCATTAGTTTTTCTGGTGATCTGAAGAATTCAAATTTTTCTCTTTCTGGTGATATCAGTAGACTGGATAGTTATAATGAATATAGTAAATGTGTTGACGACGCATATCTTAAAAAATATTGTTTTTGTCGGTCAGGTGGTATGAGAACATTAAAATGAAGGTGCCTTTAAGTAACAAAATTGAGGAATATTCGACTCTTAGCCATATTGTGAAGAAATAAATACCCACATTCCTGAAAACTGCTCTCTGTACACTTTTTTGATTTTCAAACTGGAGTTAGTTCCATAACTATGATACTACTCATTCCAGAAGTTGGAATAACTGCATCAATAATTGTATGCAAGGAATCAAGCTAAAATTACCTGATTCATATATTTATCATTACGTATCAATCTTATGCAAAGTAAATGCTGAAAGTCGGTGGGGACCAGTTTCAAGACGCTTCACAGCTACTTCAAGTACTAAGGCCAAACATAATCTAATTCTCATGCGAACGTAAAACTTTGACAACGCACCAATATTTATATGAGTGTTGTAAGATCATCACACTAAAAAAAATCAAAGATTTTTAAAGTTGGAAAGTGTACAACAACTCTCTTGAACAAACGAAACAAACGAAACAAATGAAACAAACGAAACAAACGAAACAAACGAAACAAACGAAACAAACGAAACAAACGAAACAAACGAAACAAACGAAACAAACGAAACAAACGAAACAAACGAAACAAACGAAACAAACGAAACAAACGAAACAAACGAAACAAACGAAACAAACGAAACAAACGAAACAAACCAATAATTACTTATATTTTCAAAATTTCAGTTGTCCGAAACGTTGCTCTACATTATCCAATGAACAAAATTATCACTCAATTGCTATTTACTATGGCCTTTTGAAGGCACGACACATTTGCTTCCTACCCAGACTAACTTTGGCTAATACGGCTTCAATATGTTCATGTTAGTATATCGTAATGTTGTGCAATGAATAACAAAAATATTGTAGCTGTTGTCATTCTTGAAACATTCCAAAATCCTTATAAATTTTTCATGCCAACATCTGATAATCGAGACTTTTTTACATCACACACTAAACATAAAATGTTACTGATTATTGGTTTCGTGGATAAGTGACAGACCCTGAAGGTAAAACAAACACAATCGTAGAAAAAGAAGAAGAAATAACTTTACTTTTCCATTTCGTTTCGTTTGCTGTTCTTCTATTTTTGAACAATTTGTGAAATTTTGTGATTTTTTTACTAAAGAGTGATAGCGTTTCTATTGAAAGATTCTAAATAGTATAAATAACTAAAGCGAAAAAGTGGGCTTAGGTGAGTTGTCAGATTTCTCAGGTTATGTTGTTTTACCTCCAGGGTGTGTCAGTTGTGCACGAAACCAATACAGCTCATCATGAAATCAGCAAATTTAACCTAATTACCACGTTATGATAAGTGAATATACCCTTGACGACGTGGTATAATCGATTCGGTGTTTCATACTTTCAACAATGTGAATGTTACCATTAGCAAAGTATTGTTTGGCGTTTTTTAATGAACATCAGAAAAGATCACTTCCTCCAAATATGAAAGTTCTATCATTGTAAATATTAATTAACATTTGTCAATTAACGTTAAACAATACGTCTCGTGAGTCGGAAGTATAATCAATTATTTTCGATGCTCTCGTGGTATTACGATAATTCCACTCATGCTGAAATACTCGTTTCTTGATTGGTAGACATTTTTGTGTTAATCATATTTTCGATTTTGTAGTTCACTTCCTTATTGCTTGTTTTATAAAATAAAAATACTTTTCCTACAAGCGTGCGGAAAAGCTATTGAAAGTTGTACTTTTCCGCACGATTTTTCGTTTTGAAAGTTGTACTTTTCCGTACGATTTAAAATCGTTCGGAAAAGTTACTTTTCCGCACGATTTTTTCTTTTCCCTACGATTTTTTCTTTCCCGCACGATTTTTGTATTTTTGAAAATGATGATATTTAGGACTAACTGAATGATCTATGTAACTATTCTGTCTTATTAGTCATTTTGTAGCATTATTATAAAAACCTGTTTATTAAAAACCTTGTTTTTTCATAAATAAGATGGACAAAAACACCCGTAGGAAAAATATTGTACCTAACTCTTACGGAAAATGTCTTTTCCGCCCTTAACGGCTTAGGTTGGGATACTACTTTCCGCACTTGTTAGGTAAATAACTATTTCCCACTGCCGACACGGTAAATAGTCCATACATGCTTAGCAACAAAACAAAAAATGGCCTATATCATTCGTTCACTAATTCATGTAAATAGTGTCATTTACATGCCTAGGGTCCTTAGGGTAATAATGACTTTGACTTTGACAAGTAATACCTACCTTCAGCTTCATTCATATACATTTTTAGGTTATGAGAATTTTTCAATATTATTTTTGTCTGTTTATTCGGTAACTTAGTTACGCGCACAAGCAACTTAGAATGATATAGCGGAACGAATAATCATAAAGGAAGGGGAGGGCAGGGGAGGGGAGGAAGGAACAAGCAGCGGGAAAAACGTAATAAGTAACACGGAATGTATCAACAGTTAACATCCTCGGCAAGCGACAAGCCTCGGCTTTGCCTCGGCGCGTACTCGCTCATCTCGAATGTTAACACGTCTTTACATTCTTTGTTACTTAAATAACCTTACCACCAGCAAGCTAGCGAATGCAGCTATTTTTGAATTGACTAGGGGGCTATGACAAGGTTGAATGAATCTTGTGTTTACTTCGCTCGGTGAAAAACCATTTTATAGATCATCGTGCTGTTTTAGTTATTTACCTAACAAGTGCGGAAAGTAGTACTTTTCCGCACGCGATGGCAGTTGCACGAACGACGCGGAGCAAGCAGTCAAGGATGGAAAATACATTTCCCGCAAGAGTTAGGTACAATGTTTTTTCTACGAGTTTTTTTGTCCATCTTATTTATGAAAAAAAAGGTTTTTAATGAACAAGATATTATAATAATGCTACAAAATGGCACATAAAACAGAATAGTTACATAGATCATTTAGTTAGTCCTAAATATCCTCATTTGCAACAATACAAATATCGTGCGGAAAAGTAACTTTTCATCACTAGTTCGGAGAAGTAACTTTTCAGCACTAGTTCGGAAAAGTACAACTTTCAAAACGAAAAAACTTTTTCGCACCCTCGTAGGAAAAGGCCATTTTGGGATATTTTGGAGTCCTGGTTAAGGCATTACGAGACAGTAACACCAACATAAATTGATCATTTCACATTTGAAAAATTGAACTATTTGAAATAGAAGGCGTAGTACCTATCCAAAATAGCAGCAAGAAATTACAAAAAAAATTATTGGGCATCTAAAATAGCATGGCTTCAAAACGGCAAGCATGTTAAAAAATATCAAAAAATTCATTCTGGTATGTTTATCTCATAGGTACATTAGTTACTTATGTAAAAAGGATCATAACGACGGCGATCACTATGGTAGTAGCCGTGAATATTATCGAGGCGATAACCGAGCGTGATAACACGGCGTGCATCATAATGATCGTTTATCATATGAATAATTATATTATACAAGATTCATTTTTTAAATTCTAAATTCAGTATTTTTGAAATATATTGAGCAAGCTGTATTTTGCCATTTCGTTGACAATGCAAAAGCAAATTATTTATATCACTGTCAGACCGATACTGCTGTCAAGTAAAATTGAATTTGTAGTGAAATCTTCGAACATGGGAGATTCTGATGATAGTTCACCTTCCGATTTGAAGAGTGAGGTTTTGTTTTTTGATTCAAATTGTTTAATATTAACTACTTGCGTTGTTTCTTATAAAGGTCATTCATGGTAAACATTCACAAATGTCATATTTGAATTCCATTATAGACAAGAACTTTTTGAACTTTATTATGTCACCAAAATAAAATTACAAAATGATGTCATTATGTCATGCCAGCAGATGAGTAATAGTATATTGTACAATGAGCATGATTAATCATTCAACACTCATTTCATGCAAATTGTACACTATACTTTTTCTACGACCATCTGAATCATAAACCAATCTGTAATATTTTCAATAACACTTTTTATCATAAACTTTCCTGCCGTCATGATTCCCATAATACATACAACCTAAAAAAGCAATTGAAGATACAATACTGAAAATATACAAAAATTATAATAAAAATCTAACACTAATCGATTTCATAAAAGAAAAAAAATGTAGTTTATATGTGATTCGAACCCTCACCCCCACTATCCAAATCCTGACGGTTCCTTCAATTATCTATCGCGGCTACGAGCGCACATGATAATGTGATGGAAATAACTTCTATAGAACTTCTTGCCAACAATTCGAAAATATAGAATTCGATTGTCATCAATCTTTATATTGAAATTAGCGGTGTCAATGTCAAATCATCCTCACTATTACTACTCATTTTCTATTACTTACTTTTTTAAACGAATTTTGTAAATACTGATGTAAAATGTCAAATTATTAAAACGTTAACAAACTTGATTCGATCTTATATTATTTTGTCTACCTACGACCACATGGAAATATGCCCATTTTATGCGCTTTACCGATCAAGAAAGTAGGCAGATTGTGAAACACTTTTTCATATCTACACCGCAAACTGTACTGTAATGATCATTTTAGTACAGGATATTTCATTTCCCTCGACTTTCATGAACTACTAGACTGTCATTTTTATGATCATAAATAATATAAGATCGAATCAAGTTTGTTAACGTTCTAATAATTGGACTTTTCACATCAGTATTTAGAATATTCGTTTAAAAAAATAAGTAATCGAAAATGAGTAGTAATAGTGAGGATTATTTGACATTGACAACATAATTTCAATATAAAGATTGATGACAATCGAATTCTATATTTCCCAATAGTTGGTTTCCATAGCAGTTAATTTTATTGAATATATCAACTCAAGCATGAACTACTAGACTGTCATTTTTATGATTATAATATATTTTCTACAAACACTATCAAAAGCCTTTCAACACAAACTGTCTTATTGAAAATGTCATTTTAAAACACCAGTATTAAAAGTAACCTACTTCCAACACAAGTGTTAAGTAATGAGTAATGAATTAATTCTTTTTCATGAGGCACATTAATTTGAGCAAATTCGAAAGTTTATAGCTTCTAGTCGTAGCTTCATTTATTTCAATAACAGTGGGACATATTGGGCAATTTTTTTGGGAATTTTTCATCAAAAGTTGAGTGAAATGACTCCTTTAAGAAAAATCACAAGTTTTTTGGCAACTAATAACAATAAAATAATAATGTATTTGAAAGCAACCAAATGATTATTACATAACATGTTATGTACACGCGATACTGAACTTTGAGATCGAAATTTTGAACTAATATTTTTGGAGGTCTTTTAATAGTGTACGAACAAAAATTGTATTGACTGGTCACTTCGATCACCATCCCTTCGAGTTTTGACCAATAATGAACTTTGGTGCATTATAAAACAATTTCTTTCATCAAATATCAAGTTTTATTTTCTATAATAAAAAGTGTTTGTATTCTACCTTTCTCAAAGCTATCCAAATAGTTTTTCATTATGCCTCTACATCATAATCTCGATTAATCCTATATTTTAAAATTCGTTCAACCATCAGTTCTGAATCATGACGCAGGAATAATGAAAACTAGCCTTAAACAAAAGCACTCGCAACGTTGAGGGCACTTAATAGATATTTTTGTATCTAGAATCGAAGTTATTTTGCTGAGCTTCAGCGAAGAGAAATAACCATTCGAGAACGCAAAAGTATTTCGCATTCGAGATGCAAACAAGTTCTTTTCCAAAGCTGCATTAAAACTAATATGAGAATAAAAAATGTATAAATAAGTACCTGTCATTGTTAATTGACATTTCGTGACATTTCATGTTTGAACCAAAATGAACGAACAAGGTGATATTGTTTGCATGACTTTCGTTTGGCAACAACAAAAAGAGACACTTCGCTAACTGAGGTTTTAACGAAAATGTCAACATTTGATTTCAGTTTTAGAAAAATATTATTTGAAAAGTTCTATAAACTGTACTTTCGTCCTATCCCCGATTTGTTCAATACAAAATTTCCGGAAAATAATATAGAACTTTCTGCTTCCTGGAAAATCTCAATGAGAAGAATTAACAGAAATGACAACTTCAACCTTATTTTTTGGACGAAAAAGGGATGGGATTTATTAAAATTCAAAACATATTTCCGTCAAACTAATCAATGAACTCAACAGGAAATTTGATAGTGTAAGTGTACATATCGTTTAGATAACATAGGGCACAAGTCTGACATAACAGAAAATATTCCTTTGATTCATTTTGAAGTGTTATTCAACAATAATATAATAGTTTTAAGTATAAATAGTGCTAATGAAACTATTCTGTGAACTTAACGATATTTCGTTCAATAAAATCAAATGTTTGGTATGTGGAGTCGTTAAAATATTTTTAGTTTTGATAAACTATTTTGTAAATATTTTGAAATAATGGTTTTTTAGATCTCATGTTCCAGTTATGTCAAATAAATGTTAAAGTTTCTGATACGTTGAGAACTGTGTTTCATTTGAATATTCATTTTTATGAATGCACATTCCTCCACACATACATATTTGGGAAATTATAAATTTTTCACCTTCCACGAGGCTTTATTATCATTACCGTTCGGCGGGTCTATACCTAATAACTGAAATTCCAGTCGTTCTGCGAAGAACCCTCCTGCTCCCCGCTGTTAGATATACAGTGACCTCCAAAAAGTATGTACCATATGGGAAAAAAGTTTATTATTAGAGAATTAGAAAAAAAATTCTTGGGAAAAGTTTGTGCATGTCCGATAACCTAAATATCGATTTTGACACATGTCACGTGATCGCTGGTAGGACGGCAAATTGAAAAAAATTACTATGAAAAGGCAAAAAGTGGGGTGAAATGGCAAGATATCAAAAAAAGTTATTTGAAAAAGTTGCTTAGAATTAAATTTTATTTACATATACAAAGTTTGAAGAGATAATGAGAGAAAATTGAAAATAGCAATTTTTTTTTATATTTTCCTAACTGTATAAAAATATCAAATTATTATCCTATGAATGCTTGACCATACCGAAATTTCAATGATAATTTCAAAACTTTCTCATATTCTCTACACCAGTGAGCACTAAATTAAAAAAATTGATTTTGTTAAAACACTGGCTGTTACATTGGTTCGTATCTAACAGTTATATCAGAATTCCACGACCATTGTGATGACATGACACTCCAGAAACATGTTGTTTTCCAGATTATAATCAAGTTTCGATGATAATCGTGCCAGAGCGTTTCACTTCGCATGCAATGTTGAAAACTCTAGCCTCTTTAATTTGACGCACATTTTTAAGATTATGTGCGAAGTGAAACGTTCGTGCACGTTTATCATCAAAAATTGATTAAAATCGAAAAAACGCGATATTTTTGGATTTCTCTATCATCGCAATAATAGTGGAATTGTGATGTAGCTGTTAGATACGAACCATTGTAATAGCAAGGGTTCAGACAAAATTCAATTTTTTTAAATTAGTGCTCTCTGGTGTGGAGAAAATGAGAAAGTTTTGTTATTATCATCGGAATACAAATATTTCAGGATGGTCAAGCTATTCATAAGAAAATAATTTGACATTTTTCTACAACTAGAAAAATATTTTTAAAAAATTGCTATTTTCAATATTCTCACACTATTTTCTGAAATTTTGTATATGTGCATAAAATTGAATTCTAAGCAACTTTTTACCAAATAACTTTTTTTGATATCTTGCCATTTTACCCCACTTTTTGCCTTTTCATAGTAATTTTTTTCAATTTGCCGCCCTACCAGCGATCACGTGACATGTATCAAAATCAATTTTTAGGTTATCCGACATGCACAAACTTTTCCCAAGAAACGTTTCTCCAATACTCCAATAATAAACTTTTTTCCCATATGGTACGTACTTTTTGGCGGTCGCTGTATATAGTGAGTACTCCGGAACTTCTGATGAACTGGAGATTTCTCACGAGGTTTTCCTGTGGGATAATATGTTAATTGATGATGATTGGTTCGTGAGGGTGTTCATAATATCAATATTAGATACAAGGGGACTGTAACACCACCCTTTCACAGAACTGATACTCTCAGGCGGTCCTTTTCTTACTATGTTTCACTAGTATATAACTCTATATCAGTAAACATTTAATAACAATTTGTTCAAAAAGCACCTGAAAAAATATCTACTTAACGAACAGATGCATATAAATTAGAATACATGTTTCAGGCCATTATATTGATGGAATTTAGTTGGTACTCATAATTGTTACTGGATAATGATATATGTTCGGAATCTGTTGATCTCGGCAATGGATTGTTAAGCGATTTCTATTAGTTTTTGTTTTGTTTTTTCTTTTTTTTTTCTCTTTTTTAATTTATTTAATTGACATTTTTCATGTAACTTGTAACAATTTTTTTTTCCACGCTCAAGAATAATAGCAGAGGTCTCATGTACTTCATGTTCATGAAACCAGCTGATCTTCGGCGGTTTCCCATATGTATTTATTCCTTGTTCTGTTTTCTTTTTTGTATGTGGGAAATAAAGACCTATTATTATTATTATTATTATTATTATTATTATATCTCCTGCACAACAATGTTCGAAGGTATATCCCTCGTGCGAGCCAGAGCTTCGCATTTAAACACTATATGTGGAAGGCTGTTTATCACAGAACAGGCTTAGTGTGGAATCTTGCTGTATTCCCAGCAGATACAGATGATTTCTCAGCTAGTACAATATTCCATACCAGATCAGATAGAAATAAAAAAATCATAGACATAAATATAGCTTGTAGAAAATAAAAGATGACATCATTGTCAAAATACATCATCAGAAAACTGATATACTCCATATACAAATTAAGGATTGGCAGTGAAATACTGTCGATTCCCAGAGAAAGTCTGAGCTACTCACTGGATTGAACGATATCTATAGTTATATCTATAGACTATATGAATGCGATACAACAATATACAGTGAGGACCCTTCCCCCCCCGAAACTTCTTTATTTTACTTATTACAAAAAATGTTGAATACATAAGTTGTATAGGGTTTCATTCGATCTCTTTAATGGTTCCCACAATGTCAAAGTAAACGCAAGCTGACACTGAACTCGTCTGGTGATCAGTTCAGTAACTCATAAAAAATTGTTGGGGTTGTGTTAGATCTATGGGACTCATCATCATTATGTTATAATGGTTTATACCTGTCACATAATTAAATTTCCTCAGATAAGTCATGTAATCCTTAACTTATACACCACTGCTCCATCTTCCCAAATCAGATTATAAATGTTGACTTAACACAGTAACATTCATTTTTGAATGTATCATCCAAAATGTCATAATTCTGTAATGAATGTCAAAGGCAGGTATTTGTTCCAGGTAAGTTTAGAGTCTACCTTCAATCCCAAGTATTTTGTCACTCCAGACATATGTAGGCTTTCACCACCGATTCGAAGAGCTCTGTTGGTCTCTAGGTTTCTCTTCCTGGTGAAAGGAACAATCGTATTTTTTTTTTGTTGGTTGACCTTGAGGTTCTTCCTCTTGCACTATGTGTGTACGTCTGTGCGAGAATGATTGCATCCGATCTATACTGACCCCCATATACTTTCCAATTTCCCATTGAACAGTATCACGATATCGTCAGCAGAGCCCTGGTCATAGGTTTTTTGTACATTCCTCTCCGGCTGGTGAAGCTACTTTGTGATAATTTCGAAAATGTCCAATAAAACGCCAATAACACCTAATACTTTATTTGTAAGCATACTCCTTAATTATTATAAATTTACATACACAAACACAGCTTCATAGAGACTATTCGTCACGTTTCCTATAGTAAGGAAAGATCATCAGTAGAAAAACTTTTTTTCAGTCTGAACCTGCGCACAGTGTACCAGTTACTAACATTTGCATTTGAATTCAATATCAATTCCGAATCAGAGAAATATCTTATCAAATTTTCTTCAGAACAGCCCTTCATTTGTCTAGAGTGTTTCAGGAAAGTGGCTGATTTACAGTTACTGAAACTCTTTCGGATTTCGTCAAAGAATTGCGAATAACATATAGGAAAGCTTCCGAAGTGTTTACTACGTCTTTCTTGCACACTACTCTTGAATGAACCATCGTGCTGTACTGAACCATTCCCAGTTGAAATTGAAGAGGTACCTGGGAAGAAACGATATTCATTATACTCTTTTTCGAATTGTAACAGCAATATTAATTGTACATTAACCGGGTGACCCGGAACCAATGTACGCCCTGTATTCCGTTGTTATTTCGAATACATTTTTCAAATTTGGTACATCTATTCGATGTCATGAATGTACAATTTAGCAAGTATCAGACCAAGTATTACCCTTCCGGTTTGAACTGGAGCGCATCCAATTTTTTTAGTTCATATGGAGAGTAGTTACCATTATTTTTTTATGACCATTCGGTACAAAATTGCCTTTCCAACGATATATCACAATCATACTTCCCAAACTACTGATAAACAGTATCGAAACTTTTCATCTGGGGTATTGACAGAACAACAAGGAACGCAATGATATGATAATACCACATAAATAAGAGAGACGCACTACTGTACGCCTTTCATGTTACCCCACCCGACGAATTAACAGCTCACGTCGATATCCCTTCCTCGAGCGAGTAGAGGAGAAATTGTAATGCTCTCTCAACATATATTATTTACGCTTTCATGAAACCACCATACTCAAGGTGAAAACTGTCCGATGCTGTATTTCATATTTGGGATTTTATAAAACTTTTTGAATTCCTCTCGTAATGGAACATTTTTATGAAAGTGTGCTATGGAAGATGAAACAATAGCATGTGAGTAACAATAATTCGATGTCAAAGTTTTCACACTATGATTTATATGCAGATGTCACTATTTTCCCAATTTTTGTTTTTGTTTATTTTTCAACATCAATAAACTCTTTTCTTCTTTTCTCTCTTTCTTCTTTTAAATGCCAACAGAGGATTTTTTTGTGAAGGTTAGAAAGTCCTATCTATATTGAAATACAAGACATAAGAAGAACTACTTATTTGTACTTCCTTTTTTTATAATTGTATAATTTTTTCAAAGCAAAATATGTATTTTCTCCATACAACAAAAATAACTCAAAATTTCTGGGTACTGTCAGACAGGAATGCTGAATGCAAAGTCTTGAAATGAATCATGCCTTCTTCCACAGAGAAAGAATCATTTCCCAAAAAATTACTGAAATTTATCTGTTGTAGCTGCGAAACAGGATGCAATAGTAAAAGATGTGGCTGCCGCAAGCAAAGTTTTATATGCACCAATTTGTGCTCTGATTATTGTCATGGTTCTGAATTTTCTTTGAATTCCAAAAAAAAGTAAAAAAAAAATTATTTATACCAAGGACATCGAAGATGAATACAGTACACACTGTTCAATAAATTTAAATCAAAATAATACTGAACTCGAAAATCTAGAACTGAAAAAATAGAAGATTTCGAAGATAAAATTGAAAAAACGAAAGCTGCATTGGTTCTGAAGAGCGACCTAAAGAGAAAATCAAACAACTATTCATGCAGCTACAGTTTCTTAAGGATTTATCATCTTTTCCACAAACCGATTTCCTGGAGTCTTTGAAGTCCACTAGATACTTGTTAGGACAACAAGCGGATTGTTCCGAATTCTTGGGGTTCTTTTTGAATACTCTCAGCAGGAAAATAACAAAATCGATTTACCGTACAATTTATCTCGTCTGTCTTGTGTTTGTGGATCTTTTGCTGGAAAAATCCTCACTAGTTTACGTTGTAATACATGTTCAAGAGTTAGCAAAAACGTATATGACTTTCTGGAGCTTCAACTGGCATTTCCTGATATGACTGATAACCAGTCCGTGCAAAGCTTACTGTGTCATCATCTTTTAACTTTTAACTGGTGATGATCGGCTATATTGCCGAACATCCGCCAAACTGACTGACAAATAAGGTAATAAGTATAGCTGAGGCACCAGTCAATCTAATAATAACACTGACGCTCTTCAAACACGACTCGACCGGCGGAAGCACCAAACTCTTACGAAAGTTCGAAATGGATGAACACCTTAATCTAGCGAACCACTATTATAGATAATCTTCATGCAGTAGTTGTCCACTATGGTTCTGCCATTGAATGTGGTCATTATTACGCATTGGCCAAAGACACAACGGACTGGTTTAAGTTTGATGATAGTTGTGTCAATAGTTGTGTTACTGAATGTTCTGACGATGTCTTGAATTTATTGGAGCCTCTGGAGACGCCTTACATTTTATTTTTTGAGAGAGAGGACATTGGCAGATCGGGATCTTCAGCTGATGTGGTGCTGCAAATTTTTCCGGGTTTTCCTGCAGCTAAAAAAGCAAATGTGCCACTGGAATCAATCAAGTCGCCACGGAGCGCCAATTAATTTTTTTGTTATTTTATATTTTGTATTACTTTCGTTCCATTTTTTTCATTTGCGTATTTTACATCAATAAACTGTGATATCTACACTACACATCTGAAAAATTAAATAAATCTATTTTTCTATATTTGACTGTTATTAAACAATTTTATATTTCAATTCTTAAAATTTGTAAAATAAAAAAATTATAAAAAATAAAAAATAAATATCTTTTGTTTCTTGATAATTTCACGTATTCGATTATTGTTTATACAATGTTTTCGGTAATTTGGACACCATTTAGAAATAATTGAATGTAAATGACATTATATTACATGAAAATTAATCTCGAAAAATGGCGAATAGTTTTTCAATATGAAGAACCAAAGACAACTTTTTGATTCATGTATTAATTTCATGAGGATATGAGGACAATTGTTCTCTACAAGGCTACTCAGTAAAACCGTATCTCAAAATCTGTCAATATCCCCTGGTCCATGAGGAACATAACCAATTAAACAACTTAATACTTTATGTTTGTTGGATTTACCTGGTCTAGGATTTTCCACTTCATGAGAGTCAGCTGAGTTTTCATAGTCAAGTATCTGATTGTGGTCCAAACTTGAAATTTTCAATTTCTCATATGCTGGAGGAGGGGAATCTGGAATTCTTGAGGAAGTATTTTCACAACTCCTACTATTACTAGAAATTGACTGGCTTCTATTAGGTCTAGAATCAGAGGGCAGCTCGGGTAAGAAGGAAGATGACCTCACAGTGGCCTCGTCAGATTTGAACAAACTACACTCATAACACCTGAAAATTGTTTCCAACAACTTATAATAATGAACCAGATCATAACTGTTATTGTAGGGTGGTAGAACACCATCATACAGTTATCATAGTTAATAATATTGTCGTAAAAGTCCGAACACCCCGTAAATGTATATTCGTTTTCATGATTATAATTTTCAACCCGGTCAAGGCAATGTTATTCTTCGAATCATGCCTTGTTTTATATTCTCGTAGTTTTCATGTTTAAAATAGCAAATACGAGTTTTCCAAAAAACAACTGATGGTTCGATCAGGGAGTTCGCTATCGATCGTGCCCAAAGTTAGTTAGGGAAATGGGGGGAGCTGGGGAGTCAATAAGTACCAAAAATAATTAGATAATCTGGTGATGTTAGTTCCCCTAATTCATATTGTAAGTATTTTTATCAATTGTATTAATTATTAAAACGTAACCACCAGGGAGTAATTCATTTTGTTTTATCTGTTGATAAAGTATATCATTCTCATTCAATTCTGTGGTAAATTCCTTTTTCATCAATTATTTGTATTTACTGAAATAAACTTTGTTTTTATATTTTTCTATAAAAGAGTTTTACTGAATTATGGTCAAATTCTACCTAGCAAGTCGTGAGTAAACCCAAATTACGACAATATTGACCATTCATTAAAAATTACTTCACTAAAACAGGAGATCCGTTGAAAAATATACAGTAACATGATATCCTTCATTACAAGGAACTGTATGATATTTCACTGCTTAAAAATGAGTATGCATCAATAACTCTCATAATGGTATCATGTGATATCAATTAATAAAAAGAAGAAACTTTTGTAACGATAATGGTTATTTAACGAAAAAGTGTATTGATAAGGGCGATTAACAATCGAGATAATTTGACGCGTGAGCGGAGGGAGCGCCATTTTGATTCACGAGTTTGTTACAAAACTTTTCCGTCGACCATAGTTTTCAAAAATAGAGATATCTTTCAATGTTTATTTATTTAACGATACGATAAAAAACAATCACTATTTCCAATTTACATTAAATTAAAGATTGTTTAAATTTCCTTAGTGGTAGTTTCATTTTATTTTTCCAAATTGAAATTTAAAAAAAATGGTCTCATATGGATTTAAACTGCCGATCTCTCTTGGGTGTTTGGCAAACGTTACCATTGCGCCACGTGACTACCTATGATTTCCACTGACAACTGGTATATTGCAATTTTCTGAAATTTTATTTCAGAATTGACAAATAAATCATGACAGATAGTACTAACCAATATAAAATGTATGTTGGGTTGCATATATAATCAAATCGTTGATTAATAGAAAATCATGTATTAACAGGGGTCATTAATCAACGATTTTGAGTGCATTAAAATACATCATAAATGAACTGTCGACGGAAAAATAAAGAAAGGATACCGCACACTTCAATAGTAGTACAGTAACCACAGAGAAATGTAAGCCACAAGTGAAGAATGAAGGAGCACTTTGAAACTCGGCACATGACTTCTTGACATCATGTATTGTTAGAAAAAAAATTGTTCACCAAAAAATCAGGGGTGGAACCCAAAAAAATTTTTAGGAATAATTTTTGTGGAAAATTGAATTGTTTTTCAGCTTATTGATTTGTTTTTCTGATAAATCATATACTTTCTTAGATTACAGCAAAAATCTATTTATTTATTTTTAAACGAAAAAAAAATATGTTCCACCTCTGGAATTTTGGTAAACGTTTTTATCATGGTTTCAACTAGTAGCATACCAAGTTTGGTGGTGCGACAATCGATGCTCGTCTCAAAACCCAATCGTACTGGATTATAGGGAAATTGGCCCCCGTCGAATTGGCTGAATTTTTGATATGTTATAGTCCAAGTCACTTCAAACAAAAAGTTTGATAGGCACAACTTTTTCTATAGGCTATTTTTGGCGCTAGAGGTCCCTGAAAACTTTCATTTGTTTTCCTTTCCAACACAAAACGTTATCCTGGGTAATAATAACTATTCTGAGTAGTCAAGATCTTAGTCATTAATATGAGATAATGATAAAAGAATTTTTCTTTGGTGTTATTACATTTTTTCAATTATACAGTGTGTTACAGTTACTTACAATTTTTAAAGTTAAATGATTCGAAAATTGTTACAAATCGCCTGGATCTGCAAATTGACTTTTTTCCACCAAAAAGTCGTAACATCCAAGTGATTAAGACAATCAATAATAGTAAAGGGGTGAATGAAGGTTACGCAGATAATTTGAAAAATTCACTTACACATATATTTTTTTGTGTATTGGCATCGACTGCTATAGATATTAGCCACGTGTTATGGATAGGTTTTGTTACTAACTCCATACGCCGGCAACAAGATCCAATATTCAGACTTTCACATTTGAAAATGAAAAAAATCTTGCCCCTGCCAGGAACCGAACCCAGGACCTCCCGGTCACAAGACCCGAGCGCTAACCACTACGGCAATACCCGCCCCACATTATCATTTCTTCATTTTGAAATAATACACTCCACCTTCCAGTCGTCAAGCTGTGAGTTTGGCAATTCCAAAAGTGCGTGTATCATTATAACAACAATTCGTTCCGCAAAATGTAGGCTATAAGTATATAGAGAGGGGCCAATATATTTTGCTAGACATGTTACGGAATTTGCAAACACCCTTTACAATCTTGACCCAGATTCGAAGGGCAGTAGCTTATATTGACGGGACGTACATAAAAATACCCAAGTCTGACTATTCATGTACAGTGTACACAGGGGATATCATCTCTTGAAACCTGCATTGATTGTTGCTCCCAATGGTTATATCCTAGATATTGACGGTCCTTATTTCGCTAATTCAAGAATAAGAAATAATGATGCGGCAATGTTGAGACATGGGTATAAACAAGATTTGATGGTTCAGAGGAACTGGTTCCAAAAAGGTGATATCTTCATATAAGATTTAACATAGGGGATGTCCTGACGTACAGAACTTCTTGGCTGACTTAGATATGGTAGTCAAAATGCCCGTAGCACTTGGTGAAGGACAGTATCAGCTTAACACTGAAGGGCAAATCCATCTAGACTGGTTACAAAAACAAAACAGATTGTAGAAGCTAGAAACGGTCATAAGTATAAAGAATATGTTCAAATTCTTCAGAAATACTGTACTAATGTCACAAGTTCTGCATTAGAAGACTATAAGGAGACTATAAGGCGGGTGACACACTCGAGAAACGAATTTCGTGAAACTCGTTTCAAGAAACATGCAACTCGTTTTAATATCAAATAACCCATGTACTTATATGAAACGATGCACATTGGTGTTTCGGAAACAGGAGACCAGAAATTGTTTCGTCAACAAGTTGCGCAAAATACAACTTGCTCTGTTTGTTGTTACTTATTTCTTGAAATTTTGAAATTTTCTCTCAAATACTCTTTTTTGGCGTCTACGGTTCACTCACCATAATAAAACTACATCTTCTTCATCGGAAGGCATATTTGCAACTAGTTATTTCAATAATATTAAATATGAAAACTGGTTCTACAATGTGCACTAAACGAGAAACTAGTTTCATGTAGACATGTTTCATGAACAAGTTTCACGCAATCAATGTCTGTAGTGTGTCACCTGACTAAGAATCATGAACCAATTACCATGGAAGGAACCAACGCTGAGCTAACTCAAATAATGTTGCCAATGGAATGAATGAACTCCAATTATTGAGAATAGAAGAAGAGGGTATGCAACGAAGACACGGTATATGGTTTCCAATGAGGAAAACTAATTTCCACATTTTCCAATTCTCAGTCTAGAGAACTCACATTCGGAATTTCCCATATCAAACCAGCTTTATCTTTTGTATAAAGGCAAGATTTGAAAACATTTTATTTTAATTCGACAAGCATATTGATATTCCAGGTCCATTGAGGATGAGAGTAGAATGTAGTAGTCTGAATACTATCAAATACCAACTGTGGATCAAATACAATGTCAGTTTGGAGGTTGTGCCAATTAAGGGGTACTACTTTACGTACATTGGGTTCATGTTCGCATAAAGGTAGCGTTAGGTTAGGTTTAAACGTGAGTGGGTCCACATCAGGCCATCCACTGCTGCCCATGGCCTACGTGGCTCATGTAGCTAGCGTACTTTGGTACCTTGGATATACCCGTTATGCCACCAATGTAAAGTATATTTAGAACCAAATACTGTATCTGATGCTGAAGAGAGACATACTAATAATGAAGGATGTGTGGACTGATATACATGTTTATTGCATATCTTCCTTGTTTCTTTAATCATATTGATATGTTTTCAGAGAAAACACCCTATAAATTATTAAATGAAGGAAGATTTTCATGAGAGTCAATGATACAAGGTTCAGTATGTACGTTAAATGTAATATATGATATATTGAGTCATAGTTGTCCCGCTAGGATTTCTCCGCCACGCTCCTTGAGTATCAATAAAATAATCAAATATATTTACAAATTCATTCGACACAACCCTTTGAAATGAAATAGACCACTTTTTGTTATATCCTCCTTGAGTTTCATCAACCTGAAGTATTAATGTGACCACAATAGCTGGAACACACTGTATAATTGACCACGTGTAATGACAAGAATGAACAATACTTCTAATAGTATCTCATATTGATGAATGTTTAGATCTTGATTCTCAGAATGGTGTAAATTATTCTGGATCATATTTTGTGTTGTTTAACAACGGAGAACAAAATTGAGTTTTCAGCGGCCTCTAGTAACAAAACTAGCCTATAGAAAAAGTTATGCCCATTGGATTTTTTTGTTTGGAATGACTTGAACTAAATCATATAGAAAATTCAGCCAATTCGACAGGGGGCAACTTTCCCTATTAAAGTGTGCGGTATCCTTTTTGGAAAACAGTGTGTGGAGCCAGCGTTACGCTAGAGGTTTAGACCAGCTAGGGTACTGTTCTCTCTTCAGTGGTTCCTAGTTGAATTGGCTGATGTTTTTTACGAGGTTTAGTAGTCTACTTACTTGGTATGTGTTACGGATTTACCTATGTCTGTTTTTAGGTTGATCTGTCCGACTATTCTGTTGCGCCTGTTGTGCCTGTTGTGCAGCGCATTTAATTCGAAGATGATGTGAGAGTTTTCTCCTTGTCACCACAAAGTCTGCAATTCACGGTTTCTCTATTTATTCCCGGAGTGTCCGGTTAGTAAGGCGGTAATAGTGCGTATCTTGGATTTGTTGAGGTTGAGAATATCAGCTGTCAATGTTTGGGTTAGGTGCGGGTCACCATAGCTGTGATGTGTTGATGCTCTTCGATTCGGTTTCAATGTGTTTGATGTTTTGTTTTCTTTCACTCAATGACGTATCGGGTTTTGCTAATTTCGAATATTGGTTCTGTGAGTTCTGTGAATGGTAATGCTTGTCTTGCAATTTGGTCTGCTTCTTCATTGCCTTCTATTCCCCTATATCCAGGCACCAAGTGTTACCTTGTTATGTTTTAACAGTTCATGGAGGCTCTGAAGGCATTCCCAAACTTGCTTCGACTTCATCTGTATTGAATCCAGAGCATTTATTTCGCTCTGGCAGTCAGATCAAATGTACAGATTTTTCCTATTATAACCACTGTCTAGATGCATGTCCTTAAGGATGTGTCTCACCTTGGAATACTGTGGTATTTTTGCCAAGTGGAACTTTAACGTTTCTTTTTGGCCTCACATATTCCTGCTCCTACATTTGTTTTTGACCATCTGTATACTAGCCCAGTATCAACCTAGTAAATCCTAAGTTATATTAAATGGTGGTAGTAGTTTTTTTTTTTAGTATGTATATGTGACTGAGATGCACAATCCAATTTCTCAACCTCGGCAGCCACCAGTTTTGAATATCCCAACCCTCCCATATATTTTTAAACTATATTAAATTTGATTCGATATGATATCAGAATGGACTTGGTTGACCTAAAAGTTTCCTAGATACAGCTTTTCAAAATTTGGCAAATTTTCCAATATGCAAAATTTCAAAATAAATTTTATGCTTGATCACATTGTCTGTATATTTTCGACAACCTGTCTGATATGAGTCAGTGGAGTGAACCTTTATTCAATTGAACATTTTGAAGGAGGATGGGGGAGGAGTGATAAGGTTTAATGTTAGGGGGTCAATGTTTCCTCCTCTACGAAGGACCAGTGCCAATCAAATCCACCAAACCGCCTCCTTCATCATCCTGGATCTCTTGAAATGGGATGAAAATATATTTTTTTTGAAAATTCCAAGGTAAAATCCCAAGGTAACGTCCTAATATAAATATTGGTAAGTATGAATTAATATGATTAATATGATTTGGGTAAATAATAAATAGAAATAATAGTACTTTCAGCAATACTAAGAGTGTGAGTATACCTGATATAGTTCCTCGACAACAGTATCTCCAGCGAGTTGGTTGACACCCCGGCGTAGTCATCGAGGTCGTCCAAATCGTGGACATTGGCATCGACGTCTATCGTTATTCCAGGCAGGATTTCGCAAAACTGACCATTGCAGGTTCCACAGATGAGTGAACACTTCAAACCTGCTTTTCTGCAGCATTTTGGCAACCCTTCTCACAACTGCAGAAAATCTTGTTCAGCAGGTTTGAGGGGGCTACTTCCCTTGACATCATCTTCGGAGAAAGGCCTGGAGTTGTAGCAACCCATCCCCATTAGAGCGGATTCTTTTTGTAACCCAGCCACTGCTGCACCTGGTGGTATGTGCGGAATGAATGTAGCTTCGCAACATCTTGCGTGTGAATCTGGTCTTTGTTGCAGCCTCTGTGAAAAGCTGGTAACGCAGGTCGTTGAGGGTTTGACTGAACGTTTCCTCACCGTTCAGCTCAATGAGGATTTTCTCCCTGGCTTCAGCTACTTGGGCAGGTGTCGCAGCTGGATTGGAAAAAACTGCAGTATGTTTCTGTAGTATCTGAAGCAACTTGAGTTTCCCTTGACCGAAGAAGCACGAGGTGGAATCACAGACACTGAAGGCTTGAGTGAAATGAAATGAGTTGACTGTTTGCATATGTTGAGATTGTGGAGTAGAAGACATCAGGCGTTTTGCCTCTATCGCACTTTTTAAAATATATGGTCCCTGGTGTCGAACACCTGAGAGGATGAAGAAACAAGTCTACGCCCCTCGCCTGTAATAACCACGACCTGAAAATCAGAGCCCTTTCTGATAGCTGTAGTGATGATAAGCGTGTCCGCATCTTCTTCATCCTGAAAAATCTCAATGTGTTTGGATTCAAATGTGACCGTTTTCTGTCTCAGATATCCCAATACCTACGTGCATCTTTTGTACTTCCGACTACTCTTAATTTACGCACATTTGTCATTACTCTCAAAATAACTCTTCAAAATATTAAAATGAATAAATGTTAATATGAATAAATGTTACTAAAAGTTATTGAAGACATAAACATGAAAATTAGCTTAAAATATTCGAATATGGAAAATCTGCCAAGCTTTGAAAAGCTGTATCTCGGTACCTATTGAAGCTACCGAGTTCATTGATATTTCATATTATAGAAAATGTAATTTTGTTCAAAAATGTATGGGAGGGTCTTTGTCAAAAACATGCTCCTTCATGGTCAAAATAGAACAAAACCAAAAAAAGTGCTAAACAGTTTTTGAGATATTTAAAACAGTTCCTGGGGGCTGCCGAGGTCGTAAACTTGGATTTTGCATCTGTCACATCCCATACCTTTAAAAAAAATAAACCCACCGCTACCATTTGATGCATCTTAAGCCCATGCTTTTCATGACAAGGTTACTGTATTATACCAGATTATATTTCCAAATGATAGTGATTCTACTACCGAGTCCCATTCACTCCACTTGAGCTGTGTTCTGATTTGTTTCTGGTAGTGGGATAACATGTTGTCTGATATCATTTTCATTTCGGTGATGTTGACTCCATGGATGATTTTGTTCTCCAATTACCTGTTTGTCTGAATCTGTATGCATTCAACCTCGCCTCTCTGTGATGTCTAAAGGTTTAGGAAGATATCCATAAGAGCGGTTGGAGTGCTATTCATAGCTCTCTTGATATACAGACAGACAAGCCTCTCTGGAGGGCATATATTATAATGGAGTTAATTGTGAAAGAGCAAACATTATTAACGCAGCGTAAATCCGGGGTAGCGAGTAACGATGGATCACTTTATCGTTTCGATACTGCTTCATTTCCGTCTAATGAGATTTTATTAAATTTACGTTATTACAAGTAGATATTTTTATATCTAGAATGCGAAATGATACTTTTGCTTTCGAGAATGGAAGTTATTTTGTTGAGCTTCAGCGAAGCAAAATAAGCATTCCAGAATGCAAAAGTATTTCGCATTCGAGATGCAAACAATATTTTTTTGGAAAAGTGCATTAAAACCAATGTGAGAATTTCGTGACATTTCGTGTTTGCACCAAAACGAACTAACAATTATACTGTTTGCATGACTTTCGTATGGTAGCAACGTAATAAGTAATAAACATAACGCAAAGGTCTTTTAGGTTCTAGAACAGAATAGTTATTTATTTATTATACAAGGAAAAAAGTATAAGATTTCAGCTCGAGGTTGTGTTGTCTCCCTCCTGACAAAAAACCGAGAGCTAAAATCTAAAATTTTTCCCGTGTAGAATACACTATTTTTTGTCTGTGAAAAAATAAAGATTTAATCAAATATCCACTTTTACCTATATGTATATACAGTATCGGAAAGTTTTCATCTGTGGTATGGTGGTTTTATGAGAGCGTAAAGAAAACCTTGCTAGGTATATGTTGAGAGAGCATTACAATTTCTCCTCTACTCGCTCGAGGAAGGGATATCGACGTGAGTTGTTAATTCGTCGGACGAGGCGTGCGTCTCTCTTATTTATGTGGTCTATACCACAGATGAAAAGTTTCCGATACTTATATCCGGGAAAAGAGTACTCACTTTTTTCCCGTGAGAAAAAAGAACCCACTTTTTTCCCGGTACTCGGGGAAAAAGTAATTTCATAAAAAGTTATATTTTATTACCTGTCAACATATATAAAATGTCAAACTTTTTTCCCGCCACAGAAAAAAAGTCTTTTACGTTCTAGAACGGAAAAGATATATTTCGCTAACTGAAATTTTAACGAAAAAGTCAACATTTGAGTACAGTTTTTGAAAAATACATTTTTTTTCGACAAACTCTTCCCCACCACACCCCTCCGACGGGGCTACAAATGAATTCATATACCCACAGCTATTTATTTCAACCTCTTGAAAAATAATATTATGTAGCGAAGTGGTCGAGGTGTTAGGAGCTTTTGCTTCCACCCAAGCGGCCTGGGTTCGATCCCCACCGCCATCACGGAGCTAAAGTGGTTCGGAATCCACTTTTCAAGCTGTAGGTCCTGGATCTCTCTTGCTCGGACAAGCTCTGCTTTTGAGGGGTTTTTAACGAAAACCTGGGAGATTCGTCATAAGAAATAATAACAAATTATAAAATTATAAATGTCTTTGTAATAACAGTATGATGATTTGTTGTTATGGTCATTTAGTATTATGATGATACACATTTCGACGGAATATATGAAAGTCATAACATATGCTATGACTTTGAAGCATTACCTAATCGTTTCTAATTGTATGGTTACAAAAACTACGTGTAAGTTTATACCTACGTAATGATCCCCTAAAGTAAAATTCTGTTACCTTCTGTGGATTAGTTTCGGTTCTTTCGAATCCTCCAATTGACTTAACTTTAATAATTCATTATAATCGGGAGGAGGTTCATAATCTGGAGGTTCGTCAGGTACTATTATCTCTTCTTCTATATCGTGCACACCTTCTCCTGAAACATATTCTATTTATATTGGAAGGAAATTTAAAATAATTATATCTTTTAGAATTTGACTCGGACTGAATTTCTGAATTCATAGGTGAAACGATTAGACGTAATTTCTCAGCCCATTACTTCTAAGTATAAGTAGTTCTAGAGATACAAATGAATGGTGCAAGAATGGCTCCATGTTGAAGTATGCATGTTTATATTGTGTTTTTTTAACACTTAGTAATAGAAAATATCGTGAAAGAGGTTACAGAGAGTTGGTGAATGAAGTAAAATTCGTGTTTGTTGTCTGAAAACCATATGGACTCAACAACTTGCGTTTAAAGACGATCACAATTGAAATATTTTCCATCCGTTTAGAATCCAGAGTCCCTAGGCATTCTAGAATGCCAATGATAGTCTAAGGAAGGTGAGAAAGAGTTCTGCACAGATTTTTTTTGCCGAAATGAATACCGCCGACTATCGGGAAGCAGCCAATTCACTAAAACATGCGACGTCAGATAAAAGCAATCGAAACGTCGTGAAAAACTTCCAACCCATTAAGGAAATGTATGTTCGAAACAAGAGTGATCGAGTTACTATGTCGTCTTCGTCTACAACCTTCAAACAAAAGTTATATTTTAGTTCGAAAATATGAATAGGAAATTCATAAAATCTATTGTGGAATCATCTGTTAGATATTACAAATAAATCAGATTTTTCATTTTTCAATTTTCATGGAGAATGTTCCCCTTTTCAAAAGTTATATATTATTGCATCCCGTCAGGATACCCATTTATAGTTATTTAACGAACAAGTAAGTGTATCATTAAGGCGATTAACAATCGAAATAATTTAACGCGTGCGCGGAAAGAGTTAATGTTCGAGATTGTTATTCGCCATTTCAATCCACGAGTTTTTACAGAACTTTTAAGTCGATCGTACTTTTCAAAAATAATGATATCTTACTTTCAATTTTTATATTTTATATTTAACGATAAAAATCAATCACTAATTCCTCAATTCAAAAGGTAGTTTAATTTTCCTTCGTTTTATTATTGTAATTATTAATATTCGAAATTATAGATTAATAATACAATTACAATTAATAAACAAATGGACGGTCGACGAAAAGTACGTTTTTTTTTTAAATATGTCATAATTACGTACATAATATTGTATGCTTATTATAGGTACCTACCTATATGAGTCATATTCTGAAATATTTCACTTATGATTTTATGATGGATTTACAATTCAATTCAATTTATTTTCCGAGAAACATACAGTTTATGAGAGAGAAAAAAAATCCACAAAATGCAAGTAACATCAAGGTAAAAATAAAATTGAAAATCATGAAATCATGAATTGGGATGTATTCAAAGCAGTAAGAAATTCTTCAGATTATTTTTGAATTGCAATTTACCATACATTTTTAAACAATTTGGAAGTTCATTATAAAATTGCACATCATCAAAATAAATTGATTTGTTTCCAATATTCGTTTTAATGTTGTTAACATATTAATTTTGGGCTTGTCTGGTCAAGTCATCGTGAATGTTATCTTCAAAAAGTTGAATGAATGTGCATATTTTCAATTCTAATATGATATTCAATGATATCCAAAGAACCATATATTCGTATTGGCACTAGGGTTATGTTGAACTTTATTCGGTACACCGTTGATACTTTTAACAACTGCATATGGTCTTGAGTTAATTGATTTCTGTTCTGGTGCTTGTACAAAACTAGGTGATTTGGTGTGAATTTCTCGATATTTCGGTTACAGAGACTCGAATATAGGTTTATTCAAATATGGAAATATGGAAATATTTATATCCGGAATCAAGGAATAGGACGAGATTTAATATAATTAAGTTGACACGCATATTCAACTCAATTCAAATAGCTTTCTATAAACCGAATATCACAAAGAAATTACCACACCGTATAGAATTTTTGAAGATAAAAAAAATAAATTGAATATTTGAAATTCCAAGTGGTACTCAAATAAAAAAGTTTGACTTTCAACTTGTGCGTATCGTTTGGAAGAATAAGAAAGCAAAAGTTGAGGTAGACTTGTCTCATACCTAAAATGGCATGAATTGTCTCAATGTGATCTTGAATTTGTCTCTGATGTTGGGCTCGAACGTTCACTCTGTACAGCAGCAGAGCCATTGCCAGTATTATACCAATCAAACCTAAAATTTTAAAAAGATTAGTACTATACAAAAACGTATGAATGCTGCGTACCAAAACTGCAGGTCAAGAAAACGAAAGTGGCTGTTGTTATGTCAGAGTAGATGTCCGCTTTCGGGAAAAGAAAATTGGGTATTTTAGAAAACTCCCTGTGATCCTTTGGATCTGAAAATGAATCAATCCATGTAATTTTTTTACATTTCTCTATCAATGGTGGATTTATGCGGAAGTTTTGAGTCATAAGAATAGTTAGCCAACTTCCTTTGGTTTTGATTGCTTCACAAATTGTGTTCTGTGATTTCTGTTGGTGTCTTTTATTGCATGCGCCCAATTTTAAGTTCCATACTCAACACTCTACCCTCCACCTTAATTGTCGACAACATAAAGAAGTATTTTTATGTCTAAAATACTACAAAGAAGTAACAACTTAATCCTGAAGAAATGTTATCTTACTTTGATTGCGCGAAATTGATCAATGAAATAATTGCTATATATAGCAATTATTTTTCTTCTTATTGAATATATTCTATGATTTGAAACTTATGACATGAGATCCATGCCATGTCTTATATGTCTCATATTGCGTAAGTCCAACATTATTTTGATTAATCAACAATTACAGTGTCTCTCCCTCTTGTCAAGTAATTATAATGGTGAACAACCTTTCAATTTCTATTAATGGAGTATGCATATTTGTCCATAGTTATATTCAATAATCCAGTCACAAATTCGACAGGAGAAGATATTCTTATGTGATTGTTTCCTGCGTGATCCGTCTGTTACTTTGACTCCGAAAGCACTGTCAAAGAAGCTCATTATAAAACCAATTGTTCGAAGCACCAAAGGATTTTTACAACAATAATTCATTCTCAATTATGATCAGAAAGAGTGACACTGCAATACACTTAATATGGATTTTTTTTAATGTAACTCTTCATGATCTCGGCTTCTTCAATACTCTGAAAGATTTAGGCATTATTGTTGTATGCCTTTCTAATAAAACCTTTCAATTGTTCAAGAATTATAACACACCTTGCGAACAGTTTAATTCATCACTATCATCCCCACAGTGATCAAAACCATCACAATTCAATAGAAGAGGAATACATCTGAAGTTGTTGCAGAGAAAATCCGAACTCCCAAAGCAGTCTTGAAAAAGAGTTAAATGATGCTTAATTCGCATTAACCTTTTTGAAATAGTTACCTTTGTAATTGAAAGCAGCATAGACAATTGCCAAACGTGATTCTGGTGTAAATATTCCCCTCAAACTTATATAGAAGCCTTGCAGAATAGGAACCACATGTTCAACCTGTTTTGAAGAACTATAATGCGCAGCTGGATGACGTAAAACTTCTACTGAAGGTTGATTTGAAGTCACACCTTGTCTTATTATCAGCTCTGTAGTACCAGCTAAAAAAAACAGATTGAGCGTTCTCACTGTTGGAATTGTATATAAATATAAATGATACTGAAATAGTACACAGAATAGTGTATGTCCTGACGGTAATATCTTCAAGAGAACTTCTATTTTTTGTGCGTGTGTGTGGGTGTGGGTGTGTGCGTGTGTGTTTTGGCATCGATTGCTATGATCATTAGCTAGCCGGCTACAAAATTCAATCATACAGACTTTCACATCTGTAAAGAAAAAACTTCGCACTGGCTGGGGATCGAACCTGGAACCCTTCGTTCCCCAGGTGATCCCTGCGCTAATCCCCGCTCTGAACTTAATATATTATTTTCAATTTTGATTATGTCAACATGATATGACACCAGATATTTCAAGACACAATCGTTATTCTATAGCTACACCAGTGGCGTCACTGCAAACATGCCTCCTAATATGTGAAGCGATTCTGCAAGATTTCTTAGAAAAGCCAAATCTCCAAAATGCAATTTGACGCAATTATTTTAAGGGGTGAAAAAACTGCCATGAAAACCGTCCATGCTGATGAAAATATGATTGTCCTACCTGCTGACAAAGGAAACGCAAAAGTGGCCTTAAGTGAACTACAAAAGCAAGCTCAATAACCTTGTTAGTCAAGAAACGTCTAGAAAAATACACTAAAACCCAATAGAGAAGATCCTGAAAAAAACATTCAGCTAATAGTCTTCATTTCCACCGGAGACATAAAAGAAACTCTGCAGATCAGGAGCGTTACCACCAATAAAGGCTCTATACAGAAAATGTATATACCACTGAACACGATATTAAGTACCATAGGATCACCAACCCACAACCTTGACAAGCATTTATAGGATATCCTGCAGAAACATGTCGGGAAGACCAATACGTACGTCCGAAACTCAACTCACTCACATGTGTGCAAAATCAAACTGTACTATCTACGTGTTATATCACTGCAGTCATGTATAAAACGTTTGTCCTAAGGGCAAAAAGCATCACTCATACTAGCCTAAATTGTCCATCATCATCATCAAACATACGCTGATAAATAAGTCCTATCTACGCACACAATAAAATGTATTTATGCATTTATGTTGCAACTCTAAATTCAAATTATAGAGATAAATAGGTATTATTATTACTTACACTGCAATATTTTCCAAATTATATATTCATTAGAATTTTTTTATGGAGTTTGTTTGATTTTGGACCTGATAAATTATGAAAATATGGTCTTCATATATTGTCCTATCTAACATTTTTTTTAACATCTCTCAATCAGGAAAGTGTTACTCAAAACCTTATATTCCATTATATTCTGCTCTATACTGCAGTTTTTGTCTGTGGATATCTTAGAAACCATATAGCAAATATGTACCTTTCATGTTAGTATGGCAGTATTGCCAATGGAATCAAACCTTTTATGAAAAGGTTGATGGAGTCGCCTAGTAGAGGCAAATTTGGACAACGAAAAATATGAAGACAGAGCCATTCGAACAACAGAAAAACGACCAAAGCACTGGTTAAGGTATGTGAATAACACGTTCGTTGTTTGGAGCCACGGAATAGCAGAACTTCAAGGCTTCCTGAACTATATGAATAGTTTTCACCTAAAAGTCCAGTTCACAGAGGTTTACAGGAAGAAAACACACACAGATCGATATCTACATAATGGATTCAACCATCAACCATCATCCAACAGAGAAACGTACCACCATCAATACCTTAGTGAACAAAGCGAGAACCTCAGCGAACAGCGAAATAAAACACCTTAGCAACTGTATTACAAGCAAACGGCTACAACCCTTTTTCGGTTACTTCAAAGTTTATCTCTAACTTTTTTCAAGTTCTGGTTTCCACGAGAAGGAAAACCATGTATTGTTTATAGAACATCGTTAGAGCCAAGGGAAAGTAAGTAGGAGTTTGTGTTCTTCTTGAATTTCTGAAGGCCGTTCGTTAAAAGAACGAGTTCTGGGAAAGGAATGTTCGGTACGTCTCCAGAGTGACAGCATATGGATGTGAGGACTGGGCTCGACGAGTAACTCTCGATGGGACCGCTGACGGTGGAACGATTGATGATATTTCGGAAGAGAATCCTCCATGAAAATATCTATAGAACAAATACAGGTCGCCAACCTTTCTGCGGTGTCCCAGAGAAGTGAGCGAGGTTGTGAGCGAAGTATCACTGACGAGACGAATGGCTCGGATTTTTGAATTATAAATCGTAATCAGTTGACGGGAAATGGACGGAAGTGAAATACTTGGTACGAAAACGAAAACCAAGTTAGTGGTTTTTCAATGAAAAAGTAGTGCTGATAATAATCTGAGCATTGAAATGGAAGATTTCATTGGTATCTCCTGACATAGTTACGCTGGCCACTATGAGATCAGCCTTTCTAGAGAAAATACATGCTTGGGTTCTGTTCGCATTGAATTCTACTAAGTTGTTTATTCCCCATTCTAGGATTATTATTAATTTCATTCACGATTATTCCCCGTTCATTTCTGCTTTCACTCACTGAAATCGGAGCTTTGGAAGAGAAAGTAAGGACGGTACTATCATCTGCAAAGCTGTCCACTGGAGAAGAAACAGTGTTGATGCTAGAATCGATCCCTGCGGAACACCAGCATTCATTGGTAGAGTATCGGATGATACTTCATCGAACACCATGTGGAGAGATTGTTCTGAGAGGAAGCTAGATGACAAGGAACACAACTGGGGAGGCAAGCCATAAGATGGAAGTTTGGCCAGGGGTCCCTGGTGCCAAACGCGAGCAAACGTCTTGGAAATACCCAATGCAACGGCCAGAGTTCCACCATATTTTTCAATAGATTGCTGCCAAATATGTGAGACATAGGCATGTATATCACCAGTTGATCTATGATGCCTGAAACTATATCATCGCTAATTGATAATTCCTGAGCGTTCTAGATATCTCATGATCGCGATGTTGAGGACTTTTTCCATGACCTTCGAGATAAGAGATAGCAGTGCGATAGGTCTGTAGTTGATGGATAAGCTCTTTTTTCTCTTTTTGGGGATTGGTTATTCACTTTTCCAGTTGAACGGAAATATCCCCAAATTATAAAAGAGGTTGAATAATTTGCAAAGAACTAGTGTTCTTTGCCTCCTCCTGAGACTTCTGGACATCCCCATAGGGAACCGTCTGCCTCTTCTTGGCTTCATCCCCATATTTTTGTAGTTTTTCCTATTTATTTTGTTTTCCCAAGCTCAGCATATTATAATAGACTTGGTTACCAATATTATGTCATTTTCCGTTCTGTTGATGAGCTTGATCTCGATGGTGGCGCCTATTTAAATAAATTCAAGAATCGTACTATCGTACTATCGTACTGGTATCCATCAGAATAAACCGAAGACCAAGACAACCTAGACCTACGATTTAAGAGTCTCAGGGCAAAGTTTGTTAGTATCGTTACACAATTTGGCGCCCAACGCGGGGCCAGTACAGACAAAACCCGGAAACCAACCATAACACAAAAAAGTAGTATTCAACTGTTACAGCCTCGTCAGTTCTACATAAAAGCCATTCTCTTGCACAATTGAATTGACACCCGTGAATCGGGCGTATTTTGTATGAACACTTTCTCCCACAGATTTCCGAAAAAGTTCCTCAGAAGCTCATCTAGCGCTTATGCGAGCAATGGAGATTCTGGTCCCAAGCTTGCATAAGAGTGGATTCCGAATCATTCTAGCTCCGTAACAGACGACAGGATCGAACCAATGTTGTCTGGGTGAGAGGCGAGAGTACAGTTTTTATTTTGAATCCGAATATCATTTTTCGATTTAACAAAAAACGAACAATGAAGTATCATCTCTTACCTATATATTTTAACCTACTGTCAAAAAATCCACAGTTGAAAATGAAAATCTATATGTCTAAACGTTTATATTTTTTCATGACTCATCACCTGTCTCTATATCGAAAAAATGCCTTACTTCATGAATGCAATATACAGTAATAGTTGAAATAATTGAAAATAAAAATGTGTGTCTCACCAAAATTCAGAAATGTAACAACTTTCACATATAAATGTGTTTTTCGATGTAGAAGGCTTTCGGGGGGTTTGATAATCCAGACACAATCAAATAATTTTGTACCAGCTTGCGTCATATTCATCATGGTTATGCCACCTCCTAAGTTATTGACATTTCCTCCACACCCTACGAATAATCATTATTTCTAATAAGTTCCTTTTCAAAAATGGGCAAAATCAGTTCACCAATATTTGGTTTGAAAACAAAATCATCCAAAGCTCCCAATATGAAAGAATACGTTGCCTTGAATCCATACTGAGAGGCACCATTGGCGTAAAATCTGATAGCCATTGATGGACCATTACTGGTTATAGCTGGAGGTCTGAAAGTATCGCCAGAAATGACCTGCATCCTTTGACCGTTCCAGTCAAAAAACTAAAAGAAGAATTATTGATATAACTTATGCCTTATTCTCTTTATTTTAATGTCACCTCAATGATTGAAGATTCATCTATTAGAAAATCAGTAAACAACAGATTGATTCTACATTGTTCATTCGATTCGCAACTTATTATATATTCTACGCTCAAATCTGTAGGATATAAATATGGAAAAAAAGGAGATGAGATTATTCGGCTTCCGTTGTTTATATTTCCCATTTTCGGATAACCAATTATGTTGATTGTATTTCCTGTAAACAAAATATTAAAATTTATTCATTATGCAATGTGAATGATTTCCGATAAATTTTGATTTCATCATTTATGAGTGGTATCCCTCCAATAGAGTCTATAGACACCAAAAGATATTTTGCTATGATGCGGATTTTCTTTAGGAAAAAAAAGGCCAAATCGCTAAAATTTCAAAAGATGCAAAACTTGGAAAAGTTCTCATGACTGTGACGACTTATTATGCAAGCCAATCCAAATATGAACGGTGAACATTGGTCTTCAATATCCTTTCCACATTGGTGCCTGACATATATGACGATACTTCAGAATTTAACGTCATCCAGGCTTGTGTTTGAAAAGGGTATACATTTAATTTTTAATTTAAAGTGTTTCAAAACTATTCAGATGGAAGAAATTATTTGAAAAATGTTTTGAGTGAAAATTCGATTATGATAAGCCCAATGCCGTCCTTTAATTTTTTTTATTTCCAATCTCTACTAATAAAACAGAAAATGATAAATAATAATATTTTAACTTCACGAAAAAATATTTTGTTAATGAGGAAACTTTTTCTAAGCCAGGGAGAAGTGTCTTTCAACAGAACTCAAAAATTTTCACGGAGTCCAATTGGGCGCTGCCTCAGATATCCCTGTTCTAAACCAAAAGTCTTTCAGTTTATTTTTCCGTAGTACGCAAAACTTTCGCGCGAAAAAGGCCTATTAGTTCATTTTTGAACGCAATACGGAGACGATCAACTAGGCGAGCACTTATTTATTTAAAAAATCGTACTCCTAACACCAATTGTAATATAAATGCACGTCTGTCTATATAATTTATTCAAACGGTAAAATAATTAATTCATCTACACGAAGTAATATTCATACAGACTGCTATGTATTTCTAGGCCAACTCTGTATACTTCACTCTGTCTTCATTATTTTTTACTGGGCTGGCGATATTCAATATATAGCTACAGAGGTCTTCTCTAAAGTTCTTGAATCTTCTTTCACAATTTGGTTGCCGACTGTAGATGGTTCTCGTTGTTTCTCGATGCATGTTGCCGTTCCTAGCGATCACGTCAGGCGTTCCTAATGAGTTAGCGGTACGATGACTCATGCATTGTTTATGAGCTGACGAGAAACGTCTCAGGGTGAGAAAAATATTCGCCAACCCTTCAAATTACCCGAAAATCGAATAATTATCCGCCAATCTAGTTTTCTTCGAGACAGATCTGAGAATGCGCAGTTGCCATAACTAGGATAATGTATTCAGATCTAATACATCACACGCAATATTATTTGAAACTTTCTAAAACATTTTTCAAGTTTTTATTGTGTTCTTGCTTGTCACGCCCAAATACTAAAATGTCGTCGAAGTACGCAATTACACCCGAAATAGCGGCCAATGTGTCGTGGATAAATTTTTGGAAAAAATCAGGTGCGGATAAAATTCCATATGGAAGTCTGGTATAACGTAATCTTCCAAAACTTGTAGATACCGTGTTCATCAAAGAGCTTTTATGAAATAGGGGGATTTGCAGAAAAGCAGAAGAAGCAGAAGAAACGTTCACGTTTGATATATTTATCCAAGTTACGGGGGTCCATACAAATACGTATGTTGCCATTTTTTGCCATGCCATGCCATGTTTTGGGACAACTACAATTGGATGGACCCAGTCCGTTGGCTTAGATACAGGTTGAATTATGCCATTTGATACCATTTGACTAAGTTTTTCCTTTACTTTCAATTTTATGACCGGAGTAGGATCATAAAATAGACGACACTGGGGACAGTTTTTCGATTGAAATATTCAAGGTTTCAAAATCACTTTCATTCAGAATATTTACTTGGCTTCCCGTAACAATTTTTTTAATAACTGAGTAACTGGAAATAAATATTTTTTCTAGTCACTCAATGGCGTCAACGTCTGAGGTGTTTACAATCCAAACTATATTAGATGATGAGCAAGCGGTACTGGATTCTCCGAAAAAATCCTCGCCCTGTTCACGACTCGACTTGTCAGACGAGTTCATCACCCCATGTACCCCATGTACCCAATGTATTCAGATCTAATACATCACAGCATATATGTGGACCAGTTGTTACTTCAAGGCCTTGGTATTGTGAAGCGCTCTGCGGGTTCTGATGCTTTCCATTGGCACTGTTGGCAGTCAGATCCCCAAATATGAAATGCCTAATACATAATCCTGAAGTTTTGGGCGGAAAAAACTGCTTGCTCGGATGTCTTTCACACCACAGAGTATGACTTCTCGCCACGTATTCTCTCCAGGTGAGCTCACTGGTCTCTCCACTCAAAGCGTCAGTTTGAATTGCTGTTGTTATCGGTAGGCAAGTATAGTTATGGGCTTGCCTTCGACCCCCAGTCCGATGATTTCGGTTGTGGGAGCCTACACTAGGGTAATAGGAATAGAGTGTGAGGGTATGCTAAAGGGGTTTCTGCGATCTCATAGAAAGAGAGCTAGTTGTGCCTCTCGGTGGGGTTGAGAATTAACTCATCAAAAACCACAGTAGTACCATTCACTAGAATAACAAAGTTTCAGCACCTAAGGACTGTTCGCCTCGACGGAACAGACTTAGAATGGCAGCAAGAGGTAAAGTATCTAGGGCTTACCCTAGACTCAAAACTATTCTGGAGCAGACACGTAGAAAAGATCGCTAATAACGCAAAATCATCACTGATGATGTGCAGGAACATTGCAGGAAAAACATGGGGCTGTAACCCATCAGTACTGCGATGGATGTACACCATGATAGTGAGACCTATGATCACCTATGATCACAAGTAGTTAGTGTGGCACGGCAGAACCGAGCTCGCCACAACAAAGAAAATTTTGGAGAAGGTGCAAAGACTAGCATGCCTTTGTATAACAGGAGCAATAAGGTCGACAAAGAGGTCATTCTGGACCTCACTCCTCTCCCTATCATGTTGAGGAGAATTGCTTGGGAAGCAAACCTCAGGTTGGCTAAAGTCGGACTCAAAGGGACAGCACACGGTGTAAGGGGGCTTAACCTCCACCTACTGTGCACACCTTGCCGATCTCCCAACTGACGAAATTACCAAGAAAAGTTTCGAGAAATTTTTTCGAACGGAACGAAACACCAAACGAGAATGGGAAATAGAATCCATTCGAGCACTGGGAAAGAATACCATAACATGATGGACACTGACGGAACTGGAGCAGGAGTCTTTGGGCCTCGCACCAAATACTCCGAACCCATGGGCCAGTTCCCCAGCATTTTTCCAAGCGGAAATTCACGCCATAGAAAGATGCATTCAGTTCAACCTCAACAGGAAATACCGGAAATCGTGATCCTATCCGATATTCAAGCAGTCATCAAAGCGTTGAGCTTTTCTATAATCAACTTGAAGATGGTTTGGGAATGCCTAGACAAACTTAATGATCTAGACAGGAACAACAAGGTAATCCTCCTCTGGGTCCCAGGGCACGTCGGAGTGGAGGGCAATGAACAAGCAGACACCCTGGCACGAAAAGGTGTATCAACGCCATCGATCGGACCAGAACCATTCTGCGGACTTGGAAAATCTTACTTCCGAGAAGAACTCAATAGAGCTGAAGAAGCAATCAGAGCAACATACTGGCTAAGACTTCCAGGGCTGAGGCAGGCCGAAGATCTCCTCGGCAATTTCAACCGAGCAACATCGAAGACACTGATTAACCTCAGCAAAACTAGTCTAAAGACAATCACGGAATTTCTAACGGGGCAATGCAGACTCAAAGAACACCTAAGGAAGCTAGGCTCAGAGGAGGACAGCACCTGCAGATTCTGTGGGCAACATCCAGAAACACTCCATCATATATTGATGAGTGTTACGCTGTACATCATAAAAGATTGAATATACTGGGGTCATACCAGCTGACTGTGGGAGAAATACCACGAATTGACCCCCTTAAAGTCCTTAAATTCCTGAAGGAATTGAGACTTGAAGGCTGCAGTAAACAAGAACACATTGTGATAGCAGAAGAAGATGGGGCACAATAGATCTAATCAGGTCGCAGCGCATCAGTCACCATCCATACTCACCAATACCAATACCAATGCTAAAGGAGTCAACCCAGTAAACTTACGGCCATCACCGGATGCGCATGAGCTCTTCCTCCGATTTTGTATCCTTAGCTCAGGTAAGTCGTAGCGCAACCTGAGATATTGATTAGCCTCCCTGCTTTGTGTTTTTAATATTATTATAATTATCTCATCGTTATGTTGCCTCTTAGAAGCAACGGAATTCACTGTAGATCTTCTTATTGAATGAGAGGATTTTTTCAACTGGGTTAATTGACATACATACGTTTCGTGAAGTAGTCCAGAGAAAAGGCATGTCCGTATTCATTGCTGTAAATGAAAGAAATTGCAACAGTTCTTGTCTGACTGACATAAGATAACGCCGAGACGTTATTTTTGATGAATCTTCCGCAGAATTGTTCTCCTGATGCGTCCTCAACTGGTGGTTCGTATATCCATACGTAATCGCATCCACATGTATCGTAAACTGAAGACTTCCCACATATTCTTGATATATTCAAGTACCTGAAAATAAATGACATACAACATTCACAACGTAATAACTGAGTAGCATTATATATTCCGAGTGTAGAGAAACAAATTCAGTTCATCACAAGCAACTGTAACTATGTCCGTCAACCCCCAGGCCCGTCAGATGTCCTGATACATATTTTGACAGTTCCGCTGAAAGACGTCCCACCATCGAATTTAGTAAATAGGCGACTGCTACTTAAATCACATTCAACTAGGTACACTACGTTGTTGCTATTGAGTTAATTAATTTTTCCACTCATATAACTAAAATGGCATTTAGCGTACGGATATGTACCGCACTGAGTAATTGATACCATGCCTACTCCATTTTTTAAATACATCACTTTGGTTACCGTTCGATTTCAGTGGTTAATATCCTACCTGTCATGCTAGGTTTTGATCTGTCAATTCAATCTGTTATAATAGAAGATAAATCAACTTCAAAAAATACAATTTTTTTGTTTTAATGTTTATGTAACGCGTTTATGAACTCCTCTAGACACTCGTTACTCGTTAGTAAATGGACAATTTTGCACCAATTACTTTTTTACTACTCAACTACTCAATCCTCATCCTCATTCTCATCCTCATCTTCATCTTCATCTTCATCTTCATCTTCATCTTCATCTTCATCTTCATCTTCATCTTCATCTTCATCTTCATCTTCATCTTCATCTTCATCTTCATCTTCATCTTCATCTTCATCTTCATCTTCATCTTCATCTTCATCTTCATCTTCATCTTCATCTTCATCTTCATCTTCATCTTCATCTTCATCTTCATCTTCATCTTCATCTTCATCTTCATCTTCATCTTCATCTTCATCTTCATCTTCATCTTCATCTTCATCTTCATCTTCATCTTCATCTTCATCTTCATCTTCATCTTCATCTTCATCTTCATCTTCATCTTCATCTTCATCTTCATCTTCATCTTCATCTTCATCTTCATCTTCATCTTCATCTTCATCTTCATCTTCATCTTCATCTTCATCTTCATCTTCATCTTCATCTTCATCTTCATCTTCATCTTCATCTTCATCTTCATCTTCATCTTCATCTTCATCTTCATCTTCATCTTCATCTTCATCTTCATCTTCATCTTCATCTTCATCTTCATCTTCATCTTCATCTTCATCTTCATCTTCATCTTCATCTTCATCTTCATCTTCATCTTCATCTTCATCTTCATCTTCATCTTCATCTTCATCTTCATCTTCATCTTCATCTTCATCTTCATCTTCATCTTCATCTTCATCTTCATCTTCATCTTCATCTTCATCTTCATCTTCATCTTCATCTTCATCTTCATCTTCATCTTCATCTTCATCTTCATCTTCATCTTCATCTTCATCTTCATCTTCATCTTCATCTTCATCTTCATCTTCATCTTCATCTTCATCTTCATCTTCATCTTCATCTTCATCTTCATCTTCATCTTCATCTTCATCTTCATCTTCATCTTCATCTTCATCTTCATCTTCATCTTCATCTTCATCTTCATCTTCATCTTCATCTTCATCTTCATCTTCATCTTCATCTTCATCTTCATCTTCATCTTCATCTTCATCTTCATCTTCATCTTCATCTTCATCTTCATCTTCATCTTCATCTTCATCTTCATCTTCATCTTCATCTTCATCTTCATCTTCATCTTCATCTTCATCTTCATCTTCATCTTCATCTTCATCTTCATCTTCATCTTCATCTTCATCTTCATCTTCATCTTCATCTTCATCTTCATCTTCATCTTCATCTTCATCTTCATCTTCATCTTCATCTTCATCTTCATCTTCATCTTCATCTTCATCTTCATCTTCATCTTCATCTTCATCTTCATCTTCATCTTCATCTTCATCTTCATCTTCATCTTCATCTTCATCTTCATCTTCATCTTCATCTTCATCTTCATCTTCATCTTCATCTTCATCTTCATCTTCATCTTCATCTTCATCTTCATCTTCATCTTCATCTTCATCTTCATCTTCATCTTCATCTTCATCTTCATCTTCATCTTCATCTTCATCTTCATCTTCATCTTCATCTTCATCTTCATCTTCATCTTCATCTTCATCTTCATCTTCATCTTCATCTTCATCTTCATCTTCATCTTCATCTTCATCTTCATCTTCATCTTCATCTTCATCTTCATCTTCATCTTCATCTTCATCTTCATCTTCATCTTCATCTTCATCTTCATCTTCATCTTCATCTTCATCTTCATCTTCATCTTCATCTTCATCTTCATCTTCATCTTCATCTTCATCTTCATCTTCATCTTCATCTTCATCTTCATCTTCATCTTCATCTTCATCTTCATCTTCATCTTCATCTTCATCTTCATCTTCATCTTCATCTTCATCTTCATCTTCATCTTCATCTTCATCTTCATCTTCATCTTCATCTTCATCTTCATCTTCATCTTCATCTTCATCTTCATCTTCATCTTCATCTTCATCTTCATCTTCATCTTCATCTTCATCTTCATCTTCATCTTCATCTTCATCTTCATCTTCATCTTCATCTTCATCTTCATCTTCATCTTCATCTTCATCTTCATCTTCATCTTCATCTTCATCTTCATCTTCATCTTCATCTTCATCTTCATCTTCATCTTCATCTTCATCTTCATCTTCATCTTCATCTTCATCTTCATCTTCATCTTCATCTTCATCTTCATCTTCATCTTCATCTTCATCTTCATCTTCATCTTCATCTTCATCTTCATCTTCATCTTCATCTTCATCTTCATCTTCATCTTCATCTTCATCTTCATCTTCATCTTCATCTTCATCTTCATCTTCATCTTCATCTTCATCTTCATCTTCATCTTCATCTTCATCTTCATCTTCATCTTCATCTTCATCTTCATCTTCATCTTCATCTTCATCTTCATCTTCATCTTCATCTTCATCTTCATCTTCATCTTCATCTTCATCTTCATCTTCATCTTCATCTTCATCTTCATCTTCATCTTCATCTTCATCTTCATCTTCATCTTCATCTTCATCTTCATCTTCATCTTCATCTTCATCTTCATCTTCATCTTCATCTTCATCTTCATCTTCATCTTCATCTTCATCTTCATCTTCATCTTCATCTTCATCTTCATCTTCATCTTCATCTTCATCTTCATCTTCATCTTCATCTTCATCTTCATCTTCATCTTCATCTTCATCTTCATCTTCATCTTCATCTTCATCTTCATCTTCATCTTCATCTTCATCTTCATCTTCATCTTCATCTTCATCTTCATCTTCATCTTCATCCTCATCCTCAGGCAAATACCATCCAACAAGCTTGTCGTGATGAAACAGAAATATTAGCTGAACAAATGCAGAAGGCTGTTATTCTTGGTTCACTTTGTCTACTCAGGGCACATGATTCTCGAAACCAATAATCACTCACGTCGGGGGGGTGAGTGATTATTGGTTTCGTCGTGAAGTAGGGAGTGCTTATTTGGAAAAATAATCTAAGGCGCCCTCCGGATGTGTCGGATACCGGAGACAGGGCTTGACTGGAATATTCCCTCCAAAAAAAAAGAAAACATGTTTGTCTGTTCGGTGTGTGTATTCAATACCTGGTCCACCATAGTCGCTTGATGGGTAGAGAGGTCCCGGAAACTAGATGCAGAGTGTATCGTGGGACGCCGGAGACCATAATGCATTTTTGCTCTCGCTATCAGCTTGTCTAGCACGTGCGGTCTCAGCACTATCAGCCTATAACCACAGGTGTAACGCAGCGCTACGAGTGTTGTACGACACAAGGTGCAGACGAGACATCGGTTTTGCCTTATTCTCCTGAGGATAATGAGTCCGTTGCGCGTTGGTAAATAAGAAGGTCCAAATATATTGGAACTACTCATTCCCACTCTCAGGCAAATACAAGCAAATCCATTTTGTCGACAAAGTCAAAATCGAAGTCACTACAATAGGCATTGAACTTCTTTGGACCTCTTGGTACCAATGAATATATTCCGTTTATTTTCGCAAACACAAGGATATTAGTTTATGTTGTTTTTATTATTATTATTTTAGTTTGTAGGTTACTAATTGTGGAGTTTGTTGCGAGTAAATCAAGAAAAAAAATTATTTTGAGAAAGAATGATAATAATTAACTATCCGATGCTACTAACCAAAGAATCAATTAATTTGTTTAAATTATTTTATATTTGTTATGAACTTTATGTACCTCTGTTTGCATGTTATGTATTTTTAATTTCGCGAACTCAAGGATATAAGTTTATGTTGTTTTTTAATTGTTTTGTTTCAGATAATGTTATGTTTTTGATGTTTTTTTTCCGCCATCCTTGGTTCACTTTGTCTACTCAGGGCACATTAGTTCCGGACCCAGTAGTAAATCACGTGGGTAGTAATAGTAATGACAATGACAATGACAATGACAATGACAATGACAATGACAATGACAATGACAATGACAATGACAATGACAATGACAATGACAATGACAATGACAATGACAATGACAATGACAATGACAATGACAATGACAATGACAATGACAATGACAATGACAATGACAATGACAATGACAATGACAATGACAATGACAATGACAATGACAATGACAATGACAATGACAATGACAATGACAATGACAATGACAATGACAATGACAATGACAATGACAATGACAATGACAATGACAATGACAATGACAATGACAATGACAATGACAATGACAATGACAATGACAATGACAATGACAATGACAATGACAATGACAATGACAATGACAATGACAATGACAATGACAATGACAATGACAATGACAATGACAATGACAATGACAATGACAATGACAATGACAATGACAATGACAATGACAATGACAATGACAATGACAATGACAATGACAATGACAATGACAATGACAATGACAATGACAATGACAATGACAATGACAATGACAATGACAATGACAATGACAATGACAATGACAATGACAATGATAATGATAATGATAATGATAATGATAATGATAATGATAATGATAATGATAATGATAATGATAATGATAATGATAATGATAATGATAATGATAATGATAATGATATGCTAGATAGATAGATCTTTATTGGTCATATTACACAATTGTGCTTTGACAAGTCAGTAATGAACTAAAACTAAAAAATTTAATAAATAATTATATAACAATGATGATGTTTGTCTGTTCTTTACAAATTTTGCACTCGATTTTAAACCAACTTCAAACATTTCTCGTAACAGAATAACAATTCAAGATTATTGCATAATATGTTGATAATATAATAATAATGATAGGTCCCAGGCCACGGCGAGCTTTTCCCATTTTTCTGAATGATTGAATCTTGATGCCGACTGGAAATAATCCTCCACGATTCACTGTTGCTTTAAAAATTGACAGTGCTGCTCCTAAAGTGGTGTAAGGAATTAGTAGCACAGCCTACCCAGAACATGTGGCGGCTAATGACCATAGCATGCCAATATACCAAAAAATAATAATAATAGTGAAAGAATTTGCAATCGGTTACGGGGGCATGGAGGGCCCACGCGGAAGTGGTAACCATATGTTTGAAATTGTTATTGTCGTAAGCTGCTCGATAACATTTCCACATGCGAATAACTTTTCAGAATATATTCTCCAGTCTTACGACTCTTACTGCGATGTGCTGCAAATATTCTACCCGCTGTATGCAGTGTGTGTGCGTTATTATTTGTCGCAAGCCGATGCAAGTCAGCTCAGCCCAGCCGACTGCGTTCCAAATCGAAGCTTTCAGCACTAGGGCTCGTTATTTGTCGGCAATGTCCGTACTCTACATGATTTTGTGACTATTGACCAAGACTATTTGGTTGAAATAAAAAAAAGTAAAAGTAACTATTACTATTGTGAGTTGCTTTGCAAATAGGGGGAGGGAATGGTATGGTATTGTAATAAAGTAGTTAGTATATAGACTGAAGAAAAATAAGTGAAAGGTAAAAGAATTATATATTACATATAATTGATATTTACATCAATGACAAACCTCATTCTAGTATGAAACATGTAAACCAAAGTTTGAGAAGAGGGGCTTCAAAGAGAAGGAAAAAAAAAGACTTGAAGAAGGAAAATCGAAATTACGTACATACGTACGTACGTACATTCTTTATAGACTGTAGAGGAACAACAGGTGATGAAGGAGAAATTTCTACTAAACGTACAATCTCAGTGTCAGAAGTACCGAAAACTGTTATGTGGCCTGATAAATCTACGGAGTTTACGGAAGGTAGGAATGTAGGATATTCTGATGACGATTTTTTATGTTCGATTTTGAAAGGAGCCTATCCAACCGATTTGGGCCATTTCGAAAATCAGACTCTTACCGATAAAATTGAAATGTTCATTGTTGACCAAGGACCTTGACAGCCAGATCTTCAGTTTCCGAAAGATGTCAGTAATAGATCATTCTCAATATTTTATTATTCTCAAACGAACCATGCTGGTATCAGAATTCAAAGAAAATGTTTATGTTATTCGCCAAAAAATAACGGGGCATATTGTGAACCCTGCTGGTTATTTTCAAAAGTGAAGAAGTCGTCGTTTCAAGATGGAACTAAGGATTTGCAGGGACTTCTCGAAAAAATTTAAGGTTCTTGCTCAATCTCAGAACCACGTATCCTCATGTTTCAATTATGATCAATGGAAGAGTAAAAAGGGTATGATAGATGAGGCCTATCATTTTTTTGGGTAACCCAAACATTTTTTTGGTGAAACTAATACACAATATGTATTTTCTGAAAAAGAACATTTCTTAGAAGTAAACATTCACTATTGACATCGTTTTCTGCCAAATCAAAAATAGATTTGAAGCCATGAATACCACTGTCAGCAAGTTCAACTTTCTTAATCCAATTTCGGAAGAAGATTTGTTAAGATCATCCGAAAACCTACAGAAGATATACCCCAGTGATTTATCTTCCACTTTTCCTTTCGAGATAATTTCGCTTTTACCTCTAAAAGAAGAAATAGTGAAGTTAAAAAATATAAGAGAGTTTGCAGAGTTCCTAATAATCATAAATTCTACACAATCTTCCAACTTTTCTGAATTAATTACGTACATATCTGTTACTGTTTCTGACCTTACCTGTAACTGTGGCCTCTACTGAGAGGTCATTTTCCAAATTAAAATCATTAAAATTTATTTACGGAACAAAATGTCACAAGAGAGACTAAGTGACTTCCAATATTATCCACAGATGCAGAAGAAGCAGCTACAATGGAAAAATAAGTTTGTATAAACGAATTTGCTGATAGGAAGGCAAGAAGAAGAGATTTTCAATGAATTTCTATTGTATAGTTATATTCAATGATCATTTCCGAAGGATCTTAATACTGTTTTCATTTTTTGATCATATTTTATGTACTTTTCTACTGATCTCAGTTTGTTCCTGTGTTTTTTTATGTATTTTATATTATTTTAAAGAATTATACGTTTATTTTGAGATTTCAATATAATTTATATCAGTTTTCTGAGAAGTTGTTATTTATTCACAGTGCTTCAGGTGATTATAGCATAGAAGTAGAACGCATGTTTTAACAACAAATTTAGTGAAGAGATTCACTTGAAAACAAGGGGCCTTGGCACAATTCTGGCGGGGGGGACCATTAATCCTAGACACGCCACTGCTACTACAGACATACTTCCTTCTATTATCTATGATGAAAATTAAGTGATATTCCAAGCTATTCTTCTAATTTGAATAATGATATAACGCACTTACCTAAATCGAATTTCAACTACACAAGACGGGCATGTGATGAATTCTACCGAACACCTATTGTAAGAGGTCATATTCCGTTTTTCGAAAACATTATTTTGATAATTCGCCAATAAAGACCCAGTCTCTCCATACTCCAAATATAATCTCTTTCCATTCCTTATTCCGCATATGTCGTCAAACTGTGATTTTGTTACGGTGAAGGTGAGAATCATTAGGAAAATGATAGAAATAAAAGAAATATTCATCTATAATTTTCGAAAATCGATGCGGAACACAGCACCTGCATTTGGATTCAGCCGTCACCGACTACTGAAAGCTCAATACTAGAAGAGGCCATACAAAGAAAATTCAAATCTTGTTAGTATGATTAACACATATTCTCCAGGTAATTATTCGATTGTGCAATGGTTTATAGTTTAATTGAATGGTACACATGAACCAAATTCAAAGCCATCATCCGTATCATGTTATATATGTGTGGGTATATGTGTGGGGGTGTCAAGGCATTTTTCAAGGCATTCTCTGCGTGTCTAACGCGGGCGTTAAGGGTGGAATCTCTGTAAAATGGCATACGCACAAAATCGGGCCTTGGGAAAAAACAATCGGATTACAGCGGAGCAGAAAACAAGCACAATTACGTACACAAATATGACTGTTGTTAATATATTTTTGAACATTTTGTATTACATTGAGATTTAACGTTTTGTAGTCAGGGATATACAATTGTGAAAATAAATAAATAAAAAAAGTCTATAAGTCAGTCTGTCAATTAATTACAAAAATAAACATTTTATATTGAGAAATCAGTATAAAAGACAATAAATCGAAAAACAGGTTTCAACATCATTGGTCCTTCGAGCAAAAGAAATAGTCCAAAGAGGAAATTATGTCCACTGGAGAGCTGAGAAGAAGTAGTCGGGTTACCAAGGGAATGCCACCAGCTAGATTTGGAAATGAAGATATAGTGATCAATAAAACACATAAGGAACAACAAAAAACAGCAAATGAAGATGAGAGTCGTGAAAAACTGTCAGTAACATCAGAGAAAACGAAGAAGACTTTAGCGAGTTCACTGAGGAGACGGAGTTTGCAGGCTGAATTGGAAGCGCAAAGAAAATTGGCCGAAATCGCAAAGAAGGAGTTGGAAATTGAAAGGAATTTGACTCAGAAAGAGTTAGAACGAGATTGGCTGAATTGGATGATGTTCGGAAAGGAGTTGAGAGTATAGTTTTGGAGAATTCGACAAGGGCAGAAGAAAAAATTTCTGAGTACACGTCGAGAGAAAGGAGAGTCAAAAATATGGAAATACAACACTGGATAGATACTATTCCATCTGATCATTTTTTTGATTATGATTTTAGGTCTAATGATGAACGCATTGGAGTGAATGATATGAGCAAATATAACAATTTGTACACAAGTAAGCAAAAAATGAATCGTTTTATGGCTCGTCAATCGGTAAGCAGAGACCTACCCATTTTTTCTGGAGATCCTAAGGATTGGTTGCACTTTATATCTCAATTCAGAGATACGACAAAGGTATGTGCTTTTTCTAATTCTGAAAACATCAATAGACTTCAGAAATGTTTGCGTGGAAAAGCAAGAGATTCGGTGCAAGCGCTGCTAAATTTTACTTGCGAAATCGATCAAATTATAAATATTTTGGAAAAGCGTTTCGGTAAGCCAGAATATATTATACAAGACTTGATCACAACCCTCAAAAAGTTTTCCAATTTACGTGAAGACAGGGTAGAAAGTATCATGGAATTTTCAAATTTGATTCAGAATTTAACGGTGACATTGTCAAGTTTGGAATGTCAATCACATTTGATGAATCCGCAGCTTTTATCAGAAATAATTTTCAAACTTACCCCTGCTCTGAAGTTGGAATGGGGCAAAGAAGTTACAAATAATGCAAATAAATATAAATTGAACGAAATTAGTATCATTGACTTTTCTAATTGGCTTTCATACATGGCAGATGCGTTGGTATTATAACTTTTCCTGATTTTGATAGCGAAAGACGAAAAAAGCAATTTTGTGCGACGACTTCAAATAATTCCGAAAACAAGGATACTTATTGCGCCTATTCTAAAAAGACGAATCACAAAATTGATAACTGCCTATTTTTTAAGAAGGTGAAAAAAGGTGGGAATGGGTCAGAAAAAATAAATCTTGTTTTGGCTGCTTGAATTCAAAACATCAGATGTTTTTGTGTAAAAGAAAAAGAAAATGTAATGAAAATGAATGTGATAAATACCACCACCGCCTTTTGCACATGGAAACAACAACGCTACAAGAAAACTCCCAACAGAGTTCAAATTCTGAAATAGTAAGTCATCATTTTAAGAAAATACATGAAAGAGAAGTCCTACTCAGAGTAGCTCCCGTTATTTTGCGCGGACCGAAAGGAGAATTTTCGACTTACGCGTTATTTGATGAAGCATCGACTGTCACCCTTTTGAGTGGAGACGTTGCCAAAACAATCGGATTACAAGGTACTATAGATCCTTTGAAAATTCGGTGGACTAACTCTGTGACAAATGAAGAGTTTGATTCTACCAGAGTAAGTTTAAGAATTCGTGGAAAATTTGAGGTTGATGAGTTTCATTTAGAGAATGTAAGAACCACAAAAAATCTTGACTTACCTTTACAATCAGTTGATTCAAAATTAATGACAGAAAAATGGAATCATTTGTCTTCTTTTGAAATTCATTCATATAAAAATGCAAAACCAACCATTTTACTCGGACAAGATAATATTGGTTTGATTATAGCTAGAGAAGTGATCGAGAATGGCAAAAATGCTCCATTTCTGTCAAAAACGAAATTAGTTTGGGTTCTTCATGGTAATAACTCTTATTTAAAAGGACGACAAGATATCACTTTACATATTTCAAATATTGATCATGAATTACACAAGCTAGTAGAAAAATCGTTCAGGTTTGACGAGTTAGGAGTGACGAGTAATAAAGAAGAGTTCATGTCGAAAGAAGATAGAAGAGCATTCGATATAATGGAGAAAACGTCTAGAAGAGTCGAAGAAAACAGGTGGGAAATTGGTTTACTTTGGAAGGAAGATGAAGTGCAGATGCCAAATTCTAGAGGAAATGCCATCAGTCGTTTGAAGTCAATTGAAACAAAAATGGAAAGAAATGAAAAATTTGCGAACGAGTACAAAAATAAAATTGAAGAATATCTATCGAAAGGATATGCTAGAAAACTTGAAGAAAACAAAGAAAATAATTTGGACAACGGACCCATTTGGTACTTACCCCATTTCGCTGTTAGAAATCCAAACAAACCTGCTAAAATTAGACTTGTTTTTGATGCTGCAGCGAAGGTAAATAATGTCAGTTTGAATGATTACTTATTGAAAGGCCCTGATCTGTTAAACAACCTGAATAGCATTTTATTCAAATTTCGTCAGAGGAACATTGCTTTTAGTTCAGACGTGAAAGAAATGTTCCATCAAATTCATATACAAAAAAAAGACAGAGGTGCACAGAGGTTTTTATGGAGAGAAGAAAGTGAAGTCAAAGAATATGAAATGGTCGCGATGATTTTTGGAGCAGCTTCGTCGCCAACATCAGCTACATTCATCATGCGAAAAAATGCCTTAGAATTTGAAAACGAGTTCCCAAAAGCTTGTGCTGCCATTTGTCATCAACACTATATTTTAGATGATTATTTAGATAGTGTGGACCACGAACAGGAAGCTGTTGAATTAATAAAATCAGTAACAGAAATTCATAGGAGAGGAGGAATTCTGATTAGGAATTGGATGACCAACTCGAGAGAAGTTTTAAAGAAGATTCCATTCGACTTGAGATCAGGAGAAATGAAAAACTTAGACATAGAAACAGAGCTACCTAATGAAAGGGTGCTTGGACTTTTTTGGAACCCCAACAAGGATGAACTGTCTTTTACCATTAAAATAGATAAATTTGAAGATTTTTTAGAAGGAAGAAAGAAACCAACTAAACGAGAAGTTTTGAGAACTTTGATGTCCATTTTTGATCCTCTTGGATTTCTGATGAATTTTTCTATTAGAGGAAAAATTTTAATGAGAGAAATTTGGAATTCGGGAAGAGGATGGGACGATGATCTGGAAAATGAAATAAATTCGAAATGGGTCAAATGGTTGGCAGAACTTAAAATAATTGAAAACTTTTCCATTCCTCGCTGTTATATTCCAGACATATACATGGCAAAAAATATCCAATTACATATACTGTGTGATGCAAGTAAAAAAGCTTATGCGTCAGTAGCATTGAGAGTGAAATTTGAAAACGATATCAAATTATCATTCATCATGGCTAAGTCAAGAATCACTCCCCTAAAACCAATTTCTATTCCCAGACTAGAATTACAGTCAGCAGTATTGGGAAGTAGACTGTCTAAATTTATTTTGGAAAATCATACTTTGAAATTTGATTCTGTTCAATTTTGGTCAGATTCGAAAACTGTTCTGGGTTGGTTGAAATCGAAATCTTGTCATAAATTCAAACCATTCGTGTCACATAGAATAGTTGAAATAGAGGAAACTACAGACATTCAAAATTGGAATTGGATTTCAACAAAACAAAATACCGCCGACGATGCCACTAGAGATACAAAAACTAATGACTGGGACCCTGAAAATGAAGGGATTACCGGATCAAGATTTTTGAAAGAAGAAGACGACAACTGGAACAAATTGAAAGAATATGAGATGGACACTTCAGAAATCAAGAGAGAATTCATAGCAGTTTCAATACAGACCCAAGTATATGACTTTTTACCGGACATATTTCGTTTTTCTTCCTGGTTGAAACTAGTCAGGACAACTGCGTGGATTCTGAGAATTTTGAAGTACAGACAAAAAATTAAAGGAAATATACGAGGATATGAGACGTCGGAACTGAATGATCTAGAGATATACAATGCTGAAAAAATGTGGTGGAAATTTATCCAAAAGACTGATTTTCCCGTAGAGATTGACGATTTGATCAAGAAGAAACCTATTTCTAAATCGAGCCGTCTTTTCAAATTATGTCCCTACTTGGATGATGAGGGAATTTTGCGAATGCAAGGAAGAATAGGAGCTTCAAGGGATGTAGCGGATCACACAAAAAATCCTGTCATCTTGGATCAAAAAAATTATTATACTCGTCTGCTGATACATTTTTATCATATAAAAACAGGTCATCACAGTCAAAACCTGGTGATAAACGAACTTAGACAAAAATATTGCATCCCAAGACTCAGATCAACAGTCAGGAGCTGCTGGAATTCATGTCAACTCTGCAAGAACAACCGAGCAAAACCTTCCACCCCAGAAATGGCGCCACTACCATCTTGCAGACTTGAAAGTTATGTAAGACCTTTCACATATACAGGAATGGATTTCTTCGGCCCTATGGAAGTGACCATCGGAAGACGTGTCACGAAAAAAGATATGATGTGATTTTCACATATTTGAGCCCAAGAGCCATTCATTTAGAGTTAGCCAACTCTTTGAAGACGGATTCGGCTATCATGGCAATTCGACGACTTTTGGGACGAAGAGGGTGTCCAAAGAAAATATATTGTGATAATGCTACTAACTTTCACGGAGCAGAAAAGGAAATGAAACAAGCCTTAGCACAAATGAATGAGGATGCAATTTTGAGAAACTTGTCGCAGAAAGGTATCAATTTCAGATTTGGCTGCCCATCTGCACCCCATATGAATGGCAGTTGGGAGAGATTGGTCAAATCTGCAAAGACGGCACTTAAAGCAATTTTGAAAGGAAGAGCACCAAAAGAAGAAATACTCCATACATGTTTGATCGAAGCTGAACACATTGTGAATAGTCGGCCTTTAACTCATGTCCCTTTAGAAGCAGAAGATGACGAAGCTCTCACTCCGAACCATTTTCTGATAGGATCGTCCAGTTCAGCTAACCTACCTGGGAAGTTCTCAGAAGGCGATTTGTGTTCCCGTAAGGACTGGAAAATTTCCCAATTTTACACAGATCTCTTTTGGAAGAGATGGATCAAGGAATATCTTCCAACACTTACAAGACGAACAAAATGGTATTCCAAGGACCCCAAAACTGTTAAAGAAGGTGACATAGTCATCATTGTTGATGGTGACCTCCCCCGAAACCATTGGCCCAAAGGAAGAGTGACTGCTGTATACCCCGGACGAGATGGCATTGTGAGGACAGCAGATGTTAAATTTTGGAGTTTATAGAAGACCAGTAGTGAAGTTGTGTATTTTAGATGTTCATTAAACTGTTTTTATTTCAAGGGGGGAGAATGTTGTTAATATATTTTTGAACATTTTGTATTACATTGAGATTTAACGTTTTGTAGTCAGGGATATACAATTGTGACAATAAATAAATAAAAAAAGTCTATAAGTCAGTCTGTCAATTAATTACAAAAATAAACATTTTATATTGAGAAATCAGTATAAAAGACAATAAATCGAAACACTGGTTTCAACAATGACTAAAATTAAAACTTTTATCTTCAATCATATACTTCTAAGAAACAAAACGAATGAACTATCTACCCAGGAAAAAGTCAATATCTTTGCCGACATGTTTGCTGCAAAATTTCCAGAGTAACCAGTCCCCAAAAAACGGAAAAAGACCCTACCCAGCAACTACAGACCTATGACACTGCACACTGCTATTTGTCATCTCGAATGAAAAGACCATCAACATCGACCAGAACGCTCAGGAATTAACAATAATCGACAATATGGTTTCCGGCATCAGATCAACTGGTAACCTGCTTGCTTATGTGTCACACATTTAGCAGCAATCTATAGAAACTCTGGCAGTTGCATTAGATACGTCCAAGGCGTTTGATCACGTTGAGCACGAGGGACTCCTTACCAAACTTTCATCTTATGGCTTGCCTCCTGAGTTTGTATTCCTTGCTATCTAGCTGTTGAAGAGTTTACCTGTAAGTAATTCCCTTATATACGAGTTCGAAAGACGATTTTTCGAACATGAAAATCTTATTCTTGATTGACGTGTCTTATTTATTTATATTTTTTTTACAACTATTTTTTGTTTCCAGAAGTAACTAATATTCATATTTAAAAATCAAATGAATAGTAATATACAATGTGTGACAAAATTAAAGGCAAAATACATATAAATTATAAAAGTTCAACAAATTATACAACACTCTCCCCCCAGTAATTGATCGAAATTCAATGTGAAAGAACAATTACTGCACATCCAGTACACATAGTCTGGAAACGGGTCTTCGAAAAACAGTTCCATTGGCCAGTCGTACGTCCACCACGCGGACTCTGCCATCTCTAGCTGTGTGAAGTTGAATAACTCTTCCCTTTGGCCACGTATTCCTCGGTCCATTGGGGTCTACGATGATCACAACGTCATTTATTCTGATTGCTCTCGATTCTCGATACCACTTCGTTCTCTTGATCAAGTAAGGCATGTATTCTTGAGTCCACCTCTTCCAGAATAATTCTGTTAATTTTTGGGCTGCTTTCCATTTTGATAAAAGATTCAGGTCAGATTCTTCTGTTTCGGAGCAAGGAAGGGCGATATAGTCGGGTCCAATCAAAATGGTTTGGAGTTAGTGCTTCTGAGTCATCTGAGTCTAGTGATACATGAGTGAGTGGTCGTGAGTTGATAATATTTTCAACTTCAGCAAATACTGTCCTAAGTACATATTCCTGTGGATATCTTGATTTCAGGAGTTGGTACATCACTTTCTTTATTGATTGAATCAATCTTTCCCAACTGCCTCCCATATGTGGACATCCAGGAGGATTCCATCGGAATTTGATGTTTTTAAGGGAACAAAACTGGCTGATTTCTGTCTTACTGAGTCCTTTCAAACAATCTGCTAGTTCTTTTTCCGCAGCTTTGAACTGAGTTCCATTGTCACAATAGATTTCGTCGCTATCAAGTTCAGCCAAATTCTGCAAGGAAATATCTAGAGTTCTTGTTTGAAGCATTTTCCTTTTACAGCATTTGATGAACCTCAACATCCATCCAGTAGCTCTAACAAGGCGACACCACTTTGAAAATCTTTCTGGATTAGGAGTTGACAAAACAACTTTTTCGAAATTCAGGAAAACAAAATCTTTTCTTACTTCCAGATCCAGTTCTTCATCACTGATTTCCAAATTTTCTTTACTCTTGGGCCAATAATCCATTGACCTTTTTAAAAATGTAGGGCCACGTAGCCATCTACTGTCGTTTGAGTAATTAAGTCGATTACTACGTTTAGTTGCTTCATCTGCAACGTTTTCTTTGGAGGGAATATATCTCCAGTCAGAAGCGTTCGTCAAATTCTGAATTTCACCTACTCTATGGGCAACAAATATTGCGAACCTTCTTGCTTCTGAAAAAATCCAATGTAGCACTGTTTTCGAGTCACTCCAGTAAAAAATCCTATGAAAATTCAATTTTAGATTATTTTTCAAATAATTTCCAAGTCTTGCATCTATGAGGGCTGCTTGTAACTCAAGTCTTGGAATCGAAATGGGTTTCAAGGATGAAACTCTTGCCTTGGCACTTACGAATGTTGTCTGGATATCATTATTTCCTTGGCAGCGTAAGTAGGCCACTGTGGCATACGATTTTTCTGAAGCGTCACAGAAGATATGTAACTGTGTTTCACAATTGCTTCTGTCAATTGTAAAATACTGTCTTGGAATTTGGAAATTTGATATATTTTCAAGATCAAAGAGCCATAATTTCCATTTTTCGTTTAAAATATCCGTTATTTCATCATCCCACCCTAGTTGACTCCTCCAAATATCTTGTAAGAGAATTTTTCCTTGGATGAGGAAATTGGCCAAAAATCCCATGGGATCAAAAATGGACATGACGACTTTGAGAATTTCTTTCTTGGTCGGTCTTCGTCTATTTTCTAAGATTGATGGGTCAATTTTTTGAAATTTTGTTCTGAATAAAAAACTATCTTCAGTTGAATTCCAATAAACACCCAAGACACGTTCTGTCTCTGCTTCTGGATTTATTTTCAATTTTTTGTCACTTTGAGCTCTCAGATGTGGAGCTATATCTTCAAGTATTTTATCTGAATTGGAAATCCAGTTGCAGATGACAAAACCTTCCTTGGAATGAACGTGAATAACATCATTTACCAGTTTTTTACCTTCATTTATCGAATCAGCATTTCCCAAGAAGTCGTCCATGTAGTGTTCTTCTATGATTGATTTGGTTGCTTCAGGATATTCCTTTTCGAATTCTCTTGCATTTCGGTTTTTTGCTTCCTGTGCCAGACAAGGTCCATTTGTGGATCCAAAGAAAACTACGCCGATTTCATAAACGTCTGGATCACGATGTCTATCCATTCCAAGCCATAAAATTATTTGTGATGCACAGTCTTCCCTACGTACCCTGACGTGCAAAAACATTTCTTTTATGTCAGCTACGAAGGCAAACGCTTTGATTCTAAAACTGAGTAAGATAGTTTGCAAATCGTTATACAAATCTGGACCAGTAAGCAAAAAGTCGTTGAGACTGACCCCATTACATTTAGAAGCAGCATCAAATACTATTCTCAATTAAGTCGGTTTATTCGGATTTATGATACCAAAATGAGGGAGATACCAAGTTTTGGGACTGGTTTGGTTAACTTCTTCTACAGAAAGCTTTCTAATATAATCTTTATTCTGAAGATCCAACATTTTGTCACAGTATGCCTTGCCATATTGAGAATTCTTATCAATTTTTCTCTCTGTGCACAAAAGTCTTTTCATAGCATTGTTTTTAATTTCTGGGAGAATGACTTGTTCATCTTTCCATAACAAACCAGTCTCAAAACGATTCCCAATTCGTTTCATTGTTTTATCTAGAATATTTTGAGCTCTAATATCTTCTTTAGACATAGCTTTATCAATTTTATCCAACCCAAAACAATCTAATTTCCATTGTTCTTTTACAAGATCATGTAATAAATCTAGATCGTCTTTTGCTTTATTATTTACATAGCAAACAAACCCAATTTTATTTGAATGGTCGTTTGTAGTTTCCAGAATATTTCCGTGGATCACCCATCCCAAAAGCGTCTTGCTGAGGGCGGGCCCATTCCATGGACCAGTTATGATTTTTCTGTTAACTAATAGAGGCCAGTTATCTTGACCAATCAAAATTTTTGGCTTAGCATTTATCATTGATATACCTCTACTATCTATATATGGATATTGTTTACAAATCTCACCTACATCCACTGTGTTGGTAGTGACATTCCTTTTATTGTCCTTACGTGTCTTAGTTGGAACTCCCCACTTCCATTCTCTGATCGTACCGTGAAGCTTACAGTTCTAGAATCGTCTTGCTTCTTCGTTTCGTTGTTAGTCCATTGAAGACAAAGTGATTGATGAGGACCATCCATATCCAACGTATCTGCTAAACTTGATCAATAAGAGTAACCGTTGATGCATCGTCTAAAAGGGTATAAATCTTAATACTCTTATGGTTACTACAAATAATTACAGGGAGAATTTTCAGTAAGACTTGTTTATTTGTGGAAATATGACAATTGATATGAACATCAAGCTCATTATTATTATCACTTCCAGATGAACATGGTTCTACACTGATCTGATCATTTTCTTTTTTGTGTAAAAGAATATGATGATTCTTTTTGCAGCCATTTATTTCGCACATCTTTTTCTTTTTACACACAAAAATATTATGATAAGGTACTAGACAAGCGAAACAGATTTTATTTGTTCTTACTAGTTCCCAACGCTGATCGACAGTAAATGCTCATCCTTGCAGCAAAAACAAATTTTCCTAGCCATAGTTGTCAATGTCATCTCCTTTTTGTGAAATAATTTTGACTTTTTTGTGTCACTGTCATCGTGAAATTTTGGAATTTGAATTTTGCTAGCTGTCATTGCTTTTTTATCTAGCCACGACAAAAATTCCACTAATTTATAGGTTGGAGACTGTATGCTAGAAATATGTTCGACCCACATCATCTGATACAAATTTGGAAGTTTTTTCAGAAGTTTTTGCAATAAAATAGGATTCTGTAAGTGATCTTGGGCATCTAAAGATTCAATAGTTCCTACCAAATTTTTTACTTCGTCAGTGAAATTTATCAAACAGTCAAGTTTATCTTCTTTCACAATTGAAAAAGCATGCAATTGATCAAGAATTAATAAAATAATTTGTTCTGACTGCCCAAATCTATTCTCTAGAACTTGCATGATTCTATCAACATTCCGAGGCATGATGAGTAAGCTTTGAACTATTTTTCTAGCATTTCCTTTCAAGCATTTTTGAAGACGACAATGGTTTTCCTCCTGTGAATATCCACAAATATCAGTTGAATTCCACAAAATCAGGAGTTGAAAGAAAAATTCACAAGATATAGAAATAAACTAAATGATTTAATAAAAATATCAAAACAAAATTATTATAAAGCTGAAATAGAAAAAAATAAAAACAACTCAAAAAACATGTGGAGGTTGATAAATAATATAACGGGAACTAAAAATAAATCAGCAATTACCGATTATGTCTTGAACAACGATCAAGTTCTGACAAAAAAATTATTTTGAAACCGCAGAAATATTCGTAGATTATTTCACAAATGTAGGCCCTGCACTAGCTGAGAAGATCGTTAAACCTTCTACACAGCCACCATCAGCAAAAAAAAACCCTAATTCTATGTTTCTTCGCCCTGCAACCAAAAAAGAAATTATTGAAATAATTTCTACTTTAAAAAACAACAAAGCTCCAGGAATCGACGGAATTACTTCAGAAACAATAAAGTACATTGCCAATGAGATTGCATCTCCCTTATCATATATAATTAACAGAATAATGGAAGAGGGACTTTGTCCACCTGAATATAAGGTTGCAGTAATTCAGCCGATTCACAAAGCTGGTGATAAACGAGATACCTCTAACTATCGACCCATATCTTTAATAAACAATTTCACCAAAATCTTCGAAAAAGCACTGAAAGCCAGAATGGAGACATTCATGCTGAAACATAAATTCCTTTCGGAAAATCAGTCTGGTTTTCAGAAGAATAAGTCAACGGAAGATGCAATATTAGGCCTAACTTCAAGAATGTACGAAGCACTCGACAAAGGAAAACCATCTTTGTGTGTATTCTTGGACCTTGCGAAGGCCTTCGACACTGTGGATCACACACAGCTTTTGGAGGACCTAAATGATATGGGTTGTAGAGGTAATGTTCAAAATCTCTTTGAAAGCTACCTCAAAGATCGCAAACAAATCGTAAAAATTGGTGACCAAAAAAGTAACGAAAGAACAGTAAGGTGTGGCGTACCCCAAGGTACAGTCCTGGGTCCCATTCTTTTTTTTAATCTATATTAATAACCTACTTGCCATTAATACCTCTGGAACCATATTCAGTTTCGCCGATGATACCTCTGTGTTCTACAGTGCAGACTCCTGGATTGATCTGAAACATAAAGTAGAATTAGACTTTGAAAACATCATTGACTGGTTCAATCACAAATTATTAACCATTAATTTCAAAAAGACTATGTTTCTCCCAATAACCAGCTACGTAAATAATCTACCAGATTACACCTCTCTAGATATTATCAAAGATAATAATACCGTCACCATAAAGACAACAGATAGAGTCAAATACTTGGGGGTTACCATTGATAGTCACTTGAGATTGGATCTACATATCAATCAAATAATCAAAACTCTCCGAACTATGTTACATAAATTCAAAACTCTCTCTCAACTCATGGACTTACCTCAAATGAAAACTATTTACTATGCACTAATCGAATCAAGATTGAATTATGGAATACTAGGGTGGGGGGGAGTGGCTAATTGCTATCTGGAGAAATTGAATATTTCTCAAAATTATACACAAAAAAAATAGGAGATATTCCAGTGATCTTTTGTATAAACTGGAATATTCGACTGCCGTCAGCTTTATTTTTGTAAATTAGCCACCCACTGTTACCAAAATAAGCACAAATTTGGTTCATATACACATTCATATGGAACTCGAAACAAGACAAATAAAAACTTACCAATTGCCACCAGCACCAAGACAGTTGGACAGAAAAGTCACATATTTCTGTCCTCCAGAATCTATAATTTCATACCCCAAACTATTAGAGATATAATTCCCTGCCATATTTTCAAATGGAAACTGAAGCAATTCTTGAATTCCGTGGAAAGACTGAAAATTCACCAAATTATAAATAATACAATGTAATTTCCATTTCATAGCTCTTACCTCATCCGATTGGAATTCTTGATCAAGGCTTTCTATGAAATTATTAACGATTCCTCTCACTCCTTTAGTTCTTTTATTGTTATTTATCACGATATTAGCCTTAATTTGCCGTTTTTAACATTTTAACATTTTACTGATATAATTTACTAATTTACTATTTATTAATCACTTACTCCGCGGACAGCCAATGGCTTTGCGTATGTTCTCTTCTAGTTTATTTGGCACTTTCTCACAGTCTTAATCTTAACCCCCCATTGTCACTCACACCGCGGACAGCCAATGGCTTTGCGGTTCCCCCCTTGTTTATTTGACCCCTCATAGTTTATAAGATATAAGATTCTTGTATATTATCCAAATAAACATTATTATTATTATTATTATTATTGATAAATAAAGTTAGGCCATTCTAATGGATTTCCACTGAAAAATGGCAGATCTTTTGGCATCGACTGTCTTGTAAGGAATTTCGTTAATTGATTCGGCGATATTTGATTTGAACATGTATTTGGGACATTCACAGGTGGACAATAGTGAGAAAATGACGAACAAGATCCTCTCACCTTATTTGCTTCTTTATTTACCCTTTCTGGCAATTGTTGATTTCCACTCAGAGATTGACCATTCCATGGATCCTTGCCATCGACCCAGTTTTCAATATCAGGACCTGCATTTGACCTCTCATATGACACACTAGACTCAGAATCATCATTTCCATCTATTTTAGCTAACCTGAGAGCTAATTCAAGGTCTAGAGTTTCTTGTTTCTTCTTATACTCCAACTTCAGCATTTCTTGTTCTAAAGTCTTCTTCTTTATCGCGATTTCCAACTCTACTTGACGTTTTCTTGATGCGTTAGTTTTGGTACTTTTAGAAGTATCCGTTTTAGAATGAACTCTGCTCTTTCCGCAACCTTTTGGTCCACCAGACTCTGATGGGACTTGATTTGACGAGGTAGCGAGATTTATCTCTGGAGCAGATTTCATCTCTTTGGATATCAGACGTTCCCTTCTCCTTAATGCACGAGAAGTAGACATGTTTACCACAGTTTAGTTCACTTAGACGAGAAGGACCATATGTTGAAGAGTTTACCTGTAAGTAATTCCCTTATATCTGAGTTCGAAAGACCATATGTTGAAGAGTTTACCTGTAAGTAATTCCCTTATATCCGAGTTCGAAAGACGATTTTTCGAACATGAAAATCTTATTCTTGATTGACGTGTCTTATTTATTTATATTTTTTTTACAACTGTTTTTTGTTTCCAGAAGTAACTAATATTCATATTTAAAAATCAAATGAATAGTAATATACAATGTGTGACAAAATTAAAGGCAAAATACATATAAATTATAAAAGTTCAACAAATTATACAACACTAGCTTTCTCATAAACCGTCAGACCGATCTCTCCACGTGGTGGTCGACCGATTATCATCCGATACTTTACCAATAAATACTGGTGTTCTGCAAGTTTTTTTTTAATCCATAATAGTACCCTTTCATACCGCTTTTTCTTCGAAAGCTCCGATATCAGCCAGTGAAAGCAGAAATGCACGGGGAAGAATCGTGAATGAAGTAAATACGAACTTAGCAAAAATTCTAGACGTGCCAATGTATCTATGTCAGGAGTATCCATAACAACGAAATATTCAATTCAAATGCTCGGTATTACCGTTCCCAGTGCCCTTTCGTGCCTCTCAAAAACTTGGGTTTCTTTCGTGAAAAGAAGTATTTCACTTCCTGTCAACTAATTATGATTTATAAAGCACAAATCCGACCTGTCCTGTATCCTGGAATACTGTTCCCATACATACATAAAGCATCCAAATACACAATGAAATTCTTACATTCAGTAATGAAGATCCATTATCTCGTCTCGTTGGTGATACTTCGCTCACAAGCTCGCTCACTTCTCTGGAACACCGCATAAAGATTGGCAATCTATCTCTGTTTTATAGATATTTACACGGGCCCTTTATAAATATCATCAGTCGTTCCACCGTTAGCGTTCCCATCGAAACTCACCCGTCGAGCTCAGTACTCACATCCATATACCGTCACTTTGGACACATACCGAATATCACTCTACCAGGGTTCGTTCTCTGTATCGGCGATCTTTCCTTCTGAAAAACCTAACCTAACCTAACCTAACCTAACTTCTGAAATAGTGAAATGCGTATCGTGTATGTGGTACACACTATTAGCTTCCTCAGCTTATAATAAATAAAATTTCAATTAGTGGACGTCCTGCAGATATCATTTCTGTTTCAGAAATTTTAAAAATCATACTTCTATATTTTTGATGATGAGGACAATCTATACATTTAGACTAGCATCTGAAAAAAAATTAAAAAACTACTAACTACTAACTACTTCTTTTCATAAAGAACAGACGACACCACTTGAGGGAAGACCTTTGATTAATAATGAAAATAATAAAATTATTTTTTTAACCACGCTTATATTTATAAATGCACTAAAAAGGGGAAAATAATTTTTTTCATGATTATTCAAAGGGTATGAGTAAAAGCGTAGAGCTCTTGATTATCATTGCGATTGTAGTTTTTCTACGGCCGTGCGTTTCTCACTTTCGCGCACCAGTGCGAGAAAGTAAAATATGTCAATTTTACGTTATTTATGAACATTTCATTGATTTTACCTGTATATTACTATTCAAACTAATATAAGTTTTAAATATCTACCCTATACATTTCTCAAAATCAATCCACATAACAATCAAACTAAGCTGAGTCAAGTGGTTTGTTGTGGTAACCAAAGATTTACTATGACGACCAAGTTGTCATTAACCGGAACGGCTAAGTATTCTGACTCATTTGCAGAATTTAACAAATTGTGTTAACATTAATACTAATAATAATTTCCACTTTGAACTGGCAATTGTCACTTTGAACTGGCAATTGTCACTTCGAACTGGCAATTGCCACTTTAAACTGACAATTGTCACTTTGAACTGGCAATTGTCACTTTGAACTGGCAATTGTCACTTTGAACTGTAAATTGTTACTCAAAACCACCATTAATCTTAATAGATTCAGTTGGTGATTATGAGATAACGTGATCATTTTTTATTTGTTCAGTATCTCCTACTTAAAATATGCAGGGGAATGTAGTGCAAAGTGGAATAGACCAGAGGATGCTTCAAAGTGCGATACAATTATTAAAAACTGAGGTTCTCATGTAATTGCTCTCCCATATACTCCAACAATTATCAAAACTCTCCATAAAGAATTGCTCACAACTTCCATTTCTCAAATGGCAACATGTACTTCTCACTTTGTCATGATGAAAAATTATAAATTATTAGTTTACTAGTGTGAACAATTTTGAGAATTCCGAAACGAAAATACAATCAGGTTTCATGATGAGTGTTCCTGAAATGGAATGTTCTTCAACGTAGGCGGCTTAGAACTTAGAACAACAAGTGCCTTTCAGATCAAACTTTTTTCGCCGCCTCCGAAAAATATGAACGAGGTGTCATTTGATTCAGAATAGCATGAAGATAGTTTTTGAAAAAAATTTAGTACCGGTGGAAACTATTTCAAAAGTTATAAACAATTAACTGAAAAAAAATGGGGTATAGTTTTTTGCAAATATCTCAAAAACCATTCGACATTTTTCAAATTTGAAAAAAGATTCAGAAAGAAGATGAAATTTACCAAAAAAAATTCTAGTCCCGGATCTCTATGACGAATATTTATAATTTTCCCAGAAGGTTGAAAATACGTCCTAAAAAGGGTACTTTGGCTTGCGCAAGACACGCACACTTTGGACCTTTAGTGAATAAATATTCTTTAAATTTATTGAATATCAAAATTAAAAATTGAATAAATTTAGGCACCTTCTGGATGAATAATTGAACAATAATCCGCAGTCAAATAATGTTTAACGTGATTTTCTAGTTAATTATGTATTAGTTAATCAACAATTTTTTTCTACTTGAACAGAAACATTGCAAGTGTTAATAACAAATCTGAGATTTTTTCTTTTTTTAGAGCTATTTTTGAAAGGTCTCAGAATAGATTCTCGTTGGAAAAATTGAAAAATTGTTATTTTTCAATTTGTTATCATAATCTTTGATGCAAATTATCATTTTTAAAACAAAAATCGTTTCTTAAAAAAAAATTGTTAATCAACAATTCTTTTCTTCCAATTGTAATTATTATTAAGGAACCATTTTTTTTAAACATAATATATCTTGCTCTTTGATAACTAAAAAAAATTTTTTTGTTTAAATTTACATTGTTTATTTAATAAACAAATTGTTATTTTATCTCTCTCTATACAAAGTAACGAAAACAACCATATACTATTTCTTGAGAAAAAGACATATTTATATGTCATAAAAATTCTGTTCTTCTTAAATATCAATATTTTTTTCTCAAGAAATAATACATGGTTGTTTTTGTTACATTGTGTCGGAAGAGAAAGAAATATACAGTGTGTTCATAAAGTAACCCCCCCCTCTGTTAACTTTCGAACGAATTGGAATTTTTCCTTGAATTTTTTTTGGTGCAATGTTTGTTCATAAGGTACTCTTTGACATAAAAAAATCTGGCTTCTGACCGCCATTTTGAAAGATTTTTTTAAATGGCATGGTGGGTCGAGTGATGCCTCATTCATAATGTCTTTCAATTATCTATATGACTGCAGAATTTCAAAGGAAAATATTCAGCCAAAACAAAATGACGGTACATAATATTAGAACTCTTATTGAGTAACCCCCACCCCTATTAACTTTTGAACGGATTGGAATTTTGCTCTGAAATTTTATCTGGTTGAATGATAGGTCAATGCAACTGAAAAAAATCATTTTTACCAAAATTTTTTTGCCGTACAATTATCGGGGGTAATACCACGAGTGGTCGCAATACTATCGATAATTCTGTCAGAAATCAACGAGATCAAATTGCTTGGTTACCTCAAAGCAATTTGATCGAGTTAAAGATTTCTGACAGAATTATCGATTGTATTGTGAGCACGAGTCGTATTTATTGAGATAATTTCACGAACCAACCAAGTTATTATTTGAAATTTGATCGAGTAAACAAAGTGAATTCTTCAATAGTTGCAACTAATGAATAATAAACATGAAGTCTGTCAACCTGACGTTTATGTCATATTAGATTACAAGATGTATCATTGCTGTTTATATTTGTGGTTGACTTGACGACGTGGTCTTTCCGGATCGGAAAGAAAGGAAGCGAAAGGAAGCGTGTACTTTCGCGAAATCCCATTCTGATTGGTCCTCATATCGCAGAAGACGCGACTTTCATATAGTGAGTGAAATTGTCAGTGTCATCTTGATAACCACGTCAATGGCTAACTTTCTCATGCATTCATTTAAACAAATATCCAACCAAACAACGTGAAAAAAATATCAACAGTAATTACAGAAGTGGTGGTAATTTTTTGATAATTTTAACTAGATTTACCAATCTTTGTTGCTATAGAAGTCCACGAGTGGGATTTCTCAATAGCAACAAAAACGAGTGCTAAATCTAGTTAAAATTATCCCAACAAAATTATTACCACCAATGTAATTCGGCTTGATTATTTTTTTACCGGGCATTTGTCAGTGTCATCTTGACAACTAAGTCATACAATGGCTAACTTTCTTATGCGTATTCCAATTGAACAACGTGAAAAAATTATCGCTGTAATGTAATTTTGATACTATTGGTCAATTTGAAATGTTTTCCCATGACGATTGGCTGACAGGATCGTATAAAAAATAATCTTTGTTATCCGCATAGAAATTATAATAGGTATATATACTTACTCTAAAATGCCAATCCCCTCTTCGTGGGACAGTGAAAAGTGTTGTAAAATTCCAAATGTTTTCATCAATGCGCATGCACATAACCGGTCTCCTAGCTCTGCAGCGTTGACAAATTTCAGAAAATTTTATCTTTATAGTCGAGATTCTGTCGAAAATAATCTAACTGTGAAGCCTACCCAAATTCCCGTTGACTTGTTGGGATCGTGCAACAGTGTTATCAGTTTTCAATTGTCGCAGAGGAAGGAAGGTAGTTTGCCAGGGCCGGTTTGGGTTAGTTTGGTGGTTTAGGCGAGATGTGTTCATTGTGAAATTAACCATTAACGTTATTGTGTTTATTTAGATGTGCTTTTCTTATTACTGTTGTTTACTTCAATTATTCATCGGTAGTGTGTATGTTATTGGTTTTCGGGTTTTTCTGTAGTGAAATTTTTATTTTGACAATGTTGACGTGCTTGGTTCTATGGTGTGGAAATAAAGGAAATATTTATTCCTGGAATCCATTATTTTTAGTAAGTACCTACTTGAATATGAATTGTTGATGGCAAATCTAATAAATAACATAAATAGAGCAGAAATAACTCCCATCTTTGATAAAACTGAGAATATTAATCCTTTCTTTACGTTTGGCTTATATAAATCATTTTAAGCTTGACGAGTGCAAAAGGCATGACATGGCATGGTGATCCAACAACTTCACTCACAAGCTAGCTCACTCCTCTGGAACATCGCAGAAAGGTTGGCGATCTGTCTGTGTTTTATAGATATTTCCATGAACGATGCTCTTCCGAAATATCAATCGTTCCACCGTTAGCGGTCCGTTCGAGACTGACCCGTCGAGCTCCAGTCCTCAGCACATCCATATGCCGTCACTTTGGAGACATGCCGAACATCTGTTTCCCAGAATATCAATTTCTACCTACCCTCCTTTGGTTCTCACGATGTTCTCTGAACAATACAGGATGTTTCTTTCCGTGGGAATCAGAACTTCACCAATAGTTACCTACTCAAGATATATTTTTTCATTGTTATTTTATTCGATGAATTTCTCGGTATAATCAGTTTCACAACATAGGTATGCCCACCAAAACTTTTCGTGTCTCATAGACTGCCCTGACACCAACGTGTTATTAAATAGATTTTACCTACTCAATTTAAAAATCGCTCTGAAACCCACCCTGGTATGAATGAAAATAGTCTTGATCATGCGCACTAAATAATGCATCGAACTTTTTTACAACACTTTCATTTTCATACCATTGAATTGGCATTTTAGAGTAAGTATATATATTATAATTTCTATGGTTATCTATCTGCTGATAATAATGAGTTGATTTCAGGTACGGAGAACTTGTGTGGAAGGGTACCTTGACAGATTTGATGATTTTACTGGAAGTCGTTAGGATTCGAGAGGATCCTCATAGCAAAGATTTGATATTATTCACCGCCATTTTGTTATGGATACAAATTTTTTCTGTTATTTTGTTACTGTATAGAAAATTGAAAGACGATTCAAATGAGGTATCATTCGACCCCCAATGCGATTTCAAATAATCTTTCAAAATGGTGCCCACGCCATTTTTTCTATATTTCCGTTGTGTTTGATAACGAGACAGTGGCGCCTGGCGGAACGCGGAGCGCAAAAATGTCAATTTTTAAATTTAGGTCAATCAAGCCGGTCTTGAGCTCAGAGCAAATATATTATTATTTATTATTGCTCTGAGGTCTTGAGATTAAATGCTATCGTTTTGATTGGCCTAAAATTAAAATTTGACATTTTCGCGCTCCGTGTTCCGCCTAGTCCGAAACACGCGCGCCACTAGTCGATCGGGAACATTAATACATATATGATCGGGAATGTTTGGAAATTTTGACAGCCAGCTCTGGCAGCCAACTTCACATTGGTCTTCTGTTAGCCATAGCCATCCAACAAAAAAGAAGAGAAGGAATACATAACCCTTTGAATTATTCGGCGCCAAACTGAAGTCAAATATTACATATTATTTCAGTTCTCAAATTCAGTGATTTTTATGAAATATCCGATTTTCATTGATTCTAATAGCTTTAATTACCAATCACTACTTAACATTATCTCTTTATTAAATACTAGGTGGACTACGCTAAGATTAGAGTTATCCCAAATATGAGTAGCTCAGTATTCAATGAAGAAACATTACCAGATTTATTGCCTTTATATTACAAAAGGTTGTTCCCACATTTACAGTTCTATAGATGGCTAAGTTATGGTAGAGTATATTCCAAACTGAATGGGTCCATTTACTGTGACAGAATTTTTCAGGTAATGCTGCAACATTTGCAAGAAGAGAAATATCTTTTACCCTTTTTGGAGATATTTATATTCGATTTCAGTCATTTGACACTCATGAGGATTTCATTAGCGAACTCCAAAAGAAGTATCCAATCAAAATGGATTTGGGAGCAGTTTATTATACCAAGCCCAAAGATCGTGGACCTGTTGGTACCATGACTCCAGTAGAAAAAGAGATTGTATTTGATATAGATATGACGGATTATGATGATATCAGAACATGTTGTTCGGGTACAGATGTATGTACAAGATGTTGGAAATTTATGGCAATTGCTTGTAAGATTCTTGATGCTGCTCTTCGAGAAGATTTTGGTTATGATCACATACTCTGGGTATTCTCTGGTAGGAGAGGTATTCATTGCTGGATAGCTGACCATCAAGCAAGAAAACTTGATGAAGGAGTACGATCAGCAATCGCTGATTATTTGCAAGTTGTTAAAGGTGGTGCTAATCAGATGAAAAAAGTGCAACTACCTGGCGAAAAAATACATTCTTCCCTTGTGTAAGAATTTTTTTTTTTATATACCTAAGTACTTGTTATCTATAATTGAATTAGCACTTCATAAGAAAAAAGAAATGTCTAAATTTGGTTCCAAAGGTTGGAATTTTTCAGGGAAAAAAAGATGCAGGTATCATTTTCTTTTGACAGGTTGTTTGACCTGAGAGTTTTTGTAACAACTAGAATAGAATTTCATACTATTTTTTTTTAGGAGAGCGCTATCTATCATTGACAAATATTTTATCAACGATATTGTGAAAGATCAAGATATTTTGGGAACAGACGAAAGACTGAACAATTTTTTACAAATAATAGATCAAGATTTGAGACCTTCTTTTAAATCCTTGATGAAACGAGCAGACAGTTCATTAGACAGATGGAACATTTTCGAAGAAACATTTGTTGATCTACTACGAAAGGTAAGATAAGTTTGTAATGTGAGTATATATAAATTTAGAACAAATGATGTTTCTACTTTACCACTTGTACATATTCCTTGAGCATTTTGGCAACCAAGTTATCTTGCTCCAGTAGGCTTACTATACCATTGAAGATATTATCCTACAACTGTCAATATGGGCATCCAGGATAATTCAATAAAAGATTTGTAGTAAAGGACCAGTAGTGTAACCAAAGGAGGCCAGGAGATATTCTGAGATATTCTGTTTTTTTGTGTATTAATGTTATTTTAAAAATGATTGTCCTCTATCTTGTTATAATATCAGGTACAAACAATATATTCACTGCTTCTGTTATGTCCTCTGTTTATTTTCCACTAACTCATGTATCGCAAACTTATTAGTAGGTATCACTTTTGTGAATAAAAAAATATTTTTATTATTTTATTTTATTAAATTAATTTATTTTTATTTTAATTTTCATTGACAAATTTTTAGAATTACATCAATTTTATTTTTAATGATTATTTATGATACCATTCTTGGACCTTAAAAGTATATTTATCTGGTTATATTATTCAAATCAAAAACCTACGGGGCGAAACAAGTTCAAGGATCATTTTTATGAGAGGATGGGGGAGTATACTGGAGTCTTATCCCAACACCAAACCGCTATTTATAACACATTGACATGTGTTTCAATCACCAATTGATCATCTTCAAGAGAGAAGATTAAACTAGTCTACATACAGAGTTGTCCTTATTTATACCCATTAGATTGAGATTTTGAAAATAGCCATTTGGTGTTGGGATAAAACTCCAGTATATTCATTACTACACCAAGGGTTCCACACAGTGTAGTGCAAGAAAGGGGAGAATTATAAAAGTTATATTTATTTAAAAAAAAAGAACAGTATCGTACCCTCCATATTTGTGAAAATTAAATTGGTGGATATATAAAATAAGTTTCCATCTGTTTTTTTGTTAATAATCTAACGTTTAATTCTTTATCCCAAGGGCGTCGATAGGGGGAAGGGGGTGATTACCCCACCCAAGATTAATTATAAAATACTATTTTATGTGCAAGTTCAATATATCTGAAAGCCTTTACTTCCTCCCAAGAAAAAAAATTAATGCATATACCCCTCCCAAGAAAAAATAGCGACGCCCTTGCTTTATCCATTACTGTTTTTTTCCTTACTTGATAGTTCTGATTTCAGAATCAAATACCCAAAAATTTAAAAAACCTCAGAGAGGAAATAAAATTACAGTATTCATACCCAAGGCTTGATATTAATGTAACTAAAGGTCTGAACCATCTATTGAAAGCACCATTTTGTGTACATCCCAAAAGTGGTAAAGTTTCTGTACCATTCAATCCCAAAATGGTGGATAATTTTGATCCTGATAATGTGCCAACATTAAAGTAAGTTGATGGATGAGAGGAAATATTCTTCTCACTGTTTTCACCTTTCAGTTTGCTCATTGATGAAATAAACGCCTATGATGAGAAAACCAAGGAACAAGAAAAATCCCTAATGGAAACAGAAATCGAATCCACCCAAAGACTGAAGATCAAAGACTATAAGAAAACTAGCCTTTTGAAGCCTGTTAGTATATTCGAAGAATTTCTCAGGCCCCTGGAAAAAGCTGAGAGAATCAAAAGATCTGAAAATGGTATATTAAACCCTAGATATTCTGAATTTTTTATAAATAATTTTATTTTGTAGATGCTTCAATGGACTTTTGAGAAGCATTGCTGAATGAAGGCAATCAGAAAGAGTGTTTATTTTTATAAATGTATAATTTGTGTTATTCATTATTATCCTTAATATGACATTTTTATATTTCTTTATTTAGCTTTATTGAAATTTATCCCTTGATGACTTTTTCACAGCTGAGTAACTGAGAGATAGCTTCGAAAATACAGTTAGAGCTTTGCTGTTCCAAGCAACTTAGTAGATTTTTTGCTGCCTGATGGAGATGATTTAAAACCTATTTTTTTAAGGAAAAATAATATATTTAACAAGTTCTATAAGACACTATTGTCCCACACGTTGTTTTGAGTATGATGAGCAAAAAGAGGAGTGCTCTAACAAGTATTATACAGGGTGACCCAGGATTAAACCGCCAAACGTTCAGTATTTGTTAATTAGGTAAAAATAGGATTTTCTCTATATAAACATGTGTCCCAACTTGCTTCGTTTTCGAGATATACAGAGTTTTTAGAAAAAATCAGTTATTTATTCATTACTCAAAAACTCTTTCTGGCTGATTTTGATAAAACTTGGCATGCTTATTTGTGGTAATAAAAGGCTTATTTTAATGTGTTCAGGATAAAAGACAAATTAGTTTCTCTAAAAAGTTAAACACCTTGTGTCTTGAAAACGAAGCAAGTTGTGACACATGCCTACGAAGAAAAAATTATTTTTTCATCTAAAAAACCGATACTAAACGTTTGGCAGTTTAACCCTGGGTCACCCTGTATAAAACGTGGGTTGTAGTGGTTGTAGTTTTTCATCATAAAGCAGTTAAATATAAAAATTTGGTCAGTAACCTTGATTGATTATTTTAAATGTTCGGATGCTGTCGGTTCATTTGTTCACAGTAAGATGTCTTAACACCCTTCGACTTTATATCTGAAATACTGTGTGATCAAACATGAGACTTAAATATCCCGCATTGGTGCCACCTTCAATTTTCTTCTTAGGGTGAATGTTTATGAATAAATTTAAGATAAAAAACAAGCTTTCATTTATAAACTATTGACTAAATGGAAAAAATAATATTATTTAGTGTATGAAAACAAAAAACCGTAAATATTTTAATATTTCCTTAAAATGTTTAGGGTATAATATCATTTCACAGAATATGTTAAAATTTTTAAAAGTTTTAGTGTGGAAGGGTAGGGGTAGGGGGTATGATTCTTTTAAATCAAATTACTCGATGGTTCCATGTTTTTTACTATTTAAACGGATTCTTCTGATTAAATTCTCGCAATTTTCTGCAAACGTTTTTCGGGGAACTGGATTGGGGTTATAATTGTGTGGAATTAAATTATTCGATGCATGGTCCCTTTCACTATTTTCACGGATTTTTACGATTTTTTTTTCGGGAGTTTTTGCAATGTTTTCCAAAAAGGAGGATGGTAGGGGAGTATAAAGTTCCTAAATTATTTGATGGTCCCCTGTTCTTCACTATATTTACGGTTTTTTCAGATTTTCCTCGCGATCTCTATCTAGCGTTCGGAGGGCAGGGGGGCGTTGCTAAGAACCTGAGAAGTCTTCATCATATAAAAAAACACAGTAGTAATAATCCTTGGTTCAATGAATATTACGTTATAGTACGTATTATAGAAAAATTTACAGAAATGTCATCAAGGCTGCAAAAATAATGTATTATCATAACCGAATCTCGGCGAGTAACAACAAAACCAGGGAAACCTGGCGTATTGTAAATGATCTTCGTGGTAAAAATATTGGATCAAACAATATTACTTTGGACACTAACATTCTTAATTAATATTATTGCACCATCGCTGAGAGAATTGATAATATTTCAATAAATATTTTTGAAAACATGCCCAACTTCTCTTTAGAATTATTGGTTCAGCTCATTAATGACTCTTTCGCAAAGGGACTCTACCTAAACTTTCTTAAAGTAAGCCTTGTGATTCCCCTTCATAAAAGTGGAAATGCAACGGATCCCTCTAATTTTCGAACGATTTCTCTTAGTCCGACCTTGGGAAAAATTATAGAAAAGCTAGTAAAATCTAGATTAATGGATTTCATCAATGTGCACAACATTCTCAATCCTCAACAAATTTGGCTTTCGGCCACGTAAAAGCACAGGCGATGCTGTCTTCTCCTTCCTGACAGAACTATACTGCAAACTGAATCAAAAGGAAGTTTGTGCGGCGGTATTTTGTGACCTTTCAAAAGCTTTTGATTGTGTAAACCACGAAATCCTGCTGCGCAAACTCCAACACTATGGGTTCAGAAATCTTAGCCTCAGTTGGATGGAATGTTACCTGGGAGAGCGTACTCAAATTGTGAGAACAGATACGTTGTCTAATACTGGTTCGATTAGTCATGGCGTTACCACATGGTTCTGTATTGGCGCCTATCTTGTTTCTACTTTATTTCAATGATATAGCTAATCTAAAGATTGACGGTAAATTTACTATTTTTGCGGACGACACAACAATCCTCTGGCATGATAATGAAGTAAAGAACCTGCACACAAAAATCGTCAAGGATATTTCCGTTGTGAAGGAGTGGTGTGACTCGAATTTGCTTTTGTTTAACATAAATAAAACCAGCCTCTTATCAATCAAGTGCAATCTACCAGATTCAAGTGGGTACTGAAATGTTCATTGAACAAAAAAATAATACCAAGTTTCTTGGTATTCATCTAGATGATAAGCTCAACTTCGAAAGTCATGTGAAAACACTGAGATCAAAACTAGCCTCTGGTTGTTATGCCGTGCGGGTAGTGTCTAGTGAACTGGGTATGGCCACTGCAAAAGTAGTTCTATCATGCTTTGATTGAATCCCACATTAGAAACGGGTTACCCTTCTGGGGTATCTGCAATGATTACAATTTCCATTCTATATTTATCCTCCAGAAACGGGCCGTTCGCTACCTCCTCAATGTTGGACCTAGGGTTTTATATAGACCTCTTTTCTTGGATCTCAAAATCCTCACCCTTCCATCTTAATTTATTCTTGAGACTGTATGTTTAGTCCACAGTAACAAATCGTCATATGAGACGGTTGTTAGTTCTACCCGCCAAAATAATAATCTAAGACTTCCAATTCCATCATCGAATTTAACAAAAAAGTCTCTCATTTATAATGCTTTGATATTATTTAATCATCTCCCGGATACTACCAGAAGAATTGTCTCACCACTTCTATTCAGAAGATCTGTAAAAAGTCTATTTATCAATGAACCATACTACAGTGTTCAAGAGTATCTAGACAAAGATTGGAATTGCTCGAGCTTATCTTAACCTCATACACTCGTGTGTTCATTCTCTTCTCTTTATATGACATTCGCTTCTTTGCGTAGTCCAATTTTAACTACATGTAATATAATTTTACACATGAGCAAAACTTATATGTTGTTGTTTATTTATTATTTTATCCAACACATGACAGTTATGACTGTCATTATTAATGTCATTTTAGAGAAGTAAACTATCAAATAACACACTAGTGAGTTATGACCCATAAGTCACTAGTGAGTTTTGGATTATAACCCACTAGGGTGTTATTTGATAGTTTACTTGTCTAAAATGACATTAATAATGGGTCATAACTGTCATGTGTTGGATAAAATATTGTAATTGTAAGTCACTTTAGAATTTATGCCTGACGGCCTCGTGATATAAATCTTTCTTGCGTGACTTATTTTCAACATAACACACTAGTACCATAAATAACTATTATCCAAGACATGACAGTTATGACTGTCATTATTAATGTCATTTTAGACAAGTAAACTATCAAATAACACACTAGTGAGTTTTAATCCATAAGTCACTAGTGAGTTTTCTAAATATAAACAACAGTTCAAGGTTTAACAAACAATTTTTATGCAACATGTGTAACAAACATAGTTTTATAAAACATGTTTCATAGTGTAAATGCTATTTAATGTGTAGTAAGATCATTTTAACTATAAACGTCAGAAAAACGTCAGAAAATTTCCAGTATCATTTTCCGAAATTTTATTAGTTGCTATGGTAACGATAAAAAATACATGCCTTTAATAATTTCAACGAATCATCTTCACTGGAAACCCTCAATTAAACTGAAACCCTCGATGCTCTCTCGTGATTTATGGATATCAGTGATTATTAGTACATACATTCCCGATTCGTTTCAACAGCCAAGACCCAGCCCTGCTTACAGTCCATTTTAAACAAATCCTGGATAAGGTAGTTGCAACCCCAGAAGACCAAGTCGAGTGAAGACTGCCGGTAAGTCCTCTTCTTTCCGACCTTCTATATATTGACAGTTGATCTTATATTTTTTATATTCAAATTGCATCGATACCTTACCAAATCAGTGGTTTTATGAGAGCGTGAAGAATAACTTGCTATAATGTTGAGAGAGCATTACAATTTCTCCTCTACTCGCTCGAGGAAGGGATATCAACGTGAGCTGTTAATTCGTCGGAAGAGGTAACAAGAGAGGCGCGCAGTAGTGCGTCTCTCTTATTTATGTGGTATTATCATATCATTGCTTTTTTTGTTGCTCGCGTAGATTTCTGTCTATACCACAGATGTAAAGTTTCCGATACTGTATAGGTCCATAATAGTAGTACACACATAGCTGCAAATTCGAAAAAAATTCACGCCTACGATGCGCAGTAGTCGTATGACGTAGTACCTAGTGATAAATCAAACGTGTATGCAGTAAACAACTTGGTACAGTCTGTGACAAATTAATACACAATGAAAATGGAGTTTCAATGAAGTGATAGATAATGGTATTCATATTATCAGAAAGGAGGCGAAAAACAATGAACCATTTTGTATCACAATTGTTTTATTCTGTAAATTCTTCCACACATAGTTCCACTCAACCAGCTGAAAACAAGATGCACACTCGTCGCACAAGGGACTATAGTCCGTAATATATCCAGTGATTATATGCACTCAACATGAACGTACGCAATTACACATGTTCAGCTAGGTTTGTCGAACTCTGCACAGTGATGTGCAGAGTTTTAACTTTCTAAACCCACCAGTTTTTATGAGGCCCAATCTTCCGAAATTTGTTCTTTCCGTCAACCGACTGCACCTTTATGAGCAACCATCAAAGTCTACAAGTGACTTGTGCGAGCTAGGGAAGAAGAGGACCTTACCTTTTGACGTGTGATTCCAAACACTCTATAGGCGAAAAAAGGAAACCACTAGATGTCGCTGAATAATCCAATATGGCTACCGTTAAGGGTGAACAACATATAATTTTGTTCAACAAATAAAGGCCTTGTGGTGAAATTTGTAAATTTGGTGGATTTAGTAGCTTTGAGATTATTGAGAATTGCAGTTATAAGTATTTTTGAGATAATCCCAGGCTTGTTCGGTTGCATGAAGTTTACAATTACGAGGTGCTACTAGTGTTTATGAATAGATTCATTTCAGGTGAAGATGCCAACAGTACAAGTGGATCTTGTGATATAATTTCTTATACTGAAGAAAGAACTTGACCTAAATTGATGGATGTTGCCCTTACTATGTGGTAGATTATCATGAACAATAAGAAATAAAACTTCTTATGTTTTTATACCACTTATGTTATTGCAGTTTCTTTTCCTGAACTCTTAGATATTTTCAAACTATGACGATCATTATCTTGGTCATTAATAAAACAAAATATTTATATAGAGGCGTTCAGAGTAAATTTTATAGTTCCTGCTCGTATTTCCTTTTAAAAATATCTACCATTCTTGGGTGAATCATGAAAATCCACGAAGAAAATAATTTACTATTAAGATTCCAATCTTTTGGTAAAAGACCTATTTTGGTTGTTCCAGTATATTTATTTATTTATTTATCTGAATGAATAGCAATGCTAGTTCACAAAAAGATGTCACAAAATGACAAATGTAATGAGCTACAAACATTGGTCGTAGTTGGTTTTATTAAAATAAAATGTTTAAAATTTCAGTAAAATGTATGAACAAAAAAACGCATTGCAAGTTATTAACAGCTTACGAATAAAAATAAGTTCAAAATTTTATAAATGTTTTAACAAGGCAAATTGAAACTGAAGAATCATACGCTTTATAATTTCATATCTTTATATCTTGAAAAAACACATCTATTTACATTTGAATTTCATGTTCGCTCTCATCAATATCTGCAGTCTCATTTTATCCCTCACTTGGCATGTTTTCGAAGTCTTCCTCAATTGGGTTCTTCATCCTAAAATTACATGTAAAACTCCCATCACATTTTTATGAATATAATAAGGTCTCTTGAATGAGCAAATTAATTTTTCAAAGAACGAGGCAAAAAAGTAGCTAATTTTCAATTAGCTTGAATCAAAATCAGTAATAAGGTTTGTATCTACATGAAACTTAAAATTAACTTTGAATAGGTTACAGAAAAATTATTGAAGTAAGAAATAACTTATGGTCGATTTATGCACCCTTACTTAAGAATTATATCAAATAATAGAACTAAGAGTTCATCAATAGGGAAACTACGCAAGCATTTATCGAACTTTAACTAGTACTAAGAACATACACACTGGTTCACTGTTAGTTCCAGTTTTTAGTCTTAGGTTTAGTTATAAAGTAGGGGTGCATAAATCGACTTTCACCTATTTTTACAATCTATTTGTTGACTCACCATTTTCTTTGATTTCTGTTAACCTTTTAGTGTGTTTTTCGATATTTTAATAAGAAATCTTTTGACTGGAAATTACTCCTTTTTTGAGTTTTCTCTTAATTGTTAGAGTTGTAGCTGTAACAAATCATAATAATTGAGCTAGAATATTGCAAATGAAACAATGTATTTACCATGTAAACAATAGTCTTTGTCTTGGAAGTGGAGACTGCAAACATGCATATTTTGCGTAATAAATTTTCTAATCTTGAGCACTGTCTTCCATTTGAAACAAAGCTTTCTATGACCAAGTGGACATGTATGAAGACTGATATTTGATTGCAATAAGATGAACATTGAGGTATAGAACAAAATTTCCGCGATTTGGTAGATAGGTTTTTATAAATATTCTGCATGTTTATATTCACAAACACCAAACAGCTAAACACTACAGTTCACATATGGTCAATTCTAAGAACTTTTAGGTGTTTATCTAATCAGAAAAACTGGAAATCTAAGAAATTTCAGCTAGTCGTTTACACGGTTAACAATGTGCCATTCTTTGTTGTTCACTCCTACGGTAGTTGCTGGCATAATTGTTAGATGGCGTACACTTCGATTTTTTAGCCTATATTGAAATATGATGAATCTTGTCATCACTTCAAATAGGGACTTTTCTATTTATGCCATAGAAAGTAAAGATAAGAAATAAAAGAACATTGGATATAATATAATATATTTAATAGAAAACTTCAAAATTTTTTATCTGGCACAAATAAATCACAAAACCTTTGGCATACATAATTAAAATAAGACACTTGATAATGATAGATATAAAAGATATCAAAATGAGAGACTAAGATATGTGTGTGATTAAGGATATATATCTAAGAGAGTAATTTGAATATTTCATTACATCTGAAAACATTTAGCTCTTATTCCCATCTTCAAACTTGAATGAATAATCATTATAGTGACTAGAAAGATATTTGAATTAAAATTGAAATTAAAAAAAAACTAGATGTTTATTTCAAATTCTCAAATCATTATGACGTCTGATTGAGTTTGATCATGAGAAAACAGTGAATTAACCAGAAGTAAGATCATGAAAAACGAAATAATGATAATTACCAAAAATACTGTGATGCATATTTAAATATTGAAAAAATAATTATTATCCACAATAATCGTTCATTAAGAGGCCATGAGCGCGATCACATTTGGGACGTGTTTTATAAAAGAGTCGATAACTCGAAAACGGTTCGTCGTATCGATTTCAAACAAGGACAGGCTTCTAGAAGACGTTTGATTCTATGTAACTATGTCTGCAACAGCACCTCACAATGCTTATCATAGATATTCGAGGTTGCAGCAGTGGTATTTCTCTTCCATTAAAACTTGAAGCAATCTTTATCCAATCGAAATGAATTTGGTATCAAAAGAAATATAAAACATTGATCTATGGAATTATTTTATTAAATTATTTTCTTATCTACCCCAAAAATCGCTCCAAAGTAACTGCATTTTTGGGACATTTTTGAGTATTTTGTGAAAAAGTTAATTGAAAATTCAATTTCCATTAAGCACGTACGTAGAATCAAACGTCCTCTAGAAGCCTGTCCTTGTTTGAAATAGATAAGACGAACCGTTTTTGAGTTATCTATTGACTGTTTTTACCCTAAAAAGTGTTCCAAATGTGATCGTGTTCATGCCCTCTTAAAGTCAATTTTGGGGCAAAACCACTGGCTTACATTTAAGGATATTTATATTGCATATAGTTTCGATGAAGAAAGACAGAGAAATTAATTGTCCACCTTCTTGTAAATCAAAGTGAGCAACATTCCACAAGTTTGAATCTGAGTTCAGTTGGACTATTTCAGATGTTACTCTATCAAGCTATCGTTCAATTTACTCAAATTAATAAAGAATATATTTAATATTTATTGATACATGTCAAAATAAAAATTTACTGGAACATCACTTTCCACCAGCATTCAGTCCAAAGAAATTTAAATGCAGAGTAAGAAACATTTATTTTAAGTAGGTGCAATATTTATAGGGATGGAATTGAATGATCCATCAGGTCTTTCAGAAGAGATCCGGCCATTCTGAAACAAAAGTATTAGAATGTACATTTGTCAGTTTCACATATCCAAATTGTGATGACGAGCAAATCTGGATTCAGGTGGTGGCTATGGGACTATTCGCCCCCAGCGATAAATTTAAAGAGGCAGCAAAAAAAAGTAAATAGAAGTCCTCATCCCCTTCTCAAGTAAACGAGTAAATCGCGATTACCGCATCAAAAGGGACAGGACCCTGATTTTGATCTTGAACGACATAAAATCCATATCACTATAAAATTTAATACATGAATCATTATTTAAAATACTCATAAACATGGTCTGAGCTGCTCATATTCAAATATATTTATAATTATCATTTATTAGTATCTACGAAAACTCAGGAACTCCACAAGGTTTTTTTATCATTTCGATTTTTGTCAGTATCGATATTTGGAAAAAAAAGTCGAAATATAATTTAAATTTTTTTATAATTATATGGTTTTGCTTGCATAACTGTCCCAGTGAAAAAATAATGATAATAAACATCCCGTGGGTATATCCAAGGCACGTACAGGACTGCTATTATTATTATTATTCAACGTTCAACGTGAGTGTGACCAATAAATCTCCAGTACCTTCTGGACGGTAAACGGTAAAAATACCCCCGGAAAAAAACAGGAAAAACTCCTAGGAAATAATTTCTCCTTCCTAGCCGTTTTTTTATCGTTTTTTTTTCTGTTTTTTTTTTTCGGGTTTTATTCCGTTTTTTATTTCATAGATTCCTTCCGGACATATTTATTTATTTATTATTCAAAAATATGTTTCATACAGGTATATGATACATGAATACTTACAACTAAGATTAAATCTAAAAATTATACGAATGAATATAATGTGATTTTTTTTTACAAATTAAGAAGCGACGGCAATCTACGTTTCAAGCTACTACTTTCGGAGATATTAAAAAAATCCACTTGAATTTTGTTAGCATTCGATATAATTCTGGATTATGGTGAATGTTTTCCATAATTGCATGTATGGAAATCAGTTGCAAAAGTCTGAGTGTTTTGAGTTACTCTAGATGGAACGTGTAGGCCAATTGAAGACAGGAGATGTGGACAATCAACATTATAGTTGAAAATCTCATGCAGAAATCTCAGAGAAGGTCCTTTTGAATATTATCACAATCTTGTTCGTTGTTGACATGTCTAAAGATTTTAAGATCATCTACGAACAGCAAAAATTTTGAATGTTTAATTATTCCTTCAATAATAATCACTTCCCAGGCAGCCTGATTCTGGACAATCGACCTCCAGTCACAAATATAGGCCGGATTAAACGACCCCACAGAGATGACTGGGTGGTTGCCAACAAAATCATCACACCGCAGGCGATAAGATGGGCGGTTAACTCGTTCCACCCATACAAATCACCAGGAGAGGATGGCATAGCTCCAGCTCTGTTACAAATCGGACTGGAACAGATTATGCCTATCCTTATAAGACTCTTTAGAGCCAGTTTAGCTTGGAACTATATACCATCTAACTGGACCGCGACTAGGGTGATCTATATTCCTAAGGTGGGTCGGACTGACCCACACCCAAAATCGCTCAGACCCATCAGTCTGACATCCTTTCTGTTGAAAAGCATGGAGAAAATACTGGATGGGCACATAAGGTGTGGTGCACTAATAAAGCACCCCCTCAATGTTCACCAGTATGCCTACCAGGCTGGAAAATCGACAGAACTTGCCCTCAATAACCTTGTCTCAGGAATAAGCGTCGCCCTGGAACACCCGGAGGTAGCAGTCGCTGCATTCCTGGACATAGAAGGAGCATTAAATAATGCACTACCTCACTCCCTCTATGAGGCCACTGTCTCTAGAGGAATTGAACCGCTACTATGTGACTGGATAAGAACTATGCTTCATAACAGAACAATAACGACCTCTCTACACGGAGAAAGTGTCAGCTTCAAGCCAGCCAGGGGCTGTCCCCAGGGGGGGGTCCTCACCCCTCTGCTATGGTCACTGCTGGTGGATGATCTGCTGGCCATTCTCTCACTCTGGGAGGTCGATCTTCAAGCATATGCTGACGATCTGGTCCTAGTAATAAAAGATAAATCCGAAAAGACGATCTCCTACGTCCTTCAGAATATACTGGATACCATATATAAATGGTGTGAGAGGGAGGAAATGTCCATTAACCCCCACAAAATGGTCATAGTACCGTTCACCAGGAAAAGGAAGCTGGAACATTTAATACCTCCTTCCATCAATGGTGTAACAATTTCATTTGCGAGTGAGGCAAAATATCTGGGAATAATCCTAGATAAAAAGCTGAACTGGAACTCGCATTTGGAAAAGACTATCCGAAAGGCTAGCCTATCATTATGGACATGCCGCAGAATATGTGGCAAAACATGGGGCATGTCACCAAAACAAGTTTACTGGCTGTACGTGACCGTCATACGACCAATGATCACGTATGGCTCTGTAGTCTGGTGGAACAAAGGCCAACAAAAAATGGCCCAGGTTAAACTTAACGGACTACAGAGACAAGCGTGCCTGGCGATTACTGGGGCCATTCGCTCCACGCCAACGGCAGCAATGGAAGCTCTTCTTGGACTACTTCCTCTCCACATAGTTCTGGAGAGAGAAGCAAGATGGGCAACATACAGACTCTACCAAGCGGCCATTAGTCTACCGCAGGCATGTGTCATGAGAGGCAGCAGCATGCTGGAAGGCATAATAGCTCACAACATTCTGGGAATGCCCTCAGACATCATGCCTAAAACCACTAACCTCAACATGTCCTACACCGTGGTCTTCCCTGAAAGAGAAGACTGGGTTCGGAATGAAACTGACCTATGTAGGGCAAATGAAAGGTGGTTCAACGATGGTTCCAAAACTTTGGAAGGTGTCGGAGCCGGAATATATGGTATGAACCCAGTAGTGAAACGCTCATTCAGTTTGGGTAAATTAGCTACGATATTCCAGGCAGAGGTATATGCCATTGAAATGTGTGCAAGGGAGCTGGAAAACCGACACCTCACATGAAAAACAATAAAAATATTTTCAGATAGTCAAGCAGCATTGAAAGCGCTTGAATCCAACTGCTTTAAATCCAGAGCAGTATGGAACTGCAGAGACACCTTGAACCGACTAGCACAAGGCAACAACGTTACCCTAGTTTGGATACCAGGTCACACGGGCCTAGAAGGAAACGAAATAGCGGACGCCCTAGCAAAAGGGGGGGCCGAAACAACGTTCACTGGGCCAGAACCGGTCATCGGTTTAGCATATAGCACTGCCAAGAATGCTACAACCGCCTGGGCAGACAATAAAAGACTTGAGTATTGGCTCAGTCTACCAGGACTAGCCCATTCCAAAGCATTTATTGCTTATACAAGGAAAAAACAGGACTCTGACAAACTTCTAGAACTCAGTAGAGCACATCTCAGAGTTATAGTAGGTTTGCTCACTGGCCACTGCAAACTCAAACACCACATGCATAAAATCGGACTTGCACAGGATGCAGAGTGCCGTCTATGCATGGAGGATGATAAAACGGCTAAACACATCCTGTGCACATGCCCTGCAGCAGCCAGAACCAGATTTTCAATATTCGGCAATACAAAAGTAAGGCCAGAAGATCTGGTAAACTGTTCTCCCAATATGTTACTCAATTTCGTTAAGAGATTGGATATGCTGGGAGAAATATAACCATAGGGTGAGCCACAATAGGCCATTGGCCGCAGTGGAGAGCCTGATATGGGCTCACTCACATTTTAAACCTAACCTAACATTCCTTCAATATCATTGATGAATATATTGAACAAGAAGGGGCCTAGATGGCTTCCTTGTGGTACTCGGGAAGTGACGTAAATCTCCGATGTGAAACTCTTGACTTATAATAAAAATACAAAATACCAGAAATGTTTTATATTCTTAGCTACGTTGTTTTCCATACATTTTATATAGTTATCGTAACATTCTTACTCATTATTTTACACTGTTTTCGAAGTTCAGAATTTTTTTTATAACTTTTATAAGCTTTTTTCTTTTCAAATTTCAAATATTTCATATCTTTGTTAAACCAACAAGGAAATTCAGGCTTGCTAGAGAATATAGGGAATGAAACTGTTTATGCCTGTATATAAAATAATAGAAAATGTCTGTAGCATTATTGATATCTGTTATACTGCCTAGCTGGTTATCCCAGTCTACAGTGGACAAGTAGAAGTTTAGTCCAATGTAATCTCCTCTTTTGAAGTTGAAATAAGAGTTCTCAAATTTCAAATTGTTGAAATCTTTGTTCAAGGTAATTGATGATACTGTGGCTGGATGGTATGGATCACAAGGCAGCAAACAGTCATCAGCAATTTCTACAGTGATAATGCCTTTATCTTTCGTGAATATCAAGTCAACACCAAAACAATTTTTAATGGAATTTGATTGAAGCGTTTGAGCTGCATTATTATTATTATATATAGCACCCAATTCGTCGTTATACCATTCGAAATTTGTAAGTTATATTCATCATACAGAAGCAGTTTTGTTTCTGGAAATCTCTCTATCATACTATCTACAGTTGCACAATGATCTTCATATAACTCCTGACGAAAGCTGGGTGGAAGATGAATACCACCAATAATTAGATCTTCACCATAAGTAGATACCTTGAAATGATCACTGATATGTGATTAATTAAAATGAAATACCAGATAACGACACAATTGTCAATAAAGACCAAAGTGTTATCCTTTTTTCCTCCATCCACCTAGAGTGTAGACCATTATGGCAAATACGTGCCAAAAAACAACTACTACTTACTTTGCTAATACCACAACAGCTATTGAATTATTATATCAAACAGATATTTACACAATGCAATATAAATCCTTTATTTTAGCAGATCTGCTAATAGTACATAAATATGTAAAAATGTGTCATAACAAAAATATATAAAATATAAAAATATTAATATAAAGGTCATGAATAATGTCAATACATCAATCAAGACTCTTACAATTTCAAAACCATAGATATATGTAGGTTTATCGTTGAAAATATTACATAAAACAGCAATTGATTTTTCAATTTTCTTTTAAATAAACCTAGAGACATACATTCTTTGAGGTTGCTGTCCAAGCTGTTGAAGGCTAACATTCCTGCATGATATATAGATATAGAGAGAGGAAGGAGGAAAATTTGTTTGCAAGAAGGAGCACCATAGACTACATTACATTCGCTAAAAGATATCTGTTCCCATCTACACTTATGCATTTATGAGAAACAACAACGTTGAATCTGAAGTATATTCCAATCCAAGATGCAGTGTATGCAAACATCAGCACGTGATTGCTTTGCTGCTTACTGAAATCTGCAATGGTATTGGTCAAACAACTATAAACTGCTAAACTGTAGTGCTGATCATTGTTCGCATACACTGCATCTTTTTAGTTAAAAAAAAAATAATGATGTAATGCCATACCTGTTCCATTATAAGCAAGAGGAGTATTTGTTTTCGAACAGATATCTGCGATAATGGTCTGTAGTGTATAGTATATATTTTCTTTTTAACCACACATTTTTGTACATATTCAACTATTATAACTGATGACTGTCATTGGATAGGAGAAAAAAGGCTAAAACTCCAGTTGTTAATGACTATTGCTATTTGATAGTCATTTGCAACAGTAAATAATCATAGGAACATTTATAACAGTTTATTAGAATTATCATTATTATTTTATTCTGTCAGTCACGCAAAACCGCAAAATTACGTAAAATAAAAAAGAAATATATTTCAAATTTTCCCTCGACATTTCGACTATAACGTAGAAACTTCAATGTTTTTCTTGAAATTCAACAACTTTTTTTTTAAGTATTAAAAAAATGTGTGGTTCTCATGCGTGTTCGTAGTTATCCAAGTTAAAACGAGTAAAGATGAAGATTGTGCATACTGGAAATGGCAGAAGATGATTAAACCATGGATAAATAGAGAAATTTTGAAGTGCTATTTATGAGTTAAAAAATACCAGAAAAGTATTTATCTTAATAAATTTCATTATTTCTAGTTTGTGAAGTAAATATAATTTGATTCATTATATGTATGGTATATCCATTATCAATTGCAGAATATAAAAACTAGTTCAGAAGCCTTACCAACAATTTCGTTTGATATGCGGACACCCCATTTAAATGATGATTTATAACTCTACAATGATTTTGCATTTTGGCGCACGTCAATCAAATCCACGTGAACCGCAGACTTCCTTTGAATCGATACGAGTAGTTGCAATCGATAATGGAAGAACTATAAGGATTTTATGCTATCTTTTATTTAGAAAAAAAAACATAAAATGGTTATTTTTGAACTGAATATTAATACTAATATGTTTTAGTATTCGCAGATGACATGAAAATCTTTAGGAGGATTGAAAATTCCCAAGACTGTGTATTTCTTCAACAAGACCTAAATAAACTTTATGACTGGTGTCTTACAAATAAACTTCCACTCAACATAAACAAATGCAAGTATTCAACAATATATCTGCGCCACAACACTAATCTATTCAACTATTCAATCAATGAGACTCCGCTACAATATGAACAACAAATCAAAGATCTTGGAACTCATTTCAATGACAAATTGAACTTTTCAGTACACATAACAAAAATTATTTCAGCAGGCAAAAAAATGCTAGGATTCATCTTCCGAAACTGCAAAGATTTCTCAAACACAAAATGTTATGAGACACTATTCAATGCCTATGTCAGATCCAGATTAGAATATTGCTCACTAATATGGTCCCCAAGCTATAATATATATATATTGAACAAATTGAATCAGTTCAAAGAACTGAATTAGCAGCAAGAATTAACAGCAGATCCGAACAAACATTTTACATCTCAGTCCAGCGAACAAATATCATGGTAAACTCACCAATAAATTCAATGTGTATTAATTTCAACACACTTTGTAAAAAAATTGACCCATTCCTAAGCTCACTGAATCAATTTAAATCACAATTAAAGTCATCAATATCTAAACAAAATATATATATAAACTATAACATACATCACAATAGTTTTAAGCTGTCCTGTAATTGGGTGTACTCCTGTTTGGACAATAAAGTGTTTATTTATTTATTTAATACTGTTTGGCGGCGGCATCTTAATAATTAGCCCCCAGCGTAAGTGGGTATAAATCTGGCACTGATGGGGAGACTAAAATATCAATTCTTTCAAGGATGTTACAAAGAGTAGGATTCTATAAGAGGTTATCTATAAGATATTTGTTAGACGATAGATAGATGTGATAGAAATCTAATGAGAAACATCAGTAATTTGTATACTTACTTCTTTACCATGTGGTCATAGAGAAAGCTAGGGATGACAGTAACAGTAACCACATTCCCAGCATTGTCAATAATACTACTTATTTGTTTATCCTTCAAGCCAACAACATTTTGGCCATCTACTTCCAACAATTGGTGATCAGTTAGGACTCCGTTTCTAGCGGCAGATGAATCTTTAACAATGGCTATTATTTTTCCATTCTTGAATTGAAAACCAATGCAACCAACGCTATCTTTGTGCAAAGTTATGGTGCGTTCAAATGGTCTATCTCGGACAATCACTTTGATACCATTCACTGGGCTTTTCTTAAACAAATCATGCACCTACAAGAAAATGTGTTACACAGAAGAACAATGGTGTAACAAAACTACAATTTGCAAATTGTTTAATTAGGAATCATTACCTTCACATTATTCAACATGAAGAATTATGGCTAAAGCATTTGATTTCAAAACAGTTTTTCCCTTAAAAAGAAATCGTATTGGAAGTTGTTATTTCATTTTTGGATTTCAGGATCAAAATAAAGGCAAGTTTCGTTAAGGAATATTTTACGCCTGTGGTGTCACTCAATAAGAACAAGAAGTATTTTTCCCTTTACCACACAAGTTAATTCAAATCCTAGAAGTGCATCTTATTAACCAAGATATCTCCATCAGTAGGTATTGATAAACTAGTTATCTTGTTCTCATTTTCCAGTACTATTAGAAGACGTTTCTTTAGACATAAGCAACGATTTGGCTTCAAATTAATAGAGCACCCGCACATTTCTATCGTGAGGTCCGTGAATATTTAAATGTTTATTTCCGAAATCGATGGATTGGAAGGAATGGATTCCAAAATTGGCCCCCAAGATCACCAGACCTAACGTTGCCTGATTTCTACTTATGGGAATGGGAATACATTGAAAGAATCGTTTATAATACACCTCCAACAACACTAGACAACCTAAAACAGCACATCAGAGAAGCTATTCTTAATGTAAGCCCACATATGTTGACAAATGTTACTGAAGGTTTTAGAAAGAGGATACGTTTGTCATTAAAGAGTCTGATGGTCGTCATTTTGAAAACTTGATAGAATAGAATAGAATAGAATATAAATTTATTCACCTTAATTAACATAAAAAAGTACAAAAGGTAAGTCACATAAGAAAATTTGTACATGGATTACAGAGACAAATATATGTATATACAATATAGTGCATTATTTGTGTATAATAAATATATATATAAACATTAATACAATAAATTACACTGACATACATCAGTGTATATAACTCATCTGAATTTTTTGCAAACACTCTTATCATTCAGAGACAAAAATTCCCTGATGGAATAAAAAGGATTATGTTGGAAGTATAATTTCACGCCAATCTTGAATGAATTATAGGTGGGTTTTGATTTGATGTCATCTGGTAAGGCATTATAAAAGATACTGCATTTGTAAACTGGAGATTTACGGAACATAGTGGTTTTGTGAGAAGGTAAACGGAGATTATTGATCCTTGTGTTGTAGTCATGAATGTCAGATTGTTGTTGGAAAGTGCTGAAATATTTCCTGGTGAAGTTGACGCACTTCATAATGTAAATTGAAGGAACAGTTAAAATTGTGTATTTCTTGAAAGATTCTCTACAACTTGCTCGATAGTCTAAATCGAAAATCAATCTTATTAATCTTTTTGTAATAGGAGAACTCTACTAAGATCATTGGCACAACCCCAAGATATTATATTATATGAGATATGACCGTAAGCAAGTGCTTAGTATAGGTTTATCAAAGTTTGTTTATTTAGATATGCTTTCATTTGTAGAATCCCATAAAAAGCCTTGTTCAATTTGTTGTATACATGTTTTATATGACTATCGAAACTTAAATCAGAGTCCAGCCAGGTACCAAGAAGTTTAACATTGCTTTTAAAGGGAAATGGAAATTGTTCCTTTATTGAATGAGGGAACGTTCTGTCGAGATGAAAATTCACACAAACAGTTTTTCCATTGTTTAGTATCAAAGAGTTTTCATTGCACCAGAATTCCATTTCCTTGCATGTCATATGAATTTTGGTTTTTATTACTTCAACAGACCTGCCTGAGACAGTTATTGTTGTATTGTCTTCAAACATTGTAACTATACCTGCGCTGATAAAGTTTGGCAAGTCATTCACAAACAACAAAAACAACAGAGGTCCCAAGACAGATCCCTGAAGTGAAGCAGGGAATTCCTCTGATAGTGTATTGTTAATTTTCACAATAAGGTGGCGGTTTTTTAGGTATGATTCAATCCAATTCTATAAGACACCCCTTGTGCCAAGGGTGTACAGTTTTTTTTAGTATAAATTCAGAATTTAGGCTATCGAAAGCCTCAGAGAGGTCAAAAAGAAGGGAGACGACATAATTGCCTCTGTCAAGTTCCATGTAAACATGATCCATGAGTTGATTGGTTGCAGTTTCTACAGACATATTTTTCCTAAACCCATGCTGGCTTGTAGTAAGTATATTATATTTATCGGTGAAATCTGTAATTATATTATAAACACATCTCCCAAGAACTTTGGAAAATATAAAATATTGCTTCTCGAAAATGGATGTTTCGAACCTTTGGTGTGAATACAATTCAAGAAATAGAGGCTACCCGAAACACCAAAACTACGTCACTTTCACTCGATGCGCGTTTCGCTAACAAAGGTAGCATTCTCAAGAGCTATACGCTTACTAAGTATAGTAAGTGTTTAGCGTATAGATAATTATAAATGAAATAATGTACACATTTTCTAATAGTGAGTTTTCTTCTCTATGTACATTCAAGTCAACTATCCATGGGAAAATTTGGAAAGATGATTTCATTTCCTTTGAAATAAAATATTCGCCGTCACTGCCGTTGGGCCTGACTGGTAAACAAAGTTAGTCATTTGTCATCTAAATGAAAAGGCCTATCGAAATATATCATTTTTTGAAGTTGAATAAAGTTAATTGTCCTGTAATGAATTATAGATGTAAAGCAGATCTCACAGAAATGTACTTATACCACAACTTGCTCCTTGATAATTGGAAGGCACAAATGCAAAGCAGACAGACATGCAAATTAGTAGTCTGGTAGTTGATAGATAGCATGCAAAGCAGACAGACTAATGAAAATTAGTAGTCTGGTAGTTGATAGACATAAAATTTTAAAATAACTTTCTATATTTTTTGCTCCAATTTTATCACTCGTTTATTTCGAATTAAGTCCCAAAACAAAGCTGCCCAAAAACAACAGTAGAAGAATTGACTCAATTGAAATGCAGACATCAATAATAATAGAGGGGGTTAACCAATGGGCAAAATTTTGTAGACTATAATTAAATTTCAGGTACTGATAAAGTACTAAACAACTGAATGAGGTAATGCTGAGATACTGAATCAAGTACTGAAGATATACTTCTATTGATAATGGGTTGTACTAAAAAACTGAAAGTTTCTAGATGTACACCAACTGAAAGGAGTTGTTTACTCCTAGATAATAATAAATAGAAACAAATCACCTTATCCATGGTGTATCCAGCAACATTCTCATTGTTAATCTGCAAAATTTGGTCACCAAATCTCAGACCTGCCAGAGCTGCTGGTGACTTGTCCACAACGACACTGACAAATATTCCTTTGTTGATGGCTTTAACACGAACACCTACTTTTCCATCTTTGTCCTTGCAGAGAGTGAGCTCACGAACACCATGGGTTACCTCAGCCCTGTGAAGGCCCACAGACTGTCCGGATATCGGAGCGATAAGGCCAGTGGTTGTTGTCTGGGGCAAAGACAGTTCTCTCTAAATTAATAAATAAAATATAATTAATATATAACAAAGCATACAAATATTAATTACATGACAGATTTGCGGCCGCACATGCTGACATAGAGGATATCAAACGATTCGTTGTCGGAAAATTCAGTTGTAAGTAACCAGACAAAAATCTGTGGCTGAGTTTATACGTATGTATATAATTCAATGACGCTGCAAGCAAGTACAGAAAAATCATTTTTGTTGCCTTTTGAACGTACTCATATTTGAAGATGATTTAATGTCATCGCTAAGCTTGTTATACAGCTTAATCTCGTAGCATATGGGATGATTCTGTGATATTGCCAATCTGACTCAAGGCTGGTGCAATTGGAAAGAACTTCTAATAAAATTCTCATGAATTTGTTCATTTTATTTGGGAAAGCACTAACATAATAAATCGTCGCGAAGCTGGGAATCCCGAAGTCGGCTCGGCGATGCTTACGCGGCAGCCGAATAAATCGCTACATATTTTCGTACGGGGGCCTATTGAATTATTTTCGGATGTTTCAATGGTGGAAAACGTTTTTAATTTATTAAATAAAATTGGAATATATCAGATATATATCACTAAATATATATCAGATATATATCACTAGATATATATCCTCCAAACCCTAATAAATAATAGCCTGCAATGCTCTGTAGAGGATACATCTACTATAATTCTTATTGCTTTTTTTTGTACAACAAATACTTCATGGGCTTTGGCAGATAAACCTCATTGTTCCAGACCATAAGCTATGACAGCCGGAATCAAACTATGGTATCGAATTTTTACAACGTCAAAAGAGACTGTTAATCTGAATTGACGACGTTTACTAAGGTTTAGTTAATATGGTAATTCTAGGTCAGCTTGTTATCAATATTGACCACCAAAAATGTAGTAAAATTCACTTGATGTATTATCTCATTATTTAGTTTGACTAAATAGCTTTCATTTATGGTAGTATTTTTAGGAATAAAGTTTATCATTTGAGATTTGGGAGTATTTAGCAGCAAGCCATGAACACCACTCAGAAATTTCAGCTGTAACTTCTTGAACTCTACCACAGTAATGGAGGCTTTCCTACAAAATTTAGGTAGATCATTAATACAAATTAAAAATAAAAGTGCTTCCAAAATATAACCTTGTGGAACCCCAATTAATACACCTCTTTTATTCGAGTTTGTCCCATTTACACAGACCAGCTGAGTATGACCAGCTAGGTAAGACCTAAGCCAATTCAGTGCAGAACCTCATATGCCATAGATCTGTAGTTTGTGCAACAGCACATCATGGTCTACAAGATCGAATACTTTGCTCATGTCAAAAAATAAACCTAAAGTTTGCTGTTTTTTGTCGAACATTTCTAGTATGTGTTTAATAAGTTGATCTATTGCAAAAATAGTAGATTTATTTTTTCTATAACCATTTTGCCTTGAAGAAAATAATTTGAAAGTTTAAAAATAATCATATAATCTTTGGTGAAAACTATATTCTATAATCTTAGAAAATTGATTAATTAGGGTATTGGTCTATAAGAAGAACAATCCGTGCAAGAAATTTTTGTAAATAGGTAAAATTTTTAATAACTTCAAGATATCTGGAAAAAGCGTTCAGGATATGAAACTCAATAGTTCAGAAAGTAAATTTGCAACATTTTTAATGACGTGACTTGGAATTTCATCCATACCAGAAGATTTTTTCTTGCAGACTTTTTTATTACCTCTACAATATCAAACTTAGTTGTTGGGTATAGAAAAATACTCTGTAAGGAGGGTGAAATAAAATTTATATTATCAGTGTCAGATTTGGATATGCTACTACTCACAGTTGAAAAGTAATCACTGGAAATGTTGCTCATAGTCTTATTATCGGAAGTATCTTCATTATCAGCATTTTGAAGAAGTGTTACACCACTTCCTGTAGGGTGATTTTGGGCTTCCTTGATTATTTTCCAAAATTCTTTCACTTTGTTGTCAGCTGAAGAGATTCTATCACCATTACAAGTTTTTTTGTATGTTTTAATTTAGCCTGATATGCTATTTTGAGCTATTTTGAGAGTACTTCATGATATAAACCATCACTGTATATTTTATTCAGCTCAGAAATTTCAGTTAACTTCCTGCTCATATATCTCAGCTCATTAGAAATCCATGGAGTGCTATTAGATATTTTATCCCTAATTTTCAGTTTCAGGAATGAAACATTAAAATAATGAGAAATTGTATTATGAAAATATTCAAACTTGGAAGTCACACAAACTTTATCATACAATGGAGACCAATGAGTTTCAGATAGCAAATCACTAAACTTTTCAATATTATTTTCACTAAAAAAAATCGTGAATATCAAGTAAACAAGTTACTTTAAACTGCTCCGGCGTTTATCACAAATATCAGTGGTTAAAATTCAATTTTTTCGTTAATTGAGTAAATGTGAGTATTCTCTGCAAGTTGATAAGTATGTTATTACCAGTACTTCGCTTGTTCATCCATAATTGTGCAATAAAAAGGCGCGTTGACATTATGCTAGCTAGCTAGCACCAGTCAATTTTTGTCCATCTTATAGGTGTCCCTAATAGCTTTAATTTTTTTCTTTATTAGATCTATTGTTAAATCCTTCATATCCATTTCCCTTTGTATATATTGCATATTACAAATGCGCTGTTTCGCATATCTCGATTTTTGTAATTTGTATCACGAATATTCCACAAAACCTCACATTCTTTATATAATTTAACAAATTTAAATGTGGTATTTTCTGTCCACTTGTTAGTAGGTGCCATTTTGTATCACTCTACTGGTATATAAAAGTACGTCTTCCTACTTTACCAGCGCTATTAAAATTAGCACTGGCGCCAGTCAAGGTTTACATGATGCTTGTAACATACCAATCCACTAGCGCTAGTTGACTGGTGCTAGCTAGCTAGCATAATGTCAACGCGCCTTTGTCAGTAAACTGAACTGATTTTAGAATCCAGTTATAGTCCATGAGCCACCACCAACTCAAGTTTGTTTGTGTTTCACTTCACTAGAATGACCAATAAATGTTCCACCTGTGATGTTCGTATAACAGACAAGTTTATTGCCTGTGATAGTTGTCATGCAACTATGCATCCCACTGAAAACTGCACTGTACTAGCAGCCTCTGAATTACGAGCGAGCTGTTGCTATACAAAAACGGACTCTATTCTATTTTTGTAATGACTGCCGATTGGCATTCACAGGTGTGCCCAAACTCTTGAGAGAGATTGATAACATCAGATCCAAAGTCGATTCTCTTAGTAACAATGTTCTGAAACTCAGTGAAAACGTGAGTGCACCCCCAGCTTCAATCGAAGAAATGATATCCGAACTACACAAACGTCAAAAGCGTGCCAATAACCTACTGATATTCAATCTTCCAGAACTAGCAGCTACTCCAACAACCAATCAAGGAGTTCTCAGTACTCCAGAACTCCCCTCAGCCATCTCCAATGATATAAGTCATGTTGAAACACTCTTGTCTAAAGTGGTTGGAAACACTGTAGATTTGAACAGTGCAAAAATCTTCCGTTTTGGTAAATCAAACAAGAACGGGCACCGTCCTCTCAAAGTAACCTTATCCACTTCTCAAGATGTTCATACAGCTATCAAAAATAAACACAAGATTAGCCACGAAGATAAAATGTTCATCACTCCCGATCAAACTCCCTATCAGAGGAATCAGCTAGAAGTACATTTAAGGCTTATCTTCAACAATTGAACTTGTGAATATTTGAATATTTAAATATTCATTTTGTAAAATGTAAAGCTTCATATGCCATGATACCACTGTACTTCATTCTTATTTGCGTATACAATGTAATTGTTTTTCTGAAATAGGCTTGCCCGTATACTATAAAAAAAACATTTCCTGAGTGTTTCCCGGTTATCATAAACCCGTTCATAATATCTCATGTGGTTTTCATGAATGCATATCATCAGGCTACAACTTTTATATTGTGTAATGTCTAGAAGATATTCCCACAGACCTCATATTTATTATTATATTATTATGAGGTCTATGGATATTCCTCAATGACGGAAAATAATTCAATCTAATTCTGTATGGGTGACAAAAAATGGTTTTTCTTTGAGAATCCATGATCGCACATCGCACATCATCGGGTTACAACTTTTATATCGTATAATGCTTTGAAGATATTTCTCAATGAAAGAAAATCATTTACTCCAAATATGTATGGATGACAGAGAAACGGTTTTCACCATGTTAACCTACATGAAATCCTCTATAACTCAAGTGATTTTCATGAACGCATATCATCAGGTCACAACTTTCATACCGTGTAATGTCTAGAAGATATTCCTAAATGAAGGAAAATTATTTACTTTAATTCTGTATGGGTGACAAAAATACGGTTTTCACCTTGAGAATGAACATGAAATTCCCTATATCTCATATGATTTTCATGATCGCACATCATCAGGTTACAACTTTCATACTGTGTGATGTATAGAAGATATTCCTCATACGGCTCTTCAACCTTCAACCAATAACTGTTTCTATAGTATACTTGAATTCGAAACATTGATCAAGAACAGAAATATTTTTATGACCCACACAAATATCTTTATGGCCCACAGTAACCTGTAATTTTATTTATACTGATATCACAAGTTATCACTATTTATAATCATCTATATTTATACTTCATAATGCCATTGTTTTTATATGTTATTTCCTTGTTTGTTCCATTGCATTGTACCTTCTATTTTTTAACATTGACCTATTTCAACACTTTGCAGTCCAATTATAATGCAATAACCAAGGAAATGAAAAACAGTCTATTCAAAATATGCAGTTGAAAAAATACGGCCAAACCTAAAACAAAAAAGTAAGTAGGGACTTTGACAAAAGCCAGTGTCGGGGCTAACTCGACATCGAACCGGAACGTGAAACTGTCAGGGATTACGTATATCGGACCGGAATGCTAAAATTTTACCGTCGTGGCAGACGTGACAAAGGACCGCAAAGGGTTAATGTACGACTTTATGTAATTTTTTAAATGTAATCTATTTCTGACCTGTATACAAACTTTGTTTCATAAGATCAATAAAAATTATTATTGTTATTATTATATTATCATTATTATTTACTCTAAAACTGTATGGGTGACAAAAAACGGTTTCACCTGGTGAATCTACATGAAATTCACTATATCTCATGAGATTTTCATGATCACACATCATCCGGTGACAACTTTCATACTGTGTAATGTCTAGAAGATATTTCTCAATGAATTAAAATCAATTACTCTAATTATGTATAGGTGAAAAAAAAACGGTTTTCACTTTGATACCGTGTGATGCCTTGAAGATATTTCTCAATGAAAATTCAAAAATACAACTTATACCATATGATATCATGAAGATATATGAAAAAAAGTTATGTCATTATGTGTGAATTGCATGATCACACATCATTGAGCTATAACCTTTTACCATGTGATGTCTTTAAGATATTGTACAATCAAGGAAAATCATTTAGTCTAAATCTGTATGAATGACAAAGAAATAGTTCTGTTTCTACATCAACCACTACTGCATATTATATTAATAATAATAATCGTCTTTATTATGTTCAAATAAATATATCCAAAAATGGTGATAACTAGCCTAGATGTTATTGAAAATAAAGGGCGAAGTTTATTTTTGATGAGTGTTAGACACCATCAAAAATATTCTTCCACTATGTTCAATGCATAAACCATTTGGTAATTATTTGGTTTGTTTGATTGTTTGTTATTCATTTAGACACCATAACACGAACCTGCAAAAAGGTTCGCATCTCTACTAACCCATATTTTATGATATAAAAACATCAATGGTAATCTGAATTAGATATTCAAGTGTAAATTAGGAACATTATTATTCGAGGTTGTTGTGCTAGAAAAATGGATATAGGCACACTGTTAGTACATGAGAACACATACTTATGGCTCACCAATGATGCAAATCAAATTTTGCAACTTGCTGGAAAGTCTATGCCATCTTGGTCATTCAACTATTTTGGTCTGGTACGCAACAATTTTCGGTACCAAACCAAGCTGACTACTGGACCAAGTATACTATTTACACCAAGATGACCAAGGCTATTTGGTTGAAATAAAGTCATTAGTCAACTTACCAAGAGACGGTATAACGTAGCCACTGTCTGTCTCTAGACAATGATACTTTGATTAAATTGTATAATTATCTCGAATATGCATCAATGAATTAGTGTGTCTCAGAAAATTGCCGTGTCATTAAATTATATACATAAGTATAAACCCAGCCACAAATCCTACAATTTCCTCTACCTCAGCATGTGTGACCAGAAATTTGTGGGCAACTTCACACCAATTGATGAAGGTAGTATCTTAGATTTCACTTGTCAATATATATTTATTTGTTCAAATACAACAGTTATAGTTGTAGTAGTAGTAGTAGTAGTATTTATTTAACTATTTTTCATACATTTCTGTATAATTATAGCAAGTCAGAAAAAATTTATATATAAAAACACATTAAAATACGTTGAAAATGTCACCTTAAAATAAAATCAGAAGTATATACTAATACAAATACAAACATGAGAATATAGAGAGTAATATATACAAATATACACGTAGACACCAACAGTTATAAACATATTTGAAAATCAGTTTGTTTCGGGAGTTTTGGGGAAATTGAAATACTCTGAATTGGAGTAAACACAGCGAGTTTAAAAAAAATATTTCATTCTACTCTTGAAAACATTCTGAGGAAGATTTTTTAAATAATCTGGAAGTTTATTGTAAAGGTCTAGGTCCAGCGAATTCTCCCTAGATTTGTTCAACCTATACCGTTGACACTAAGAAGATTTCCAGATCTTGTTGGATAATTATGGTAATCTGAATTTCTGGTAAATGAATATTTTTTGTTATGGATTTCCAATAGGCAATTATAAATGTAAACTGATGGAATAGTCATAATTTCCAGTTTCTTGAAAAAAGGTCGGCATGAATCACGTGTGTGTCAGTACCTGTTAAAAGCCTTATGGCTTTTTTTTGTAGAATGGAAACTTTAGCAGCCTTGGGACAATGCCCCCGATAAAATTATCAAGTAACATATATGCGAATGAAACAATGAAAAATAAGCAACTTTAAGAGCTGTGACATGGATAATGTATATGACTGACCCAAGACAAATTGTCATCAATATGTACTCCTAAAAATTTACTACTACTATAAACTACTACTGATAAAAGATTAATGAAATGTAATCAAGGGCATTAATATCATCAGCCAAATTACATGAATATTATGACTACCTAGCTGCTGCTTTATTTGAGGCTATTCTTGTTAATGCAACATACCTATCCAAAATTCCTGAAAATATTATATATGAAATGAAAGATAAGATTTACCTGTTGCATAAGGGCCCCTTGTGAATATTCAGGCATATTTTCCGCAATAATGGACTGACTCAACTCGAGCCCCATGAATTCACCTAGAGCAGGGTAGAGTTCTGCATTGTCAACAGGAACAGGCATTGTGTTAAAAGATGGATAAGGAAAAGTTGGAGCACTAGCAGTACTCTGTAAGATAGGCTGAGCCTGCAACTGGCCAAGCTGAGCCCTATACATCTGGTCTACTTTCATGTCTTCCAAGCTTGGATACAGGGACATGATTACAGATTTCCTGATGAATTATACTATTAGGTTTTTATCTTTCACAGGGTCTGATCACAATTGCCCTTTTCTTGGGTAATAAAATGCTGCTGATCCTTAGGATGTATGACTCACTATTAACCAAACAAAGTAGAACAAGAACTAAGAACCAACCACAATGTCCAATATGACAAACTTGAAATGGCAACCTTAAAGCAATAAAAATTGAATTGGGGATTTTCCGCAGACCCCTCACTCCTCTAGTCCTCTCCTCTTCCACTCAACCACTTCTACCAATCACTTATTCGTCTTATCGCTAATCGCTATTAATGATGCACTGAAATGAAACATATATTATATATTATCAGTGTATTAATGATTGACTTGACAGTTTGTATGATAATTAAAAAATTAAAATTCCACAATTCACAGACTTCATAGTACAGCCACATACAGTCACAGTTTGAGTACTGAGTAGTTTGACGTTTCGTTTGTATAAGAGTATAAACTGTGGTACAGGCGGTATAGTCAAAGATAAACTCTCGATTGCACCAAGGAATATTTAACTATCCGTGTTAAGTAGAGCTTGGCCAAAAACTCCTATTACATTTGTGTGGAAGATTTTATTCAAGCTCTGCTTAACTTTAAGTTTACTTAAATGTTGCCTGGTGCAAGCGAGCCAAAGAGCGATAGCGAATGTCATATGGTTATAAATATACAAACGGGTCAATCCTGTTTCTCATTAGCAAGATTGTTACCATAGCGAGACAATTCTCACAGCAAAATATATCTCAATTTTGTAAGAGGATTGAAAAAATATCGGTATTGCCAATAAACATATTTATTAACTACGAAAGCAATGTAGATATCAAGCCTTCTACAAAATTGAGATATATTTTGCTGTGAAAATTGTCTTGATATGGTAACAATCTTGCTCTTGCTGGTGAGAAACAGAATTGACCCCAAGAGCATACGGAAGGTATCTCCGTGAGTCCGTGACGTCAATTGAGAGATTATATTGCAACATTGCAACAATGCAACATAGAGATTGGACCATCCTGTACAAATTCTAAAGTCGAGTGTAAATTACACCAGGTGTGAGAAAGTGCTCCACCTCGATGCAAACGAATAAACCTTGTATACACCGAATACCGTTTACGTCAAAACAAAACGTAGCGATATGAGAATTTTATAAGGAAGAATCTCGGAGTGGGCGACATTTACTTTTAATCTTTCGAAATAGTCGTGGTGTGACCAACAAACTGATCGTGTGTGTTTATATGGCTGAAATGTGATCTTTTTATGTTATTTTCGGTCATTTATGTATCGGAAGTGATATATTTGCATACTTTATGGACAATTATGGACAAATAATAAATAATGTTGTTTGCAGGTTATCTCTCTCTCTCTCTCATCATTTATTGTCCTTTTCTGCTACCTGTACGGTGCAATATGGACATGCTCCGTTGCGGGAAATCCGTTCGCCATCCGGGATTTAACCGGCGGAGACAACGAAGCTGTATCTAGGCAATACTACATCCCTATTTTAATTGGTATGGGACGTCAAAGACGGCGGACATTCGTCACAAACATATATCTCATTCATACTAGTGTTCTGGCTAGGCTTTGTTACTCCATGCGCCACCTTAGGAGCAGCACTGTTAATTATTAACGCAAAGTGAATCGTGGAGGATTATCACCAGCCAGCAACAAGATTAAATCACTCAAACTGAAAAAATCTTGTCCTGCCTGAGGATCAAGCCCGCGACATTTCGATCACGAAGCCCCGACGCTACCACTGCGCCAATCCCCGCCACTATTTGCAGGTTATGAATTGATTCCTACAGAATGACAGTTTTATCACAACTCGATCCGACATTTTGTCATTCGCAGCGCAGATGTTCTGTCAATGTCACAGTCCCAGTAGGTTTATTCGTTTACATCGAGGTGTAGTACTTTCAAAAACCAAGGGTGGGATTATGAACATTCGATACGAAAGCTGTCACGTTCACTGTTACGATCTGTAGGCTAGAACGATGTATGTTCTCGATTCTAAACGAAATCAGAATTATGAAATTTCTTTGAATAGAGATAGAATGGAATTATATCTACCACATAGACCATTGATATCGACGCAAGTTTCAATATATTTTGAATTGTATTGGTTTTTATGTTTTTATAATTGTTCGAATCTGACATATGTCAAACTCGCTACGGATCGAGTGTTCGTAACCGCACCGCTGGTGTAATTTAACATTAGTTTGCAAATTAATTTGACACTATTGATTAAAAGTTTGATTTTGTGGAGGAAATCCAGTTCTTGACATTAGTTTGTTTGAACTGCACTCAGCTACACTCCATTGAAAATGTGGTGTAAGTGTTGAAAATAATGATGTTATGTAATATGCTCTATATACTTATTTTGTTATGGTTACGATATGTTTATCGAGATAGTTGATGTTAAAAAATTTTTTTAATAAAACTTCACATTACAAGTTCAGTTCAATCTTGTTGAGTTTCTATTCTTCAAACCATACTCTGCTAACAGGTTATGGGCCCAGGCTAGTCCCTCTGAATCTGTACATAATAATTACTTGTAAAGAAGAATGGCTACTGTAGAAGAAATCGAAGTTCAACTCAGAGCTCTAAGAAAAGAGTTGGAAGAAGCTTCCAGAACAAAGTCCACAGTAATATCTAGTTCCGTTGGAGGTTTAGCCGAATCTAAGCACCTGGATGGTACTAATTATGGAGACTGGAAATTCTGGATGAAGAATTTTCTAGTTGATGCAGGTCTGTGGTGTTGTGTAGAACCAAAAACAGATCAAGTTGTTGATAGTGACTTGGACCAGAGAGCTTTAGCCAAAATAAATCTGTCCCTTAGACCTACAGCAGCTGCCGAAACAAAGAAAGCCAAAACTGCCAAAGAAGCGTGGGAAAACTTAAGAAGAACGTACGAGGATAGTGGAATCGTTCGCTTAGTTGGTTTGTACTCAAGTCTCTTCAGAACAAGGTTCGAGTCATGTTCGTCTATTCAAGAGTATGTCGACAAGATACTCCATATAGCGGAACAACTGGATAATATCGGAGAACCGTTCAAGGATAACGTCGTTGGAGGTATCATATTAGGAGGTCTACCTGAGCAATACAAACCACTTATTTTGGGAATTCAAGGCTCCAAGCAGGTAACATCTACGGAATTTGTGAAAAACCTATTACTTCAAGAAAATGTCAAGACAATGAGCGTTCAGGTCTTTGATACGGCATTATACAGTAAAGGAGAAACGAGTAGAAAATCAAATACTTTTCACAGAGGTCCCAGATGTTACAACTGTAATATGTATTCTCACAAGGCCAGTGAATGTCCAAAACCGAAGAAACCATGGAAAGGCAAGAAGAAAGAAAATACTTCAGTTGCTCTCACTTGTAACGAATCGTCATCAGTAAACTTTAATGACGACTGGTTTGTTGATTCTGGGGCAACAGCTCATTTCACCCCGAACAAATCATGGTTACAAGATTTCGAGGAAGAAAGTGGTAGAGAACTGGGTATTGCAAATGGTCAAAAATTGAATTGCACCGGTAAAGGCAGTATCAATCTTTTACTTGCAAATCATAAGAACGCAACGTTGAAAAACGTCATACATGCACCTGGATTATCAATGAATCTGATTTCTGTCAGTCAATCAGTCAAAACTGGAAAAACTGTTATTTTTGATATCGATCATGGATGCAGAATCACAGAAAGCAGAATTGACCTCGAGCCTGATGAAATAGTAAGCACAGCTTCTGAAATCAACGGAATGTATCGCCTCGATCGATTCCCTCTGTCTGCGAATGCTGCTCAAGTGTTGGATGCTACTAGTTTATGGCATCGTCGTCTTGGTCACCTGAATTATGATTACATGAAAATTTTGAAACGGAATTTGGCGCTGGGCATAGATTTTCCAGAAGAACACTACAAACAATGTGAAGAATGTGTTACAGGAAAGTTCCACAGAAGTTCCTTCAACAAATGTAGTACAACTCGTGCAGAACAGTTTTTACAGTTAGTACATTCAGACATATGTGGTCCTATACAAGAAACGTCTATCGGAAGTGCAAAATACTTTTTAACATTCACCGATGACTACAGTCGTTTCTCGAAAGTATACTTCCTTCATTCAAAAACAGAAGTTGTTGAAAAATTCCAGGAATATAAAGAATTTGCCGAAAATTTCACTGGTTGCAGAATGAAATGCCTCAGAACTGACAACGGGTCTGAATATGTCAATAGAAAGTTAGTTCAAATTCTAAAATCCGCTGGAATTCAACATCAAACTACGGTTCCTTACAATCCACAACAGAATGGCGTAGCTGAAAGGCTCAACAGAACTTTGATGGAAACTGCTCGAAGTATTTTATTCCACTCGAAACTGAATAAATGTTTTTGGGCTGAAGCAGTCAACACGGCTACTTATTTAAAAAACTGCGTTCCTACAAAAGCACTTCAGAAAGTTACACCATTTGAAGTTTGGACAGGAAAGAAACCGGACCTATCACACCTGAAAGTTTTCGGCTGCAAAGCTTTGGTTTTTGTATCGAAACAGAAAAGAAGGAAACTGGACCCAAAAGCCGAAGAACACATTTTTGTTGGATACAGTGAGAACTCAAAAGGGTACCGTTTCATTCACCCTCAGACTAAAAAATTGATCATTGAAAGAGATGCTGTGTTCCTCGAAAACGAATTTATACACGAAACATCCGAAACATCAATAGACATATTTTCAAAATTCGATGACAGTGATTGTCAACAGCAGTCAGAAACCTTACAAATCATTGAAAGTATAAAACCTACTGTTGAAGAGGGGGAGTGTTCATCCTCATCAATTTCATCGGAAACTATGTCATCATCTGAAAATAACCATGAAAATGACATCCCAGCAGGTATCCACACTTCAACAATCGGACAATCACAAACCGAGAATGTCGCGGAAGAACCTCTACGAAGATCTACTAGACAACGGCTGCAAAATCGAAATATATTCAATTCCGATTTCGTAAACAGTGTCAGCGATACTTCATGTGAACCGCAAACTCCTGAAGAAGCTTTGTCTTGTCCGAATGCAGCGAAGTGGAAAGAAGCTATGGAAGCAGAAATGAAGTCCCATTATGAAAATGGAACGTGGTCTCTCTGCTCACATAAGCCTAGCAAAAAGCCCATCAAAAGTAAATGGATATTCAAAACAAAACGCACAGCATCTGGAGAAATAGAAAGATATAAAGCTCGACTAGTGGCCAAGGGATATTCCCAGACCCCTGGATTAGACTATGAAGAAACATTTTCTCCTGTAGCCCGTTACAGTTCCATCAGGCTTTTATTGGCTCTTGCTGCGAAATACGACTGGGAAATTGATCAAATGGACGTTGAAACCGCTTTCCTTCATCCTAAGCTAAACGAAGAGATTTACATGGAATTGCCAGACGGAAAAGTTTGTCAACTTCGTAAGACACTATATGGCCTCAAACAGTCAAGTCGAGCCTGGAATCACGAACTCGATTCAGCATTGAAAAAATTGAATTTTTCCCAATCAAAACAAGATCCCTGTATATATTATAAGAACATTGGAGGAAAACGATTGGTCATAGCACTTTACGTTGACGACTTATTGATATTCTCAGAAGACAAAAATGAAACAAAGTCACTGAAAGAAGCTTTGTCAAAAAGATTCAAAATGAAAGACTTAGGCAAAGCACATTATTGTCTGGGTATGAGAATCATTACAAACAAAAAGAAAGGAACAATAAGTTTGGATCAAGAAAAATACATCGAAGAAATTCTTTCAAAATTTAATATGTCAGAATGTCACGGGATGCGGACTCCTCTTGATCCAAATCAAGTTTTGTCGAAGGAAATGGCACCGAAAACTGAGCAAGAAAGATGTGAAATGGCAGATATTCCATATCAGGAAGCTATTGGCAGCTTATTGTATGCTGCTCAGTGCACCAGACCCGATATTTCATATGCGGTTGGAAAATTAGCGAGGTACTGTCAAAATCCTGGAAAATGTCATTGGAAGGCTCTCAAACGAGTTTTCAGATATTTGAGAAAAACCTCTCAATACAAACTGTTTTTTGGAAAAAGTGGCGATATGCAAGGATTTTGTGATTCCGATTGGGCTGGGGATGCAGATGATCGCAAATCTACAGCTGGATATGTGTTTATTCTGAGTGGTGGTGCGATAAGCTGGTCTTCGAAGAAACAGGCAACAGTAGCTCTTTCAACTACTGAGGCCGAATACATGGCTCTGACTATGGCGACACAAGAGGCTATATTTTTGAAAGAGCTCCTTCGAGAACTAATTCCAGATACACCAAGAACATTGTCACTGTACTGTGATAACAAAGGAGCAGTGGATTTGTGCAAAAATGGTGGATACCGACCCAGAACGAAGCACATAGATGTAAAGCATCATTTTGTCAGAGAAGTTCAAGAGAAAGGAGATATTGAGGTCAAACCTATCAGAACTCAAGATATGGTAGCAGATTGTTTAACCAAACCACTGAGTGATGCAAAACTTATTCTCAATGTAGAAAAGATGGGTCTACACGAGTTGGAGTGATATTACATAAAGAGGGGGTGTTGAAAATAATGATGTTATGTAATATGCTCTATATACTTATTTTGTTATGGTTACGATATGTTTATCGAGATAGTTGATGTTAAAAAATTTTTTTAATAAAACTTCACATTACAAGTTCAGTTCAATCTTGTTGAGTTTCTATTCTTCAAACCATACTCTGCTAACAGTAAGCTAAAAATTATCCTACACATTGCATCCCAATGAATTCATTGTAATCGTTGGTTGGTACTCTTGGTACGTTGGTGTCGTTGGTAGACATTATTGGTTGTTTTGATTTGACAGTTTTGAGTTTTGACAGACAGACAAATATGTAGATGGTTATCTATGGAGAAGTACGAAATTTTGTTGTTACAAGTTTTCAGTGTTTTTGTCTAAATTTTTATGCAGTTTCTGGCAAAACAATGAAATGAAAAATGATGGGAGATCAGTTTCGTAAAGTCGAACAATATTCTCCGAAATCATCACCTAGAGGGGGTAGGTCCCCCGTAGTTTCACGCCAAGATTCATCTGGAACATTAAAAACGACAATTTTGCTGGGAAAGAATCCTTCTATAGTCCCTAGTGGACCCTTCTATTTGATGAAAGAACCACCTGGTAAGTTCTAATTTCTAAATTGCTGTCATAACAATTCTATTATTCCTTTATTACAGGGGAGTCTGAATTAACAGGGGCTACTAATTTGATGACCTACTATGGCTTAGAACATTCGTATAGCAAGTTTAGTGGAAAAAAGTTGAAGGAACAATTGTCTTCCTTTTTACCAACTCTACCTGGAGTTATTGATTCCCCAGGACAACAAGACAATAGTTCTCTGAGATCCGTTATAGAAAAACCCCCTATTGGTGGGAAAGAGCTGTTACCTCTGTCTAATGTACAACTAGATGGATTTAGATTACATCCTGGACCAGTAAGTAACTTTTTTTATTGATCCAAATTCCAAAATTTAAACTTTCAAAGATAAAATTAGTAGAAACACCTCATTAATCATTATATCAATTTCATCAATAATCTCTCAATAACAATTTGGAATACATAAAAGTCTTCCCAAAAACCATAACCAAACCTCAACACTACTAATTCCCTTCATGGACGACTTCAGCAAGTGCAAAGGGTTTTTGTTATTCATGATGAAGAAGCATGGTTTCTAGGCTTTGAGGCAGTGGTCGGTTCACCTCCGTGGAGGCGGTTCCTTTGGACATTTCGCTCACAACTGCGGTGAGCATCTTCAGCTTGGATGTTGTCTTCTCGAAGAGCAACGTAAAACTGATACAGCGGTTGGAAATTCTTCGCAATTTATAGTCACAGCCTGGCTAATTGCTATGTTTTCGATGTTTTCAATGTTTCGGTGACTGGGTTACCTGACCGGATGGGATGTTGCCATTGTCTACCTGTCTAATTAATGAGACTTAACGGACAAGGCAACAACGGGGTTATTGAAAACATATAAACATATATGTTATTGAAAACAAAGCAATTAGCCAGGCTGTGACTATAAATTGCAAAGAAATTCCAACCGCTGTATCAGTTTTATGTCACTCTTCGAGAAGACAGCATCCAAGCTGAATATACTCACAGCAGTTGTGAGGCGAAATGTCCAAAGGAACCGCCTCCACGGAGATGAACCAACCATGGCCTCAAAGCCCAGAAACCATGCTTCTTCAGTCTACTTCCGGCCGTGGAAGCCTTCATTCTATGCTCCATTCAGGATGTTTTGACCTTTTTATTTCTATCTGCTACACAATGCAAATTATGCAATACAGCAATAACTTGAAATAGTTATAGGTCTGAATCGTTTCACATATTGAACATTCATTATATGTATATGTATAATTTCAGCTACCAGAACAATATCGTTATGCGAATGCAGCTCCAATAAAGAAACATAAGAACAAACATAAAAAGCATAAACATAAGGATAGCGGCTTACCTAGTCAAGAAACTACTATATCTGACACTAATAGTGAGACCCATGAAAAGAAACACAAGAAGCAAAAGAGACACGATGAAGAAAAGAGGAAAAGGAAAAAAGAAAAGAAACGCAAGAAGCAGAAGCACAGTCCTGAACATAGTGCTGGCTTAACTCCCGGTCAGCATTCCAGTTGAAAAACCTTTTTGATATATCAAATACCATATGCAATTTATTCTATTTTTACTCTGTAATTTTAATTTATAGATTATTGTATGTAGATCTTAAGATGTATTTATGGTTTTTGTCTAAAATATATCCTGTTATTTTTTGAAAACGTTTTTTTGTGATAAGTTGGATTTTATTCAAAAATGTTTGTAATCACGACAATGACTGACAAATGAGATTCTAATTCACATCATAATTGAAATGTGATGTTAGTATTAATAAATATTTCTGTCTATCCGACCACAAGCTGCTAAATATAAAAATAGGAAAAAATGTACCTGAATACAAGCCAAACTGTAGGATAGAGAATAAAAAAGTGGATAGGGATAAATTTAGTAGAGAATTCAATAATCTAATTAATTCTGAGGAAATTAATAATTTTGATGATCTAGTGAAGGTCGTCCAATTTTGTAAGACTAAAGCTACAAGTATAGTGAGTATTAAATGTAAATTAGGAAATTATTGGGTGAATAATGAATTTGTTGAACTTGTAAAGAAAAGAGACAAATATTACCAGTTAAAAGTTAAACAACCGAACAATGAGAGCATTTGTAAGCAATATAAAAGGCTAAAAAATGAAGTAAAAAAGAAAGGTCAAAAACTTAAGCATGAGTATTTCAGAAATGAATGGAGTAAGGCAGGAGAAAATAGCAAAAAACAGTGGCACTGCATAAATAGTTTCATTAAGGGTGAGGGTAATAAAAAACAAACTGTAGAATGTATATCATTGAATGACCAGATTATAACAGATAAGGAACAGATTGTTAATGAATTCAACAAATACTTTTGTAAAATTGGAACAGAAATTATTGAAGAACTAATGAGAGAAAAACAAAAAAGGAATGACCTTATTGATTTTGAAGAGCTGTATTACATGAATAGTATGGTTACTGAGGAAGTAACAACCCTAGAAATAACAAATATAATTAATACACTGAAACTAAATGCTTCACCAGGAAATGATGATATAACTGTCAGTGATTTAAAGCTACTTGAACTATCAATTGTACCAATTATTACTAGATTAGCAAATGATATAATGCGACATGGACAATACCGAGATATACTAAAAATCAGTAAGGTCAGTCCTATATACAAATCTGGACCTGTAAACGAAATGAGCAATTATCGGCCAATTAGTGTTATCTGCAACTTTGCTAAAATCTTGGAGATACTAATAAAAACCAGAATTATTAACTTCTTGGAGAAATATGTTGGATTTGATCAATATCAATATGGCTTCATAAGTAATAGCAATACACTATGTGCAACAACTGACTTTGTGAATTATGTAAATAAAAATCTCGATGAAAAAAAATACATCACAGTTTTTATCGATTTAAAAAAAGCTTTTGATGTAGTGGACCACGATACTTTACTATTTAAATTGGAACAAATGGGCATAAGAGGCAAAATGAATGAGCTAATAAAATCATACTTGACTAATAGAAAACAATTTGTAACTATTGATAAAACTAAAAGTAATCTACTAGATATAAAAAAGGGTGTTCCCCAAGGATCTGTAATTGGACCGCTGTTATATATAATATATGTTATGAGCCTACAAAAAGCTTCATTAAAAGCTAGGTACTTTACTTTTGCAGATGACACTATATTGGCTTATAATGACTCATCATTAAAAAAATTAATAACAATAGTTAACGAAGACATGACTTGTATAAAAAATGGCTACTTCATAATAAGTTGAAAGTCAATGAGATGAAGTGTGTGTACATGATTTTTAAACAAAAGAATACGATAATGACTGAAGTTGAAGTGAAATTAGACGAAACTATCTTAAACCGAGTCAAATATACAAAATACTTGGGCCTTACATTTGACGAGTCGCTAGATTGGAGCGAACATATACATAAGATGAAACAAAAAATAACTCCTATGATAGGAGCCATTTATAGATGTAGATCCTACATAGATGATAAAGCCAAATACTGTATATATAATGCTTATTTTCTAAGCATATATAGATACATGATAACAATATGGGGTACATGTGGAATAACAACATTAAATAAAATTCAAGTACTACAAAATAGGGTGATAAAAGTTTTATTCAACTCGGACTATAGAATGTCCACAGACAATGTATATACACAAGTAAAACTAGATAAATTAGAGAAAATTCTAAAAATTGAACAATGTAAATTTGTATATAAACTAGTAAATAGTCAATTGAAAACGAATACTGAAATGAGTCAAAGAAGTCAAGTACACACACATGATACAAGACAGAAACATGAACTAAATATACAAAATCCTCGAACAAATAAAGTTCTCAATAATCCAATTGATAGAGCGATAAAAGCTTATAATGAAGTACCGGAGGATATAAAGAATTTTGCAAGTTTCAATAAATTTAAGTTTTTATTCAAAAAATGGTGCTTGTCCAAATTACAAACTTGATTTTTTTAACAATTTTTTAATTATTTATTTTATTGTTCAAAATGTGAGCAAACACACTTGTTGTCAACAATTTTATGATCCCGAGACTGACCAAACCAGGCCGATTTGGGACCACTTTGTATTGTATAATTGTAAATCATTTCTATTGAATAAAAGTCTTTCAAAAAAACAAAGTTTTATGATCCACAGGTTTCCTTTTATTGAATAGGAAGGCACTTTGACATGTTTACTGGTTGAACTAATAAATATTTGGCAAATGGAGTCAAAAATCAATCAAAAATTTTGTTGGCAAGCATTCGACAAAAATGCCCTTTACAGTCACTGGATTACATCTGTTAGCCACTCTTCCAAAGGTAAAAATTCGGGTTTGACTCAAAACGAGGGACCAGCTGTATACCTGTTTCAGGGGTATTACCCATTGTCAGTGCAAATGTCATAAGTGGTAATGAAAATTTGTTTTTCATCTCGGAAAATTACATGCATATAGGTTAAGGTTTTGCACAATAGATGTACGCTCTAATATTGTTAGCTCAACCGCGGCTGGCAGAATAGGCAGATACCTGAAGGAAATATAATTGAATTATGATGTTGGTAAATTATTTTTACAAACTGATTGATTTGGTATTGTTCTGGTATATTTACCAAACAGCCTGTACTTCATGCTCTCACAAGTTGAAATTTCCAGCGGTCTCTCAAGTCTCAGAGAAACCTTTGAAAAGTATTGAGAGACTCATTTCCGAGAATACCATAGACAGTAAAATCTTATATAATTCTTGATAAGATAATTCAGATTTGATTTTATTGTTCCAGTAGTATCAGTTCATGTATAAAGTATAAAGTAGAACTTTCATGCAAGACAAATTTATACTGAGAACAATTAGTAAGTTTGTTCACTTCTGGCATGTGATTAATTCATAATGCTTCTTTTTACAAACGTCTAAGGAGGTCATAAAAACACTAGTGTCTTATTAGTAATAAACCACTAGTGTATTATCAAAATAAGACTATAAGTCATAAAACACTGCATAATCAATCAGTCAATCTGATGTGTATATTATTTGCTTACCTTGTGTTGTTATTGTGAATGCTATTATTTGGTGGGAACAGCGAGATATTAAGTTTTCCAAATAAAGTTGCCCATAAAAACAGTCCTAATTTAGCGGTTTATGCCGCAGATGACCTATTATCCTGTTTTGTAGTATAAATACTGGAATACTGCTGAACTTCGGAGGATTATTAAATATTTGCGATAGAAGAATACTGAAGAATAATAGGTATTGATCAAATGTTTCTGAGGCAAGATTGGCTTCAAATTCCTTTTTCAAAAAACGCTGAGCTTAATTTTCTGTAGAAATGTTTGATGTGTTATGGGCATTGAGGATATGTCTATAAAAAGTTCCAGGAATTTGATTAAATCAGCCTCAAGGATTTTATTATTTATGACAATCCCAATATTCCGAGCTTGTCTTCCAGCACGATTCTCGATGCTGGATTCTTGTGAAATTTTGAATTTTAGAAACTATCATTATAAAACTCTTCTGAATGATACAGAGTTGGTTGGAAAAAAAGATGAGTATGCTAGGAATGATATGTCAAAATTGCATTTATAATTTTGTTAGTGTTGAAATTAATATAATGTAAGTCAATGGTAATGAGGATCAACGAATCCAATTAATATTCAACAAGGAAAACATTTTTTTATTTTACTCTTGAAATCGTCACTTTTTTATTTACTTCTATTTCATTCGGATGTGAATTGTAAATCACTATACCATCATGGTATACTGATTTTTTTCCAAAGTTAGTTCTGAAATTTCCAGGCTTGTCTTGTTTCATGTTCGTGTATGCTCTTACTTCAGTAATATTCGAGTTAAAAACTTTCTGTTTGATTCAATTGAAGTGAATGAATTAACAAATATTCATTTCATATAGAGATTTCAAATCCAGTAAACTTTTTGGCTTATACAAGTTGGCGGTTGGTTCTGAAAATGATAAGTTATAAATACATATATTTTTCGCTAGCATACTCTATATTACAATATTTAATTTCGGTTTGGGGCACTGCTTCGACCTATTTGCTTAAACCTTTGAAAACACTACAAAATAAAATTATTAAATGTATTTTTAAACTTGATTATCAAGAACCAACTGTGAACTTATATAAACCAAGAAAGCTACTGGATATACATTCCCTATACAAATTGAAAATATGCACATTCATTCATCTTGTTAAAAATAATATGAATCATTCCACTTTAAGTTTCAAAATTAATAATGACCAACATAATCACTTGACCAGACAAGCCCAAAATTTATATGTCACAAAAATCAAGACGAATATTGGAAAGAAATCAATTTATTTCTATGGTGTGAAAATTTACAAGGAACTTCCAAATTATTTAAAAACTTATGGTAAATTGCGATTCAAGAATAACCTAAAAAAATACTTACTCCTTTGAATCCATTCCAATTCTGATTTCATTATATTTAAATTAATTTTTAATATTGTTACTTATATTATGTTAAATTATTTAAATTTTGTTTTTTTTCCCTATTATAAACTGTACGTTTCTTGGGAATAAATTGAATTGAATTGAAAATTGAATTGAATTTATTTTGGAGTTTTTCCAGAGGTTTCAAGACTGAAGTATTAGCAAATGGAAATCAAATACTGCATGTTTGAGTAAATAAAACAGTAGTAAGTATTCTTCAGGTATTTGACAGGAACGAATTTCCTAATTTTGAACAGAACACCAATGACTGGATTATTTTTTTCCTCAATTTTTCAGTATGTTTATTCTTTATTAACTTTTCCTCTATATAAAGACATAAGAATTTATTAAGTTTTGTATATTTAATAGATTCAGTTCCAAATAATAATGGATCAATGGAATTGTTCTTGTTTTTTTTTTAAATATACATAAATGTGGTTTTATTTAAATTATTAAGTGAGTTTCACAACTTGCAACCACAATGAAATCTCTACTAGATCACTCTTCATATTTTCACGTATCTCGTTGAGATCGTTTGCAAAATTATATTAACATGTCATTGACAAATAGTTTTTAATAATAATAATAACGATAATTCATAATCATTTATTGCTACAATAAGTAAAAAATGTATACCCATTTCTTAAACTTCTTGAATTACAATGAAGACAAAACAAACAATAAATCAAAGAAACGATCCATTCAATTTCGATTTCTTTTCTGGAGGAAATATTTTTTTATTTTGATTTTGAATTCTGTGATATTTCTAAATTTTTTTAGGTCTTCGGGCAATTCATTTAATTTTGAAAGTGCTTCATGAGTGAATCTTTTCTGGCCAATTACCGAGTTTGCAGAAGAATCAAGATGGAACAAGTTATGTTGTCTTATATTGTAAATGTGAATTTGTGAATTTCGGGTTAATATAAAATTAGATTTAATCATTTTATTAATAATAAGATGATATTTTGAGAGTATCCATTGCATAATGCTCTTCCAAAGAAAATGTGTTGTCATTAAAAAAAGTTGATTTGTTGGAGTATCATATGGTAGACGATACAGTACTTTCCCCATATATTAATTGAATGTTTGGTTCTATTGAGAATATGCGAATATAAAAATATATTAGCTATTTTAGGATTCAATTTGGGACATCTCCTCAATGCTCCAATAATCGAAGATATTTTTTTAATTAGTTTGATTTAATATATCCAGTTGAGTCTTTGTCCATAAGAGGCACCTTCCACTACCTTAACTGTTGAGAACGTGAGAAAAATTTGCCATATTGTGTCAGTTATCATTTCATTGATTCATTTGGAACGAATTGCAAACGATATATAATTTTTCAGATGTCAACTACAGAAATTCAAATTTACATTGGAAAAAAAGATTTAACAATGGGAGGAATTGAAGGGAATATTTTTGCTATTACTTGGGTTTCATTATTTAATTGCTTATATTTTGAATATTATTATAGTAAGTAGGTTTTTAATTTGTTTAAATATATATATGGTGAAGTGCAGTAACAGAATGAATAGTGAAAATTCAAAATGAAGTTCATTTCCAAATAAAACAAAGAAAATCAGCAATATCACTTCACTTAGCCAATATCTTAAAAAATAAAAAGTAAAAATTAATATTATTTCTTCGGCTTTGTCATATTGACACGTCTGTTTAACGTTCTTCCAATGTATCAACCATTAATAATGTTCGATATTGTAGCGCAGCAGTAAAATGCGACCGTGCCCGGTTTGCTTCAGCCTTTTCCGTAGATGAGGAGTTCTGTCAGATACGTTTTCTATTTTTCATTCTCATTCCATTTTTTACAAAGAAAAAATATCGTATTCAACTCGTATTTTAAAATGCGATTAATGCCTTCGAACATTAAAGGCCTGGCCGACAAATGACAAAGGAAACCAGTCCTTAACGCACACGTTTCTCGCTCATGCATTAAAATGTCTTGATCATTAATCTCTTTCATTAATACAGTAGTTGAATAATGGTTAATGCATATAATCAAATCGTTGATTGATAGAAAATCATTCATCAACAGGGGTCATCAATTAACGATTTTGAGTGCGTTAAAATACATCATAAATGAACGGTTGACGGAAATAACTATTTTATAGCCTTTTGAGTAACTTAGTAGATCGAACGAACTATATGAATTAAAATTATTCATCGGTTTTCTTTTCTTTCATATGACCAACAATATTCTAGCAAAAATTTATTCAATCAATCAATCAATCAATATATACTTTATTGTATTCATGAAGATATCATGGTTACAAAACTTCATTCTGTACTTCAGAACAGATTTATTATTTTCTCTCCTCACAACAGTCATCGAGATCGCTCGTTCGCTGGACGAGCTTACCACACACGAAGTGGAGTGTTTAGTGGGTATACCTGAAAGAAACTCAATTTCGGACTCAGGGGACTCCCACACTACCTCATGAGATGTGTGGAACAGGCCGGATTTTGACTAGAATTTGAGAAAAATGGAAGTCATTCAGTCAGATTTGTATGTATATTTATTACAAGTAAAACAAAATAAATATATAAATTATTTCAAATAATAACAAAAATATCACACATTTTATCTATCATCAATAATTACTCTGTAGGTTATCGTTTGGTCAAAACCTGTATAACAATCACTCATAATCATCAACTTGTACATAAAAGTCCCTAAAAAAAACTATTGTAGTAATATACAGAAAAATTATGATTTGCTTACCTTTTCTTGGTGGGATTTGGACAGGTATATCAATTTTTTTCATCCTCTTAGAAAACGAAAATTTTCTAAAACTCATAGTATCCTCTTCAACAAATATCAAGAACCAAAATTCTTCCTTCTGCTTATTGAATTTCTTACTATAAACGTTCATCTTGCTGGAACCTTCTCTGAATATACTCAACTCAAATATGCCCTGTTTGCCAGGAGACATTTTGACGCTCAAAACATTTCGGTCATTGGTGCAAGAAAGTGTGACATTGTCCTCGACACTTTTAACTGATGTTCTTATGGTTAATATTGGTAAATCTTTTATTGTCCTCAGAACCTCAGCAGAAGCTTTTGAGCCCAGTAGATCAGTGAGAATATTATCAAACTTGTAACTCATGTTTTTATCTAACATAATGGATCTTAGAAACGGAATGGATAAATTTTCTACATTGAAATTTGGTATGTTTTCAAGTTTTTCCCTCAGACTTTGAAAAATTTCAAAGTTGATATAAGGTAGCATCACTACACTAGGCACATTCACTGTTTGTCCTTGAATAAGCATTTGGCAAAAATAGATCAATTTTATGGTACAGTTCAACCAGTTTCGCCCAGCAGCTAAGTTCATCATTGCCTGAAAGTGAAAAAAATATATAAATCCTTGTTTTGACATATTTGTGTATTGTTACATGTATTATCCTTATAATCTGATCCAGTACTGACTTGAGGTCAAGGACATACTCCTGATTTGGTAAATTTATATCCAATAAGTAACATTTAATCATCAACAATGCTTTCAAACAAGGAGAATCATATGCAAATGAAGTTCTCAACCCTAGCTCTCTTACTAAATCTCTGAAAATTAGACAAAAAATAATTAACCACCATATACTGAATAATGCCAATGAATTTACAAACCTATTAATATTATCTTCATTGTGCCTAACAGGAAGAAGCCTGTACTCCTCAACTTGACAAATCAACTCTAACATTTCCTCTATTGAGCTATCAGCTTGCAAATTCTCACTGAGGAAATATATGGTTTTGTATGACAGGTAATATTGTGCTCCAAGCATCCCCAAAATGGTTGGTTCGTACAGTAGCTTCATTTCCTAAAAATAGACAAAAATTATTTCTTTCATAAATCCAAAATACTAAATAAATATCAGAGAAATTTCATATTTCTGGAAGTTAATTTGAAAATACTTATTGGTATCAATATATTAACCAATACTCTGTCAAGTTCTCTAGATAATATTTAATGTGAATTTTTGATTGATTACTGGACTATTATTGAAAGCTTGTTTAAAATAAGAATTTTAATGATCTAGTATTAACAATTTTTTCCTTGTATGGGAAAGTCAGAAATAAAAATAATGATTTATCCTTCTATATATTACTGTTTGTATTTGGACCTCTGCTAGCTAAACCCGCATAAACTAAGAGAACCATACCTCTTCTTGATTGGCAACACAATCATTTTCTTGCAAAGTTCCAATCACAGAATCTGCAAGGTCACTAACGTAATCATCAGGATTAGAATCTGGATCCATTTGGTAATAAGAAGGATTGGCTAGTAATCTTCTGTAGAAGAAAGTGGATTGTATGAATTCTATCAGTTGCCCTTTAGAAGCTATGTTTCCATTGGCTATTTCGGCATTGACATGATCTGGAAGAAACTCCAACAGGTTTGATTCCACAGGAAACGGTTCAAAAAGGAACTTCCTGTAGAAGTTCTTTTTGTTTTCTTGAACCATAACGCATGCTACACCAGTGGTATCGAATTGGGGTCGCCCAGCTCTACCTACCATCTGAATGACATCAGTAATTGGCATATCTACATATCGTTTTGTAGCACCATCAAAGTACTCAGTCCCTTTGACTACAACCAATCTTGCTGGAAAATTCACACCCCATGCCAATGTGGCAGTTGCGACGAGTACCTGTATTTTTTGACTGACGTAAAGCTGTTCCACAATGTTTCTGTCATTTTCTGTCAAAGCTGCATGATGCATTCCAATACCGAAGGTTAATAATTGGGCCAAGTCTTGATCAACTAACCTAGACGTGAAATGCAAAGTATAAATTAGATTGGAAAAGAAAAGAAAACAAAGTTGTAATTATTTACTAAAGGTAATTTTCAACAAAAATAAATTAGAGTTTTTCTTAGTGCCCTAGTAACAAAACCATAATATCCATTTATATAATATTGACTGAAATTTACATTGAACTTTTTCTATTTATGATTCAATGATTATAACCATTGGGTGAATTAGATTAGATATGTTATAATTGGACATTCAATCTTGAATCTCATCAACACTTCTTCAGATAACGTTCTACAATGTACAAGGTGGCTGACAATCGAGTATCATTGAGATCTCGTAAACAGTAAATACCATAGAAATGTACTTATAATATACTGACTAGAATGCGCTTAGTCTACTGCGCATCCAGATTTTGTGGCACCCCTATGCGTTAGGCAAGGAGGACACCAAAGAATATAGAAACGCATGATGTTGTGAGCATATTACATATGTGTGAGGAAGATAACCAACTGAACGTTTTACGGAAGTATTTATGTTAACAAAACGGCGTTGTCGGTTGCTAATTGTAAGCGTTGCCAAGACTTTTCAATTTTCCTTAATATCTTTGTGTTCGTTGTGGGTTATGGAGATCATATTATAGAAATGAAAAATTTTCTTCAGAAAATCAGTCGAAGTAGTTATATAGAATGAAGTGTATCATTATACTTTTATTCTGTATGTGTGAGCAATTCAATTTTGTATTGTTAATTTTATTTTTAATGTTAGTATATTATAAGGACATTTGTAATGTATATTTTTATGACGTATCTGACGCATTTCTATGTTTATTTGTATAAACCTGAAGAAATAAAGATGATTGATTGATTGATTAGTGGCGGCTCTAATACTTGGAGAAGAGAAAAAAAGACGAAAAATATATCATTTCATAAGTGAGCGCACACCTGTTGTAGATTTTGTCATGGTATAGTTTTGTGTAATCTGCAGGTTTCCAAAATCAAACTATAAAGCATGGTTGGAATGTATAGAAATGGATAAAGATACTGAATGGCCAGCATATAAAAAAATTTCTTCAATACTTTTTTCTGATGACTGTTTCAACTGAATAGGATTAAATGTTAGATTGAAACCAGACACAAAACCCACCCTTATCCTACTAGAGATCATGAAGCATTGGTTATGAAATATGATTTTAGCGAGAACGATAAGTATAAACATGCGAACGAAGGAAAATTTATAGCCAGAAAAATTTCAATATATTTAAACAATTGTCCAATGAAGTGGAGGGGAGCACGGTGTTGAGTTCTGACAACCCTCTGAGCTCATTTCATGAGAAGTTGATAGACACCCCCAATATAAGCTTCTCAATTTGCAGAATTAGGAAGAGACATAAACCTAAAAAATCTTGGATCACGAAAGGTATAAAAATCTGAGATCTTTACTAATCTTAAAAAAATTTACAGAAAATAAATAATTCCTAAACTATGTTAATAAATATAGAACAATTTATAAGAAAGTCATACAATCTTCTAAAAAAATATTTTACAGAAAAAGGCGTTCAGAAGCAAAAAAATCAGAGTAGAGAAAACTGGGAAAAAATTATAAATAATCTGAGAGGTACTTCCACTCAATCACATGTGGATCCAAATATGCTAAATGATTACTATTGCGCAGTAGCTGAAAAAATAACCTCTGGAACCACAAAATGACCCAATGTCGTATTTGTCAGGAATGTTTATTCAGGAGACATTTTGCTTTCTACCGATAAATCGGCATGATTTATATGATGCCTTCAAAGAAATCAAAAAGAAAAAAATCATGTGTTGAAAATGAAATATCAATAAATATACTGATAAATCTCTCAGATGAGGCACTTGACATCTTATCAAAGGCAATGAATATTTCATTTACTACAGGCAGATTTCCCTCCAGTTCTCCAGTTTGAAGTTGTCGTAATTCCATTATTTAAAGGAGGAGACCCTTCAAATCCGGCAAACTTTCGCCCTATTTGTATTTTATCCACATTATCAAAAATAATCGAAAAATTAGTGAAAAAACAGATATGCAGCTTTCTAAATAAATATAAAATTTTGTCACCAAGCCAATTTGGCTTTCAGAATTCTAAAAATACAAGTGATGCTCTCTTCACATTTTTACAAAATCTTTACTTGAAGCTTAATACTGAGGATGTCGCAGCTGCAGTCTTTTGTGATTTTTCAAAAGCATTTGACTGCGACAATCATGAACTGCTTTTGAAAAAATGAACAGGTATGGTTTCAGAGGGATTGCTTGGGATTGGTTCGATTCATATTTGTCAGTACGTCATCAAACTGTAAGCAGCGATGGGAAATACTCGGAGACTGAAAGCATAATCAATGGAGTACCCCAGGGTTCAGTTTTAGGCCCAGTTTTGTTTTTACTTTACATAAATGACTTATCCACTATAAATATTCATGGCAAATTTACTATTTTTGCAGACAACACTACTTTGTTGTGGAGTGGGAAGGATATACAAATTTTAAAGCATAAAATTTCCCTAGACGTAAAGTGAAGCAATGGTGCGATGCCAACTTTGTGTTTTGATATTTTTAAAACCAAAATACTATCCTTCAGATTTGGCTTTGACGATTTGACTCTAGGCAACCAGGCAATAATAAATGGTGAATGCAGTAAATATCTAGGACTCCTAATCAATCATAAATTGAAATACATGTACCACATATCAAACTTAAACAAATAAATAGCATCAGGCTGCTTTGCCGTTCGAGTGGTATTTCACGAACTAGGTCATGACCTAGCAAAAATAACATATTCGGCACTTGTTGAGTCCCATATAAGATATGGTATCGCATTTTGGGGATTCTGTAGCTCTCAGCTCTTAAGTTCAGTTTTTGTTCTACAAAAAAGAGAACTCCGTCATATGTGTGGTGCAAAACCAAGAGATCACTGTAGATTATTGTTCAAGAATCAACGAATATTGACAGTTACTTGCCTTTTTATACTGGAGGCTGCTTGTTGATTTGAAAGATATGCATTCTTACTACTAAACTACGTCAAAAACACTTTTCAATTTTAAAACACTTTTTTATTTTTTAAATTAAAATTAATTCATAGCAGGAAAATTCAAAAAATTAGATAAACAATTAGACTAGGCAATTCAATAATCTGTTAACTGGTGTTCTCTTGTCTCGTACCAGAACTATTCTTGTTTTGTACACTGAATAAATAATGAGTTTTCTGCTTCTCGTTTCATACACCGACCACTGAGATGTTTGTTCTGGTTAGATCAGACTAAAGAAATACTCTTTGCAAAACGTATGTGTTCAATTTCCACTCACTCAAATGTCTACGTAAGGTTGGTTCGTTCTGGTTAGATCAGAGTAAAAAAAACATTCTTGGCAAAATTTATGTGTGCAATTTCTATGAACTGAAATGTCTACATAAGGTTAGATCAGGCTAAAGAATTACTCTTCGCACTACCTGGCGAAACGAAAAGCCAAAAACTCATTAATTGAGTATACAAAACAAGAATATTTCAGGTAATTTTTTAAGCGTTACGAAACAAAAACAAACCATGCTAACCACTCAAGATAAGAAGTAGAGCAGGTAAATTCGAGTAATTAGATAAATAATCAGATTGCCATTCAGACAAGCAATATAAATAAGAATGGGAAGCTTCTCTTGAGAATGCCAACTTTCTTGGCGAAACGCGCGTCGAGTGAAAGCGGCGTAGTTTTGGTATTTGAATATTTCTATTTCTTGAATTGTATTCACACCACAAATAAATTTCAGTACCAAAATATAATCTTATCCTAAAATTGCATTGTTTTTTTTCTAAAATAAGTAAACATCTCCAAGAAAAATAATTCCTTTAGTACAATCCACTTTCAATTGGTTATGTGTAATAATTGGAATAGAACAGACCTTATAACTTGTAGATTGTAGGGCGGGTCAAAATGCCATGCAGCCTCACAAGCATCTCGACCTATTAGATCTTTTGTGCATGACCCTTAATCAATTCGAGGCCCAAGATTCTGAGACTTTCATACAAAGTTTATCAGTGCCTGTGAGCGTAGTTTCTGAGGTCAGAGTGCATTGGGCCACGCCACTTCCAGCAACTTAAGCCTCTTGCAGAAAAGCTGTGGGGATTCGCAAAGCAAATGCTTTGCAGTTTCAGCAAAATTTTCGCGGTAGTGAAGAGTCCCGTTCAAGTATTTTTTATCTGAAGCTGTTCAGCTTTCTGTGACGATAAGATTACTAACTGTTTTACATGTCTTTGTCCTGGCACTGCATTCCAGTGAGATTAAATTTCTTCTCTGTTTCGTACCAGCGAAACTCGTGTGGGCTTTTAGAATCTTGCCTCTGACCACCCTATAACACTAGTAATGGAAGATTGGTTTAAAGAATTGGACGAAAAACTAGGCAACGACACACATGTATCAATTCAAGCTTTCGCCGATGATCAGGTCATACTTATACCAGGAAGAACACTACAGCAAATTCAAAGAAGATGGAATTCGACATGGGAAGCTTGCCAAACATGGGCAAAGAGGAATAAATTAAAATATAGCGCGGAAAAAACGGAAACCATGGTCATTACAGGGAACAACGACTACACCCCACCAAGAATAAACATGGAAGGACACCCCCTTATAAATAGAGACAAGATCAAGTATTTAGGACTGACCATCGATAGGAAGATGCTGTGGATCGAACATGTGAAAACGGTAAGAGCAAAGACCCAAGACATAGCGAACAAGCTTTTTGTCGTAGCTGGCAGGAAATGGGGCACAGACAGAGAAACCTTGAAAATAATTTACAACGGAGCCATCAAACCGATAATCCAATATGGTGCGACAATCTGGGGACACAGATCGAAAGACAGTAGAATAAGAAAACACCTAAAAGCCATAGAAAAACCCTTCTTGCTATCCATGACCAAAGCATACAGGACTACACCAACAGACGCTCTGAACATAATAATAGGAATCGTCCCATGCTACATCGAAACGGAAGTTGAGTACAACCACTACCATAACAACAGGGAAAACATACAATTCAATAGAATTAAACATACAGACATGACCCACCCGAGTAAACTACACAGGAAAGTAGAAGAGGTTAACGAAGCTCCAATCAACATATACACGGACGCCACAAAGAACGAAGGAAACCATAGGGCATATGGAATATGCAAGACAGAAGACCACCAAACATGGGTAAATAGGGGCAATAGAGTCACCAATGGGAATGACATACACAACATCGAGATACTGGCTATCCAAAAAGCAGTGGAGCTGTGCGAAGGAACAAACAGAGACGCTATTATCAAAACGGACTCGCAAAGAGCGATACAGAGGATAGAGAACAAAAACACCAGAGGTAAAATAGCAAGAATTATACAGAAACACATACAAGATAGCCACGATAATGGACAAAATATAATAGTAAAATATACCCAGAGAACAGACCCGGGCATAGCCAGAGCTGAAAGGGTTGCCAAAAGACACATAAATGACCAACTAATAATAAATAATCAGAAAACCAATAAAGAACTCAAACAAATAAAAAAAGAACAGATAATTAGGACATGGCAAATAGCATGGGACGACTCCAATACAAGTCGTTCGGTACACAGCATCTTTCCAACCGTACACACAATTAATGTCAGATTAAAAGTCATACAACTCATTACGGGACACGGCCACATGCAGCATTACTATAAGCGATTTAACCTTAGACAAACAACAGGGATATGTACCTGCGGACTACAAGACGAAACAGCGGAGCACATAATTATAACTTGCATGATACCAGAAAGAGTCGAAGCCAGACTTATCCTCCACGTATTACGGACACGAATAAAATTACCGAAGAGATGGTAGAGCAACTAAACGATTGGGGCAACACTATGATTGCAGACGACGCCCAGGATTGACGAGGAACATAAAATGTAAACATCTGACGAGATAAACAAAATGTAAAAAATGACTTTCCCCGCTAATTTTTAGGAAGTGCGGAGTTGGGATGAGTTCCCTTGCCGGGGATTTCGCTAGAGAGATGGTAGTTATCGAACGACATACATCATGGCCTCATGCCTTACGGTAGGTGGGCCCTTCGGGTCTGGAACTTGCTCCTACCCGGAAAATATTTCTTCTCTGACCACCCTATAACCTGGCACCCACGTCAAAGTGACTTTATAACTTACTTATTTTTCATATATTGATGTACTAGTGCAATAAAAAATCTTGATAGAAATACCTATTCGATGATTATAAAGATATGTATTCTCATTCTCATTTATCTCCTTATATGATGGTTGGAAGAATAAATATTTTTCATAGGTTTCAAGTACCATTATTTACTAAAAAACGTTTCATTATAATATACCTACCCTATTTTCCGTTGCACAGCTACTGCGAGGAGGCTGAAGCGAGTTCTAGTCAGTATATTATAATAACATTTCTATGGTAAATACACTATACTGAGGTAACTGTACAAATGAGTATCCAAGCGTAACACAAACTCAACACTTGCAAGCTCTAAATAGGAGTTAATTGAATAACTGAGCTGCTCTAAGGGAAGACCTGCATAAAATCTCACACTGTATACTTTATAGAGGTTGCCAGAAAGATCCAATGGAAGGCACTCAATTTTTGGAGACATGAAATATTCAGGGAGAAAAAAACTAGACCGGCCAACTGAACTGTACCGTCTACTAAAAAACACAGGATTAGGCAAGTGGTTGTATAAACAATCATCAAGGGAAACACAATAAGCCTTCTTGACAGACGCACCCTGTAAGAAATTTTTCTTGTGGAGAAAAACGCTTGGCTTGACAGACAAACGAAAGTTTAAACTTACCGATATTTTATGGTCTCTAGTTCGCCGACATCACAGTGTAGCCATTTTTGTGGGTTATTTTCTGATAACAGAAATTTCATCAATTCATAGCCAGTAATCCTTGTTTGTTTACGTGAAGAAACAAATATCAGTGCAGAGCTCTCTGAAGCATACTGACAAATCGCTTGGTAGACAGATTTGTTCATGGCTGCCATCCGAGGACAGTAGTGCTTCACAGCAAAACCCTGTAGATGGATTTCTAACGGAACTGGCCTAACTGCAGAACTGAAGTTGAAGATACCCCTCTGAAAATGTGAATATACCAAATAATCTGTATCTCACATGTACTAGTGACATAATAAAATGTACCTTGTCAGCATTCAACCAGTAGGCTAAATCTCCTGGATTGGCCATAGCAGTTGATAACCCAATGATCCTGACAGTTTTTTTAGTTTTCATATTTATGTAGTTCATTCTTGAAACAATTACTTCTAAAACCGGTCCTCTATCTTCTCCTAACAAGTGGATTTCATCAATTACCACCAATCCGACATCTTTTACGAAATCCTTTTCAGTCCAGTTTCTGCTCATAGCATCCCACTTTTCTGGAGTTGTTATAATGATATTCGCAGAACGTATGAATTCAGAGCGTGGTGTTATGTCACCTGTAACTTCCACAACTTTCTTGGATATCTTAGAAAATTTCTTGGACCAGTCTAGCACACGCTCCCTCACAAGCGCCTTCATTGGTGCAATGTACACTACCTACAAACATAACTGGATTAGTAGTAGTTGTTGTTTTCAATTTTCATAGAGAATGTTTCCCTTTTCAACATGAATACCTCCCAAGAGGTTTATCTTGAACAATGGAAAATAGCGACTAAAGTTTGTCTTTCAGTCACAGATGATTCCACAACGGATTTTATTCTATACATATTTTCGAATAAAAATCAAAATGCAATGCCCATGACAGGTTACTGAATCTTGAATAAACACGATAAGATTTCAACAAATTATATTACGTCGCAACATGTTCCGCTTCACTGTAGCTTTTTCAAGCGGTGAATACACATGTCGCGATGTAATATTCTTTGTAGAAATCTTACTTGTTTAATCATGTTTCACTTACTTAAGTAATTATCAGTCTGAGAAGTGCTTAGTAATAGAGATTTCGGAACACTTTTCAAGAGTGCTTAGTGCTTTAAGCACCTTTTGTCTAGTCACATTATTTTTGTATTAGGCATGACATCAAGAGGTGGTCTATTCAAGCCCTCTCGTCTGCGTATGGCGATGTCACATTTGTCGGCCTTTTTTTCTCTATCTATACGAGTCATGAATCTCGGGGTGAATAGCTCATTACAATCGTAACAAATAAGAATATTTCTAAAAGCCATATTATTCAAAATAATGCGAATAAAAGAATCTTCAAAACATTAGCTTCTGTAGAAACTTGACATTTATTGACAATTCAGAAATTATTATTCCTGTCGAAACTAAACAAAACCATCGTCATTATACAGGGTCAAAAGCAAATGTGATTGCTTGGGAGATCTGCACTAGTAGCAGCTTTTGACTTTCGATACCTAAAAAACTGTCCATTTTTAGGGCCTATGGACACTTTTGATCAGAAGGGCATGAACTACAACATATTCAAATTTCAGCCAATACGGCAGGGATCCATTTCCCATTTGATTTGTGCGGGTTCCTTTCTTTTTGGAATTTTGGGGGTGGGCGAAAAACCGCGATATTTTTGCACTTTTTTTTTATTTTTCCTCATAACCTACGAGATGAGAGTGTAAAAAAAAAACCTTGCTATATGTTGAGAGAACATTAAAATTTCTCCTCTACTCGCTCGAGGAAGAGATATCGACGTGAGTTGTTAATTCGTCGGACGAGGTAGTAGGAGAGGCGCGCAGTAGTGCGTCTCTCTTATTTGTGTGGTATTATCATATCATTGCGTTCCCTGTTGCTCGCGTAGATTTCTATCTATACCACAGATGAAAAGTTTGCGATACTGTATAATTAGTTTATATTTTTCCTTTATATTGTTGGTGTGGAACACCAGCATTTATTGGTTGAGTATCGGATGATACTCCATCAATCACCACATGATGGAAGTTTGACAAGGAACAAAGAGAGTATGTACGGGCCTATTATTTATGTTAAATCAATGCCCCTTTCTGGTGTATGAACTTCAGCAACACTATAATTCTCCGATCTATTCTCCTAGTTTAATTTAATAGAATAAAAATATTGTTTGGTCTTAATTGATGTTGCACATGATTTTTTTTTCTGTAATTATACCAGTATGTGTGTATATTTGAATGAAGATTTTTTTTTATCTGTCGGAATTATCCCAGTCAGGCCCTGAGTCCGGAGCCCTGATACATCGGAAAGGCGCGCTGGTGTCATTTACCCAGATGGTCACTCCCCACGTCCGTGGGATGAGTGATTACTGGGTCCGGGAGGCATGTGCCTTGAGCAGACGGAGTGAACCAAGGATGACGGACTTCTGTATTCTTCCGGTCAAGATTTCTGCAGCATGACGGCAAACCGGTATGTTTTTAGATTAGAGAGCAGCGTGTCCATCATTCCATCAAGGACCCCTTTGACCAGAACCACCATTTTAACAGAATGATTTGGGTACAGCCTGCGGAGTTCAAAAAGTAACTCTCGATATTTAGTCCATTTTTCCTCGTCTTTCGGACGATGTTCTTTGCCAGGAGCCGAAAACTATGACGAAAATAACGAAAACCGTCCTACTTTAATGGTCGAGGAGGACTACATCAGGCTTATTTGCTTGTATTTGCCTGAAGGTGGGGAATGAGTAGTTCCAATAGATTTGGCACTTCTCATTCTCCACAACGGACTCAATATCCTCCGGAGTATAAGGCAACACCGGTGTCTCGTCTATAGCGTACGAGTGTCGTAGAGCCGCGTTATGTGAGGATATAGGCTGACACCGTATAAGTTTGACACGCGGACAGCAAATACATTATGGTCTCAGGAGCCCCATGACACTCTCTGTATCTAGTGTCCAGGACCTCTATACCCATCACGCGACTACGGTAGACCAGGGTGTTGAAGACGCCATCCTGGCAGGCCATTATGAATCCTTTGGTCTTCAACTTCCGCCCACTCGACCTGAGGAAAGCAAAGGTCAAATTCGATATGTCAAGGTGTTCGATGTTTTTGAAGAAGACCCCATGAATTGGCTTATCCTTATGTAGCTGCAGGAGTACTTCAGTCTCGACAGCTTTAATGTGAGCTTTTTGCTGAATGGTCTCCAACTCGGTGACAGAGTTTGGGTTAACCCGTTCAAAGTCGAAAACGAGACCAAGTTCAACGGCTGTATGGGCTGCTGCTTTAAAAAGAAAGGCTCCGATCCCCGCTTTCTCATGGTCACAGACCAAACAGAGAAGGAGATCTAAACTCCTGATAACTTTACAGGCCCGTAAAGTACCATTCTTTTATATAGACACTCAAAACTCAAAAGTCCAAGGCCTCCCTGTTGTCTGGGGAAATACAACCGTGGAACAGTAGATTTAGCATACAAGCTCCTACAGAAATGCATCATTTTGCGAGTTTATAAAGATTATTATTATTATCTCGCAATACTCCCATTTCAATATGAAACCGACTATAGAATAATTCTTGTTTTATTTGTGCCAGTAGGCTCATTAAGGCAGTTAGTAATATTATTTGCCTATTGAGTCTTCAATATTGAATTAACGTTAGTCACTGAAGTAGTTCTCTAATTTATAAATCTTACACATTAGGTCATAATAAGGTCATTAGGTTACCAATGTTGAACTATTTCTTATTTTCAGCAGATTTCAATGATAAAGAAATTTAACGACTTCTGGACAATTTCATTTATTTCAATATATTGTGTACATAAAAACATGACAACAACATAATAAAACAAATCATAAACATCTTGATGAAATCAATTCTGTAACACTCCCTCTATTTCATCAAAATTCAGTATATTCAACTCCCCTCGTATGAATTTAAGTCTATCTCTGGATAAGGGTTTCGTCAGAATATCAGCCAACTGGAACTTGGATTCAATAAATTCGATGTCAATGTCACCTCTTCCGATGACATCCCGAACGAAGTGGTACTTAATATCGATGTGCTTAGTTCGTTTATGGAATTCAGGGTTTTTCGTCAATTTGATTGCACACTGATTATCAACGAATATCTTAGTTGCACTAGTCTGAAGCAATCCAAGTTCATTGAGTAGAAGTCGTAACCAAATTATTTCTTTTGTACCCAATGCCAACGATATATATTCTGCTTCGGTCGTCGACAGAGCTACGACTTGTTGACATTGAGAAGTCCACGATATTGGAGCACCAAACATCATAAAAATATATCCACTTCTAGATTTCCTGCATTCTAAATCTCCTCCAAAGTCTGCATCGGTAAATCCACTCATGATCAAATGTTTCGTGTATGTTTTTCCATAAACCAATCTCAAATTCGACGTTCCTTTCAAATACCTCAAAATCCTTTTTGCCACAGTCCAATGCTCTTGGTTGAAATTATTGAAGAATTGGCTGACAAGACTTACAGCATATGCAGTATCTGGACGACTGTTCATTGCTACATATAACAGTGCTCCGACCAATTCTCGGAAAGGAACGTCAAGGTCTGAACATTTTTCTTTGGGTTTCATCAACTGGGTACCTGGTTCAATTGGTACAGCTACTGGTATTGCATCCACCATGTTGAATCTTTCCAAAAGTCTTTGTATAAAGTTTCCTTGATGGATTGATAACAAGTTTTTGCTTCTGTTTCTATCAATTTGAAGTCCAATGAAACATTTCGAATTCCCAACCGTAATTTCAAAATTTTCTCTCAGATTTGACAGAATAATTTCGATGACATTCGTAGATTTCGTGAATATCAATCCGTCATCAACAAAAAGAACTAGATAAACATTATTTCCATTCATTTTTCCGACAAAAACACAATGATCTGCGTTTGTCTGTTTGAATTTGAAAGTTGTCAAAAAGGTTTTGAATTTGAAGTTCCAACATCGCGGAGCTTGCTTCAGTCCGTAAAGGCTCTTATTCAGCTTACAAACAAGACCTTCAGATTCTTCGAAACCTATTGGCTGTTTCATGAAAATCGTTTCGTCTAATTCACCATAGAGAAAAGCTGTTTTCACATCGAACTGTGCGATTTCTAAGTCTTCGGCAGCTGCTATGGCAAGAAGTAGTCTCACTGATTCATATCTCACAACTGGTGCGAAAGTTTCCTGGTAATCGATTCCCTCTTTCTGAGAAAATCCTCTGGCCACTAACCTTGCTTTGTATCTTTCTGAACCATTAATATCGTGTTTTTTACGGAATACCCACTTGGAATCTATGATGCTGACATTCTCAGGAGCTTTAACCAGTGACCAGGTATTATTTCTTTTCAGAGCTTCAATTTCTTCCTCCATTGCTTTGAACCATTTTTCATGTTCAAATGTGTTCAAAGCTTCATGATATGATTGTGGATTTTCAACTTCGGTCACTAACGAAAAGAAATCTGGTGGTTTCAAAGTATTCCTATCTCTCAACTGATACTGATGGTTTTCATGATTTTCTGAATTGATTTGGTGACTGCCGTTTTCAGTTTGAACAAGTACTTCATTATGATCATTTTCCCTTGAATATTCCTCTTCGTTTTCTTCATATTCATCATTTTCATTCAGCATTCTTTCTTCATTTCCTGATTCTTTCATTTTCAGGTAAACTAACACATCTCTTTCTTCTTTTTCTTCTTTTCCTTCATTTCCATTACTTTTTGATTCATTGAAAATAATGTTTGCATTTATGAATATCTTTCTTTTCTCCGCATTCCAAACGCGATAGTTACTAGAATCATTGTCATATCCAACAAGTATTACCTTTTGACTTTTCTTTTCCCATTTCTTTCGAAATTCTTTCGGTTGATAAATGTAAGCTATAGAACCGAATACTCTCAGATGTTTCAAGCTCGGTTTTTTTCTGTACCACTTTTCAAAAGGAGTCAATTTTCTTGAACAATGCGTGATTGATCTGTTCAGGATATATACTGCAGTATTCACTGCCTCTGCCCATAGTTCTGTTGGAACATTTTTTGCCCACATCATTGTTCTTGCACATTCTGTAACTGTTCGAATGTCTCTCTCAATAAAACCATTTTGTTCATGTGCATATGGAGCGGAGAAAATGTGTATTGAATGGAAATAATGTTTATGAAGAAAACGAAGAGGAATATTCAAGGGAAAATGATCATAATGAAGTACTTGTTCAAACTGAAAACGGCAGTCACCAAATCAATTCAGAAAATCATGAAAACCATCAGTATCAGTTGAGAGATAGGAATACTTTGAAACCACCAGATTTCTTTTCGTTAGTGACCGAAGTTGAAAATCCACAATCATATCATGAAGCTTTGAACACATTTGAACATGAAAAATGGTTCAAAGCAATGGAGGAAGAAATTGAAGCTCTGAAAAGAAATAATACCTGGTCACTGGTTAAAGCTCCTGAGAATGTCAGCATCATAGATTCCAAGTGGGTATTCCGTAAAAAACACGATATTAATGGTTCAGAAAGATACAAAGCAAGGTTAGTGGCCAGAGGATTTTCTCAGAAAGAGGGAATCGATTACCAGGAAACTTTCGCACCAGTTGTGAGATATGAATCAGTGAGACTACTTCTTGCCATAGCAGCTGCCGAAGACTTAGAAATCGCACAGTTCGATGTGAAAACAGCTTTTCTCTATGGTGAATTAGACGAAACGATTTTCATGAAACAGCCAATAGGTTTCGAAGAATCTGAAGGTCTTGTTTGTAAGCTGAATAAGAGCCTTTACGGACTGAAGCAAGCTCCGCGATGTTGGAACTTCAAATTCAAAACCTTTTTGACAACTTTCAAATTCAAACAGACAAACGCAGATCATTGTGTTTTTGTCGGAAAAATGAATGGAAATAATGTTTATCTAGTTCTCTTTGTTGATGACGGATTGATATTCACGAAATCTACGAATGTCATCGAAATTATTCTGTCAAATCTGAGAGAAAATTTTGAAATCACGGTTGGGAATTCGAAATGTTTCATTGGACTTCAAATTGATAGAAACAGAAGCAAAAACTTGTTATCAATCCATCAAGGAAACTTTATACAAAGACTTTTGGAAAGATTCAACATGGTGGATGCAATACCAGTAGCTGTACCAATTGAACCAGGTACCCAGTTGATGAAACCCAAAGAAAAATGTTCAGACCTTGACGTTCCTTTCCGAGAATTGGTCGGAGCACTGTTATATGTAGCAATGAACAGTCGTCCAGATATTGCATATGCTGTAAGTCTTGTCAGCCAATTCTTCAATAATTTCAACCAAGAGCATTGGACTGTGGCAAAAAGGATTTTGAGGTATTTGAAAGGAACGTCGAATTTGAGATTGGTTTATGGAAAAACATACACGAAACATTTGATCATGAGTGGATTTACCGATGCAGACTTTGGAGGAGATTTAGAATGCAGGAAATCTAGAAGTGGATATATTTTTATGATGTTTGGTGCTCCAATATCGTGGACTTCTCAATGTCAACAAGTCGTAGCTCTGTCGACGACCGAAGCAGAATATATATCGTTGGCATTGGGTACAAAAGAAATAATTTGGTTACGACTTCTACTCAATGAACTTGGATTGCTTCAGACTAGTGCAACTAAGATATTCGTTGATAATCAGTGTGCAATCAAATTGACGAAAAACCCTGAATTCCATAAACGAACTAAGCACATCGATATTAAGTACCACTTCGTTCGGGATGTCATCGGAAGAGGTGACATTGACATCGAATTTATTGAATCCAAGTTCCAGTTGGCTGATATTCTGACGAAACCCTTATCCAGAGATAGACTTAAATTCATACGAGGGGAGTTGAATATACTGAATTTTGATGAAATAGAGGGAGTGTTACAGAATTGATTTCATCAAGATGTTTATGATTTGTTTTATTATGTTGTTGTCATGTTTTTATGTACACAATATATTGAAATAAATGAAATTGTCCAGAAGTCGTTAAATTTCTTTATCATTGAAATCTGCTGAAAATAAGAAATAGTTCAACAATTGGAGGTTTTCATCGCTTGAGCTTCTAAAGCTAAATTTTCTTCTCTTTCATCACTAATACTCATTTTATGTTCCTCTTTCAACAATCTAGCTATCAGTTCTTCAAGAGTTTGTCTCGTCTGATCAACTGAATCCCAAGCTGTTACAAACATGTTAAATTTAGGAGGCAAACTGTTTATAATTTTTGATATAACAGCAACATCTGATAATTCTTCCCCCATATCTTTCAATTGTTTTACAACAGATTCCACTTCAGATATGAAACCTGCAATCCTTTGACCACTCGTCATCTTCAGTTCATAGTACTTTTGATACATTATATGTTTCGATACTTCAGTTTTTTGTTCATGTATGGTATTCAACTTGGTCCACATTTCGCGAGCAGATTGGCAGTTCACGAGGTAGGTCAGCTGAGACTCGCTTATGGTGGCTAGTAAAATAACCATTGCCCGGTTATTTTTATTCTCCCATAACTTCAACGCATCATGATCATTCTGCAGAGGTTTTTGTTCAATACCAGTTGTGATCTCCCATAATTCACTAGCTTTCAGAGCAATGGAGATACTAAATTTCCACAGTTGAAAATTTGAACCATCAAATTTCACTATTCTTGCAAAATCAAGTTTTTCATTCATTTTTCTGGAACACTTTCAAAATTTGTCACAATGACAAATGGAAAAAACTTTTCAAATTTCAGCGCTTATAGGACAGGTATTTCAGTGGGTCTACTGTAGCTTCAGCAGAATCGTTCTGGGCCCATAACCTGTTGAACTATTTCTTATTTTCAGCAGATTTCAATGATAAAGAAATTTAACGACTTCTGGACAATTTCATTTATTTCAATATATTGTGTACATAAAAACATGACAACAACATAATAAAACAAATCATAAACATCTTGATGAAATCAATTCTGTAACAACCAACACTAAAAAATCGGATTATATTGTTCAGTGTATGAATAGAAATACTTGTAAAATTATAGCATACAATTTCATCTCCTAGTTTAGCAACAATAGAGATATCATATAAAATAATACCAAGAGTATACTAACTTTAAAGCCGGGATTATGTATGAATTGTCGCAGAATACATAGCTCAGCTACAATAGTCTTCCCAGATCCTGTGGGTGCTCCTAGTATCAAAGGGGTGTCAGTGTGAAAACAAGAATAGAAGACTTGGCTTTGAACAGCATTGAAGTGAGTGAATGGATAAAGATCTTCATAGGATTTGTTTTGCAGGACAGTCTTTGGCAAAGGCTGTACATCCAATATTTTCGTCTGGTAGGAATCGTTGGTAAAAAGCTTAAGGTCTTGCAAATTTATCACTTGAGTTGACTCCGAATCTAGCAAAAAAATTATAAAAGTAAAACACATGTAGTACTAATGGATAATTATAAGAGAAACCTTTATTTCATCAAGTAATTTTTTTACAATTAAAGTTATAATAATGGAAGTCAGTTTCAAGGAGTCTAAATAAAGAACAATAATGTTACAACAATATCAACAAACCAATGGTTTATAAAATTTTCTATGTGGGCTGTTGTTAGAATCCATTTAAAAACTATATAAATGATATATTTCTAACACTGGACCGTATTACAAAAGCTGGCTCGGTTCTCAACGTGTTTAGTTTAGTTTATTGGTGCCATTTATACTGTCACGTATTTAGAGAAACTACAACAGAGCCAGTCTCTGGCAAATATTTGAATCCATATGAACAGAGCCAGCGCCATCTATTAAAGAGTATCAGAGACAATAAACTGTTCGAGAAACAGGTGGAGTATTCTGGAAAAGACGTAAAAGTCTCTCTGCACCTATATAAGAACAGTCACTCGCCGCCAGGGGAAGTATCAAAGTATGGAAGTTAACAGTCGAAATAAATATAGTCCAGTAATTGTGGTTACCTATAGTTAGTACTGTATATAAATTATTTAAGTGTTGAATAAAGAATTTTAAAGTGAAATTGTAAAAGTTCTTTACAATTGTCGTGTGTTCGTGTAAGTAGACAGTTGTGTATTTCGTTGTGTAGTTCGTGTTTTGTTTTCGCGAAAAATAGACAGTAACTGATAAACATTTTTTGTGGAGTGGAATATAAAATGATACACTTCTCGCGTGTGGAAATAATAATAATAATAGACTGGTGACCCGTGAAACTAACGTTCGCGTGGAAGATTCAATAAATCGAAAAACTTTTTGTGTGAAATAGACATTGAAATACAAAATGTTTTCAAGGAGAGTTCTTTTGGACGATTTAAAGGTGTCGGAATTGAAGCAAGAGCTCGAAGAACGGGAGTTGGAAACGGCTGGTAAGAAGGCCACACTTCAGAAAAGACTCGCAGAAGGGCTGATAGAAGAAGGTGAAGACCCCGCAACATTTTTGTTCTGAAATCGATTTGAGTTTGATTATAAATAAGCTCGAAGAAACTACAAAGTCCTTGAAAGATGAACTCCAGCAAAATTCTAAGAAATTGGAAGAGAAACTTCTAGAAAACTTGAATACTTTGAAGTTGCAGCCCTGAAATGGCTTTTACAGTTTAAGAGGACAGGTAGCACACTGGATCGAGCGACTCCAAGAATTATATTTTGACATTGAACATCGAGCAGGAAACAGTGACAAGAACGACGATGCACTATCACGGAGACCATGTTCAGACGATTGCGGCCTCTACATTTCTAGTCAGTACTCTAACTAACTGAGGTACCGATGACCCTCATTCACATCTGCATATAGGGATACCACTTTTCCTAGAATTTGATGTTATAATTGACACCCGAAAATTTCTGCATTTGCAAGGTTTTGGTGAGTTAGAAGGTTAAGGGAACTCATTCATTATCAGTGACCCTCAACCCAATTTTCGTTTCATCTAGCGTCATTGATATATGCAGTTGAAATCAGGTGTACCAAAATATAAATAAATTCACACATATATCGATGACGCTAGATGAATGGAGAATTGGATTGACGATCATTTATAATGAACAAGTTTCTTTTAACATTCTTGAAAACACCTCGCAAACGCTGAAGCTTGCAGGCGTCAATACTAACATTAAATTCTGGAAAAAGCGGTATTCCGATATGCAAATGCGAACGTGGGTCCCCGGTAGCCCAGTTGGTTAGATCCCTAACTAGAAGTCCATAGATCGTAGGTTCGATCCCTGCTCGAGGATAATCTTTTTCTGGAATTTAATTTGTCTGAACGCCACTATTCATTATATATTTATATTGAGATGTAATTACTTTGATGAATGACCTGAATTATTAACATTCAACCACACATTAATTTTTTTTATATATTACAACTTATGTAGAACTCATGTACTTCTAAGACAGTATCATCGAAAATATGAAAAATGTGACCATTTTTCAACTCTGTAGAAAGTCTTCTACACAATAAAATGCCCATCTAATCAAAAATGTATATGAAAGAGATTTGAAGCATTTAACACTTGTTACGGAAATAATATTCAAACACTGTTATAGCAATAATAACGTTAGCCTTAACTGCCACCATATTGAATCAAATTGACAAAATTATTGTTTGTAACATTTACATTTGATAATATTTGAAATTTTTGATCGTGGAGGAAGTACATCAATAATCAAACATGAGGCCAAATTTCGGCTTAACGCCGCATTCATCACCCTCCCCTCGACAGATTCAACCTACCCATGTTAGCATACCATATCCACTGCCGATAGGGGGTTTGGATACGCCAAACCAGCGCGCCTGGGACATCTCCGTCAGAGACGGCATGCGTCCGGCTACCATTTTATTTTTTGCCAATGGTGAGGCCGTATGCTGTTGTATACTACTGGCTCAGCAATGTCAGTGCCCGAGCAGATTTGACGCTGCTCACCAGCCGAAGCAAACCAGGATATCAGTACCTTTGACCCATATAGCAGGGCCCCCGACAGCCTCTACCGTAGTACCACTGCCGATTTAATCTCCCGAGAACATCGGCAACACCGAATGGAAAGTAATTTGACGTCCTACTCATTAATTCTTTGATGTGAATTTCTCGGCTTATTCGGAAAACTAGGAAAAAAACATAAGAAATTGAATCTTCAGAGAAAAGAACGACGATTAATGTGGTTATTTAATTTTTTTTATCACAAACTGGAATAGCAATATGTTCAATATATGGGAAATCTGTCAAGTTTGGTTTTTCCATGCCTTAAAATTAACATTTCGGGAGATTTTTTTTAAATATTTTTTCTGATAGTTGCAGAAACCACATAGATGATCTCTTATTTTTTTTCAGATTTTTCATTTGAAATCTGACTCATGAAAATAATATGTTATTGGAAGGTACCTATACAGAATATACTATTTATACTAAACTCGGGTAGTTTGGCACATTCTGTATAGGTACCTTCCAATAACATATTAGTCAGATTCCAAATGAAAAATCTGAAAAAAATCAGGAATTATCTATGTGATTTCTGCACTTATCAGAAAAAAAAGTTAAGAAAAATCTCCCGAAATGTGAATTTTAGGGCATGAAAAAATCAAACTTGACAGATTTCCAATATCTAAGAAATTGGATATATTGCTATTACAGTTTGTGATGAAAAAAGTCAAATAACCACATTATTCGTCGTTCTTTTCTCTAAAAATTCATTCTCTTATGTTTTTTTCGTAGTTTTTCGAATAAGCCGAGAAATTCACATTAAAGAATTAATGAGTAGGGCGTTAAATTGCTTTCCATGCGGTGTTGACGATTTTCTCACCACGGCTCGGGAGATTAAGTCGGCTGTGGTAGTATAGTACTATTTTTTCGAACCATTTCCCCCTGGAGGCCAAACCCATGTGGAGAAGCGTTAGGTTTTACCCTGACGGGGCCGTGATCCTCTCCCCAGGTACCCATGTTAGTCAGATTCCTCAGAGTCCGTTTGATGAGTCGCCGTCTGCAGTCGTCGTTTTCACAATATCCACGTCGCGTCGTCGGTCACGTTTACTGGACGAGGACCCACGGCTTTCAACCATGCAAGCCTGTAACCACCACGGGCACTCCCCGTCAGAAGCTGAGGGCACATGGTGGACCCCCGACACCGTGGAGGAAGTACAGTATGTTACTCGGTTAGAAGGAAAATTCGCGATGCTCGTCTTCCAACTCACATAGATTTTTAATAGATAGGTTAATTAATGCAACTTATAAATTTTTTTGGATGATAAATTTTTTGTCAATATGACTTGAGCTTTCCCAGAATATTAAGCCATGACAGATTCGACTGTATCAGACCAGACTGTAACAATTTTCACTCAATTTGCTATGTAAAACGTTGATATTATTTTTTCAGCTAATTTTGTAAACAATAGTGATACCTAAGAATTTAGTAGTTGTAACCTGTTCTATACTTGATTCATTTTTACTGAAGAGGAAAAATTGACATTTCTCGGAATGAAAGAGATGAGTTTCGTTTTTCTATATTAACATATAAACCATTTGTAAGTACACCATTTAAAAATATTGGTGAGCTATAATATTTTTTGAAGATTTTTGTCCGATATCATCATATTTGTGTCATATGAATACATTTTTTTTATATGACTACCTCAGAAAATGAGGTTTTGCACACGGAAAACTCGCCCCGATATTGGTACTTTGAACACACCGCGTGCAAAACACTTTTTCAAGACCCCATGGAAATATGCCCATTTTTTATGAACTACTAGACTGTAATTTTTATGATCATAAATAATATAAGATCAAATCAAGTTTGTTAACGTTCTAATAATTGGACTTTTCACATCAGTATTTAGAAAATTCGTTTAAAAAAATAAGTAATCGAAAATGAGTAGTAATAGTGAGGATTATTTGACATTGACAACATAATTTCAATATAAAGATTGATGACAATCGAATTCTATATTTCCGAATAGTTGGTTTCCATAGCAGTTAATTTTATTGAATATATCAACTCAAGCAGATAAATATTCTGAAGGCAATAAAATTGTTGGAAACTTTTTTGAAAAATTTTTCCGTGCAATATTTATTTTACAACCATAGTAACAATCCAAAATACAAAATGTTTCTTAATGAAATATTATTTCAATACTCTCCTCATTTCATTAAGATTATAAATATTCAGTAAAACTCGATCGAAGGCAATCTTGTCCTTGGCAAGTGGTTTAGTTAGAATATCCGCACACTGTAGATCAGATGGAATATACTTGATATCAATGTGTTTCGTCCTCTTATGGAACTCCGGGTTATTCGCCAGTTTAATGGTGCTCTGGTTGTCAACATTGATTATGGTGGCAGATTCTAGTGGAAGGCCATAGAGCTTCCTTGGTTCCTAGAGACAACGCAAAATTCTCTGCCTCTAATCTGAATATTTGAGTCATCAGTTGGTATATGCTTGGATGACAGTCAATCATGTTAAATTTTCTGAGAAGTTTCATGATAAAATTCTATTGGCTGATAGAAATGAGCTTTCTTTCTCTATCTCTTCTTATTTCGATTCCTAGAAAACATTTAGCGTCCCCATCAGTGATTTCAAATTCATCTCTCAGATTTTCCAGGATATTTTCGATTGTTCCTCTGTAATTGCTTAAAATGAGACCATCATCTACATACAGGGCAAGGTAGACTTTGATATCATGAATACATCCAATAAACACACAAGGATCTGTATTTGTTTGTTTCATTTTGAATTTGGTCAGAAATCTCTTGAATCGGAAGTTCCAGCAACGGGAAGACTACTTGAGCCCATACAGGCTTTTATTCAATTTGCAAACAGAATCTTCACATCTTTCAAAACCCCTTGGTTGTGTCATGTATTCTTGCAGTTCTTTGTACAGAAATACGGTTTTGACATCAAATTGAGCTATTTCCAGGTCTTCTTTCGCCGCAATTGCAAGTAAAACTCGTACAGATTCATAACGCACGACTGGGGCGAAGGTTTCTCCATAGTCAATACCTTTTCTTTGTGAAAAGCCTCTTGCAACCAGACGAGCTTTGAATCTTTCATTTCATGGATATCATGCTTCACACTGTATATCCATTTACAATTGACAATGTTCATTTCCGGTGACCTGTCAACTTAATGCCAAGTTTTATTTTTGACAAGTGCATCAATTTCCTCTGTCATAGCAGTAATCCATTTCTGTGAGTTTTCACAACTGATTGCTTCTTCAAAAGTCGTGATGTTTTCGGTTTCAGCAATCATGGTATCATGGAGAAAGTTCGACTTCTGTATCGAGCACCGGTTTCGCAGCTGGTATGTGTTCGTTTTCTTGGGACTTCCTGTGACAACCGTTTCCAAAAGAATCATTTTCGCTCTCATTTACTACGTTCTCGATTTCAGTTGGAGTATCTTCATAACATCGAAATTTCAGTGGTACCATTGAATAAGAATCATTGTCATCCAAATCGTGAGTAGTTTTCTTTGATTCGTCGAATGTCTCATTGGCACTTATGAAAATTTTTCTCTTTTTGTAATCCCAAATACGATAATTGCAAGATTCTTTATCATATCCTAAAAATCATTTTTTCGCTTTTCTGGTCCAATTTCTTCCGCAGCTCCTTGGGACTATGCATGTATGCATAAACTCGAAATGTTATTATGCTACATGTGCTACATTCGGCTTCACCCCAAACCATTTCTCATAAGGCGTTTCATCATCATGTTTGGATATCGTTCTATTCAGCACTTACACGGCAGTACTAACTGCTTCAGCCCATAAGTCGGTAGTAACATTTCTAGAATAGATCATTGAACGAGCACTTTCAATAATGGTTCTTATTTCTCTTTCAGCTTTGCCGTTCTGTTCATGTGCATAGGGGGCAGAAGTTTCATGAACAATTCCATTCACTTTAAAATATTCAGACAAATCATTATTGACATACTCGCGTCCGTTATCTGATCGGAAAATCTTGACTAAATTTCCCGTTTGTCTATGGACGAAGGATGCAAATTCTTTCAATTTCGCAGGTACCTCCGATTTTTTTTTTCAAAAAATATAATTTTCTAAATGCAGTGTAATCATCTTTCAGCAACAGAAAATATTTGGATCCACTCGGTGATTCAACGTTAATTGGTCGGCATACATCAGTGTGTACTATTTCGCCTGGTTTACTAACTTTTGAAGTTTTCAGCTCCGAAAACGATCTTCTTGTTTGTTTCCCATATTGGCAGCCTTTGCAGAAAAATTCTTCTTCATTTGATAGTGTTGCTCCCGTAACAGCTCCTTTCTTTATGGTGTCTTTCACAAATTTCACATTGACATGACCAAGTCTCTCATGCCAGAGTTGTAAATCTTTGACAATAGTAGGGTTACAATCCTCAGATCTGACAACTTTCATCAGCATTTTAAACATATTATCCTTTTTCAGTCCCGTAGAGGATAATTCTCCAGCTGAATTCAAAAATTCGCATCTATCATTCTTTGCTATCAGGGTGTATCTTCTCTTGGTCATTTCTCCAACCGAGAGGAGATTCCTCTTCAGCTCGGGTATATAAAGCACATCAGTTAAGATTTTTGTTTTTCACTCCCCATTTGCGTAAGCTTCCACTTCAATATCACTAACGGCTTCACCACCTTATTATCAGCTATTCGGACAATAATTTCATTTTGAATGAGTTTCAGCGATTTAAACCATTCACGATTATGGGACATGTGAGCATTCGCCCCTGAATCAGCTAGCCAAATCATCTCTTCATTTTTGTTGATATTCTCAAGTAGAAATGGAATATCACATATTAGTGGTTCATGTTCGTCTTTTCCACTATTTTGTCTAGAATCATCACTCATTTTCTTCTTCCGGTCTGGACATTCTCTCCACCAATCCACATTTTGTTTTCTGTTTCAATTCGTTGATGTGCTTTTTCTTTTGAAGAGAATGTTTGGAATGTGATGGTTTGATTTTCAACGACTGTACTTGTAGAGCCAGCTGTTCTTCCTCAAGATCATGTGATGAAATCTTTTCTTCTTCTTTCAACAATCGTGCGATCAATTCAGTTAAGGTTTGCTTCGAAGAATCAACGGAATCCCAGGCCGTCACAAACATGTCAAACTTTGAAGGAAGACTATTGATTATTTTCGAAATTTTGGCCATTTCTGATATCTTTTCGCCCTATCTTCTAATTGTTTGACGAGAGATTCAACTTCTGAGATAAAGGCAGCTATTTTCATCCCGCTCTTCATTCGTAGATCATAAAACTTTTGGAAGATGATATGCTTGGAAACATATGTCCTCTGTTCATTGATTGATATCAATTTGTTCCACATATCTGCAGCTGTTTCACAATTCACAAGATAAGGAAAGTTCTTTTTCGCAGATCTTGGTAAGAAACATCACCATTGCTTGATTGTTCCTTTTTCCCCACGCTTTTAGCTCTGTAGAATTGAAGTCATTTGGTTTGACGTAATTTCTATTAACAGTATTCATTAATTCGCTAGCTCACAATGTCATTGTGATACTGATAATTCCATAACTGATAATTGGAGCCGTCGAATTTGACACTTCGTACTGTCTCAAACGTTTCAGACATTTTCAAAAATTTCTGCAAATTAGTTCAGATATCGCTTCTTCAAACCCAGTATTAAGTGTTCTGGGCCCATAACCTATTGAATATATCAACTCAAGCAGATAAAAATTCTGAAGGCAATAAAATTGTTGGAAACTTTTCTGAAAAATTTTTGCGTGCAATATTTATTTTACAACCATAGTAAAATAATCCAAATTAAAAATGTTTCTTAATGAAATATTATTTCAATAAATTTCATTATATTATTATGTCAGCTCGTAGCAGCGAGTGATGAGTGAGGGAACGGGCGGGTTTTGGATAGTGGGGTTGAGGGTTCAATTCCTAAATAAACCACTTTTTTTTTCTTTCATGAAATCGATTAGTGTTCGATTTTGATTACAATTTTCAATGTATTATGGGAATCATGACGGCAGGAAAGTTTATGATAAAAAGTGTTATTAAAAATTTTACAGATTTGTCTATGATTCAGTTGGCCGTAGAAAAAGTATGGTGTACAATTTGCATGAAATGACCCATTTCCCACTTGTAAGTATATGAACTATTGTAGTAATAGTAGTAATTTCATATACCTACTCGTGGGAAATGTATGCCATTTCATGCTCATTGTACATACTATTGCGCACGTATATGTAATATTTTTTTGTTCTCTTCTAACAACGTAAAAATTTTGCAATGTTTCAAGTTGGCCGAGTTCCATAGCAATCGTCACGGCTCTATTGTTTTGTTGATGTTTGTGAAAAAATATCCCACCACTTTGGCAATAATTCTGGCAACAACTGTACCACAAGTGACTCTGACTCCTCAATAATAAATACAATGTTTTACACACCTAATAAAAAATCTACTGCAAAATATATTCATGACACATTGGATGCTAGAAGCTGTGTCGTGTCTGTACTATTCGACTTAAATAGAGCTTTTGACTCTGTCGAGAAATCTTTTGCATATTTAAAGTTGGACCGGTTAGGTATTCGCGGTTGCCTTAACAGGTTAATCTCTTTTCTGGAAACCAGAAAATGTTTTGTTAAAATTGAGGATGTTAGGTAAAATGAGTTTGAGGTCGATTTGGGAGCACTTAAAGGTAGTGTCCATGGTCCTTTGATTTCTTTAATATTTATAAATGATCTCCCCAACTATATTACTCAGGCAAAGGTGCTAATGTATGCAGATAATATTTGCATGCTTATCGCTGATCATTCAAAAAGTAATCTATAACAAAAAATAGACACCACGTTTATGGAATTCAATAATTGGAGTTCCAAGAAAACACTAGGTATTGAATATCCCACTATTCACAAATCACCGTCTTACGACTTTTTTTACTTCAATAACTCTGTGTTTGAATCTTCAAGCATGTTAAATTTTTAGGGACCTTCTTCAATAGCAGTCTTGGACTGATCAGACTGACATTATTTGTAAAAAACTCAATCAATGTTATTATTTATTAACTACTTTGAAATCTATACTTGATACTGACACTCTTATGAAAGTTTACTATTCCTATGCTTACACTGTTATTGTATGTAATGAAATAGTATGGGGACAAGGACGAGACGTAGAAAGAGTTATTGTCTCACAAAAGCGCATTTTGAGGCTTATTTTTAACGTATCATATCGATTGTCATTTAGTAACATATGTAAACAAAAGAAAATCCTTACTATTACCTCAATTTATCTGTTTAAATTATTAACATTTATATATATATATATATATATATATAATAATCGAAATAGTTTTGTTAAGAATAAAGATATACATGCCTATGACACCAGGCACAACAATGATTTCTCACTTAATAAAGTTAATCACACGTTTTGTCAAATGTTTCCAGTTAGGGCTGGAATTCGTTTTTTCATACAAATTACCACTGTCTCTTAAGGAAAATACATCTGGTGACATGTTCAAAAAAGTTTAAAAGCAATACTCTTAGATCAATGTTTTTATAACCTTAACGAGTTTGAAAGGTTTCTTCCAAATATTTGACAGGAAAATATCTCCAAGTATTCTCTCAAGTCTGATACTGGGGTAAACTAGACATTATTTATTTTATATATTCGATGTTAACGTCTGTTGATACCTGTATGTGATTGTAAATGCTCATGTACTTTTGTGTATTTTTGTGTGAATATACATTCTTTTTTTTACACGTCTTATCTATTGTAAATAATAGCAAAAAAGACAATAAGGAATTGAATTGGATACTTCAAAAACTGTGTTTCCAAAGTTTGTTGAAGAAAATGTTGTATTCTGCGGAAATTTAGAAAAGAGCAAGCCTCATAAGTTAAGAACTGCTGCCAACAAAATCAAGAAGCAGGTATGAAGCTGAGTCAAATCAATTTATGGAATGGAGACTGGCAATACCTTCTCCGGAAATGCAGTGATGGTATATTTCGAAGAACTTTCCAAAAAATATAAATCCTTGACATTATAGTTATTTGATACTCAAATCAACGTTAAGTGCAATTTTTTTTTTAATTAGTTTCACCAGTTTTTTTTTTACTACTATAATCTGATGTGTTTCTTGGGAAAATGAAGTTGTTTAATTGACTTATACTATTTAATCAAAAATACTTACGCATAAACTGACTATTCACTACTCTAATAAAATACTCCAGTGACAATGGCTTGGTTAGTGGTACTGTTAATACTAGTTCTATAGGCTCATCATTCATGCACATTCTTTTGGTCATGACAAAAGACTCCATATGGTAAATACTGTCATGCTGGGGATCTTCAACCCATGCATAATAATGCTGAACCCCTCCATGGATACCGTGATCCCACTTGAACTTGGGTGTTATCAATAACTTTACTCTTATAACCCCTTCCGTGATTGGCTTGACAATAAAATCAACTTCGACATAAGGAAAAATCTGGCAGTAGTGCTTTACTTTGTTACCAACATGTTTGCTGCGGAAAAGCGATTCCAGCTCACGATCTGATAGTTCTTTGAGATCACACATCGGCATATTTAGGATTTCCATAGCTCGATGGCTATTCAGATGAGGTAACAACTCTTTGAATTGCAATAAAGGATGAGTTTCATACCACTGCTGTTGTTCCAGCATCTGAGCCACTATTAGAGTCCGAGAAACTTGTAGGGCAAAGTCTTTATCTTTGGCTATCTCAAATAAAGCCCTTGCAAGTCTGGTTACTGTCTGAAAATAATACTATGTAGAAAACAAATATTGAATTCCTATGCTCATAACACTTCTTTCACTTAGCTTTTGTAACTCTAAATTCATCTACCTCTGATTTTACTTACCTGCATGATAAAGTGGGTATCAGAAATTAACGATGTAACCATTATTGGTGCTCTACTAATATTTGCTTGCAATAAAATAATCACTTTGGAAACATAGTGTGTAAAATCTAAATTGATATCATACTCGTTATATTCTCTTAACCTGTCCAGCTCCTGGATTTCATCCATTCGTACCTGGAAAAGTAAAGGAATTTAAATTACTAATAGAATATAAACAAAATTGTATTTGTTTTCATAAATTATCCAAGGAACTAGTTTGACACCAAATTCGGGGTTACTTCTATTTACTATCTATCTCAACGACCTTTTTGACGTGATAACGTCTTATAAATCGATGAACGCCGGCTGCACGCACGAAAAACTATGACTCATTGTCACGTTCCGCCTGAGCCGAGCGTGCAAGTGAGAGCTCGGAACAAGCGATAGAGAGGCGATAGAGGCACGATCGGCCTAAGCGCTCGGCTTGTGACGCATCTATCTCTCTTCCACTTCATCGGCCGATGCGTCCGAGTACAAGAGAGGCAGCGGCAGCACACAACCTACACGCGAACTGTTTTGTTAACTGTTTATAAAGTGAAGTGAAAAGTTAATGTAGTTTCTTTTGTTTATTACAACAACAATTGCGGCAAAAAAGGTAATTAATTCTTGCATTTTAAGAATTTGATAAGCGACATAATCTCATATATTTGTTCTTTGATTACTAAAAAAAGTAGTATTGGTCGGCGAGTGCAGTCAAAATAGGTTATATTACAATATTGACTAAAAAATTATTATGACTCATATAAACGATCGTATAAAAGTCACATACTTTTATTTAGTATTCAATGAAAACAATGATCGTGCGTAGCTATCAATGTAAGATTAAAAATTAATGTTTAACCTCACACATGTGATAACAATGTGTCTAAAATGACAAGTTGATCCATCCAACCACCAGGCGGGCTTTATATAGTAAGTGCTATTTATAGCCAAGTGAAAATCTGTACAAAATACAACTTAATGGTTTATAACCATAAACATAAATCGAATGTAATCTTCAATAATCATGTTTATAATGCAAGAAATAAAAATACTATATTGAAAAATAAAGTTGAAACATTGTCTCAGAAAAATTTCAAATATTTATTGTAATCCAGTACAATTAGTTTTCGAGACGAGGATCGAATGTAGCACCATTAAACTTGGTATGCTAGTAGTTGGAACCATGCCAAACAAGAAATGAAATTGTTAACCAAAATTCCAGGGGTGGAACAAAAATTTTTTCGTTCCAGAATAATTAAATATATTTTTGATGTAATCTTGGGAAGTAAATGATTTATCAAAAACAAAATTTGACAAGGTGAAAGATAGTTCAATTCTCCACAAGAATGATTCCTAACGAAATCAGCTCGGTTTCTCAAAAAACGTGATTGAACGCCGACATAAAATTTCAGGCTCACGCTTACCCGCTGCTGCAAGTTCTGGCGGAGCCGAATATTTGATTTGTCATAATTTTGCTAAAAATGACCAGAGAAGAAAAAAGAAAAGTGTTTATCGTTTCTGAAGATTCCTACCTTATCATGCAAATATAACATCTGAGTATGTAGAATGTGTTTTGCCTCACTTCACGGAGATGTTTGCGGAGGATCCGAAAATCATGAATAATTATATATTACACTTTATTAGCAATTTAGTTTTATTTTGTGTTTCATTTGTATTTTACATCATAAAAAAATGATTTAGCTCTTACAATCAAACAAACAAACAAACCTTACATACTAAATATTACAAGGTATATTTTTATACTTAATTTTCTTGTTCATATATTATTGTTCAATATTTCTCTTTTACATAGATGGAACGTTCTTTTTTTAAAGTATTCAATGACGTCTCTCTCATGGTATTTGGTAAACTATTGAAGAGTACCAATCTTTAATTGAATAAGTTATCACATTTTGAATTGATGTAGAAGTTATTTGCCGATCAACTTCTTGTTTCATGTGTATGGACTTTGTTGATATATGTCAGCTCTTGGGTTAGATATGTGGGTAGCATTTTATGATTTAATTTGTATACAAAAATTAACATATTGTATGCAATTCTCTGTTTTATACTCATCAGCGATAATGTATCAAGCATGAACTGAATAGGTGTTCTTCTGTTGCACATTAGAATGGCTCCCTTAGCACGATTTTGAACTTTTTGCAATAAATTGACTTATTCATTTGTCATAAAAAATAGAAGTGTTCCACAGTAATTTAGTAAATATGGAATAATTATACTAAAGCAGCAACCCATACTCTCTTTGAACTTCAAGGGATCAAGACAGGTCCAACTTATACATGCCAAAAAAAAACTTGTCTTTTACTCCTGCCTCATTTTAATTTACCCATAAAACTGGTATTTTCTTCAGTAAATGTTGAAAGTAATCGCTTATTAATATTGTGCCCGTGTGTTTAATAATACTTTTGTGAAGTGCAAACTTCAAGCTTGAAATTATATACTTTATTTTTCATGTAGGATGTGTATGAGCGATTATTTTCAACATTTACTGAAAAAAATGCCGAGATTATGGGTTAGTTGAAAACTGAGGCAGGTGTAAAATCCAGTTTTTTCTCTGGCATGTATAAGTGAGACTTGTCTCATTAGTCTTAAATCGTTGCATGTGATCTGAAGAGAGTACTGGTTCCTACTTCAGTATAATAATTCTATATTAACTAATTTTAGTTAATCCATGAATTTCGGTTCCTCCGTAAATATCGTAGAAGGGTTAGGTAAAGTGGGACAAAACACATTCTAGGTACTCAGATACTGACTAATATAACCTTTATTAGAACGGTTCCTTCGGGTTATATTAGTTGAATCTTCAAGAGCTCTTAACTTTTTTCATCAACCATCAATCTTTGAAGGGATTCAGAGGCATTTGATCTATTCATTCCCGAAAATTGAAACGATTTTACCTCAAACCATTTTTCAATGTATTTGGTGTGGGGTCCTTTACAGAAAATATGCAAATTTCACCTGTAATTTTCTCGCAATAAGTTTCAAACTAAAATAAAATGTTTATTCAACTTTTTTTCACAAATTGATGTACCTACATGCTTTTTTAAATTTTGAATTAACTTTATTATTATTACTATCATCATTGAAATAACTTACTTGTATCTGAGCAAATTCCGAGGATTCACTTATAAGCTGAATAAGTCCAGACTCTGAAATATGCCTGTCGAATCTTTCATAAAACATCTCCATTGTCCTATAAGAGATATAATAAAAACTGGCAATCCTACCAAAATTTGTAGGTCGCAATTCACCTAGAGTTCTGTCAAATCTTATCAACTGGGACTTTTCCAAGGTGTTTGCAGCAGTGTCTAGCTGAAGTTGCAAAAACTGATTGAATTGATTTGTATCCTAAAAACATCAATGTTGAAATAAGTTAAATTTTCTCATGGAGAGAAAGTTACCCAAATTTCATTGTAAGTTAATCCATACACCAGGGGATTTTTTTTTATGCGGACAAATAAAAATGTATTTGCCAGCCATTCCATTGCCTCTTTGACATTAGAAACCGTACCAAGGACCACCTGAAAGTAATTTGAGAGAAAATATTAGATTCTGTTTTACCATAAATCATTTCTCATAATAGTATATTGTATATATTGGAAAATGGGATATTTTATATAAGTGTAACAGGACGATGAACCACGAGCCTAATTTTGTTTTAGTTTACAGTGCGAAATGATACGTTTTTCAATAAGGTCGTCGGAAAACTGCTTTTCTGCATGTTTTAATATTACGGCCGTTTTTAGAGATCTGGAGGACTTGTGTCAACAGAGGCAGGCCCAAAAATTATTTTCCAAATAAAATGAACAATTTTTTTCAGTAAAGTTTTTCAGTAAATAATTTATTGCGAAACTAATTAGATTCCTTTAGCATTTAAGAAACATATAGGTACAAATATAATCGAAAACAAGAATTATCTGAAATTAAATTTTAGCGTTAACGAAAGGAACCTTCCAAGCATTTTTCGCCGAAAAAGTCGTTGATAATTTCGCTGAAATCCATTTCCCGAAGTAAATCACTTGCAATGCTCAGGAGAGTTAGCTTTGATAGACGGTTTTGCCCCATCGAGGTTCGAAGACGATTTTTTATAATTTTCATTTTTGAAAATGTGCAATTTGATACCATCAAAATTAAATACATTCTCAATGCAACTTCAAGGTTTGGGAATGTAACTCTGAAATTTTGATCTATGAGAATTTGGTAGTAGAATAACTCCGGAGATTGGTCTTTGACTTTTCTCTATTCCTTGCAATCTTTATTTTATTTTGGATACACATGAACAGGCAAAGGTCAGGAGTGAACAAATATGTATGAATCGTGTTTTAATATTTAAGTACAATGTAATCATAGAATCATAGAATATGTCGAATGAATAACTACTGAAATTGATGAGCATTGGTTGTATTTACACACGAAAATTTATTCGCCAATTCTGTTGTTAGTTTATGAGATATACCAACATAATGACATGAAATGGTTCAACACAGGAACTTTTATCCAACGAACAGGTATCATAACAGACCAAAAGTTACTAGAAATTGCCTTAAAATTCATGAATTATTGGTGAATGGAATATTGACGACAATTTTCCATTTTCACCTGTCAATAAAATTCAAGTTCACAAAATTGATGAATTTATTTGATCGTATCCACCGACACTAACGACGTATCAATGGTTTTCCAAGTATTTTATTTTCGTTATTTCATTACGAAATATACAAATGGCGTCCTAATCAAAATTGAACCTGAAACAATTTTCGAACAAAAATGACGATTCATTTTTCAATATGAAGAACCCAGGACTAAATAAAATGTATCACTTGAGAAAAAACTAAAATTATCCCTGGCGGAATTTTAATAGGCACGATTTTTTATATTTTTTAATTATGATGTTTGCCTAAACATATATTCATAAGTTATATCAATACCAATCAATATACGAAATATCGATCCCAATGAAAAAAGCAAGAATTTTCATTTTTATTAACCATATTTGAGTTCTTCCTTTTAGAGAATACTGGACAATGTAATAAAACCAAGTCTGCCAGAGTGGCGAGCGTTTGGGTACCTATTTATAGACAGCCTCGAAGCGTTCAAGGTTAAACTTACTATGACTATGAGTAATTTTTATTTTACGGCGAAATGTGTTGAAGTGAGACACTTAGATTTCTTTTATTCTGAGATTCCTCCCCTATCAAATGGAATTCGTACCTCGTCCTTTTACCTGCAAATATACTTTGACCTTTTTCAGAAGGTAAACTCCTTCTTAAGGATATTACTAGAGCTTGTTAATATCCGTCCTAATCCTGATATTGTTTTAACATTATGGACCTTCATTTGGTTTTGGATATTTTTTATTGTTGTTGAAGAGCAGTTTATGACCTACCATTTGACAATATACATTTTGGGTAGTTACTTCATGGACAGACATTATTGTTAGTTCAATAAAAATATGCCATACTCCTTATGTACTGGATATTAAATAACGTTAAGGATATTATAGAATTTACGTTTTTTTCTCCAGAATAAACATCCTGACCAATTTACTTCGAAAACTGCCACTTATCAAAAAAAAACTTGATAAAGTTTTACCAAGATGTTCTTAATGCCTATCTGCTATTTAGCTAATTCTCCACAACACATTATTGTGTATATTACTTTCATTTTAAAAAAATTGAAAAATGTGTGTAGCTACTTTCGATAGTTATGACTCAACTCTCCTTTGTTGGTTGGCACATGTGTCAGAAATACTATAATGGACAACTTTGTGAAGTGGAATATACCAAGTGTGCTCTGGATGTCGCTCTCTCTTTTGTGTTAATTTTTTTAGGTGTGTCATGTAGGTTAATCTGTAACTTACAGAACCTACACTACCCATCTAAAGAAATATTTTTTTTACTTTTTGGAGCATTTTGCATTACACATTAACCTATGGATTCCTGACAAAGCATGGATATTATATGGTGTGTTTTCTGTGATTTTTGAGCTAACTTATCGGTTTTGAGCGTTCAGTTTTATTTTTTTGCGAAAATTTTGTTTGAATAAATGATTCAATTCGTTTGTGAGAATTCGGAAATCTAACTGATTTTTGGTTTTGATGATTTTGAAGAAAAAACAATTATGGTTTGACAAATAAAAAAAAAATATAGGCAAATTCCCGAATTCTTAAGGGAATTATAGAAACGGAAGAAAAAAAAAATTATAAAAAATCATTAGTTTTAACGTAAAACCGATTCTACGATTAGAAGCTATCTAGCTTATTGGCGATCCCAGCTACGTAGTTTTGTTACGGACAGGTGCTTCGTCATCTCCACTATCGCTCTTGAAAAATATAGCCCCACACACCCAACATATTCTGACTTTAACCACAAATGTGTTGCTCGCTCCTGTGGTTGGCTCCTATATTGGCTCCTTTGTATTTATTATTCCCCTCACGAAGCCATTCTATGGTTTTCTACTTTATATATTCCTGGGATAGGATGTCATGCAGGTAGCTATAGTTGCCTCCGTGGTAATGTTACTTCAAGCCTTGTAAACACGAGGTGTTCTGACTTTAACCAAAAATGTGTTGCTCGCTCCTGTGGTTGGGTCCTATATTTGTGTGATCTTTCGTTCAAGTGTTGCACACTGTACACTTGGCTATAGCGTACTGAAGAGGTCTAATGAGTCCGAAACGGATCCGTCTACGGTTGCATTATGAGGGTTTACCCACTAATTGTCTCCTTTGTATTTATTATTCCCCTCACGAAGCAATTCTATGGTTTTCTACTTTATTTATATATAAATTATAGTTATGATTCTGAAATGGAATTTATAGGTGAAATCTGATCAAACAACTTCGTCTGTCAGCCATAATTTGTCCAGATTTAGAAAAGAGTCTTTCACAAGGAACGGTTTTCGACATTGTGGCAAGAAAAGAGTCTTTCACAAGGAACGGTTTTCGACATTGTGGCAAACTGTCAAATCACAAGGGGGAATTTCAAAATTACAAATACGTAACGGTATGATGAAATTTTAGTACCAATGATCATATTACATTTAAATTTTAATTCCAGTAATTGGGTAAATAATAGTATAAGTGCGCCAGTGAGCCTTAAAAGCACGCGCAACAAGTAAACAGGATTTATTCAATGTTGCGATTGCCATTGCTCGTTCACGTGTATCATACACCATTTTTTATTATACTTGCATCTACATAAATTTTAATAATAATGTTCCTTATATGTTAATACATCTAGTCAAGTAGGTAGGTAATGGACATCTGATGTCATATATATATATATAACTTATTGTTGATATGGAGGTTTATTTGACATTTCCTATGAACTGAGAACTTGACGTTGTTACCTAGCAACAATCTTTCTAGCTTCTTAGAGCACTTGACAAGGATTTGCGGGTATAATTAAAACATGAAAATAAAATCCGCGATTATAAACTATATTTTTAATTTTTATGCTAGTTATTACCGATGAATCTCAAGGAATGAATAATTTTTGAGAAAATTCACTTGAAAAATAAATATATTCGGTCCTACCAGTGCACCAGAAAGAATATTGATCTATACCTCAAAAAAATGCTGGCACCAAAAACAAGTTCTTAGAGCATGCCGCTTCCAGGCAAAATTTCAAAAAATTACCCCCCCCCCCCCCCCCAAGGACAGATCCTGGATACGCCATTCCCACATGGAAATTTAAGTAGAATTGAACCATAATCATCACTCTCCAACCTCAAAAATACCCACATATCAATTTTGAATGGTATCACAAATCTCTTCCGCCATCTCATTTTGTTTCATTTTCTTTAACAAAAATTCCATAGTACATTAGGTCCATTCGTCTACTACGAGGTGTAGTGTATATTACGGAGTATAATCCATTGTGCTACAACGTTTTCACGTCTATGGCTAGGCTGGTTTCACTGTAGTTGAGTGCAGTTAACACATGTGTCAATCCAATCAGTAAACGAATACTACGAGTGTAATTTGGAAGATTCGACCCATACATACTAACATGGAAAGTTAATATAAAAGCTGTTAAAATACATCTCACAATTTTGGCATTGTCTAACATGCCTTTAATTTTTTTTTTAATATGTCTCCCTTTTAAAACTACAATACTAAGATACAAAATATAAAATCGGGGATATGCCCAGTCAAAATGAAATACATTGTAAATGTAGGTATCTGTTTAAAAATTAATTACCTCTGCATTCAAGTTGTCAGGAATGCAATTGAGAAACTGGCTTTCTATTGGAGCTTGAGACAACATCAGTCCCATATACTTTGACATGTTTGTCATTGAGGTTATTATAATACCATGCCCAGAAGTGTCAAATTGTGGACGACCTGCCCTTCCAAATATTTGCTGAACATCTAACATATCCATATCAACAAATGTAGATTTTGTTGCATCATAGTGAAGGGTACCCTAAAACAAGTAGGATTCAATTGGAATATTCAACCAAGCAATCTCGAATTTACCCTAATAATGACTGCGTGAGCTGGTAAATTCACACCCCACGCGAGAGTGGTAGTACAAACAATGACTTTAAGATCCCCAACTCTGAAGAGTCTTTCAACTTCAAGTCTATCTGACCTCACCATACCTGGAAGAAGATACATAATTAAGGACAAATAGTATATTAACTATCAAGAACAGTAAGCACATTTTACCGATTGGAAGAATAATATGGTAAAAATATGTATACTTGGCTGTATTTTTGGATTCAAGACGAGCATTTGAAACTATAAATCATTATATTGATACTCAAAAAAATAAAACTTTATGGCATAAGGAGAAAAATACTCGAGTGGATTAGCAACTATCTTACAAATAGAAAACAACGGACAAAAATTAGCAATTCATTCCATTAGAAGTACAACATGGAGCATTCTGGGCCCATTATTGTTTCTTCTATACATAAATGACATAAATTAATTTAATGAATGTGATTATATACACCTGTTTGTAGTTCAATATCAGTTACCGATAAAGATTTGAGTAATGCAGTGCAAAAGATGAATAACTTTCAATATTTAAGGGATTCATTGCTTATAGTAAACTGCAAATTATATAAAGGGTTCAAAGGGTAGAAAACGGTTTATCACCATTTCAGGCAAAACTACGAGTACTATCAAAAAAAGTTATTGGCAAAGATGTAGGTAATAAAAAGATTCACAACTTTTGTAGTCACACTATTTTCACGTAGCCTCAAAATGTATGCGAAAAATCCAAAAAACCGACTTTTTGGTTTTTTATTTTTATCTCCCACAAAAATTTTTTATTTCTCACGAAATTTGGTCAAAACTTACCTTTTCATGTAGCAAACACATTGTAATTTTTTGGATTCAAAATATTTATTGTTTGCCCTTATTTTGATTTAATATCGAAAAAGCACCCAATTTTCAATTGAAAACAAACAGGAGAAAATGCTGATGCTGACATAATTAAAACCTCAATAGAAATTGCCAGAGGTAGGTACTAATAAAACTGTCATATTTGTGGGTCAAGATATCGATCTTCTGGTCCTTTTGAATCAATTGAATTCTGATATTTATGACATTTTTTCTCAAGCCAGGTTCTGGAAATGAAAAGATCTGTTTTTCACGTCCTATAGTTTCAAATATGAAGCCTTCAAAAGTATTGTTGAATTCCTACATTGTTTTTCTGGTTGCGATACAACATCTGGATTTGCCGGAAAATAAAAGAAAACCATGATTCATTATTAGACAATGGGTTTGTTTTGGTTCCTTTCAATACCGATTCTGAACCAGTTCTGAATAGTCGCACAACCAAGTAAATTTGGCCAATATTTTTTATAAAAAAGATGCAAAGAAGATATTTCCAAAAATGGATTACAATTACTTAATCAAAATATTACACTGAATCGATTAAGATTTCAAAAGTATTAATTGGCGGTGTCTATTTTTGTAAGAATGGAAATTGCTTGCAAGTTTCTTGAATTGAGTTCATTTTGTGATGAAGTAAATGCCGAGTTTTGTGGAATAGTGGTCCCTAGCCTGGACCTAGCGGTTGTTGATCTATACAGATCATGTCTGGGACACTATCCTGTATTCCTTGACAAATTTGAAGAACTTTTGCACAATATTACTGATAAATATCGAAAATTTGTGATACTTGGTGACTTCAATGTTCACTTCGAGTCAGATTCAGACACTAATCTCCACGAGCTAACTCATCTTACTTCTTCGTTCGGTCTAGAATCGACCATTTCTGAAAATACAAGAATAACCGCTAGGAACAGGGCCAGCTGCCTGGACAATATCACTAATGAGAATTTTGTGGTCGGAACTGCCGAAGCATGTCTCTCAGATCATAATGGACAATTTATCATTTTAAAAAAATATGGTCATTTTGACAAATCCTGCAGTAAGTACGTAAGCGATTCAGGCATGCTTTAACAGAATTTAAATGGAACCAGACTATTAGAGCGACTCAAACGAATGTCGCAGACATCAATCAACTCGCCGAATACATAACTTATACCCTAAGTTCTTTGATCAAAAGTCAATTTCCATTGAAAAAATTACAGTCACTGAATAAGCCACCAGTTAAATGGTTCAATGATAGCCTTAAAAACATAAGAAACAATTTAGAAGCTGTTAAAATAATAAGTAACGTTTCAAAGGATCCAAATGATTATGAAATATACAAAATGATGGGAAAAAAATACAGGGAGAACATAACAAACACAAAAAGATCCGCTTATGATAACTATTTGATGAACTCTAATAACAGAATAAGGGACTTGTGGAAGTTGATAAATCATGAAGAAACCATTCAAACAAAAATAATTCTGATAGCACAATAGAAGTCGATGAGTTTAACAATTTTTTTTTCGAACATAGCTGAAACTATAATAAAGACGCTTCCAGTTCGAAAAAATTCCAACCACCTTAGATTCTTTTTTTCTGGGACCCATTTCAGCTCACGAAGTAATTTCTGCGGTTACATCATTGAAAAATTCCAGAGCCATAGATATCTTTGAAATAAACAGTGAAATTTTAAAAAATATCATTGATTTATTAGCTTTACCACTGGCAAAACTCTACAATGCATGCATAGTAGAGGGAGTTTTTCCCGATATATATATATAAGTGTAGCAAAGTTATTCCAATACACAAAACAGGTGATTGCAATATACCTGATAATTTTCGTCCCATCTCGATAATTCCATTTCTTGGAAAAAAATTTGAAAAAATATTGAAAATTCGACTATCTCTCTACTTCGAAAAATTCAAATTGTTGCATGAAAACCAGTTTGGGTTCCGTAAAAATCGATCAACTATACAAGCTGTCTCCAGAGTGGTGGAGGACATAGTAGAGGGCCTTGAAGGTGGTCGCCAGACATCCATAAGCCTGTGCGATCTTAGCAAGGCGTTCGATTGTGTCAAACATGAACTACTGATCGAAAAGCTCCAGCACTATGGAATCAGAGGGGTGCCTTTGAAACTTTTTGAATCGTATTTACAAAATAGGAAGCAGTGTGTAAGCTTAAATGGAAGTACTTCTAAATTTGAGCCCATAATCCATGGAGTTCCTCAAGGCTCCGTTCTGGGCCCACTTTTGTTTATTGTTTATATCAATGATTTTTTTCACCACATGCAATCAATTACTTGTATATTATTTGCTGATGATTCAACATTGATCCACTCAACTCCTTTAGATCTGTGCCCAAATGTTTCCATTGCACCATTAGAGAAGAAAGCGGAATACTGGTTCTCTGCAAATTCTTTGAAACTGAACGAGTCTAAAACAAATCGTCTGAACTTCTCAAAAAATATTCACATGGGAGACCACGTCAAACTTCTGGGCGATCTTCATTATAAGACAACTAAGGAAACTTGTGAGTACGGATGTTCTGCTGAACACCTACTATGCATTTTTTCATTCTCATAGGATAGAATAGAATAGAAGTTTATTGGCCACGTTACATATCCATTCAATACATTTGTAGCAAGTCAGTGTTCCACCTTCCGGAACAAAAATAAAATCAGATAAGTACAATAAAAATGAAAAGCAAAAAGAAAAGCGCTTCACCTTGTACAATTGATAACATTACTTTTATAAAAACATTCTTATCGGAATTATATACATATATGTAATAACACATGTATAATATATGTCTTGGGGCTGTGGGAAAGATTTCCAAAGGGTTTTCATAGCTCAGAAACGCATCATAAGGCTGATATTTAGTTTGCCATTTAGGGACAGGTGTAAGCCAATATTTGTGAAAGACCATATTTTATCTGCTCCCTCAATATATATTCTGAAATGTGTTTGTCATGTAAGAAAAAATGTCAATTCTTTGCAAACCGTAAACTCTTCACACGAGTACCAGACTCGAAATGGGGGATTGTTGAAGGTTCCCGCTCACAAAACTTCCAAGTTCAAAGAATCCCCTTTGTACAATGCGATAACTCTCTACAATAAATTGCCGAACTCTATTAAGCAAGTGGGTTCAGATCATGCTTTTTGCAATAAGGTTAAAGAGTTTTTAATACAAAAATGTTTTTATAGCAAAGAAGAATATCTGAATTATTTAAATACGTAATATTCTTATTAAATGTCATGTCCTGAAATTGTTAATATCAAAATGTTATTGTTTGTTCATATATTTTTGTAATTGTTATTATTTTCTGAACTAAATTTTGACTTACCATATGTACTCTTGTACCAAAAAATGGTCAATAAAGATATTCTATTCTATTCTATATATAAAAAATCAATATCTTAATATAAGGAGTTTGCATTCCATGGAGCTTCAAGAAATTCATTGATTGAATAAAAACAATATTCCAATAATAATGATTTGCATTTTTTCTTGAATAAACCTAGCGGAAGTTGTTTCAGACTGGCCGGTAACTTATTGTATAAATGCAGTTTAGGTGAGTTATTCGTGGACACGTTCAGTCGATAAAAGGGTATTTTGATCAAATTTGATGATCTTGTGTCGTGATGATGAGAGTCAGATACGTTCGGATAATTATTTTTGTTTTTATGAATGTCTATCAAAGCATAATAGACAAACAGGCAAGGAACAGGTAGAATATTATATTTTTTGAAAATTGGCTTGCAATGTGCATTGAAGTCCGCACCATCAATTATCCTCATTGTTTTTTTCTGAAGAGTAAATATTCTCAGTGAGTAGCCAGAGTTTCCCCACAAAAGTATCCCATACGTGATCTGTGAATGTAATAATGAGTAGTACGTTGACAGCAAAGTGTTGATATCAACAACCTTTTTTAGTTGACGTATTAAAAAAATATAGCTAGAGACTTTCTTACTAAGTTGTTCGATGTGCTTGGACCAGTTCAATTTGTCATCCAATACAACTCCGAGCAATGTTACCTCATTGCCAGCCGTGACGTAATGATTTGTTGAAATCAAGATATTTTGAGTTTTTTCTCTATTTAGTTTTAAATTATTTGAGTTATACCACAGTTCCGCTTGATTTTCGGCGTGTTCAACAGTATTCTTTGAGTTTTCTGTATTTTTTCCAGCATTTATGAGAGTTGCATCATCAGCAAACATCACTATATTGAAAAGGGGAACATTCTCCATGAAAATTGAAAAATGAAAAATGTGATTTATTTGTAATATCTAACAGAAAACAACTATTTCCCCGGCACAAGCCACGCTGGACATTGAACTACATCTGATAGATATTGTGAAAAGACTCTAACTGAAAAGGAAAGAAAAAATCTGAAAGTGAAAATTTGCATTTTCATTCAGATAGCTTTCAATTTTCATGGAGAATGTTCTCCTTTTCAACATGAATACCTCCCAAGAGGTTATCTTGAACGATGGAAGGTGGCGACTAAAGTTTGTCTTTCAGTCGCAGATGATTCCACAATAGATTTTATGAATTTCCTATTCATATTTTCGAACTAAAATCACTATATTATTTGGAAATAAATGAAAAAATAAGTCATTGATGTAAATGATAAACAAAAGTGGTCCAAGTACTGATCCTTGTGGTACACCGTGTGAAACTGGTTTGGAACTAGATATGTGGTTGACAAAAACACTCTGCTGCCTGTTCGTGAGATACGATTCAAAAAATTTAAGCGGTACTCCTCTTATACCATAATGGGATAATTTTTTCACCATAAAATCATGGGATACACAGGCCTTGCTTAGATCACACAGCGTTATGGCAGTATGTTTGCCCTCCCCAAGGCCTTCGACGATATCTTCCACAATTTTACATATAGCATCTATTGTGGAGCATTTGCTTCTAAAACCAAATTGATTTTTGTGCAATAGGCCATATTTTTCGAAATACCTTGTCAGCCTAATCTTGATTATTTTTTCAATTATTTTTGATAGAACTGGAAAAAATATAGCTTAATGTATAACTTTATGGGGCAATGCAACCAATTCAGTAAAAATCTTCAAACTTCAAAAAAAGGTTGTTAGAACTATGGCGTTTGCAGATTACAGAGAACACTGTCGGCCACTATTTCAAAAATACGGAATCATGACATTACCATCTTTATATATACATATATATATATATATATAATATATATATATATATATATATATATATATATATATATATATACCAGCAACTTTTAGAAATTCATAATAATAAACATAAACTTTCGCTAAATTCAAACTTCCATGATTACAACACTCGACGAGCAGATCAAATTAGACCTATAAAATACAGATTGAAAACATCTATGAATAACTCTTCCAATATTTACAATCACCTACCTAGGGAAGTTAAATCTTTGTCTACTAATTGTTTTATACAAAAAGTGAGACAGTTCCTCATAAAATCAAGATTCTATACTATTACAGAATATTTAGACACCTCCCCATTTGTAGAAATAACGTCTTAAATGTTTTTTTTATGTATTCCATAATACTTATATGTTTGATATTGTTATCTATTTCATCACAGTGTTTTGAATGCCGTTGATATTTATATATTTGAGATATGTGTGTGTTTATGTTTTAAGTTTTGTTGTGAGCTTTAGCTCATTCTCAAGACCTGCTACAAATGTAAGCTTACATGAATGTAGTTAAATAAAGTATGTCTATGTCTATACCATCAGAAAGTAGAGATTTTAAACGAACAAAAATCACAGCAATTTTTTTCAAATCGCAGATATTTTGTCGGGTGAATTTTCGATTGAAAATTAGGGTGCTTTTTCGATTGAAAATTAGGGTGCTTTTTCGATATTAAATCAACGAGAAACAATAAATATTTTGAATCTAAAAAATTACAGTGCATTTGGGACATAAAAAGATAATTGGATGAAGAAAAGGTTTGTATTTCGTGCAGAAATTTATTTATAAAATAATAGCAAAGCGCTTTTCGACTATAAAGTCATCATCAGTGCGTACTTGTCAGGTGTACAATAGCCAGACCATAAAAATATCATGTGTCCAGAGGAAATTGTAACAATTTTCATTTATTAAGTTAGACATTAGACTAAGCTTCAGCAGACATGTGTTACTCTGTCTGTTGAAACTTTTATCTAGGTTAATCCTGGAATAAGGATTTTTTTAAATGTTATTCATATGATGTCCTGTTTTTAAATATTTACATGGTCCTCTGGACACATGATATTTTCATGGTCTGGCTCTTGAACACCTGACGAGTACGCACTGATGATGACTTTATAGTCGAAAGCGCTTTGCTATTATTTTATAAATAAATTTCTGCACGAAATACAAACCTTTTCTTCATCCAATTACATTGAAACGTGCACACAGCTTGACAATTTTCACATAAAAAGATAAGTTTTTACCATGTTTTGTGAAAAATAATTTTTTTAAATAAAAACCCAGAAAGTCGGTTTTTTGAATTTTTTTCGCATAAATTTTGGGTTATGTGAAAAAAGTGTGAATACAAAAGTTGTGAATTTTTTTATTATCTACATATTTGCCAATTAACTTTTTTTAATAGGATTCGTAGTTTTGCCTGAAACCGTTTTCCACCGTTAAAATCTCCCCTTCCCGACATCAAATCACCCGTAAATTATTTTTTCCTTTTTTAGTTGTTATATTTTCTCACTTTTTCAATGGGTATCATCCTGTTCTAATTTTCTTTCTCTCTACCATTTTCAAAGGCTTCGGCATTGGCCTAATAAGCTATATTTGTCATGTTAAATAAGATTTAAATGTCTATATATGTGTTTTTCCCAACTGAAAGTCTATGTTATTGGAATTTCGTGTTCATTGATTCGATGGATTTCAATATAAATATACAGTGAGGACCAAACTTCTTTATTTTACATATTACAAAAAAAATGTTAAATACCTAAGTTGTAGAGTTTCATTCGATCTCTTTAATGGTTTAAGTTTTATTCATACAGAGTGTCTCAAAAGTTATTTTTTTTTAAATAGGACACCCTGTATATCATTGTATGGCCGGTAGAGATGATCATAAGGAATCCAACAATATCAAGTTTGATGCTGTTATTAACGTACATTTTATCTATAATTTTCAATTCCCACATAACGAATCAAAATAGGTAATATTTCTCAATTCAAATGATCTGTAGTATGTCAAATGTCTTGAACATAGTAATAAACAGTTATGATGTTGTGATGATCTGTGGGGATTTTAACGTAAATTTCCTAAAAGACTCTAGTGATAAAACTATGCTTGTAGACCTTATGGAAAGTTTTAACCTGCTGTGTCAAAGTAAAGACCCTACTAGAGTTGCGATAGACAAAAATGATCATATCTCAAAAACCAAAATTGACTATTTTCTCATTCATCCCTCAATTCAATATGAGGAATCAGTTGTTGATCTACATCTGGGTGATCATTTTGGCCTTGATATTAAGTTTGATCGGATCAGGGCAGTTGAACCCAATGAAGACAAAACATTGTCTACTTATCGAAATCTATCAAACTCTAATCTATTTAATTTAGCACTAAAAATCGAAAGTGAAGATTTTCTAGAAATGTTCCACTCTCCTGATGACATTGATCAAATATATGCAACATTTCTCAATACATTAAAATATTATCTAGATTTAACATGTCCTGTGCTTAACAGGAAACATAACCGCACAGATTTCTCCTCCAAATGGATCAATGCCGAAATTTTAAAAATGAGAGATGATCTGAAGAATCTATTCTGGCTCTCAAAAAATACCTCGAATCCTGATATCCTTCAAAATTATAAGTTGCAAAAGAGACAATATTCTAAAAGGATAAATGAAACTAGAATAATTTCTTTTCAAAAGTCCCTGGCAGATAAAACCCCCCGTCAAAAACAAAAATGCATCTGGAAAACTGTTAACACAAAAACTAGTAAGAGAAACATAAATAACATTGACTCAATCCAAACTAGGGATAAAATCATTGATAACAAAAAAAGTATAGCCAATGCCTTTGTAGAACATTTTGCATCAAGTGCAAGCACTGCCATTAGGGAGCACTTTACTGACACCACATTCACAAACTACACAACAATGTTTGTTCAGAATACCTTTCATTTCATAGGAATAAACTCTCACGATGTAATAGATGCCATACAGTCACTAAAATCTACCAACACAGTAGGTATTGATTGTATTCCTACAAAAGTTATAAAACAAATTAGCTCATCTATTAGTAACCCTCTGACTTACTTGATAAACAAAACTGTCACTTTAGGCAAATTTCCAGAAGAGCTCAAGGTTGGTGTCGTAATACCAGTCCACAAGAAAGGCAACCAACTTTCCTTAGATAACTACAGACAAATCACAGTGCCTACAATACTATGTAAGGTTATTGAAAAATGCATATATAAACAAATACTGCCATTTCTAGTTAAATACAATGTTATAACAAAACATCAGAATGGGTTCCTTCCTGACAGATCGACAGAAAGTGCAACGACAAGTTTTTTCAATTACGTTCATACCCAACTTGATAGAGGAAGATATGTGGGTGCACTTTTCTTCGATCTGTCCAAAGCTTTTGACTGTATAGATATAAAAATTATAGAAAACAAACTGTATGCATTAGGCTTCAGGGGAAACTTTCTTTGCTGGATATCTTCGTACCTTAGTGCGAGGAAAATTTGTGTAAACATCGAAAATAACATATCGGAACTTAAAGACGTTGAACGCGGAGTCCCCCAAGGATCAGTCCTGGGTCCTCTGATATTTTTGCTGTATGTCAATTACCTTCCACTACATATTGAAGCTGACCAAACCGTGTTATATGCTGATGACACTACCCTGGCCGCAGATGCTGAATCTTTGGCTGAACTGGTCGATAGGCTTAATTTATTGGCCAAAAAATTCACACTATGGTGCAATAAAAACTCTTTAATAGTAAACTCCCATAAAACTGTAGCTATGCAATTCTCTACCAGAAATCAGTTGACCAATCACTTCACTATCAGGGTTGGAAGCGAGGATATTCACCCGTCGCCTGTAACTAAGTTTTTGGGTGTAATGCTTGATAGCAATATAGGCTGGGCCCCTAACATTGACTATGTGTGCAAAAAACTCAATAGTGCTTATTATGCTATACTGCAACTAAAAAATACATTCAATATTGAACAGTTACTACAAGTCTACTATTCACTGGTATATTCACATCTATCATATAATGTAGTCCTATGGGGAGGTGCAACCAGTGTTTCTAGAGTTTTCAAGACACAGAAAAGGATAATCAGGCTGATCTTTAAGTTGAATTTCAAACAAACATGTCGAGACCACTTTAAAAAGCATCGAATCCTAACACTCCCATCAATATATATCTTAAAATGTATTTTATATGCCAAAAATAATTCCTCTGAATTCTCTAAAAACGAAGATTTCCATAAATACTCAACGAGATATGGCAATCAATTCAGTATTCCCAAGCACTCAACAGCACTCTATGAACAATGCCCTATGTACAATGGAATAAGATTCTTCAATCGTCTTCCATCATCAATAAAATATATGAAAGATTTCAAACTATTTAGGAGAAATCTAAAGAATTTTTTAGAGGAGAAGTGTGTGTATAACATTTCCACTGATTTTATGTGTTAAAGTATTATCTTTTTAACTGTAATTTTAACTTTTTATTATTTATTGACTTGTCTTATATCATTTCTATGTGATCAAAAAGATGAATAAAGCTTATTATTATTATTATTATTATTATGCTGTGACCAGAATAAACTTTTAGTTTGGCAAGCTGACCAAGCAGTTATTTTCATGGTGTTTCTGTCAGGAGAAAGCATTTAAAAAGATTACAATGCATATTCAACTGCAGTTATTATGAATTTGTTTTATATTCACGGTGAGAATTGTCTTAAGAACATGCAGGATATTTAATGAACTTCATCCTTTACTACAATTTACTTCATAGAAAAATCTTCCGAAGTATTGAACGGAATTGTGCTATTTAGTAAAGTTGAAGAGCCAAGAAATCAAATTGGGCCGATAACTGTTATTTCAAAAGTTATTAACTGGCGACGAAGTGAATGAAATTAACGTCTTGGGGTATTTCTACGCCTACCCTCATGTGTTGGTACGAAGAGCCGTTGTGGATTAAGGTATGCTCCGTAGTTCGATAAGGAGAATTAGAAAAAAAAACATAAAATGCATGATTATAAAAGAAAATGTTTTTCTACTCAAACTAGAATAACTCAATATTTTCTGGACGAAATTCGAATGAGTCTTGTGTGGGTAACAGATAACGAGGTATTTGAATTCGAATTGGACCCATTTTGGTAGAAAAACAATATCAAAATAATCGATAATCGATAAATGGTAAAAGTTATTTGTATTTATCAGTAGAATCCAAAGACGGAATGAAATACTGGGTGTTTCCCATTTGAAATTAGAAAGTCGATATCAGTTCTAAGTAGAGGCAGCAATACTGCAAACGGGAAAATCTATTTAAGAGCTAGATCACAATCTCTTATTGTGGAACACAATATTTCAAATATTTATCTTCTAGGTCTCCAGAAACGTAAAATAGCTAAAGGTTATCGAGTTTGTAATACCCTGTATATTAATCATTCTTTGTACAATCAGTTCATCATCTTATCAGTCACACACTTCAATATACTACAGAACCTTTTACATGTTCTTCCTTTAAGTAATTTATCACTCTTACCGTGAAGAATAAACAATTTTGTCAAAACTTTATTTGAATAGTCTTTAATTTTGATTCTTTTCTAACCAAATTTACGTTAATGAAAGCTTAAACGTTTTATTGTTGATTGTCGAATTTTCATAATGACATGTTTCATTTCATAGCTTATACAAAATATGGCAAAATAATCCAATTTTTATAGAAACTTGCTTTTATTTCGGAAACCTGACTATTTAGTTATAGGAACATATTTCATCATTTGAAAGCAAATTGTTTTTCAGGATATTCGATAATATACAGGGTGCTCCATTTGAAAAACTGCACTTTTCACAACTTTTGTATCTATCGGTAAATTCACAAATTTTGAAGGACCCTGTATAATGGAGGACGAATTCTCTTAGACATAACTAATACAAAGGACATTGTCAAACTACATCACAAATTTAGTATTTCTAGGAATCCAAATACTATAGTAATAAAAAATTAATTACAGCTATGTTTCTCACAAAAAATCAGGAAATCAATGAATTTCTCGAAAACCATCAGAGATAGGTATAGGGCAGTATCATACAAAAATAATCAAAAAGTAGTAGCGGAGCGAAAAATACAATAATATACAGGGTGTCCCATTTGAAATATCAAAGTTGTTGCAACTTTTCAATAGAAGCGGCAACACCGCAGTGCTGAAAATATGTTAGATCGATAGAACAAAACCAATTACCTAAAATTCCCAATTTTCAGAATAATTCCATGTTCCGTTCTCCAGACACGTCTAATAGGCCATCGAGTTTGGGACACCCTGTATATTCAATAACACTATCATGAAGTGCAAACCTCAAGCTTGAAATCACATATTTAATTTTTTATGTAGGATGTGTATAAGCGATTATTTTCAACATTTACTGAAGAAATTGCAGGGATTATGTGTGTGAAAACTGACGCAGGAGTAAAACCCAGTTTTTTCTTTGGCATGTATAAGTGACTTGCCTCAGTAGTCTAAAATCGTTGCATATGGTCCAAAGAGGGTACTGATTCCTGCTCCAGTATAATTATTTCATATCAACTAAAATATCTATGACTTTCGGATCGTCCGTAAATATCGTAGAAGGGTTATGTGACGTAGGACAAAACACATTTTAGGTACTCAGATACTCACATGATTTTTTTTTAAGTTCCACCCCTGATTTTTTGGTAAACAATTTTTTTTTTTCTAATAATACATGATGTCGAGATGTCATGTGCCGAGTTTCAGAGTGCTACAATTCATTCTTCACTTTTTGCTCGAGTTTGTCTGTTGTTACTGGATTCAATTTTTTCAGAACTAATAGGAACACAACAATTTATTTGACCAATTGAAATGTTAATATAATACATGAATATAAGGAGCTGCTATACAGTGTGACCCATTTAAGATGGAAGCACCCATATAAAACTTACATTTTTCAACCGATTAGAATGATTTTGTATCAGTAGACATTCAAGAAGTGTACTAGAACACCAAATTTCATGGATAAATCTCCATTTCCAGGGCCAACTAATCTTATTTTTCACGGTCAAAAATCTAAAAAAATTACTAGCGATTTTTTTTGAAAAAATCTGACCACACCACTTGATTCGCGATATTTTCAAATGGTTCACATGTAAATAACGTTGGAATGCGTAAAATAATGAAAAAGTTATAGGGGAATGAAATTTAACACCTTTGACTACACCACTGGATTAAGGGTGTTTTGAAATATTACTGACCTTAATTTCATCGAAATCCGTTGATAAATAAAAAAATAAGAAATTTTGAGATAAAATGACATTTTCCTGAAATTCCATTTTCAAATTTCATTTTCTTATGATGTTCTTATTAATGAACAGATTTCGATGAAATTTTGACCAGTGATATATCGAGATCTCCTGAATACAGTGGTGTATTTCGAACTTTAATAAAAGTTCTGAAATTGAATTGGTGGGTTGATTAAACGGCATATTTATCAAATTTCATTCCCTCATAACTTTTTCATTGATTGACGCATTTCAACGTAATTCATATATGTACCATTTAAAAATGTCGCGAATCTAGTGGTGTAGTAAGATTTTTTCTAAAAAAATCGCTAGTTAATTTTTTAGATTTTTGACCTTGAAAAATAAGATTAGTTGGCTCTGGAAATGGAGATTTATACATGAAATTTGGTGTCCTAGTAGACTTTTTGAATGTCTAACTAAAGAAAACAGTATCATTCAAATCGGTTGACAAATGTAGGTTTTATATGGGTGCTTCCATCTTAAATGGGTCACACTGTATATTAAATGTAGATTAGGAATACCTATTTCAAATAAAGATTATAATTTTTTTCCTTGGTGTGTTGGTATCGACTGCTATGGTCATCAGCCACGTGTTCTGGATAGGCCTTGTTACTAACTCCATACGCCACCTTAGGAGCAGCACTGTTAATTGGCAGGCAAAAATTGCCAAATATTTGGGACTAGAGGAACATAGAGGTTATACTGGACATGCCTTCAGAAGAACATCAGCAACACTATTAGCAAATAAAGGTGTGGACATCTTGGAGCTTAAGCGACAAATGGGGGAAGGAAATCTTCCACAGTTGCTGAGAGCTCTGTGGAAGATTATTTACAAAAAAATAGATTTTGCTGTGTAAACTCTACAATAGCCAAAGGTAACTCGACTTCTCCTACATCAGTTTCAGTGAATACCAATGCCACTGATACACAAGGCATTACCCTAAATAATTGTTCTAACTGTTCAATTACACTTAATGTGTTTAAGTAATTTTGTTGACAAATAATTCGAAATTCTGTTATTTTTAGTTCTTGTGTTTTGTGAAATTGAATATATTATTATGAAGACCTTTGTCCTAGCAGCCAGTATTATGAAGACGTCTGAAGTAAATTACTTACAGACCCCTTTGGCCTAGCAACCAGTAAACAAGACCTACCGTTACGACAACAGATACTGTAAGTAATTAAAAAAGCTTGATCATTCAAAAATAATTGTTTCATAGACTTGGTAAATGAAGACAATCTATTTGGTAGGCACTTACCTGCATGATGAATACCAAATCCTTGTGGAACGAGAAAACCTAAATCACCACTTTTGAATCCGGATCTACCTACTTTCACTGACTTTTCAGGTTCAAACAGAGGTAGAGTTCCTTTCACTTGAGCAATTTCTATAAGTTTTTTGGCTACTACGGCTGTGCCATTTCTGGATGTGACAAAGACCATAGCCTAAAAATTTTTTTTTTTTAGTGCTGACCCTAGGCAAAATTTTAAATGTCTACTAGAATATAGGTCTCAATGTAAAATTCAATCAATTTTAATGTCAAGTAAAATGCAAGAATTAGAACGGAGTTAGGAATATTTTACCTTCTCTCCTTCTTACCAGGTAGCCGGATTAGCAGTCTAAGGCTCAGGCCGTTGAAACTTCTGCTAGCGATAGCCGCAAGTATATAGGAATTGATATGCGACCATATGAAAAGCGAGTGTTTTGTGAATCGCCTGGATGCCAAACACATCTAGTGCTAGCTTGGAGTGCGCACCAACCACCCGGAGTGGTGCTGTAGATTTTCCGGGTTTTCCTACAGCTGCAAAGTGAATACGCCACTAAAAATCAATGATTTGCCCCGGAGCGCCACGGCAAATAATAATAATAGCCGTCCCCTACCCTCACAGGCTTATGAGCGAGTATCATTTTTTTTTAAATATCATTATTATATATTTTTTGACGCGGGGGATTAAAGCTATTGAGTGGGGTCTCTTGCTGCTGCAAACGAACACACTAAGCGTATTATTAATACACTAATCGAATGATTGCATTCAAAATATTACCATTGTAGATGGCTCTACGTTCGCGCCAGAATTACTAAGGTTATATTCCGAAATGCTAGCACAGCACACACGCTCTACAGTTTCTTAGAGCTTGCGCTGTAAGAAACTGTACATGTCGCCATATTGGCAGTACTGGTGTGTATTTCAGAACATATCCTAAAGCGTCCTGTAAACAAACACAGTAGCTTCTGTCAGTGATCCTATTTTAGAATTCTTATTTTATACAGAAGATAGTTTCGTGAAATACAAGTTTTGGAAGAGGCGAAACTGAAACGAGATTCAAGTGACCGTTGTTCCAGATCTGAAAAGGTGCTGTGTGTCATAGAAAAACAAATTATCCATGTTTTCAGTCTTACAGCTCATAACTAAATAACTAGATCATCAGCGGAAAACTCCATTTTTGGGAAGTTTGAGATTTTGTAATATATCATTAATTTCAGTAATGAAGAGGATAAAACTTATGAGTGATTACTGAATTATTCCATTATGAAGGGTTATTTTGCTGAATAATACTTCATTTATTTCAACTTTGGAAGTCCTCTTGCTTAAAAAGTTTTCAATGAATAATAGGAAGTTCCCTTTGATGTTCACGAATGTTTATGATGTTTATGAGTATATAAATTATTCAATCTCTAGAACTTATGTCAAAGGCCTTTTTTATAAGGAAAAATACACCTAAGCAGTTTCTGCTTTGTTCAGTCCCTAAAATCAGGGAATGAAAAATCATTTGCACACAAAAATAAATTTTTATTCAGAAAAAAACTGAGAAACTAAAAAGGTTTGGGTATGACAATAAAAATGAAATAAAATATATCCTTCCTATTGAATAATAATAATATAATATAATATATATTTTCAACTCTCTTATACCATGCCCTCAATTACTTGGTGAAATTGGTATCCATGTCCCGGCCAGGACTACTCGTTCAACCAACACTTTCAATATACACTTTTGTAGGACTAACTATGGACGGAACACATTTGTTGCTCGTTCGACCAATTTAACAAATCAGTACAACGAATATCTCGACTTTTTTGATACCCGTGATAGTTTTGTACGCCAATTAAAAGACCTAGTAATGTGATCATATTTAGCTCTATGCTTTTGTTCATAAACACTTGTGTTGTAAATTAAATTTTAACTTACTTTAGCTCTGTGTACTACTAACATTATATGTATTATCTGTAAAGAGGTTTTCCCGGTTAATAAATAAATGAATATATAAATAAATAATATTGAAATAATACTCACTCATAGACTCTCGCAGAGTGTACCCAGAGGCATAGCCTGTGCGGGCAGAGGACGGCTATTATAATTATTTGCCGTGGAGCTCCAGGGTAATTTTCTGATTTTTGTTGGCACATTCACTTTGCAGCTGTAGGAAAACCCGGAATACCTACAACACCACCCGGTGATAGGTGAGCACTTTAAGCTAGCTCTAGACTTCGAGATTGCCATCTAGGCAACTCACAACACACTGACTTTTCAACATGTCATGTGGTCGCCTATCTATTCCAATGCAATTGAGAAAAATTCTTCATTACTACAGATTTGAACCGGGTTCATCACTAGCAGAAGTGTCAAAACCCAATGCCTTAGACCTCTGATCCACCGACCGCACCCAGGCATCAGGCAATAAAAATATTATTAATCTACTAGTGCACAAAAAGAATGTTATCCTCAAAAATATGATTATGAATATATGAATATGATTGTGATTTATTAATTACCTGATGTCCCTCTTTAATGAAATGAAATGAGGCAATAAAAATATTATTAATCTACTAGTGCACAAAAAGAATGTTATCCTCAAAAATATGATTATGAATATATGAATATGATTGTGATTTATTAATTACCTGATGTCCCTCTTTAATGAAACCGACAACTTTCTCATAACAAACCATATCCATGATCTCATTCTCGTTCTTTTTCTTACAACCAATAAAACTTGTAGTCAAAGGAACAGACCTGAAACGGTTATCGAAGAAGAAAAGCCCGGTTTGTGTGTTGACTTTCAAGAATGTTGCTACATCCAAATAACCGGGTAGAGTTGCAGACAGAGCTACAATTCGTATCATGCTCTGGCTGCTCACAACTTGTCGTAGAGTTCTTGCCACAAGAGCTTCAATAACCGGTCCTCTACTTCCATTAAGAAGATGTACTTCATCTATTATAAGCAATTTCACCAATCCAACCACTTCAGTGTCAACTGAAAACAAAAAAATTATATTAAAAGATGCTTTTCATATTAAAATTCATGAAATAATTTATATGATAAAAACCAAAGTACAAAAAATAAGAAGTTCAGAGGCAAAACACATTCTGCGTTGTTGTAATCAAGAACAAGCAATTTGTTTAACGAAAACTAGCTCCATTCAGATAAACTACACTCGTGATGAGTATGACTGAATATTATAGTTAAAACAATTTAAGTTGATCGATTGAAGATAAATGATAGGATTAAATGTACAATAAGACAAAATGTAACACTTGTTGAGTGACTCAAAGAGAAAAGATTGTGGATGATTAGGGCTTTACTTAATAATTGCTCTAAGGGGACTTACATTAATTAAATGGCGAATTGAAGTCTAATTGACTGTGACTATTGGCGGTTCTTTGGATATGTGTGGTAAGTAGCTATTGTATGTATAAATGGTGAAAGGCACTTTGAAATGAATCTTGCGTAAGTTTATATATCCTAATTTACAATATGTAATTGTTACATCTTGAGAATAACAACATTGTAGTAGTAGTTGAACAAAAAAAATAATTGAAAATTATGTTATTTTACATATTGTATAAGTCGTAAACAAGTGAAATGGTGTAGATGTGGTAAATAAACCTTAAGGTATTTGGAATGGTACGGTATGCGCCAAAAGTTTTCCATTTGTGGCACATTAGACATACATCGATCAGAAAAGTTAATTTGGTGTTCTGACTGTACGATTTTCCCACCATTTAAACCATCCAATCTCGTATCGGAGGTGCTAGGCAACTCTGCTCTGTCACTAGTGTCAGTGTCAGTAACTGGAGATCAGATAGCTTGGAAGTGATTGAAAACTGATAAATTGTTAACACGATGCCTCCAACCAATTTCATTCACAAGGTACGTTTCATTAAAAAAAGCTATTTGAAAAAAGACGCAACGCTGTCGCAGTGATGCTGACTGCAAAAAAAAGTTAAAAAGGAAAAATGAGAAATTATGTGAAGGGTGCTCGGAAGGTACTTACGCGCATCGTAGAATAATCCGAGCTCGATAAAAATTTGTTTTAAGATATATGCAAGAGAATTTTATCGAATAAAAATATAATAAATGAGAGGAGATTGGGTTTGCCCTCAATTTTAAGAATTATGGGCGAACAGTTCGACTCTAGTTTATTGGTGAAATACATTGCAAATCGGACGGCAAACAAGCTGCAGATGTAAATACAAAAGTCAATTTCGCTAAGTTAACTTTGTTTGTTCATTAAATGCACTAAAAAGAAGAAAATTAACTTTGAGTTAATCGAAAAGTTAATCATTTTGTTTTATTATAAAATTTCATATGATATAAAAGCTTCAAGATTTATTTTCTCGGCACGAACCCCATCTTACTTGATAAATACATACTGGTTAAGTTACGAAAATTATTGGACGATTCGATGTTTATCACAATTTTTACCTATTCAATTTTCATAATTTTCCGCAATATTATGTGGGTCTGAGCCTTCTGTCGTAATTTTCATTGCCCCAAACAACCAGAAAATTTTCCAATTTTTGAAGCATTCTCAATCTAGACAAGAGGGTAAGATATTTTTCACTATTTTCACAGATTTTTCCGATTTTGATTTCGCAATTTTTTTCGCAACTTTTTTTCAAGACATATTATTCGTCGTAATTTTCCATGTATACCATTGGAAATTTTTCTGGAATCTTACCCTATCTAGCTTTCGAAGGGGGGGCAGAGGGATGAAATTATTTGAAACCGTATTATTTGACGGTAAGACAGTTTTCAACCCTACGCATTTTCTATCTAGCTATCAAGGGGTAGGGGGGGATAATTTTTTGACATTATGTCATCGAAACTAAACCAACATGTATAATTTCAACTCCGTAGGATATCATGATTTCCGACGTTAATACTATGGGGTTAAACTAGAAAGTGAGGGAAAATATACTACGGAAACCAAATGAGTAATCACAAATTTTCTCTGACCATTTTGTTCAGAAAATTATTTCGCTACTTCGTCTCAATTCACGTCTAATCTTTTCCAAAATTCCCAAATTATTATATTCTAACGACAACATGGTTATTAGCATTGTTATCAAGTTTATTGACTTGTGTTAGTTTTTCATCAAATTTGTAAGACGCGTTTCTTCTCTACAGCGTGTTATTTGAAACAATGATTGCATTTGGCCTATGGTGCTATGATTCAAAAGTCTTTTGGGAAGCAACTTTGAGTCCAATTATCTCTGATTCTAAACGGACGAAAACTCTCAATAAAATTCAAATGTAGTCACTGTAGAGAAATACCATATAGATAGAAAGATAGATAGATAGATAGAGTAAGTAATTTTTTGAAATATACGACAGAAAATTCTTTGAAATCATAATAAAACTCACTTGCATTGTTGATATCGCCCTGTGATCAGGAAATTGAATTAATTGAGGTTGGCGAAGGTAATATGTCAATCTGGCAACAAGTTATGTAACTGAGTATTATTCTTAATATATTACTATTGTGAATTCAAAATGTATTGTAATTGGAAACTCATCAGTAATATTTAAAAGATAACACCTATCATAGGTTATAGCATCCAACTATATCCCTGTGCTCTGATAATTGAATGAATTGAGGTTTGCAAAGGAAATATATCTATCTGGCAACAAGTTATGTAATTGAGTATTTCCCTTAATACATTACCTACTAATGTAAATTCAAATTGTATTATAATTGGAAAGTTATCATCAGTAATAGTATAACTTTCTATTAGAAGTTTTTCCAAAACTAATAAGCAAGCTAGATCAAAATTTTGTCTGTAGCATTCCAAGCAATTTGCAATCAATGTTTTTCATACCAGTATTTGTCAAATTAGTTTTTAGAAATAGTAAGTAAATTAGAAATTAAACAAACCTGCGGGAATGACGATATTCCTGTCAGTATTATAAAATATTAAGTAGAACCAGTAGCAAAGTGATATACTATACAGTGACATTCAAAAATTATGTAACAAATGGAAAACATCTTTATTCGTGATTTTAAAATAATAATAAAATGTCTTCAACTTAGGCTCATCTTGACCTACTTAGCCCCTATCAGATATACTTAGTGATTTTCAACTTCTTGAAAAAATGCATTTTCCAAAATTAGCAAATCTGAAATGTTATATTTTTCGGAAAATAAGTTACATTTGAATGAAATTTTTCAAAATCTCTGTTCGAGCTCATTAAACAATGTGGAGCTAGGAAAATTTTGAATTATTTCTGAAATTCTACAATAATCAATTTTTTAAATTTTTTGAATTAATTACAAATTTCGTATAACAGGAATTGATTTAAAAACTTCAATTGTTTCATAGGATGACTTCAGCGATGTAATAATTGGCAAAATCATCAAAAACTGTCATTTAAATGTCACTGTATAATGAACAACGCATTCAAGTTCGAAATATTTCCAGAATAACTTAAAACTTCTTCGGTCAGACCAATTTATAAAATTTAAAATTATAGCTCAATCAATATCCTACCATCCTTCTATAAAATTTTCGAGACTGCCTCGACAATAATGATATTTTTAAACTTCCTAAAATCTAATTCAATACCTGCTCCTTTCCTTGTGATAACATCCCATTTTTCCGGAGTGGTAACCAACATTTGTGTTTCTGCTATTTCCTTTTTGGTGAGTTGCATATCACCAGTACATTCTTTAACACTGATTCCAATTGGCGCAAGCTTTTTTGAAAAATTCGACACCATTTCAGTTGCTAAAGCTTTCATAGGACAAACATAAACTATCTAAAAAATATTCAATACGAAAAATTGCTTGGTTCTACACCAATATGGAATACCTTGAACTCATTTTTTCTAATTAGACTTCCCTCCATATGACACTTTATTTGATGTACTATTGCTAATAGGGCAATATTAGTTTTACCAGCTCCTGTGGGGGCACAAACTAACATATTTTCATTGGAATGATAAGCAACAGAAAATACTTCAGACTGTATTCGATTGAATTCCTTTATATCCCTAAACACTAGCTGGCCTGTTGCATCCAGAGAGGAAACCTTCACAAGTTCCATATCTTTTACATCTCCTTTTTTACCCCCTGGTATTGTGAATTCTGCGTAATCAGGTGTAACTTTTTTTATGGCATTCTCTGGTTGGCTAATAGAAACACCATCATATTTTGCTGAAAATGGAATAAATAATATAGTTGAAAACCAACAAATAAAACATTGACTACTTGTTATCATATGATTCCTCAATTGGTCATGAACATGTGGGTATTCAATAGGATCCAACCTTTGAGGAGCTGCTTTTTTAAAAATAGGGGTACTTCTGGCTATTTCATATTCGGCTTCAGTTCTGAAAAAAAAAAACTTAATAAATAAGTAAAAACATACTATTTAAAAAAATCGCACTGTTGAAGACCTGTTGGTAAAAACTTGGACTTGTCCTTCTTTTCCATTTTTCTCAACTTCTTTGAAAGTATAGATTCCTTTTCTGATTGTACAGTTACTTGTCCAGCAATTAGTTCAGAAGGATTTGTTTTATCTATGCGTGATCCATTTTCTAAAAACAAGTATCAGTTGCACCCAACATTGACTGAAATAGTAAATCACTTATACATGTGTTACCTCTTACCATAAACCGGTGAACTGTAGTCAAGTTTTTTATGACGATGTCTTATAATTTCTGTAAGAAAATCTATGGCCCCGTATCCAAAAGTTTCTAAAAAAAATTCCATTAGTTCATCATCACTTCTACCCGAGTTCATCTCTGTGTGAACAATAGCTTTAAAGTCTCTGTAGTCATAGCTTGGAATTGAATCTCTATAGCATTCAAACATTGTTTCTAAAGGATATGCACTGTCCCCATTGTTGATAGATTTTGAATTTTGTTCCTTTGGTTTAACATACAAAAATGAAATGTCATCTTTTCTAGATTTTTCCAAAGCTTTATCAATTTCTGGGAAATGTTCCTTGAGAGGAATATAGAACATTGGATTTAAGGGCTTAACTTCTTTGCAAGGATCATATTCAGCATACTTTCTGTATGAATGTCTGGAAATATCTTCAAAGAACCCATTTGGTAGTTTCTCTACTAAGTTTTCCAAAGCCTGAAAACAGTCCTTTGAGCAATAATCCCTCTCAATTACATTCTACATTCATGAATACCTTTTCAATTTTTGCCAAATGACTTTGTGGTAATCTTACAAATACTCGCTTGTCAATTTCACGCCTTTCATTAAAGACCATTATTATGCTTGTTAAAACATTACAAATAACACTTTCAAGGGGAATGTCATCTCCTATTTTGGATACCACTTGCTTCTTTATTACACCATGTAAATAATTCAAATAAATTATACCTTCTGCCACATCAACACTATCGGTATATTTAAAAAAGTTTTCCAATCTCTCATATGCACATCTGCAAAAAAAAATGTTTTTTTAAGCTTTCGATTCACACAGAAAAAGAAAAATTGTGTAATGTTCAGAGAATATGATGAGCACCAAAGGAAAGTATGTAGGAGTTAGTGTTTTCCTTGAACGCCTCTAATCTACATAATCTACAGAAAAAAAAATGACTGGACACTTGGAAAAGTCGAAAACTCTTTCCAGGTCCTGATGGGAGAATTAGAGCGGTAGAAGATAAAACGAAAAATAGAATATTTAAACGGCCCATCGCCAAGCTAGGAAGAGTACTTGTGACAGACCGATTGATTATGATTAGTTGATTTATTTCATGGCTCAGTTGTATAAGCTATATTTTATTTATCTCCTCTGTTATTTATTTTCTCTGTTTCTGAAAATGTTTAATGTTTGGGGGAAGAATGTTACGTCACCACACTCTGTATGTTCAGACCGACCATGTCACTCTGGATATTGAGAGTTCGGACAGTTCAGTCAAGTGACAAAAAATAATAAAATGTCAAAAAAAGTCATTAAGGAATTTTTACTAAAAACGACGGTAAAAGACGACCGACGTCTACAGTTATGATTCTTTTTTCTCCTTTATAAACATGGTCTCTTGACTTTTTTCGTCTGGCGGACGGTTTTCGATTTAAAAAATAAAAGGTCTTCATTTGCTTGTACCTACGCGATGTTTTTTAAATCGAAACCTGTTTACCGCTCGAAAAAAAAGCAAGGAACAATTTTAGAGGACAATCATAAATATATTATTAATATATTATATATAATATATATATATAAATATATTATTAATTTGAAAAAAACACCTGGCATATCATTAATATTTTTGTTATTTGTATGTCAGAAATTAGGCCGTTTGTGAAAAAAAAGTCTTATTTTGACCACAAGAATACGACATTTGGATATTTATATCGAATTTGAAACACCATTTATAATTATTCGACTGTTTTTCACAATTTTTACGATTTTTTTTTTATTTTGAATGTTTGCGTATTCCAATGCATTCTCTATCTAGCCTTCAGGGAGGCACGGGAGTAATATTTTATGACACTAGATTCTTTGACGTGCCGATAGTATTCAGACTTTTTCCAATTTTATTTTCACGTGTCTTCGCACCTTTTTTCGGGGGGTTTCGTCCTGTCCAACCGACATTTTTCTTTTGCGTAACTTTCCAGGTCCGAACATTTCGAATTCCTACACATTTTCAACTTGACTAATAGGGGGGCAGTTCGCGATTTTTCAACATTATTCGATGATCTCATATACCCCATATATCCGGTAATTGTCGACGTCTGAAACCTTGGAAATATTTCCGAATTCTTACGCGTTCTCTATATAGCTTTCAGGGGGCAGGGAGGTAATTTTTAATTAATTAAATTATTCGATGATTACATGTTTTTCACTGTTTTTAAGGATTTTTTCGATTTCATTCTGAAACCGTCAGAAATTTTTCCGACTTGCGCGTTCTCTTTCTGGATTTTAGGGGGACATCGGGGTGAAATCATTTTCAATTACATTATTCAATGATCTTCTGTGAGTTATTGTTTTTTTTTTAAAGAGGATGTAGAAGGTATGATAATTTTTGTATCAAATTATTCGATGGTATCATGTTTCTCACTATTTCAAAGGATTTTTTTCGATATTATTGTCGCGAGTTTTCGTAAATTTTTTCGAGAAGAGGAATAGTGTACAATATTTTTAAAATAAATTTTTTTGCTTGTCTCATGTTTTTTATTCACTACTTTTAAGGATTTTTTCGATTTTATTTTCGATATTTTTCGCATTTTTTTTGTTTGAGAAGGGAGGTTCGATCTCCTAACCTAACCTACATTATTTCTTTCGCCATCATTTCCTAGCCTTCGGTGGGGTAGGGGGTAATTTTTTTTTTGAATTGTCATTAGTTCTTAATACATATTTATTCTAAACCAGAAATACAAAAGGACGAACAGAGTATTAAATAAGAGCTAAAAAGGGTACTGCTGATGGTAATACCAAGCACGTTAAGCATAGAAGCATGGGGTATTAGAATGCTATTCGAGAATGTTGGGCAAGTTCATATTTATATTGTACACTTCTACCAATTTTGTTTATGGTTTCACTGTCTGACATCGGAGATCTGGAACAGGAAAAAATTACATCTGATAGTGGGTTGATGGATGATGATCTCATTGCAAAGGTTTTGTCTTAGACCAATTGAGGTTTTCTGATGGATTTGAGCTGGAAATAAGAAAAAGTTTTCGGGCATTCAACAAGTTTCAATCATATTTTGACTTTTGTAAGCCTCTATCGAAAATTGTCTCCTTGCATATGTTTTTAACTTCAACTCATTCTGTTCTGATCTCAGGAAGAGGTTTTTTTACCATTAATGGTGTGGAACCTATTTGGAGGAGACAACTCTAGAACAAGGTCTGCTGAATCGAGTTTTATCAGAGGATGTTATAGAGTTGCATGAGTTATCATCCCCAACATTATATTATAATCTCGGAAAAGGTGTCAAACGTCATGTCATTTCCAAGGGAGAAACATACTGTTTTCCATGGAAATGCCAAAGAAAAAACATGGGAAGACCATCCAAGTTGACTAAAATGTAATGCCATAATATATGAGATGGGGTGTTATTGTGGTGAACAATTGGTGGAGATGAAGGTTGACCAGAGTGTCTGCATACTTAAGATTAGATAAGATTGTCAAATTGTCACACCCTGCTGTAAAATGCAATAATATAGGTGCATATAAAGGTGTTGAGAAGTCTACTTAGCAGTAACTTACTCTGCTACTGAATAGTTAGCGATAGGAACATCCCTAAGCTGTTGAATTCCATGATAATCCGTGAAAAAGTTGGTTATTTCATGCATTTTCCTGCATTAACTTGATCAACAACTGGATTTTTTTTAATAACAGATAGATAATAACGTAGGTATTTTATGTTCAATCAACCACAATCCGAAGAACTACAAAAAAGACTTGTATTGACTAACTGTTCAAGAAAACTGTACTAACTGTAGTTCTACACTTTCTACTTTATAGGTTGTATAAAACTAAAAATTAAGGTTATGTTACTTATGTTATGTCAAGCACTGTCACTGTCACCGCTGTGACTGGCTGCGTTCATATAAACTTACTCGGAGTAAGTAAGGGACTGCGTACTTTAGCTTTATCGAGTTTGTATTCTGGTATTGCCAATCATTCAGAAACTTACTTTGAGTAAACTCTACCTACATACTCTGGGGCATGTTTTTTAATTCACCAAAGTGGTGTGGTAAAATTGTGGTTGGTCCACCAAGTCGTTTTCATATTATTGTGGTGGAAGTGGTGCACAAACCATTTTCGTTTTTCAATTCAACATGTTGATCCACCAATTACTGAATTTCCCACCGGCTGGAAAGGTTGGTGAGTTTGGTGGATGGATTATTAGTTAGGTTATGTTTATGATCGCAGAGTCACAAAACAATTGTTATTTGCGCATTGAGTCAAAATGAAATTCTATTAGAATTTCTTCAACGCCAGACTTTGAAAATCAAAAATGAGATATGAAATGCATGTCACTGTATCTCGGAATTATTGCTTTGTAGTAATTAGTAATTTTTACGTATTTTTCTGGGCTATCATAAATTCCCAAAATTAGTTCATCGTCGGACGAACTCAGGAGGAAGACGATTATTTGGAAACATTGTTTCACCAATAGTATAGAAGAATACATTTCAACAAAAATAATAGTAGTTTTTGATCCTATTTTGTTGTAATCCAAATTTCGAACGTCAGTTTCAGTTATAAAGTATGATTTCACCACAATAATACCACCAGGTCGTTTTTATATCAGGTTGATTTCATGAAAACTTGTTTTCTGGCCCACCATTCATCCACCATATTCCAGCTCAACCACAGTAACCCACAGACCTCTTTTATGAGATCTGTGCAGTAACCACACCAGTTTGGTGAATTAAAATATTAAAAAACATGGCCCTGCTTTTGACAGTAATGAAAGCGTGGTTAAGCGCCATGTTTGGATGCGACCATCAGTGGTGGAATTCTGTGTAACATAGAATTCTATTGCTGACAGAATAAGTGAGATATGACATTATGATTGAATTCATGGGAAGGACAGAGACAAAACTGTTTACGCAGTTGGCAAGGATGAGGGTTGCATTCTATTTGGTGCTGGTCAATTAGTGATAAGAACTGGTAGCGTTCATAGTTTAAGAATCAAATAACATGACGGATTAAATAAAAATTTCCAATAATATCATTACTAGGCGTAATTGCTCAGTGCTCAATGCTCTGAATGCATCTTCAATAGTACCAAACACAAAGTTTATTTACAATATTTTCCAATCGAAAGCAGAGTTATTGTTAAAATTGTTTTTTTCGTCGACCTCTACAAAAAATGACATTTTACGTACTAATTTCCGGACGAAAAATCGACTATTTTTGAAGGCAAATACTTTTCGTCCGCAAACACTTTTTGTCCGCAAACGCTTTTCGTCCGCTGTGGTCACTATGCCGTATCATTATAGTGACCACAGCGGACGAAAAGTGTTTGCGGACGAAAAGTATTTGCGGACGAAAAGTGTCTGTGGACGAAAAATACTTGCCTAAAAAAACAGTCGATTGTCGATTCGAAAATCGGAAATTAATAGGTAATTTGTAGAGGTCGACGAAAAAATGTAATATGCACTTTGGCGAAATACTGTCTATTGTCTCGCCTGCTTGCTAGCCTCGGCTGCGCCTCAGCCATCAATTTGCAGGCTTGACTATAATAGACAGTTTTTCGTCCTTGGTACATAAATAACTATTTCCGTTAACCAGCTGTCGTCTCCTTACGAACGGCAGCCCTCAAAACTTGTGCGAGCCAAGGATTAACGAGGTCTTACCTTTTAACGTGCGATTCCTAGCACTTTCTCGGGCCATCAGATAAAAATCTGTAGTCGCTAAGTATTCGAACCTAGCCGACCAGCAGTCGATGGTTTTGAACGCTTCAGTCTCAACCACTGAGCTTCTTGGCAAAAAGTGATAATGTCTACATAGATGAAAATATCTGACAAACTTATTTGGGCTTTCGACAGCCGTAGTAATCCATTCAAATTTGAATATTCAGAGGGGAAACGCCATCAGCGTCATGGGAACATTTAATAATCCAAATTAATGTTTTTATTTTATTTTTATTTTTATTTTCATTTGTATTTGTATTTTTTTTTATTCATTTATTACCTCCCATTTATTATTATCTTATTGTTATTTGGGCAAATCAAAACGTTAGAATTTAATCTCAAGCTCGGTTGGATTGACCTAAATTTAAACTTTGACATTTCCGCGCTCGCGTTCAGTGAATTGTCCTGAAGGCTACCCAAACTACTTATTGCATAGAACAAATATTCAAATTTGGCGCTAATTGGTTTGCTACGAGGCCGGATATGACGTTGTTCTCAGAAAACCGACAAATGTGAGGTGTGGTGGGGGGTTTAGAAGTTTATCGCATTGGTGAGGTGGAGGGGATATCCATTTTGTCCACCATCGATTGTCTACGACTGTCTACGACGTTACGAGGTAACCACGTCAATAAAAAAATATTTGTCATTCGTTCTATCGTTCTTCATTTCCTGTTTCGTTGGGTTTGTGGAAGGTTGAACTCTAAGGTGCTCTTGTTCTTAGTGTTTCTGAAATTTCTTTTTAACAATGGGAGATAGTAAGTTTTTTTTATTATCTATTTAATCTGCATCAATTTCCAACAATTTGAAACTCATTTTAATTCATTCAAAGCTTTTCTTCAGACCCGTTATTGTATTTTTGTGATTTTTTTATTGTTTACTTTTGAAACCTAAGATGAAATTTCAAGCATCTCTTTACTTTTTAAGGCTATGGTTCCGGGGGCTACTCTGCTGGGGCAGATTATTCTCAGCCTCCGCCCGCAACTTCTTACCCCAGTTATGGTTCCCAAGCCGCTGGCGGATATGAAACTGGCGGAGCCCCACAAGGTGGAGCTTCAAGTGGAGGCTCATGGGGTGGTCAAAGAAGTAGCCAAAGTGGCGGTTATGGAGGTGGTCAAGGTGAGTTTTGAAAACATTAATGATGTGTTCGAAAAATATTGAAAAAGAAAATGGCTTCCTTGTTCGGCGTCCAATTTTAAAATGCCGGCTAAGCCGCGATCCGTGATTGGATATAATGGCGAAAATATTTTGATAATAACTTTTCTAACTTTTATTATTAATAATTTCTCTATAAATTTACCGTTCAACTGATATTTTTAATGAATGATTTTTCTTTGGAAGATAATATTTTTAGTTTAAGGCTTGCATCGGTTTGCCGCCATTGTACACGTCATGGTTATGGCGCCTTTTTTGTTTGCGCATTTTGCCATGTTTCCAGAGATACCGTTATTGCAAATTTCAAAACGGGCCATACACATTTTCGTATAAGATTGAATACTCTCCTCAAAAATAATTCCTGTATATGGTCGAGAATAATACGGCAAAAGTTATACTTTTACGCACTATTTCGTAAAATCACATGTGGGTAAAATCATCAACTGTGCATAAAGTAAATTTTTACACACTGCATACAATATACAAAATACAGTATTTTGCGTAAAATATAACTCTAAAATCATCACTTGATGATACGACGACAATTCATAACATAAAACATTCAAATTAATGATACATCTGCTACAATTTGGCAATATAATACCTGTCGAAGAAAAAAAACTTTGTTTGATACACTTTCGTAAAGGGCCCTTTTGTACTCGCACTCGCGTGTTTGTTGAACTCGCATACAAATAGTTCCACTTTACGAACTTGTATCATAAATAGCTATAATAAAACTACACAGAAGCTCTAAAGGTGAATTTAGTTGAAATCATTTCAGTTGTGATTAAATAGATATATATATGTTAAATTTGAAAGTTGAATATTAAGGCTGACAACACACCGAAAAATCAAAAACACCTTAAAGCAAAAAGTTTTTTTGAGAAATGAAGAACCACACACCGATAAATCAAAAACGCCTAAAAGCAAAACGGTTTCATGCAAAGCGTTTTGCTGTATAGAGAAACAGTGCAAATAGAGTTGGCGCTTCAACGTGTTGTCTACAAGGTTTTCCAAACGCTTTCATTCAAAACATTTTGTAGCAAGACAAAACATTTTGAAATACACAACCACTCAAAACCGATTCATTCAAAAACAGTTTATTTCGAGCAGTCTTAAAGAGTCTGAACGTGTTTCCCTGTTTTTGCTGTACCGGATTGTGGCACTTCATATAATTTGTGGAGGAAAAACAACTTAACTAAAGTAGTCAAAAACGTTTTGCGTTAAAACGTTTTTGATTTCTTCGTGTGTTGCCAGACTAAGTATGTGCTATTTAATTTTTTGACGCCTATGTTTATGATAATGCTTGTGCTAATGTTGACTGAATTCTCCTCAAGTATCATACAGAAATAAAATAAGTAAAAGCGATGCCAATATTGAATTAGAAGCTTTTTACTTCTTATAGTAATTTACTCAACTGTTCAAACGCTGTTGTTAGTTATCGTTCTATTTTACATGCTGTATGAACTTGCCTTAAGTGAAAGATCTTGAGCTCAAAATAATGTAGGAGAGGTTTCAAGCATCGATGTAAATTGTGTAGAGCCTTTAACACTCACTGATAAAGTCTTTGGGTTTTATGGCAGGTTTAACACACGGGGGATTTTTGGTGTAGTTTAAGGTTGGAAGTTTTAAGTAATCAGTCGTGAAAAGTTCAATCACAAGGTACTGGGTCACAAAGTAGCATTGTGCCATCAAATACCCTTTTATCAATGATATAGATTTCTGTGGTGTAAACAGCAAGTTGCTACTGGCGGGTTTACACTACATTATAGTTATAATTTGATCATGGAATGCCCTGTTCATAGAAATCTTAATTATATGATTGAGCATGCGCATTTAGCCTCTCTTGGCAGCACAGAAACAGATAAATAGAAATAAACGCTGTTTCTTACTTGATTATTCCATTATTTCACCTCTCATTTTCCAAGCATTCTCCCTGGAAATTTTATTTTAAAAACGGGTGACTTTTATCATATAGATGACTATATTGCCTAACTAATTCTATTAAGGCACCCTGATCCATTTTTTTTCTCCTTTTGCACTGATCAAACAAAGATGTCCACTAGTTTAATTAAAAATAAACCCCCAATAATATTCATAACAATCATAACTTTGACGTTTGACGTTGACACAGTTGATCTGCACTAAGAATTTATAATGAAAAGTTGGCCAACTGGTTGTAATATAATGTAAATGTACTAATTTACTTTTATGAATAGATGCATTGATTCTCGAGTACTCATCTTCTATAATGACAATTTAGCGTAAATGTAGTGATAATGTAATCCACCTTCAGTCTAAGGAAGGTTTAAAGTAGAATGCTATTACTTAATATGCATGAATCAATATAAAGTGCAGCCAACACAATTACTTGGCATGTGGTGTTGTTATTAGGTACTAATCAGTTGCAAGATTTTTTCATTTTCAATTTTTCCTTATGCAAATGTGCTCTGAATATCAAACTCTTCATTCCTACCCATCCTTATTAGTCAATTGATGTGTTTTATTATTTCAAATGTCTTCAGGTATATAGATTTAATGGTTCAATAATCAAAAATGCAACACTGCTATGTAATTGGTGTTTCTGATTTTTCTTCTAATTACACATTTTTAATTTTTTATCAACTGTGTATGAATGGTCGATTTAATAATTTATAAATGTAAAAGTGCTGTCTATGACCAGGTACTGGAAATGAAGCTACAAAATGCCCTTTTTTTTTGAAGAGTCCTGCATCTTGGCTTGAATTGTTTTTAGATCAACAAAATTTGTGCAGAAACAAAATCATAAGTCTGTGTACTTAGACAAATGGAATACCAATTGATTCCTTCAATTCTCTTCAAATCACTCAACTTACCTTCAGCTTGAAAAATTATATCTAAGAACAAATAATATTTTAATTTTGGAAAAGACTCAACTTCTACGTTGAATTATAACTTGCTTATAATAACTTCAGAAATAATTTATTTTTATCGTTTGACAAAAATCTATAGTTTTTAAAGTTGTGCCACTTACCAAGTGGAGTAGAGAATCGTGTAGAACTTGATTGAAATGAACATATTGTCAACATTTTGAAATTTTATAAAAATATTTTAATTGGAATTTGACATAGGCATGGATATCAACAATTTCAATTGTTTGTACTCCTCCTTCTATGTCATATATTATTGCAGAGAATGATAGTCCTTTCATTTATTCAATAATTGAAAGGGTAGAACTTCTTCTGAACATTACATTCTTTATTCTATTTATTTATTACCATAATAAATCACATTTTACAGTAGTTACACCTTATGAACTTAACCAACTTGTAGCCAAACTAATAAAACTTATAAAATTAATCACAAGATGAAATTGAAAAGATGTAACATTATATTATAAAATATTCTCTTTTTATACTACATGTTGTGAGAATGTGAAGTAATAAATGGTAGGGACCTGAAAAACAAATGAGGCCTCGTAAAAATATTTTATTCTCTCCATGTCTGGGAATACATCCTAGAATTGAATAGATCTCATTCTCCCCAATGAACAAGATTTATGTATTATTTCTGTTCATTTCAATAAATTTTATAATTTTTTTTTTTCAGGTGGCTACCAATCTGGAGGAGGAGGTGGCGGATATGGTGGAGGTGGTGGCGGGGGCTACGGAAATGGCGGAAGTTATGGTGGTAACTCCGGCGGTTATGGAGGAGGTGGTGGAGGATACGGAGGTAAATTTCATTAGATGTTTTTTATTTTTTTTTTTTTTTATTTATTTATTACACGGGAAGTTACCCATTTACATTAATATAAAATAATAAAACTATGTATACAATATGTATATAAAAACCTAAGTCTAAAAACACTATACACTAGACTGACAACACATACCAAATTAAGATAAAATGGGGTCTTTAGCTACATAGTTGCTCTCTTCATTTGCCAAAGCGAGGAAGAAAAAATGTCCGTAGCCACTGAGTTTTGATGGTTATTTAACGAACAAGTGTATTAATAAGGGCGATTAACAATCGAGATAATTTAATTCTTAATCGCCATTTTAATTCACGAGTTTGTTACAAAACTTTTCTGTCGACAGTAGTTTTCGAAAATAGAGATATCTCACTTTCAATGTTTATTTATATTAACTCTACTCAAAGATAGTTTAATTTTTCTCAGTGGTAGTTTTATTTTATTTTTTACTATTTATTTTCAAAAAAAAAAATTACCCTTGGTGAGTTTTGAACTCTCGACCTCAGTGTCACATGCCAGGTGAACTTAACCATTATGCCAAGGGACCATATATGGTTTTGAGTGACAACTGGTGTAATGAATATTTTTTGAAATTTTATTTGAAAATTGACAAATTAATAATGACAGATAGTACTAACCAATATAAAATGTATAAGAGCAATGTATGTTGGGTTGCATATAATCAAATCGTTGATTAATAGAAAATCATTTGGCATAAAGGACTACTATACAAACTAATGACACTAGAATGCCCTCGTTATTTGATCCTGCTCCTGAAAGATTATCTTGAGAACAGAACTCTGCAAGTTAAAATCAACAACCAATACTCGGCAACATTCCACAATGAGCAAGGAGTTCCACAAGGTTTGCCATTGTCACCTCTTCTATATAATGTTTACTGTCACGACATATACAACTACAGTCATCAACAAGACTACTACAATAACAATCGTTATATCTTGCAGTATGCTGATGACACAGCCTTGACTAGTCATAGCAGAACCCTCTCGAAAACCGTTGAAAATCTACAAGTATTGTTAGACAGGACCCTGATTTGGTTCAACAAGTGGAGGCTGAAAGTTAATCCAGACAAGTCACAATACATAATATTTAACCACAATAATTCACCAAACTCACCAAAAATAAATATAGACGGCAAAGACATTCACTGCATAAACTATGCGAGGTATCTGGGTGTAGACATAGACCACAAATTGAACTTTAAACAACATGCTAACAACATAAAGAAGAAATGTAACAGTAGGAGCAAACACTTTCGGAGTTTAACATTCAAGAATTCAGGGATAAGTAAGAAAACAGCTGCACATATATATAGTTCAATATGCCGACCTATCCTGGAATACTGTCACCCAATATACCTTACTGCGAAGACTCCTACAATCAAGACACTCCAAACTGCAGAAACCACTTCTTTGAGAACCATAACAAAGATAAGACACCCCACAAATCCTCTACACAACCCACCCAACAACCTACTGTACGAAACAACAAGAATTACCCCCATAAAGCAACACATTCACAACCTCTCTGAAAAGTTTGCACATAAAGAACACAACCTAGAGATACTAAGCCAGTTCTGTACGAACAGGAATCAAGAAAGAAGACCTCACAGAAAATACCCACTCAGTACCATATGGGAGCACATTCAAAATTTCAATATTTAAGGAATAAGAAGACTACATACCAGTTTTTTATTTTTTTTTATTTTTTATATATTTATTTGTTCTCATATACTTTTGATACAATACTATCATCGAATAATTATACAAACCACCCTGTAATATATTGTAACAGGCTGAAGGACCTGGGTCGATGGCCTATTGGGTGACCCAATAAAGTACACTAATTATTATTATTAGAAAATCATTCATTAACAGGGGTCATTAATCAACGATTTTGAGTGCGTTAAAATACATCATAAATGAACGGTCGACGGAAATAGTATATTAAAGTATAAGTGGATACATAGGTCTTTCACACGCGCGATTTTTCGAATACGACGGCTCTGCCGGAGTGTTCGAAATAGAGCAAGTGTTTGAAAGACCAGTTATCCACGCATACTTTACGCTATTTTTTTTATTGGTGAAATTTGAACTCATAAATACTGGTATTATTACTACAAAACATGGAAATAAGAACTAATAATGTAAAATGGTCGAATTCATGATGTGAAATCAGTATACCTTTCGTTGCCCTAAAAATAAGAAAAGCATAAATAAATATGCAATTTGTCATCAAAGATTGATAGTTGTCACCACGGTCCTTCAAAATGAATTCCTATATTGATTCTTTGAATAGTAAAGCAGAATTGCAGTTAATACCACCACGATCCTTCCAAATCAATTCTTATATTGATTCTTTGAATAGTAAAGCAGAATTGCAGTTAATACCACCACGATCCTTCCAAATCAATTCTTATATTGATTCTTTGAATAGTAAAGCAGAATTGCAGTTAATACCACCACGATCCTTCCAAATCAATTCTTATATTGATTCTTTGAATAGTAAAGCAGAATTGCAGTTAATACCCCAAAAATCAAAAGAAGCCTATAACGAAGAATATGACAAGTCCGTACACTGGATGGAAGTGCAAAAGTTGATAGAAATAGATGAACGAGTTGTGCTTGCTTACCTTCAGAATATGTCGGAGCAGTACAAGACATCGACTATATGGGCTATCCATTCAAAATTACAATATTTGTTAAGGATAAACAAAGGAGTCAGTATAAAATAATTTGTAAAAGTGCATGCATTCATGAAGGCAATTAGTAGGAATAACGTAGCCAGATAAGGGAAAATGTACCAATCAAGTGTTGGTATCAATACATTTGGATCATGTCCCTTGCAAATTGCCCATTGTATTAAATTTTCGACGCACGTCCGCTACCATTATGGCAAATAGTGGCATGACAATAGATCAAATCCAACAACCAGTAGGATGGAAATCGGTAGATGTGGCGAGTGGTTATGTTGAATAGAGCATTAGCAATAAGAAGATTTCACAAGTTATTGGGAGTGCCATTAATAGAAGTTCAACCTCATTTGAGTTCTCAGAATGTTAACAGTAGTAATTTAAATACCATTTCCTCCAATTTGAAAAATTGAAATAATATCTCAAACAATACTAACTGTACTTTCCATTTTCGTTTGTAAAATTAAAATTGTTGAATTATGTTTGAAGAAAGGTTCTGTTTTTGTAATATTTTATTTGAGAAGGTACTGCTGTCAGATCATTCATCAAAAGTTATCATTTAGACTTCTTGTTTCACGAGTTGTTGATGTTGCCATGGTAACTTTAAAAAACGCGCGTTTTTGAAAGTTGATTTAAACACGCATAGGCGTGCTTGAAATGGCTAAAATGGGGCACCAATAAAAAAACTATCTCCAGGTTGAAGTATTTTCAATAAACTGGTTATTTTATTAGTTATATTTGATTAACTTTGCTTTAGAATGTTTGAAATAAAAATGATTTTATGTAATTGCATCAGATGAATGGCGGTTTTGACAAACTACTTTAGCCTAATTTGCTCTTGATCTATTTCAGGTGGCCGTGATAGGGGAAGTGGTGGAGGAAGAGACTCTGACCGAAGAGACAGTTACGGGTGAGTTTTTCTCAATTATTACTTGAGCAAAAGTACTAAGGTAGCACAAAAGCATGAAAGGGTAAAAATTGCTGTGAGCCTATGAATGGATTTATGATTTGCAATATACATTGAAACGAATATGTGAAACAAAACAAGACTTCACATTGATTGAATGAATCTGTTAGTGATTGATAATAGTCACTACTTTTTTGTAACAATGGTTTTCTTCTGCAGTTGTGCTCTAATTGTCCAACTAAAGATTCAGTACTTTAAACTGAGATAATACTTGGGTTGTATTTTCAGAATGATTTTTTATTGAAAACTGGTGAATACTAGCTAGGTACTGAAAATCAATCAAATTAATGTGATCTGTAAGGTTACACTAAAGGTGTTGAATTCACTGATAAGGGCTTATCAAAGGAGGTATTTAGTTATTGAAATTCCTTGAGGTTTTTAAACACCAAATGCTAGCATTAACTGGAAATTCTCAAGTTTTCCGTGCCCTCTTAGGACTACTCGATACTAAATTCCTGGAATCATGGTTTTACCTATTTGTTCAAATATGCCTTATTTCTGCGAAATACATTTTCAGATGCTTTCACATGAAAATGGAGTACATGGTGAAATAATTTATTGATTAGGCATCACAATTGTTGGGTTACTTACGTTAACATTTCTACTGACAATGAACTGGTATCTATTTACAGGTTATATTGAAACTGAGGTAGTTCAGGTTTTCCCAAGTATGTTTAAACTTTATCTTTTTGATACATGGGAAATGAGTGAAATAACTTCCTAATAGTTATTGTTATGAGTGAATAAGAGTGATTAGGGCTTCTTTACTCAATATTCCACTACTAGCTATCAAGATTTAAAGGCATTGAAATACTGCAAATTTTCTCATTGAAAAATAAAAGTATAACATTAATTTCAATCTATATTAATGTATTGCATTTTGATATCGTCAAATTCAAGAACTAAATTATTTACCAATTCAGCTAAACGAATAAACATTTGTATTGTGCATTCTAACAAAATAGAAGTAATTATGAAATTATATTGTTTTCTGGAGTTTATATGTATTGGGTATATTGGTTATGAATGTATTCTCTCATCTTTCATGAAAATAATTGAATGTTTTTATTTGTTCTTTTTTATCGGGTGGTATGAAGTTGAATGTTTTTGGCATGTATACCCATCCTTGACTAATATTATTTTACACAGGGATCCTTAAGTGATCCTTATAGGCATTCCATGTTGATTTTAAAATATCCTGGAAGTGGGATTTTTGGTTGAAGGCATATTTACTAACGTTGGTAAAATAAAGTGAACTTATAATATTGAGTATTTCACTGAAGTAAATTTGTGAGGTGAAGTGAATTTTTTTTGTATAAGTTTTATGATGTTGTTAATACTATATTTAAAGCGACAGAATTAAAATATAGATCAAAACTAATAAATCAGTGAAAACATTTTCAAAATTCATCAATAAAGATGACTAAAGAAATAGATTATTTAAGTTTACGGAACGTTTGTGGTCTCTGCTTGCCTTTGAAGTAATGTGACATTCGAGATCACTACACCACAATAGTTCCTTCCTTAACCGCACCAGGGCTCTCGTTTATGTCGCATGACGTCACACACTAGATGAAATTATTCTTCCATGTGCAAATTCAGTCTCATAATTTCTTCATTTCTAGAGTCCCCTCTAAACTAGTTTTACCATAGTGCAGTAGTGATTTTAATAGTGCTTCATATAATATGATAGTAACAATTGCTTTGGAACTGAATTAAAAATTCATATAATATATATAATTTATTTTCTAATTTTCTTTGATAGGTAATTCTTCCATTTTAGTTATTGGTCCATCATTGTATCCAGGAATTTAATCTCAGGTTTTTTTTCACGGAGTTGCCATTAAATATTATAACTATATCGTCTATACATACAAGATGATTTTGGCATTGACTCTTAATTTGATTAGAGAGATTATGTATGCCAGAAATAGTATGGGGCCTAGGACAGTACCTTGAGGGACACCAACTTGTACCGTCTTTGAGTTGCTCAAAGTATATTTTGTCTTTTGGTTGAGTTATTCTTAAAGGACATTCAAAACAGATCCCCGAATTCCATATTGATGTAGAACCTTGAGGAGTTTGTTGTGGTTAACCGTATCAAAGACTTATGCCAGATCTAAAAACAGCAATGGTTTTTTATTTTCTTTAAAGTTCTCCGTGATATATTTTACTGCAGTGTACATTTCATCTGTATCCATTTTTAAAACGAAACTGACACTTGTGTGCTAAACATTCTTTTCAAATAATTTAGCGAAGTTGATCAAATTGATGGGTTAATTAGTTGGAAATGTTTGTTTTATTATTGACGATTTAAATTGACTGGGAAGGATACCTATTTCGAAGATGACATTGATGATGTGTACTAAAGGTGTACTTTTAAGTGAGAATATAATCATAATTCTCACTTTTTGAATAAATTAGGTTTTGGGTAATGTTGAGTTTTTTATAAAAAGTAACTAAAGTTGATATGAAGTTGAAGATAAAGGAGTAGTCTGCTATATTATGCTTGTATTTTAGAAATGTTGAATAAAATAAGGATTAGCTGTTTCAGTATAATGTCACAAATACATTTTTTATTAGTATAGATATGATTTCTTCACCAAAAAACTCCACATACCTCTTGTTATTGATGTACTTATAATCTCTAGTTGATTTATTCTACTAGTCAAATAAGTGGTGAACGATTGTTCCTTGGTGGGGTTTAGGTGTTCTCATAGTTTTGATTTTCTCATATTTTCTTCACTCTAGTAAAAATATCGGCAAGATGTGGCACAAGCTAATTGAAATTGGATGTACAACACTGGATATGACATTGGGCAACTCCAAAAAAAAAATTTAAAACTAATTCGAAAACATTGGAATCACGTAATACACTTTTTCTTTGTGTACATTCATTCTGAGGACAAGGAAACAAAAAATGGATGTTCAAAATAAATAATAAATAATTAGAAGCAAGTGTACTCATAGTTCCTATGAGATTAATGGAGTAATTAAAGTAAAAATAATCATTCAATTTCTTGGCAGTTTTATGTTTGTGAAAATGAATGTTCAAAACATTTATCATCTTATGATATATTTTAATTGATGTTTATTTTGACAGCTTTTCTATACTGATCAGTCGGTAATTGATATTTATGATTTTTTGCTAGTAGGTATATTGATTATCAAAAGTGATTAAAGGGTAATATGCAAGATCCGATAATGTGTTTACTTTAACTAACTGACAATCTACAACTGGCTGGACCAAAGTAGATCTAACCACTATACAGGTCATCCGGTTTCCCAGGAGAAGAGATGTTTTTGACACAGGTTTTCAAATCTTCAACTCGGTGGTTGCACAGCGTTTATCCATTCCACCCCCCATATCGAACTTCTACTGATGTTGAATTTCTGTTTTAGAGGCGGAGGCAGGGGTGGTGGTGGTTTTAATAAAGGTAAAAGCACCCAGTCTAATAGACAGTGGTGCATTTTTGTACATCTTTTTAATTATGGTATTATTTTCGTTTGAAAGAGCTGGATGTCTAGAAATTTTTAAAATAAATTTTACCACTGAATTCAAATATTTAAGGTTTATCAATTTTCTTTAGGGATTTAGATGATTTCAATTGTTTGGATCATTGCTGTTAGTGTTTATTGTAATTTTAGTTCCGCGTATTGGCAATAACCAAATAATTGAAATCTCTTCAATGTATCTTCCAACCTATCTTCTATAGATAATGATATTCGAATTTCTGATTTTACACTTCCTAAACTCGCCATGACAAAACAGCTCTTTCTCACACATTTCGATAGTAGGATGTTGTGATTTTAAAATATGCAGATTAGAGAAAATGAAAAATATGAGGTGGGACAATAAAAACCTGCCTGTCGAAATCCATAAAATGCCTGAATTACTTTGGATACCATTTCCCTAGACCTTTATTGTCTTGCCTCCTAGGTTTCCTTATTGAAATGAGAGGCAATATGATCTCACAGTGTGATTATATTTATCAAAGGTTGGCTAGTGTTTTCTACGAGGTTTACAATTATTGGTATCATGTATTGAAGTTTTAAGGTTCAAATTATCATATTCTAGTGGTTAATAAGGTTTTATGGTACTGTACAGTTCTTGAAAAAGTTTTCAAGTTGGTTTACAACAAAACAAGAGTATATTTTCAGCAAGTGAATGAAGCTGAAGAAAATGTCTACAAATGTTTCTATGTTTTTGGTATAATCGAATTCTTCAGTTATGAGTACTAGCAGGTGCCCACTGTTTGGAGTCTCAATCAGCCGTTATATATTCGAAATGAAAGAAAATCGCCTGCAAATTTTCAGAGGAAATATTAGAAAATTGGATGTCCTAAAGTAAAAAATGGTGTAGTAAAAACAAGTTTTACTATGGGGGTAGTCCTGGTTTGAATTTTGGTAATACCTTTTTTTACATCAAAAGTTTTCCATGTGTAAGTTATTCACATCACACAATATACCAAAATAGTTACAGAGTTGTGGTGAGTTGAAAAGTTCAAAAATGGCAATTGAATCTGAAAATAAAATATTGGATACACTTGAAAAACGTAAAATTTTCATTTAATAAATAATGAATATTCCTCCAATTCTAACTTCTTTTTTCACCTATTTCATATGCCATCCGATGTTTGATCTGATGATTTGAGTATACTGCCAGGTGAACTTGGTATTTCACATGAAGCAGTAAAATTATACTAAACAATAAGAGATTAGGTGGTTGTAAGCTCCCTCTGTTAAAAGAGTACATAGGATTAAATGAAAAAAGTGTTTGTGATCCTGAAGATTCGCCTTTCCACAAGAGATTGTTTGAATATTCCCATTTTCACCTATGCATTGTTTAGGTTTGCAAGCGTAATATTTGATAATGGTCCAGCAAATTTGGTTTAAGTTATAAAAAAATAGCCACTCTTTCAAACGAATTCCCTATTGAGAAAAAATTGTAGTTCATATTACAAAGGACGCACGATTGTTTGAATATTCCCATTTTCACCTATGCATTGTTTAGGTTTGCAAGCGTAATATTTGATAATGGTCCAGCAAATTTGGTTTAAGTTATAAAAAAATAGCCACTCTTTCAAACGAATTCCCTATTGAGAAAAAATTGTAGTTCATATTACAAAGGACGCACTAATGGTCTCCATATTTTTAAATGTGATGCTAGGCTTGCGGTGGTCAAAAACCTCCTTTTCTTGGAAATGGTAAAAATGTTGCTTGCTATAAATGAAAATTGACATGGAAAAGATTTTGAAATCACATATTTTGTTCTAGTCGACCAAAATATATACAACTGTTTCCAATTTAGTGTTTCGCTAATATGTGGAAAAGATGGCCTTCATATTAAGCTTATCCAACCCTTAAATGCCGATGCCAATATAATCAACATATATGACTGTGGTTTTACCTTTAAGGTGTTCCGTAACACTGAGACTTGTTAGGGTCTATTGTATTGTTCTGTTGTTGGTGGTTCCTAGTTCAAAATGGCTGAAGATTTTTTCTTCCGTAAACAATAAAAACACTTTGAGTACACCAACTTTGTAACGAGTTCATTTCATACAAAATCTACAAAGAACATGTTTTTTTTTAAACATCTAGTTTGGTACTGCTTAATGCTGATTCGGGTACCTTGCAGGTTCCTTCTCTCCTATTGGTCTAATAACACAAGTGCAAAAAGGGTATTGAGAAGCATAGGTTGAGGCTTTGTTTCCAGTTTTTTTCTTCTTTTTTATTCATAAAAATTTACGAAAATGTTTCTGTCCCGGCGCTCCTCATAGGCATTTAAGGGTTAAGAGTTGAAGAACTGAATAATAACTTATTCTTCAATAATTTCCAGAGAGTTTAAAATAATTTTGTATTTTGAAAATACAATTTATAAGTTTCCCTGAATAATTGGAAGGCATTACACATCCAAAATATATTGGTAACCCTCAAAAGGTACAAATAATCGCATAAAAATAAGTACGAGAAGTTTGAATATGAAGAATTTGAAGTGGGTCTAATATGATATCGCAAATACTTCTGAAATCAATTACCGAACTACATGCAATGAAAATGGAATCAAAACATTGTGTTATCATGTAATTGTTAAGAAATTATCATGGTATTGAATCTAAAACATGAATGAAAATGTAGAGATAGTCCACTAAAAAGTACAATGGTAGAAAAACAGTTATGCACACAGTAAAGTTGAAAGTGTTCCCAAAAATGAGTTAGCCAGTTGTGTTCATTATAAGAAACATGGTTGTGGTGTATCATATTTCTGTTGGAAGAAGCATGCATAGGCTTGATCATAGAAGTCCATTACCAATGATTTCAAGAAAAGTGGTTTTAATAAAACCAAAATATGCGACAGTATTGAAAAACTAAAATATATTCGTCAAAACATGACCCAGAAAAACTTCGTCATATTTGTGATCTCTTAAATGGACATAAAAAACTGAGTTATGACATCATATTGGTTCAAGAGGAAAAAGTTGAAACTAAATTTGGGTGATTATAAAAGTTGGTGCAAATACCTATTAAATCGAAGAAGAATAGTGTTTGGCAAATACTTCTAATTTTGGCAAGTTACAATGTCGAGAAAAGATGTCTGTATTCAAAAGTTATTGATGACACGAGCTTTTTTAAACTGATGATTTGTTTAATTGCATTTTAAGCTCTAGATGTATGTGGAACACTGGCGCAAGATACTCATTTAAGAGTATCATTAAAATGTTGAGTCCGAAGTTTTTCCTGCAGTACTAAAACTTCCACGTTATACTATAAAGGTGATCGTATAAGACTTGTTAAAGTTTAATCAGGAATAACCAATTATGCTGAATAGCCTAGCAGGTACATTTTGATTAAAATCATTGCATATAATCTTTCAAAGTATTAATAATTTGAAAATGAAAATAATATTTTTGTCATGAGGAACAGGGGAAATTGGGAAGTGATGAGGAAACTTTAGGGCCTTTAGAATAATCCTTAATACTTTTTGACGGTGGTGTCTTGACATACTTTCAGCTTTGTCTGTTAAATTTGATGAGGACGTAAAACGAGTCTATACATAATAGTTGAAAACAAGGTTTTCTCATTCTGATCAGACAATTATGTTTCAGGAGGTGGAGGAGGAGGTGATGGTAATTTGGTTGTCCAAGTTGACACGATATTTGTATCCGGAATGAATCCTGATCTTGACGAAGAAGATATTGCACAGCACTTTGGCTCAATTGGTATAATTAAGGTAAGTCAATAAATTTTATTAAAATTAGCGAATTGCACTCTGTGCTTGAATCAATTGATATTCAAGAACAATTTTGAAGTTTCGCAAGATAAAATACAGAAACATATTCATTCGTTTGTTGATTCAAGACAATCGAGTTTATTCCGTCTGTAACACTTTTTATAATACAACTTTCTGGTTTGTCTGTCTAGTAGCAACTTGTGATATTTTTGTGAACGTAACCAAATTGAAATCTTGTAGATGGATAAACGAACGCAGAAGCGTAAAATTTGGTTGTACAAAGACAAAGCCACCGGAGCAAGTAAAGGAGAAGCTACTGTAACATACGATGATGCTGATGCCGCTCAGTCCGCCATATCTTGGTTCGACGGTAAAGATTTCAGAGGTTCCACCGTTAAAGTTCAATTAGCCACCAAGAAAGATAACTGGAGTGCCGGTGCTGGAGGTGGCGGCCGCGGAGGTCCTAGAGGGGGACGCGGCGGCGGTGATGGAGGGGGCCGTGGTGGCGGCGGATTTGGCGGTGGCGGCGGCGGAGGAGGATTTGGTGGGAGTAGGGGTAGAGATGGCGGAGGTGAGGAATACATTTTTTAGATATGCTATTTTTCATGAGATATCTGCAAAGGTGTACACGTTTTGATATTATAAAAATGTCTCAAATTTAGTTTTTTCTCTATAGCAGCCAGAGTTATTCTTATAGGTCACAATTTTTGTAATATTAACTTTCATTTATTTCAACCATTATTTAACTTTTTAGCAATGCAAATGCTGCTGCATCGATACTTATTCAGTTTTCTCTATAAAAGTCTTAGATAGAATTAATAGCCATTCACCTTTTCACTGCCGGAACCTGATACAAACGTAAAAGAATGTGTTGCTAAAGCAGGAACCGGATAAATACAGGTGACCTTTTGTTTCAAAAATGTATCTCTACACTGTGGGAACCATGTTATTCAGCACTTTCTGGTTCAGAACCGAACTCTGGGGATTCGTGAAATCATTATGCTTTCATTCGCCGTTTTTATATGATCTTGCTGCAATTTGAGAATTCAGTAACTAACCTTCCAAAGTGTAACCTGGAATTTGTCGAGTTTTTTATTTTTAGTGAAATTAGTGTCAAGTTGTTGTTTGATTACTCCATATTTTTTATAATAAGTACAAAGTCCCTATAATGTCTAGTACCAAAAACTAAATCGGATTATATAGCTATTACTAATTTGTTCGATTGGTACTCTAATTTATTTTGTGGAAATTCATTTTGAATATAGGATAAAGAAAAATCTACCAACACATGAAATATTAAAACAATTATCCAAGTTCCATAACATAATCAAAACATTAATGAATATTAATTAAAAATAATTAGCAAAGTACCTGTGCCTGGTTAATTATGTTGGATTAATAATCTGTTGTGTTTTGATATGTTATGGAAGTTGGATAATGTTTTGTTATTTCAGGTATTGTATAAAATGTAATCTTTCTGCATTTTTAATACTTTGGAATATTATATTTTATGAACTTTGAACTCTTTTTTATTATATTTGTTATTAGATTTTTTATATTATATATTCATCATTCTTGGTTAGTATCAATCTCGGTGTCAATCCCTAAAATTTCGTTCAATTCACTCTTGTCTAATTTTCAAATTAAGTATAGCTAATAATATTTCAATTATTCTTGACGAAAACGGCAGCTACTCATAGTTATCCATATGTAATTGTAAGAATGTGAAATTATTTCCACCAGTTCATATTAGTTGCTGTATGATAGACATAGTGGAGAGCCTGATTTATGGGCTCACTCACATTTAAACCTAACCATAGACAACATTGAACAAACACTTTTCTCGTTAAAAAGGTTAATCATGTGTTTTCATTAGATAATAGTATATTACTTGCAGATTTCTTTTGTTGAATTAGGTTTCTAAAAATGGATCATTCTAGCAGGCTTAATTGACATTAAATAAATTGTCAAATCTTTTTATTGAGTTGATTCACTCGCCATCGGAGTGCTAAAAATAATATATTGTCAATTCAGACTGTTGAAATGTTCGGGAAAGTGAAATACGATTTTTCAAAATTGATTTTCTTAAATTTTCAGATTTTTATAAACTTTCTATGTGGTTGAGTTTTGCTAACGTGTTTGAATTTTTGTTCTAGCTAATAGAAAGAAGAGGGGGACTTTGTCCACCCTGAATACGGAGTGATGGAATTTGGCGAGAATAGTTGAAGAATTAGTACAAAACTTAAAGAAACTACAAGAAGTAGTTTGATAAAAAGTTTTGATTTTCTTCGTGAGGGGTTTACGTTATAAGAAAGTTTTACTAGTCTATGATAATATTGAACCATAAAACACTTTATCAATCTGATGCCAATAATTTAATAATTGTTAGTTTTACTGTAGACTTCTGCAACGAATAAATTTGGTAAAATTCAGTCGTACTAACGAGTTTATTCTAACTTAAAAACATCTAGTATATGATAAATTAAGTTATGTGTGGAATGTTGAATCAAACTGTTAGTATTGCAACTGAGTTTTATCTGTTTTATTTGAATAGGAACACGAAGGTTGATAAACCGAGTTCAGTTGACTCTTATCAGTTCAATCTGACAAAAATAAACCAGTTTTTTTGTTACTGAAGAGTGTTTTTCTGTTTTCAGGCCGTGGAGGCGGCGGTGGCGGTAGAGATCGTGAGGGTCGCGACGGGGACTGGAAATGCCCCAACCCCGATTGCAGCAACACAAACTTTGCCTGGAGAAACCAGTGCAACAGATGTAATGAGGACAAACCAGAAGGAGCCGGAGGCGGCAGCGGTGATGACAGACGAAGCGGGGGCCGCGGAGACCGCGACGGTAGCCGAGAAAGGCGCGGTGGAGGCGGTGGATTCAGGGGCCGTGGAGGTGGCGGATTTGGAGGACGTGGAGGCGGCAGGGGTGGAGACCGAGGTGGATTCGGTGGTGGTCGTGGACGGTAGGTTTTAAATATTTTTAATCCGGTAATACAATACTTAAATAATATGAATAAAATTAAAATATGTGTATACCAGCAGATTCTTGGATAGAAATTTTATTTTATTTCAATTGTCCTGTGCCAGTGATTATTTACTTTCTGATATTCTGTAGTAATCAGTTGATTTGGACATATAGTCTAGTTAAAAAGTGCTGTTTTGGTAAACTTTTTTCAGCAATCTCTAAAAAATATGACTTAAATAATATGAATAAAATTAAAATATGTGTATACCAGCAGATTCTTGGATAGAAATTTTATTTTATTTCAATTGTCCTGTGCCAGTGATTATTTACTTTCTGATATTCTGTAGTAATCAGTTGATTTGGACATATAGTCTAGTTAAAAAGTGCTGTTTTGGTAAACTTTTTTCAGCAATCTCTAAAAAATATGAACAAGGTGTCATTTGATCATAATGGCATTAGTAGATGATTTTTGAAAAAATAAAGTTGTGCCCTCAACAATTGAGGGTTTTTTACAATAAGTAGAATAAGAAAAAAATTGGTAAAAATGTATTTATAAACTTTTTTTTGCATTTGCATCAAAGATTAGGATTTCAAAAAAAATTTCAATTATATTATAAACAACGCAATTGTTTGTAATAATTTTTTAAATAGGAGATAAAAATTCATGCAGCTGTGATAATAAAAAAAAGTATTTTTCTACAACTGTCAAAAAAAGTCCACTTTTTAGTGTGGTTTGTGTAAAGTATTACAATATTTCACTATCAACATATGATTTCATTATTAAACGGAAAAGCGTAAAAAAAGTGCACTTTTTTTAACGGCTGTTGCTAGGCAACCGACAGTTTCATGCAACAACAGTGACAGATCCGAATAATAACGAAATCCTGCCATAAAGCCAGTTCTCATTTTTTTTGGCAACTAATAACCTATAAATGTCTGATATACAAATGTTTCACCAATAATATTCTTAGCATCCTTACTATTAAATAAGTATTATCAAAATTCCAAACTATCGCGGCGAATATATTCAAAATAATAGCATATACCTCTAAGAAACAATTGGACCTAATCTACACTAGGTAATCCAAGGTATCTATGGCTGTTTGGCCGTCAGAAACTAGTTGACAACAATAATTAATGAAAGGCGGGTATGCTCATCTGAGCCAACTGCTCCCGGTCTATAAAAAAGAAACATTTTCCTAAAATTTCAACTTCCAAACTATTCCGGAACATCTTCAAATAAGTTTTTTAAAGTAGAGTTTGTAAGGCAAAATATGATAAAATAGACATTTTGGCAACAAAGCCTATGTGTTTATCTTGGATTTCAGTGTACATTAAATGGAAAATGTCAGTTTTGACAATTAGTTATTGAAATAATTCAAGAGCAATGTTGCCACTTCGCATTATTTGAAAATATTTGATAAGAACATATTATAGAAGATAACTTATCCTACGTTAAAAAAAATTAAAATGTACTACATTACTCATTTCTAAGCATTTGAGAGAATTTATACGTTTTTTCATGAATAGCCCAAATTTCCCTATTAAAAGCATACCCTCTTTTGTGAAATTGGGCATCTATCCAGATAACGAATTCTTGATAACTATAAATTTAATTTAAGTAGAAATAAGTGATGAAGATTGAACGGAGAAAATCGTGGATAGTGCAAATATGAGATTTCCTTGACATAGTTCAAAGAAAAAAAAGGTACTCGTTGCTTCACGAGGATTGTTTATTTATTTTGAATACAAATTTAAGATAATGAAAAGTTACTTCCATGGACTAGTTATTCGAAAGTCTATGCATGGAGGATGATGAAACGGCTAAACACATCCTGTGTACATGCCCTGCGTACATGCCCTGCAGCGGCCAGAACCAGATTTTCAATATTTGGCAATACAAAAGTAAGGCCAGAAGATCTGGTAAACTGTTCTCCCAATATGTTACTCAATTTCGTTAAGAGATTGGATATACTGGGAGAAATATAACCATAGGGTGAGCCACAATAGGCCATTGGCCGCAGTGGAGAGCCTGATATGGGCTCACTCACATTTAAACCTAACCTATTCGAAAGTCAAGTCAACATTAATAATAATAAAAATATTGACCTCGATGAATATGTTATTTTAATATTCGCTTTAACTTTTCCATTTTGCGGGATAGTGTGAAGAGAAAGGAATTTCGACTCTGTCGAAATTATTAGTTTCATTTGTCTGAAACTCCACTCTCATTTCATTCATTTTATTTCATATTTGCAAAAAAATATAGATTGGTTATTTTTTTTGACAGTTTTAGAAGAAATATTGTATGAAACTCGTGAGTTTTTTTTACTCGTAGGAATGCCGCACTCCGCCTACGGCGTCGTGAGTCAACATTCCCTATTCGTAAAAAAAGTATCACTTTACTCACTTGATACATAAATTACTTTTAATTTTTCAACGGGGTTCTATTATGAAGCCTTATAAGGAAGGAAAATGTCTCAAATTTATAATTTAACAATTATCGCATTTGCAATGTTGCGATAAAAATTCTTTTTTCTGGCGGATTACTGTTCATTACTCTATTCAGTAAGTGCCTGTGATTTTTTTTTCATTTCTTAATTTTCATTTTTAATTTGTTTGAGTGATTAGTCATGTTACAGTGTCCGAAGTGGGTGTTGCTTGCATAAGCTAGAATACCTGTTTTCGGTAGTATTTTCGTCCCTTTGAGAAAATTATAAATATTGGTCCTACAGTTCCATCTTTTAGGAAATTTCCTTCTCATTTTAAACCTTTTTTTTTTAGTTAATAGTTTATAACTTTTCCAATTTTTGCTACTCCGAATCGAATTACACCTTGTTCATATTTATCTGAAACTGCTGAAAAAAGTTCACCAAAAAAGCACTTGAATGAAAAATTTCGACTGAGTCGAATTCCCAATCTCTCCAATTTTCCCACAAAGTGGAAAATTTGAGGCAAATATCTGTAGGAAAATAACTACTTCCCCCTACGAACATTGAATTACTTTAAAATCAATTTGTGCAATGTTCCTCCAAGAGGACACAATTGCCATGAAGAATTGAAGATTATCCCCCATTGGCTGGGAATGACCAATGACGTATTACGTCTAGACTCAGTTATAAACATTTCGAGCTGTGATCACATTCTAAGCACAATTTTTATTGTCGCTTTTTTCTCGGAACATAGTTGCCAAAATCGGCAAATCTTGAGTTTCAGCTCAATTATCTGCTTATATACAATGTAAATAAGCAGATAATTGCCGCGAAGCAAGCGGTAAAAAACCTTGTGATTAGAATGTGACCCTATATTGACAGCAGCTAAAAGTGTAAACAACACAGTCTAGCCGTAATATGTCATTGGGAATGACCACCTGCAGACATGACATGTTTCACAGTTTGTTTACCACTTAGCGATTCAAGGATAGGTCGGACAACATTAGAGTTGGCCCATCCAATGAACGATAACACAAAAAACTCTTTGTGTTATAGTTCATTTGATGGACCAGGATAACTCTGATGTCAGACCTATCCTTGCAATGATAAGTGGCAAACAAACTGTGAAACATGTCATGTGTGCAGGTGGTCATTCCCATCAATGGGGGATAATATTCAATTCTTCATTGCAATTAGCATTTGCAATTGTGTCCTCTTGGAGAACATTGCACAAATTGATGTCAGATGTAATTCAATGTTCGTAGGGCAAGTAGTTGTTTTTTGACAGAATTTCCCTCAAATTTTCCACTTTGTGGAATAGTGTGGAGAGATGGGAAATTCGACTTTGTCGAAATTTTTCGTTTCATTTGTTTGAAACTTTCTGGCACACTTTTCGGACGTTGTAATAAAGTTGATTGATTGATTGATTGAATTCATAAAAAAGCACGTGTTTAGACTAATATAATGCTATTTATTGAACTATAAGAAGTTTATGATTCAACACGCAGTTAATCGAGGTCCGTCCTACAACTTCCAGAGTTTTAGAGAGAAAAAAATTTTTAGTTGATATTTTTGTACAGTGTGACCCATTTAAGATGGAAGCACCCTCACAATAAAACTGACATTTTTCAACCGATTGGAATAATTTTTTTTCGTTATGTAGACATTCAAAAAGTCCACTAGGACACCAAATATCATGGATAAATCTCCATTTCCAGGGCCAACTAATCGTATTTTTCAAGGTAAATAATCTGAAAAAATTATTAGCGATTTTTTTAACTATACCCCCTGGATTCATGACATTTTCAAATGGTTTATATGTAAATTACGTTGAAATACATCAATCAATTAAAAAGTTATAAGGGAATGAAATTTGAGAAATATGCCGTTTAATCAACCCACCATTGCAATTTCAAAACTTTTATCAGAACTTTGACTACACCACTTGATTCAGAGGCTCAAAATATCACTGACCATAATTTTATCGAAATCTGTTGATAAATAAAAATATGAAAAATTATGAGATAAAATTACATTTTCCTAAAATTCCATTAATATATTTTTCAATTTAATTTTATTATGATTTTCTTATTTATGAATAAATTTCGATAAAATTTTGACCAGTGAAATAACGAGACCTCCTGTTAAAAGTTCTGAAATTGAATTGGTGGGTTTATTACACAGCATATTTTCCAAATTTCATTTATTTTCAATTTATAACTTTTTTATTGATTGACGCATTTCAACATAATTCACATATATTATGATCCATCTGGAAATGTCCAGTGGTCTAGTCATATTTATTATGAAAAAATGTATTTTTTTAGATTTTTGGCTTGAAAGATTAGTTGGTGTAGAGATTTATTCATGAAATTTGGTGTTCTAGCGGACTTTTTCAATGTTGCTCTTGATGTTGATTTTGAATTTTGTTGTATTCTGAATTTAAGAAATATATTCACTTCAATTATTATTCTTTGTTAACATGTCCTTCAGAATATGTGATATAATTTTTGTTCAGTCAGGTCCCCTGGAGCACATAGCAGTGGTATTGCATCTCTTCTGGGGTAGATGTGGAGGACTATTACCATAGTAATTCTCATTTATTACATTCAATTCGTCCTAATCAAGTTTTGTTTAGTAGTTGGAGAAGTTTTTAAACTTGTGACAATAAAGTTTATATTAACTTTGATAATTGACACATTTCATACTAGGTCAATTATTAGTAACAATGAAAAAAGTTTGCAACAAGTGCATTACTTAGTTTAAGTGCATTACTTGGTTTATGCATTGTTTTAGTTTATCCCGTTCACTCCCACCCGCTCTCGGAGGAATTTTATAAGTGGTTTCTTTTGATTTGAATGGTGGGAGAATATTAATGTCTCTATTAAAACACACTAATAGCTAATCTACAGCTTTTAAGTGTATCCTGTCTGGAGAAACAATTTACTGAATTTTATTTGAATTGTATTTGATCCTAGAACATAAACGTAATCAATTTGTTTTTTTAGGGGTGGTGGTGGTGGCCGAGAAGGTGGCCGCGATAGTGGTGGCAGATCTAGACCCTATTAGAATTAGGTAGAAAAAAGTCCGCTTTTTGTTCAAATGAGTCTTGTATTATTTAAAATTACTGAATGACTGTACTTTTTGTATTTAGTTTGTAATGAATTCCGACATGAATAAATATAAATCTAAGATATGCAAAATTTCCACTGATATTTATTAGTAGTTGATTGTTTTCAACATTTGAATACAAATTTCTGTACATGTGTAATAAAATAGTGTTTTAAGTTAATAATTTTTTTTTTCACTAGTGCTAAGACTTACTTTTGTACCTTTTGATCTCATTTGATTTCATTTACTCCCATCCGCTCTCTAAGAAACTTTATGATTAGTTTCTTTTGATTTTTATGGTGGGAGAAGATTAATATCTCTATTAAAACACACTAATGGCTAATAAAAAGCTTCTGTGTATCCTGTCTAGAGAGACATTTTTTTTAATTTATGCAGATATAAAATAAGTTGAATCTTTACATTTAGTCCCGTGAATTGAGAATACCTTTGCCGCCGAATCTTGAAATGGAAAGCTTCCATTGTTTAGGAAAAAATAATTCTCCCTTATTTGAATTCCTGATGTCTATTATGAAGTTTTGATTGATGTTTATATCGCAACTGAAGTTAGGATTCGTTTGTGGCGAATTTAATTTTTTTTTAATTCCGAACAGTTATACTTTTTGTTGCTTGGAGACTACTAGGTAAATAGAATTTTGCCTTTTCCTGCATGTCAAATCTGCTTATGAACATATTCGAGATCAATAAAACAGTTTAGGCCGATCAATTTAGCATTATTTGAAACGATGGAAAAAAATAGCAGAAGGATGCAAACTTTCACAATTGTTTTTAAAAATGTTGCCGGGCTTGTACGAGAGGGCTATTTAGTATAGTTTTTATTCAGCCTTGAAATACAACTTTTGTGAAAAGTTTCGTTTGTTTTGTAATTTTTTCCCATTTTTTGCTAGAATGATTGGCCTAATACTACTAGTCTTATTTATTTAAAACACTGCATGGGTTTTGAGTGATTGAAAAACAAGAATTATATTTATTTATAACATCTCCATGCGAATTTGAAAATCGTGAGTATTGATCAAATATCTCTTAAATCATTCATTATACTATATCTTGGCAAATATAAAGTCACTATCAATCGTATTCTGAATTTGCATATAATATGAAAAAATAAGTTGAAATAACTAATAAGTATTTTTGTCGAAAACATAAACATAGTCGACACTTTTGCGTGATAAAAGAAACAAGAATAATTCTAGTTGTTAATAATTGTCCAAGTTTGTAATTCATCTACAATGAATACTAATGTATTAATTAAAACACTTTTATTATAATATGGTAATGGTATATTGTGCAACCAGTGAGGAAAAGAGGATATTTCGTACAAGTTTCATGATAGCAAACTATTATACGACCTACCAACAATAAACTAATCTGTTTACTGTTATTTTTCTGAGAAAAAATAAAAGCTAGTTGAATTGATGTTAAAAAGATTTTTATTTCAATTTTAACCATTACTGCGGATCAACTTTTTTTTATTGAGAAAAAAATTGTTTTACAGAATACAACTATTTAAAAAAAATCCATTTACGCGTTTTTTTTTGTATTCGTCAATTTTTTTTGTTTGGGAAAGTCAAAATTTTACATAGCTAGTTTCGAGGTAATAAGTCGAAATTTCCAGTTAGTAGGTACGTCGACATTTCTAGTTAGTTTTTTTTTCTGACTCTTTAGAGCTGTTGTAGAGGTTTAATATATCTTAATATTCTTAGGGCCGGTAAAAATGTTGGGCAGTTAACTTCAATTTTAACAGTCAAGTTGACTTTTACTTTAGAATGTCAGTTTTATAAAGGTCCCATTTTTTATTTTAAATTTGCTTTAATGTGTACAGATTCTCTGAATAATCGAAATCGGTTTTTGAATTATATTTCATTCCACAAGTTGAAATAGTCTAACCGATATCTACATATTCTTGGTCGCTCTGGGCCTTCAACCAGTATCTTCATCGTCGGTTGAAAGTTCCTCAAAAATAAAGTGGATATCGAAAAGGAGAACATTCTCCATGAAAATTAAAAAATGTGATTTATTTGTAATATCTAACAGAAAAGCCGGGGAAGTAGTTGTTTTCTGTTAGATATTACAAATAAATCACATTTTTCAATTTTCATGGAGAATGTTCCCCTTTTCAACATGAATACCTCCCAAGAGGTTATCTTGAACGATGGAAAATGGCGACTAAAGTTTGTCTTTCAGTCGCAGATGATTCCACAACAGATTTTATGAATGTCCTATTCATATTTTCGAACTAAAATCAAAGTGGATATCGTTTTAACCAAAGTCAGAAAATAACAAAAAAAACTCAAGTATGTATGTATGTAAATTATTGACAGAAAAACTGTCGAAACCATCATTTCCTACAAAGTTAACTTCAACTGATACCCATATTCCACCAGATAAAGTTAACTCCTTCATCTAGAAGTTGACTGCAAGATGTGACGTCATTTCACAAGTTAACTTCTAGTTTTCTATCAAAATAGTTTTATTAACATTGAAGAACTTGGGTTCTATATTGATCACTGTTTCGGATTTAATTGTTGGGAAAAGTTTCCCCAAAATTTCTAAAGCCAACCCTGTTATTTTCCACTTCCGCTTATGTCATTCAAATGATAATTCATGTACAAATTTCCAACAATCAAGTGTGCGTCGTATATAGGAAGAGTGTTGATTCCCTGGTTGATTAAAAAAAAAAGTCAGAAAATGTTTAGCGTCATAGTTTTCTGTTGAAAAGTATCTTTTCAATCAATTTTACATTCCTGGTATCATAATATGTCACGAGTAGATGATATTCTACAGTTCCATGCAGAAGATTCTGTGAAATTGCTGCAATTGCCGAGTTAAAATATTCAGTTGTCAAATCTGACAGTTAATAAGCGTTAGGTAAGCGCAAGATGGATAGAAACCCTGGTGCGTTCATTTATACCTGTGAAATCGGCCTACCAAAACTGTTAAGGTACGGCCTACGTGATTCTTCATATTTTATTTATATCGGATTAGCTTCACGATCATTCGTAGCTGGCGGTAAAGTCATTACAGATTGATAAATGAATACTTGTCATGATGACGTTGAACAATTGTCATTGTCATGACATGTTTACATTTCGTATTTATTCAATTTTGTTAAAAAATACGACATAACATGTTTAACGTGCTTATTTCATCAAAAATCAGAACAGTAATTTTAAATTAACTAGTTGGATATGTGATATGTACGGGATATTTAAACAATGATACTAACCTTAGATCTTTCATACAAACGCAGCCATGTCCAAGTACAAACTTGAAAAAACATTATGCACTACAAATACAAGAATTACAGAAAACTCAACAATAAACAAATAACTAATCATTGCGAACTGAACGAAAAGTAGTAAAAGAACAGAAAAAAACGATAAATATCCCGATGAAATGTAAATCACAGTTAATCAAAAATTATAACATAGTAATAAATAGTCAAATTTCAAATATTCCACAAAAATATGACTCAGTACTTCGGAATGTAAACTCGGCTATTTTTTGATAATGCGCCATCTACTGACAACGGGAAAGCTAATCCCATCTTATTACAGCATTAACAAATTTGGGTGAAACAAAAGCGAATCAGTCAATCCACCAGGCTTTCTATCCATCTTGGGTAAGCGTATATTTTTCCTGCAAAAACTGATAGCAAACAGCTTAGTTCCTGTAAGGTATTTATTTATAATAGACCAGGATCCCACGCGCCTATTTTGCCGAGAAGCCCAACTTTTTCCTCTACGAAATTTCTCGATAGTGGTAGCTAATAAACTGCGCAGGCGTCAATCATGTCGATTTGGTGAGTGCAAAAAAGTCATTAATAACAGTTAGTTTTTTATTTGAACCTCGAGATAATTCGCCAAAGTACTCGAAAAAACTTCTGACCTACAAAATGGATGGTAGGACTGCAGACTCCCCCACTCCCAACATGTACCAATGACGTGGTCAAATAAAATCAATAGTAATCAGCGGATTTTTTTACCGTTGCTTGATTAATATTTGTATAATTGAATGGTCATATATTGTCCTACAAGTGGAATGGTAGGTGTTCCCAGACCTACGCTCCGAAATTGTCAATTCCATATTGTAAAAAAAAATTATTAATAACTGTAGGACAATGATTGCACATGAAAGGTTAGGGTATTCTTCACCCAAATAATACAGTGTCCTACAAAAAAACGGGTATGTATCGCTAGACCTACAAGAGTTATTCAAAATAACGAATTATTTTGAAATTGTGGTATAGCTAATTTAATATACTTTAATTCGTAATGTTACTTTAAATTCATAATTGTTTGTTCAATTCAAAAGTATCATAATTACGTGAAAACTGTATAAAAAAAGTGGGAAATTTTGTTTAGTTAGTGTTCATAATTTTTATAAACATATTGGAAACAACAATAACAAAGTAAAAACATTGAAATAATCAATCTGTCCACCAGGGCGGCTTAACAGATGCAGGGAAACCCGGAAACACCTGCAACACCCCATCGTCTGAAGTGCTGAAATTTATAATTGAAAACTTTCAAAGAGGTCAGATGAATTGTGAAAATCTGCTCAACGGTTAAATAGGATGTATGGTGTCTCCTAAGTCTTCAAAAAGTCCAGTTCGAAACAAGATATTCTATTTTACGGGGGTTAAAGTACCGATCTTTCATCCACTCTGGTTGCCGGACGTGGGTTCGAAGCCTAGCGACTGCAGATCTTTCTCTGATGACCCTTGGATCCTTGGCTTGCACAAGTTTCGTTTCTTGAGGGCTGTCTTTCATGAGGGAACGACATCTGGTTATCGGAAAAATTATTTTTGAACAACAATTTATGCACCTAACATCAAAGGACCACGCACACATTTAATGAAAAAAAGTGAAAACAGCTGAATTTTCGGTATGTTGTAGCTGGAGCTATTCTGAGTAAAAGTCTACATTGGCCCTACTTGAGATTTTTGGAAAAATTTGACTATAAAAAATATCAATGTACCATTCATATCCAATATTGACTAGTGAACGACTGGGCATTACTAACATTCGTGAGAAATATGTTTCATAATACAGAAAAAACGAAACTTTTTCTACAAGGTAATCATTTTTATATTTTATATATATATTTTATCTTTTATACTTTTACCCATATCAAAATTTTTGATTTACGTGAAGTTAGCCACACTTTTCTGGCCACAGTTTTTTGTTTTGAGTATACCTTAGGTGGAATTAAGGAGTTACCGTCTGCGGTGTTGCCACATCAATTGTTTTTACAGATATGTTCATTACCAGTTTTTTAGATTATTTGCAGCTAGGTAGCATTATTATTCAACAAACTATTGAAATGTGGTAGGTAAGAAACATGGAACTGTCCGAAAAATCCTGAATTGAATATGAAATAGAAATACTGTGCGATAGACGACTTCCAGAAATGTTTGTATTTATATGTATGTGACGTAGAAGACATAGAAATGAAGTACGGTGACATTTTCAACAATTAAAATCTCTTTGCATGGCAGTAGGAGAGTTGAAATGGTTATTTAACGAACAAGTGTATTAATAAGGGCGATTAACAATCGATATATTTTAACGCGTGAGCGGAGCGAGCGCGTTAATGTTTGAGATTGTTAATCGCCATTTTAATTCACGAGTTTGTTACAAAACTTTTCCGTCGACAGAAGTTTTCAAAAATAGAGATATCTTATTTTCAATGTTTATTTATTTAACGTTACGATAAAAAACAATCACTATTTCCTATTTATATTAACTCTACTCAAAGATAGTTTAATTTTTCTCAGTAGTAGTTTTATTTTATTTTTTATTATTTATTTTCAAATTGAAATAAAAAAAAAATTTACCCTCGGTGGGTTTTGAACTCTAGACCTCAGTGTTGCAAGCCAGGTGCACTTTACCATTACGCCAAGGGACCATATAAGGTTTTGAGTGACAACTGGTGTAATAACCATTTTCTAAAATTTTATTGGAAATTGACAAATAAATAATGACAGGTAGTACTAACCAATATAAAATGTATAAGAGCAATGTATGTTGGGTTGCATATAATCAAATCGTTGATTAATAGAAAATCATTCATTAACAGGGGTCATTAATCAACGATTTTGAGTGCGTTAAAATACATCATAAATGAACGGTCGACGGAAAAAAAAATTAAAATATTTTCTTGGGCTAAAAAATATAAAACTATGTCAAGCAGGTACGGTGCACAAAAAACAAAAATAACATCGGAAAGAGCATGAAAATCTTGACATTTTCAAAACTTCAAATCTGTTTGGATGGCCGTAGGAGAGTAGCAAAAAAATAAAAATGTTTTCTCGGGCTATAAAATATAAAACTATGTCAAGCAGGTACGGTGCACAAAAAACAAAAATACCATCGGAAAGAGCATGAAAATCTTGACATTTTCAAAACTTCCAATCTCTTTGGATGGCCGTAGGAGAGTAGCAAAAAAATTAAAATATTTTCTCGGGCTATAAAATATAAAACTATGTCAAGCAGGTACGGTGCACAAAAAACAAAAATACCATCGGAAAGAGCATGAAAATCTTGATATTTTCAAAACTTCAAATCTCTTTAGATGGCCGTAGGAGAGTAGCAAAAAAATTAAAATGTTTTCTGGGGCTATAAAATATAAAACTATGTCAAGCAGGTACGGTGCACAAAAAACAAAAATACCATCGGAAAGAGCATGAAAATCTTGATATTTTCAAAACTTCAAATCTGTTTGGATGGCCGTAGGAGAGTAGCAAAAAAATTAAAATGTTTTCTCGGGCTATAAAATATAAAACTATGTCAAGCAGGTACGGTGCACAAAAAACAAAAATACCATCGGAAAGAGCATGAAAATCTTGACATTTTCAAAACTTCCAATCTCTTTGGATGGCCGTAGGAGAGTTGCAAAAAAATTAAAATGTTTTCTCGGGCTATAAAATATAAAACTATGTCAAGCAGGTACGGTGCACAAAAAACAAAAATACCATCGGAAAGAGCATGAAAATCTTGACATTTCCAATACTTCGAATCTCTTTGGATGGCCGTAGGAGAGTTGCAAAAAAATTAAAATGTTTTCTCGGGCTATAAAATATAAAACTATGTCAAGCAGGTACGGTGCACAAAAAACAAAAATACCATCGGAAAGAGCATGAAAATCTTGACATTTTCAAAACTTCAAATCTCTTTGGATGGCCGTAGGAGAGTAGCAAAACTATGTCAAGCAGGTACGGTGCACAAAAAAAACAAAATACCATCGGAAAGAGCATGACAATCTTGACATTTTTTTATGCACTTATGCATGATCTATTGAAAATGTTTCTTAGACTAAATTTGTATTCAAAGTGGTAAATTTGTTTTAAAGTATACAAAAATATTAGCAGCAAGATATACTTCCCTCATATAATCGTATGGTGCGATGATTTTTTTTTCTCTAATCTTTCTCCTGTTATTTTGTTTTGCAAGTGTTACCTCCTTAATAATGCTTTGAAGCCCGAGAAAATATTTTAATTTTTTTGCAACTCTTCTACGGCCATCCAAAGAGATTCGACCTATTGCCGCAGATTGGATATAAATAGTGTTGTATTGCTTTTTATGCTGTTTCCACTGGTTTTTTTTTTTGTGCACCGTACCTGCTTGACATAGTTTTATATTTTATAGCCCGAGAAAATATTTAAATTTTTTTGCTACTCTCCTACGGCCATCCAAAGAGATTTGAAGTTTTGAAAATGTCAAGATTTTCATGCTCTTTCTGGTTGTATTTTTGTTTTTTGTGCACCGTACCTGCTTGACATAGTTTTATATTTTATAGCCCAAGAAAATATTTTAGTTTTTTTTCTACTCTTCTACGGCCATCCAAAGAGATTCGAAGTATTGGAAATGTCAAGATTTTCATGCTCTTTCCGATGGTATTTTTGTTTTTTGTGCACCGTACCTGCTTGACATAGTTTTATATTTTATAGCCCGAGAAAACATTTTAATTTTTTTGCAACTCTCCTACGGCCATCCAAAGAGATTCGAAGTATTGGAAATGTCAAGATTTTCATGCTCTTTCCGATGGTATTTTTGTTTTTTGTGCACCGTACCTGCTTGACATAGTTTTATATTTTATAGCCCGAGAAAACATTTTAATTTTTTTGCTACTCTCCTACGGCCATCCAAAGAGATTTGAAGTATTGAAAATGTCAAGATTTTCATGCTCTTTCCGATGGTATTTTTGTTTTTTGTGCACCGTACCTGCTTGACATAGTTTTATATTTTATAGCCCGAGAAAACATTTTAATTTTTTTGCTACTCTTCTACGGCCATCTAAAGAGATTTGAAGTTTTGAAAATATCAAGATTTTCATGCTCTTTCCGATGGTATTTTTGTTTTTTGTGCACCGTACCTGCTTGACATAGTTTTATATTTTATAGCCCGAGAAAACATTTTAATTTTTTTGCTACTCTCCTACGGCCATCCAAAGAGATTTGAAGTTTTGAAAATGTCAAGGTTTTCATGCTCTTTCCGATGGTATTTTTGTTTTTTGTGCACCGTACCTGCTTGACATATTTTTATATTTTATAGCCCGAGAAAACATTTTAATTTTTTTGCAACTCTCCTACGGCCATCCAAAGAGATTCGAAGTATTGGAAATGTCAAGATTTTCATGCTCTTTCCGATGGTATTTTTGTTTTTTGTGCACCGTACCTGCTTGACATAGTTTTATATTTTATAGCCCGAGAAAACATTTTAATTTTTTTGCTACTCTCCTACGGCCATCCAAAGAGATTTGAAGTTTCGAAAATGTTAAGATTTTCATGCTTTTTCCGATGGTATTTTTGTTTTTTGTGCACCGTACCTGCTTGACATATTTTTATATTTTATAGCCCGAGAAAACATTTTAATTTTTTTGCAACTCTCCTACGGCCATCCAAATAGATTCGAAGTATTGGAAATGTCAAGATTTTCATGCTCTTTCCGATGGTATTTTTGTTTTTTGTGCACCGTACCTGCTTGACATAGTTTTATATTTTATAGCCCGAGAAAACATTTTAATTTTTTTACAACTCTCCTACGGCCATCCAAAGAGATTCGAACTATTGGAAATGTCAAGATTTTCATGCTCTTTCCGATGGTGTTTTTGTTTTTTGTGCACCGTACTTGCTTGACATAGTTTTATATTCTGTAGCCCGAGAAAACATTTTAATTTTTTTGCTACTCTCCTACGGCCATCCAAAGAGATTTGAAGTTTTGAAAATGTCAATATTTTCATGCTCTCTCCGATGGTATTTTTGTTTTTTGTGCACCGTACCTGCTTGACATAGTTTTATATTTTATAGCCCAAGAAAACATTTTAATTTTTTTGCTACTCTCCTACGGCCATCCAAAGAGATTTGAAGTTTCGAAAATGTTAAGATTTTCATGCTTTTTCCGATGGTATTTTTGTTTTTTGTGCACCGTACCTGCTTGACATAGTTTTATATTTTTTAGCCCGAGAAAATATTTTAATTTTTCTTTCAACTCTCCTACGGCCATGCAAAGAGATTTTAATTGTTGAAAATGTCACCGCACTTCATTTCCATGTCTTCTACGCCACATACGCCACATACCAATTTAAAATCGATTCGTACAATAATTACAAATCTCGTCCGTCAAGTTGGAGCCGCTATTTTGTTTTTTTTTCTCTAGAAATAATTCTATAATGCATTTTGTCACTGGAATTATGATAACTTGCCAAATTTCAAGTTAATCGGACAACCAGAAGTGAGTCAAAATTCGCTTTCAAAATTTGACCAAAACGAACGAACGAACGAATAAAGTAAAAAATTAAACTAAATAAAAACTTGTAAATTATCAATATAATAAATCGTTGTTTCTTTCAATTCCCTCTATAAATACTAACATTTCTGGAAGGCGTCTATCTCACAGTATTTCTATTTCATATTCAATTCGGGATTTTTCGGACAGTTCCATGTTTCTTACCTACTACATTTCAATAGTTTGTTGAATAATAATGCTACCTAGCTGCAAATACTCTAAAAAACTGGTAATGAACTAAACAATTGATGTGGCAACACCGCAGACGGTAACTCCTCGATTCCACCTAAGGTATACTCAAAACCAAAAACTGTGGCCAGAAAAGTGTGGCTAACTTCACGTAAATAAATTTTTGTTATAACCGATTAACATTCCAATTTATCAGATAGTATTATGTGTCCTAAAATAGTAAATAAATATTATTTTCATAACATTTTATTTTATGATAATACTGTATGTAGTTTATTCATATTGTTCAGAGTTTATAACATATATATTGTATTCACTTCAATAGATTATTATATATTGTTACAGACCTGAAATTTGATAAAGACTTCTCGAATTGTTCGAGATCCTTCGATGAATTAGATGGAAAAATATAGAAGCACTAACTTTTGTTCTGGATCAATCGTCGAACATTCTATTTGTGTTCTATTGATTTCTTAAGTTTTCTAGAACTTTATTTGTATATAAAAGCGATGCATTTGTTAGATGAAGGGAGTTAGTTAGGAAGTTACTTTGAGTTACCTTGGATACAAGTATTTTGACAGTGACTTGTCTTGTATCACAGTGTTGTCAAGTGAAGTTTGAATAATAAAGGCGAGTTCATACCAGTGTACACTTATTTTTGAACCCGAAGACGCAACAATTGGTGACAGCGGCGGAATAAGTGTTACTGAAGAAAGAAAAGTAAGGCAGTTTTCCAGTATTTGATGGTGAATACTCGTGCAAATAATTACGACGAGATGGCGACATCAGCAGATATCCTTGAGTTTTTAAAGGAACAAGAAGCCAAACGAAAACAAGAACAAGAGGAACAAGAAGCCAAACGAAAACAAGAACAAGAGGAACAAGAAGTCAAACGAAAACAAGAACGAGAGGAACAGGAGGCACGGTTAGTCCAGCAGTTACAACAACATGTTGATCTTCTGCAACGTATTAGTCACAGTCAACAGTGCTTCCAGAATGAAATCACTGAAGAAGTACAAGAGGTCAGAGGAAAAGTCCAGGAGGTCAAAGGTGAAGTCCAGGAGGTCAAAGGTGAAGTTCAAGAGGTCAAAGGTGAAGTTCAAGAAGTCAGAGGCGGAGTCCAGGGAGTCAACAGAAGGGTCCAAGACGTCGAAAATGAACTGTCCAAAATAGATGAACGGGTGGCACGAGAGGTGAACAAGAAATTCAACGAAGAAGTGGATAGGATCAAGGAGAGGCTGGAAACGTTACACCTTCCACACAAGCGTGCACCATCTGAGGAAATCTCCCCCACCAGCGAAAGGCCATCCTCACTGACAACTCCGATAAGGCCTACACAAGTGAAAATTTTGAAGCCTCCAACATTTGATGGACAATCCTCGTGGTCCATGTATAGACGTCAGTTTGAAGCGGCAGCAAACGCAAATGGCTGGTCCGAGGAAGAAATGGCCACCTCTCTAGTCCTGTGTTTACGAGGACAAGCATTGGACATCCTTCAGAACATCCCCGAGAGTAATCAGAAGGAATATTCTAGAATCGTTGAAGCTTTGGAAATCAGATATGGACAGCAATATCTCAAACAAGTATTTCAGAGCCAAATAAAGAGTCGATACCAAAAATCCAACGAAACCCTACAGGAGTATGGAGCCGACGTAGAGCGACTCATTAATTTGGCATACCCACAAGCACCGAAGGAGTTCATAGAACAAATTGGGGTGCAGACTTTCATCGATGGTTTGAGAGATACTGACATGCAGCAAGCCCTTCGACTAGGACGACTTCAAACCATAAGCGCAGCACTAATAGCATCTTTGGAGTTCGAGGCCGCGAAAAACGCATCAAGAAATACGAGGCCCAAGTTACGTGAAGTTAAATTCAACGAGGATTCTCCTACAAGCGAGGCGCTATTGAAGAAAATATTGGACTCCATAACAGCATTAAGCAACCAAGTGCATTCCCCAGAAGACAGGAAGAGGCGCTGCTATAACTGTGGGAAAAGCGGCCATCTACAGAGGAATTGCTGGGAGAGATCGAGATCCAGAAGTCCAAGAAGAAAGAGGTCATCAGATAGCCACGAGGATAGATCGAGATCTCCGAGCCCGGGAACAGAGCAACGTGGGCGATATACCAGAGGAGCCTTCAGGAGATCGACCACGCCAGAAAGGAGACCTCAAACATCTGAAAGAGGACTTGCTCCCATCCAGGAAAAACGAGAAATAGTCGGCACTAGGGGGCGCGTGGCGACTTTCAGTGTTCAAAGCCCCAAGATCCATATATCGACATTGAAGAAAAATGATCAAAGTCTACTAATACAAGGCTATTTAGAAGATCGGAAATGCACACCTTCACTATTGATACAGGAGCTTCGAGATCAGTCGTTCGCCCAGACCTCATACAAGAATCTGTGAAGCCGATGAAAAGGAATATGGTTTTGGAAACGGCAACGGGACAAACCGCACCAGTCATTGGGGAAACACTTGTACACATCCAGATAGGACCTATTACCATGGAACATTCTATGTTGGTTGCGGAAATAAGGGATGAATGTGTTTTGGGTCTGGACATCATGGAGAAAAACGACTTCATCCTTAACATCAGACAGAAAATTTTGCGGATTGGCAATGAAGAAATCTTCCTGAGCAGATACAATGAGAAAATCCGACCAATTAAGATTTATGTTGACGAAGACATCCACATTCCGAAAAACTCCGAAACCATCATCATGGCCAGAATGGATAAAGAACCTGGAGATTTGAGCACTGGAATAATTGAAAATGATGAATACCGCCAAGATGGAATTTTAATTGCCCGATGTCTTGTGAACACAGAACAACTAATTCCTGTCAGGGTTGCCAATACTTCGGAAAATAAAGTCCTTCTGAAGAAAAACGACCAATTGGGATTCTGCAAACCTGTCACTCGAGTTATCAATTGTGAAAACCACACTCAGGTACTGCGAAGAAATACCACTAACACCGATCAGAGAACAATAGACAAAATGATGGAATCCACGGAACATTTAACTATGGAAGAAAAGCAGAAGGCCAAAGAGTTTCTTGATAGCCATCGTAACATTTTCTCGACAGAGACTTCGACGGGACGTACCAGTCTAGTTCAACATCGCATCAACACCGGCGATGCCCGACCAATCCGACAGGCTCCGAGGAGATTACCGTTTGCCAAACAGAGAGAGGTAGCAGACATGATAAACAACATGATGGAGGATGACATAATTGAAGAAACCACAAGCCCATGGTCCTCACCGGTAGTATTGGTAACTAAAAAGGATGGATCAACCCGATTCTGCGTGGACTATCGTCGATTGAATGACGTAACGATGAAGGATAGCTACCCATTGCCAAGAATTGATGATACACTAAACACATTATCCGGTTCCAAATGGTTTTCAACGTTGGACCTGAAAAGCGGGTATTGGCAAGTGGAAGTTCATCCTGATGATAGAGGAAAAACAGCGTTCTCTACCGGACAAGGGCTGTACCAATTCAAAGTTCTTCCGTTCGGATTATGCAATGCTCCCGCCACCTTTGAGAGACTTATGGAACTAGTATTGAGAGGTTTGACATGGAAAATTTGTCTAGTCTACTTGGATGACGTCATAGTAATGGGAAGGACATTTGACGAACACCTGAATAATTTGGAAGAAGTATTTTTGAGGTTAGAAAATGCTAACCTGCAACTGAATCCAAAGAAGTGTTATTTATTTCAAAAAGAAGTCAATTTTTTAGGCCATGTCATCTCGGCCGAAGGAATCAAGACCGATCCTGCTAAAATCGAGGCTGTTAGGAGTTGGCCACGTCCTAGGGATAAACATGAAGTAAGAAGTTTTCTGGGACTATGTACCTACTACAGGAAGTTTGTTCAAGACTTTGGAAAAATTGCCAAGCCACTCCACCGCTTAACTGAGAACAACGTTCAGTTTGATTGGAGCCCTGATTGCCAACAGTCGTTCGCTGAACTAAAGAAGAAATTGACAACTGCGCCTATTTTGGCTTACCCACGAGAACAAGGCACTTTCATTTTGGACTGTGATGCGTCTCAGCAAGACATTGGATCAGTTTTATCCCAAGAACAAGATGGCGAAGAGAAAGTAATAGCCTACTTTAGTAAAACTCTAGGCAAAGCCGAAAAGAATTATTGCGTTACAAGAAAGGAGCTTCTATCGATAATCAAAGCCATTGAACATTTCCATACCTTCCTCTATGGCAGACGTTTTCTCGTAAGAACTGATCACAGCGCTTTGCAGTGGATAATGAACTTCAAGAAACCTGAGGGTCAGATTGCGAGATGGCTAGAGAGACTCCAACAATACGACTTCAGAGTTATTCATCGCAGAGGCAGGAAACACAGAAATGCAGACACATTATCAAGACGTCCATGCTTGGAACAGCAATGCCGATATTGCCAGAAACTCGAAAACAAAGAAGTCAATTTTTACAACGATGAACATTGCAAGGAAATTCTGCAAGTTACCACCGTAAGAGTCGAGTCTGAAGAATCTGATTTATGGACCACAGAAGATATGAGGAAGAATCAGAAGAAAGACAACAATTTAAAGTTAGTTCTAAGCTGGCTAAAAAATGGAGTTAGACCTGAGTGGCAGGAAGTATCCAAGTTTGGTGCAGTTGCCAAGGGATACTGGGCTCAATGGGACTCCCTATGTCTTCGTGATGGCCTATTGCATAGCAAATGGGAGAGCCCAGATGGAGCAACTGTGGTGTACCAACTGGTCCTGCCGAAAGCACTTACTAAAGATGTGCTCGAGCAACTTCATAGTAGTCGTGCAGGTGGACACTTCGGAATCAAGAGGACCCTTGCTAGAATTCGAGAACGATTCTATTGGGTGAATTGTCGTCGTGATGTAGAAGAATGGTGCAGAAGATGTGACCTATGCTCTTCAAAGAAGGGACCCAAAACTAGAAGTCGAGGGAAAATGGCTCAGTATCTTTCTGGTGAACCATTCGAAAGAGTAGCAGTTGACATTCTTGGGCCGTTTCCTGTTACCGAGCAAGGAAATAAATACTTGATGGTAGCCATGGACTATTTCTCCAAGTGGCCTGAAGTTGTGCCCATTCCAAACCAGGAGGCAAAGACCGTTGCAAAGGCCTTCATAGAAAATGTAATAGCCAGACATGGAGTCCCACTAGAATTACATTCTGATCAAGGACGAAACTTCGAATCTGAATTATGGCAGGAAATGATGAACATTCTAGGTGTGAAGAAGACTCGTACCACAGCCCTACATCCACAATCAGATGGTATGGTTGAACGACATAATAAAACCATCAGTCAGTACCTGTCGATGTTCATCTCCAAAAATCAAAAGGATTGGGATGAGTTGGTACCACTATTTCTCCTATCCTATCGAAGTTCCCAGCATGAGTCCACCGGATATACTCCTTCAATGTTGATCACTGGGCGAGAAATGAAACTACCATGCGATCTGTTGTATGGAATGCCACCCAGAAGTACAGAGGACAAAGTCCTACCAGAATATGTCCAAGAGTTGCGAGAAAGACTGGACCAAGTTCATGAATTCTGCAGACGTCGTCTTCAAATCTCCAGTGATAAAATGAAAAAGAGGTTCGACAGGAAGAGTCCAGGGACTATGTTCGAGCCAGGTGATGCCGTTTGGCTATACCAACCTCAGAGAAAGAAAGGAAAATGCCCCAAGCTACAGAGAAATTGGACAGGACCCTATGTCATCATAAAGAAGATCAACGACTTGGTATACCGCATCCAGCTCAACCCAAGGAGTAAACCCAAAGTTGTTCACATCGAGAGGTTAGCAGAATACCGAGGCCACGATCCCCCAAATTGGTTCCAGAGGGACAGCCAAAATGGTGATGGTGTTATCCGGGACGGAATAACCTAAAGGAGGAGGCAGTGTTACAGACCTGAAATTTGATAAAGACTTCTCGAATTGTTCGAGATCCTTCGATGAATTAGATGGAAAAATATAGAAGCACTAACTTTTGTTCTGGATCAATCGTCGAACATTCTATTTGTGTTCTATTGATTTCTTAAGTTTTCTAGAACTTTATTTGTATATAAAAGCGATGCATTTGTTAGATGAAGGGAGTTAGTTAGGAAGTTACTTTGAGTTACCTTGGATACAAGTATTTTGACAGTGACTTGTCTTGTATCACAGTGTTGTCAAGTGAAGTTTGAATAATAAAGGCGAGTTCATACCAGTGTACACTTATTTTTGAACCCGAAGACGCAACAATATGCTTAGTTTCTACTGTATTTAGGCCTAATTTTAATTTAAAATTCCTTTTGTGTCGATGATTCAATTTTATACATACATATATAATCTATAGTGTTTTTATTTATATTGAATTTAAATAGTTTATAACTAATTTTATTGCATATGACTCCATTGTATATGATTCAATTGTATTTTTTGCGAAACAACTGTAATAACACGTATCGCCAACCTACTCACTCACTTTATATAGTGTGTTCTTGTAAAACCATATTTTTTTGAATAAAGTTATATTATTATTATTATTATTAATCAATAATTTAATCAATTCTCCTTTGTATGAATTCGCCTACGAGTGTATATAAGTTGATTGAGTGTTTATCATTGACGATAAATCAGCATGGAAGCTGATCATCATCATCATCATACGGGGTGTTTTGAAGTAGTGAAACATGCAGGAATGTGGGTTCTGACCAAATAAGAAGCGGTTGGCTCTGGATACCACAAAGAAATATTTATTGGGTCTTCGATAGGCGATTACCATATACAGGGCACTGAATATTCTCTGACATGTGTGTAACTATATCCTAAAAGTAGTATAATCTAAATTATATGAAACAATTCCTTTATAGGATTCCTACTGGTGAATATGAAAAAGAAAGGGCTTACCTAAGACCAGGCGTATTCAAGCAAATGAATATAACATGAAGGCCGTTTTGGCTCTTAAAAATAGCTTTAACAAATCAGCAAAATAGCCAACAAATCAGCAATGGCCGTCGCGCAGTTCTCCTTCAAATGACAACTTACACGAAATAATCCCCGTTGTGCCTTTTCAATAAAATATGAGTTTTTTATCCGCATTTCATTTCAGTACCTTATCTTTACAAATAAAAAACCGCAATTCAAATTAAAGTTCGAAAAATGTCGAAAAGGACATACCTGCGCCATCTATCCATCAAAAGCCAAAACTAGCGAATTCTGATCAAGGGTCCTTTAAGCATTATTCGCTTGATAAGTTGTACTTGCTCTATAAATCGCCAGGTGTGGCGGTTTGAGTTTTGGGAACAGATCAACAGTCGATAACACAGTTAGCCGTTAGTCGTATAAAAATGTTAGATCACCCGACGTTACTATCAAAATAAAAAGCTGAAACCTCACAAAAACACAATTCAAAAAAGGGACGTTTCTGCAACCTCAGCGGAACGTGGAATGTTTCGTTTCAGTAGTAATGGGTTCAACATTATATATACAGGCCGTCTTCTTAGCTGATGACAAGCTATTGCTATCTCGGAAACGGAGAGACCTACAAGGTCGGACAAAAGTTTTCTGTTTTGGGTAGCAATAATAAGCCTTTTTCAGATCTTAAATATCAATGTTTTGTTTTTGAGATATTCGCCAAAATCTAAAATTGTCGAATTTCGTTGTATGGCTCTACCTCCTCCATTTCGAATGATATCCGGGAAACTTTCAATAATCTTTCATATTTGTTATAATGTAATATGAAACAATTGTCAATGCGACGTGTACTTCATTAGATTCCATCATAAACTTATTTTTTTCAAATACGACCTCCAGTTTTTTTCATCGACTTTTGTAGCCACTTTCATAACAAATTCAGCTATGTATTACAATATGTGTTCGTCAATGTTTCTCGACATAATCAATATTTGGTCATACAATTCTCTTCAGTGTAGTTCAAAAAAGGAACTTTCAATACTGTTTTTGTTGTAATCGCATATGAACCAATTTCCAATGCGACGCCGTTCCGTTCATTAAATTTCATCGTCAACTTTATTGTTTTAATTGTACCCTCTAGTTTTTTTTCATCAAATTTAGTAGCCACTGTTTTAAGAAATTCAGCTGTTATTAATTACAATACTCGTATTTCTCGACGTTTTTCTCCTGATCACTGTATAGTCAAACAATTTCCGGTCAGAGCTAAGTACCTCAAAAAAATAAGTACCAATATTTTTTGGAAATTGTTAAAGTCTTTCGCGGCCATCGTTGCTTGACTAATGGTTTTTCGGGTATTAGGCCGACGTTTATTGTGCGAGGTAAGTATACACGTTTCGCCACCACGTGTTGCTTACTCCATTCACTGTTCACTGGTCCGTTGTCTTAAAACCAGTATTTTTATGGGGCACAAGGTATATAGAAAACCGACACACACTGATCGGTACCTCCATAGCATTTCGAATCATCATCCATGCCAAAAACAAGTAATAATAAAATATTAGTGGACCGAGCCAGAAAAATTTGCGAACCATATAACACTTGGAAGCGGAACTGGAACACTTAAAAAACGCCATTCTCTCTAATGGGTATAAAGAATATGAAATTGAACGTTCTATAAAATAAAAAAGAAAGAACGTCCGTGGAAACGGATCTAGTATAGCAATGAAACTAACACTGAAAAAAGAAAATCATTCCTACCGTATATATGTTCCTAGAATCACAGATCGAATTGGTCATATACTACTGAAATATGAGATTGAACCTATCAAAAAAACTGATAGATCATTTAAGATCGGCGAAGGACAAACGAGACGCGCTAAGCTCATCTGGGGTATACCGCATTCCTTGCACCTGTGGCAGCGTTTATATAGGCACCACGAAGCGCTCCACGAATACGATAATAAAGGAACACAAGGCCAGTTGTCGGTTAGGATACACTGAAAAATCTACTATAACTAGAAACAAACTGCTAGAATTTCCCCATTTTTAGAACAATGTAGATCTTTATTAAGTTTGTACAAGAACATAATGGAGTACCATGTATACTACACGGCTTCTGCACGTAGGACTGCGCAAACCAACCTAGGACAATGTGACCATTTTATTACACAAATATAAAGCAACCAACACCAGAAAAATCCGCTGGCTACTAATGATTTTTTATGACCACGTCATTGGTACATGTTGGGAGTGGGGGACTCTTCAGTCCTACCATCGATTTTGTAGGACAAAAGTTTTTTCGAGTACTATGGCGAATTATCTCCTGGTTCAACTAAAAAACTAACTGTTATTAAATGACTTTTTGGCACTCACCAAATCGACATGATTGACGGCATTTTATTACCTACCACTTTCGAGAATTTTCGTAGAGGGAAAACTTGGGCGTCTCATCAGAACAAAGCTATTCACGAAGATTCTCAGCCTGTTACTAATCATTTTTTTCCCATGGAATTGACAATTTCGGAGCGTAGGTCTGGGAACATCTACCATTCCACTTGTAGGACAATATGACCATTCAATTATACAAATATCAACCAAGCAACGGTAAAAAAATCCGCTGGTTACTAATGATTTTATTTGACCACGTCATTGGTATATACATGTTGGGGAGTGGGGGACTTTGCAGTCCTACCATCCATTTTGTTTGTCAGAAGTTTTTTCGAGTACTTTGGCGAATTATCTCAAGGTTCAAATAAAAAAGTAACTGTTATTAATGACTTTTTTGCACTCACGAAATCGACATGATTGACGCCTGCGCAGTTCATTAGCTACCACTATCGAGAAATTTCGTAGAGGAAAAAGTTGGGCGTCTCGGCAAAATGAAGCTACTCAGGAGGATTCAGCCTGTTATTAATCATTTTTGAAAATAGGCGTGGGATCCTGGTCTATAATAGTTTCAACAAAAACGGAAGAAACCAATCACAAGTATCACCATTTTGCATTTAGGCTGTTTCATTTTTCTTCCTGTCAAAAAGACGGGTGGTCCTTCAATGCTGTAAATGATGAATATTTTTGTATTAAACTTCGAAAACATAACAAATGGCTGTTGCTTTTCAAACTCCTGGAACTCGAATTTGAACCAATGCTGGATCATTCGCAGCCCAAATTAAATCGAAGTGAAAGAATAATTATTTTTAAAGGGAAAATTATCCTGAACGTGAGCCTCATTCCACATACATGGATCATAAACATTAATAAAGGTTATTTTTACATATTTCTGTGGCGGAGTGGCGTGAATGCAAAGTTTATCTTTGGTGCGAGTGGAGGGAATCGATGGGCAATTTGTTTACACAAAACAAATTCACAATTTTTTTATAAAAACAATATTGTAGTTCTTCAATAATCCAACACTGTCTCTTGAGTCTGGAAATTTATTTTCAACAGAATTATGCTTCAAACCACTCTACTCAACACTAGAATGCAGGGAATGGTTGGATAGTGAATTTGGTGAAACACGGATTGGTCGCTATTTAGTTAATACTTGGCCACCTGGGTCACCTGAGATTTCTTCAGTAGGGATGTTAAAACATAGTGGTTACCAGTTCAGGCACTTAAAGGTACAAATAATTTAGAACAGCCAGTGCCTCCAGTAAAATTTTCATGTATTACCTATACATATAGATAGTATAGATGCCTGTATAATCTTACTAAAATATTTTGACCAGGGGATTCTAAGTTTTATCGCATAGCGATAGCGAAGCGACACAATCGCCATCTCTTTCCGGTACGCCACAAAGTGATAGCGTGTGTGCTTCGGTTAATTTCGCTTCGCTTTGCAAAACAAGTTACGAGTAGCACCCCAGATTTTGAAAAAAAAGATACCAAAAATAAAAATTTAAATTGACTGCATGGTGCTCGAACATGGTTTAAAGTTTCGTTCCATGTGCCGTCAGCGCACTTGTCAAATTGAGATACATTCGTGATTTCTACATTTTCATTCTTGCGTGAAACGAACAACTATTTCTAGAAGGGGACGAATCTGCAGTGGGACTCCGTGTCATATAGAATTCTACAAATCGAAACGTTTCTTCGTTTCTATGGAATTGCCACTCCTGTGTCAATTTAAAATCGCAAAGGAGCGATTCATTTCATTCCGTCGTTTTGTTTCCTGCTGAATGAGATCAATGAAAATGCTACCTTTCAACTTGAATGTGCTTGCGGTAGCAGAAGAACGATTGGAAAGGATTAGAAGTGAAAATTTGGAGAGAAGGGTAATGAGAGACAATTCAGACTGTTTTGCAATAAATGACATCAGATTCAAGGAGTTATTTCGAGTTAACAAGGATTTGGCACAATTCATACTCAATGGTATGAAGGCGGATATTCAAAATGACAACATTGTAGCAGTTCCACATATCAGAGGGTTATTGGGCAGAGTTACAATATTTCAACCTCCCAACAAACTATCTCCAAAATATTACATGGGGTAACAGCTGCAATAATACGAAATTTTTCCGAAGAATGGGTGACTTTTCCTAGAACTGCAGATAGAAAAAATGCGATCAAAGAGAAATTTATGTAGCTGAACGGCTTCCCAGGAACAAAAGGAGCTGTCGACTGTACACACATTGAAATTACCAAACCCCATGAAGAAGAACATGCCTATTTGAATAGAAAAGGATATCATTCAAAGAATATCCAAATAGTAGGTATATGAACATGTTCATAAATATCATTCTAAGTATATGTTCTTTTTTCTGTACCATTGATTCATCTTGTTACAGGATATTGAATATGAATGATACATATGGAGAAGCAACACATGACTCATTCATTTGAAGAAACTCTGGTGTTTGCCAAGAACTGGAGGCTTGTTTTCGAAGAGGTCAGTTCATGTCTGAGGTTACTCCATCAAAAAGACAATGAAATAATTAGGTACATATTATTGTTTTCAGGTGATACAAATAGTTGGCTCATTGGTGATTCAGGTTATCCCCAACAGACATGGTTAATGACTCCAATAGAAAATGCTAGTCCAGGAACCCTTGAATACACATACACCCAGTGTCACATACAGGCCCGAAACTGTGTGGAGAGATGTATCGGGGTTTTGAAGGGTAGGTTTCTGTGCCTATCAAAAGTTTTGCGTTATTCACCTAGAAAAAGTGGAAACATTGCAAATGCATGTGCCATACACTGCATAATATGTGTTGTGGAGCCAGGCTCAATGAAGATTTTCATGCTCCTGATCACAACAATCCAGGAAATATTCCATATATGATCGAATCCATGGCCCGCAATTGGTATTGAAGGTGAACTTGCTAGAAGAAATGTTATACAATTGTATTTTCATTAAAATATTATGAATTCCAGGGCATTTCATTTGTATATTAATGAGTAACACCATAATTGATGTTTATATGTAAATTATATTTGATCAATATTTGGTTGTGGAATCTACAGTACTATTGATATTGGTATAAAGTACAAAAGTACCAATAAACAAGATGAGTGTATAAAATTTATTCACTCATTCTCACAAAGTCAATCATGTCGTACAGGCAACATAATTTTCTGATTATGAAACACAATAATTGCATTTCTTTGCAACTAGAATAAGTTCACTCAAATCCAACTGCTTATTCAGTCTTTTCAGCAAATAGAATTTATGTAAAATCTTATAAAACTACAGAGTAATGGTCATCAAAATGTTTTTCTCGTAACGACGCTACTGTCTTCACACTGTCGGCAATATGAATATCAGTAGCAATTTGTTTGAATGTTTTTAGGGCTTCAGCGTTTATACTCAATAACTCATTTGATATTCTGGGAACTTGGTTGGGCCTGAGCCTTTTTGGATTGTGTATTTTCTCTTCATGACTTTTACTTTTTTTTATTTTCCATGATATTTGTGGTGGAAGGCTCTGGGACTTCAGATTCTACAACAGTGGAAGGCCCTGGTATTTCGGGATCTGCAACATTCTCCATAGTTTGATGGGATTCTATTCTTACAACATAAACCTGCAATATATTTATAGTTCATACTTGCATGGATATTGAATACTTGCTGATGGTTATGACTTACCCTTCCAAAACCCATTTCTGTCACTTGATCTCCCTCAAAAGATTTGGCTCCCATGATACCTATTATAGTCTGTGTTCCTGATGGGATAGTTGCTGTTCCAAGTTTGGACGTCCTCCTGTTTTATTTATCTCATGTTTAAACTTTGCGGCCTTCGATTTTGTCTTTGATTTCCAATCTACCAATGTCTGCAACATAATCATTATTCAACCGTAGATATACTGATAGTATATTCCTAGTACTATTGGGTATGAAATTCGAATCACGAGTCTTACTCACTTTTACAGTTTTTTCACCAAAATCAATACTGTTGAGCTTAGTAGCCAAGCTCTGCCACAAAGCATTCAGTTTGTGCTTGCCCTGATGCCCTGAACCCCACTGAACCTATTAGTGATGAGCTCAGGATTTTTTTCGGCATAATCCAACAAGCACTGCCAGTGTTCAGTTCGAACTCTCATTGCTAAAACACATGGGATTTGATATAAATATAATATAGGTACCAAGAAAAAATGTTTGGCTTACTTTTTTCGTCTATTCCAGTATTTCTTACAGAGCGCAAATATGATAATAAAAACCAACTTCCAGGTAGAATCTATATCTACTGATCATTTCCCATTCATCAGATGTCATAGTATCAAACAATTCCAATTATCATTTTAATGTCAAAATTGCATATTTTGGTCAATCTATTCAGGATGAATAGTAAATATCCGAAACGACCCGAAGCTGTTTCTATGTGTACACAGAGTACGAAACAGTAAGAGAAATAGTAAGCGGAAATCGCTTTCTACTGTAGAATTCGACTTGAAGAATTCTATATGACACGGAGTCCCACTGCAGAATGCATTGGACCAATAAAATACACCAATCAATAGAGCATAAAATGAGTGATTTTTAACAAAAATACGATTAGGAAACCGACTGTGCCATCACATGGACAGTCCGTAGTCATATTTTTTTATCCGATCAAATTATTGGTAACTGAGAAATACTGAAAAGAACCGGAAAATTTTGCGAATTTTTAAAAAATTCCGCCATATTTCAATTTATAGGGTTGGTCATTTTCAAGAAAGCAGTCACGCATATGTGATATATGACTATTAGTTTTGGCACAATCACAATTTGATTTTTTTTTTGACGTGATGACATCTTATAAATCGATGAACGCCGGCTGCGCGCACGCAAACAGTATGACTCGTCACGTTCCGCCTGAGGCTCAAGCGAGAGCGCGGATAACTGTCACTTTGGAATACGGCATAGTATGCATGCACGATGAAATTTAGTTGTTATTATAGTACACATACCACTTATTACTAAACCAAGCGTCAGACCACGCGACCGTGGTGGGTGGAGTGGTGGGAGGTTGTAAAAAAAAAGTTGAAAAAAAAGTAATAGTATGCACGCTGAATTTTTTATCGTTGATAGATCATGTGATACTCATCACGAAATCAATTGTCAGACCCCTTGAGTAGCGGTGGGTTGCACAGATACAGGGTGTTGAATATGAAAAATAACTTCCACAGTTTTAGAAATTTTACAGTTTAATTCGAAAAAATATTTTTGTTCAATAAGAGCTTTATTTAAAAAAAAAAAAATTTAGTTGCCACCAGTGGCGTACAAAAAGGGTATATTGGTCCCTTTCTTCTCCTTTTTTTTATGCCACTGGTAAAATCAGAAAAATTATTATTCTTTGATTTCTTCATTCAATTTTAAGTAAAACATGTATAATTGTTTGAACCCGGAAAAATCAATCGTTTTCAAGATAATTGCGCTTTTATGAATACATACTAATGAAAAAATTGTTTTGCTGAAATGAATTGTACAATCCAAATAACTGCTTCAAATTTGTACTGGATATTCTACCAAAAATATCAATGCTACTTTCACATGCATTTTTTCACAAAGCTGCTTTCTTGCAGAAATACAGGGTGTTGAAACTGGAAAATTATAAAATATTTTTCTTGTTTATTTCACTTCTCATGGAAACACCCCCCTATCTTTCGTAATTATTTGAGAAGAACTCTAAATCTTACCTGTGGTTCTTATAATTTTTCGCAAAGCTGGGTAAGTCCATCGCTCCTGGCGAGCAGTGTATTTCACTCAGATCAACTTCAGGCAAGATTCAGACTCATCGCTTGTACATCTACCAATCCGGAAATTAACAGAGTTTCACTCCAATAGTTAAGGAAGATACGGGGGTGTTTCCATGAAAAGTAAGACAAACTGGGTTTTTCAGAATTGAAAATTTTTCATCAAAAATCTGTACTGGTAGTAATATTGTTGTCCTGATTCCGAATCCGTTGGAATTTTGAACCTAAGTGTATTGTCCCCCGATGTAATTTTTCGCAAAACTGGGTAAGTTCATCGCCCCTGGCGAGCATTTTTTTTTTACTCAAATCAACCACAGGCAAGATTTAGACTCATCCTGAGATTTGTACTGTTCCTCTCGAATAATTATGGAAGATATGGGGGTGTTTCCATGAGAAGTGAGATATACTGTATGTTAGTTAGGAGTAAAATGCTTTATAATTTTCCAGTTTCACCACCCTTTATTTCTGCAAGAAACCAGCTTTGTGAATAATGCATGTGAAAGTAGCATTGATATTTTTGGCAGAATATCCACTATCCAGTACAAATCTGAAGCAGTGATTTGGATTGTCCAATTCACTTCAGCAAAACAATTTTTTCACTATTAGTATGTATTCATAAAAGCGCAATTATCTTGAAAACGATTGATTTTTTCGAATTCAAACACTCTATATGTTTTACTTAAAATTGAATGAAGAAATTAAAATATAATAATTTTCCTGATTTTACCAGTGGCGTAAAAAATAGGAGAGGAAAGTGACCAATATATCCTTTTTGTACGCCACTGGTGGCAACTAAAAATTTAATTTTTCTTTTAAAATAAAGCTCTTATTGAACAAAAATATTTTATCGAATTATTCTGTAAAATTTCCAAAACTGTGGAAGTTATGAATGAAAAATGGATTTAATTGTGCAACCCACCGCTACTCAAGGGTCTGACGATTGATTTCGTGATGACTATTACATGATCTATCAACGATAAAAAATTCAGCGTGCATACTATAATAATTGAATCCGTTTGAAACTATAATTGGACACCAAATAATGTCATGATTTTCGTTCTTTAAAGACTTGAAAAAAATCATACCTCACTCATGAATGGAATTAAAAAATCATTGGTGAAAAACTTTCGAAATGAATATATTTTCCAAGATACAAAAACTATAGGTGGGATACTGACACAATTCTGTTTGTTTTTATTGTTTTTTCTTAAATATTTATGAGAAAATCGGGCGCAAAGCGCCCGGAAAAATGGGTGGGAGACAGGATGATGGGAGTAATGACATAAAAAATTAATGGAAGGGAAGGGGGGTTATGTGGGATACTGACATAATTATTTTTGTCTCATTTGTTTTGTAAAATATATTCACATTAAATCCAGGCGCAAAGCGCCCTGGAAAAATGAGAGGAACTTACATAAAAAAATTGGTGAAGAGGGGAAAGGGGAAGGGAAGTAATGTGGGATAAGGACATAATTCTGTTTGTTTTCGTTGCTTTTCAAAAAATGATTACAACAAAACTGAGCGCGAAGCGCAGGAAAAATTCGGACAGGGGTTAATGGGGGCACTGACATTATTTTCTGTTTGTTTTTCAAAACATAATCATAAGTAAACCAGGCGCGATGCGTTTGTTTTTGAAGTGATGGAGAAACGTCGTAAAAATTTTTTGTGGACCTATTCAAGAACAATAAAACTGTTCATTTCATATAACACACCTTTCGATATCTTGTTTGGTTTTTGAGTTATTAGGTATTTTAAAATTTTTTCATCATAAATTTAAAATTTCTTCATGTGTATCAATTGTTTTCTCGTTTGTTTCTGAAGTAATGTAGAAACTTCATGAGAATTTTTTGTAGATCTGAATTAGGGTACAATAAAACTGTTCATATAACATTTTTCGACATCTTGTTCGGTTTTCGAGTTTTTTGCGATTTTTTTTATTTTTTCATCATAAAGTTCAAATTTCTTCGGGTTTATCAACTGTTTTCTCGTCTGTTTTTGAAGTAATGAAAAAACTCCACTGGAACTTTTTGTACTCATTTATGGGCAATAAAACAGTAGTTATTCAAAAATGTTCGGTATCGTGTTTGGTTTTTGAGTTTTTGGCGGTTAGGAAGAAAGTACAAATTTTATGATTTTTTTTCGAAATATGTAAAATTTTAAAATTCGTAGCAGTTTTCAAAATATTCGATATTTTCAAAAATGAGAACTTTCATTTTCGGAAAAATAGGTTTTTCACCATTTTCCGATGGTATCTCTGAAAAACGCTTCATTTGAGAATTGTTTGGAGTTCTGTTTTATTGCATATTTGAAATCCCGATTTCCTTCATCGGTTTAGCTACAATGGAGGCTTAAAAAAAAGTACATTTTTTGGAAAATCACCCAGGAAATCATTATGCATTTTCCGATCTTTCTCAAAATCTATACGTGTTTGTATACGTGTTTGTAGAATACTTATAGATTTTGTTGATTTTTTTTTCTCATTTACATACCACTGGTACATCATCGTCTCATCATTCAAACCGAGACAGACAGACAGACAACTTTTATTTTGTTTTCATTTTTTATTTTGTTATGTCTATATGTATTTTTTTATGGGGGTTTCATTTCTTTAGGAATCATATGACTCTATGTCTTCAAATAAAAAAATGAGTGACCCCTTGTAAATTACTATTATAATTTTTTGTTTTTTCTTGACTCTTAACTAATTTTTGATGAGGATTTTTTTCTTTTTTGATTCATCGCTCTACCTCTTCAAATAAAGTTGACCCCCCCAGTAGATTCTCCCGCTGTATCATAAATTCAATCATTATTCCATGTTATCGGCTGTTGCTTCGTTCATTTGTTGGGTAAGGGAAACATTTTCACGTGGCTTTTTTGTAGGTCTGTTCAAGGAAAATAAAACAATTTACATAAATTTTTTCGATATCTCGTTTGGTTTTCGAGTTTTTGGCGATTTTAGAAAGAGAGTACAAATTTTTTATTTTTTTTGTAATTTTTCAACTTTCAAACTCCATAACTCCATGTAACCGAATATGAAAATTTATATTCTGTTCAGCTCAAACCTCACCTGGACGAATTGGCACACCATGTACTCATTTACATTTCAGAGATAGCAAAACTGTCGAACCAAAGTGGTGAATTTCTATTTTATCGTTTACACATTGTCTGTATCCATTTTTCTATTCAATAAACGAAAATAAATAGGGGTTGGCCCTCTGTATATTCAAGTTTGTATATCATTATTGTCATCCTCAGTTGTTCTATCGATTACCCACTTCTTTTTTGATGTTGATATATCAATTTTTCAGTTTTTTTCAAATATTTCTTGTACTATTTTTGATTCATTGATTTGTAACTTTTCAAAGGGCGATCAAAAAATATTTCTTGTAAAATTTTAAAATTCGTAGGTTTTCAAAATATTCGATATTTTCAAAAATGAGACCTTTCATTTTCGGAAAAATATATTTGTTTCACCATTTTCCGATGGTTTTTCTGAAAAACGTTTCATTTGAGAATTGTTCGATTTTTGGAGCTCTGTTTATTGCAAATTTGAAATACCGATTTCCTTCATCGGTTTAACCACAATGGAGGCTTAAAAAATAGTACATTTATGGAAAATCGCCCGAGAAAGCGTTATGCATTTTCCGATCTTTCTCAAAATCTATACGTATTTGTAGAACATATAGGCACATATTTACAAAAAACTATGGATGGAAAAAAATTACTTCCTGGACTGCTATCGCGAGCCGCGTGAAAACAGGAAAACCCCCGTAAAATTTTTCCGGGTTTTCCGATCGCGAAAAAAATTAACTTTCGAGGTACTATTTTTGTGTTATTGAAGTGATTGAAATTTCAACTCGACATCTTCAACGGTTCCGGAAATATAAGGTGGTTTCTAAAGAAGAAAACTTTTTTTTTTTTTCATTTTTTATTTTGGTATGTTTATATGTATTTTTTATGGATATTTCATTTCTTTAGGAATCATGACTCTATGTCTTCTAATAAAAAAATTAGTGACCCCCTGTAATTTACTATTATTATTATTTTTTGTTTTTTCTCGACTTTTACCTAATTTTTTACGAGGATTATTTTCTTTTTTGATTCATCGCTCTATCTCTTCAAATAAAAAAGTTGACCCCCTGTAGATTCTCCCATTGTATCATAAATTCAATCATTATTCCATATTATAGGTTGTTTTTTCGTTCATTTGTTGGGTAATGGAAATAATTTCACGTGGCTTTTTTGTAGGTCTGTTCAAAGGAAATAAAACTGTTATATACATTTTTTCGTTTTCTCGTTTGGTTTTCGGGTTTTTGGCGATTTTAGAGAGTACAAATTCTTTTTTGTTATTTTTCCACTTTTCTATATAGTTGAAAAAAAAACAGTTTGGAGGTATTACTAGGGCATGTAGTGCGAAGTCAATGCAATTTTATTTTTTTCATTACCTTCATTAGTAGGGTCAATATTTCAATTTTCTAATGTTTGGAAATATCTCCCGGACTATTGATTTTAGGAAAAAATGTATTAAATTTTTTTTTAGGTTTTCCAAAGGCGGTCAAAAGTTGTCTCAGTGATTTGAAGAAAAATCTACCATTTCCGAGTAATTTCGTATCATCCAAAATTCAATTGTTTTTTTTTTCATATTTTTGAAATTTTCCCTGTTTTCTGATCATTTTAGAGAAAATATCGAAGAGCTATGATTTGTTTTTATATTCGTGATCTACAAAAAAAATTTTTCAAAATTCAGTTTCGATCATTGGTTTCGTTGTTTTTTGTATTTTAGAATATCGATATTTTTCGGAAAATTTCCTGGAAAACCCGGTTATCATTTTCCGATCATTCTCAAAAATCACAATCTTCTATGAGACCTATTGAAGTATATCTAGAAGAAAGTAGGAACTTGACAAAAAAAAATTGAAAATTCCCGTAAAAATTTTCCGGATTTTCCTATTATCAAAAAAAACATCTGACAAATACTGTCCTCGAGTCAATAAAATGGCTCAAATTTCAAAGTGATTTCTTTGATAGTTCGGAAAATATAGCGTTTTGAGAATCCGCGACGGACAACCATTTTTTATTTTTTTTTTTGTTTTTTCAACTTTTTCAGTTTTTGATAAGGATCATTTATCAGTTTGAACCATCTCTCTATCTTAAGTTAGCCCCGCTAAAGATCGAATTTATTATCATTATTATTTTTCTAAATTTTTTTCTAATTTTCGATAAGGATCATAGTCCCGTTGGATTCGACGTTCTATCTTTTGAAATAAAAAAGTTTGTATTTCTCTGTCCGGGAGACCGTAGGAATACTACTTGTCTAAAGATTAATTAATAATATAATAAATCAATTAATAATTATCAACAAGAAATTCATTAACTTGTACAGTTGTGTGCATAAAAAAGTCGACAAGGCATTGCACTAATTGCATTGTATTGCACTAACTACTAAAAAAATGTTGAAAGCTCGTTACTGACAAAATTAGTTTGAATTTTGACTTGTCAAAGTCCATAATTTAATTAAGATTGACAAGTCTGGCTCACAAAAGCCTTCAACTGCTGTACGACTTTATTATGCACACAACTGTACATCCCTTCAGTTTAAGGTTCATATAAAGTCAAATATTTCGCGTGTCTGAACTGTAAGATGGCACTGACAAGATATGTTTTTCATACCATAGTGACAGCGATCTTTTAAATAATACAGTTTTCTGCTGGAATATCTACCGAATATCCAACGGTCAACCCCACTGCTACGGCATTGTTGCCAAATCTCAACATTATTCAAAGTTGCGAAATAGCTCACAGGATGATTATTATCAGCTGGTATTACTTGTGGTAATGTGGATCAATGCATTATGTAGCTATATTACGGATAGCTGGATTACTAATGATAGTAATTATTATTACATTTCTTGTTCGTTGTGGAGATGATTTTGTGACTTCTTTCTCTTCAATAATGAATTATTAGCTAGTAGATCGTGTAGGTAAAAGACCGTCTGAAATATTCTGTTCTGAAAGGTGGTATAGTCAATATAGCCCCTTATTTCTGATATTCAAGTTATGCACGTCTGTACGATATGTTATTTTGTTATACAGATAGGGGAGTCATTTTTTGACAATAATTTTTCGAAAGAGAAAAACAGTATAGAATATCCGTCTATTCTTCCTCCTTTGCCCTCTTCTGATGCCATAGGTCAAACGAAGACAAGAATTTTGCACTTTTTGAATTTTTTTCTTATAAAGGGTAGTTAAATTTGGGCCATAGAGAGGATCAGCGTAATTGAATACAGAAAGAACCAGTGCTTCACACAATAGCTTCTTGGTATGGATGTGCAAGTGTTACCGTAAATTGTTTTAAGGCTGCTGTAAGCTCGTTGAAATAATTTATTTATGTTTTTCAAATCTCAAATCAGGGTCCATAATCACTCCAAGATTTTTTGCTTCCGTTACCATCACGAGTTGCTCATTATTTATATGGATATTGATGGGATTTGAAATTTTTCTACAGAGCTGCCTACTACCGAACAACATGACTTTATATTTTGTAGGATTGATGTCTGCTGTATTATATACATTAGAGATATAAAATATATATAATATGTATAAGGCGAAGGGCAGTCTTGACTGACTAGTTAAGGAAAAATGCGGATGGATCTTGAGGATACAGTCAAAATACTGAGCTGTTTAAAAGAATACTCTCTGTTAATTGGTCGAGCTTTCGAAAATGTTTATTTTCTTTATCAAGACTTTAAAATGAGGTTTATAGTAAAAAGTCAACATTGATGAGACGCATACAAAGTCATGATTCATGATGGTGGAAAACATATAATTCTAGTTCGAAAATATGAATAGGACATTCATAAAATATGTTGTGGAATCATCTGCGACTGAAAGACAAACTTTAGTCGCCATTTTCCATCGTTCAAGATAACCTCTTGGGAGGTATTCATGTTGAAAAGGGGAACAATGTCCAGTGTGGCTTGTGCCGGGGAAGTAGTTAGTTGTTTTCTGTTAGATATTACAAATAAATCACATTTTTGATTTTTCAATTTTCATGGAGAATGTTCCCCTTTTCAATATCTAATTCCTTTTTTAATAATTATTATAATTTCGGTTCAAACTTTCCTATTATATTTTTTGAAACTTGCACACATAACTCAGTACGGTGTGGTGAGTTTGAACAATGAGAACTCCATCCAAGACAAATCTGAGGGCAAATTTGTTGACAGAACATAGCAAGGGACATTGAAACCGAATAATGAGGCCCCCGAGGTCTCCACCCAATCAAAAAACCAGAGACACTACAAATTCAACCAAAATCATTAACAGGACTCAGCAGAGGCCACTGAATTCCAATAACGAGATCCCCGAGGTCTACATCCAATAAGAAACTGGAGACAATTCAAAATCAATCAAATTCATAAACAGGACCCAGCAGAGGCCACTGAATTCAAAAAACGAGGTCTCCCAATTCGCCACCTCTCAAAAGCAGATCTTGTGCGATCAAGGGAGATCCGGGACCTACAGTTTGAATAAAAGTGGATTCCGAACCACTCTAGCTCCATGGCAGACGACGGGAATCGAACCCGGACCGTCTGGGTCGAAGGCAAATGCTCTAACACCACGACCACTTCGCTTCAATCAAATCTATTGACAGGACTCAACAAAAGCAACTGAATTCGAATAACGAAGTCCCCGCGCCTGGTCTCAGCATAACAAAAAAACCGGAGACACTACCAATTCAACCACATTCGTAGACAGAATTCAGCAGAGGCCAATGAATTCGAAAAAAGAGGCCCCCGAGGTCTCCGCACAACAAAAAACCAGAGATACTACAAATTCAGCCAAGTGATGATGGAGGTGATAATGATAAAACAATAATTTGACTCCAATGTGCCTATTCGTTTATATATTTCATTAATTTGTCATGAACAATTGTTCATGTACTCTATATAAAGGTTGTTCTGCCAAAACTTTGAAATTAAGGTTGACATAAAGTGACATATTTCTCTTTTCTGAACTGCAAGATGGCGCAGGTGAGCTATATATTTCATAACGTATGCAACCATAGTTGCACCAATCTTCAAGAACAAAACTGGAGAAATTTTGTTGGGTGGAGACCTCGGTGACCTCGTTATTCGAATTCAGTGGATCCTGAGTCCGTGAATTGGGTAAAAGTTGCAGTGCCTCTGGTTTTTGTTGGGTGGAGACCTCGGAGACTTTATTATTCGAATTCAGTGTTCCTTGCTGTGTCCTGTCTGAAAATTTCAGGAAATTTGCAGCGCCCTCAGATTTGTATTGGGTGGAGACCTCGTTTTTCGAACACAACCCCATCATGTCTGCAAGTTTCGGAAAATTTGCGGAGTCTTCAGTTTTTTAACGGGTGTACACATTTTTCAGAAACAGTGATGTATTTTCCTTGTCTGCAAATTTCGGTTGATCCAGGCTTACCATGGAAACCTCTTTTTGTTCTAAAAGGGGTTATCTTTTCAATCGTTTTTAGTGCTTTCGTTTATTGATGATGCCTGTGCCGTCGATTTTCCTATGGAATGAAATCTTGGGAATCTTTGGTATTGCCTCTTTTTTCCGGTTCACCAGTATATTATTTATTGTATTCTTTTCGTTTGTTTTCCTGATATTCGGGGTTGCAGTGCCCATGGGTTTGTTGTAGATATCATCAGTCCGTGCTTGATTTTGCTTCCTAGATTAGATTTGCTTTTAGCACCAACAACAAAATTGTTGGTTAAATTCAAAAAGAGCAGCTAATATGAACTACTCACTATAATTAATTGTTTTATTTCCAAAACTAATATTTTAAATCGCAATAAAACATAAAACTTATTACTTATATACTTTTTCAGTTGTGTCCAAGGACTCCAAGGCTTTAGGCGGACCAATCCAATATCCGACTGATGAACTGACAAACGACAAACCCCTACCAACGTCACTTTCATTTTCGATAAATTAAACAAATTATATCGGTTACCGCTGTCTAAAACTATTGGCAACGCTGTACGGTAAATATGACAGTGACAATAATTCTGTGCAATGCCTTGTGGACAGTGGCAGAACTATGTTTGTCTTTTCGTTCATGTACTACAGTACTACAGAGGAATCACTAATCACTTACTGGAGCGATTTACCGTTTTTTTTGTCCGAGGTTTTGAAAATCATTATTAAAAATATAAATTGTTTGATTTTATGCCTGAAAAATAGTACGAATAGTTCCTCAATGTTCAGTCTTCTAAATTTCATATAAATATCACTTGCAAAAGCGATTCTTCTCAACTGTCTTTGATTTTATAACAAGATTTTCTGATTTTTTTTAAATTGTGAGGGAACGTTGAATTCAAAAATTCTGAAAAAAATCGTGATTATTTACTTTCACATTGATATGTCATATTTGAAATGGAATCTGATGAATGGTTTTTGTTTAATAACCCCTAAAAATTAGTTTTTATTTTTTCTTGGAAAACTATTCATCAGATTTTCTTCTACCTCTCTAATTATTCAATTTGGATGCCAAAATTAGTAGGGAGGGAACGGACTTTAGACTAGCACTGTATACTATTCTTCTTCCTGCTTAGAATACATGAAGTGAGCCAGGACAAAAAAAATAATATTTGTTCAAACTCTGAAGTAAAGTCTTCTTTAATTTGTTATTGGAAATCCCTCGACAATCCTTGAATTTATATATTTTGAAACAAACTCTACTTCCAAACTCAAATGAATGAACATGACTTGTGATATTTCTATTATCTGTAATAGCTATTTTTAGGTAGTTATCTTTTCATTCTTTGATAAGCAAACATTTATGAAAAATAACTTTTATTCACATACCATAAATACATCAAAATTTTTACATTCTACGGATTATTGGAGTAATAAAAAATTTCAAAATAACAAAAAATTTCAAATCACATAACCAAGTTTTATTAGCACTCTATATAGAAGAGAACATTTATTTCAAACCATACCTACCACCAAAAATGTCATTCATGTTCTTCTAAATCTTCTTCACTTACAGTTTTCAGTCGTTCTCAGTCTCTGCGTTTCTTGCGTGACGACTCCTGTTCCTGAAAACAGATCAAGTTGAATAAAGTTACGGCCTTTTGGTGTCATAGGAATAAATATGTATATACAGGTGTATCCTTAGACCAGTGGGACAGATAAAAATCTCTTGGAACAATAGGAATTATGAAAACATCTTCAGGAATGACTAGTTTTTATATAAGAGGCGCAAGAAAGGCTTTAAATGGAACAACCATCTTTTAGGCTATTTGTTAGTTTTTCATCTTTGAAAATCCGACAAGGCACTGCCAAGTTATATGGGAATCTTTTTGAAGAAAAAGCCATTACCTATATTATGAAGAATTTATGGAACCATTTCAAGATTATTGATAGTTGAAAATTAAAAAAAAAAACTTTTTTTTACCCAATTTTTCAAATATTGCACCCTACAATATGTATGCTTTTATATCTAATTGGTAGTTTGCTTCCTTATAGTCAATAGTTGTGAAAGAGTGATGTGAATTCCATATCAGCAAATGCAAATAAAAAAATGTCACCAAAGTACATATTCAAATGATCTGAGCAAACAAGAAATTACTATCTTTAGATAATATCACTTCAAATTTTTAAACTGACTTCATTTTACTGACATATTTCAATATTTTATAATTTTTTGTGATTATTTGCAACACTCGTATTGTGTCCCTTGGAGACTGCAAAGAAATGTTTTTTCAGCAGAATGGAGCACCACCTCATAATACTGGGATCGTGAACGTTCCTTTTCATCAAAGATGGCTCAGAACAAATAGATCAATTGAATAACCGGCTCATTCGCCATACTCGACCCTCTCAGACTTTTTTTTGTGAGGGTATCTTAAATTAACCATTGAACTTGGAGGATTTGCAAAATCGAATTTTGAGGTTTTGTTAAAGTATAAACAATGCAAATGTTGCAGATCATAACAAGAAATCATAAAATGATGTTTTATGTGACTTGCAAAAAGGCAATTTGAAAATTCATATTTACAGTATTGTGCCTAGTTATTGGTTAAGATAGTTTTCTCTTGTTGGTACTCTTAGTTTAGAAGTTATAGTACAGGAACCGAAGATAAGTCGACCTTCACCCATCTGTTAACTGGATGAAACATACCTTTTATGAAGTTTCATAAATAGACGAATACGCCTAAAATGGCTTGCCTATCAAAATGTGGTCATGATTATATAGGTACACTGGGTTTTAAGTAGCTACTCGTAAAAAAAAAATTATTCCTGAAGATATCTTTAATAATGCATAAGAATATTTAAAAAATTCCTATTGGACTAAGAATATTTAACTGTCTCAGTAATCTATGGACACATTGTATATATTTCAATAATAATAATGAAAGTCTTGAGAAAACTATAATTCCTGAATAATAAATTATAATCAAATATTTCTGTCTAATCTCAAATGATTATACAGTGAGTTTCATAAAGTTTGCACGATATGAGAAACGTTTTTATTATTCATTTTTAAGAAAATTTTATTCTTCATAAAAATTGGTGCATTGCAAATAACTTGTATTTGAGTTATCAAAATTCTAAATTTTCAAACAGTGTACAGGGTAGAACAAAAAATAGGAATTTTGATCAAGAGTAAACTACCCTTATTTTAGAACTTATCAATAAAGTTCATTTAAAAAAGTTGTTTACAATTGAAAAAAATAATTAGATTCAGAATCACAGCCACCTATGCAACAGAACATTATTTTTCCTATTTTAATGATTCTGACACCAATTAATATTACGTACTTCTATTTTCATGATTGTGGTTGTATTTTACAAAAACCATATATCCTGCAACCTCCTAATGGGTGTTCATTAAAAAAGACGAATACTGTTTTTCGTGTTTATCTCCAAATGACGATTCATGCAAAGGCATTCTTTTGGAAATAGTACTCATATAATGGATGCATTACTTGCTTCCTCAATATTTTCTTCAGATATAAAAAATATTAGGTTGCTAAAAACCCTGGGTTTTCATCCCGGAACTTGTTGAAAGTTTGAGAATAACCAATACCAAGAACATTGGACTATAAAATCATTACAAATCACTATGGTGTTCTAGTAAAGAAAAAAGAGAGAGAATATCATGAAAAAACTATTGATGACAATAAAAGTAATTGTAAGGAATTGTGGAAGTGTCTTAAATTAAAAAACTTGTTAAGCCAAAACAAGACGTTGTAAGCCATATTCAGTTTGAGATTAATTATCAAAATGTAATTTTAAATAAGGAACTAGATATTGCTAATAATTTCAATTCATATTTTATATTTTATAAATAGTGTAAATGAAATAACATCAGTTTTCCAAAATGTACAGCAATGGACCCATGACTACCCTGTTATATCAAGTAATTTCATTGAATTCGCGCCTTAAACAATTAATGAACTAAGAAATATTATATTCTCTCTTGACAAAACCAACAAAGCAGAAATTTTAAATAATAACATAAAAAAAGTTTTGTTGTAGCTGTTTATGCAATATTGAATTTAATTAACACATCATTTAGAACCCATGTGTTTCCTGATCAATTTAAAGTTTCCTGTACCGAAAATTAACTCAATTAAAGCTGAAAATTTTAAATATACTACCTACTCTTGAAAAAGTGTTAGAACTGTCTGTATATAACCAATCAACCCAGTACTTTAATGCCAATGAATTGTTTTTAGGCAACTAATCAGGATTTAGAGCTAGACACTCGTGTGAAACGTCGTTACAATTTTTAATAACAGATTGGAAAAATATAAATGATGGAAATCAGTAACATTGTCGCGACATTTCTCGACCTTGAAACAACTGACAGAACTATTCTACTTGAAAAATTAAAAGTATTATGGGATATCCGGTATCGTTTTTGATTGGATTCAAAGTTACTTATTCAACTGAAGACAAAAAACTAAGAAATTCTTTGAGATTTAAAAAATTAATAAGAAAAGCAGTTGTTCTAGTTTGCTAGTGATACCAAAAAACAACTAGAAAACTCATTCATAACATCCGAATGCATTTTAGGTAGTATTATATAGGCGCAAGATCCAGAGCTCATGTCACAACTCTCATGTGATTGTAAGCCATCTTTCTTTTATTCTCTACCTCACATTGTATTATTTTGTATACTACAGGGTGTACTTTTGAAAATAAAAAAGATGAAGAGAATATTTTAGTTGGATGACCAATGTTTCCTTCACTGTCTCAAAAAAATTTCAGAGTCGAGCTATTTTGTTTTTTTTTATACAGGGTGTTTCCGAAATTGGAAATTGGAGTGATAAAGTGGGAGGTAGAAGATGACAAAACAAAAAGAAAAAATATAAGTATTTTTGTGGGAAAAAAAATTATTTTGGGAGATTGAATTTTAAAGTTTTCAAAACTTTTTTGGTAATCACTGATCAGAGGGCTACAGCCTGCGCAAACTGCTCTGAAACACTGCCAGCGGGCCGCACGCTGTTGCCTGAAGAATCAAACCAGTGCCTCACAAACAAAGGTAACTAAAAGCAACGAAATAAAATTTCATAAAATTTCCGAAACTTTTTATTGCTTCAAAAACAAAAATTATTTTCTTAATCACTCCAATTTCAGAAACACCCGTATAGATTGCAATAACTCCTGAAGACCCATATAGTGAATTATTATTAACCACTATTTTTTTTTACAATGCTAATTGTATATTACTCTTGGATTCTTATTATTTGTATTTCAATATTTTCTAGCAGATACTTTTTGAAGAATTGGTTGACAGTGGATTCATGCAAGCAGCTTCAACTTAACCTTGAAAATTAATTTGCAGGTAAGTAAATAAGCTCAAGAGTTCCATAATTGTGCTGATTCCTTAAGGTTTGAGTAAAAGAATTAAAACGCATTCATGAATCCTGTTAACATAATTTGGTTACAAATGGTTTGGTAATGAGGAAAAATTGGATAGGACGGGAATGAAATGTACCTATCTTGAATTACCTTCTGGGTGAGAATGATCAACAGCCTTCTGAAGATACCAATGAAATCCACAAATAGGTCCAACGAATGTGCTACAAAGTCTCTACTTCCTGCTCTACGTTTCTCAATGATCATCTGTGTGTCAAATAAGACAAATCCACACATAGCCAGAAGTCCCAGGTATAATTGCACTTGATAAACCCAAGAAGCTCCGAAAAATAAGTTAGCTAAAGAAAGAACCATCAAAGCCGTCAGCATAGACATGAGAGTACCACCAAGATACAACCATTTTCCTCTCTCTGACAGCATTGCACATAAGGAGAAGCACACGAATACCACAGATGTCGCAAAGAAAGCTGTAATAATTATGCTAGGATTTACGAGGATAACATGTTCCAAAAGTGGCCCCATGCCAACTCCAGTTAGGAAGCTGAATCCTAGGAGATATCCTACTCTTTTGGTCATTGCTTTGCCATTGTTATCTGGTGTGCTCATCAGAAGGAAGAAACAAACCATAGCTCCTATAGCCGAGAGGAATCCAGCTTGAAGAATGTTAGTGAAAAGGTGAACTGATGACCCAACGGCGGCAGCCATTGTAGACATCGCCAAACATGCGTATACATTTTTAAGGTGTTGTCTTACTGGCTCTTCGCTGCAAAACAAAACAATATATTTGAGTCAGGGAAATTATTCTGAAGAAATGAACTTGAACTTACAGTTTATTATTGAAAGAATTTAGAAATGTCTGCACTGATGCAGCTGCCATAATGAACTATTTACTTCGATTTTCAACTTTTTTAATATCGCAAAACACTTTATATGATACTCAATCACTGCTTAATAATGCACTCGACACTTATCAACCACTTTCTCTTTCGCGTAGTTTCTAACTGACAGAAAAGATATACGTGGAATAAATATGCGTAATAACTTAGCACCAAATACAATGAAACACGTCAGTTTACACGATTATTTGGATTCTTCTAGATTTCTCTAGTAGGTTGCACCTGATTGGTTGACGAATTCTTTCTTTTGTTTCAATACGCGAATTTTACGAAGGGTGCGCCACCTACTTTGAACTACACCAATGGGGAAAGCATTGTATCGGCCACTTCTTGTAGTGTTGATGTTTTGATATATAGTTTATGTTATTCAGCGTATTTTTCTGTTTGTTCAGATTTGAATTGATTAATACACTATAAACAGTATTTCCACTAATTATGGGTAAACATGAGTAGCTTTTGTAAGAGATATTGTTCCGTTCCCGGCTGCAGTACCTACAAGACTAAGGACATTTCACTGCACCTTTTTCCAAAAGATGACAAAATAAAGAAAAGTTGGCAGAGAATACTGAGAATTGGAAAGCCCATTAGCACATACATGAACGTTTGCAGTCAACATTTTGAAGAATCTGATTTTAAAAAACGTATGTATGATGGGTTTGTTTTGGGGGTTAGGTTGATTATATACCTATTTCTTTTTCTAGTCAAATCACCTACAGCTAAGAGACTTCTGAAAAATGGGGCATTGCCGTCAAGAAATCTCCCCTTGGCTAGTCATTCCACAAAAAAACATCCCATTGATAGATCAAAAAGGAAGTGGTTGTGAGTATATTACATTATATCTAGTGCAGTGAGGTAACTAATTTATTTCCTTTATTTAAGAGCAACTGGTGATTACGCATCTTTAGAAATGAGTTCTTCTTGTGAAGTGGAATCCGTGCCTTCAACTTCAACTCAAATGCACCAGGAGATCGCAAATGATTTTGAAATGGCCCAGGAACCAACTGAGTCATCAGTACATGAGTGGCGGATAGACACTGCTGATAAATCTACCCAGGCTGGTGTAACGGAATTTCCTTTTCAAGAATATTTAGATAATGACAAAAAGTTATTCAGTTTTACTGGCATCACTTTCAAAATGTTCAATGCTATAGAGACCTGTGTTTTAAACGTAATGATAGAGAATAAATCTGACATTGCTAATTTGAGAATGAAAATACTTCTGGTTCTGATTAAATTGAAAGTGAATATGTCATTTGTGTGTTTATCAGTTCTATTCAATTTATCAGCAGCAACATGTAGCAGATTCTTCTATAATACATTGACCAATTTAGCTCTAGCACTGAAACCATTAATTTTTTGGCCTCCTAAAGAAGAAATTTTAGCAAATCTACCAAAGTGCTTCGAAAAATATAAGAACACTAGAGTTGTACTTGATTGCACAGAGGTGCCATTACAAAAGTGTAAGTGTCTCAAATGTAGAATTAAGACATACAGCCACTACAAGGGAACACATACTGTGAAGTTTTTAATTGGAATCACCCCCTCTGGACTCATTTCATTTTGTAGTTCTGGGTATGGTGGAAGAGCCTCAGACAAAGCAATTGTTTTAAAAGAGAATGTGCTAGATAAATGTGATCCCCATGATGCTATTATGGTCGATAAGGGATTCATGATAGAAAAAGAGTGCCAAGAAATGTTCTTAAAATTAATCAGACCCCCTTTTTTGAAAAAGCAGTCTCAGTTTTCGAAGAAAGATGCTACTGATACTGCTGATATAGCACGTGCAAGGGTGCATGTCGAACGGGCTATACAAAGAATCAAGTTGATAGACATTATCCGTTCCCAACTTCCCTGGTATCTTGTTCCATGTATTGATGAAATTATGACTGTTGTGTGTGCTTTGGTGAATTTGTCATCCCCCATTTTGGCTGATGATAAATTTGATGACGAGATGAGCCCAGAAAATTAAATTAGTACCTACCTGTATGAATGTATTTCTTTTATTATCATAGTTAGCTAGTAAATGTTTTCTGACTGTGTATCATTGTGAGATTATGTATCTATTATTTTAAATGGAAAATAAAAATGTGAATCATGAAATGGGCCTTCTTTTCTTACTTTGTTATCCAGATTTGTAAATACCGTTTGATAGTGATCACTATTTATTAGTAAAAGTAAGGTAGGAACGTACAGTGTGTCCCTGAATGGAGTTGATAAGACAAAAAAAATCTTTAATACTGATTTTATGACAAAAAGTCACTCTTCAAAAAAAAGTTTTGCTTGTCAAAAAAATTAGTTCACCACGTAAAAATCTAAGATTAGACGTACAGGGTGTTAATAAACTAAGAAAATTTGAAAATCGCTTCAAGAAAGGAGTACCATTATTTATTATTTTAGACAAATTTGTTAAAGAAAAAAGTTGCTTGAAATCATGACAAGGATTGAAAACAAATTTTGAAGTTCTTATTTATTTTCGCTAGAAATGCGAAGTAACATTTAACAGAGAAGGAAAAATCAAAAAATTGAAATTGTGATTTCAAAATTTGTTTGCAGTCTCATGATTTCAAGCAACTTTTTAAATCAACAATTTTGTCTAAAATGTTAAATAATAAATAAGCAATTTCATATTTTCTTAATTTATCATCACCCTGTGAATCTAATCACAGATTTTTCATATGGTAAACCTATTTTTTCGACAGGCAAATCTTTTTTGAACAATAACCTTTCGTCGTAAAATCAATAATAAAGATCTTTTCAACTCCGTCCAGAGGCACACTGTATATTCAATGACTTTGAAGTTTAATGAGTCCATCATAGGAACACAGTTGTCATCTGAAAATGTGACTTATATTTTCAAAATGACGATAATGAAAAATAAATTTTACTGGTTTATTCTCCTTTTTGGATTCGCAAAACATCAGGATAACATTGTACATTATTCGACTGTTACAGAGTTTAACATGTTGACATGGATACCTGAGCTCCCTATCGCTCTCTCAGTTAACTGCAATGCCTTCATGTTGAACTCTATATAATAGTCATACTATACATTACTGTTATTTTAAGAAACACAGAGATACGAACAAATTGTAGACAAAGATGTAAAGAATATAATTTAATGGCAGAATTCGGTTTTCAACATTAAAATTTGAAAAAATTAAGAGAAAATACTTTTAGGTGACCTAAAATACAAACTGCAAAATCTATTAATGAAAAGAATGGAAAATTATTCATTTACCAAGTTGCGAAAAATAATTGTCAAACATGGTCACACCAGACATGCAACATGTTTTTCAAGAAATTCTCGCTGACCTCAGTAATGAGTGATTTTGCAAATTCTTCATCAAATGGAATCTGCAAATTAAGAAAATTTTTGGAGTATGAAGAATAAACAATCAGTTCTGCTATTCTCAGATTCAAAATAGCCATGCCCAACTGCACTTGTCCATAATATGCATGTTTCCTTTTTAATGCAATGACTCCTTCTTTGTTTTCTAAAAACTGGCATGTTTCGGGAAAAGAATCATGACCATTTTCCTTCCCTAAAATAGAATAAAAAAAAAAGGTTAGTGCATCAAATTGACGTCAGCCACAACTGATTTTTACCTGAGTAGGGGCATTTGATTTCTAATAATTTAATTGGAATTCTATCTTGAAATACTACTCCATCAGGCGAATAACCAAACCATGGAAATCTCTTACTGATAATGAGGCCTGGTCTGTACAAAAGACAATCAGGATTTGCCTGTTTATATGCTTCCACGGCAAATATTTCTTGTTCTTTGCCATATTTTGTGTAGATATTTGAAAAGGATTTTGGCCAAAAGTACTTTTTTGCCATGGTTTCCCAATCTTCTTTCTTATAAGTATATAGAGAATAACATCTTGAACCTGAAAATTAAATCCTCAGAAACATAAATACATCAATATTTTCATCATCTCACCTGTTACTCGGAATTGCCTAAATAAATACCATTCAGATGAGCCTTGTGCACACAGTGCAGCTTGTTTTCTATCATGTGCAATAAGTTTTTGTATTGCATCCATACAACACCTCCTCAAGTTTAAATCAGATATGTCAATGATACCATCTGCTAAAAATTGGGAATGGTCTTCTTGTTGTAGAATAATCTCTAATAAATATTCTTCTTCTTGGTTACCCCTGCAAAATAGAAAGCAAGATAAACAGAAAACGAAAATAATTAGACATGTAGCTTTTCAGCTTCAATTACAACGGGCCGATATGCCACTATAGTATAATGGAAGTAATACAACCTGACCACTTTGGTACTGGTCGACGGAGTGGGATTTCTAATCTGACTGGAATTAAATCGTTTCTTGAATTTATATATAGAAGATGTCGTTTTGCCTAGAATATTTCAGATATATTTCAGATAGCTATGATAATAATTTAACTCACAGTTGAGGAGAATTTCAAAATTTTTCTTGCTAGTAGTTTCGGAACATGTTATTTCAATGTTCCTTTTTCTCTCCGGATGGCAAAATGTTCTTAACTTTTCAGCCCCGTACATAGCCTTAACAGCATTTTTTTCTTTTCCCCAAGCTTGGGCCATGTCTGTGCAACTTAGCTCTTCCAGTTCCTCGTGTCTACAGAAGTAGATATATTAGTCTAATTGAAAAATCAGTTTCTATCAAATTTTCCTGTTTCTATACTGGTATATTTGTACAGTATGAACATCTAAAATGCTAATATGTGAAGGTCTTGATACACATGAAAACCTACCTATTTATATAAATCAGTGTAGCTACTACATGTTTACAGAAACCAGACTGACCAGCTTTACATGAGCACTTACAATCCCAATTATCTTTCAAAGATATGTTCACTTCATGAGGGGGTGAAACAAGCGCTGAAGTTTGGAGAACTAGGGCAAAAATTTTATTGTCACCCATATTCACTTGGCACAAAATTACGTGCCCCGCTTTAAATACAGCTTCGCCTTCTTTTAGCGGCCTATGCCTGTTCCCAATGTATTTGATTAAATCACACAATGCCACCTCAACTTTCACCATCTTCAAAAATCTCCAGAAGTTTGAATAAATTCGTAATGAATTAACACATTCACTAATCAGAGTACCAATGTTTTCCTTGTTGCTAAATGACATGTCAAATTTTCGCAGCGCCATCTGATGGCCATGAAATTCGCCTATATCAATATGTCTTCTTCTTTTATTATCCAACCCCTTCAATCAGGTTATGTCGATGACTCCATCAGCCAAGAGAGTATAGCATAGTGTAATTTACACCACATTTTGAATCAAGTGTAGCTCTGTGCAGTTCACACAAAGGAATGTGTCGAATCAATATACAAACGATTACTAAAAATCGAGTGTAAATTACACCAAGTCTAGGAAAGTGCTACACTTCGATGCAAACGAAAGAACTTTTTGAATGGATGAAGTGTGTTTTTCATGCATACAAAATCCGAAATGACATTTAATTCCATAGGAATTTTTTTCTAATTTTCATGGGTTTCTTTTCGTGCAAAATTTGCTTTCGCTTCATTTGTTCATTAATCATTTTCAGTAAAAAAATATAAGACATAATATAAAGATTATCCATTTTGAATTGGAATAACAATCAGAAAAAGACATAAATTTGATTGAAAAGAACCGTCCGATTTTCGGAGAAGTTTAAAAATATTCACACGCGCACGACAGTCGGATGAAAGTTAAAATGTTTCAGATGAAAACTGGCACAAAAATGATTCAATCAATCAAAATATTTTCGTAGCATCGGATCGTCGAATATATTATAATATACAGTGCGCCGATAAATTATGGAATAAATTCATTATTTCTGAATATAAGATATTTCGGGAAAATCCTCCGACAGATCGATATGGACAAAAAAAACTTCTCCATATACCTAATGAGTGCGACAGATACTTTTAACCTCCTGAATCATGTGGAGTCTCAGTAAAATAAGCTTCATTTTTGACAAAAAAAATATCTATTTTTTAAATGGCATGGTGGGTCGAGTGATACCTCATTCGAAACGTCTTTAAATTTTTTATATGACAGCAAAATTCAATATTTTTCTAACCCAGATTATTTTTCTGGTTTTCACAAATTTTTCATTCATTGGAATGAAATAGAAATTGCGATACTTTTATATATATCTACCCTATACATTTCTCAAAATCAATCCACATCATAATTCTTGCTGAGTGAAGTGGTTTGGTGTGATAACCAAAGATTTACTATGACAATAACCAAGTTGTCATATCAACCAGACCGGCTATTCTGACTCGTTTGCAGAATGCAACAAATTGTGTTTTTAACATTAATATTAATAATAATTTGTGGATTTTCATTGAAATTTTTGTATGTTGAAATAAATTATTCATTTTCAATGTGCTTGTTGAATATTTATGCGGTCGTAGAAAAAATAATGTTCCTAATTCATGCAAAGTGTCTTTCCCGTCCTTGACTGCTTGCCCGCACTCCGTTTCGCGTCGTTCAGACCAAGAGTAGTTGCGTGCTGGAAAGTATCACTTTCTTAAACGAATTTTGTAAATACTCATGTGAAATGTCAAATTATTAGAACGTTAACAAACTTGATTCGATCTTATATTATTTATGATCATAAAAATGACAATCTAGTAGTTCATAAAAGTCAAGGGAAATGAAATATCCTGTACTGAAAATGATGATTACAGTACAGTTCGCGATGTAGAAATGAAAAAGTGTTTACAATCGGCCTATTTCCATGTGGTCGTAGAAAATAGTATATTGTACAACGAGCATGAAATGGCATACATTTCCTACGAGTATAGGTATATGAAATTGTGTAGTACGAGCGTAGCGAGTTCTACAAAATATGTAATTGAAAATGAGTAGTAATAGTGAATATGATTTGACATTGACACCGCTAATTTCAATGTAAAGATTGATGACAATCAAATCCTATATTTTCGAATAGTTGGCAGGAAGTTTCTATAACAGTTAATTCCATCATATTATTATGTGAGCTCGTAGCAGCGAGTGATGAGGGAGGGAACAATCGTGATTTGGATTTGTGTGGGTTAGGTTCAAATCCCAAATAAACCACTTTTCTTTCTTTTATGAAATCGACTAGTGTTCGATTTTTATTATTTTCAATATTTGTATCTTCGATTCCTTTTTTTTAGGTTGTATAGTATGGGAATCATGACGGCATGAAAATTTATGATAAAAAGTGTTATTAAAAATATCACAGATTTGTTTATGATTCAAATGGTCGTAGAAAAAGTATAGTGTACAATTTGCATGAAATGACCCATTTCCCACTCGTATAGGTATATGAACTATTCTGGTGCATCCCACGCCGATTTTCTCGAATTTTCTAGCTCTTTCAAGAAGATCTAAAAACATTCCGACTTATCTATCTTATCAATATTACAGAACATTTTAGATCGTTTTAGAACATTCATGAACATTCTTAACCTTTTTCTTAACATCTGGATCTCTATATATATATCAACGTCGCTCAAAACATTTTAGAGTCTGATACAATGTGTGAGAAAAAATTACACATATTTTTGCCACCACCATCCATAATAAACCAAAGAGAAATATTTTCCAGAAATATCATGTTGGTGACGATTTGCTAGACTTCGCTTCGTTTCTGTTAACAGATAAGACATCGCAAAACAAAAAAAAAACATCTTGTTAATATCTAAGATATTTGGAAATGGAAAGGTAACTCATGATACTTACAGTTTCTCATTCAGAAAATAGATGATAAACTGGTTCGTGTCATACAGGCTTTAAGAGTGAAATTATGATCACTCGATACGAGAGCTGTCACGATACGATGTGAAAATCGCTGGAGTTTCCTTATGACTCGACGTTCATTTCGGTACGAGTCACGTCAAAATCGCATCTAATCGAGTGTCATAATTTCACTCCTGTGCAAATAGCTGTAAGCCACACATATCATTTGGCAACGCTGTTTATGACGGATTCTTCTTCTTTCGTTTATCTTTGATTTGAAGTTTGAGAACATAACCTTAAAATTTTTCATGTTTTCGGTTTCCAGTTTCTTACTTAGCACGTGGGATCATCAGGTATTAATAAAGAATAAATATAAACATTGATGAACTAATACTAGGAAAATGGGGCAAAAAAAGAAAATTGGAAAACAGCGGAAAGATAAGTACTACCAGCTCGCCAAAGAAACAGGTATAATTGAAAATTACCTTTTAGTTTTTGGACCTACTGTAAATTTTAGGTTTCAGGTCCCGTGCGGCGTTTAAATTGATTCAACTAAATCGAAAATTCGAATTCTTACAGAAATCGCAGGTATGCATCGACTTATGTGCTGCTCCTGGTGGATGGATGCAAGTTGCCAAACAGAATATGCCAGTTTCAAGTATCGTAGTAGGTATAGATCTGTTTCCAATCAAATCGATTCCAGGTTGTATAAGTTTAAAAGAAGATATAACTACCGAAAAATGTAGGGTAGCATTATCGAAAGAGTTGAAAACCTGGAAGGCAGATGTTGTACTTCATGATGGAGCTCCCAATGTTGGTAAAAACTGGTTACATGATGCTTATCAGCAAACCTGTTTAACTCTCAGTTCTCTGAAGTTAGCTTCACAGTTCCTTAAGAAAGGAGGATGGTTCATTACCAAAGTGTTCAGATCAAAAGATTATCATGCATTAGTATGGGTTCTGAAACAATTATTCAAGAAGGTTCATGCTACAAAACCCCAGGCATCACGTAGTGAATCAGCTGAAATTTTTGTTGTGTGTCAGGATTTCATAGCTCCAGATAAAATAGATCCAAAATTCATGGATCCTAAGTATGTTTTTGAAGAATTAGAAATTGAACCAAAAAACAAGCTCAATGTTTTCCACCCAGAAAAGAAAAAGAAAGACAAAGCTGAGGGATATCCTGAAGAAGATTATACTTTGTATCATAAACTGAATGTATCAGACTTCATTAAACATGAAAATGGCATTGATCTATTGCAACATGCTTCTGAGGTAATTATAGTCCAGAGTAGGAAATGATATCTTCACAAATAATCTGATAGCATTTCAGTCACTTCCATATGGTGTTTTATACTAAAATGTGCATCCTCATGTCACTATGGGTTTATTGAAATTTGTTGGTTATCTTTTGTCCTATAACATGATTATTGTAACTCCCATAAGAATACTTGTTTAAATATAAAACAAACAATTAAGTCTTCTTAATGAATCAACGTATCAAGGTTCTCAGCTATCTGGAAATGTCAGGGAATTTGGGATTTAAAGAAAATTTCAGGGAAAATTCAGGGAAAAAACCATTTATAACACAAATAAGGGAACTTCTTCCATTTTTAATTAACCTTTAGGTAATTGCTTTGGCATATAGAGTATAGAGATGATGATGAATTATCAGGATCAGATGAGGCAGATGTTGAATATCATGACTATGACTTCAACAGGAAATTGAAGTGGAAAATGTGGTGCAAGAAAATCAATAGAACCATTTTTATAATCTGAAAAAGGGGAAGATCAATAAAATTACATGAAATAATCATGAGAAAGACGGGAAGGGCAATACTGCCACAAAAAAGTTAAGAGTAGAATTCATACAAGTGGTCTAAAAAGCCTATAAAACTGAATATGCAAAGATACTGGGAAAAATTCGACTGAATATTATTTTTACTTTAGGATTTTTGAATATTTTTCAAATCTGACCCCTGTACATTTTAAAGAAAAAAATTGTTTGAATTTCATTTTGTTTACTTTATATTACTACTTTTGTTTTTATCTTACAGGAAGTAAAGCTGTTTTGAATCAATTTTCTTTAATTCTTTTGTGGCACACAGTCCGTGCGACGACTTACGTTAAAATCGGAGCAAGACTACTTCCACTACTTATTTGATTTGGACTTTTCATTGTCTGCAAATTTTCTTTCTACTACATGGGAAGCCCATGATACTTAAAATACATAAGTAGATTTAGAAAAATTGTACAAATTTTGTTATGAGGGATTGTGTGAAAAAAAAAGTCATTCAAATGAAAAGTAGACTTCAGTAAGATTTCTTGTGAATAAAATTGAATTGGGTTACACAACAAAGAAAAATATCTGCTCTTTATGAAAACCTGTTAGATTTTGTACATAGGTATTGTGGAAAAAATACTAGAAAGATTTCATTATTTAATTTGAAGTAATAGCATATTTAGGAATATGACATGCTTTAAGCCAAAAATAAAGATATTGCAGAAAAATAGCCAGAAAAAAGAAACTTATTGATGCTTGTGATGCCGAAAAAGTTGAATCCCATTTTAATAAATTATTATTAATCAAAGAATTTGTAGAACGTAGGGAATTTAATGATAATAAACATAAATTGGATTGATTTTTTTTATATTTTCAATAAATTGCACAGCTACAAAGAACTTCATGATGATGTTGAATTGGTATTGATTCTTTCATATATGGAAATGCCACTGTTGAATTGGGTTTCTCAATTAATAATAAAACAGTAAGAAACATCTCATAACAAACCTCAAGGTACCGACAAAAACAGTTCGCTCTAAGCGAAGTTCTTTATAAAAGATAAATGTAATACATATGTACTTGAGTTCGCACACTACCGATTGGTTCATTTTAGACGGAAGTTGGCAGTAAGAACTTTCGTTATAAGTGGATATTACTGAATATTTGTTGAAATTAACTGAAATCATCTTTAGCGGCATAAATAATAATATATGAGAGGGTAAAAAATATAGATAGAGTTTTGAATGACAACATTGACAAACAATTGAGAATATTTTCTCAAAACTCTTAAGGGCCCCATTCACTTATAATCTTAGTTGTCAATTTTAATCGCACAACTAAAATTTTGCAGGCAAGATTGAAGTGTATGGTCAAAATCGCCTGGTAAAATTGTCAGTTTTAGACCATACACTTCAAACTTGCTTGCACAATTTTAGTTGTCCGAATAAAATTGACAACTAAGATTGAAAATGTATGGGCCCTTTAAGGCCGTGGCTCACTGTCAAACAGTTTGATCAAAAATTTTATTCATTTGTGAAAAATTAAAGAAAGTCAGTACCTACATTAGTTACAATATAATAGTTTAGTTACTTTATAATAGATACCAAATGGCATGCTCAAATGACAATAACGTGATATAACCAAAGTTGTTGATTTCATTTTCACGTCATCCTTGTCAATATCAATGATACGATAAAGCCTTGAATGTAACTAGATTATTAGGCAATTTAAATAAATCTCGGAGGTTGGCAACATCCTCGATTATTATAAATCGCATAATAATCTCGTTATATTAATAGCTATTAATAAACATAAATCTAACTATTGACACACTGACAGTAAATATAATGTACTGAGTAATAATATTTTATAACAGTCCCCTTTATAACCCTTGGAAAAACGTAAATTTCCTAGGGTAGTTTTCTTTGTTTTTGACTTGAATTTGCACGAAATATCCATATTTGTGAAAACAATCTTAGTTAGAAATCTACTTTTCTTCAGTTCGGATGGTTTCAAATTATTTATACCAATTTGTTTTAGATTGTTTTTGATGATCCCATTATATTGAATAATGAAAAAACTACATCTGAAATTAAAGAATGTGTGAAAGATATAAAAGTACTGGGTAGGAAAGATCTTCGTAATTTGTTGACTTGGAGGAAGTTTTTTCATGACGAGTATAAGAAACGGCAGGAAAATGATTTGGAAGAAAAAATTGAAATTAACAAGGAATTGAAAGAGGGAGATGATAAATCTAAAGATGGTGATGATGATGATGATCTGAAAGGAGTAGATCAACAAATTGTAGATTTACAAGAAGTAGAACTTCGTGAACAGAAACGCAAAAAAAAGAAAGTTCAGAAAGAGAGGCAGAAACTCAATGACCGATTGAATTTAAAAATGATTTTAAAAACTGATAGTGGACCTACAATGGAAGGTGATGGATTGTTTTCATTGAAACAAGTGGCAGATACTAACAAAATGAAAAAAATCATCGATCAAACCCCTGATATAGTAGCACATTCAGATGGTGATTCAGATGATGAAATGAAAGTACCAAAATATACAAGATATGAAAAAGGACAAGGGCATTTGGATAGTTCGGGAACATATTATAAAGATTCTGATTCTGAGCTTGAACTGAATACAGATGACGAAGATGAAGAAATTAAGGAAGGGCTAGGTAAATAATTTTTTCCAATACACTGAATATTTTTTTATATGTTCTTATTTCTATCATTCATCTCCTAGTTGTGGAAGTAACATTTTTCATCTCGTAATTGTGAGAATGACATTTTGAGATTTCTTCAATTGAGATTTCTAATGGCTCTCATAGCACCCAATGAAAAGAGACAAAATGTCTTGGAGACGTACTTTGTGATTGGTTACTAAAATGGCTGGGAGATAAAATGACATGCTGTCGTGTCACTTTAACTACCTGTCATTGTATGGAAAAATTGAAAACTTTTTCTCGGTGTCATTAGAAAACTAACTGTTCAAACGAGGTACACAAAAGTTCAATTGAGATAATAACTCTGGACAATCAATTTGGTAGTTTATTAGTTTGTAAATAAATATGCAAGCATAGTATGTTCTACGGTCTTCCAAATATAACAGCGAAAATCTGTTTAATAATATATTATTGTCTAAACCTTGTACAGGATAAATTCCATCAATTCTATATCCAATGTACTTCATAAATTTCCTTTGAATGGATTCGAGCAGATGAATGTGATTCAAGTATATTGCAGACCAAATCAGCGAGCCATATTTTAAGCATATGAGTTAAAGAGAGCAATGAGGCTATATCCATTTTTGAAGTCTTTGCAATTTCTGAAAATAAGACCAAGCATTCTTTTAGCCGCCGATGTCATTCACAAATAATGAAAAAAGAAGGGGGGCTAAATTGCTTCCCTGAGGTGCACCACTGGTAGAAATGAAAGCTGGTGATTTATGGCCACGGTACTCGACGTATTGTGACCGATTACTAAGATATGATTGGAAGAAATTGAGTATGTTGATGTCGAAGCCTAGATTATTTAGTTTAGAAATTAATATTTTATGGTCTAACTTGTCAAAGGCCTTTGAGAAGTCTGTGTATATAGTATCAACTTGAGACTGGTTATCAATAGCATTGCTGACAGTTTATGTAAAGCACATCAAATTGGTGATAGTTGATCTTTTAGATATGAAGCCGTGTTGTTCAAGTGATATTTTGTTTTTTACGCTGGAAAATACTCTATTATGTCCAGCTTACAATTGGCACAGTTGGGCACTTTGAGCTTAATAAGGGCCTGTTTGTTTTTATATAGAGTATCTATTTCACAGTTATTTTATTCAGTGGCACACTTTATCTCTCGGCTTTTTTATCCACGTTTTTTCACTTTCTAACTCTTTTTTTTGATTTTTTTTATGCTTAATAACATTCCTTTATGCAAATAAAGTAATGCAAGTTTCTCGTTGAATTTAGGTAAACTTTCCTTTGAGAATCACACAGGTTTATAGATCAATTTATTTGATTTGCAATGATGTAAATTTCAATATTTATGTTCACTTATGTACTGTGGAAAAGACAACTTGATACGGAGTAACTTCAAACAGGTGTTCACTGCTACAATAATAATCACTGGACTGAAGCACATGCTCGTAGGTCTCGTTGCTTGGAACCTTTGTTCACCCACATGTCTGGGTTCAGCTAGACATGCCAAATTCGGCAAAAATATTTTAGGGAACAATACGGAATATGTTGTGCCAGGGGGAATTAATTTATGGGGTAGCTAATCAGCGACCTTTCTTTCGAAAAAAAGCCGCGTTATAGTCTTACCATTTGTGAATTCTAAGTCCAGTTATTGTAACACTATAATATAATAATATATAACACAGAGCCAACTTCATCAGTACTGACATCGTAGGCTGCAAAGTACTGTACGAACATAAAACAGTGTATGTATTTGTTATCTTTATCCCTCCCAATACAATACATAAATAGACTCAAAGTATATTAGACTTACTCACTAGACTTGACTTTCTTTATGACAACAGATTGTTGATAATAGGTGACTTTAAAGTTTAAACTTACCAAATTTTATTAACATTTTGCGACTTGCCAAATTCCATCAACCCAAATATACAAAGCTTAGAACAATTAACGAATTTTTTTGATCTTGAGCAACACAATTTTATAACGAATAGCTTAGGTTGCCTACTACACTTAGTCTATTTGAATAACAAATGCATAGTTTCTCGAGATGAAATTCCATTCCTTGCTGAGGATTTATATCACCCTCCACTGAACAAATCTGTCAAATTATCTGTATTCGAACAAAATCTTGACTACAATACAAATGAAACTTGCTACAATTTTCGCTAAGCCAACTTTTCCCTTCTATATTCCTACTTATGTAACCTTGACTGGACTTTCTTAAAATCACATTCAGATCCTAATATTGCACAACAAGAATTTTATGCTATTCTATACTCTATACTTGACTTCAATTGTAAATACCTTGGCTAAATAACCTTGGCTTATAAAGAACATTATATATCAAATCAAATTGAAGAAGAAAATATTCTATACCTCAAGGAATGACAATTCAAAAATTTGAAAATAAAATATTAAAGCTGAAATCAAGGTTGCATACAATCAATACATAAAAGACTTTGAGAACTCTATCAACACAGATCCCTCTAACTTTTGGGCATTTGTCCATAATAAAAAGAGCACCTCTAGAATACTGGGACTTCAGTATTTTCAAGACACGGAATTGAGTACACCACAAACTACAGTGAACGGATTTGCTGACTTTTTTAAAAGTGTATATACACCTCCAGCAAACAGCGACAACTCAGGTGACTCTGGGATTAACTATCCACTAATTTCTATCAAAACGACGAAACAGAAGTTCTAACTGCACTGAAGAGACTCAAGTCCAAACTAACAAGTAGCTTAGACAAAATTCCCAGCTACCTAGTTAGAGACTGTGCATATGTTTTTTCTAAACCACTCCAAATTAGCTTAAATCTTGCTCTCAATTCAAACTCATTCCCAGAAACATGGAAAACATCCATTATCTGCCCAATTTTCAAAACAGGATCCATTAACAACATAACTAACTATAGGCCTATAACACGAATATCCAATTTCTCAAAGGTTTTTGAAATATGTATGTATAATAGAATATTTGCCTTGGTAAAAAACATCATATGAACCGAACAACATGGTTTCATAACAAAAATATCAACAATTACAAACCTAATGGGCTTCACTCAATCAATAAGCACCGCTATTGACCACCACCTACAAGTCGACACCATCTACATAGACTTTTCGAAGCCTTTGACAAATTGGATCTTTTCTATTGCTCAAACTCAGCCAGATAGGTTTCGACAAAATTTTTTTGAATATATTGGAGTCTTATCTAACTAACAGATCATGATTCGTGCAATACATGGGACATAAATCCTATCTCTTCATAGCTACAAGCAGAGCCCCACAGGGCAGCAATCTTGCACCACTGTTATTTTCACTTTTTATAAACGACATATGCGAAAGTATAAGCAGCAGTTTACTTCTTTTTGCTGATGATCTGCTGAAGTTGTTTAAAGAAATAGAAAGGCCAGAGAACTGCATACTTCTTCAAATATTACCTTCACACTCAAGAACAACCCAATAATAGGCGACTACTCAATTAACAAAATCCTTTAGAGCATGAATTCCTTTTTAAAGATCTTGGGATAGAATTTGAACCAAAGCTAAGCTCCACTCCACTCATAAATAAAATTACATCGGCAAAAAAATGCTAGAATTCATATTTAGAAACTGTAAAGATTTCACTAATGAACAATGCCTCTTCACATTATACTCATATGTACGAACACGTTTAGAATACGGGTGCTTAATTTGGTCACCTTATTATGTAACCTAATTGCATCAACTCGAATCCATACAGCGACGCTTCATGAAGTATTTGGCATACAAGATAGATGGACTATATTCCGAGCAAGGTATCAGCAACAGCATCTTACTTAACCGTTTCGACCTCTTATCACTTGATGACCGAAGAATATACCACTTATGTATATTTGTTTACAAACTCATGAACCAAAAAGTAGATTGTCCCGAACTATTGTCTCAGTTAAATCTCCATATACCTTGAGTTAACAGCAGAAATGCAAACTTTTTTTACCTTTCCACCCCAAGAACGAAAATCTTTGCCAAATAAATTTAATAATCTCAGTAAACAAATCGATTTATTCAAACAATCTATAAATTCATTTAAAACGTCTGTTAGGAATATTATACACATCAGAAATAACAATCATTGAATTTTTTAGTTTTTAGTTTGTATCTCTCATTACTACATATTTATTGCAGTTATAAGAGCCAGTAATATGTGAAATACAGAGAATAACCTTATATAATAATCCAATGACGTGATTGTATTTACTCATAATTTTAGTATTATTTAACTTAATTGACTATTTTATTTATCTACTTTTATACTTTTAGCTCAAGCTGACCTGTAATTGGGGCCTTGGCCCTGTTTGGACAATAAACGTCTTTTTTTTATACCATATTAAAATATGCAGCTGGGCACAATAAAGAGATAGGCGTCGAAACGTGCTTTGTAACTTTTGACCAGAAAGCCATTGAAATTGTGAAATATGAAATATATAAATATGGGGTGGCCGGTAGCATGCCGTTCGAAACTTCAGTGTAGCGGTAGTCGTCAAGTACTCAACATCCGAATCGATAGGCGACCACAGTCCTTGTTGAAAGCAAGTGTATTGTGTGTTATCTAGATGCCAATCTCATCTAGTGCTAGCTTGGAGTACACGCCGGCCATCCAAGGTGGTGCTGTAGGTTTTCTGGGTTTACCTGCAGCTGAAAAGTGAATATGCCACCAAAAATCAGTAAGTCGCCCCGGAGCGCCACGGCAAATAATAATAATAGCTGTCCTCTACCCGCACAGGCTATGCCTTTGGGTACACTCTACGAGTGTTTACGAGGGAGTATTATTATTATTATTATATTATTAATATAAATATAAACCAGAATATTCTCTCTTGTGTATTTTCTTATTTAAAGAAAAAAATACATTTTCGATTTTGGGATTTTCGATCAAAAGTTGAGTAGTCTTGGGAAATTTGGATTCACGTCTGCATACTAATGTAATATTTATTTGCCATTTTTATGGTGTGATGTTACTTCATCAGAAAACATACATTTTCTCAGATATTTGTCTATCTTTGGCTATCTTATTATTAATCCATTGACAGAAACTGGTATCTCTTTCAGTGGATTTTTTTTTCTATTTAATGAAATCACTAAAACTTTTTAAAACATTACAAGAGTGATCAGAACTGTTCAGAATTCAGATGAATAAATAAATCTCCTGTTTTTCAGAGCTGACTATGATACATTTCTCTAAAAATGAACATTCGTTATCTTAAACCTGTCGGTATGAATTGATATTCTACTTATTTGTAGGTTTTCAGGCACTTTGGTTTGAAATTAATATTTTTCAGTTGAAAATATGACAGCAAATTTTTAACAGCCATTTACTTTCAGGAAGTATTTAAGTTTTCATTATGTTAGAATTACTTCTTCAAAATGGTAATGTTGGAAGCATGAGCATTTAATATAATCTACAAAGTAATACAATATATTGAATGAAAAATAAGTTACTCTAAAATTTCATACACAAAGATGTTTTGGTAAGATTTTTTTATTTACTGGCAAACTTGTCCAATTTAATATGAAATAAAATAACAATTTTGTGTGAATTTATTGAAAACAAATAACACCTTGTCAATAAAAGTCTCGAAGAGAAAGGATTGTGAATGATCAGGACCACCTTTAAATAATTGTTTGTAGGCGTGACTTGCATTCTAACTATTCACATTTCTTTGTTTACAGGGTAGGCGCTATTATACATTATGTTAGTTTGAGGTTCGAAATTAATGGCAGAATTCAGGCATTCAATTCCTCCACTAGAAATATTAGCACTGGGGTATCCATCCAGGGACCCCTATTGTTCATTATGTATGTGAACGACCTACCTGACTGCCTATCAACTCCAACTGTCTTCCAATATGCCGATGACACTTCATGTTTATTAACGGACAAAAATCTCGAAAAACTCGCAAAAAAGGCAACACAGGTGACACATGAAATGTTGACCTGGTGTAACAATATTACCTACCTGAATACAAAAAAACAGTGTCAGTGCAGTTAAAAAAAAAAAATGTTAAAATTGTTTTTTCCGTTAACCAGGTGTCGTCCCCTTACGAACGGCAGCCCTCAAAAGTCGAAACTTGTGCGAGCCAAGGATTAACGAGGTCTTACCTTTTAACGTGCGATTCCTAGCACTTTGCGATTCCTAGCACAGTTTAATAACCGCTTCAAACCAAACAGAAGTGTTTTAATAAAACTCAATAATAAATCAGTTCATGTACATTCTGATACTAAGTTCCTTGGTGTGGAAATTGATTGTAACCTGTCATTTGGTAATCATATCTCCCAAACTGTGAAGAACCTGAATAAAATGTGTTATGCCATACGTAAACTAAACGATTCCGTGGACATTGCTGTGTTGAAAACCTACTACTTTGCTCATGCCCAATCAATCTTAACTTATGGCATGATTTTTTGGGGAGCATCCCAATTCGCTGATAGAGTTTTCTTGGCACAAAAGCGTGTAATATGGTGTATACTGAAAACACACTTTTTAGAACCGTGCAGACCACTTTTCAAAAAACTCGGAGTACTACCACTTCCCTCTCTTTACATATATAGGCTAATTATTTTTGTTAAAAGTAACCCAAATCTGTTTATGACAAATGTAAATGGACATACTAATAGTGATAGAGTGCTACGTTATTCCGACAAATTGAGAATTCCAGCACACAGTACAGCCCTATTCGAAAGGGGGGCAGAGTATAGGGGAATAAAAATTCTCAACTCCTCTCCTGTCAACCTCTAATCAATTAAGGGTATAACATTTGAACATAAAGTTGAGGAATATTTACTTGAACATTGCTTCTACACTGTTGAAGAGTACCTTAGTTATACCTAACTTTTAACATGTTAATGTAAATGTAAATAACGTTTGCACTACGCTTGTTGTGTGATATTGAAAGTTCTTTTACTTAATTTACTCAAATATGTTTTTAATAGATACTGACCATGTAAATGTCGAAATGGATCCAATGACAACAATAAATATTATTATTACTATTATACTCTATATATAATCTATTGTTATTAAACATTTTTGGAGTATTTTATTTTTGGTTAGATTAGAATATTTATTTATTTTTTATTGAGATTATTTCCTTCAAAATGAAAAAAATATCCAACTATAACCATAATCACTTTTTTCTTCGACTACTTCTTCTTTTAAACTCAACTCAATTTATTGACAAAATTTTATTAAAATTTTTGTTCTTAGGACTGGGTGATGAAGAAAGTGAAGATGAAATATCTAAGAAGCCAACAAAATTAAAACCTGGAAAGAAAACGAAGGAACACCCCCTTATTACTGATTTGGATTACAGAGACAAAGACAAGAAGAAAGCTCACAAAGCAGAGCTATGGTTTGACAGAGATGCTTTCAAAAATCTCATTGATGAAAAGGACGAGGATGCAGATTTAGATAGAATGGTGGAGAATTTCAAGAAAAAAGGTGCTGAAGTAATAGGAGATGAAATTGGTGAGAAAAGAATGAATTCAAACAATAAAACTAAGAAAACAAACAAGAAAGTGACAAAGGAAGATTCGACTGATAATGGTTATATCTCTGAAGAAAAAGAAGATACTGATACAGATAGTGACTCAGATTATGACATTGAGAAAGAAACCCATGTTCCAGTGAACAATAAAAAGAAAGATGGTTTTGAAGTGGTGAAATCAACAGGTGAGGTGACTTAGGTACATACAAATTAATACTTATTATAAGATGCAGTGAGATTTGTTATGTTTATAAAAAAAAAATCATTAACGCCATTGAAAGTACTGAGCGATATATGGAGGAATATGGATGGATACTTCAATGATCTGTTGACAATGAGTCAGAGGAAGTAGTATTTTAGGTGTTTTTGGCAGTGACTAAGTCACAGTGATAGACAGGACCCTTGTTGTTAAATTGTTGAAATTGTTATTTCCATCAACCGATAATGAACAATTCCAAATCCTAATACTAATGAATCTCAAATAAAACAAAATATTTCAGGAGAAATTGTGATTGCACATCAACTTAAAAAATTAAAATAGCACCTTCTAAATTTTACTGAATTTCTTTAATATTTTTTTTTTGCAATTCGCATTCAACTTATCAAGTATATTTGCAGGTCTGGAAGGTAATCATACCTTGATGAATTTGAAAGGTTTGATGGGACCGAAAATATTTTGCTAGGTAACCGATACTACTTTTTGAGAGAAGGTACATTGCAATTACTTGACAGACTTTAAAGATCGAAATTGTGAAAAAAGGTATTCACGATATTCGGAAATATTTAGATGGTTGTAAAGAGAATTGAATTCTCTTTTCAACAATGTGACACTTACTCTCCATGCTATTTGAAATTTTTAAGTTAATGTGTATCCCCCCACCCGCGCCCTTTGCCGAGCAATAACCATATCTGTGATTTCAAAAAGTTAAATTGGTGATACCTCCCAAACGTTTTTTTCCCATGTTTATACGTCAAACCGTTCAAAAGTTAGCAGGGAGGGGGGACTATAAAAACCAGCACCGTATATAGATATGTAGGTATTTAATGTTTCAATAAAATAAAATAATGATTATCAGTTTTATGGAATTTCTTAATTTATAGTTAACTGGAGAATGGTAGTAAATTTTCATTGGTGAATACATTTCTTCTATTTCTATAGTATTTGAAGAAATATTACAAAATCCTGCATTAAAGGAAATCCAAGAGGTTTCTTGATATATTATAGACATTCAATACATTTTATTGAATTATGTTCTACTATGATGACTTGGTCCCACTAAGACTTTGTCCCAAAAAATAACAACTTAATAATAATAATAATAATAATAATAATAATAATAATAATAATAACTGTTTCTTCATTCAGGCTGGAAAGGGAAGCATAAACTGACCCCTGATGAATTGGCTCTTGGAAGTGTTATGGTCAATAGCAAAAAGGCAAAAAGAGATATTGTGGATGCTGCCTGGAATAGATATGTATTTGGTGATGTAAACTTGCCCGATTGGTTTGTGAAAGACGAAGATAAACATATGAAAAGAGAGGTTCCAGTTCCCAAGGTAATATATATCAGCATTTTAGAGTAGTATTGATTATTACCATTTAATAATACAATAAAGGACACAAAATTTCACATTGAAAATGATTGCATCAGTGTAAAGACAAAAAAAAACGTTGTTGAAAGCATCATCGTTAATAAAAGTTTATTCACTACGAAACAAAAAATGTTTATACAATAAGGGAAGTTGCAGCAAATAAACATAGAGTTACCACAGAAGCTTTAGTTCCGAAGGACTATTGCTTGTACGTGGTTTCGTATGTATACCGTGTAACATGAATAAAGATAATAGGTCGTTATAAATAATTAATAATAATAAGAAGTAATGTCGTTAGTGTAAGTAGTGACAGAATTATTTTCGTATAGTATATATACACCACCAAAGATAGCTACAATATGTAGAATAATAGCAAAGGTAATATGTAATATGTAAAATAATAACAAATATAATATCAATAATAAATTATTAGTAGTTAATAATAAGTATCATTATTGTAAGTAACCAATGACAGACTGGTATCATATAATATACATATTAACACACACAAAGTTGTAAATTAGAGTGAGTTTTTAATTAATAGTAGGGTTTCAAATTGAAGCATCTATTATGGAACCATTCATATTGTACTTATCGTAGTGGAGAGCCTGATGTATGGGCTCACTCACATTTAAACCTAACCTAACCTAACCTATCGTATTTTTGGAACTCAATATTGGCATGGAATTTTTTATTTTTTTTTTAATATAGGTATTTCTGGTTAACAAAGTCGTGAATATTATTTCTTTCAGTACTAGTAATCCAATATTTGATATTTTTTTGTATAAGTTTAAATTTGGTATGTCTTTTATGGGGTTAGGTATCAAGCTGTAGAGTCTGGGTGCAAGGTAGTCACAGTGACGTTGACATATTATTTTTTCACAACGTGGTAATAACTGCGATTTATGTCTGGTGATGTATTTGTGGGTCACTTGTTCTGGAATTTTTTGATGTTTTTTAAGGTTGGTTAGCAAAGACACACAGAAAAGTTGTCTGACGTCATGCATGCCAGACAATATGTATAAATGGTTATTGGGAAATAAGAATGGCTTACCAAATATTATTCGTAGGATCAACCTTTCTAGATGAGTATCATTCACACCTCCCCATCCTATTATTCCATAAGTTAACTGTGATTGTACGAATTCGTAGTATAGTACAGTGAGATGTTTGGTGTCAAGATATTCTTTTAGGTTCTTAAATCTTGAGAGCATGCCTCTTAGTTTTTCTTTATTTGAAGGTTCCATTTGAGATGCTGGTCGACTATGATGCCTAAATATTTTATCGAATCAGCTTCAGGAATATGTGATTGAGGACCAATGCTCAACGGTCCCAGATTTGGTAGTCCACTGACGTATGATGTGAATGGCAAATATTTAGTTTTATCCAGGTTGAGTGTGAGGGTGTTATATCTAAACCACTTTTCTATTATTTTGAAGTCGGTCTCCGCTAGAGATTTCAGTGTGTCCCATGATTTCTCTTTTGAAATCTCCAATTTTTTTTATCAGTTTTATTCTATGAGGAAGATGGTTAAAAAGCTTCATTGTCATATAGTGGGCGCTTTTTTCAGTTGCAGTTAGTCGATGAAGAGGATACATATATTCATTTGTTCTAGTGGGATACTTATGAGCAGGTATATTCTCAGTGAAGAGGAGTGGAGTTTATAAATGAACATTAGGCATTCATAGATATAAATCGCGTAGATTGTCATTATGTTGGTGGATTTGAATACTGTTCTGCAAGTCTGGTTATAATTTAAATTGTTGATTCCTCTTATTATTCTTTTTTGAACAATGAATATTTTTTCTGTATTGCGATTGCTACCCCAAAAAATAATTCCGTATCGAGCAACCGATTCGAAATTAGCAGTGTATATTGTTTTTGTAGTCTTGTTATGCAGGTATTATGATGTAACTCTAATTCCATATGATATTCCACTAAGTTTGTTTTATTCTGATATGAGTGATAATCATTCTTTAGAGTTATATTGTCTGGATTTTTCAATAGGTTTTTATACATGAGTTCTTTTTTATTTATAGATATCAGTATTGCAGGAGTTATCCATTTCTTTCGGTTGTTATCTTGTTTCTTCAGTTTAACGTTTCTTGTGTTTTTCTCAATAGATGATTTGATTTTATTCACAAAACAATCGCTCATATCATCTATGTTTTGTAAGTCGTAAAAGTCATTCCAATAATTATTTTTCAGTTCTGCTTTCAGAGTTGGGTAATTGATATATTGTTTATATTTATTTTTTCCAGGGGGATTATTTTCTAATTTTGTTTCCTGTCCTAGATTTATAGTCAAGGCTATAGGATAGTGGTCTGTAATATCATGAAGGAAAATGAAAGATTTCATTTCAATAGGTGATGCAGTCATGGGCGCCGCTACTTGAGGGCAAGAGGGGGCGACTGCCCCCCCCCTGGATTTTAGCCATTATAGTCCAAACGTGATAAATGTAAATTGCGAATGTTTCAAATAACAGCTGAGCTTTAGTAACCGCCCCCCTCCTGAAATTTTTACTAGCGGCGCCCATGGATGCAGTTTTTACAAAAAAGTGATCTATACATGTTTGGCTTTGTGGCCGGGTACAATCGTTTATATAGGAAGAAAATCCATAAGTATTCAGTATGTTGTAATAAGTATTTCTTCAAATGTGATTTTAAATGATTTTTTTTGGATAGTTTTTTTTTTAATTTTCTGTTATATCATTGAATATTAAAATTCCATTATATAAAATTGATTTTTTTTCCAAAATTTGTTTTCATTCTATCAGTGATGAGGTTATTTGATTGTCTAGTTTGGTTATTGTGAACCATATCAGTTGAATGAAATTCCTGAGATGAATGTTCCCATTACTGATAACATGATAACTGAATATACAATTTATAATATATACGACAAAAGTTTTATATTGCTCCTTAGTGCGCTCCATCATGGAGTATAACACCATAATATGGAGTCCCTACTACATTAAATATATTCAACAATTAGAAAATGTGCAGAATAAACTTCTAAGGGCTATGGCATACAAACTAAGATTAGTTGTAGGCGAGTATAATTACAGAGAAGTGATGAATATATTATCTTTATCGACTCTTGAGGATAGACGAATAACTACATCATTAGTTTATCTTTTCAAAATTATATCTGGTGTCATTGATTGTCCGGAAATTCTCTCCCTTATATCTTTCAACGTTCCACGTAGGTCCACTAGACAAATAAAACTATTTGTTACACCATATCACTCAACTAACTATGGCTATCATTCTCCTGTATCTAAAATGTTGAGATTGGGTAATAAATATTGTGATAAAATCGATTTCTTCTGTGATAATGAAAATATTCTTAAGAAACAAGTATCTCGCTCTCTGCTCATGTAAATGTATTTGATTAGTTCATAGTGTTCATTGTCTTTATTGTTCTTTGCTATACATACATAAATATTTATTTATATAATTGTAGTATTAGTATTATTGTAGTAGTAGTAGTATAAGTAATATAAGTTAACATTGTTAAATAATTTATTGTAAACAAAAATTGGGGTTCACCCGTATATAAATAAATAAATAAATATAAAGAATTGATTTCCTAAAGAGTGGTAATTTCAAAATACATTTAACACTCTTGTTTTGCAAAGATTCAAGTGGACACAAGATGGTAGAATTGGCCGTTCCCCATACTGATATTAAATGTTGTGATTTTGAATAAATTGAACTGAAATAAATATATAATTTTGAGATATTTTAAAGGAATGTAGTATCGAGTTTTGAACAAAATACTATATGGCTTCTCCAAGAAAGTTGTTTATCAATCTATAATCCCAAAAAGTTTATTGTTTCTGAATATTTTATATTTTTCCCGTTGAAAAGTGATGAATTTCCAATATGTCTGGTTTTTGTTTTGACAAATGATTGTTCAACCAAACCAAAATATTTTTTGAATATGCTTCAATGTTTTCGATTATTTATTGGATATTGAATTAAATTATATGAGAAACAATACAGGTCCAAGAATTGAACCTTGTGGTACATCGCATGTTATATTCTCTGTCGAACTTTTTCCAACTTCCTAATACAAACATAGTGTTTTCTTCCAGTTAAATAATTTTGGAACCATTTATGCACAGGACCTCTAACTCGATAATAATTTACATAATAAAATTACGTGATCTGCCGTATCGAATGCTTTTGATAGATACAATGATACTAAACAACTTTGGAACTTATAAATATAATTTTGGAACCATTTATGCACAGGACCTCTAACCCCGATAATAATTTACATAATAAAATTACGTGATGTACTGTATTGAATGCTTTTGATAAATACAATGATACTAAACAACTTTGGAAGTTCTCATCTAGGTTTAGTTGCACTTTTGTGATCAAATCCAATTCGACAGACTCAGTGTGTCTGGATCTTCAGAAACCGTACTTGTCCATTATACAAAAAAATTATTTTATCAAGTTAATCTATTACTCTTCAGTTCATGATTTTCTCAGTAATTTTGGATAAAACTGGTAATAGTGATATAGGTCAATAATAACTTAAAATTTCTTTTTTACTACTGTCACAAATAGGTGCGACCCTAGCAATTTTCATATTATTGGGAACATTGCCAGTGTCAAACGATATATGGATCAATGCACTTATAAGTGGGACAATTCTGATGCAACCATTTTTACAATTTTAACACTACTATCATTGAAGCACCAGAAAGATGAAGACAAAATGCATACATAGAACAAAGCATTTTAAAAACCTAATGACTAGGAAAAAATGTATCAACATGAAAACAGCAGCCCACATCTATAAAATGATTTGTAGACCCATTCTAGAATATGCCTTCCTTAGCCTTAGCCTTAGCGTTAGCCTTAGCCTTGGACTTCCTATACTGAGTTGCCCTACTTGGCCATGATGTTTGAATACTTAATGAAAAGAGGAAGTTCAAAGTGCTACATGATCCTTATTTTTAGTATGTCGGATTCCATGAAAAGCTAGTACTGCACAAAGTTTTACAGGGTGAATTAAGACCACTTATTGAAAAGTATACAGTGTACTCTCCCCATTGAGAGTGGAAAACTAAGTGAAATTTCCAAATGACCAAAACAAAAAACCGAAAACCAAAAAAATATGACCTTTTATGAGTGTAGGAACGAGCCGCCTGTGGATATAAACAATTGGACAGCCAGAATCCCTTTTTCTCTTCTTTTATTAAACGTGGGAGTGAAGCTGGTGTTTTGAAATTAAGTTTCAGCATGACTCTCAATGGGAATTGGCAAAAATAGAACAACCAGTAAAGCCTTTCCTAAAAAAATCCAAATGGTGGTGTTCACAAACACTATTCTAGAAGTTCTTTTCACCTGGAAAGACTAATCACTCGCGAAAGTATGAACTTTTCATTCATAAAAGGTTTGTGTGAATACAGTTCCATTCCAAATTTAATAGAAGCTTGCATTACTCTCAGAGATCAGGCTAAACTTAACGGACTACAGAGACAAGCGTGCCTGGCGATTACTGGGGGCCATTCGCTCCGCTCCAACGACAGCAATGGAAGCCCATCTCGGATTACTTCCTCTCCTCGTAGTTCTGGAGAGAGAGGCAAGATGGGCAACATACAGACTCTACCAAGCGGCCATTCGTCTACCGCAGGTATGTGTCATGAGAAGCAGCAGCATGCTGGAGGACATAATAGCTCACAACATTCTAGGAATGTCCTCAGACATTATGCCTAAAACTATCAACCTTCACAAGTCCTAAACTGTGGTCTTTACTGAAAGAGAAGACTGGGTTCGGAATGAAACTGACCTATGTAGGGCAAATGAACGTTGGTTTACCAATGCGTCAAAAACTTTATAAGGCGCCTGAGCCGGAGACAGGTATATGCCATTGAAATGTGTGCAAGGGAGCTGGAAAATCGACACCACACACAAAAAAAAATATATATTTTCAGATAGTGGAGCAGTAATGAAAGCGCTTGAATCCAACTGCTTTAAATTTAAAGCAGTACAGATCTGCAGAGACACCTTAAACTGACTAGCACAGAGCAACAACAATACCCTAGTCTGGATACCAGGTTACTTGGGCCTAGAAGGAAACGAAATAGGGAACGCCCTAGCAAAAGAGGGGGCCGAAACAATGTCCACTGGGCCAGAACCGGTAAATCAGTTTAGTATATAGCACTGCCAAGAAGGTTTTGACAGCCTGGGCAGACAATAAAAGACTCGAGTATTGGCATAGTTAACCAGGCCTAGCCCATTCCAAAGCATTTATCACTTGCACAAGGAAAAAATAAACTGCTAGAACTCAGTAGAGCACATATCAGAGTTATAGTAAGATTGCTCGCTGGCTACTGCAAACTCAAACACCACATCATGCATAAAATCGGACTTGCACAAGATGCAGAGTGTCGTCTATGCATGGAGGATGATGAAACGGCTAAACACATTTTATGTACATGCCCTGCAGCGGCCAGAACCAGATTTTTAATATTTGGCAATAAAACAGTAAGGCCAGAAAACCTGGTAAATTGTTCTCCCAATATATTCTTCAATTTCGTCAAGAGATTGGATATACTAGGAGAAATATAACCATAGGTTGAGCCGCAATACGCCGTTGGCCACAGTAGAGGGCCTGATATGGGCCCACTCACATTCAAACCTAACCTAAAAACCTACTCTCAGAGCATTTGAGAAAAAGTTAATAATGAATCTGAGGAATGAAAATTAATTTGCGACATTCCCAACCTAAAATTGCATCGCATATCACGCAGGCGCAACTAAAATAATAGATTTGATTGGTCCATGCGGATTGCCTATTGGGAAGTGACGTGGAAAGGAATTCTTGCGCCCAATTCTCTATTCTCAATTTTCTATATTTTCTGGTCTATTTATTTCGGGATATATTTCTCAATTTCCTTACCAGCTGCAGCACGTTGTTGCCATTACTCTGGACGTGGTCATTTTTGTGCACTGATCGATCAAAACATTCCGACTTTAGATGCTTGTATTTCGATAATTAGAGGGACGAATTTTTCAGGATTTGGTTATTAGCATTGTTATCAAGTTTATTGACTTGTGTTAGTTTTACATCAAATTTGTAAGACGCATTTCTTCTGTACAGCGTGTTATTTAAAACAATGATTGCATTTGGCCTATGGTGCTATGATATAAAAGTCTATTGGGAAGCATCTTTGAGTCCAATTATCTTCGATTCTAAACGGACGAAAATTCTCAAAAAAATTTAGCTGATGTAGTCACTGTCGAAAAATATCATATCAAATTTTCATTGAATTTGTAAGAAAACGGTTCTAGCGTTCCAAACACCTTAAATAAGCTACTTACTTATACCTTATACTTTGTTATCTTTAAAGGCGTCATATATATTAAATTGTCCAAGCGTTTCTTGATTCTAATGACTCAGGGTCAAGTTTCTGCTCCATAACATGTTAGTACTCATCTATAAGGGATTTATGTAATGCAATTTCTTAGTAAGCCTCGTGTTTATAATTATTTTCTTACTTTGCAAATACTTTCAAAACATCCCTTGAATGATCCATAGTTATGGCTTATGAAAAAAGCAGTTCCACACTATGACTTCGTCAAAAATTGTGGGAACATTCAGCTCTGACACTTTGCGACTTATCAAGTGCTTTTGATTGCATCTCATGATATCCTCATAAAAAGCTAGAGTATTATGAAGTTAGAATTATAGCGGTCTCACTCGTCAGATTATAGTTCGAAAAAAGAGATTAAAATGTGTGTCTACACAAAACTCGAATTCAAGATTTTTTAGGCAGATTTCATAATAATAGGGTGACCGGTAGCTTGGCGGTCTAAGGTGCAGGCCGTTCGAAACTTCAGTATAGCGGTAGTCGGTTCGAGCCCGATGTATGTACGAGAGATTTTTTCTCAAGTACTTAATATCGGAATCGATAGATGACCACAGTCCTTGTTGAAAGCAAGTGTATTGTGTGTTGTCTAGATGCCAATCTCGTCTAGTGCTAGCTTGGAGTGCACGTTGGCCACCCGAGGTGGTGCTCTAGGTTTTCCGGGTTTTCCTGCAGCTGAAAAGTGAATACGCCACCAAAAATCAGTAAGTTGCCCCGGAGCGCCACGGCAAATTATAATAATAGCCGTCCTCTACTCGCACAGGCTATGCCTTTGAGTACACTCTACGAGTGTTTATGAGGGAGTATTATTATTATTATTATTATAAAAGTCTTGTAAAAGCAGTAACTTATTGGGGGAAATTGATTCATTTGCCTTTCTAAAACGGTTGTGTGCCGTGGTGTAGGGTATTTTGTAACACTTGATCTGAATTTATAATTTCAGTTACAGTTATTGCCATGTTTATAATCAATTGTACATGCAAACACTTCTGAATAAATGTTTTTTTCAGGAACTGGTAGATGATTATAATAAAAGACTGGAGGAAATAAATGTAAGGCCAATCAAGAAAGTCATTGAGGCGAAAGCAAGGAAGAAGAAACGTGCTTTGAAGAAATTGGATAAGGCCAAGAAGAAAGTAGAGGCCCTCATGGAAAATGCTGATGTAACTGATAGAGAAAAAGCAAAACAGATAAAACAGTGAGTAGAGTAATAAATATGCATTTATCTTTAACTTCAAAAATCCTTTTGCTATAGAAGTGGAATTAATTATTTATATAAAGATTTTATACATATTTGTATAACAAATTGTAATTGGGACTACCCGTTGAATAAATAAATAGACATATACAAGAGCGGACCCAAAATGGAACCTTGTGGTCTAGATTCTGATATTTTACCATTTACCTCTTCAGATTTCTACTATTCAGTTACCTGTCAAACCATTTATAGGCTACTATCCTGATACTATTGAAACCTTTTCTCTTTTTTCTTATGAGATGTTACAATCCCGTTGGCTATAGTATTCGCTGAGTTACGTGGTCGAGTCAGTCAGTCCAGTCAGTCAATTATTTGGGCGCCACTCGGGTCCAAAGAAATTACAAAAATGAGTTAACAAGTCCTGTCTGACTTGAAAAAACAAGGGTAGCAAATGAAGATAGATGGAATTCATAAAAAATGAAACATCACTTTTCAATACTTTGTATCTAAAATATTGCAACTGTTGAGGTGTTGAGACAGATCTGGAATAAAACACTACTTTGTTCAAAGCCTCTATATTGATCCCACTACATTTTTGTTTATACAGTGGGGACCAAAAGTCCGTCGCTCCCCTCTGTAACTTCTTTATTTAATATATTACATAATAATGTTGAATACATAAGTTGTAGGGTTTCATTCGTTTTTTTTAATGGTTCAAGTTTCATTTATAGAGAGTGTCTCAACTTAGAAGTTTATTTTTTTAAATAGGACACTGTATTTCATTTCATGATTGGTTAGGGATGATCATAAAGAATCCAACAATACCAAGTTTGATGCAGTTTTCTCCAAAGACTACGGAGATATAGCTTATTATTCCATCTATAAGCCCAATGAGTGGGAGAAAGAAACATTTTGGGGGGGGGTCAATAAATTCTCTCTCACACTAATTCAGCTTATGAATAAATTAAAAGACGATATCTCCGTAGTCTTTGGAGAAAACTGCATCAGACTCGGTATTGTTGAATTCCTTATGATCATCCCTAACTGATCATGCAATGAAATGCAGGGTGTCCTATTGAAAAAAATAAACTTCCAAGTCGCTGCACTTTTTGAAACTTAAACCATTAAAGAGATCGAATAAAACCCTACAACTTATGTATTTAACATTTTATAATATGTGAAATAAAGAAGTTACGAGGGGCGTGAGGGACTTTTGGTCCTCACTGTATAAAAATATACATATTGAAATGACAACTTTCATAATAAAACTTTCCATTGTGAGGATACTGAGAAAATAAAAAAATTGAAATAGAATAATTCAAAAATTGAAGTAGTAGACTTATTGGAATCAGAGAAAACATTTTTTTTTAAATTGAAAGTATTCATGTATATACCTGGTTATTGGGTTTGAATGTAGCCAACGTTCAGTACTGTACGTGGGCCTTACACTAAATCTATGAAAGTGAAATAGAGTAAATCAAAATTAACAAGCGTCAAATGTGTTAGACCAAATGGAGTCTAATGTCCCACGATGATGTTTTGTTCCTGGATACAGAACTGGAACTGAACTATGACTTGGTAAAATCCGGAAAGGCCAAAGTCCCTGGACTTGTTCTTCCAACAAACGGCAAAGCAAACACCAATTCCTACCTACTTTCCCTCTGCTCCCAAGATGTTCTCTGAACAATACAGGATTTTCCTTTTCATGGTACCAGAACATAAAAAAAAGTAAGGAGAATTCTTCAGTTCTCTGGTTCAAGTCCTATGTCTAGGTTGTCAAATCATATTAGGCCAAGGCACCTGGGCTCTTACCAGGAGATACCACTATAATACCTCTCCCAAACATAAGTAGGAACTTCTTCCACTCTAATTGGATTACTCCCAAAACTGGACTGCAGGAGACTTCTAGCAATAGAGGGTGACTCCATCCAACAGACAAACCAAAAATGGGCTCCTTCTGACAACCCTTTTTTATATAATAACAAGTTAATTGATACATAGTACATCAAAATACAAGTGTATAGAAAATTGTCCAGAAGTAAAATAATATTTCTAAAAAGAAGCAAATGGCTTCGCCGGAAACCAGTCCTTTGGCAATGGGGAAAGAAAACCACAAATAAGGATCTATAAAGTAGTGAAGAAATGTTTTGTTTTCACGGCTCACTTGTGTTTTTTTTTAATTTATTAATTACACTTACGGGATAGCCCCCATAACAAAATATATTCTTTTTCGTCTTCTAGCACAGATGGGTGGGTTTTGAAGCCCCTGCACGTAGGTCTCCCTATTTGGACCCATTGTGCACCGACATGTTTCAGTAGGTACCTGTGTAGGTTCCTCCAGCCGTAGTTTCAAGGGTCCCTTAGGAGGTTTCCCTGTTGAGTTGCTTTTGGGGGTACTTTCAGTTCCTCTGGCTCACTTTTCCGAGTCGCCGACCTTCGCACCTAGATTTGCCATCCCAGAGGCATCCTTGCACCCATCTGCTTCAGTTCCCCTTGGGAGGTGGTTACAGGGGTCTCTGTGAAGGTTTTCCTGTAAACTTGTGTCTGGGAGTACCTTCGGTTCCTCTGGTTTCCATTTTAGGGATACTCACCTCCGCACCTAGGTTTTGTACTCCACTTTACCTGGAAGAATATCTATAAAGATCCGCTCGAAAGACGATTCTGTATTTTACTATTTTTTGATTTTTTTCAAAATTGAAATATTTATTTTCCACCTGTCTGTCACAAAATTGTTTTTCCAGTCTACTTTTCATGACAAAATTAAAAAATAGGAACTATTCAAAACTATTCACAACAGGTTTGTCATCTCAGATGCACCCTTGGATGTTCCTCTGATGGCGCCCTTGGAATGGCTGGCTTGGCTCCTTTCCAATGGGTTTTATAGGTCCGTGCTTCGGTTTCCCTTTGGTGGTGGTTACAGGGGTCTCTGCGAAGGTTTCCCTGTAAACTTGTTTCTGAGTGTACCTTCGGTTCCCCCGGTTCCCATTTTCGGGGTGCTCACCTCCGCACCTAGGTTTGTCGTCTCAGATGCACCCTTGGATAGCGCCCTCGGAATGGTTGGCTTGACTCCCCTTGAATGGGTTTCATAGGTCTCTGCTTTGGTTCCCCTGGGGAGGTGGTTACAGGGGTCTCTGTGAAGGTTCCCCTGTAAACTTGTGTCCGGAAGTAACTTCGGTTCTTCTGGTTCCCATTTTAGGGGTGCTCACCTCCCCACCTAGGTTTGTCGTCTCAGATGCATCCTTGGAGGTTCCTCTGATGGCGCCTTCGGAACGGTTGTCTTGGCTCCCCTCGAATGGGTTCTATAGGTCCCTGGTTCGGTTCCCCTTGGGAGAGGTGGTTACGAGGTCCCTTTGAAGGTTCTGCTGTAAACTTATGTCTGGGCGTACCTTCAGTTCCTCGGGTTTCCATATTCGGGGTGCTCACCTCCGCACCTAGGTTTGTCGTCTCAGATGCACCCTTGGAGGTTCCTTTGATGGCGCCCTCGGAAAGGTTGGCTTGACTCCCCTCGAATGGGTTTCATAGGTCCCTGCTTCGGTTCCCCTTGGGAGGTGGTTACAGGGGCCCTTTCAAAGTTCTCTTATAAACTTGTGTTTTGGGTACCTTCGGTTCCTCTGACTTTCTTTTCCGGGGTGCCCATCTCCGCATCTAGGACGGGGCCCTCGCGACGGTTAGCTTAGCTCCCCTTGAAGGGGTACCAGAGGTCCCTGCTTTAATGCCCCTTGTGGATGTGGTCTTTTAGTTGCCTCTTACGACAGGCAGACCCTACCTGGGATCTATTCTTTCCAGCCCTGAGTCCTTACGGGCTCACAAAATATATTATAAAAACAATGAATTATGTTAGATTTACAGAAAATAAAAGTAAATATAACGATATATAAAATATACAGTTAAAATATAATGATATAGCTCAAAACATTGTTGAACCGGTGACAGGCATCTGACAACCCATTTGACATTTCTCTATTTGATAAAGTCATTGGAAGGGAGACATCTATAAACATTCTCACATTTCAAGGTTTAAACCTTTTGAAAGAACAGGAGATGATTATTTACAGTCAGTAAATAAACACTTGGTAATAAATGTTTAACGAATTATTGTCAAATAGGCAAAAAATGTCATAAACCAGACATGTATCACCTTTTCAGTAATGCTTGGTAAATTGAAGAAAAAAATGGCACAGAAACATCTTTTCGAATAAAAATTGAATTGAAATATTCTGGAAAGGTGAATATTTATTGAAAAATCAACAGCTGTATTCTTAGGTAGGTTTCTAAGTTTGTGGCGCCAGCTAGTTGCAGAAAGCCTAAGCAGCCTAAGGATTTTGGAAATCTTTAAACAAAGATTCTGTGATCTCTAAAGGTGACACCATATATTTGAAGTTTTGTAAAGAAAATTTTATGATCCACCAGATCAAAAGCTTTACTCAGGTCTAAGAAATATCACAAAAGAAATTTTGTGACAGCTTGGCTTGTAGAGATTTCTTTACGAAAATCAATCTGGTTGGTGTTGTACTTGCACTGCACTGTTTGAAACCTTTGGTGTAGTAATGAATATACTGTAACATTTTTAAAAATTTGCTTCAAACACAAATTGTCTGTCTGTGATTAATCAATAATTGAGCGAGCGCAGTACATATCTGTAGACTAAATACGTTTTTAGTTATGTGAGTAGAAAAACACATCTATATAACATCCGTATATCGGTGCAATTTACATGTGGTGTCATTTATGTCTGAAAAAGCACTCTTTTATCGATTCAGAGTTTATCTCTTTGGTATTGATAGTTCATTGTTACAAAAAGTACTCTTAAGCAAATATATTTATTTTATTACGTTTGACAGAGATGCCATTGCATATTTTTCTCTATGCTTTTTAAAGAATTACAATAATTCTTTAGTACCTTATTTTGACGTCTTTGTTTTAAGTTCAGTTGTGTGTCGATTTTTTTACGACTAGATTACATATCATTGAATTTTTCCTACTATACGGAAACTTAATGAGAATGTATTGTACATACTAACCTTCCGTGAAGAATTCTCTAAAAAAAGTTATAACCATATCAAAATGTGTTGCATAGTTCAGAAGAAATAAGAAGAAATAGAGAAATGATGATGATAAACACAGGTGGCAACCTTGTTTATACTATTTAGAAATTTCAAATCAAATTTCAATACTCGAACAATTTTGAATTTTCAAAAGAGAATATAACAAATGTTTAACTTGAAAAACTGCATCTGGTACCTACTTAAAAAAATTATATATTTTTTCTAGATTATACAGAAAAGCTAAACAAGAGCCCAAGAAGGAAGTAACATATGTTGTTTCAAAGAAATACATGGCCGCAAAAAAAGTGCAGCGACCAAGTGGAGTAAAAGGTCATTATAAAGTAGTAGATCCAAGGATGAAGAAAGATTTGAAAGCACAGAAGAAAAAGATCAAGACTATGGGCAGAGGAAGAAACAGTAAAGGTAGCAAAGGGAGCAAAGGCAGCAAAGGCAGGGCTTCTAACAAAAAGGATAAAAATAAATGAATTGGTTAGAGTATTGTTTTTTTTGTGATTTTTTTTCTGTTTTGTAAATAAATATCATACATTGTGATTGTTGTTATATATCAAAATAATGATGTGATTATAAGTATTTTCATTATTCTATTGGTAATAAGTTTCAGAAAGGTCTTCATTGTAGAAGATGATGATGAAGAAGAAATATTTTTCAGTCTCGTCAATATTCAACGAACATATAAAAAAAAATAATAGGAAATTCATCAAAATCATCAAAAAACATGGACTTTTGCGATTGTTTTCAGAAAAAACTAAATCATATTTTGAAAAAGTGAGAAAAAGGGAACATAGATAACATCTTTACCAATATGTACTTATTTTTTAATTCACTTGAAGTGAAAAATGAACCAAAAAAGTTGGGATCACCAAACCGCTTAATGACGATTTATTATTTTGTAACGGAATACCTAAGAATACTTTGGACAAATAAAGTTGATATCATCAATGAGTAGTGATTATAATGACCAAACAAATAGTAATATATAGGTCTTGACTCAATTTTGGTTGAAGGGTTATGGCTATGACATGAAATTTCAATGAGCTCTAGTAGCTACAGTAAGGTGTGTAATTTGTAGAGAATTCAATGTAGTTCATTCATAACTGAGCTTTTTTGTGATTACAATCAAAGTTTTTGACTTACAAGTGAGAAACTAACGAGAAAACTGGGTTTTCCACAAAGTAGAAAATTGAAAATCATTCAGCCAAAAATACATTGGAGGGGTGCTTTGTGTATACAATTTAGTATTCTTTATTTTCATATAGAATGGTCAACTTCAAAAATTTTGTAGTTTTATGACTTTTTGTCTAAAAACTAAAACAATCCATGCGAAGTAGCAATGGTGAAATTTGGATTCAGCACCCCGAAAAAACATATAGAACTAGTGAGAAAACAACTACTATATTTTTTTTTCTGAAACAGGCACCTCTGGAGACTTTGTTAACAAGGTACAAACATATGTAACTGGATAAAAAAAAGTCAATTCAGAGATGCGAATTGAGTCATTTTCCAAATTGTACATATCTGTGTTTCACAGTAATTGAAGAAATAGTATAGTTTGATAAACATACTATTAATATACATGAGGTTGACAGTGTAAGAGCGCTATTTTATTTTTGAAACAGTACCTCTACCAAAGATAGTTGTTGCCGACCGATGTATCTGTTCTTTTCACTCCCAAATACATCAACAACGTATACTTATATGTTGTGTTCTGATATCTGACTGAATCTCTCAACCCGGAGAATAGGAGTGCTTCTTGATCTGCTCACAAGGTGGAGCGACTTTACACCCGTTTCACCAGCGTGAGACCAGAGTGACCAAATTTGACGTGTGATGATTCGGACGGGGAACAGATGACCTCAAGGATGTCTGTGGTAGGTACTAGTTGCTAGCCGGTATCGCCAAAAAATGATCCCGAGTCGATCGGTAAACTTCGAATGTTGCGCCGTTTTGGAATAAATGCAGTTTCATTCATTATTTTCTTTTGTCACCCAATTCAGCATTCTTCAAAAATGAGAAAAATTGCGTTTACGGGATTTCAACACATCCGAAGTTTAACGAAAGACTCGGGATCATTTGTAAACGATAAGTTTTAGCTGTTTGTGTCTGTGGTCACCTATCCTGTACTGAGGACAAAGCAACAACCTCAAAACTAGCCTACAGCCTACAGGTGGTCCCCCTGTCCGAATCAAAACTAAATTCTGCTATTTGGTGACAGGGTAGCACTTGCAATTGTTTCTTCTGCAATGAGGTACATTGCACAAGTATCTGTTAGATATAATTCAATACCCGTCGTAGTACTAGCCAGGGGAGTAGTTGATTTCTGACAGGTATTCGCCACAATCAACGTTGTAGGTGGGAGTAAAAATGGTAAAACAGTGCCTCTACTTTTTGTCATAAGTTCAGATTTTGGGTGTTCCAATATCTCTACTTGTAGCGATCTTTCATTCGATTTTTTTTTGTATTTTTATCTCAATCCGTTGAAATTTCAACGGGTAAAAATACAAAAAAAATCGATTGAAAGATATTTTTATGTAGATGAACTTAACATTTTTAACTCAGATATACTCTTTAGGACATGGTGGGGGGAGTACTTATTTGAAAAGGCAAAACTTGCGCACTTTTTCGAAATTATAAGTTCTTTTTGTCTTCATTCTTTTAGTCTTTTGTGATCAATTCCGACTGATGTAAATTTATAGTACATTACAAATTATAACTTTGCAATAATTAATGTGTTTGAACACATTCCATAAAAGAAACCTTTTACTTTTTCTTATTCAAACAAAAAGTTGGTGGTCAAGGCTTCCCGCACTTCAGGATGTTGAATAAATTAGTAATTATAGAAAACGTACAGGGATCAATTGATTGACACCAAGATGTTCCAAAAAGCGAATTTCTGTATTGTTTAGTGTATTTGAATTAGGGGAGTTATAATTTAGAAGTTTTCCTTTCAAAAACCGACTATAAATGTTCATTAAATCGCAGGACGAAATCGCGATGAAAATTTATTATTTATTTGTTAAACCACAAATAGCTCCAAAATAAAAAAAAATTGTAAAGTTTTTTAAAATTTCGAAAATGAAATGTGTGCTATTTGGTTTGAGTAGATTTTTCGTGAAATATTGTCAGAAAATATCAACCGCTACAGTATTTTGTGAATCGTTAATAGTTATTTTTGTATCTAGTGCGCGAAATGCTCCTTTGGTGATCGAGAACTGAATCAGTTTTACAAACGTCAAAAAATGTTGTTCTGACATAAGTAATATGCTTAGCTTAATATAAAAAAAAATTAAGTTGTGTAAAATTTTGTCACAATTTGAAAAGTTTTAAAAAGCCTCAATTATAATACAAGTCCAAGATTGACAAAATATCTTGAAGAAAGTACAGTGCTCTCATTCAATTCCTCATCTCCCGTAATTTTGAATTTTCTGCTCTTAGATTTTCGCTGAGGACTATTACTGGATAACTGTCATTACTTTAGTGGTCATCATTCATTAACGCCGTTTAGTAAAAGTGCCCAGCGACTTGAATATTTCTCTACATCATTTGCCTTAATCACCATCGAAACTACTAGAACAGTTATTTTCAGAACCCAGGAATATGAGAAATGGTCAGACTAACAAACGTGCAAGTGTTGGTTGCAGTCACCATATATTGCATGTACTCCCCATCCCTACGTTAATAACTTAAAATTCCCTGATTATTATACAGGGTGAATCTTAAATGATGTCATTAATTTCAGGATGTGATTCCTTGTCACATTTTATGAAAAAAAGTTCATATTAACGTGTGTCCTAACTTGCTTCGTTTCTGAGTAACGGGGTGTCAAAGTGCGACGCCACTTGAATTAAAATTCAAAATATAATTTCATGAAAAGAAGCGCCTTAGTTGGTACTAACAAACAAACGAACTTTATTCTAAATCGCCGAAAACATTTTTGCGTAATTTATGAAAAACCGCTTTTTTAATAAAATTTTGACACCCTAAACGAACCAAGTTATGACACACGTTTATATGAATTTTTTTTTCATAAAATATGACAAGGAATCACCACCTGCAATTAATGACATCATTTAAGATACACCCTGTATACAAAGTGTATTCAGATTCAGAAAAAAATTAAACAGTTCTTAGTTGCGAGTGCCTCTATTTTACTACAAAGGAAGTTCCTCAAGTTCAATTATTTGATTTTTTTAATAACAGTGAACGAATATGGTGGAACTTTTCAGACTTTTTCATTTCATATTTTATTATTAGCTGCATATTATATTTTCTATACAATGTATTTTTCATGCTATGTCAACGGGAACTCTTTATTTTTTCATTTGTGTAAATGCAATATTGTGTATTGTACATAAAAACTATTTTTTTATTTTTTTGCTATATACTTAGGCACTATTAACATTTTAATTTAAATTTTATTTAAGACTCTGTCCATAAGATGTACTTATATCTTTATACAATAAAAAAACCTTTTCAACTCCGGAATAAACTGTAGAGGAGTTGTATCCTGAAACTTGTTCGTTGGCTTGAGCTCTCTATTTGTTCCATTTTATCCAAAAAAATCTGGATTTACTTCCATTATGATAATATTTAAAACTGACAAATTTTCAATCCATTCATGTTACACCAATGTTTTCCTCTCAACAAGTCTTATCAAAGTGGTTTCAGGCATGTGAAACAAATAAAGCGGAGTTCAAGGGCAACACGCAAATCTTTACAATATTTCCACAATGATTTTCATGGTCAAACTGATAATAGATAATTAGTTAATGATACTTGATTTAATTCATTGCGTATTATATAAGAGTGACTAGGTACTATGAACAGGATGGTTCAGATTTATGAACGTAAAATAGTCATTGTATTTTTTAACTAGGAAACAGGGCGACATTATTGACGCCCAGAGCTAGAGAATAATAATTATCTAATGAAAACGAATGCGAATGGACACAAATTCAAGGATTTCGCCAAATTACATACAATAAAAATATTATTGGCAAGTATCTGACAAAAAAACACTACTATCCTGGCCAATAGCTCGACTACTATTAATTTACATTTGCCCCCTCTGACAAGGCCGGCAACATTGTTGAAAAAGTAATTTATAAACAATTGTGGTTATTTCGTAGGGAAAAAATGCAAAAGAGTACTAAATGGCGAAAAGAAAGAAAATATCCTTTATCGTCCCCCTATTTTGTGACAATTTCCAAGTTTGGCATCCGGGTAAATAAATTACTTATTTATTTATACTTGTATTGATAACTCGGCTAACAAAAATCTGAAAGACTCAAAAACGTTAAAAAATATATCTCTCTGTCATAAGTCTCGTCCGATGACAGCAAAATATTTTTTTTTACTTCACGATATGCCTTGGGTGTCTTGTCGCCTATTCTCCCTACTTTTGGTAGATGTATGACTTTCACCTCTTGCCACATCGTAGGTATATGTCGTGGTGCTATGCAAGCCTCAAATATACGGCAGCCATTCCAGTGCCGTATAAGTATTCCTGCCCCTTTTGGAGAAATATGGGGATTCTAAAGCTGTTGGCCTTTTTGGCAGATTCTGGTGCTGTCTACTGTTATCGGGCCATTAAGAATTACTGGACTGGAAAGTGTGCTTCTGTGAGCATCCTCATACTTTCCTTGAATGTTGTAGTATAGGTATTGCCATTTTTTTTCAAGAAACCTACTTGGTTACAGTACCTTCTTTGACTATAATTTATGGGTTCTTGAGCACAAAAGGGCATTTTAGCAGAATTTCTTCCAAGATTGCATTCTGGCCTTTCTAATTTCTTTGTTGTAGCTTGAGTTTAAACTTGTATGTGGTTCAATCTTGGTTTGATTTTGCTTTGTTGAAAAGCTTTCGCACTTCACCTCTGAGGGTTTGTAGATGCTTATTCCACCAGACCGTTTTGTTATTTTGTTACCTTGTTTTCTCAGCTCAGCTTTCCTCGTAGGTTTCAACTATTGCCTTGCCCACTTGGTCTACTGCCCTCTCGTATTCAGTCACAAACCTTTTGAGAGATTCGTTGAGTGATGCTGAGTATCTTTCCCAGTTGGTCTCTCTCAGGTTTCTATATTTGACTAACGTACGCGGTGATCAAATCTGATCTGTCTGTGGTCCGAACACGAAGGTTCGTCCTCGTCCGATACGTGCCAATTGGCAATCGTATCACCAGCTTTTTCCGACGTTACAGTTATATCCAAAACTTGTTTCCTCGCTGCTGTGACGAAAGTTGCTATTAGCAATCTTTCTCTGAGAATAAATTGTAATAGTGACTCACCTCTAGAACATATATAAATTTTGCCAACAACACAGATTTCTGGAATTTTGTACTAAGAATGAAATAAATGTCATTTTTTTTTGGAAATTTTACATAGTTCTAAAGAAATATGGCAAATTATAGGAAAATACTCCCTACATTCACGACCCTCTCAAAATACTTTTGAATTATTTCCACAGTCAATTCAGGTTGAAAACACAATTTTTTTGGGTAGAGTAAAAAAAAATATGTTGCCGTCATCGGCTGAGGTGACAAAGTCTCGGCTAGACTTAAGTCATAGAGAGAAACGTTTTGGATCAATGTGATCACATTTGTTGATTCAAAATATGCTTCGATCATGATAAAGATATAAAAAAATCGTATTTTCCAAATTAACTCTGTAAAAGAAACTACTTACTCTAAACTAAAGAAAAATGAAAAGCTTGAATACCGTTTCTTAACCTTTGATATTATCATGAGGGTGTTAGAGAATGCAGGTCCAAAGATAGAAGAGACAGATAAAGTGTTTCATCTTCTGTTATCTTTAAATGTAGACTATGATCTAGTAATAACCGCAATAGAAGCTCTGAACCAGACGAGGAAGAGAAGCACAAACTGAATACTAAAGCATATCTGAGTAGTACAAATAGTGAGGAACACATTTTCTTACAACTGTTATAAATGTAGCAATAAAGCCACAAAATATCTGATTGTAAACAACCAAAACAATTTATCAGAGGAAACAGACAAGGAACATGGTCAACATTTCGAAGTTGTGGAAGTATTGAAAAGGCTAATAAGCTGAAGATGAAGATAAATATCATTTGATGGGTCAGGGGAAAGAGGGAAAGAAAGGATTATGTCCACTTGTAGCAAATTTTAAAGTATTTACGCTATTTGGTTGGATTCGAAAGATCGCAGGATGTCCGGATTAAAAAGCATTTTAAAATAGGCACACTGGTTGAAAACATATCATGCCCACGCCGAGGGCGTAATAACTCTTTGAGTAGGACTCACAGCTGAAAAACCGCTACAGGAAGTCAAGCAAATCCTTATAGGAATTTGAAGCAGACATTGCATGGTCAGTTCGTCTGACATATCCAGCCACACCGGATGTAATAGAACCAATGGAACGACTGCCTGATTAAACATTTCTGGATGGACTTCGTGACAAAGAAACCGCTAAGCACATCTCATAGAGACACTGGCTCGAGCTTTAGAATTCGAGGCTGCGTAACAGGCCTGCACACGTAAGAGTAAAATAGTTGACGAAAACCCACTCACCGAATCCTTTTATACTCTTGAAGCCGCCATAAGAAAAGTGACTGAGGCAGAGTTTCCTGAGAAAAGACTGGTAAGATGCCGGAACTGTAGAAAACTTGACACTTGCGCAGCCAATATTAAACATTGAAAAAGTCTAAGGATGATGAGAAGGGGCAATAGTCAGCCTGTGTCCAGCAAGGTCCGTATGTCGTTATCCTTCAACTACAGAACGAAGGTGACAAGCCTTGTACCGTGCTGGTGGATGCAGGTGGGACCAGGACGATTCTTGGATCTGCCTTTGCCCGGCAAGAATAGAACCGTCAACGTGGAAGCTAGGCTGCCAGGCACCGCAACAGATGAGCAAGCCACTGTATGTGGGGAGTTATCGATCGAAGTGTCTTTGCCCAGCACTATACTAAATCACCGGGTACACGTAGCAGACATCGAGGACGATGCTATTATCGAAATGGTTACAAGGAATTCCAGAGGGTTCGAGTTGAAATTTAAAGACGGTGTCCTACGTGTGAACGGAGAAGAGCAGGTGCTTCATGGAGGGGATGAAGAGATGATTCGGGTTCGGTTGGTTGAAAGTGTGAACGTACCTAAGAGGGCTGAAACCATCCAGGATAAGGATGGAAACGGGATAATATTCGAGCCGATTCTTCACGATGAGAAAATTGGACCCTTCTGCGTGTTGATAAATTTGTGACAGTAGGTGCCATGAATGTCGATTACCATCAGAGACTTTGAAAAAAGGAACAATTCTGGGGTACTGTTCGTTAATTTCTTCTGTAATTGGTAGTGTACGCAGCAACTTGCCGGTAGAACTAGAAAAATTGGTTGTCATCTCTCCCAAGGACGTAGGACCAGCTCAACATTCTGAATTGATCTTGATCTAGTCAGGACGTACCAAGACATCTTCGATGTCGGACAAGAAAGAGGGGTAGAACAAAGGTGGTTCAGGACACTACCTATCTGGCAATAAGTTCCTCTTGCCAAGAAGGAAGAAGTTGACAAAATTGTCAGCGATAAGGAGTCATATCGAACCATCCGACAGTCCCTGGTCCTCTCCAGTCGTGCTGAGAAAGAAGAAAGACAGATCGACACGTTTTTGCGTACACTATCGCCAATTGAACAGCCTAACGAAGAAGGACAGTAACCCCCTTCTGAGAAACCCCATATACGTGTGCATTTTCATCACATTATGTTTGAATGATAATAAATTGAATTTTTTTAAGTTGTTCTTGTTTTCTTTATTCATGAAATAGTCATCAAAGTACCTACCATTCGTGGTAAAATTATGTCGTGGCAAAAATTTTTAATTGATTTTCTCGAGTTTGTTGCCAACTCGTGAATAAGATAAAGAATCTCTCGCCTTGACGTTTTTTTTTTAACAATCTCACTCGACAAATTGCTACGCAACAAACACTCGTAACAAAACTAATACAATAAATATATATGATACAACAAAATGAAATCCCAAATATTTTCGCACGAGCCCTCAAGCGAAAAAACTGTAATGTAATGTCACACAATTTTTTTTCATTATTTCATTCCACTACGTATTACGGGAAGTGACTTCAAGGTGATGGTCAATGATGACATACACTCAAACAACAAACCAATTTACATTTGTTAACGTTTGTCAAAGCAAATTTAATATGCCGGTAAACTGTTTTTAATTTACAAATTTATTACCTCTGTTGTTTGCATCATTAGTGATGAGCCATATTAGTCTGGTTCACGAGTGCCTTTTGGACGACTATTTTTCTGGAGAGACCGAAAATCATGAGCGATGTGTTATTCGATTTTTAAACCACGCAATTTCCTAGGTATAGACCATTCTATACCAAAATACTGAATATTAAAGGGTGGCCGGTAGCTTGGCGGTCTAAGGCGCAGGCCGTTCGAAGCTTCAGTATAGCGGTAGTCGGTTCGAGCCCAATGTATGTACGAGAGATTTTTTCTCAAGTACTCAATATCGGAATCGATAGATTACCACAGTTCTTGTTGAAAGCAAGTGTATTGTGTGTTATCTACATGCCAATCTCGTCTAGTGCTAGCTTGGAGTGCACGCCGGCCACCCGAGGTGGTGATATAGGTTTTCCGGGTTTTCCTGCAGCTGAAAAATGAATACGCCACCAAAAATCAGTGAGTCGCCACGGAGCGCCACGGCAAATAATAATAATAGCCGTCCTCTACCCGCACAGGCTATGCCTTTGGGTACACTCTACGAGTGTTTATGAGGGAGTATTATTATTTATTATTATTTAGTATTATTAAATTTCCTACAAAAAGCACCCCGCAAATGTATTTTTGGTTGAACGGTTGACTGCTAGAGCGCGCTGAAAAAACGCCAAAATTTCTTACTTTGTGAAAAATCTAGTTTTCTCGTTGGTATTTGGCTTGTAATTCAAATCAAACTAATTGAAAAGGGGAACATTCTCCATGAAAATTGAAAAATGAAAAATGTGATTTATTTGTAATATCTAACAGAAAACAACTACTTCCCCGGCACAAGCCACGCTGGACATTGAACTACATCTGATAGATATAAGTTTGTCTTTCAGTCGCAGATGATTCCACAATAGATTTTATGAATTTCCTATTCATATTTTCGAACTAAAATCAAACTATGATTGTTAATACAAAAAAGCATAGTTACAGTGGCTATAATGTGCATGATGCCCTCCAAAAACTGGCTGAAGGTCCTGTCGTGGGGGCTGGAGGTTTAGACCAAGAGCCATAAGTTGCTCAGTGGTTGAGACTTTCGCTTGACTGCTGGTCGGCTAGGTTCGAATCCTTAGCGACTACAGATTTTTATCTGATGGCCCGAGAAAGTGCTAGGAATCGCACGTTAAAAGGTAAGACTTCGTTAATCCTTGGCTCGCACAAGTTTGGACTTTTGAGGGCTGCCGTTCGTAGGAGGACGACAGCTGGTTAACGGAAAATACAATTTTAAACAACTTTAAACAATGACAAAACCAATTTCTTAAGGACATGGGCTGCACCCCCCCCCCCCCCCCCAAAGCCACTAAATTACTACTGTTATTCATAACTGACGGAAAAAAAGCTCTAGTAACTACTGATGAAGTATTGTATGTTCACCCCCACCCTTAAACTGAAATCCTGGCTGCGCCACTGCTCAAGAAGGCTTTGCTTCATTGGAATTGACATGTCTGGGCATCCGCGAATGTCAGATTGACTGTTTTCTTTCTTAGTTTTAACTTTAGCTACTGATGAAATCTTCTCGCAACAAAGGTATTTATGTCGAACAATATTTACTTTAACGTTCTACACTATCTCAGTTTCTTCAATAGTCATTCTCAAATTTTGGAAGTACCTATGTGGCTCAGGTGGTAAGGGCGCGCGGTAGAAAGTTGAAGGTAGAAAACGGAAGGTAGAAAGCGAAAGGTAGAAAGCGAAAGGTCGAATCCCACCACTGCTGGAAGTTTTTTTTATTTCCCTCCTCGAGCATTCAGTTATTAGTTATTCATGTATAATTGTTATTCTACCTTATATTGCTTTACTCGAAAGTTAGGCCACACGTTTATATGAACTCTTTTTCATAAAATGTGACAAGGAATCACATCCTGAAATTAATGACATCATTTAAGATACACCCTGTACGTAGTTTATCAGTCAGGTCACGCACTAAATGAAAATAAACCGAACATGGATTATTGGTTTGTTTTGAATATACGACAGAGAGGCTTATACATGTATATCGTCCATTAACAAGACCACTTTCATATTTTTTTTTCTTAACAAGTCCAAAAGAATTATTTTTCTCATCAGGAACTTTGTTGTATACTCGTAATATCATATATATATATATCAAAATGAAGACCGAATTCAGTTTCGGATCCAGGGGGGGTAAATACCCCCCCCCAAGCCTATTCCAAAATACTCATATTGCCGTCCCAAGGTCTGAGGATGAACGCAGTATGTTTCAAAATATCGTAATATGAGTGTTTCAAATACTTTTATTCGCAATTCTTACATACCGAACCACCATTGCTTGTTTTTATTATTTCATATTGGAAATATATTTATATTTTACTTTTCTTAAATGATTTATATTCATTACCCCCCCCCCCCCCTATACCAGTACCCTGGATCAGCCACTGAGACCGATATTGAGTGGTTTTATGTATCCGTGGTGGTAAACTGGACTTGAATCTGACCATCTGACGTTTGTTCTGAATTATCATTTTCAAATAAGTATGGTGGCTTCTCAGGGATGATTTTGTGATATAATAGTATAGCAGAAAGATGCATTTTTGGACATTTAGCTAACCCATTTCTCGCAAAGGGGTTGATATATTATTTCGTTTCTTCAAACCTCAGATCAGACAAACACATGAAAATTATATTAGTTTGAGAGAGACTGGACAGTAGACAACATCTGCGTGGTTCAAGTAAGACATAATGAGTTTATTTTTTGTCTAGTGAGATCTATTGGAGTAGATACGTTTCATATTGAATCATGCTCTTCTAATGACAGCATTCACATGATTCGTGTACCTCAGCGTATTGTCCATGAATAAGCCTAGATTTGTAACCGTATCTGTAAGTGGAATTATATAGCTCGTTATTGACTCGAAGGTTGATATGACGTGAGTACCTGTTTCGGTTGTCTTTGTTTCTGCTGAACAGAATGACATTTGATGTTGAAGGATTGATAGATGTACATAGTTTCCTTGACATGTCAGCTATGCAACAAATCATCCTTCATATGCTGAACCAGTTGAAGGGATTACAGTTGTGTATCGTCTGCATAAAAATGATAACTAGAATAATGTATAATTGTATGTGAATGAATGGTGTGGAGAATGAAGAGTAATGTGCCTAAAATTGATCCTTGTGGTACCCCATTTATGATACAAAAGATTATACAGTTGGTTATTAAGTTTCACTGCTTGGAAACGACTGAATAGATAGTTTTTGATAACTGTTTCGAGAAGAATCACTAAAACCAATATAATAGTAAGAGGTCATGCTTGACAATATTCGAAGTTCAAACGATTGTGGCATATGAGTAGTAATACATTTGAAAATAAATGTTCAGATTATACACGTTAACGATGTCCAATTATCTGATTATCTCTTTTTGAATATTGCATAAATCAATGAAATACGTGTTCAATGTTGAAAAGGGGAACATTCTCCATGAAAATTGAAAAATGAAAAATGTGATTTATTTGTAATATCTAACAGAAAACAATTTTGGTCAACAAAAATGTAGTGGGGATTAAATGCGAGAGAAGCGGACCTTGCTTCAATGAAATGAACGATTTCTGTGAGTGATATTTTTTTTTAATCACATTCTCCTTAACTAATTTATTTAATGATTTTTTCAAGGAAAACTAGAAAGAATTAAAAAAGTCAGCTATCTGAAAGAAAATGCAAATTTTCACTTTCAGATTTTTTCTTTCCTTTCCAGTTAGAGTCTTTTCACAATATCTATCAGATGTAGTTCAATGTCCAGCGTGGCTTGTGCCGGGGAAGTAGTTGTTTTCTGTTAGATATTACAAATAAATCACATTTTTCATTTTTCAATTTTCATGGAGAATGTTCCCCTTTTCAACATGAATACCTCCCAAGAGGTTATCTTGAACGATGGAAAATAGCGACTAAAGTTTGTCTTTCAGTCGCAGATGATTCCACAATAGATTTTATGAATTTCCTATTCATATTTTCGAACTAAAATCATAACGTGTTCAATGTTTGATTGTCACAGATAGTTCTGCTACTCTGATACAAAGATCTATTATCTTCTGAAAGGCTATATTGAACCTTACTTCCATTGTAGGTATACTCGTGAGTTGGAGCAGTGAATTTAGTCCTTGTAATATGCCCATTTTGTATTTGTATGTTTCTGGAATATGAATCGTTTCATTAAAAAAAAGTTTATTGAATGAACGTATTATTATTATAAAAAAACAAATAATAATAATAATAATAATAATAATAAACGTCTTTATTACTTCCATTATCATAACTTTACAAACAAACAAAAGAGTTATATACAATTATAAGGAATGGAAAGAAAAGGCGAAGTTCAATTTTTATAGTGACAAAAGAGGTGAAGTTATGCAGTTTCATGGAACTACTTTACAAACCAAGGTTTTATGTGAGTCATTGTTGTTATTCAATATATTATATATTAATAATGTCCGAAGCAGAAAATTGGTTTTCTGCTAATAATCTTCAATTGAACAGGGAAAAATCCCAAAATCTAGTTATTTCCAGTAATAACCAAATTACGGTAGGTCATTACTGTAAATTGCTCGGGGTTGTTATAGATGATTGTTTGAATTGGACACACCACATAGACAGACTTAGTACTAGGCTGTCCAGCATATTGTTTTTACTTAGGCAACTTAGTCGATGCCTGAACCCGAATATGTTAAAAAACATATATTTCGGTCTTTTCCACTCTCTGATCAGCTATGGTACGGTTTTATGGGGTAACTCAGTTAACTCCGTAAGAATATTCAAACAACAGAAACGAGCAATAAGAATATTGACTGGAGCTGGATATAATGAACATTGTCAACCACTCTTCAAAAAGTTAGGAATACTACCCCTTCCTTGTATCTATATCCTACATAATTTAACCGAAATTTATTCCAAGAAAATGAGTATCCCAAAAATATCAAGCCAACATCATCACAGCACACGTTCCGCTACTGCTGACGGTTTACTTGTGCCACGTTACAGATTGGTAAAATCTGAAAAAAACTCTTTGAATTTCAAAATTTATAATAAATTACCTAGCCATATCAAATCTATGAATGAGAAATGTTTCAAAATGAATGTGAAAAAAATACTTCTCAATCATTGTTTCTATTCTGTTGATGAATATACTCAAACATCTATTTTTTGACCCCACCGTGTCAATGACTTTCCTTGATTCTATCTTGTTTGAATTTAGTTAGTATACATATTGTGTTTGTACTACATGTTTGTAAGTATGTCTGATCTGTATGTTATATACATTTATTTATATTTAAATATGTATATATTTGTTATGTTCCACTGACTTGCTATAAACCATATTCTGTATGTGTCACATAGCCAATAAAACTATCTATCTATCTATTCAAAGAGTTTTATTTATATTGAACGTTTTGGTTATTGTTAAAACATTTTCAAGGCATGAATAGGGGTAATTCAAATCAATTACATATCATGCTGATTAAGTATTGTAACAAAGTGTTGTTGAGCCTTTTTCCCGAACCAAACGAACAGTTTCTGAATATGGTAGAATGAAAAACGAGTTCAATATTTGATTGGCACAGGTAGTCCTGCTACTCTGATACAAAAATCTGTTACAGCAAGGTTGGATCTTACTGTGATGAATTCAAAGAGGTATATGAAGTTTTATGAAAATTACTTTATAAAATAAGGTTGATGTGGTTGTTTGGAGTTTTGGATGAATTTAACGTTTTGGTTATTGATGATGAATTCCTAAGACACGAGTTGATGGTGAGTGGGGATTATTTGAATCAACTACTTGTCATGCCGAGTAGATGTGACAACAAAGCGTTGTTACGCCATGTACCCGAAATGAACAAATATTTTCTGGATGTGGTCGAAGTATGCGATGGTCAGGTGACTTTGGGTATAACATTCAAGTTGTATCACTATTATAAATAGAACATAGACAAAAAAACTGAATATACATAACAAATGCAGTTAAATGGTCATGGAACCAGAGATGTACCAGTAGTTTCGACGACCCTAACGCATCTCAGAGATGGAAAAGGTCAATTAGAAAAATATTTTAAAGAAAATTATTGGTTAGGGCAGAACTAATGAAGTTTTCAATAAGAGATGCTGGACAGAAGTTGAATGTTGAATAGAGTTATCAAGGTTTTTACGAATGATCGCTATATTGTGGAATAAAGTATTTGCGAAAAGTGTGTGAACTTTAAAAAACTGTGATGTCACTGGTTCATACCTGGCGATGGATCAGCATACAAGAAGATAATAAGTGAGTGTCGAAAAAGTGTCGCAGATGTAAGGTATCAATTATTTATTAGAGATTGGCAGTTAACGTTACTGTTGGGTGAAAGTCACCAATTATCTGTTGGAGGTTTGCAGCAATAGTTGTTGAAGTGAAATGGCAAGAGAACGAACGTCTCTTATGTCGAATGCCACCTTCCGGGTAAAGTCGCCGATTTAGTGGGACAACGTTGTGCTAGAGATAGAATTGTGATGTCTTCGAAATCACTGAAAAAGTGGATGTCTACAAGTTTACACTGAACGTTGCTGAAGTTTGAGAGAATGTCTCTTCATGGTGAAAGTCAACGGTTTACAGCTACAGCAAACGTTGCTGAAGTTTAAAAGAACGTCTCTTTTTGGTGAGAGTCGATAGTTTACAGCAAACGTTATGTTCAGGAGAACTTCTCTTTATGGTGAACGTCACTTCAAGGCGAGAGTCCCTTGGTTACAGCAAACACTGTTGAAGTTTGGGCAAACGTTGCCCGTGAATGACTTGATATTAATTTTTACAATTATTTCAGGTCAGTATTAGGTCTGGGGACAGACCTGCTGCAGCATGACCGAATTTAGGAATATCTGATTGTATGCCTAACCCGGTGGGCATCTCTGATGTTTAGATTAGGAATATAAACAAAGCTGAACAGACTATATTAAAGAAGTCAGGTGACCGACATTATTATGGGACTTCACTCCAGATTTTAACGTTGAAGGAATGTGGTGATTGCAGATTTGAAGGAATAAAGTGTCTTCAGTTTATACTGGTATTTTTATTTCCAACATACTCGACGATGATTAGCCGTACACAAATTAGCCTGGTACAAATCGTTCGACTTTCGTAATTTATCCGACACGTTCGATTAACGTCCAGGCGATTGGGCCGCCAGTACCAGCGCTATGACGTAATTAGATCCCTGAAGGGTCGCCATACTTGGTACAAATGACCTGAGTCACCATCTCTCGGTCTATCATGTAATGATCCAATATTTTGATATTCACATTCCAGCCACCAAAGGATTTTTTAGAAAATTGCGTGAGGAAAACACGAAGATAGCAACATCAAAATAAACCGGTGATGAATGACGTGATTAGGTACATTATGTGAACGTCTATCATGTTTTGATCAGTTCATTCAGAAAGTTTGTAATGGTATTTTGACGTACGATTACCGATGATGCAAACTGCTGATTGTCGTCAAATAATTAATGGGTTCCACGCTCCAGTGGAGAATTACAAGTCGAAATTCGATCTCGGCGAGCGGTAACGACCTCAGCGTCGACTGGGATACGTGCGGCGATGGCGTGATTATAGGTTCCCAAGTGCGCTACTGAAATAAAACAAGGTCAAGTTCCCGAGTTTAGCAAGGTCAGTTGAGCCGCCCGCCTTCTGAGATTAATTTTTTATTTTGCAGAGGCGTGGAAGGCGAATGGTGACGGAATCAGTTAGAAAACAAATATCTTATATCGTGAATAAGAACATCAGCATGCGACAATTATATGTAGAAATATTAGATTGTATGCGTCGCCCGCGGTGTGCCTCTTAGATGTTTACTTTAGGAATATCTAATATCTTCGCCTTGGTACAAAAAGTCATTAACTACCAAAAATTTACAAAATGCGTAACATACTACTGAATGATTTTAGCGATACCCTCGATATAATACAGAAGTCATTAACTACATATGTCATATTGGTGTTTTTGAATCCGATTCATAATTTGAAAGATGAATATAACTTGAATATTTAATAATTTCAAATATTATTGATTAATAACCAATTTTTTTGTCAGATATTCATATAGTAACTTCTTGCACTAAGCCGACGATATATCTATAAATACAGCAGACTAGATTATACAATCACCGGCAGAAAGTTCGCATCATGGGACAAATATCGATACGTGCAATCACCCCCTGCCTCATATTCAGAAAAAAGATGGAAATAATATTGAAAAAAACCGGTAAAATAGTGAAAAAAATGGCATCATTGAAAGCGTAATTTAAACCAATGTTACTCTCTACCCTCCTGAAATCCAGAAAGAGGACGCGTAAGAATTCGGAAAATTTTTGGACGTCAAAACTTAACAAAAAAAAAATTTTGATCGGATTTCTCGAACCGCCCTCTTTATTAGAGATAAAGATGGGATCATCAAATAATGTTATTGAAAATAAAATATAGATCGGGGACTCGCGAAAATAAAATCCGTGAAAATAATGAAATTTACTGATTAGGATAGTTACGATTATTTTTATACTATCCTGACAGCCAATCGTCAAGAGAAAACATTTTAAATCGACCAATAGTATAAAAATTACACTTAATATTTCCCTCATGTATATAATATTTGTCATAAGAGGAATGCAATTGTCGAAAAATTACAGCGGTAATTGTACTGCGGAGCGGTAATTGCACTGCGAAAACATCCCGTCGGCATGACACCAATAACAACAACACTGACTGACAATACTGATAAATGTCATATATACTTCAAAAAGTGAAAAAATGTCGCGTTTTGGAGAGTGGTCCATACAATCTATTGAGCAAAATGTTGTTGAACGCGAAACAGCAGCACATACATTTTTCTTTTAATTGAAAATTTTCTACCGAATTATACTCGTGCATCAAAATAAATCTGATAATTTTCCATTCAAGCATGATGTCAGTAAAAAACTTCATTCGGTTGCTTTCATATTTTGTCGAATGAGTCGGGCTCTTTCGAAAAAATATGAAATTAAACTCAAACTCATGCAGTTTTTAGACAACATGCTTTCATGGAAAATTATCGGTAATTTTGATGCACCTGTGTAATTACTTCTGATAAATCAACTCCTGTAGAAACAACCCCATTTAAATATGACGTCTGAGTCATTTTGACAGCGATAAAAAAGGATATGCACCTTTTTTATCCAGACTTCATCTAGTAAGCGGCCGACGGAGACGGTCAGTTCAATTTCCGTTATATCAGATACGTTTGTTCAGTACTGAACTGTTGACACATGGGTGGTATTCATAAACAGTAGCAAATGCTTAGGTATACTTCAGGTTTGTCTCTCTCATTACGTAACAAAACGAATAGGTCTCTTTCAAGAAATCCGAGTAAAAGCATTTGCTTCAGTTTTATGCATACAACCCATTATGAATTGTTTTGGGGAAGTTTCGTCTAAACAAATCATGCAAAATAATTATGTTGTTAATAACTGCTCCTTCAAATAACTGTTTTAATGAAGGTGATAATTATTGTGGTGTATTTATTTATTGTCGTTGATTTATCTCGCCAAAAAACACTGGAACTTTTCTTTTATAGGATAAATTACTTTCAACTTAAAATTTTTCCATTAGTAATTTCACGAGAAAAACTGGCATGAAAAAATTGCGAGACCGTAGGTCGAGTAATTTTGTCTAATGTCAGGCAAAATTATTTCATTAAAGGAAGAAATTTTTCCTATAAAAAAAGCTCTTGTGCTCTTACTGTTGACAATTTCCCTCATAATTTATAAACCAATCAAATGAAATAATTTTCTCATTTCAAACCAATGAGAACAGGACTCTTTGAAAAAACTGCCTCCAGCCCGTGGTATTTTCAAATCGGTGTTTTGCTTCTTCCTTGTGTATACATTTCCATAGATACGACAATCACGGTACGGTACATATAGAAAGGACAGTTTGACGGTTCAATTCTTCAACTGGCATTACTGTCACAAGACGAACCATTCCTGCAATACAGTCCATAATAATATAATGTATTCGTGAAATTGTCTGAGCGAATATCCCTTCAAAATGCAGAAGAAACTGTGTTGCTGTAGCAAGATGAAAGTATTTTTTGAAAATTCTGCATTCTGTCGGGATATTATTACTGAATAGGTAGGTAGATAGGTAGATAATTTATTTCTTTGTTTAAAATATACAAAGTATAAAAGTATATTACACATTGCCATTTAACAAAGAAAACGTCACAAAACAGAACAGAATGTTGCATAAATTAGTCACTATAATAAAAATAAGACATACATGTGTATATAGAACACAACAACTTCACTAAACTCGTTTATCTTGTAGGGAACCATGTTGATAAGATTTTTCCTAATTTTCTTTTTGAAAGAAACTAGTGGTAGTTCCCTCGTTTCACGAGAGAGCAAATTGAAAAGGGGAATACCTATAGATTTACTTTTTTCCAATCTCTTCCTACTAGGCACGATGTTATGTCTGTTGCGGGTGTGGAAGGTGTGAACATTAGAGTGTGTCGTAAAAGTAAGTATATTTTTTTTAACATGTATCAAATTTTCATAGATGATTTGAGCAAACAGTGTCATAATGCCGAAATTTTGAAAGAGTGGTTTGCAATGTTCATCATTGTTTACCCTTGCAATGCTACGTACAGCAGCTTTTTGTAAATTTGTGAAACTTGCCTTTCCCCAAGTCAGTAGTCCATAGCTCATTACCGAGTGGAACATCGCATAGTATGATGTTAGGGCTGCTTCTTGACTAACAGTCTATGCGCCGAATGGCGTACACAGATCTAGCCAACCTTCCACACAAGTAACTAATATGTGTGTTCCAAGAAAGGAGTGGATCAAGATGTATTCCTAGAAATTTAACTGAATTCGTGTTGGAACAAGTATTGTGATTCGAAAATAAACATATCTCTGTTTTAGCCGCATTCAAAAATAGTTCATTGTCGTTGAACCACGGCTTGGCATAATAATTTGTTAGTAGCAAATTACAGCGATTATGTTTTACGATTCTGTCAGCCAATCGTAAGAAGAAAATATTTCGACCAATACTATCCAAATTACACTAATAATTTGTTAGTAGCGACTATTTCATTTACACACGGCTGCACCTATGAAATTACGTGGTTAATTTACTAATTTTTTTGAGATAATTTTTACTAGATTAGCACTCGTAGACTTCGTCCACTCTTGAGATTTCTATAGCAACAAAGATTCCTGCATCTATCGGGTCATGTAGCTCAGTGGTTAAGGCCACCGCGTTCAAAGCCATTAATGCTGCTGATCGTGTGGGTTCGAATCCTGATGTCGACTACAGATTTGTATTCTGTTAGCCCGAGAAAGTGCTATAATCACACGTTCAAATGTGTGTTTTGCGATGCTTGTTCAGATAACATTAGTAATGATGATGAAGTTTCGACCGTCTATGTAATTATTGAATAAAAGTTAATGGGGTTAGGTCGCCCTAAAGAAAAACCAGTATTTTTCAACATGCCAACGTTTCGGCAATATATTTTAATAAGTCTAGCTATATACTTAATAATTGTTAAAATTATTTCTCCAGATTGGTTTCTGAATTTGGCTGGTATTGTTATTTAGTGTATTTCTGACCAAAATGTTTACACTTTGAGTATGGATCGACAACTATCTTCTTATTTATATTGAAAAATTGAAATTGATTTTTTCATAAATTGTAGATTTACCTACATGTACATTTTAGAGCCCTGATGATGGCAAAGTACATTGCCGAAACGCTGTCCGGTTGAAAAATACTGGTTTATCTTCAAAATGACCTAACCCCAACAACTTCTATTCAATAATTACTCATTTCATTCAGTAAAGTTGTATTCGACAGGGCCCCTTGCTGAAAAGTTTTAGGGTAGTTCTGATTTCTTCCATTTCACACGTTTTTTGGATTGCTGAATCGGAATCTGAAGTTTGCTTGACAGAACATTGAAAAAAATCCAAAAAATTGGTAAAAAATCAATTTTTTTTGTAGTTTTTCGCTTATAACTCGAAAATTATCAGTTTTTCGTGAAAAACTTCTCAATTCAGAATGGAAGTATATAAAATTTCCTACAAATTCCACTATTCAGGTTTTTTTCCGACAAACAGTTCGGGCTCAAACGCCAAATAAAAATTGGCGTATTTCTTCAGCAGTCAGCAAACACCCACTTTTTCACTCCAAAACTCTTATTGACTATTTAATGACATTTTTAGTGAATTTCTCAAGGAATTATATTGTAATAAAACTAAAAGTACTCTCGTTCGTCATTGGAGCAGTTTCAATCAAAGGACTCATCTGACAGTCTAGTTTGAGGTTATGTCGATGACTGCTAGTGACAGTGCGATAAGAAAGGAGTGTTGAGAATCTCAAACAATGCAAAACGGTTCTGGGCCTTTCAGGGCATTACTTGCTCCTTCTCGGGCTAGTGTATCGGCGTCTTCATTGCCTCTATAACCTGTGTGTGCTGGTACCCAGGCTAGGCTCAAGTCTGTTCTGACTGCCGAGCTCTTTTAGAGTTTCTATGCAGCCCCAAACAAGTATTGAGGTAACTTGCATTGAGTTAACTGCTTTTATTGCAGCTTGGCTATCTGAGTATATGACAATGTTTTTTTCTGAACACTCATGCCTTATTAGCTCCTGAGCACAATGGTGTATTGCGACGATTTCCGTTTGGAATATCGTCTCTTATTTGCCCAGGCTCAATGAGATTTTCATCTTCCGCTTGGTTCCGTGAATACCGGCTCCTGAACCTTCATCATTTTTTGGTAGGTCCCTTCTTCCGCGTGATGACTCTGTTGGTTAAATTTCGCGTTCATTCACTGGCACAGTAGGAGAGGAACCCCTCTTTTACTAGAGCGTTTGCTATAGACTCGGTGGATGTATTGTTAAAGGCACCCTTAACGTCTATAAATGTTGTCATGGCAATCTCTTTACTGATAGCCCACCTGCTATTATTTGGTCTCGATATTTCCGTATATAGTAAGCCTCCATTCCAAAGTTGTTCACCTGATTGGATGGAAAGTGGGCTTCTGTGAGCATCCTTATACTTTCCTCGAATGTTGTAGTATAGGCATTGTCATTATTTTTCAAGAAACCTACTTGGTTTACAGTACCCTCTTTGGCTAAAACCTTATGGATTCTTGAGCACGTGATTGTCTTCTGGCTAATTTCTTTGTTGTACTGGGTGAGTTTAGCATATGTGGTCCAATATTGGTTAAATTTTACTCTGTTGAAAAGCTTCCGCACCCTATCTCCGAGGGTTTCTAGATGCTCATTCCACCAGACCGTTTTTTATTTTGAGCCTTTTTTTCTCAAGATTGCTCTCCTCATAGGCTTCGACTATTGCCTTGTCCACTTCGTCTACTGCCCCGTCTCGTATTTCAGTCACGGGCCTCTCGTGAGACTCACTGAGTGACGCTGAGTATCTTTTCCAGTTTCTATATTTGACTGAAGTACGTGGTGGGGTAACTAGATCGTATAATATATGATATATAATAATTTAACCACTTGAAATATTTTTTCAAGATTTTTGTTTGAATTTCAAGTTTTGTACGATATCGGACCTCATTAAATAACTTGTTAGTAATTTTTAAAAAAGTGACCTGTACCTTTATTGTATGATCTAAATGAGGTTTGTAGTGAAAAAGTGGAATTTTCCCCAGTCAGCTTAAATATGCCAATTTACAAGTAGTCCTTGAGCCCGAATGGTTTGTCGTAGAAAAGAACTTGTATAGTAAAATTTGTAGAACATTTTATGCTTTTTCATTCTTTAGAGGAAGGTTATCAACGGAGAATTTGTAGTTTTCAACTTGTAAGTAATAAACCGCAGAAGAAAGAGATTTTTTAGGTTTTTTTGCATTTTTTTCAATGCTCCGTCTCGAAAATTTGTTAGCAAACCTCAGATTCGGATTCAGCATCCCAAAAAACATAGAGAATGGAAGTAATCAAAACTACCCCAAAACTTTCTTGGTAGAAATACAATTTGATTAGATTATAAGGATCTTCGAAAAACTTCAAAGTCATGTTAAAATACACACTAGACTGCCTTATGTTGTTCCTTTGATGTGAATAGTTTGGAAAAATGTAAAATAAAACCCATCCGAAAAAACTAGTGTAACCAGTTTTTACAATTTTTCCAAACCATTCACATCCAAGGAACAACATAAGACAGTCTAGTGTGTCTATTATTTTAACAGAACATTTGAACTTTTTCGAAGATCCTTCCTAATATCTGAATAAGCATCACAAAACACACAAATTCAATGAATTCCATTGGCATTTGGAATTTGATACTAATATTATAATTTAAAATACTAAATTCACTCACTCACTCACTCATCATACGAGCATTGTTGCAATGAGCAAAGAATATGTTTTTATTCGCTATGTATGCACTTTGATTCAATAAATGCCCTTGAACCATCCTATCTCTCGACGGACAAAACAAGTTCATAAAAACGCTTAAAATATAGAAAACAGACTACAGACTGTGGGATGAAGGAGACCTGGAAATAACAAATGAGACACTAATGCCCCGGTTTGCATGAAAAATAAAAAATAAATAAATAAATACAAAGTCCTACTGCGTCAACCACTACTAGGAAAAGTGGTGTTGCCACGCTACGTAGAGAACTCGAATGGGTTTACTGAATGGTGTTGTTTCTTCTTATATATAAGTTATTATTTAACAGATTTTCCAGAAATTATTTCTTTCATAATATTTTTTCAGAATGAGTAGGATCCGAGCCCCCACAACCCATTATTTCCGTAATTTTATGGATTGTTCCGAGAAGAAGGGAGTCCAATGCCTCAGACCGAATATATTTCAGCAATTAATATTATTACTTGAAGACCTTCGGAATCCAAAAAACATCAAGATAATTGTTCGTAGAAGGTAAGGATAATTTTTTCGAAAAATGTTCATGCTTATTAAATCATTTATATCCAAGGAAAAAATTAAATACTGAAAAATCGATTGTTTGCCATTTTGATGGTTAATTTGAGGTTATGTCAAAAAGTATTGAATAAAACAGTTTCAGTTTTTTTTATTATCTACAACTTGTGCAAAAAACCGTTTTCAACCTCTAAACTGCATCCCCAGTTCACCATTTTGCGTATTTTCGTGTTTGATTTTATTTTTTCCTCAAAGTTGGAACCTCAACAACATTTTCCACAAAAATTATAGGCACTAGCCTATTATCCTAGAGGTATTTTTTGAAAATGTAAATCACTTACCCAAGTTTGGCTTAGCAAGCAGTAAACACAACCCATTGTCATAGAGAGAAACGTAAACCATTGAAAATAGTCCGATCGTACAGAAAATCTATAATTTTCGAATCCATAATTTTTATTTACTGGAATCGAAAAATACTCACTCTTCCACCATAGTTTTCATGATTTTTCGTCTCTAATGGTATACTTTTTTTAATTGGACTTTCTACAACCAGTTATTTCAAGCAGAGCCTTTTCCGAGGTTGTTGGACATTTCATTTATAATTTTATGATCAAACTAATGAATGAAAACACTGAAAACTGACTCAGAATTTCTTGAATACCAAAATTTCCAACAATTTGAAGAGTTTTTTAGCTATGAAAAATTCCACATTACAATTTTATTTTAGAGGTTTGATGATCCTTTTCTGAATAATTGGGAACCATATTCGGATTTAGAAAATGTCGTTAACGGTATTTGCCGTTAGCGAACACTTGTGTGTGAATCAGATTTCCCAAGCAGGAAGAAGGCTTTCAAACAAGAAAACAAGAAACTTCGAATGCTAATGCCAAGGTCGTGATCTTGCCTTGAAGAATATTAATAGGAACATTAAGCGAGCTTGGCAGACGGACTACAAGGTCCGTTCAATATTTTTGTCATATCCTTATTATTTTATATTGAGTGTAGATCAAGTAGATTCTTCTCATTTTGAGAATTTTTTGATTCTCGCTATTATAATCGTGAACTTTGGATTAATTTAATTTATTTGAACTCTGTTTTTTTTACATCTATATGTTAACATAAAAACGCAAGTCGTGTCATATTATTTTCTAGTGAAAAGTAACAATTGGGAAGAAATAGCTATTTGTTCCTGAGAAGAAAAATAAAGCATTTTCGACGTTATTCGAAGTTATTCCCGGCGCCAAGCCGAGGGCAGAATAAACGAGGGGAGAACCTTTGGAACGATATTAATATCACTGTATAGACTTTAGAATTTTAAGATAATTGTTTAATGTTTCTCTCCATTTTATAGTAACACCATTCCTGACAGGCTTTGTAGGAACTTGAAATTACATTAAATAGTTTTGGTATGAAACTGAATGGAAACTTCAATATAGGTGCACTATTTTAGTAAATAATCACTTGTAGCAATGATTTTTTTTTAAAATTTTGGATAATCCAAGCTCTTCAATGCTATTGAAGAAAACATAAAAATGATTTCCATCCAGTACCATTCTGTTATGGAGCCACTCCAAACTCAATAATTTTTATTATTATTACATAGTTCATAATTTTAATCTTGTACATTTTCAGTCAATCATAGGCGCTTTGTTATTATTGAATCCATTAATAATAATCATCATAACAATCGATGTCACTATAAACACCAAATAAAGAAATAAAATAAGCACTTTGGGTGGGTACTATTTTGTTTTTCAATATTGGTATGGAAAAAGCTGAATTGTTTGGTATCTGAAAGATCAATGAATACTAACCAGGCCTTGAACCAGGACAAAAAAAATATCTCTATAATATGTCTATCGGAAAACATACATAACTATGAACTGGTTGATGCAGGACGATAGATAAACTATTCTAACTTGAAATCTAACTTTAACATCAGAGATGATTGATATGTCACAAAAATTATCCATATGTAGATTGAACTGTCAAGATAAATATTGTGGCCTTACGCAAATCGATTTTATTTTATTTTCGTAGAGAGCTTGTATCATTCAAGGTCAGATATAAAATTTATATTGGCATTTATGTAGGTTTGAGTATGTGGGAGGAGAGAACACCAGGGAGATGAGAAAGGCAAGAGAGATTTACGCGATCATAAATTCTACTTGATATATGCCTTGACAAATAATATATTTTTTGCGAATTGCACTGGCGGCGAAATCAACAAGAAGAATGATTATCCAAGAAATATTCAAAAATATCAGTTGAGCATAAAAGAAGTTATACTGGATTGTCAATAATATATTTTTTTGACAACCGCATAACAAAGTAGCCTTTGGCGCGTTCAAATCTCAACCACAAGTTATTGTTTTCTGAGAAATGTCAATAATTGACAGCTTTTTCGCTCTAAAGCAACAAAATTGAGAAAATACTCGCTCATTCAGATGTTTCCCGTTCAACTCAAGATGTCTGTTTGGCCTAGTGGATAAGGCCACTGCACTTTTAGAGATACGGATTGTATTGCCAGCAATTAGGATACCGACTTTGGCTACCTATATCTATTAAAAATTGTACATTCAATTTTAATCTAGTAAATACTAAGTAAGAAATGAATCCTTATTATAGGTAATCAATGATCAATAGAGTAATATCGAGTGTTTTGTCTGTATCCGAGTTCTGAGTTCTGAGTGCCGAAAAAATATTGAAATATTGTGTGTATTTCGAGCACAAAATGAAATTGCCGCTCTCCAAAGATTACCTCTTAACTCTTTTTCTCCTAGCGGCAATCCTACACTTTGCGCTCTAAATATACAAATACTTAGCTATTTTCTACAAGCGAGCGAAAAGTAAGAAAACGCTCGCTGAGTTACCAATAAAATAGAAAAAGGTCAAGAAATTTTTATAAGTAATTGAATTTTGGATTCTACATCATATAACTATGTATATTACGATGAATAGAGCGATAAATACAGCAAATTACAAACTTCAGTTTATAATTAAAAAAATAGTAATTATGATTATAAACTCTCATTTTCCAAACTTTTCATTATACTGAAGAGAAATAATTCACATTATCTACAGGGTGACCCAGGATTAAACCGCCAAACGTTCAGGATCGGGTTCTCAGGTGAAAATAAGATGTTTTCTTCATTCAAGTATTGCTTCGTTTTCGAGATACAAGGTGTCAAAGTTTTAAAAAAAAATCAGTTTTTCATTCATAATTCAAAAATCTTTCGGTTGATTTTGATAAAACTTGGCATGCTTATTTGCGGTGATAAAAGGCTTAGTTTATTGTACTTAGAATTAAAAAAAAACAACTTTTTTTTTAAACTTCGATACCCTGTATATTGAAAACGAAGAAAATTGGGACACATGCTTATATGAAGAAAAAATCTTATTTTCACTCAAAAAACCTATACTGAACGTTTGGCGGTTTAATCCTGGGTCACCCTGTATAAATTACATTGACGCCCAAATTATCGCGTTAAATAAAATACAAAACTACCAACTTTAGTTACGAAAAACAGTTCAAAAATTGGTTGGTGGTTATTCTTCTTTTATTTTATAACAATTTTGTACTGCTAAAAGTGATAGAAATATATTTTTTAATCTCGCACGTTTAAAAATCTGAACTGTCAAATTTGAGGTTATCAATAATCATTATTTTTAGCAAATATTTTTGTAAAATCTGCAGTTGTAGAAAAAATGTTGTGTGTAATTCTAGAGCAAAAACTTTACCGCTTTCAAAACATTGCGACGCTTCGCTTCGCGTTGCGTGTTAAACTTTTTTCTCAAGTGGTAAAATATTACTTTGCGCTCTTAATACACAAATAGCTATTGGAAAATGACTAGACTGGACATTGGAAGGACCAGAGAAACCGAGGCAACCAGACCTGTCACAGACAGTAGCGAAGCCAGGATTTTCCTTTTGGGAGAGACTAGTACGAGAAGTGCAATATGAATTACCAAATCGTCAACACTTCCGAAGATTTCGGGGGGAGGGGGAGGCAGGCTCCGCTGGACCCTGGAAATTCCACAAGCAAACATATATATGATGCCCTCAAAAAACTTGTAGTCTATTGCAAATTTATTTTTACTCTGTGCTTTGTGTTGAGGTATCTGATATACGAGATTGTATATGAGGCAATGATAGAAAACAACTTGTCACCTGGATAATACCCCGAAGGATACTGAACCAGGTATATCTTTCAAGAATGTTTGCAATATGCAGACCGGTTTTGAAGTTATTCCCTCTCATCAGTGTCAGGTAAGCTGAGATAACACTGGAGCCGTTTGTGTATAATGTCTAATAAAACAATGCATTAGCAAATTTGTGGATGAATTCGTTAAAAAATGTAAGGGTTTTGGGAGTAACGTTCGAATGCATCAAATTTCATCTTTATAATATAATTTTTCAAATGGAATTAACATATACAGGGTGATTCGTGTACGATAAGGATATTACATAATAATAATATTACATTTTTTTTTTCATTAAATATCACCATGCTTGTTGGGCATTGGACATAGTACCCCCCTAACATTTAAGTTGTTTTCATAATTGTATAAAAAGGATTATTTCCTCTCCATAACTTTATAATTAAGGCTGAAGATGGATTATTGCTGAATCCAAAACATGTACCCCCTCCGAATTTGATAGCTGTCAGATTAAAGTTTTCAAGCTTCACTCACTTGTATGTTTGTTTGTTTGTAACTGACTCCTTAGGGCGTGATTTCGGAGATTTCGAGTTGTAATAGTTTAAAAACACTAAAGAACACGCTTTACTTCACATAATTGATAATTTGATTTCTCAAATGTAAAAAAAGCCTGGGTTGCTTGATACAGTTCTCTTGAGCTCTTGAACGCTCTGTATTGTTAAATTAAACTAAAAAATATGAGAATATAGATCGAAAGCACCCACCCTTTTTTTACATTTGAGAAATGAAATTGCCAATTATTTTTTACTTTTTAGTCCATGGGAAGTAAAGCGTGTTCTTTAGTTGTTATAAACTATTAGTTTATTATTACAAGTTTTTATTTAACTTGCAATGTATGTATGTATATTCGAGTGGAATATTGCAACTGAATTTTGACCAACTTTTAGTTGTCCGATTAACTTGAAATTTGGCAGGTATTCATAATTCCGGTGACAATACATTATGAAATTTTTGTTAGAGAAAAATAAAAAATGACGGCTTCAATATGGCGGATGAGTTTTGTGATTATGGTTCGATTCGATTATAAATTGGTATATGGGGGTTTTCGGGGTCGGAGATTATGATTTTTTGTCAAAATTCAAATATTCAATATGGCGGCTCCAATATGGCGGACGAGTTTTGTAATTATGGTCCGATTCGACGCTAAATTGGTATGTGGGGGTTTTCGGAGTCGCATATTATGATTTTTTTGTCAAAATGCATTAATTCAATATGGCGGCTCCAATATGGCGGACGACTTTTGTGATTATGGTCCGATTCGATTTTAAATTGGATGTGGGGGTTTTCGGGGTCGAAAATTATGATTCTCTTGTCAAAATTCATGAATAAAATATGGCGGCTTCAACATGGTGGACGAGTTTTGTAATTATGATCTCACTCTTTTCAAAATTGGAATGTGGGAGTATTTGGGATAGAAGATCATCGAAGTTTCGCTAAAATTCCCAAATTGAAGATGGCTGCTTCAGGATGGCTGACGAGTAAATATTCAGATAGCCTCCTCATTCAAGAGCTAGATAGCTCAAAACTCACAGAAAACAGGCCTTGTAATAACCATCCTTTATCAGAAATCTATAGAATAATGCGTACTAACTAAAAAGCAGAAAATAAAATATTGATAGAAAAACGTTTTAAAGACAAGTAAAAAATAATTTCTTCAGATGTGTAATGTAGGTTATTCTGTGAGTTACATACTTAAAAGATTACCGCGCAACGTTTTCAGTTCGAATATGAAAGCGGCAAACTTTTGAATCTGTAACTCACAGAATTCCGTTATTCCCAAGAAATGTGCTCCCGAACACCAGTTCTTTGCAAGTTTTTCAACCTCTCTTATAATTTGGGCGTATTTCTGTCCAACTAAAAAATTGCAAGAGTACAACCACCAAGCACCTAGCAACTACAGACCTATTGCTCTGCTATCTGTTATCCTGAACGCCATGGAAAAATATATCAACATCGAGCTCATGAAATATCTACTCCCAGTTGTGTTCCTTGCTATGTCTCAGACCAATATCTCCTCGTAGTGGTAATAAAGTATCATCCGATACTATGATAGTATACTTCATAAAACTTTCTATTCCAAAGACCGTGGAACCAGAAAAGAACGGGAAAAGATCGTGAATGATTCATATATGGACTTAGTAGAATTCAATGGGAACATAACCAAGAATGTCTTTTCTCTAGAAAGGCCGATCTCACATGAATTAGCGTAATTATGTCTAGAGTATCCATACTGATGAAATCTTCTATTCCAATACCACCAGCAGTACCCTTTCATGGGAAACACTTCCAAAAGTGCCTCTCAAAAACTTGGTTTTATGTTTCGCGCCAAGAGTTCGTCAACTCATTATGATTTATAAGGCACAGATCCTACCTGTTCTGGAAAACTGTCCTATATATATATATATATATATATTCTCAAGTCGGTGATGTTTCGTTTACAGGCTCGCCTACTCCTCTGCAACACCACAGAAAAAATAGTGACCTCTCTGTTTTATAGATATATTTTCAAGAACGATGCACTCCTGAAATATCTTCAATCGTTCCACCGTTAGAGGTCCAATCGAGACTGACCCGTCGAGCTCAGTCCATACATTTGTTGTCACTTTGGAGATATCCCAGGAATGCAAGATCACCAATTCCTATCTACTATCCCTCGGTTCTCTTTTCGTGGTAATATCAAAGAAATTGAATATGTTTGTTTTCAACTGAAATTTCTCAAAAAATATTCTCACTTATAATATCATAATATCACAAGACCTTAAATTATTTCCAGGAATAATTTAAGCTTGCGTGGTATTCGGTAAGAAAATTTCACACCATAATTTGGAAAAAAATTATTAATCCAATCTGACATTTTAAATTAATTTCACTGCTTGTCAAGTCCACCATATTTCGTTAAATGAAAAATATTACCAACTTTAGTTATACCAAATGCTAAAACTCAGATGGGTATCAGATCTGTCTGTCGCCCTTTCATAATTTTAGGTCACTAAAGGTGATAGAAATGTATTTTTTGTTAAAGTAATCCATAACACTTCTAATGTAAAAAATATAATGTTAACATGGTTTGTTGCAGTAGGTGGCAGTGATATAGGCGGCCATGTTTTTGACAGATGAGGTTTATATTGGTAAATTACATTGAGTTACTGTATAGTAAACCAGAAAACAAAGATATTATTATGTAAAACATATCTTGTAAACATTCGCGTTAAACAATTTGAGAAAAATGAAATGCTTTGAAAAGTACAATTTATGTAAATAGGTACTGCAAAGAGTTGAGTCAAGTGCAAATATGTCATCCAAAATCCAAGATTGCCACCAGGAAGCGTTAGAGTCGAATGGTTTGTTTACGAAAATCGAAGAAAGTCTGCTGCAGATGTCAAGTGAATATGGCCTTTTACCTAAAAGAGACTTGAACAAAATTGTTTCAAAATATTACATATATGTCTTAAAACACAGACATCTAATTAATTCGTCACCTTCCTATATATATTCACCATTAAGAAGAGAGAATTCAAGCAACATTTAAATCTTACTATGTTTGTAGATCCTACATTTTTTGAAATATAAATTGTTAATGCATAATAATTAAACAAATTTGTGTTTTCGGTTTAATGAAACTTTATAGCGAATAATAAATAATAATGTTAATTTTTATAGAAATTTTGCATTATTAACAGGTATATCTACAATGTTTAACCGTTGTAGATCATATGTTTACCTTTTCAAGAGTCAAAAAATTTCCACTTAAATATCGTGGCGCCACGAAAAAATTTCCGAAAATTTTTTCAGTTGCCATGTTAACTAGTCAAATTTAAGGCATCTTATTGGTTAAAAAGTAGAGGTGTGAAATTTTCTTCCTGAAATTCATCAGTTCATAATAACTTGGGATAATCGTTCTGGGGAGGAGAGTAGAAACATAATATAATCTGCACTCTGCGACATATTGAAATGTATATGTTGCCTACAACTATTCATTAACTCTGTCATATACTTGCGAAAGTCTCTTGCAATTTTCTTGCGAGAGAATTTTCAATAAAAAAGAGAACATGAATAACAATGAACACTAATTGGTAAATATTAAATGATATGAAATATGCCGAAACTACTGATGTATTGGGGAAAAACTTCCCAAAAGTACCTAGAGTAGGAAACTTTCACAATATGAAAAACTATGTTGTTAATATAGTAATGTGTGAAATGAACTGATTATTTTATTACATATAATTACATACAGTGAGGACCGAAAGTCCGTCGCCCCTCCCGTAACTTCTTTATTTTACATATTACCAAAAAATGTTAAATACATAAGTTGTAGGGTTTCATTCGATCTCTTCAATGGTTTGAGTATCATTTACAAGTGTTCTGAAAAAAACGCAGTGTTTTTTCGAATAGGACACCCTGTATATCACTGCAGGATCGGTGTCCTATTTAAACTAAATAAACTTCTAAGTCGCTGCGCTTTTTTGAGACAATCTGAATAAATGAAACTTAAACTATTGAAGAGAAAAAATGAAACCCTACAACTTATGCAATCAACATTTTTTTGTAATATTTAAAATAAAGAAGTTACGGAGGTGCCAACGGACTTTTGGTCCTTACTGTATATATTATAAATAGTTTCACTTATAATCTCCCTAGTATGCTTGAATTATATCGTACATGAATGTTTTAAGAAAATTACCCTCGTCGCTGCGTGACTCGTGTAATTTTCAAAAAATTCATGTACTCAATAAATTTCCGGCAATTAATTCAAGCACGAGGGGGATTCGGTAAGAAAATTTCACACCAAATAGTATATTAAAGTATAAATGGATAAAAAGGTCTTTCAAACACGCGCGATGCTCGAAATAGACCAAGTGTTTGAAATATCAGTTATCCACGAATACTTTACGTTATTTTTTTCAATTGGTGCCCTTTTCTACCCATTTAAAGCACGCGTCAGCATATGCAAATCAAACTTTAAAAAACGCGCGTTTTTTTTAATTTACCATGGTTACTTCAACAATTCGAGAACCGAGAAGTCTAAATGACAATTTTGTGATTATTGATCTGACAGGAGTACCTTGTAACGTCAAATGAAATATTAAAAACAAATGCAAAACTTTTAGCCAAATATTAACGAAAGGTATGCTGATGTCACAGCACGAATTCAACCATTTTACATTATAAATTCTTATTTCCATTATTTGTAATAGGGAAACTAGTATTTATGATTTGAAAGTGCACCAATAGAAAAAAATAACGTAAAGTATTCGTGGATATCTGATCTTTCAAATACTTGCGCGTGTTTGAAGACCTTTTTATCCACTCATACACTCAATCTATCAGTTTGCACCAAAACGCGCTGTCTTGTAGATGTAGGTTATGTCTTCAGTTTAAATAGATTTGGTTTACTTATATGCAAAATTTGTCAAGAATTGTGAAGTTGATATGAATTAATAGTGAGGCATATCATGGTTTTGGTCAAAGTTAGGTGTTGTGTCAAAATTTTGTCGAAAATTATTTAGTTGATATGAATTAATAGTTAGTGCTCATCATGGTTTAGATCAAAGTATCATTATAGAAGCTTGCTGGTGGGGTAAGTTTGTTTTATAAAACAACCAATGACGAAGGGAACTACAAAATCGAAAACATACCACAGAGGTATCCAATAGCCAATCAAGAGCCGAACTACAAAATCGAAAACATTTTGTTTTCAATTAACAATATAAAAATTTCCACCAATCAAAAACGCTTATTTTAGCATTAGTGGAATAGTCAGTAGTAATACCACAAGTGATTGAATTTTCGCGATAAGTCTGTCGATTCATTTCTGAACGAAACTGAATTGTTTTCGAATCAATTCGGTTGAGATCACAAATGAAAGAAAGACTTATGAGAAGAATTCAATCACGAGTGGAATTTTATTAGACTATTTCACAAACATTTTTGAATGCGTGCACAGCGTAACCACTTATATTTGACGTTTAACTGTCACATGCACATTTATCAAATCTGAAAACACCGAACTTGATATGCCAATCAGAGTCAAGAGTCAAGTTTGGTATTATCGGTAATCCGAACTTGACTAGAGCTTCTGATTGGTTCATTTCGCAAGTGAGTGAAATAGTCGCTGTAATTTGCTACTAACAAATTATCAGTAGTAATAACCCAAATGACATTGATAATTATAGAAGATTCCGAAAGCTTGTTACTTGGAAACAGATCGACGCCGACACTGACTGGATTAACTCTGAAAATCCAACATGAGTATGAATCGGTAGCAATCGAAATGCTGTGAAATAGGTATATATACCAAAATTCTGACATTCTGACAAAATAATAAATCATATTGCATAAAAAGAAGAAATAAAAGTCTATGTTTATTCTGATCGAATAATTTGATGACTAACTGGGACGACTAGGGTCACCTCCCGAGTGCAAATCGATGCAGCTCTGGCGACCAGGCTGGTGCAAGGTCAAGGTCGATATACACGAGCGCGGCCAACGTCATTCTGATGTTTTTATTTTCTACCTACTGGAAATTCCAGTTCGCGAGGAAAAATATGATTGCTCATTTACTTACAATGCAAATTATTTCAATAGCAACGTTTTTCCTGTTGAAAGAATGTATTTCATTTGTAGTAAGTAAGCAGGTAATACATTAACGCCGTTCACGCCTGGTGTGGGATTCTGAATGTGTTTGTAGGTAGGTGTATTTTCTCGGTGATTAAAAATGTACCTGCTTTTGTGGGCTTGTCTTTTCTTACTAATTTTTATAATAGTCATAAATTCATTAATATAACTCACGAGAAGCGAGAAAATTGAACGACTTTTTCCGTAAACTATTCTGATGGCTATGACTGTTCCATTTATCCAGGGTGAACTAGGTACGACAACCCACCAAAAATTATACCTACTGTGTACTACTGTGTATTTATCACTTGTAATATCCCAAGGCTATTGATAATTTCGAAATCATTTTTCGCTAATTTTTGAATGCGAGTTGCTTGGTAACAGCCCAAAGGCGGAGGGGGCTGTTACCTAAAAGCAACTCGCTTGAGGAAATTTAAGACAAATTATGAGAATTTATCAATAGTCGAGGGATATTCAGTAAGAATTTTTTTTTCAGAAAATTTCACACCTCTACTTTTTAAACAATAAGATGCCTTAATTTTGACTAGTTACCATGGCAACTAAAAAAATTTCCGGAAATTTTTTCGTGGCGCCACGATATTTAAGTGGAAATTTTTTGACAGTTGAAAAGGTAAACATATGATCTACAACCATTAAGCATTGTAGATATACCTGTGAATAATGCAAAATTTCTATAAGAATTAACATTAATATTTATTATTCGCTATAAAGTTTCATTAAACAGAAAACTCAAATTTGTTTAATTATTATGCATTAACAATTTATATTTCAAAAAACGTATGATCTACAAACATAGCAAAATTTAAATGTTGCTTGAATTCTAACCCATCCCCTCTTCTTAATGGTGAATAGGAAGGTGACGAATTAATTAGATGTCTGTGTTTTAAGACATATATGTAATATTTTGAAACAATTTTGTTCAAATCTCTTTTACGCAAAAGGCCATATTCACTTGACATCTGCAGCAGACTTTCTTGGATTTTTGTAAACAAACCATTCGACTCCAACGCTTTCTGGTCGCAATCTTCCATTAAATTCGTTAAATATATTAATTTTGGATGACATATTTGCACTTGACTCAACTCTTTGCAGTTTTTACATAAATTGTACTTTTCAAAGCATTTCATTTTTCTCAAATTGTTTAACGCAAATGCTTACAAGAAATGTTTTACATAATAATATCTTTGTTTGCTGGTTTACTATACAGTAAGGCCGGTATTAGACTATAAAATTTCTTTGTCAATGATCTTTTATAAAAGATCTTTGATGAAAAATTTTGCGGTGTAATTATACCAAATGTTATAAAATATTTCTTTCATAAAATATATTTGATAAAATATAATACCAAGCAATATTTGATAAAAGATTTTACAATTTCAAAACAATATGGCGGAAGACAGGTTTGTTTGGTGCGTTGCTGCAACAAAATTGCTAATTTCTGAATACGAAAGTTACGAGATGCTGTACAACCATCATCATCCCGATTATAAAAATAGAAATAAAAAATTGGATATCTATAAAACGATTGTCGAAATAATAAGGACAGTGAGAAAAGAGTGCAAAGTAGAGGATATTAAACAAAGTTAAATGGGTTACGAAGCCGGTACTTATCGGAGAAAATGAAGATAAGTTTCACAAAAATTAATGCAAATATTAAGCTTATAGGGTACGCCAAAAAACTTGCAAATTGATAGTAAGTATAGGTAGGATCTGGGATGGCATTGGTGAGAAGCCATCAGTCAACCAGACATAGAAAAAATTAACAAGTGTATATAAAACTATTTTTTAAGATTGTGCACTATAACTACTCGTCCTGAAAGCTTCAACCATCAAGTTATGGACCAGGCACAAATTATATGAGGTTTTGGGTTTCCGGTAGTAGGCCAAAGTCGGCCAGATTTTCCTTTTTTCTTTTTTAACACAAAACACGTTGTAACCACAGCCGCACTTATCGCAACTGCACAAGCTATTAATTAATCTATTATCACTCATTTTGTAATGGAAGTAACGCCGCAGTTCTTTTAAAACTAATCATATTTCTATGAAAGTGTAATGTACAACTACAAGCAGACAGTTTTATTGTGAAAGAAATATCACCAAAGAAATTGATCAACATATTTTATAAAAGATCTCTGACAAAGATCTTTGACAAAGAACTTTTATAGTCTAATACAGGCCTGACTCAATGTTATTTACCAATATAAACCTCATCTGTCAAAAACATGGCCGCCTATATCACTGCCACCTACTGTAACAAACCATGTTAATATTATATTTTTTACATCAGAAGTGTTATGGATTACTTTAACAAAAAATACATTTATACCACCATTAGTGACCTAAAATTATGAAAGGGCGATAGACTGATCTAGTACCCATCTGAGTTTTAACATTGGGTGTAATTAAAGTTGGTAATATTTTTTATTTAACGAAACATGGTGGACTTGACAAGCAGTGAAATTAATTTAAAATGTCAGATTGGATTAATAATTTTTTTCCAAATTATGGTGTGAAATTTTCTTACCGAATACCACGCAACCTTAAATTATTCCTGGAAATGTAAGCTCTTGTGATATTATAAGTGAGAATTATTATTTCGAATCATTATTTTCGAAAACACAAAGTATTTTTCTTGTGAGAGTTTACCAGTCACATTCCAAATAGTTTTGATGGTGGCTTTTTCAAACTCTGATCCGTCTAAATTCTTCAAGTTTACGGCCTTTAAGTCCTATGTTCTCACCGCACTAAACTCTTTGAACATTTTCCATGTGTACTCTTAACTCAATTTAGTATTTTTGATGAATTTTCACTTATAATTAAGTATATCAATTGAGTCATTTTTATTTGATATTTCCATTTCTGCTCGAAGTAACTTTTTAACATTTAAAAAATTTAATTCTGTAAACGTCAAAGTATATGCCATTTGCATGGTGACATGATTGTTCAACATTGATAATTTCCCGGGACACTTATCTGGGGTATAAGGGGTAATATAATAAGTGGTATGATTATTACCGATAATTTTTTGGAATATTAATGAATTGCAATTCCAATGCTGAAAATACAATGAGTCTGCATTGGGATTGCCAATGAACAATCTTTATTTTATTTCTATAGTTTTTTTTTAACATCACCGTAAATTGTAAATTTATGTTTTAACTTTTTAACATCAACTTGTTACTAATGGGACACGACACGCGCAAAGCGCGTACCGCCCTAAAGATGTCGCCTATAGTGCTATAGAACCCAAAAGACCCCTGGTTAAACCGGCACTGCCAGTAAGGTGGGGTACGTGCCGAGAAACTTGACACCTGGCGCGTCTATTAAAACAGATAATTGAACAAACTCTAATGCTAAGAAGCACCCAAAGCAAAAATAAAAAATAAACTTTTTAGGAAAGGGCTTTTATTTAAATGCGCTAAAAAGAAGAAAATATACTTTGAGGTAAATCGGGCCCATTATTTTGTTACATTATAAAATTTCATATGATATAAAAGCTTGTCGTGAGAATAAATCTTGATGCAGATGATTTCAAGTTTAATTTATAAGAAATATTTTTCTCGCGACAAGCTTTTCTATCACGTGAAATTTTATAATTTAACAAAATGTTGGTTCGATTTACTTCGAAATTATTCGAAGAGTTTTTAAGTTTAGGTATATTATCTTGTTAAAGTTGCTGTCTATAAATTTATCATTGAATTTTTTTGCTTTATTTGAATATTCTATGAATTAAATAAGTGGAAAATAACTTTTACAGTTTGTCATTGCGACTCATCTTTGCTTATCAAATATATTTATTCATCTAAAAACTCTGCTGAACCACGCTCCATACATACCCATGCTTGCCATGTCAATGTCGCATAACCTTCACCAAGTTATTAATTGGAAAACAAATCAATTAAGTAGTAGATATTATTTGTTGGTCGACGTGGGTCGTAAATTCTCCCGGCGACCTTCCCCGTGACCGAAATGGGCCTTGGCAGTGTTTGGGCCGCCGCCCCAAATCGATACGACCCCGACATCCTTGACCTTAGCTATGCTGCACTTGAAATCCAGCCCAAACCTGCACAAATTTAGATCGCAGTTAGTCATGAATTGCGCACGTCGCTGGAAAATGGCAAATAAACGCGAAACGGAGCACCGTTGCAGGTTGCAGTCGGTGCAGTCGATGGAAGTTCACCCAGATCACTGTATCGTTTCCTAGGCAACGAAAGGTAATGCTTTTTGAAGAGATGAAATGCATCAAGTTTGAGAAGAGGCGTTCTTCTTATGCTGAACAATAAAACAGAAACTTTAATAAACAATCCACTTATCTATAATTCGAAAAAAAATCGAAAAGTGTGCCGGAGAGTTTAACGAATATATTCGACAAAGACGAAATACCCTTCTCTCCACATTATACCAAAAAGAGGAAAATTTGAGGCAAATATCTGTCAGAAAACAACTACTTTCCCATTACTTGCATATTATCCCCCATTGATTGGGAATGACCAACGACTAAGTATACGGGATGGCTCATTTCCTATACCAGTACACAAGACAAATTTCAGCGCGACCATTAAAGTCTGTGACATCACCGGGCCTACAGAACGGTTCGACTGCCATAAGAGCCCGTGTATTTTAATACTTTTTGAAAGCGGTTTTTCTTTATGTTTGTGAACATTTTCCGTCGTTTTCTTTGGTGAATATTTTGAATTTACGGTCAATATTTTTCCAGTGCCATAAACATCTTAGTCTGTCGTGAATAAGTGAAAATTTAACCGGCTGTTGAGTGCGTGTTGAATCCCACTTCGTGATAGGACACTTGGTTATTTGACCATTTTTCGATTTATTGGAAATATTTGAGGGGAATATAGCTCTCGAAAAATGCTCAAGGATTGACATAATTCCTTGGGCAGTGTTACAGTTCAGTTACTTCATATTTTTTACGGCAGATCATGCCTGGAATTATATGTGCTGTAGCTTCTTGTGAGAACAACCAAGAATGGGTCTGAACGTAATATTTCATAGGTTCCTAAAGGCATAAGAGCAGACAAGTTCAGTGTTAAGACTTCAAGAATTTCTTCTGATCATTTCACATCAAATGATTACGAAGGGGATATATGAAGAGTGAACTATTAGGTGAGTTTAATGACAACAAACTCCAATGGTTTTAATCAAATATATTTTTTTAGGCCTCACATTGAATAAAATACTTATACAACCTGCCGTACCTATACCAACAATTAATTTGGAAGGAAGTATAACGAGTGCAACAGAGCAAATAGCAGATAGTGTCAATATAAATTTGTCTACTGTTGGAAACTAGTTCGTGATCGCTGAAAACACCAGAATTTACGCTCCTGTTTCCTCACAACTGAGATTGAGCCTTCTTTGGATTCAACAGAAACCAGGCAACACTTTTCATCGGTAGATGAAGCTGAGGATCATGAAAAAAATGAAAATACTTAGAAAAGGATATATGAAACGCTCCTTCATAAATATAACAATCAGTAATAATAATGATACTCCCTCATAAACACTCGTAGAGTGTACCCAAAGGCATAGCCTGTGCGGGCAAAGGACGGCTATTATTATTATTTGCCGTGGCGCTCCGAGGCAACTTACTGATTTTTGTGGTGACGTATGCACTTTTCAGCTGCAGGAAAACACGGGAAACGTACAGCACCACCTCGGGTGGCCAGCGTGCACTCCAACTAGACTTGATTGGCATCTAGACAACTCACAATACAATTGCTTTTTAACAAGGCATGCGGCCGCCTATCGATCTGATATGAAGTATTTGAGAAAATATCTCTTGTACCTACATCGGGCTCAAACCAACTATGGCTATGCTGGAGTTTCGAACGGCCTATGCATCAGACCGCTGAGCTATCTGGCCATCCGTAAATGTAAGTCAATCACTTATTCCTAAACTTACTCATGGTGTCCCACAAGGATCAATTTTAGTGCCTCTGCTGTTCACTAATTATATCAATAACTTGTACCATCATTATGCTTCCGATAAATACTGTACTATTTGCTGATGACACCACTCTGCTAAATTGTGATAGGAGTCTGCATACTTTAACTGAATCTGCGAAATTGTCTTTGGAAAATGCCAGTAAGTGGTTCAATTCTAATAACCTTATATTAAACAGTGATAAAAATCAAGAGTTGTTGATATCATCTCACCCGAACATATCGATTGGTAACACTGTTACATTACTGGGTTTATAATGATTGATGATAACCTGAATTGGGCAGCTTACATCGAACAGCTAGGTCGTAAATTATCCAGCACTACTTTTCTGATTCGTACAATAAAACACTTTTAGATCTCTGCGCTTTATTGAGATACTTTGTATAAATGAATCTTAAACCATTAAAAAGATCGAATGAAACCCTACAACTCATGCATTTGATTTTGTTTTTAAAAATGTAAAATAAAGAAGTTACGGGGGGGTGACGGACTTTTGGTCCTCACTGTATAATCATTTACAAGTTCTCCCCACCCTATGAGATTCCATGAAAACAGCAACAGAGCCAGTGCAAAATATAATATTCTTAGTTGTGAGATGTTACAAAAACTTTGGAATGAAATTGAGGTTGTTTGTACGTCCTATTTGATATGGGTAACTAAATATAACGGATGACCACGATGTGAGGTACGCTCCCCAATTTTTCTATAGTTTTGAAGATACAGATTTCAAATTTGGTATGTCGCTATAGTACTTATATACGCATATTTTGATCCCTCTACTGAAAATTCACCACTTTAACCGGAAGTGACCCCAAACTTTTTTTTCTAAAATGAAACCCTGTACATATTAAGCACACGCAATTTGTGATAACACTGTTCTTCAAAATTGGAAATCGGTTGAAAAATGGCGGAGATACAGTTGATTGTTCAGTCAAACAAAGTTGGCCATGAAATTCAAACTTAAATCATCACAACTGACAAACGACATCAGAGGAAGCTTCAGTACAGTTGAAAACTGAGTTTCTCGTGTAATTGCAGCTCCCATATGATCCAACAATTATCAAAAATTTCCTAAAAACGGAATAGTACCCATAAAGAAATGCTCAGAACTGCTATTTCTCAAATGGCAACATGGTCTTTTCACTTCGTCATGATGAAAAATGATTAATTATCAGAATACTCGTGTGAAAAGTTTTGAAGAATTCTGAAAGAAATCGCAGATACAAGATGTTTTATAATGAGTATTCTCAAAATTAAATATTCTTCAACGAAGGCGGCCATGAACATAAAAGAGCGAAACAAAAAAGCAGCATTGTTTAAATAAGTAGGACAAACTTTGACTTCGGTGAAATAATATGAGCTTTTGTGTATTGCTTTCCTAATTATGTTCTGAGCCGCCTACGATGAAGAACATTCAATTTTAGGAACACTCATCATGAAACCTGTTTGTATCTTCGTTTCCTTCAGGAATTCTCCAAAACTTTTCAAACGAGTAAACTGATAATTTATAACTTTTCATCATGACAAATTGAAAAGTACATGTTGCCATTTAAGAAATGGCAGTTGTGAGCATTTCTTTAAGGATACCATTCCGTTTTTAGGTAATTGTTGATAATTGTTGGAATATATGGAAGCTGCAATTACATGAGAACCTCAGTTTTCAACTGTATCGCACTTCGAAGCTTCCTCTGGTAACTAACTTCTGATGTCGTTTGTCAATTGTGATGATTTAAGTTCGAGTTTCATGGCCAACTTTGTTCGATTGAACAATCAACTGTATCTCCGCCATTTTTCAACCGATTTTCAATTTTGAAGAACAATGTTATCACAAATTGCGTGTTCTTTCTGATTATGAAAAAATATGTACAGAGTGTCATTTGAAAAAAAAAAGTTCTGGGTCACTTCCGGTTGAACCGGAAGTGGTGAATTTTCAGTAAAGGCTTCAAAATATGCGTATTCAATTACTATAACGACACACCAAATTTGAAATCTGTATCTTCAAAACTATAGAAAAATTGGGGGGCGTACCTCACCTAGTGGGCGCCCGGTATTCCTTAATATTCAATGACGTTCTTTATTGCATAATTGTTCATTGTTCGGCAATCCTTTTCTTATGATTCTTCTGTCAATATTGAAAAATTCAAGAGTGCGGTTTTGCAATTATGATCCAATTGTATTCAAAATTTGTAGGTATCTGGGGGTTTTTGGGGTCGGAGATTATGATGCCTGTAATTATGATCCGATTCTATTCAAAATTGGTATCTGGTGCCTCTTTTGGTCGGAAATTATGATTCTTTCAACAAAATTGAGACATTCAAGATGGCGGATGACTTTTATAATTATGGTCCGATTCAATTCTAAATAGTTAAGTGCGGGTTTTCAGGGTCAGAGATTATGAATTTTTCTCAAAATTCATAAATCTACGATGGCGGACGAGTTTTGTAATCATGGTCTGATCCTCTTCAAAATTGGTATGTGGGGTATTTGAGGTCGAAGATCATGAATGTTTTGTTAAAATACATATCATGGCGAACGAGTGAATATTTAGGTGGCCTCCTCATTGAAGAGCTGGATATCTCAAAGCTCAAAGAAAACGGCCCTTGTAATAACCATGCTTTCTCTGAAGTCCATAAATCATGCATACTAACTAAAAATCTGGAACTCACATGTAAAAGTTATATTCATACTGATATTGTAATTTGCAATCAAGAATATTATACAGTGAGGACCAAAAGTCCGTAGCTCCCCCCCAGAAACTTCCTTATTTTACATTTTACAAAAAAATTGGATACATAAGTTGTAGGGTTTTATTTGATTATTTTTTAACTGTTTTCCGTAACTAAAGATGGTAGTTTTGTATTTTATTTAACGCGATAATTTTGGCATTAATGTAATTTATAGATAATGTGAATAATTTACCTAATATACATTTTTACAATCTTTAGAATAATGAGAAGTTTAGAAAATGAGAGTTGATAATCTATTAACTATTTTTTAATTACTTTCTCTAACTAAACTTTGTAATGTGCTTTATTTATCGCTTTATTTATCGTAATATACATAGTTATATGATGTGGAACCTAAAATTCAATTATTTATATAAAAAAAAAATTGACACAGCGAGCGTTTTGGTTACTTTTTCACTCGGCAAACGGTAAAGGAAAAAAACGCTCGCTCCTCGGAAAAGTACAACTTTGCGCTTTCTTTTTGAAGCGCAAACATGGTACTTATCGCTCGGTTTAAGAAAAATTAAATTTAGTTGTGTGCAACTGAGTTGTACCTATAAATTTTCACAAGATAAATTATAAAATCAGCGCAATAATTAGTTTCACTGTCACTTTCTTTTGAATGTTCCTTCATTCGAATCACTTTCTTCACTTTTACTCTCTCGACAGCGTGCGGTTAAAATAATCATAAAGACTTCTGCTCTGATTACTTTGATCTAGTTTCAACAAGAATGATTCAACAAAGGTTATTAACACTGGTGAAATTACTTTGCACAAATCGGGTGAAATTTCTACATCGAAACACTAGACGTTCACTTGTATAAAACTGCAATACGATTGATGACTTCAGAATCATCATCAGCGGCTTCTGATGCTTTTGATTTGCTTGGTGTATACATATTACCGATTGGCCGTAACCAATTTGAAACCTTTCATCTTACTTCTGAATTGTTGAATCCCAGCAACTTTTAGGTGTGTTTTCAGTCCTCTCTGTTCTTCTTTGTCTTCCGGACACTCATCTTTGGCAGTTGCAATATCAAAAAAATCCCAGTTGAAGTTTTTGTGGATTCTTAGAAAGTGTCGATTTCTTCAAATAAATCTCAAATTAAATAACTACACGAGAGGTTATTTTTGCCATTCATTAAGGTAGGCTAGCTGACCTAATGAAGCATCAAATTGTGCATGCTCTCTGAAGCAGTTATTGTTGAAAGCTTTGCCAGGAACCCAACAGATATAATTTAACGGTCTAACGGGGTAGTAGTTGTCGTCTGTTGGAGATCTGCTGACGAAAACACCCTATTTTTCTATTCCACCTTTATGGTACCGTAAGCAGCAGAATAAATATACAGTGTCATCGAAAAACTTGGAACCATCAGGGAAACGTTTTTATTAATAATATCACAAAAAAAATTATTTTTAATAAAAGTTGGTTCTGGTCGATAATCTCATAAGGGTTATCGAAAAGTTATATTTGGTTCTAGGGTTCTGAAGAAAATATTTTTTTTTCGAAAAGTTATCATAAATGAAATCATTGAGAATATTCCATTGTCGTCGCATGAAGCATTCAGATTTTCATTAATGTGCTACAGAGTATTTAGAAATCGTGCACAACGTTGATTGAAAAAAGAACATAAAAAAATATAAAGCGATTCATCTATTGTATGAATTCATGATATGATGCAAATATTTCAGTAATCAGGGGATGTCTCATCGAAGGTATACGAGGAAACAGTGCAAGAATATTAAAATCATATCTGAAAGATCGGCAACAGTATGTATCTTTGCATAAAGTAAATAGTGAAATTGCGAATATAAACTGCGGAGTCCCACAAGGCTCAGTCCTTGGTCCACTATTATATTCGCTACACACCCTAAATCTCAAAAAAGCAAATCTTAAAGCTCGCTATTATATATTCGCAGATGATACCATTCTAGTATATGAAGGATCTAACTTGGGAGAACTGGAAGCTTTGGTAAATAGTGATCTACAACTATATGCTAAATGACTCCTAGCTAACAAGTTGCAAATAAATGTGAATAAAACAGTGTATATGCTATTCAAAAATAAAAATAAAGAAAGTTGGGACCCAGATATCAGAATTGTGGATCAGCCAATTCAAAAGGTCGATCATACGAAATATCTGGGATTAGAAATCGATGACAAATTAAATTGGCACAAACATACAGAGCACATGACAAAAAAAATTGTACCAATGATTGGAGCACTTTATAGATGTTAGACCTACTTGAATCTACAGAATAAAATTATGATATATAATGCTTATTTTCTTTCTATATTCCGTTATCTCATAACAAACTGGGGGATATGTTCTCAAACGTTATTTAAAAAAATCAAAACTCTACAAAATAAGGTGGTAAAAACTTTATTTGGCTATGATTACAGAGCTAATACAGAAATGATCTACCATCAAACTAAAATATTACCGCTGGAAAAAAATCTACAAATAGAACAATGTAAATTTATCTACAAAATAACAAAAAATCAACAAAAATGCAACACAAATATGAATATAGTTAATGAAATACATTCGAATGAAACTAGAAGTCAAGACCAAATTTATCTACCTCAGGTGAGAACGAACATTGCTTTAAATCATCCCTTTTTTAAATGTCTTCAATCATTCAACCTTTTGCCAAATTATATAAAAAATAAAGATAGTTACTCCTCGTTCAAAGCGGAAATGATGCAATATGTTAACGGCCATTAAATTTAAAATAGATATGTTCCGGTACCAGCAATTACTGCTGATTAGGAACAATGCTTCACAAACATATTGATTATATACATATATGTGATAAAGCCTCGAAGCTTAATCAACTTTTGGAACAAGCTTGTTGTGAAATGTTCAATACTATTAATTGTAATTAGTCTTTAGAATTAATACTTGTGTGAATATGTGATATAGGCTAAGAGATTATTTATACTTTTCATACTTTGTATTGTAGAATTTTGTATGTATATTGATTGAAATAAAAGCATATAATTAAAAAAAAAAAAAATGGTTTGTATTATGAGACGATTACGTAGCAGGGCGACGTAAATGAAAAAAGAAAAAGTATTATACATCTGAATAGTTATTCATTAGATGGCTACGAAATATTTCTTATGAATTGGCGGACACTGTATTACCATTCCCAAAATTGAAGAATTTAATTCAAGGATCACGAAGGAAGGAACATAAAATTTGCTAAAGATCAGGAAGCGAAGTGACCCGTACATTGATGACTTGCACTTGCATGCAGACCAAATCTGTTAGAAGCAATACTTATTTCCTTCGTAGTTAAACCGGATAGTTCAAGAGAGAATTGCATGATATGGAGGAAATATGCATGGCATCAGACGTTAAAGGGTCGGGCTCTATATTCCCTAGCACGCACAAGTCTCTCAAGGACTTCTGAGGGTTGCTCGTAGGGGGCAGCCGGTTAATATAAATAGCAATTTTAACAACAAATTTAACAAATAAAAAGGTCCACAAGTCACACCAATAAAAATACTGTAATGAAGTTCACAGTTTCTTCGACAAACATCAATCTCATCTCAGGAACTTCCTGAATTCATGAATATTTTCCTGTAATAAATTGAATTAAAATAATAGTTTTAGACATCCTTACCTTGTAATGATAATAATTGCAGTCTTCGCTTGCCACGAGAATAAATCTTGAAACGGGTAATTTTGAATTTAATTTATAAGACAGACATGGGATTCAAGAGGATGTCTGGAGTCCGGGCATCCCAACGCTACTCTCACCTGCATCTGGTGAATCCTGGGCAACGACATGAAATTTCATGTCGGCTAACCAGAGTAAAGCGGACTCCATTGGGTATCACAATAGGCTACCAATGCCGTATCACACATGGAGGGTTGCAATTCACACTAAGAGGTGGTTGATGAGTAGAAAGGGGTGAGATATGGGGTGTTTTTGTTATGCTAACGGCATGAATTTTCATGACGGCAAACGAGAGTAAAGCGGACTCCAGGGGTGGCTGAGGCGCTGCAGTCAACGGGAGTAGCGACCTGTGGGCCCCTAGCTCTCCATACACCGACGACAAAAACATACATATTTCCACCGACACTTAACACACAGAGGAATGCGAGAACTGGAAAACATGTCTCCAGTCTGGGAAACAGTCGTACCAGGATTTTACCAGGAAGCAGAATAAAGAAACTGTCTGCGGGAACTGGTAAACCTGTCTTCGGTGGCATCCGAGGAAGGGCCTCGGATCGGGTGCTGCGGGACTGGTAGCCGGTGAACGAATCCCCGCGGCCGCCATAGCACCCGACTGAGACCCAGCCCTACCAGGACTTTCACGAGGGGGGTGAAAGGAACTTGCTGCGGGAATTGGAAAACATGTCTCTATCTAGTGGGAGCCAAGGAGGTGTCCCAGATCGGATACTGCGGGAGTGGTAGTCGGTGATGGAATCGCCTACGGCCACCGCATTGCTCGACTGAGAACCAGCCCTACCGGGCTTTCATGAGGAGGCGGATTGAAGGAACTCGCTACCTATAGAGAAGCACCCACACACTATACATAGTTTGAGGATGTATGTTGAGGATGGCGGAACTAGGAAGTTTTAGGAGCATGGCATGAACAAGGATGCCAGGGGATGGCAAAAAGGGCCCATAGGCGCCTACTTGCCTGGCTGCAGGAGCAGCCCCCCACAAATACTACTACTACTGTAAGACACACATAGGTCCTTCTCCTGACAAGCTTCTATATCATATAAAATTTCATTATTAACTAACTGATGTGTTTAATTCACTTCAAAGTTTATTTTCGTCTTTTTAGCGCATTTAAATAAAAGCTTTTTATTGAATAAGTTATTTGTAGTATTAATTTAGATTTTTTTGTCATCCTCCCGTGAAGTACCTGATATTTTCATTCTATAATTGATAACTTTTTCCAGGAACTACCGTTTTATCAACAATCGATCTACAGATTTGATTCACCTTGAACGATTTTTTTTAACTATCGGCTGTGACTATTTTTTTGACCTAGTCAGGGATCGATCCAATTCCAAGTCAATTGCTGACAAAGTATTTGTCCCTGGCAATTGGAGTTGAACTGAATTGGTTCTATTACCAGGTACAATCAATTAATATTATCCATCACATCGCACGTTAAAAGGTAAGACCTCGTTAATCCTTGGCTCGCACAAGTTTCGCCTTTTGAGGGCTGCCGTTCGTAGGGGGACGACAGCGTGTTAACGGAAAAAAAAATTTAATAATTTTTTTAACAATAATTATTGAATTATTCACCAATTGAGTACTTTAACCAAATATTGTTATTTCATATCGGTTATGATTAATTGGTTGACAACCAATCGTGAATCTTAAATTTTTAATTTCAGCCAACAGAAACACCACGTTGATAATACAGCTTGTCGCTGAATTTTCATTATTCGTATCACAAGAGCATCGAATGGGATTACAATTCATAAGTATTCAAAAAAAATTATCGGTAATAATCAAACCACTATTTATATTATTCCTGATAAAACATCCACACCATCCAAAAACACAATTGTTAATTTTTTTGCGATTTGTTCAGACCAAATATCCCCAAAATGACTCATATTGTGTCAATAATAATGAAGCAATCTCTTGAGAAAGCTACTGTTTTAGCGAAACATGTCATGGTGTTGAAAGAAAGTTTGTTATAATTGAATCGTCTGCTGTTTATACAATTACTATTACACTACAACTTTTTCGTTCCCATTTGTCAGCTTGATTTCTGGTAGCTGACATTTAAAACAAATACGGATGCGTGCGAGAATATTTTGCAAACTGTTTCTGGCATGAAAATAAATAGGACTGGTTCTATTACTTCTCCTGAATCGAGGGGCAAGGACGTTTGTGGAAATTCAGGTGCGCCAACACATCAATTATCTATCTGACTAGACATAACTAACAAATGAATAAAAATACAAGAAGTGTAACAGTATGCAAGAATTACAAATTTTTTCTGTAATTCTATTTCATCTTACATTCGGGAAATAATGTCTCAAAAATAATACAAATAATCACTAGTTATACCACGAGAGCATCGAAAATATAGGTAGGTAGGTATAGGTAGGTAGGTATAGGTAGGTAGGTATAGGTAGGTAGGTATAGGTAGGTAGGTTGGTAGGTATAGGTAGGTAGGTATAGGTAGGTAGGTATAGGTAGGTAGGTATAGGTAGGTAGGTATAGGTAGGTAGGTATAGGTAGGTAGGTATAGGTAGGTAGGTATAGGTAGGTAGGTATAGGTAGGTAGGTATAGGTAGGTATAGGTAGGTAGATAGTATTTTCGTTTGCTCGAATGTTATTCGTTAAGATTATACATCGAATAAACTTGATGATTCTTTCTTTGACGTTAACTGACAAACGTCAAATAATTTTTGCAATGATAGAACTGTCATATTTGAAGAAAGCGGAAGTTTTTGAATGAACGCCAACATTACGTTGCTAACGGCAATATTCACTTTGTTGACAGTGCGAAACACCAAATCGATTATACCACGTCGTCAAAGGTATATCCGGTTATCAACACTAGGAAAAATTTGCATTCGCTTTTGGCCATTTCAATGATAAGTTGTATAATCAATCAAACCTCAATGTCAATGATTTTACAGCGTTTGCAGTTCTGAAATTACTGCCTCAAACAATAATTTTAGCTCCGATATCAACCAATAGATGCAGAAATAAACGGGGAAAAATCGTAAATAAAATAAATACGGACTTACAAAAATTCTAGAATGGGGATCCAACAACTTGGTGGAATTCAATGCAAACAAAACCCAAACATGTCTTTTCTCTAGAAACTGATCTAACAGTGGCCAGCGTAGGGAGTATATACAAATAAAATCTTCCATTTCAATGCTCGCTATTACTATCAGCAGTACCCTTCATGGGAGAACCATGTGAGGTACATTGCCATTGCCTCTCAAAAACTTGGTTTTCTGTTTCGTGCCAAAAGAAGTATTTCACTTCCCGTCAACTGATTATAATTTATGAGGCACAAATCTGACCTGTTCTGGAAAACTGTTCCCATATATGGAGTGCAGCGCCCAAACACACGTTGAAACTTTTAAATTCTGTGCAAAAAAGAGCCAATCGTCTCGTCGGTGATACTTCGCAGACAAGCTCGCTTACTTCTCTGGAACATCGCAGAAAGGTTGGCGATCTGTCTCTGTTTTATAGATATTTTCATGGACGATGCTCTTCCGAAATATCATAAATCGTTCCACCGTTAGTTGTCCCATCGAGACTCACTGGTCGAGCTCAGTCCTCACATCCATATGCCGTCATTTTGGAGACATGCTGAGCATCTTTCACCCAGGGCTCGTTCTTTCACCGAACGTCAAAGCTTTGGAACTCGCTGCCTCGGGAAGTGTTCCCTGAGGCATACAGCCTTCAGAAATTCCTACCTACTTAACCTCATCTTTCACGATGTACTCTGAATATTGTCGTTTTCGTGAGAAGGGACCAGATCTTAAAAAAATAGTCATAGTGTCATAGTGCAAGTCATTTGGGGAAATTTATCCAACAAATAGCCGTGAAAATATGCACGAAAAAAAGGCACGAAAAAAGGCACAGTGTAATAATATAGGGTTTAGGTAACGACCGCGTCAATCTGAAAAAAGTCACTCGAGAAAGCTTCTGTGTTACCAAAACATGTCGTGGTATTGAATTAAAGTTTGTGAAGATCGAATCATCTCATGTTAATACAATTACTAAGAATTTTCATCAAGTAAAGGCAGAGTCAATTAGAAAAAAAAAATTAGAAATTGAAATCGGACCATCCATAACGCATACAGGCACGCTGTAAGATATATAAGGAATTAAAAATTGAAATTGAGCCAAAATTAATGGCCCGACAGCGCTTGTTCTGTCCACACATAAAAAATAATACAATACTTTCATAAAGAGGGCCATTCCTACTAACAAAATTACGTTTTTTGTATTTAATTGTTTATAACATATTATTGAAAGACAGTTGCGAGTCCCAAACATAGGAGTGTAAATACGGACACTCTTTTGTGTGACGGCATAGTCGGTTTCCTCCTAATATTTTTGTCACAAAAAAGTCCTGGACAATAGTGAAAAAAAAATACGACTTGTTTGAAAATACCTAAGAAAGAGTGAATTCAATAGATAAAAGAAGGAGCGAATACTTTGAACAGGGACTAAGGGTAAAATCTAGGATTGAGTATAATTCTGTATTTTGAGGACATCGTATAATTGGAATCGTTGAGAAAAAGAGTCGAAGAGAAGAAATAAATTAAAAGGACAGGGCTTCTATGTGTATATATATATGAGTAATTATCTCGAAGACTGAGGGTTGATCGTAACGGTGCGGCTAATGGGTGACGGGACGGACAATATTTTTATGAATGAAACTAGTACTCTGTTGCTGAATACGTGATACAAAAAAATTCATACACAATGTCCTAAGTAGCCTTTGTTACCGTTCACTTACAGTTATACGTATTATGGAAGAAAAAGTAAAATACAGGAATTGTTGAGAAGTGGAAATAGGCAGCATGCATGATGAAGTGAGTATAAGTTAGTTCATTCAAGTCCCTCGTATATATTAAATAGGTCATTCAAAGAGAAAAACCTGCTGCGCTCTTCTCAAGTTACTCGAACTCTGCCAAATGTTTCACCGTGACAAACACAATGCTATTCTATGAATTTCCTACACTTCCGAGCACCGACAAAACCGCTCTACGATTTCAACATATGCATGAAATTATTTGATGGTGGGCATTAAGACATTGAGAACAACAAATATACATTCCTGTGCTTAAAAATTCAATGTCAATGTGTTAGCGACTATTTTTGCCATATTCTGGAAAAAACTGTAATTTTGAGCAGCGGTTTCAAAACTCTTGAATCATGGAGTCGACAAGGACATGGTCGCGGCGATAATAATAATAATAATAATAATAATATTTATTTGAAAAGAAGAGTACATATATAAATATAGAAGTTACATCAAAATATCTTAATAACGACAATATTAGTAATAATGTTATTGATGATATGATATGGTCGCGGCGATATGTCCTGGAACCGGAATTATTATATTGAAAAAAATAGTTTTGTTAAAATTGTTTTTTTCCGTTGAACAGCTGTCGTCCCCTTACAAACGGCAGCCTTAAAAGTCGAAATTTGTGCAAGCCAAGGATTATCGAGGTCTTACGTTTTAACGTGTGATTCCTAGCACTTCCTCGAGCCATCAGATAAAAATCTGTAGTCTGTAGGATTTAAACCTACAAGACCAGCAGCATCAATGGCGTGAAGCAGTAACCCATACCCTCTTTGTTCTATATGCAACGATTTTAGAGTAGTGTGACAGGTCCCACTTATACATGCCAAAAAAAATCTTAGCTTCAGTCCCGCCTCGTTTTCAACTTACCCATATAACCGGGATCTCCTTCAGTAAATGTTGAAAATAATCGCTTATTCATAACCTTCATATATGTTTTATAAAACCTCAAGCTTGATATCACATACTTTATTTTTCATGTAGGATGTGTATGAGCGATTATTTTCAACATTTACTGATGAAAATGCCGGGATTATGGACGAGTTGAAAACTGAGGCAGGAGTACAACCCAGTTTTTCCTTTGGCATGTAAAAGTGAGACTTTATGGTCCAAAGAGGGTACTGGTTCCTGCTTCAGTATAATTATTTTATATCAACTAAAATATCCATGATTTTCGGACCCTTCGTAAAGATCGTAGAAGGGTTATGTGAAGTGGGACAAAACACATTTTGGGTACTGTTATATTTGCATGAGAAAGTCTTCAGGAACGATATACACTTTTTCTTTTCCTTCTACGATAATTTTTAGCACAGTTATGACAAATCTAATTTTCGGTTCCACCGAAAATTGCAGTGGTGCGTAAACGCGAGCCTGAAATTCCTCCCTTGATTTTTTTGGATTCATTTTTTTTTCTAGCAATACATGAATACAATCAAGAAGTCATGTGCCCAGTTTCATAGTGCTACAATGCATCCTTCACTTTTGGCTTACATTTTGGTTACTGTACTATAAATGAACAAGAAAATAAAAATCAACTTATTTGATCTCGAGTTATTTTGAGCAGTTCACTGGTCCCTGTGAGACTTTTTTTGTTAAATTATATACAGTGTGTCCCACTTTGAGCAGCCACACCCTCGTATTTTCTTGACAATACAGTGATATCAAAAGTTATTTTTCATAACATATAGTACCCAACAATATCTAACTTGAGGTTGATGAAATATTCGTATATCCATTTTCCACGACTACCTACGACCAACTGAAAAGTGAAAAATTGGGAAAAACATACTAGGCATTTTTTTATCGCAAAAATAACACCAGATTATGTTTCAGAACACCCTAAAACCCCTAGATCTAAGTGCTTTATTCATTAAAATATATAGGGTGGCATCTGTTAGTAGCAACATTATTGATTTTTATTCATCCGAAATGATCGGTTGCTCTAGATTTTTTTTGTCACAAGGGGCCTTAACGTGTTCAATTGATGCTGAGTATAAGAAATACCCAAATTTTACTTTTTCATGGCTTGCTATGACCAGTTGAAAAGTGAAAAACTGGAAGAAAAGATATAAATGATTTTTTACTTCGAAACTAACATCAGAGGTTCAGAACATGCCTAAACCCCCAGATCTCATTAAAATATACAGGGTGTCTTACAGACTAGCAACATTTTCATTTTGTTTTCATCCGTAATCTTTGGTTGTTTTTGATTTTTTTTTCTATAGTAACAAAGTACCTAAAATGTTCAATTACTGCTATAGTTGAGAGACGAAAATACAATAAGGATACTTTAAGTACAAACATTTCTGGATCAGAACACCCTGATATCCCCACCTCAATACTTAAATCTAAAAATATACAGGGTATCATCTGTAGCTAGCAATCAAGAAGCAACCAAAATATTTAATTGATACAGTGTAAAAAAAACGAAATATTATTAAATCAACTAAACGCTACGAATAAATAAGCGTTATCAATTCTGCCAGCTATAGTATAGATGACACCCTGTATAATTTTATCCTGAACCAGAATCCGCTGTTACGTTTGTGCTACAGAAGTCCTTGATGTGTGTTCCACACTTTTTCACTTTTCGGCTGGTCATAGCTAGCCATGAAAAAGTAATATTTGAATATTTTCTACAACATTATTCAAACATTCTTAAGTAATTAGTGATTATGGAAAAAAATCGAAAACAACCAAACATCACGGATGAATAAAAATCAATACTATGTCAGTTACAGGTGACACCCTGTATATTTTAAATAATTAGGTATTGCTATTTGGGGGTTTCAGAGTGTTCTGGGATAGAACTTAGTGTTATTTTTGTGATAAAAAAATCCCTGGTAAATTTTTCCCAATTTTTCACTTTTCAATTTGGTCGTAGGTAGCCATAAAAAAGTAATATTGGAACATACCCTACAGCATTATTTGAACATTTTCGTATTCTTCGTGACCAAGGAAAAAAATCGAAAACTACCCAACATTGCGGATGAATAACAAATAAAAAATGTTGTTTGTTACAGATGACACCCTGTATATTTTAATGAATTATCACTGATATTTGGGGGTTTTAGGGTGTTCTGAAGAAGATCCTGGTCTTATTTTTGCGATAAAAAAATGCCTAGAATGTTTTTCCCAAATGGATATACGAATATTTCATGAACTTGAAGGTAGATATTTCTGGGTACTATATGTTATAAAAAACGAATTTTGAAATCACTTTACTGTCAAGAAAATACGAGGGTGTGGCTGCTCAAAGTGTATGCAGAATTTTCCTTTTCTACCAAATTTCTCTACCAAAATTTATATTCATTTCGGAATGAAACTAATTTTATACAAATTAATTACTTGAAAAGGCTTATGTGCTTATCTCAAACTAGTAGTAGTAGTAGTGTATTTATAAACTCAACTAAACGAAAAATTTAGAATTAACAATTAGCAATTAAGAAGGTCTTCTTCATATACTTCAACTAGGATATTAAGAACTGTGTTCATTCCAGCTGTGAGAAAGACAGTCACATCTATGAGAAGAAGAGTCGGTGGTCAACGTTTTTTCACGATCCATTATATTGTTATTGTAAGAAGATATTTTGAACATATTACTCAACATATAATCAAATTTATATTCGATAACAAATGAATATTCGATGACAAAGGAATATTTGATGACATATGAATATTCTATGACAAATGAATATTCGATGACAAATAACGTGTCATTTCGTCGGTTTTGCGCATGCCCACTTCCATTTACAATTAAAACGATTAATTCTTGGTTGAAAAGAATAAAAATGACCATCTTCTTTGTTGTATATTATGTTTCATATTTGGTATTGCTCCTCCCTGTATTCTGGACAGAGATATTCTGATTAGATATAGATTGTCAGGTAGACTTTGAATGTGACATACATCATTGGTACTTTGCATATTAATAAAAAACTATAATAAAACATGGCGCAGTCGTAAAGAAAACCTGCTTCTGAGAGAAGATTGAAAATGGAGAACAGACTTCCAGAAAAACTATCATTCAGCGGAAATGTGGCCGAAAATTTCAAAAGGTTCAAACAGAGTTTCGAAATCTATTTACTGGCGTCGGGTAAAGATACACAACCAGATAAAACTAAAGTTGCCATTTTGCTAAATATAATTGGAGAAGAAGGTATAGAGCTATTCAATATACTTAAGCTTACGGAGGAAGAAAAAGATGTCTACGAGACAGTGATCAAAGCGATAGAAGATTATGTGTCTCTTAAGAAAAATATTCTCTATGAAAGATTCCTTTTTTATAATAGAGCTAAGAAAGAAGGTGAACATTTTGATATTTTCTCACTGATTTAAAGAAATTATCACAGAACTGTAATTTCAAGGATCAAACTGACTATATGATTCGTGATAGAATAGTTTTGGGCATCAGTGACAATGAATTGCAACAAAAATTACTTGGAAAGGGAGATATAACTTTGGATAAGTCCATTGAAATTTGCCAAGCAGCTGAGTTATCAAAGATCCACGTGAAATAAATTCAGGAAAAAGAAAGTAGAATTGATGAAATCAGGAAGAAGAACACATACCGTGGAAGAGAAGGGGCGTCGAGAGAAAATAATCAACCTGCTGAAGTGTATCAATACAATAAAGTGCAGAAAGGACAAGGATATCAACCAGGTTACAACCAAAAAGTAGATCAACATTCAAGAGATGGTTTCAATTGCAGAAATTGTGGCAGATTTCATCAGCCGAGATCTTGTCCTGCTTACGGGACAAAATGTGGCAGGTGTCACTTATTCAATTATTTTGAGCGGTTCTGCAGGAATAAAATGGTGAGAGAAATCCGCGGTATCAATGACGATGAAATTGATTCAGATGAAGATGTGCTGATTTCAAGTATAGAAATAAATGAAGTTCAGACGAAGAATGAATGGAAGGAAATGATAAGAGTTGAGGGCTCACATTTATATTTCAAGATTGATACTGGCTCTCATGTCAATGTTTTGTCATATATGCATTTTTCTAAAGTGAATGAAAAGGTAGGTGGCATACTGATTATGAAACAAACCATTATACAAACTGATTCCTCAAAAGATGGAATTGGTTGTTGTTTATTACAAAACAATCAGCCAATTGCCTATGCATCCAGATCTCTCACTGACACAGAGAAAAATTATTCTCAGATAAAAAAAGAATTTTTAGTGATCATATTCGTTTGTCAAAAATCTCACTATTACATATACGGAAGAAGTTTTCAGGTAGATTCAGATCATAAGCCACTTCTAGGTATTATGAAAAAAGGGGTATCACAAGTTTATTCACCAAGACTCCAAAGAATGAAAATAAAACTACAAAAATATGACATTCAACTCAAGTATAAACCAGGCAAATATCTTCATATTGCAGATTATTTATCGCGTAATTTTTTACTAGATAGAGTTGAAGATGACACAGATCTCACTGAAATTGTACATACTTTAGAACGAAATATTAATGCAACGGACTCTAGAAAAAATGAATTCAAAACGGAAACATCAAAAGATCCCATTCTTCAACAAGTAATCACAATGTGCACAAAGGGTTGGCCCAGGAATATAAGCAAACTTTCTTCAGAATATTTAAAATCATTTTGGAATATTCGTTCGGATATTTATTTTTCAAACGGTATTTTGTTTTTTAATGAAAGAATAATTGTCCCATCTTCGGTATCACAAAAACTCAGAAAAGGGGCGAAAGAAATTCTATACTGGCCGAAAATGGATCAGGATATTCAAAGATTTATTGAAACGTGTAGTGCATGTGATAAATTCAAAAATTCTAATCACAGACAAGAAATGATTTTGCATGACATACCTGTTTCACCGTTCAACAAAGTAGGTACTGATATATTGGAATATGGTGGAGAATCATATTTAATTGTAGTTGATTATTTAACAAAATGGGTTGAATTACTAAAATTAAAAAATAAAACGTCGACTTCAGTTATAGAGGCATTGAAAAATATATTTGCAGTTCATGGGGTACCTTTAACAGTTATTGCTGACAATATGCCTTTCAATTCGTTTGAATGCAAAACGTTTGCAAATCAGTGGAAATTTCAATTTATAACATCGAGTCCCCGGTATCCTTGTTCTAATGGTCTGGCTGAAAGAGCTGTTCAAACAATGAAAAATATTTTAGGAAAATGTGTTGACGTTCCTTTAGCTTTGCTTGAATATCGTAATACACCAGTATCAGGCTTGAATAAATCTCCTGCACAGTTACTTTTCAGCAGAAGATTGAGAACACCAATACCAATATGTGATTCACTTCTTAAACCGACCTTAGTTAATCATGAATTCGAGAAATCTTGTTTGACAAATAAACGAAAAAATGATAAAAAATATTTTGACAAACAAGCAAATAGGAAAGACGAGAAATATCAAGTTGGTCAAGATGTAGTTTTGAGAGAAAATGGTGTGTGGAAACCAGCCAAAATAGTGAAAGTTGCTGAAACACCAAGATCTTATTGGGTTAAAAAAGATAATGGAAATATTGTTAGAAGGAATAGTTTTCATTTGAGAAAAAAACGTAGCCATGATTTTTTCAACATTTATAGTTACAGTGATGATGATGAAGAATATTCGTGCGAAATTAATCAGAACATGAATGATTATTATGTGAAGGACATGAATGATGATGCTATAGATGAAGACACAGAATATGTTGATGAAGAGCAAGTAGGAGATGAAGGTGATGTGATTGTGGGTGATAATGAGTGCCTGGAAGATAATAGTAGTATGGAAGGAAAACGAAAAGGGGTTATTCCTAGAAAATATAATGATATGTTCTGACAGTTCCATTGGTTTGTTCGTAAAAGGGAAAGATGTTGTATATTATGTTTCATATTTGGTATTGCTCGTCCCTGTATTCTGGACAGAGATATTCTGATTAGATATAGATTGTCAGGTAGACTTTGAATGTGACATACATCATTGGTACTTTGCATATCAATAAAAAACTATAATAAAACATTCTTAGTTGCTTATCCTCCAATTTAAACGACAGATGCAAGTATATAAACCCCTAATGGCGTTTTTGTCTCTATCTTTCTTAATTCTTAGTTTTTAATGTAATTTTCAGTTTCTTAGTTTATAAATCCACCATTATTAACACTAATACTGTTTGGATTGTTTTGAATTTCAGTTTGTATTCTTTTAATTATTTGATATTCAAAATTTTCTTCTCCAGTCCAACTTCAAAATCATAAAGTGTAATTTTCTATTATGTCTGTTCAATAGTAAATTTTCGATTATTAAATAATTTTGCTGATAATTCTCTATTTTATTTTTTCTCGTGATAATTTGTTTCTGCTATAATTATATATTAATTCAAATTTTCTCTTTTGAATCAGCTGTTGAAATTGAGCCTGGTTCCATCCACCACACAACACATATTTTATCATAACAATTTGTACCAGAAAACAAAATATAGCAGTTACTTATTTGATATCTCTACTAATTACTGAACAAGAAATAAAAAGTGCATCGTTGTCGGTGCTATCCCCACTAACTTCATTCACAAATTGCATCAGTTATATGCAGTTATATTTGAAAACACATCCGACAACTCGTACGGCGTAATCACTTTCATCCAATCGAGGCGCTACTCAAGGTCAGCAACGGCATAGCTGACAATGACAATCGAAAGATTTCAATAAATTATTGTTATAGACCAATAATACGCATATTAATACGCTGAACATTAAAGTGGAATGCAAAGGTCAATAAACAATTTCATTAATCAGGTAACTATGCTTCAATTTCCTTTGTTTCTGTAATACCCTGCATTTATAGGGATATTGCATTATAGCAGATCAACTTTTATTGCTCCATTCAAGTCGATTTGAGTGACATTAGAATTGCATTTACAAGGTAATCTTAGAAGATTATTTCCTCATCTTGGTTCGAAGATGTTTGCTTGACATAAACTAGCCTACGGGTGAAGTCTTTCGACAGTTTCTACTTTTTCTACTAGACACAAGATTGAACACAAAAATTTTCGAAGCGATATTATAATGCACATATTTGGCAGATTACTCGAAGAACTGAAATCCATGATCAACTAATTCTCCAGGAACGGCCAACCCAGAAAAAACTGTTTCAAATGTGGCAGAAGCGGACATTTCATTAAAGATTGCAGGGCGAGGCTGCAGATAGATACTAGAAAAATCTAAATCAGTACTGTCTTAACATTGACGTTCGCCCTGGACAATTCAATAGTAATGCAGGCACATCTAGAAGACAGCGTCCAGAAAACCGTAAGCACCATCAAAAGACAAATTAAATTATTAACAAATCGATGGTTTAGCGCTCACATGTGTTAAATTACATGAAAAAACCACAGGTGTCAAGTGCACTTGTCACGATTGTGAAGTTTCCTCATCGGCACTTACCACATTTATTCAACTCGACAAGTGACGACTTTGACCTTGTAGACAATTACCACATTTGGGCACAACAAAGATAAATCATCTTATTACTCAGAGACGTACTTAACACAGTTCACCCCAGAATTGTACTTGACACATCTGTGCGCTAGATCATCGAAATATTCATAAAATGAGTGACAAATTCACACGTGAAGATGATGAAGTCTCAATAGACTTGGTGAGACAGCATCCACCGATACATCGCAGTCCGATAACCCCGGAAGAAGTTCGAAAGGCCCTCAAAGACTCGAAGAACTTTGCTGCTCCAGGCCCTGATGGGACAAATGAATATTGAATAATTACAGACCGATAACATTCTTGAATGTTACCCGCATCCTATACATGCGAATACTCTCCGCAGTTAATCCGGTGTATGAACGGATATAAGAGCGAAGAGGGTCAAATAAGGGGTCGCTGGCTGCAAGGAGAACCTGCTCATCCATATATGTTTCTCGCAGGACTCCGTGCAGTATAAGCGTAACCTTTCGATGGCCTGGAACGACTACCGCAAGGCATTTGATACAACTTCGCATGAGTTCATTTTGGATTTGCTCAGAAGCCTTGCGGTACCGGATCAAGAAGTTGGATGCATCGAACAATTGATGCCGCTCTGGAGGACTCGCTTCACGTTAAGATTTGTTCAAATCCGGGTACAAACAGAGCAGGTGATCTTCAGAAGAGGCGTATTTCAGGGAGACTCCCTGAGTCCTCTTCTTTTCGGCATCCCACTACTGTCATTGTCCGTTGCACTCAGAAACACTCGCGGATACAACTGCAGCACCCCCAGCAACCAGAGGCACAAGGTTACTCATTTATTTTACATGAATGACCTGAAACTATATGCCTCTGGAGTAAAGGATCTACATCAATCCTTGAGGATGGCGCAAGAGTACACGCATGCTATCGGAATGGAGTTTGGGATCGACAAATGTGCAACGGTTCATCTCAAAAGAGGACGATGCGAGGAATATGGAGACGATGTCCAGCTTGTAGACATAACGGAACTCGTACGGTATAGATGAGACACCGGTGTTGCCTTATGCTCCGGGGATATTGAGTCCGGTGTGCCGAATTTATTGGTACTCTTCATTCCCCACCCTCAGGCAAATACAAGCAATTGAGCCTGATGTAGTCCTCCTCGACCATCAGAGTCCATCGTCCGAAAAGAGGAGGATAAACGGACTAAATATCAAGATTTACTTCTTGAACTCCGCAGACTGTACCCAAACCCATTCTGTTAAAGTGGTGGTTCTAACCTAAAAATCATACCGGCTTGCAGAAATCTTAGCCGGGAGAATGCAGAAGGCCGTCATTCTTGGTTTACTCCGTCTGCTCAGGGCACATCACTCTCGGACCCAGTAACCACTCACCTCACGGACGTGGGGAGTGACTAACTGAGTTCAGATCTCCTTCTCTGCTTGGTCTGTGACCATGAGAAAGCAAGGATCGGAGCATTTCTTTTTAAGGCAGCAGCCCGTGCAGCCGACGAATTTGGTCTCGTTTTCGACTTTGAACGGGTTAATCCAAACTCTGTCACCGAGTTGGAGCCCGTTCAGCAAAAGGCTCACATTAAAGCTGCGGAGACTGGAGGGATCCTGCAGCTGCATAAGGATAAGCCAATGCATGGGGTCTTCTTCAAGAACATCGAAGACCTTGGCTTATCCACCTTCGCTTTTCTCAGGTTAAGTGAGCTGGAGTCGGAGACCGAGGGGTTCACAATGGCCTGCCTGGAAAGGTGTCTTCAACACACTGCTCTACCGTAGTCGCGTGATGGGTATAGAGGCACTACCAAAATTTTTGTGAGTGTCCTTGAAGGACCCCTGAATAAGACAGTCAAGGTCTGGATGGAGGGTAGTGGCCCCCTACCAAGCCTTGATTTTTTTTTAAAGTGAAATTTCTTCATTGAAAAAAGGTTTTTGGGGCATATTCGAATTTTTATATTTTGAAGTTAAATATATATGGAACTGAAAAATTAAAAAGCCAGACCAATTAGTCGGGTGTAAAAGTTAAAGACAAATTTGTCTTTAAGTATCTATATTACCTTCCTAAATACGCAAGCCATTTAATGTCGCAACCGGTTAAGGCTACGTAACTAGTTTCCTTGAAAGACGTTAGATAGGGCGCATATACACTTCTTTCAGGAAATGTACTTGAAGAATGTCGCCCCCATCAGGATTCAATTTTTAACTCGATTAGTTGAGTTCATGTTTTGTTTGACCGAAACCTCATTTTCAGTATTTTGGAATGTATATAGTCATAGAAATGACTTTAAATAAAATACAGCTAAGAGTGAAACCAATCGCTCGTTTTCCACTGCTTTGAGTCAGTGTTTCTGGTGAATCGTTTAACACGAAATCCCATCATTTGATCCTTTTTATGTCCTCCAAAATGCCCTACCCACAGACCGGTATACAAATAGCAGGAAGAACCTCCCGAAGTGTTGGCGAATCGGCAGAAAGGGTGAGTTTTTATACTGTTCACAAAAAGTTGATAATATACTTTACACATTCTCATAATCGCACCAACACCCTACCAAAATCTCAAACTGCCTCAAACATTTTCTTTGCATTTGTTTAAAAAACCATTTAACAGTCTGGTTAATATTTAAACCCGACTAATTGATCAGGCTTTTTCATTGTTTAGTTCCTTACATATCTAACTTAAAGATATAAAAATTTCAAAATGCCTCAGAAAAATTTCCCTTCTGAAAAAGTCGAGGGTTTGTAGGGGGACACTACCCTTCAGCCAGACCTTGACTGTATCTTTCAGGAGTCCTTCAAGGATATTTACAAAAATTATCGAAGTGCCTCAAAAACCTACTCAGAATTGTTCACCAGCTATTGGACATCGAAATTCTCTCAGGCTTTTCACTTCTTAAGTTTCTTATTTATTCCTTCTCCTTCTCTTTATTATTTTCATTATTTTTATAATTATTTTTATTATTACATTAACATTACGAAATTCTCATATCGTCGTCGGTTCTTGATATGTGTGCTAAATTTCCGATTATTAGGATGATCTGCAAGTGGGAAAAATAGAATTTTAAAATTCACATTATTATTATTAATGTTAGTGATATCGCGTTTACTCAGGAAAGACGCCCATATGTATGAACTCAAAAAAGAATACAAAATTTGATCAGGTCGTTGAAGACTTTTTCGAGATAGAAGTAGAAACAGTTCTCTCTCTTCATTTTTACTTTTCTACAGATACGTCACTTCTGCTGTAAAGGCAGTATAAGTGTGACATAAACTTACATAAAACAGTTAATCCGTAAAATCACGACTTGCATATTTCTAAAAATAATTCTTGTCGTCAACGTTTGAGTACCTACTGTCACATAACAATAAATAATTTTACTATGAATAACAGAAAAGTTTGAAAGTTATTCATAGCACAAGAAAACCTTGTGAATTTCCTTATAAATTCATTAACACGCCCTAGCATTCTGCATTTTTTTGCATTTTAATATTTTTTATGTTCCATTCTGATCAGTAGGTGGTATGCAGTGTTTCATTGTCATCTTGCAGTTGTTGCAGATGTCATTCTAAAAGAATTTTGATTTATTTCATTATATTGTTTATTCTTTACATTAGAAGTATGTAATGAATATCATGACATCAACAATTCTTGTTTTGCTTCAACATTAATATGCATAGGCTACAATAAAATAGAAGTACTGTTCAGTGAGCAAGTTTCTTTAATTTGGTTAGGTTTTTTTATGCGAATTATGGACGCCCCTATAGGTTTCCTCTGGGGCGGATCTAGGTTCGTTCTGCCACAGCCGACTTAATCTTCCGAGCCGTGGTGAGAAAATCGGCAACACCGCGTGGAAAGCAATTTGATGTCCTAGATGCTCATTAATTCTTTAATGTGAATTTCTCGGCTTATTCGGAACACTAGAAAAAAAAAACGTAGGAAAATGAACTTTTATCACAAACTGGAATAGCAATATATTCAATTTCTTAGATATGGGAAATCTGTCAAGTTTGGTTTTTCCATGCCCTAAAATTCACATTTCGGGAGATTTTTTTAAAATATTTTTTCTGATGAGTGAGATAAAAAAGTTGAGGAAAATCTCCCAAATGTGTATTTTAGGACATAGAAAAACCAAACCTGACAGATTTCCCATATCTAAGAAATTAAATATATTGCTATTCCAGTTTGTGATGAAAAAAATTGAATAACCACATTAATCGTCGTTCTTTTCTGTAAAAATTCATTCTCCTATGTTTTTTTCTAGTTTTTCCAATAAGCCAAGAAATTCACATTAAAGAATCAATGAGTGGGACGTCAAATTACTTTCCAAGCGGTGTTGCCGATTTTCTCACCACAGCTCGGGAGATTGAGTCGGCTGTGGTTCTGCTAGGATGATCGTTGTGTGAGAAAAATTTATGGTTATTGCAGTCCAAAAATATCGCGTTTTCCTAATTATAATCACGTATCGATGATAGTCATGCATGACCGTTACAGGTGGACATAAACTTGAAAAATAATGCTTCAAATTAAAGATGTTTTATAGTTTTCCAAGTGTATGTACGAAGTGAAACGCTCGTGCACGATCATCATCGAAACTTGATTGAAAATCAGGAAAACACAATGTTTTCAGTTCGCCATATCAGCACAATAGCAGTGAATTTCTGATATAACTGTTAGATATCAATTATCACAGGGAAGGGCCAGGCTAAAACCAATTTATACAGTTATATCTGGTGTGGAGAAAATAAGAGAGTTCTGTCATCATTATCGAAATATTAATGTTTCACTATACAGTAAGCCTCTCAGAAAATAAAATTTAATATTTGGAAAGATATCAAGAAATTTAAAATAATTGTTAAATTTTTCCATAATTGAAGCTTAAAACTCCGAGTTACTATGAAATTATATTCTGAGCAACTTTTCCAATTAACTTTTTTCGATATTTTTCCATCTCAACCCACCTGTTGCCTCTTGCACCGTATAAACATAAAACTCTGAAAACAAAATTGTGTCTTCCGTCAAAAATACTCTTGTTGCCTTTCAACACCAAAAAGCTAGACGTTCTGAATCTGTTTCTGTAGAAACAGTAGCCGACTGGTTAGGATTACTGCCTTCAAATCATTCTATATCCTCATAACTATTAAATAGGAATATCCACATTGGTAAAATTGAAACAACATGAGCAACGCAGGAGGCGTGTTTTCTTCCAGCTACCCCCATGATCATACTAAATATCAGAACAAGTTACCCTTGACAGGGCTCCCACCTGGTGCCCTTGGCAGAGCGTCCTCCTGGTACCCTTGGCAGGGCTTCCCTCCCACATCAAGGGTTGGGATTGCACCTAGGATTGAAATAATATGTAGCTTGACTTGATGCTTGATGTTTTAGAATTGTTAATTATTGTATAGGCAATACATTTTATTTTATATCCTTCTGGCTACTGGTCGGTGGTTCAAAGCCACGCGACTGCAGAAACTTTTTTCTGATGACCCGAGAAAGTGCTAGGAATCACACGTTGAAAGCTAAGACCTCGTTAATCCTTGTAGACCATTGTATGAATTGGCATCCAGTGAAGTAGGCAGATCATTGTAGCAGTGTATAAAAGTCGTTTAATTCAATTATTGGAATTATTTGTTTAGTGTTGAGCTGTAAATGAACGAGTTATTCAACTATCTCGTATTTTTGTAGCTATATCAATAACAAAATAGTAAAATTTTCTTGTCTAATTTCCTAGAGATTATCGATTGTTAAGTCCGGTTGAACCGGAAGTGGCGAATTTTCTGCAGTGGCGTCAAAATATGCATATTCTAGTACTATAGCGACATACCAAATTTGAAATCTGTATCTTCAAAACTATAGAAAAATTGGGAGGCGTACCTCACGTCGTGGTCACCCGGTGTCTCGTCAACTTAAATACTGTGGTTCGTCTACTTAGCAACCCTTGTGGGTAAGACAAAGAAGATGTTTTTTTTCTAAACAAGTAAAACATCAAAAATATTTTCACCTGGAGCCAAATTATTTTGCAGATGAAAAAATAACACATTAAAGTTGATAATATTGAAATTTAAATAATTTTTCATTATAAAGAGGTCATATAAATTGGTCATCAACCTGAAGTTCGCCAACTTACCCGCCTTTTCCCTAGACATCCCAAACTTGAATATGTGACAGCTCAGAACTAGTTTGGAACTGGTTATAAAAGGAACCAAAACAAACCTGATGTCAAATGGTGGATCAGAATTTGATTATTGCTATAATTCATATAGTCTACTTTTATCAGTCTTCGCTCTATCTACCATATTAATTCACTGTATAATACAACTTTGTCGACAAATATACTTGTTAAATAACCATTCATATGTTAGTTTAAAAATGTTATGCTTTTTAAAAAAGAAATAAATTAAATTTCGAAATGTTGGTAATAAGTAAGCAAATACTTTATTGGTCCCCCAAACCCACCAAAAATGTACTTAAACATTCAGAAGGGCGCAAGATCCACATTATGATACATCACGGAGCTAAAGTGGTTCGGAATCTATACTTTTACGTAAACCTTAGGTACCGGATCTCTCTTCTCACAAGCTCTGCTTTCGAGAGGTTTTCTCCGAAAACCTGGGTGATTCGTAAAAATAAATTTTACAAACATTTTATCGAAAGTAAAATCAAACATTTGTAATCAACTTATTACTAGTAGGCAGCTATCACAACATTAGGGTAAGATCAAAAACTTTCTTTCGCAAATTTTTGCAATTTGAAAATACTTCAGCCAGAAAGACAATCGGCTCCAGACATGCACAGTTCTGCCAACTTAGCTGAACATGTAAAATTCTCATTTATTGCGCGAACGCTCATGTTGAGTGCCTTATCACTGGATATATTACGGTCTATAGTCCGTTGTACGACAAATGTGCATCGTGGAAGTACATATTCTCACATTCTAAGCTATGTTTGTTTTGCTGTAGTAAGAATTGGTTCTTGTAGTTAGACTTATTTCAGAATTTTTTTTTTCATTATACCATCTCTATCACTTTATTGATATGTTCAAATTGGGGCAGACGTTCGAAAAATATGCACTCAGTTTCATGAAAAAAATAATTGTTCCCACAACCAATCCCAACAATATCCGCATACTTAGTCAGTGGGTCCGAGAATCATAAACATGTGTGGATATTATATCATCGTGATCTTTGATATTATAAATGTTTAAATTCTTGAAGAAATTATTTGTCGTGGGAAGTACCAGTACAATAAATACCCTGTATTCACCAATAAATCACACCGCTACGAGTAGGAAGTGGAAAGTAAAAGCTATGCAGTTATATGGAGGTCATAGGTGGAAGGTCGATAAATGCAAGGTGATTCTACTTTCCATTATCTATAACCAGGAAATACGATGTTTCAATGAATAGAACAAAAATCCTATGCGATCTTGACATTTACAGAAACCTAAAACACCCATACAGGTAACACCTCCATTTTTATGTAGTCACGGAATGACTTGTTTCTGTTTTGATCTTGAACTTAAACTTACCTTGAACTTTTATCGTTTTACTGTTATTCGAGCATGGAAAAAAGAAGCTTCACTTCTGTTGTTGACAAATCGATAGCGTCATGGACTATTATCACTATTAACACATAGCCTTGTACATTTTTTTATTCAATTTTGTTCAGTAATTCTTCCAATCTAAAATCTCTCAATAACTATTATCTATCGTGAGATTACTAATAGTTGTTTTACACCATTTGGAAACAAAGTTCTCATGATCTTCATATGGGTACGAAATGTCTGACGAATAAGTGAATAAACACTATAATATTATTCGGGTAATTTTAGGATGAATCTGCGGTTGAACACAGAGCTTCTACAAGCCAAGTAGCATGGCTTGAAATAAAAAAGCTTGGCTTGGGCTTGAATTTGACGAATGTGAGCTAGGCTTGATTTCAAGCAATTTTCAAGCTTTTCAAGCTTTTTCGAGCCTAGCCAAGCTTTTCTTGCTCTGGCCACATACTTGAATCGCCATTCACGTATCTGCCACTTCTCGGATTATTACTTGAGTTGCTGGAAATATAAGAACCTGTCCACGAATATTGTCATTTTTTCGAAATCGATGAATGATCATGAACAAATTATAATGATCCATATATAATCGATCAGCTAATCTACGGATTGAAGTGAGAATAAAAATATTTCGCGATAAATTCACAATTCACACGAGTGTTCTCTGTTGGCGTCTGGCAACGTAGCAACCGTTGAAAATGCTCTTCCACGTAAGGACTGGTTTTACACCTTCAGTTTGAACTCCGGATGGACTTACTGATGGTTAGAATGGGAAGCCTATAACCCTATTTGATACAAGTCATTCACATTCTGAACCTCTAGTTAGTCCATCTAGAGTTGACTGGAACCTATAAAACTGGCTCTTACGTGATCATCTACAGCATTATTTATTATTTCAGTTGTCAGTGCTGTCACAGGAGCCAATGCATGGAACATAACTTTTGGTGAAATGAGTACCAACTTGTCGGAGCAAAACTCATTCTAGACCATACTCACATACATAATACCTAATACCTAATTCTGATCTGAATAATATACATATTGTTGCGTATTCGGGTTCAAAAATAAGTGTACTCTGGTATGAACTCGCCTTTATTATTCAAACTTTACTTGACAACACTGTAATACAAGTCACTGTCAAAATACTTGTATCCAAGGTAACTCAAGGTAACTTTCTAACTAACTTCATCTAACAAATGCATTGCTTTTATATACAAATAAAGTTCTAGAAAACTTAAGAAATCAATAGAACACAAATAGAATGTTCGACGATTGATCCAGAACAAAAGTTAGTGCTTCTAGATTTTTCCATCTAATTCATCGAACGATCTCGAACAATTCGAGAAGTCTTTATCAAATTTCAGGTCTGTAACAATATATTAAGTATCAAGAACAGTAAGCATATTTTTCTGATCGAAGACAATTGAGATACTTATATAGCGTTTTTTTGTTTTAGGTGTTTGCGGATATATTTTTCAAGAGTGATATTGGAGGTAACGAAGCACCTGTCCTAAAAAAACTACGTAGCTGGGAGCGCCAATAGGTAGATAGCTCCTAATCGTAGTTTCGGTTTGGCGTAAAAACTAATGATTTTATGAAAAAATGTTCTTCCCCTGGTTCTATAATTTTCTTAAAAAAATGCGGGAATCTGCCTTTCTTTTCATTTGTCAAACCATAACATTTTTTTTTCTTCAGTATCAGCAAAATCAAAAATCAGTTAATTTCCCGCATTCTTACAAACAAATTTAATCATTTGTTCCAACAAAATTTTCGCAAAAAACTAAAACTGAACGTTCAAAACTGATACTCGTTTCATCAAAGGTATTGTTTGCTCTTAATACAAAAGCGTCTACGGGCCACATGGTTTTATTTTTATTTTTCCGACTTGAAAGTCGGAATTTTAGAGTTTTAAATCGATATTTCAGTTCTTTTGCTTCACACGAGTCACACACTTCTTCAGTGTGACGATACTCGTTTCCGACCGATGGTTCCCCTTTTTACTCCCATATACACCTACGACGTAGGCTTCTCATGGCAAAAACCTGTCAGAAAGCAATTACTCCGCTGGCTAATACCACGACGGGTATTGCATTTTATCTAACAGATATAATGCACAATTACAATATTTGCACAATTACAATATATGCACAATAACAAATGCTCCATGTAACCAACATGTAACCAAGTTCAGGAATTTTTGCCGGAGAGTAAGAAAATAAATGATATAGTAAAATCGACAATGCCGAAGTCCCCTTCTCTCCAAAGATCTCCACCATGTGGAAAATATGAGGCAGAAAAAACTACTTCCCTGGCTAATACCACAACGGATATTGAACTATATCTGACAGATATTTGTGAAACGTTCTTTCAAGAAGACCCAATTGCAAATGCTCATTGTTCTTGAACAGTAGAAATATTTGGAGAGAAGGGTACATCGACGTTGTCGATTCTACTATTTCATTTATTTGATACTCTCCGGTCAAAACTCTTCAACTCTGCTCACTTCATGGAGTCTTTGCTATGGAGAAGTGATTTTTGGTTTTTTCTCGCAGGTGGCGCTGTGCTGACTTTACTGTAAACCGCTGCTTCATTTGTGAGAAAATAATAGTTTTACAGAGGATTATAATTCATTGGACTGGGGCAGGACGACTCTAATGTTGTCCGTCCTACCCTGTTACTGATGAGAGGCAAGAACCTCGAAACGCATCTGCATGTGGTCTTCCCCTGCCAAATGAGGGATAATCAATCTACTTTTAATCACATTAAGGATTGCACAAATATCTGTCAGATGTAGTTCAATATCCGTCGTGCTATTAGCCAGGGAAGTAGTTGTTTTCTGTCAGATGTTTGCCTTATATTTTCCACATGGTGGAAATATCTGAAGAGAAGGGTACTTCGACAATGTCGATTTTAACATTTCAACATGTAAACAACACCAAATTCTTCTAGTTGGTTATATGGAGCACTTTTAATTGTGACCTCTGCAATGAGGAACATTGCACAAGTATCTGTTAGATATAATGCAATACCCATCAGGGAAGTAGTTGTTTTTTGACAGGTATATTTCATAATGAACGATCTCCCAAAAACTCTGAGCTTTGCGCTCTTATATAAATCTCCCAACCCGGAGATTCGGAGTGCTCCGAGTTCAAAGTCGGAATCTCCGAGTTAAAAGTCGGAATCTCCGACTTTGGAGTCGTAAAAATAAAATTCGTACTTCAAAGTCGGAAAAATAAAATTCCGACTTTTAAGTCGGAAATTCCGTGTTTGGTGTTTGAAGTCGGAAAAATAAAAAATAAACTATGTGGCCCTCAGATGCTGTCGTAGATTAACCCAAGTTGGTTAATAATTTCACCTACGGCCACTGCAGAAAATAGGCAAAAACATACGACTCACATCAGTCTTAGTAAATAGCTCCTTACGCACGGTAAACAAATCGCACAGTTTTCATAAACAAAACGCACAGCTCGATATATCTCGGAAACGGCTCAATCGATTTGGGGTAAATTTGGTATGTAGATAGGGTTTTTCTTTTTAAGCTGATCTATATAGGCCTCTTTTTTGGAAAAATACGATTTTACTGATAATAATAATAATAATAATTTTTGGATCTCGAAAGCGGCTTCAACGATTTGGATCAAATTTTGTATTTAGATAAGGTATTGCTACTTAAATTCATTTATAGGAGCTTTTATAATAATAATATTAATAATAATAATATGAATTTTTGGATCTCTGAAACGGCTCCAATGATTTAGATTTTGTATTTGTATAAAGTTTTGCATTTTAAGTTCATCTATATAGGCGTCTTTTTTAGAAAAAGGCGATTTTACAAATAATAATAATAATAATATTAATAATGTGAATTTTTGGATATCAAAAACGGCTTACATTTTTTGGATCAAATTTATTATGAGGTATTGCTACTTAAGTTCAGTCATATAGGTGTCACTTCTGAAAAAAAGGTCATTTTACTAATAATAATAATATGAATTTTTTGATCTCGGAAACGTCACACTATACATGGCCGTAGGTAAAGTATAGTACGTAATGCGTGTTGTAAAGCAATTACGCACTCATAAAATTAATTTTTCCATTCGTGTGTAATATGCCTTTGTTACTTGTTACGTAATATACTATTTCACTTACCTGTAAAATGTTGATATTTCATTAACGTTTTTTTACAGTTTTGCATTTGAATTTCATTGGGTTTTATTTTTAAGTATTTGACGATATACACATGAGAAGCAATATTTGCGATGTTGCCAGAATCACATGCAAGACCTGTTCGAAGCAAAGGAATAACTGCCAAGGAATATGGCAGGCGATGGTCATCAGGCATACGGTTCAGTAGTGTGATTTAGGGCATAGATATCGGGGATGATTAAGCTTTGCTATCCAAAGGCTGGCGTACCGCAGGGGAAGAAATTGGATTTGATTTTTCTGGATAAATTGATCACAAAAGAAGGCAATTTTGAACCGGAAAGACAGACAAACATATGACCAAAAAAATTTAAAACAAAAGCTTGTAGTAAAAAGATTGAAGATGCGCGAAGAAAAAATTTCGTTATGTCTCTGAAGACCGCTTTTTATTCTTCCAACTGAATGATCGATTTCAATTATTTATAATATACAGGTGTTGGCAAACTTTGGGAGGAGATTCTTTGAAAGTTTTCAGGACGAAAAATTTCAGAGTCAAGTCTTGAACCTCTATATTTATTTTTCCGCCGTTACTGACATATTATGAAACAGAAATAATGTTGTTTCATTTAACATATTTTTGTTCTCATGTAGTTTTTCATTTACTTGTATTGTTCAGGAGCTACAATGAAAATATTAATGCGAACATTTTCCAGTTTCGCATAACATAAAGAAATTTGAGAAGCAAATATTCTCACAAACTTCTAACGGTGATTTTTTGAAAGTTTTTAGGACGAAAAGTTCATACAAACACATATCCCAAACGGCTTGGTTTTCGAGATACAGGATGAAGAAAATACATTTTTTTCAAAATTTGTAAACTTCGACATTTTCGACAATAATCAGTTCAAATTAGGCAAGTACAATCCCTTTAATAGTATGCACGACACAAAATAATTCAGTTCTTAAATAATTCACAGGATCCTATATAGAGTCAAAACTTATTCAAAACCTCTGCCACCAGTAAGAGATTGTGGGAGAAGAATAATCAATGACGTTTCATCATCATTTTGTTTTTTTTTAAGTTTTTCATTTACTTGTACGGTTCAGGAGCTATAACTGAAATATCAATGCAAACATTTTCCAGTGTCTCATAACATTAGAAAAATTTGAAAATAAAACATTCTCAATTATTGTAAATTGGAAGAAATATTTTTTCAAAATTAAAATATTTTTTCAAAATTAAAAAAGTCTACGATGAATAAAAGTTATAAAATAAAAAATATATAGACAAGCTTTTTACAAATGCACTAAAAATGAAAACATAATTTCTTCCATTGTTTGATCTAGGTTATTCTGTGAGTAAAAGATTCAAAAGCTTCCGAGGATACAAAATAGATAATCTTGTACAGGAAGATAGATAATCTAATACCCACAGAAAAGTAGGACCCTGTGAATGATTTAAGAAATGAATCATTTTGTATTGTGTGTACTATTGAATTGTACTCGCCTAATTTGAAGTAATTATTATGGAAAATGTCGAAGTATACTCCAAAAAATAATGAAGAAAATTATTTTTATCACCCTGTATTTCGAAAACCAAGCCGTTTGGGATATATGTTTATATGAACCTTTCGCCTTGAAAACTTTCAAAGAATCACCCTTCAAAGTTTGTGAGAATATTTGCTTCTCAAATTTCTTTATGTTATGCGATACTGGAAAATATTCGCATTAATATGTTCATTGTAGCTCCTGAACCGTACAAGTAGATGAAAAACTTGAAGAGAACAAAGATATGTTAAATGAAACAACATTGATCATTCCTGTCTCATAATATGTCAGTGAAAAAAATATCTGAAGGGTTGAAAAAGGCTTGACTCTGAATTATTTGAGAAATGAATTATTTTGTATCGTGCGTACTATTGAATGGATTCGAACTGATTATTGTCGAAAATGTCGAAGGTAAAAAATCTTGAAAAAAATGTATTTTATCACCCTGTCTTTCGAAAAACCAAGCCGTTTGGGACATATGTTCAAAGGAACTTTTCGTCCTGAAAATTTTCAAAGAATCACCTACCGAAGTTTGTTAACGTACTTAACTAACACCCTGTATATATAAACTTTTTCAATCGCGAGTTTGAAGATCTGAAAACATACGTTGTTCAGAAGAATAAAATTATAAAATTTCAAAATCTTATCAAGGTTATGAATATAAAACAATCTCTTCATTCCGTACCCGGAAAACAAGAAAACATTCCTGATCGGGTAATCCTTGAATGCTCAAGTAAATAGTGAATTGGTCGAAAGCATTAGGATAGCCTTCGATGAAAATTGTTTCTTTTAATGACTGAATAACTGTTATATAAAAGATCAGACTCGCAACTCAACTCTTGACCTTCAGACGAGGTAGGAGCCCATCGCTATATTACTTCCTCTCACCTCATACATCACCTACTCATTCGTCTAAACCAATTAGAAAGAAATAAACAGTTGCATACGATGCAGTTCAACCTCGAAAAAGTTCCGTTTCTTTACACTTAATTTAAATGCCAACAGTGGATGACTTTCACTTTTCCGAGATACAAAATCAGCCTTCTGGTCACACAGAATCAATCGCCAGTTTTGATAATGATGCTGATGGAGATGAATTATTTTATAATTAGTGTACACGTCGTGTGATGATTGATTCAAATAGGGTGAATAACCGTAAAAGCCATCCCAATTAACTCAATTCCGTTTAAAAACTTTTTTTTACTGAACCATACGTTTATATATGGTAATCATGAACGTTATTAATTGAGGATAATGTCAGCGACCGGAACGTGATAATTGTAATGAACCTGGTATTCAATAAAAATATTGTCAAATAATCTGAAAACGCCGTGGAACATTCAGAAACCTAATAAGAATTCGGAAGAAACAGTTATTATTGTTATAGATATTAATGTCGAATATTTTTATTGTAGTTATGTATTTACCAAATGATGACCCCACTAACTGACTTTCAGTGGACTTTTTATTATTAATTCAACATGAACAAACTTTTATCAAGATCACAATACATGACATACTCATGACAGCAGCCTGCCATTTTAATAGTATTAGATGCTAAAGCTAAAGCTGCAGGTTAGTGTTAGAACATTCACAACATTTCCCTCTATCTAAAATTTAGAGATCAAGCCTCTTTGGTGCTTTTAGACCGTCAGATAATGACATATTTTCTGAATTTTCTGGGATATTAACCACAGAAAATTATGTTGATACCGAGCTCAAGAAATGAAAATTTAGCGATCGGACGTGTACTGGGCATATTAAAAAAAATTGCACAAAATTTTCCGGAGGGAAAATGTACCTAAACAGCTGACCGGCTTGTGGGAATTCCCGGGTACCTAACGATATCAAATTTAACTCTGTCGATTGCCATAAGCGGGAAAATGCGTCAGCAACCGAGTATTCTTCTACAAGATGGCACCCTTATTTCAACCCTTTAAGGCTTTAAGAACGTGCAAAACTAATGGCTTTGGTTTGTTACTATTAGATTGTTCCTACCTGTTAATGTGTTAAAATGCCATGAATGAGAAATTGAAAAACAAATTTTTATTACGCGACCGATCGCTAAATTTTAATTTTTTGAGCTCAATACTGACATAATTTTCAGTGGCTAAAATAACAGAAAAGAAAAAATGAGTCAGCAAAATCATCATTATCTGACGGTGTATTTTATAATCCTACCAGGAACACGAGCCATTGTAGGTAATGTTGGCAACTCCGACGGTACACCTGAAATAGATGGACGTGGACTTGAACATGGCAATGCTTGAGCACTTTCTATTAGTGGCTTAGAACACAGATTACATGAAGATGATTGGAACGCAGAGAATCAGAATGTACAAACTTTATATTGGCCCAATTTGAACCAAATATGTTTATACAAAAATTCAAAATTTTCATTATTTTACCTTTCTGCCATAATTTTGCTCACTTTTTACATAGAAGATTTTATTAACTTTATGATGTTTACTTGTTCTTGACTGATTCAGAACTTTTAGACGTTTTATTATGGCAAGAGGGTTTGGGTAGATCGAATCTGGTTCTTGGTCTGATTCTCAATATACTTTAAGAAGAAATGCCACTTATGGTAGAAGGTATATTTCTTTATGTGATTAGATTTTTTTTAAATTTTAGTAAAATTTCTTTTCCTGAAATATCTCCCCCTTTTGGATCAAATAGACCTTTTCGGATACCCTTATGGGTTGAACACCTCTTTCTGCTGACCTATTACTCTGAGGATGATGGCGGTGACTTGACAGAATTTATACCATTCGCCTGACAAAATGAAATAAATTGGGACGAGCTATTAATCTAATCAAATTGTATTTCCACCAAGAAAGTTTTGGAGTAGTTTAGATTACTTCCATTCTCTATGCTTTTTGGGGTGCTGAATCCGAATTTGAGGTTTGCTAACAAATTTTCATGACGGAAAATTGAAAAAAATGCAAAAAAAACTAAAAAATCTCTTTCTTCTGCGGTTTATTGCTTATAAGTTGAAAACTACAAATTTTTTGTTGATAACCTTCCCCTTAGGAATGAAAGAGCATAACATTTTCTACAAATTGTATTTTACGAGTTTTTTTCTACGACGAACCATTCGGGTTTGTAAATTGGCATATTTCAGCTGACTGGGGAAAATCCCACTTTTTCACTACAAAACTCTAATTTATTATTGAAGTTAATTAGTGGATTCCCCCCATCAGTTCTCTGCGCATACCTTATTTAGATCATACAATAAAGATACAGCTCACTTTTTCAAAAATCACATACAAGTTATTTAATGAGGTCCGAAATCATACAAAACTTGAAATTCAAACAAAAATCTTGAAAAAATATTTCAATATATAATATATCATATATTATACGATCTAGTTACCCCACCACGTACTTCAGTCAAATATAGAAACTGGAAAAGATACTAGCGTCACTCAGTGAGTCTCTCGAGAGGCCCGTGACTGAAATACGAGACAGGTGGAGACTTGAGAGGGCAGTACACGAAGTGGACAAGGCAATAGTCGAAGCCTACGAGGAAAGCTGTCTTAAGAAAAAAAGGCTCAAAATAACAAAACGGTCTAGTGGAATGAGCATCTAGAAGCCCTCGGAGATAGGGCGCGGAAGCTTTTCAACAGAGTAAAATTTAACCAATATTGGACCACATACAAGACTAAACTCACGCAGTACAACAAAGAAATTAGTAGGGCAGAAGACAATCACGAGCTCAAGAATCCATAAGGTTTTAGCCAAAGAAGGTACTGTAAACCAAGTAGGTTTCGCAAGGGCAGTCTCGGAGCTTACACAGTCAGCCCTATAGATATAATCGACATGATAACGTATATAGTTCGGTGGTATGATGGGCAAAAACCAAGCAAGTAGGAATGGTTCGACGGCTCGGAGGACTGCAAAGACCAGCATCTCTGAGTGCCACCGGGGACATGAGAACCACCCCAAACAGCCGCCTTAGAGGTCTTGCTCAACCTGCCTCCCCTACACATATACTTACAAGGCGAAGCCAGGTCAGGATAAGCACACATAAGCAATATGCACGGGAGAGACTACAACAACCTATACGAATAGTTGAAAAACGACCCGGTTACAAGAATGCCATCAGATGGCGAAAGACGAAAATCACATTGAGCCTGGGCAAACAAGCGACGATATTCCAAACGGAAATCGTCGCAATACACTATTGTGCACAAGAGGTAATAAAGCATGAGTGTTCAGAAAAAAACATTGTCACATACTCAGATAGCCAAGCTGCAATAAAAGCATGTCAGCTCAATGCAAGTTAACTCAATATTTGTTTGGGGCTGCATAGAAACCCATTAAGAGCTCGGCAGTCAGAACAGACTGACCCTAGCCTGGGCACCAGCACACACGGGTTATAGAGGCAATGAAGAGGCCGATACACTAGCCCAAGAAGGAGCAAGTAATGCCCTGAAAGGCCCAGAACCGTTTTGCGTTGTTTGAGACTCTCAAACACTCCTTTCTCATCGCACTGTCACTAGCAGTCATCGACGTAACCTCAAATGAGTCCTTTGATTGAAACTGCTCCAATGACGAAAAAGAGTACTTTTAGTTTTACTGTAGGAAAAGTTTTTCACGAAGAACTGATAATTTTCGAGTTATAAGCGAAAAACTACAAAAAAAAAGATTTTTTTACCATTTTTTGCATTTTTTTTAATGTTCCGTCAAGAAATTTTGTTAGCAAACCTCAGATTCGGATTCAGCAAAAACTTGTGAAATGGAAGAATTTAAAACTACCCCAACACTTTCCAGCCAACGGCCCTGTCGAATACAGATTTACTGAATTATATATGGTGGACCATTATCCGAAACAAGTTCTATTGGAAGACCAAAGATCGAAAATATTTCTTTCACTTTAGTGATGGTTTCTAAGGCAATACTACCATTATTCATTAATTTGACATCAATCCATTTCGATTTTCAATCTCATAAAAGCATGAATACATAATTATACTTTTGATAAAAATCTATGTAGGCCAAGAAGACAGAGAATTACAATTGGACAAATTTTGACATTGTTGACAGACCTTACAAGATGATATAAATTTTTCTATATCATTATTGATAAACAGCCACCAGCAGTAGATTGTTTTTTGTCCCAAATATCCAATCCTACTTTTTGTCTCTGAATTAGAAGTTAGAAGAATATTTCTACCTTATTGCCGAAACTTTTTGGCGGTTTTTTCCAAAATATAAGAGATGATACGAGTTTATCTTCATTTTCACCCACCAAGTCTTTTGAATATATAGATTTTTTTCTATTTATACAAACCTGAACATGGTAAAATTGTCAGATAACCGATCAAATCCTACGTTGTCCTACTCTGAAATGACAAATTTGAAACTTCTTTGAAAAAAAAAATAAATAAAATTTAGGGTATCATAGATAAAGAAACTCAGTTTTAGATATGCATCATCGTGATAAAGAGTGTGTTTATAATTGAGAATTGAACGACATTCTATTCTGAAAGTCGTGAATACATAATGACAGATAGGGGCTGTGATAAATTCAAGGATGAGTCAATCATAACTGATTACTAAAGTGAAGATTGACGGAAAGTAGGTGTGTTTCTGATTATTGTGTCGGCATATGTTGAGTGGAAGAAATGAATATGATAAGAACGTAATTGGAAGGCTAGTTATCCAAGAGTTGAGGGTTAATTACAATTGTTTGAGACTTTATAAGAAAATATTTATTCAGAAGCATATAAGTTTGAACTGAACTGAACTGATATTTTCGGATTCTACGTGTCATTTTTGGTCAAACCTCATCAAGTTTTGGCCCAGGTTTCGAGTTTAGGAAGATTATTAAAATGCGCTACGATTATAATTTTACACATTATAAGAATGGCAAAATTTTATACGGCATGTTCATGGTGTATATCAATTAAACGTTTAAAATAAAAGTTTTTTCAAATGGATCACCCTGTGAACAAGTAGAATTAGATGTATAATTGAATTATCGATTGATCTGTATGATGTATGTCTTCCTACATCTATTTCTAATCTTTAACACATTGTCACATTAAAGATCCTTCTGAAAATATTATAAAGCTTAAAGTATTTTCATAGATATTGAAAATTCACAAATTTTCAGATCAATGTATTGCGGTTTATTTGGTCAGAAGAAATAATAGTATTCTTTTTAATCTGTTTTAAAATGTGAATGAAAAAATGTGGGAAAATGTTTTCTTTTAGTCGAATATTTTTATTTCTTTTATTCTCTCTCCAAATATAGACCTCATATCCGTGATAAGTATTTTAAAAGAATTCTAAAAAATGGATCAAAGGAAGAAATTTTTTTTTTATTTTTCCAACGAGAATCTATTCTGAGACCTTTCAGAAATAGATCAAAAAAAGAAAAAAATGTTAGAATTATGATTAACTGGAAAATCACAATAATTTTTTTTTGACGGCGGATTATTGTTCATTCATTTATACAATGAGTGCCTGAATTTTGCCAATTTTTAATTTTGATATTTGATGAGTTAAAAAAATATTTATTCATTAAAGGACCAAAGTCGCGGAGTATATACCCGTTTTAGGACGTATTTTCAACCCTCTGGGAAAATTATAAATATTGGTCCTACAGTTCCGGAAATTAGGACTTTTTTCCACCTCTTTATGAACCATTTTGAAATTTGAAAAATGTCAAATAGTTTTTGAAATATTTGCAAAAAACCAAACCCAATGTTTTTTTAGTTAATTGTTTATAACTTTTGCAATTTTTGCAAGTGGCCCTTGAATTTTAAAAAAAATCATCTACACGCTATTCTGAATCGAATGACACCTCGTTCATATTTTTCGGAGGCAGCGAAAACGGTTTGACCTGAAAGGCAGTTGTTGATCAGATTGTATATTCTATTTTGAATAGAAAGACTATTTCAATGCATAACCATCGATACACACGTTAATGAGGTGGGTGGCTTCATCTCCCGTATCGATATCTGTCACTACTGCCAGCTCGTCATAAATAGAAATAGAAAGAAACACTCTTATCGATAAAGTTTGATATCAGTTGCATTGGCATATAAAATCCTTAACATGAATATTAGGTGACAACCTCGTCATATATAAATTAAACCGTTCTGGTGTATTTATTTTTATGCACATGGAGTACTAGTAAAATGTAAACTGACCTAAGTGTCAAGGGCTTGCTGAACAAGGCCATTTCTGGAACAAAACAACGTGATATTATGAATCGAAGCAAAAAATAGCGCAAGGTTGTAAATTAATAAAGATCGCGGAAACATATTCCTTGTTAAGCTTCATTCACACGTATTAGTAAACTGTCCGAACCGTATCCGTGTAGATTGGAAGCTCTCCACAACATTCCTTTGTATCTGAAATTTTGGTATTATACAGATTTCAACTTCTCTAGCACAAGTGTAAACTGATGATTTTTCTCGATTATTTTTCATTCGAGGATATGTTGAACGAATATTTTTTTTATTCATTCATTCGGGATATATACAGATGACCATGTAGTACAGTATCCACTGATGCATTATTGAAGAAAAAGACCAGGAACCAGAGATCAGACATGGCTAGAGACGACGAGAAACGACCAGAGATTACCAGAGATAATCAGAGATAAAAAGAGACGATTGGAGATGTCCAGAGACGACCTGAGACGACTAAAGACGATCAGAGCAGAGACCACATACCAGATAGAGTCCAGAACCAGAGACCAGATATTATATCCGTTATTCAGAAGGAAACAATAATATCGAGTACTTGTTATTTCAGAAGAAATGAGGTACAATGGAGTTTCATCACAACTTCAAATTGTTAACACCTTGACACGTGTTTGAGTCATCTCCTCCAGAAGCTGGTCACTTGGTGATTGAAACAAGTATTGAGAAGGACACTAAAAGTTATAATTTTGATTTTTTTCAATGTTGCATTGTCAGTTTCTGGAAACTCTGAAACTCGAGATAATTCAATTATACAGTGTGTCTCACTTCTCACCCCCGTATTATTGAGGTAGAATGATGAAACTCTTAGGACAGATGGAAAATCTCAAAATGCACCTTTCACCCCAATTGGGTTTGCCTAAGTGATATACACTGCCCGCCACTCGCAATGGAACAACCCATTTTTACGGTACAACATACTAGAGGGCAAAATAGGCTTGAAATTCTTTCAGATTCGTGATCAGGACCACCAACTCACTACAGCTACACATTTTTCTATAAAAAAATGTAGTACTGAAAAATCCGAATTTGTCGCACTCCTCATGGAAACACCCCCGTATCTTCCGTAATTATTGAGGTAGAATGATGAAACTCTCAGGACTGATGGCAATGCTCAAAATGCACCTTTCTCCCCAATTGGGTTTGCCTAAGTGATATACACTGCCCGCCACACGAGTTGGAACAACCGATTTTTACGGTAAAACATACTGGGGGGCAAAATAGGCTAGAAATTCCTTCAGATTCGTGATCAGGACCACCAACTCACAACAAATACACTTTTTACCTGAAAATATGTCGGTCCTGAAAAACCCGAATTTGTCTCACTTCTCATGGAAACACCCTCGTAATTTCCGTAATTACTGCATTAGAACTCTATAAATTCCAGGAGCGTTAGATATATCAGCAATGAGTCTAAATCTTGCATGGAGTTGATCTGAGTGACATACACTGCTCGCTAGGGACGATGAACCTAGCCAGTTTTGCGAACAATTATATTAGAGGCTTATAGGCATATAGGCTCAACGGATTCGTAATCAGGACATCAATTTCACCACCAATACATATTTTCGAGGGGTTACCACAAGAAGTTTTCATTTTATCGGACAAACTTTCATTTTGAATGAAAACTTGGTAGCTTTGGTAATGACGAGAACAAATGACATGAAAGTGGAGTGATTTTATCTAATGTTATTTGATCGAGTCATGTTACAAGCTACCAAGTTTGAGTGGAAAAAAATGAAAGTTTCGAGCCTATTTTGCCCTCTAGTATGTTTTACCGTTAAAATGGGTCGACCCAATTGAGGTGGTGGGTGCATTTTCAACATTTTTTCAGTCCTAGAAGTTTCATCATTCTACCTCAATTATTACGGAAGATACGGGGGTGTTTCCATGAGAAGTTAGACAAATTCGGATTTTACAGGATTGACATTTTTTCAGGAAAACAGTTTATGAGTAGTGAGTTGGTGGTCCTTATCACGAATCTGAAGGAATTTCGAGCCTATTTTTCCACCCAGGAAGTTTGGCCGTAAAAATGGGTTGTTCCATCGCGAGTGGTAGGCACTTAGGCCAACCCAATTAGGGTGGTAGGTGCATTCTGACCATTTTCATCGGTTCTGAGAGTTTCATCATTTTACCTCAATTAATACGGAAGATACGGGGGTGTTTCCATGAGAAGTGATTGATATTAAATTAAATTGATATTAAAATCTGAAGTTTCTTTAAAATCATCAAAATAAGTATAAACAGGTCAAATGATGAAGTAAATATTATAGATTTTCAGAAGGTTATAAATATAAAATAATTGGGACAAATAAAATATTCAGAATAATTCAAAGAACAAACGAAAAACATAAAGACTGTAAAATATATTTATCCAACACGTGACAGTTATGACTGCCATTATTAATGTAATCCATGACTCACTAGTGAGTTATGGATTATAACACACTAGTGTGTTATTATTTGATAGTTTACTTGTCTAAAATGAAATTAATAACAGTCATAACTGTCATGTGTTGGTAAAACATTGTATGCCACTCGTGTGTTATGTTTCCTAAGTCAATTGAAAATTTATACCACTCGGCCTGTATAAATCTTTCTCGCTAGTAGGTACCATAAATAACTATTTCTCCACGATCATCGTAGATTTCACTTGAGATTGAGGAAATATTCTAGAGATAGAATAATAGTCTCACACGGTTATAGCAATAATAACGTTAGCCTTGACTGTCATCGAATATCGTTGATTAAGTTTTTAGAGTTTTCAAGTCTTGAATCTTGAATAATTCTTCCAAGTGATTCAGACAAGGAATGTGAAAATATGCCACTTAGACACTCCCAATGAGCACACGGACGTTAAAATAACGTTGTGAAATAGTTGAAAACGCAACTTCAGAAATTAGTTTTCATCGAATATTTTATCAAGGAAAAAATGTCGCGCGAAACAAAATAAATGCGTAAAATAAACGTTGCTCATTATCTTTTTATTGCCGTTTTCAATCACGCTTATTAAACGTCAGGAATACTTGATAAAACAACGTTGTTTTTGACCAAATAAATATGAGAACTAAACGTTGCTCATTATTGTTTTATTTCCGTTTTCAATTAATCTTATTGAATGTCAACAATAATGAATAAATTAAATTCAAACAAAAAACTCTTTATATTTAAAAACGTTCCACGTAGGTAGTTTCAAAACTTCGAATTCAACTCAGCAGGAAATCTATTGTTTGTTAACGGCCTGCTTGGCTCAAGTGGAGCCAAGTCAAAATCATTTGAAATTATTTCAAAGAAACAAACTATTATGAACCTCCTTGAATGTTGGAATTTGCGGATTCATAATATGTTGCATTCAATTGAAATCCTGCAAATGAGCAGGCCATGCATAGTAAGTTTCCTGAAATTCACCTGAAAAAAACATATAAATTATGACTAGTTGGAACAAATACACATTCATTTGAATTTTTTACTTTCATTACATTGAAAATAATAATTTTTTATTTCAACCATTTTTAAAAACAATAATAATTTTTTATTTCAACCATTTTTAAAAACAATCTTTTCTTTCCAGAGCTCATCCAAAGCGGAGCAGAGTCTTTCACAGTCTTAGATATTTTCGATTCGTTTAATTCATTGGCATAATTGCAGCTGTAAAAAATAAAAAGGAATTAATACTTAATTATTATTCTAATAATTATCAGTAAGAATGAAAAATGGATTACATAATCTGATATCGCGCCTTAAGCTATGCAATATGTATTATTCGTCGGCAAGTATCCAACATAAAACAACTACTGCCCCCTACGGCCGTTGAATTATATCTGTTGGATTATTGCCAAAGTTTTCTACAGGAACTACTTTGCAATGCTCAATGGACACCTACGTGCCGCTTTCATGGTTCTGCCACTCGTCAGCGAAGCGAAGTGTTTTCTGTTGCATACTTGCTGACGAATATACCTATTGTACAGCTCAAAGATTGGATTATTTAATCAATGTTTCATTATTACTGTAGAGTTGTTTTCCGCCCAGTAGTACCAACAATTTTTTCTCTTGATAATAATGATACATTTGACAAAATATGATAGTGACGAGTTTGATGAGAAAAATTTGGATGAATTATGTATCTTTTACTGAACCTTCTTTTACACTTTCAGATTCTATTAGTAATATATAATTTAATATTAAAACACTTCAAGAGAAAAATTGTTCTTTGTTTCCATTTTTACCGTTTTATTATTGGCAAAAAATTACACCCAGTATATTTTTCATGCCGAAACGAATTAGTTTTTCATCAAGGAAATTTCACATGTTACATCTACATTAATTGTTCGTTCATATATGTGACATGCCTTCTCAAAATCATACATTAGTTTTGCGTAATATTTTTGTATATATTATGAAAAACTAGTGTATGTACTTAATATATTCTTGCGCAATTCATAATTCAAATCCATTTATACGAAAACAAATAATAATCGATGTTTCAATGATGCAATTTGAGGTTTGTGATGAATAAAAAATGTTCAGAGCACACACAGGACATCAACCAAAACATTGGAAAGCATCTTACTATTCATGGTACACAAACGATATTTTCAACGAGCACTCTTTTTTCAAATTCGAATAATTTATTCACTTTCGTTAAATGATAATGAATTTTGAAAAAGAAGCAGACAATAAACATATGCAATGAAAAATTTTGTTAATTTAGCTGAAATCAGCTACGTTTTTTCGAGCGTTCCCATATATGAAAGCATTAATTCAACCATATAATATATTTAGTTATCTGACACATCCGTATATAAATACATCGAATAATATTTTGAATATTCTCGGGTTAGAATGATATCGATATAAAACTTCTCTATTTGCTCATAATAGTCCCAATGAAGGCTGAACTGATTATCACTGAATCGTGATGAACATACCAATCTGATCAATTTTTAATGATTTAAATCAATGACTAGGCGTTCAATGTATTATGGTAATTGTTTGCTGGCTTAGATAAACAAAGAAAAGCTCAAGACAAAAGTCAACCTTGGTATTGTGTGTTCTGAACATCAGTGTTGCGACTCCCAAGTAAAGTAAGAACCTCACGGATTTCTGATTATTTTTTCAAAAACTGAAGGGTACGTTCACCAAGGCTTCAAATGGTGCTACCAAGATCATAATATGAGCACATTGAGCACTTTACTAAGTAGAATGAGGTGTGATGCGATATTTTGCTATTTAATAATAATTGTATATTAACTCAATTTCTTGTCTGTGTGTCTATTCGGCATACATTCTGCAATATAACTTCCCGAAGACATAGACAGCAACATAAAAAATGCATGTTGAATCTATTATTAGATTATGTATCTTATGTACACTTCGTATAAAAAAAGTTGGTGTTGACACATGAAATTTTGTAAAATATATGTCGTTGTATTTCATGCAATAAAAGTTCAGTTTTTTACCAACAAGCAGTATGAAAACTAACAATGCATATGTCAATATTCAAATGATAATAATAATTAGTAATACTATTTTTGATCAGAGTACAGTTCTTTCGGACTTCCATCGTCCTATAATTTGTATTGTTGACAACGTTTCAACTGCTTATATCCACAGTCGTCTTCAGGTGAGTATTGAAAACTTTCTGAAGATTCCCAATCGTTTGAATACTATAATAATATTATTTACTATTTAATGAGTTCTGCTCAATCATTTGTTTTCAGTTTTTCTACCTGCTACCTTTCCATTGTTTTCGGATGTAATTTACTTGGCTTGGATATAAACAGCCTCTTTTAATTTCCTTCTGAAACAGTGTTCCTCTTCCCGCATTCTTCCGTTGAATTTGATATTCTGCCATACCAGATTTCCATGTGTGGCCTCGCTGCGTGAAATATTTATATTCGTCTAGCCTCACTGCTAGCATTCATATTATATGAACCTAAGTTTGCTTGATAATTTTTCAACCGATTTTTTATGTTCTATATTTTTTATAGATAGGGGTTTGTGATTGAACATTTTTGAGCCAATTCTTCCTTGAGCGTTTTTACAAAAACACATATATCTCAAAGACATAAAGTGCAGTCAGGCTGAAAATTCCTAGTTTTTTGAAAGAATCTCGACAAGATTCATTTTTTTTCTTGACAAGATTCATCTTGTTTCAGTCCCGCTATGATCCTTGGGATTTTGTTTGTTTCACAGAATTATTTCGAGAAAATAAGGAGTCTCCCCAGAGGCATACTCCATACCTCAACCGACTCTCAACACACCTCTGAAATTCCAGACCAGTTTATAATGATTTATTAACAACTGTATACGTGGTTTGTATTATCAGTTCATTCTAATGTTTACTTTGACATTATTTGGAATGTGATTTGTGCTCAAAAGAATAGTGTGTACACTTACACGGAAAGTTCATTCGACACCAATATTATTTACTTTAACTTTCATGTTTGTGATGCGTTGTCCTCTGCAAAATTCATTATTATATAAAACTTCATTTATAATCATCAGCTTCAGTCTCAGGTTTGATTAAAATAGAGGAAGGGAAAAACCCTGATTCTGACTGTTCGGAGGTGGGGCTTTCCTATACATACAGAAATTAACTTTTTTGTCCACATTTCTAAGCTTCACTAAATTTTCCACTTCTTTTGGTGGGGAGAACATATGTATATTTTTCCGTCAGTGGTCGAAGTTCGTCCCGTATAGAGATCAATACTATGTACAAGTACTCATTATTGAAACAAAATATTTCGATAAAAGGCAAAATACCTGTCTTTTCACACATTCCCATAAAGTGGAGAACGCATGAGGCAAATTTCTGAGGGAAAATGTTTTTTTTCCATACGGACATAGCCCGCATCAGCCTGCTGCCAAAAAGTGTAATGATTTTATATGGTATTATGCTGTCTAGGGTTTTGACAGTTATGAATATAATGATCAACGTACAACGTACAACGTACGATCCACGCTATCCCGTGGATTAAACACATTTTGAGGGCATATGGTGACTCCCACGCGACACGTATGCGGATATTTTTGCTTGGCATACGCTAAACATCACCACTTGGTAACACCACGAGCCCAATTTGACAAAATTACTATCGATAGTATTGCGAGCACTCGTGGTATTACCTCTGATGGTTAAGCATATGCCAAGCATACCAAACAATATTTCATCGAATAAAAATCCGAGTCATCATATGCCCTCAAATGTGTTTGTTCCAAGGGAGAGCGCTAATTTTGCTTGTTTATTAATCATAATATCCATAACTGCCAAAACCATAGAGAGCATATGTTATAAAATCATTACACATTTTGGCAGCGGTCTGACGGCCTAAGAGCGTCTGACGTCCATTTGTGCAACTTTCCTCACGGACACAATGGTTATTTCCAGCAACTTTAAATATGCACTTTATTCACATGACGTGATGGAAGGCAATTTTGAAAAACTGATTATTATTCGATATTGAAATAGTTTGATTTTTGCTGCAATCTTAGAAAGTATATGATTAATCAGAAAAACAACTCAACAAGGTGAAAAACAATTGAATTTTCCACAAAAATTATTCATAGTAATTTCTTATAGAACTCGCTCATTTTCTCAGAAAACGTTTTTGAACGCCGACATCAAATTTCAGATTCACGCTGATCCGCCGCTGTAAGTTTTGGCGGAGCCGAATATTTGATTGGTCATAACTCTGTTAAAAATGATCGGAGAAGGAAAAGGAAAAGTAAAAGTTCATATCGTTTCTGAAGACTCCTAATTTCTCATGCAAATATAATTCACGGAGATGTTTGAGGATGATCCGAAAATCATGAATAATTTAGTAAATATGGAATGATTATACTGAAGCAGCAACCCATACCCTCTTTGGACTATATGCAACAATTTTAAAGTAGTGTGACAGGTCCCATTTATACATGCAAAAAAAATACTTTGTCTTACTCCTGCCTCATATTCAACTTATCTTCAGTAAATGTTGAAAATAATCGCTTAGTCATATCCTGCGTATATGTTTAAGAACACTGTTGTGAAGTGCAAACTTCAAGCTTGAAACCACATACTTCATTTTTTATGTAGGATGTGTATGAGCGATTATTTTCAACATTTTCTGAAAAAACTGCCGGGATTATAGGTGAGTTGAAAATTGAGGCATGAGTAAAACCCAGTGTTTTCTTTGGCATGTATAAGTGAGACTTGTCTCATTAGTCTGAAATCGTTGCATATGGTCCAAAGAGGGTACTGATTCTTGCTACAGCGTAATTATTTCATATCAACTAAAATATCCATGACTTTCGGATCCTCCATAAATATCGAAGAAGGGTTATGTGAAGTGGGACAAAACATATTTTAGTTACTCAGATACTCAAATGTTATATTTGCATGAGGAAGTAAAATTCTTTAGGAACGATATACACTTTTTCTTTTCCTTCTACCAAAATTTTTAACAAAGTTATGACAAATCTAATTTTCGGCCCTGCTTGAACTTGCAGTGGCGGATTAGCGCGAGCCTGAAATGTGATGTCGGCGTTAAACCACGTTTTCTGAGAAAATGAGCGTATTTCATATTGAAAATCATTCTTGTGGAGAATTGAATTATCTCTCAACCTATCGAAATCGTTTTTTGATAAATCTTATATTTTCTGAAGTAACAACAAAAAAAATACATTTTTTTAATGAAACATTTTCTAGGTTCCACCCCTGATTTTTTGGTAAACATTTTTTTTCTAATAATAACAATTTATTCTTCACTTTTGGGTCCAGTTTGTCTGTTGTTACTGGATTAATTAGAGTATTCGTCACTAACGCATTTTCCTGTATTTTATTGTTGTTCCTCTCGTATTCATTCATTACCACAAAATTGTGACAATGCCAATGTCGTAAATTTTGAAGGCCGAAAAACTCATTAATCAGAATGTGTTATCGAATGGACAATAGAATCTAAAAATGATGATGTGTTCTTGACTATCACAACTTCAGTTAGGTAAACAATGTTGACATAGTTCAAAGTTTATATGAATCCTTTTCTGAGCGCGACTTGCTGAATTTACATACTTCATCGGCGTAGATCGCATTGTTGCATGCAATCTTTTATGCAGATGCAGTTGCCTGAAGGGTGTGGACTTTACTCTCGAATACGGTTATATAACGATAAGTAGAAAAATATCAACGTTACCCACCAGGTTCGGACTCGAAAAAACGCGACTAAAACAGTATTGAGTGACAGTTTGTTTTTCTGGAGGGAAACATTTCAAAATAAGGATATATACAGGGTGAGTCAGAATAAGACCGACCAACTCTGAACACATATTCCTCATCTCATTTCGAGGTGAAAAGTTCCTATCAAGGTATGTCCTAAAATGCATCCACTCTGAGATACAGGGTGTCACAAGTACGAAAAAAATTTAGATTTAAGTTTTTCCCCAAAACTCCCGATGGAAAAAATATCAAACTTGGTACACTAATCAAGGTTCATCAACGTGATAATTTGAATAATTTTTTATTTTCGTAAACCAGTGGCGTAGTTACGTTGGTATGTGGTCATATTTTCCTTAAAATTGGACAAGTGAGCACTTACATCAGTTAGGCTCATTGATACCCAACCTGAAAGTCATAACATTTCATGTACCTAAAAGTTGAGGTTTCTGAGATAATTGAGAAAAACTGAAGATATGTCCTGAGTCCCAAAATGATTTCCTCTGTTCAATAATCGCATAATGCTAATTTTTTACAACATACTGGAATATTTGTCAACCTCTTGAACATTTTTTAATGTTGAGAGAATCGGAAACAGAACGGATGAGTCAGAATGAGACCGATAACTCCATTTTTCCATTCATCAATGTATTTGATCAAATCGATGTCGTGGAACCACTGAGAGATTTTATTTTCACTCTGCTGCATTCAATGCCCATTGCCCAATCCACATGTGATCATGCTATTGGATACTTGGTCTGTCTACACGCGTGAATGTGTCGGTCATTTCATTCACGAATGGATTTTGATAAATTTAGAAATAGTATAGTTAGTTTTATTTTTCTAGTTATACACTGTGTTTCATTTTATTGATATTACCTTTATCTTAATTGTATTTTATTCAACTGGTATTCTGTCTATACTGTATTTTATTTATATTCTGCATAATATTCATGAATAATCTTGTACGAAACAAGTGCAATAGCACTTATCGTTCACCTACTTTATTCATGTTATTCATTTACCTATTTGTTAGTTTTGTATGTTGTATGCTTTTTTTGAATAAAGTTCTTATTATTATTATTCACTTGTCCAAAGAATAGATGAAGGAAAATATGACCACATACCAACGTAACTAGGCCACTAGTTTACGAAAATAAAAACTTCTAATTTCAAATTATCACGTTGATGAACCTTGATTAGTGTACCAAGTTTGATATTTTTTTTTCAGGAGTTTTGAAGAAAAAAAAAGATACTTATGTAATTTTTTTCGTACTTTTGACACCCTGTATCTCAGAGGGGATGCATTTTAGGACATACCTTCATAGGAACTTTTCACCTCGAAATGAGGTGAGCAATCTGTTGTCGGAATTTGTCGGTTTTACTCTGACTCACCCTGTATATACAAGTATAGAAGGGCAAATAAATCAATTCGCCCTGAAAAGTCACTGCGTTTACGAGAATGTTGTCTTGAAAAATTAATTTGATGTTGATATAAACTTATAGTTAAAATGAAACGAACAATTCGAAGAATTCGAAATCCCCTTCTCTCCACACCATCCCTCAAAGTGAAAAATTTGAGGCAAATATTTCTGTTTCCCTACGAAAATTGAAAAATATCTGATATCCATTTGTGTAATATTCCTCCAAGCGTAAACAATTGCAAGCGCTAATTGAAATCAAGCTTGCAATTGTGTCCTCTTGGAGGAACATTGCACAAATGGATGTCAGATAAAAGGCAATGTTCGTAGGGGGAAGTAGTTGGTTTCTGACAGATATTTGCCTCAAATTTTCTACTTTGTGGGATGGTGTGGATAGAAGGTGATTTCAACTCCGTCTAAATTGTTCGTTTCATTTATTTGGAACTCTTCGGTACACTTTTCGAACTTTGTTCGAACTATAAACTTATCATATTTGAATTCTATAAAAATAGGTTCAAAATGACTAATGATATTTCTATTTTTCAAAAAAAAACGTCGATATTTATTAGACAATAAATTTTTCTGTTATCAGAATTTCATCACATATCAATAATCACTACATATTCAACAAAATTACGTAAATAATTGCCAAAAGCATAAGAATTTGACGAAAACAATGATAACGATGCTCGTCATGAAGTATGTACCAGACGGGAAAAAAGCGGATAATCAGGAAATAAAAAAAAAAATCTTTTCGGGTGATCGATTTTACATATCCGATATGACGGGAAAAAAGCGTATAATCACGAAATTAAAAAAAAATCTTTTCGGGTGATCGATTTTACATATCGGATATGTGAAATATGATATGTAAAATCGATCACCCGAAAAGATTTTTTTTTTATTTCCTGATTATACGCTTTTTTCCCGTACATACTTCATGACGAGCATCGTTATCATTGTTTTCGTCAAATTCTTATGCTTTTGGCAATTATTTACGTAATTTTGTTGAATATGTAGTGATTATTGATATGTGATGAAATTCTGAAACAATACATGTAGGTGAATATCCTTTTCTTCTGTTGACGCAATGTACATGAAAGTGGTTCGAATTCCTCCACTTTGGTGCTGATATCTAATCTTCAATTTCCAATTTCATGCGCATGATACATCATCTAGACTTTACCGGCCCGAGAAATTACCAGCAACCAGCCCCGACTGCCCTCAGGGTAGCTAGCTCTTACCGGCTCAAGTTCCCCTCCCGAACTCCCGATAGGCCCATCCGTTCCTGATTACATGCAAGTGTCAACAGACGTGGACAAAGTAAGCAGCTTAAAAAATATTTGATGAATTTAATAATTCAAAGTCTAGTCTTCACTTAAGAGCAAACAATACCCTTGATGAAACGGGAATCGGTTTTGAGCGTTCAGTTTTATTTTTTTGCGAAAATTTTGTTGGAACAAATGATTCAATTCGTTTGTGAGAATTCGGGAATCAAAGTGATTTTTGGTTTTGACGATTTTGAAGAAATTTTTTTTTTAATGGTTTGACAAATGAAAATAATAGGCAAATTCCCGAATTCTTAAGGAGATTATAGACTCAAAAGAAGAAAAAAAATTGTATAAAATCATTAGTTTTGACCCAAAACCGATTCTACGATTAGAAGCTATCTATACCTTATTGGCGCTCCCAGCTACGTAGTTTTTTACCGACTAGTGCTTCGTTACCTCCACTATCGCTCTTTAAAAATATATCCCCTTCCTTACACCCAATATGTGCGGCGCAATGATAAAATTTGACTTTGGTGATGACGCGCTTATGTTGCCTCTTAAATCTACTTTGGAAGCAATAGAAAATTCAACCAAGTGCAGGAGCCACTGCTAAATCATATAAAGGAATCCAGGATAAGTCTTGGAAAAATACCCTCTGGAAACGATCCACTGTGGAAAAGTCTCCTTCGGAAAAATTCCATTAGACAGAAAACCATGAGGAGACAATCAAAAATAGATATAAAAAGAAAAGGAAACGGAAATTGAATAACGTAAAACAAGGCTACTTGATGAAACTTTTTGGAAACTTTATACTGTCATCTTTCAATTATAAAATTTTCTTGAGAATAAAAATTACTGCGATAGAATTTCGTACCAAGTGAAGCTCTCGCAGCAATACAAAAAATTCCAGCTCTCACCACTTTTCGAAAAAATATATAGTGCTCATTTTCAAGTAGCCACGTTAGTGGGTTACTTGAAAATTTACTTGAAAAATGCTCCTGTAGACTTGTAGATCTGGTGCAGGGGCTAAATGAAACTAAATAGAAGTAATACAAAGTTCTGCTGTTTGTTTCATCAAAATTGGTAATAAAACACAGATTTTATTGCAGAAAGTGTAAATCTTTATTTTTCATAAATATTCATCGTTACACAACTAAACACTGAGAATTCATTAATATTTCTATGTAATGTAACATATGGTATATTACATTCCTCACTGATTTCGATTTCGAATTGGCAACAGCGATGCACTGAACTTATTTTAGTCTTGACCGGTTATGATACTCTTGGAAAAAATAAACCGTTGTATTATTAATTCTCAGTATGTCCAAACAATAGGAAGTATTCATAGAAAAAAAAAATCGTTTTTTTCCTTACATTTTGTTGAATTTCACATGAAAATATTTTTCCCACAGTTTTACGGTACATATACTTTACGAGTAGTAATTTTTAGTCTAATCTAACCAGAATGACCAAAACCTTACGTAGACATATGAGTGCGTGGAAATTAAATACATAAATTTTGAGTGGAATAATTATTTTGTCTGATCCGTCATGTAGTTCAGTGGTTGAGACTTTCTCGTTCGAAACCAGTGACTGCTGGTCGGCTAGGTTCGAATCCTTAGCGACTACAGATTTTTATCTGATGGCCCGAGAAAGTGCTAGGAATCGTACGTTAAAAGGTAAAACCTCGTTAATCCTTGGCTCGCACAAATTTCGACTTTTAAGGGCTGCCGTTCGTAAGGGGGCGACAGCTGGTTAACGGAAAAAACAATTTTAAACAATTTTTGAAAAATCTAACCAGAGCGAACTAACCTTACGTGGAACCACGAGAGTGTGGAAATTGAATACATTTTTCCAGCAATATTTTTTTCCAAAGAAAATTTTTTCCAAACAAATATTTGCGGAAGAATATATCCGGGGGATTTTTCCAAGAAGGATTTATGACGGATACCATATAAAGAAGGTTGGGTAAAGTATGAAAATTTAGCAAATGCCCATTTTTTTCAAAATATTCAGCGATACTGTCACCTTTCGAAATATTTACAGAGCAAAATTTTAGATCTATTGAAAAGCAGTGTTATGGTGGAGAATGCTAATAAATATTCCTTGATTCAAAGGGATTTATATGCTAATATAAAGAAAGACTGCAAAACATATAATATAGGACAGATTTTTTGTCAGAGGACATTGAAGTCAGTATTATACAATGTTTTCAACAAAAGAGTTGTCAACAAAGTTGTTCAGTGGCAGGGCTAATGATGAGTATCCAAAAACAGAAATGGACAACTTTAGAATAAATACTCCTCATCAATATCTTTTGACGCTGATGCCCATTTCTCAAGATCATTTTCCATTTCAAAATGTATGATGTATCGATTAAGAAATTCATTGGTCTATAATAAACTTGAATAATTTATGTTCGAAAACTTTTTACGGTTAAACCAGATTGAAACAGATCCAATATTATTTACCAAATTCCATGTAGAAGTTGTGATGAGATATACATTGGTCAGACATGTAGAATGCTCTAAGACAGAATAACTCAACATAAAAGTGATTGCAGACGAAATGTCAGATCATGTAGCCTTGTTGAACATGTGATAGATAAAGACCATATAATTGACTATGACAATGCAAAAATTCTTGGTAATGAACAAAATCTCAATAAGCGTCTCTTTCCTGAAATGGTTCATATACATAATACTGAAAAAACAATGAATAAGAGAACAGACATCAATGATCTTAGTACCATATATACATATTTACTGAAAAAAACATAAAGAAAATATCTCACCTCGTCCTCCTCAAAATCATGATTTACATATTTATACCTATAATTATACATTTTATATTTTCTCACTCTGTACCAATATTTTGAAATACTGAAAATATGATCAAGTAATCATAATTTGTTGTCAAATTCTGTCACTTCATGTTTCTAATTTCTTTTGAATTTTATTTTAGTAAGTATCTCAAATTATGTAATAACATCACATATTTATGTAACAACTGTTTTTAGTTACGTCCTGAAGAAGAAAATAAATATTTTCGAAAGCTCGACATAAAAACGAAGAAATCGTCTTAATTGGTCTACGATTGACTGCTTCCCACTAATTTGTATATATATATTTGTATATATATATATATATATATATATGTATATATATATATATATCCTACCACTTCAACGCTTTCTTAGTTTGCCGTGCAATGAAATGAAAAGTAACTGAAATTTTTCAGTGCCTATCAAATATTCGAAGGTTCAAACGTCCCTCAAAAGTTTTAACAGCATTAATGAAAACACCACTGAATGTTTAAAAAAAAATACAAAAAGCTTTCAAAGGCGTTGATTTAAAGAAGTTGTTATCGATCAGTCCTTTCTGTTCAATGAAACAAAAATGTAGAATATTTTGCATTCCATTTTGTTGATATATCTAGTAATAGTATTATTCCTGATGGTTATACTATGAGGGGAAATCTTGAGTGATGAATAGAGCGAAGAGCGAAGTAATTGGAAGAATTTTATGTTTGAAATAATACATTAGCAACCATTTTCAATGTCATTCGACTTTAAAACTGTCCAGTCCGGTCCTGAAACGTTTGATAATTGCTTCTTTTGAATATTCCGTTACTGGTATTCTTAAGGTTGCTATGAAGCCTTAATAATCTCAATATCCTGTTTAATTCGAGAAATTGCAATGCAAATTATGTTCTCAGGAATACCATAACAATTGTTGTTCATGTAAGAAAATTTAATAATACGAAATAACTCATATGTCAGGGACAAATAGGTCGCGCAGGGTTCAGGAATTATAATTATGATAAACAAATTAAGTTTCAGATTGTATTGAAGGATATATAGTTCAGGGTTTTTCCTGAAGGGAAATGCACAATATGGAATTTTGAAATATTTTCAAATTAATCGTGATAGTTCTTTCAGCGTCAACCCAGATAAAAAAGTTACATATCGCATTTGTATGACACATCTACTGCGATAGTAATTATAATATTTTTTCATTATTTTACGAAAAACGTAAAAAAGTGCACTATTTTCAACGGTTGGTGCTACGCGACAGAAAATTTTGTGTTACAACCATTACAGATCCGAATAACAATAAAAGAGCAACTTATTTTCTGTGGCAACTAATCCTTATACAGGGTGGCCCACGAGGTTTTGGACAGCGAATATCTCGCAACTCGAGAGTAGTAGAGAATTGAAATTTTGGGGTTGTAAATTGAAGCAATTGGTGCAGCTTTTTTGATATTATGTCACCCAATGTTTTTTTTCAGTCCCACTTGTGGTTTGAAACGAATGATTTAAGAACTACAGGTACTTGAATATCCTTAGTTCTATGAATTTTTTTAATAAAATATGAATGATTATTACATGTTTCCCTTGTTTTAATCATCACAAAAAAAATAGGACTGCCTAAATATACAGGGTGACCGTAAACTTAAATAATTTGGCAATTGCTCAGATGTCGTGGGACAAAGGATATTGAAGTACCTGTAGTTCTTAAATTAATCGTTCTAGACCACAAGTGTTACAGTTTGTTGGAATCGCTTTATCGGGAGGAACATAGAAATGCAAAAATATACAGGTTGTCCCATTAATAATTTTGAATCAAATGTCACGTCACTATTCTCGCGTTCCGAGATATTCCTTATCCAAAACCTAGTGGGCCTCCCTGTATATAAAAATCTTCTGTTCGGGTGTACGCCAGTAAACTCTTACTAAACGGCTGGACCGATTTTGATGAAATTTTTTGTGAGTGTTCAAGTGGATTCGAGAATGGTTCACATTCACAATTCGCTCCACTACAAAATGTTTTTTCAGTTAATTTTTATTCACAAGTTGAATGTAATATAATGTTTTTCTTTGATATACCATAAGAGAAAATTCAAAAAGTTCTGCAAACTTGACGATACATCGGAAAAATATTTAGAAGAGTTGGGTAGATTTGCCACCTTTTACGTTGACCGGAACATATATTTTTTTAATTAATCGTAATAATAGCAAAGTTTTAAAGCTTTGTTGCAGATTTTGAAAATATCTATTCTGATGCATTCACAAAATTGTATACGATCCGAAACTTCATGGAATTTTGATAAATCTAATCAATTTAAAATTAGATTTTTAGTACAGTACCTTGCGGTACGCCATATTCAACATTACACTCTGTACTCAAACTACCATTGAGTCATACCTGCTGTTTTCTGTCGCTTGGATAATTTTCTATCAATTTTCTTTCAAAATGTCTAATAGTTTTGAGTGGCAGACCGTATCGAATGATAGATTTATTATATTTGAATTCAATATCGAATCAATATCATTTCCATAGCACTTGTGACTTCGTTGATTAAAATGAACTGCTGTTGATTTTAAAGCAATAAAATAGTTTGTACTCTTTTGCTTGACAGGAAATTGACAGCACATATTTAAACAACAATTTTCATTTCATTAACATATTTGCGTCGGCCTGAAAATTTTGTTTATATACGGCCAGACATGTTCTACAAGTGCTCATAATTGAAAGCTCTTAAACATTACCCGCACCTGCAAAAATACAGTGTCTTGTTATACAAGTAACTATTAAATTATGTTCAGCATTTATTTCGTCAAAAACAATAAAATATTCAAGAAAGAAATAAAAACATAATGAATGCCATAAAATAAGATGTCGAATGGATGAAAATATCATATGAGAAAATTGGAAGTGAAAGGAGGTTAGTAGGTATTGCACATAGAGCCTATTGCTACCTATTCAATTATTATTCTCGCAATAACAAATTGGTAATTTTGGTTCTGGTGTGAAATATAGGTCATTGAAATGCATCACAATTTAAAGTTAAGAGCCTATAATAAAATGTTCAAGGCGAGAATGAACTAACCAATAGCGAATACATATCCTGAGAAAACTGAATTGAATTGTTATCGATGTTGATTGACATCATTCACATTCTATACCAATGAAAAACTCCAGAATGGATTTTCCAACCATTTAGTGCCTAGTTTTACGTTATATTGATAAGACGTAGCTTTTTACGTATATTCACAACTACTTATTTTTTCAATCCAAGAACAAATATCAATTTCATCAGTAAGTTTCTTCCTGTTTGCAATGTTTACCAATTCACTTTGAATTCATTCTTTGGCATTATATTCAAGTAATTTGAGAGCCTTTTTCCTAATTTACTTTTTTTATTTCCAAATTATTTCCTTTCAAATCGATCCAATTCTGTCATTAAATTTTATGGTGCTTAATGGAAACGATTTATGTTTCAATGATAAGTGAATGACTGAATGAAATATAGGTCATTGAAATGCATCACAATTTAAAGTTAAGAGCCTATAATAAAATGTTCAAGGCGAGAATGAACTAACCATTAGCGAATACATTCATATCCTGGGAAAAATGAATTGAATTGTTATCGATGTTGACATCATTCACATTCTATACCAATGAAAAACTCCAGAATGGATTTCCCAACCATATAGTGCCTAGTTTTACGTTATATTGATAAGACGTAGCTATTTACGTATATTCACAACTACTTATTTTTTTAATCCAAGAACAAATATCAATTTCATCAGTAAGTTTCTTCCTGTTTGCAATGTTTACCAATTCACTTTGAATTTATTCTTTGGCATTATATTCAAGTAATTTGAGAGCCTTTTTCCTAATTTTTTTTTTATTTCCAAATTATTTCCTTTCAAATCGATCCAATTCTGTCATTTAATTTTATGGTACTCAATGGAAACGATTTATGTTTCAATGATAGGTGAATGACTTATCACAGGCAGAGGGGTTGGGAACAACATTACTCAATATTCTTTTTCACTAGATTTAACAATTCGATTTTTATCAGCACTATTATACACTTGATTTATGTCTGGTTTATCGCATCAGGCTGAATTTGTTACTTGAGGAGTTTTTGGAAAATTTAAAATCCTATAAAAACGTTGCCCGAGTTTAGAAATGTAGTCATCATCAACTTCTTGATAAAATCTTATCGAACCAAAATTGGTTTTCTAGGACTGATAAGGGAACAAACTGGAGAATAAAAGTGTATCTATCCTTAGGACAAATTATTCGAGTGACATTGCCGAACAATAAATTATCAGTTCAGATGCAACGAAAAATTATATAGAGAAAATTGAGATAATTTTGCAAACTATTTTCTTCCATAAATTAGTGGATAAAATTTATTTCACCGCTGGAAATAAAAAAAATATGTTAGCAATGTTTTTAAAAGAAATGTGACTACGCCACTGAATTTGCAATATCTTTAAATGGGTGTTACTGAAATATGCTAAAAATATATTGAATCCTAACAGATATACAGCATAATTCAAATTGCGCTATCAAAGTGTCTCGAATAATCGTTATGAACATAAATTGTCAGGAAAATAGTCTACCCATATAATTCCACAATAATCAGTCTAAATAAGAATTCAACTTGAATTAAATACAATACTCTGAATACTCAAACTTTTTAGCCGTTCAGAATCAGTGTAACTGATATTCATCACAGTTCCAAATTACTACTTTGAACGACATTTACTTATTCTAATTTATTCCAACTCATTCTGATTTATTCCTAACCGATCTCCAAATCATTGTTTGAGACTGTGTCTAACTCAATGAAGAATAGTTTTGTTTTTCAAAAACAATGTAGCGACTCATGTTTAAATTTTCATTTGTCGTTTTTGAGACAAACGTATATTAAGGAGAATTAGGGAAAAAATTACAAAAGAATGGAAACTTTCACATTACATACATACATTTTTTCTACAAAAATAATAGAATTGCTTATGATTCATATTTAACAATGTTGCCGGCCTTGTCGGAAGTGGCAAATTTGTATTGTTTTATTGAACACTGAAATACAACTTTTGTGAGTTTTCTTTTTTTTATAATTTTTTCCCAGTTTTGATTTCAAATGCTGGAATGATTGGCTTAAATGTAACACGTCTCTTTTTATAGGGTTAGTTAAGAGTTTTCAATAAACAAGTGTCTACAGGAGTTTATGAACGCGTTACATACCGTATTTTTTCTACAAACTGATTGAAACAAAAAAAAATGGTTGATTTCTCTTACGCCACGAATTCAGTTTTAAATGACAGACCAGGGGTCCGATTCTCAAATGTTATATTCGAAACATATTATGTACTGATAAATTTCACTCGTATAAAGTTCATATCATTCAAAGATCAAATGAAGGTGACATTGAACGACGACGAAAATTTTGTGAAGCAATAGTAAACGTATACCTAACTGCTAACTCAACATTGTTTTTTTCAAGGATGAGTATATTTAAGAACGGCAATGTAATCGTTCTGAATGAAAATAAGCTAATATTCAAACTAAATACGTATCCATAGTCCTCCCTTGCTATAAGTCACTATCTGAATGTCTGAATGAAACAATTCCTATTAGATAGATTAGCCAGAAAAGGACTTGAGTATTCTGCAAGATCACCAGATTCAGCTCCATTCGATTTTTGTAGGGTCACCAAAAAACGTTTCTGAACTCTATCTGAATTTATTAGTTGTTTGTTTACGTCAAAAGATCAACAACGAATTACCGCAGAAACATTTCGAATGGCCGAAAGCAGAGCTGTGCCGAGCACTGACAAAAAGTGCGATTACTAAGCACTTTCAAGAAGTAATTCCAGTCAGGAAGCACTAAGCATTAAGCACTTTTCAGACTATTAGATACTTAAGTTACTGAAACTTGATCAAACACGTAAGATTTTAACAAATAATAATACATCGTGACATATTCCGCTACACTGCGCTTTTTCAAGCAGTTATTATATTAACCGCTTGGAAAACTACAGTGTAGCGAAACATGTCTCAACGTAATATCATTTGTTGAAATCAAGTTTCAGTAACTCACGTTTCTAACATCTGAGAAGTGCTATGGATTTCCACCAAGTAACAACCGAGTCAATTAAAAACTTAAGTTATTTTTTCTACTCACATAATATGTAAAATGGCATTCAGCGTACCACGATGAATGATCAATTAATTACATATTCCGTAATCTATATTTAAAGAATTTTTTTAAAAATATTACCATAGCAACTCCATTTTTTTAAGTACATCGCTAGGGTTACTGTTTAATTTCAGTGGTTAAAAACCCTGAGAGAGTAGGTCATTCTTGACCTGTCAATTGAAACTGTTATGATAAAAAAGATATCATTTTAAAAACATACAATTTTGTGGTTATAATATGAATTCTTAAAAAAGTACGGTATATGTAAAGCATTTATGAACTCCTCGAGACAATTGTTTTTTAAACAGTCGTTCCGCAACGCTGCACTCGTGAATAAAATACTCGTTACTGAAAGGACGTTCATAACTCTGCTAACATAATATACTATTTTGAAATAGAATTGCTGAAATTTGAATGTTTGGTTTTGTGTTTTTCTAGACATCGTTTTTTGAGTGTTTAACATCGCAAAGTCTGAAAAAAAAACCAAAACATGTAAATTAAAATTAAATCGAAATGGGCCACATATGGTTACACAGTAAAGAAATTTGAAATAACAGAATGGTGACATAACGCACATCCCCTGTATCAAGATAACAAATGTCATCCATACGAAATTTTTGGTACACTTTTTTGACTTTCGTGAAATAACAATTAGACTCGATAATGAAAAAAGTTATTGTTTTAAAGGTTTTGATAACAGAGACAGAGTTGGTCTCCGATACGTCAAGGTAGTTTGAAAAGAAGAAGTAATATTTAGTTATTTTGAACATATTTTTTTAGATAAGAAAAGTAACTGACAAAATTGTACTATTTTTTCAGTAATTTTCTAAACGCAGTACTTATCGTAGAAAATTGATTTTTTGGTAGGGGGTGCCGCCGGGTGCCATCTGCCGCGACTTCATGTTTCAACAAGATTCATTTCTATGGAAAGGCTTAGGGCTTGGTAATCCCGAAAAGTGCTCCCGAGCACTGGAGTGCTCGCGGCCTTTTCGTTAAATTCTTCGGAGCACTAAGCACTAAGCACTGAATTAGGAAAGTGCTCGGAAGCACAGTGCTTAGGAGTACTTTCACGAGCACTAAGCACTGTGCTTTGGGGCAGCTCTGACCGAAAGCACTAAAATAAAATCTGTCCTGGAAGCTTTGGTGGAGGAAACGGTATCAAGAATACTATCAAATAGTATGCATATAAACTGCAACAAATCTTGGGTACCCCCAAACATAAGACGAAAAAAAAAAAGAAAAGTTGGGTATTTATAAGATTAGCTGTAAATACTACGAGAAGGGCCATGAAAGTACGGTTCCGAGAGCACACTGCTCATATCTGATTTTCGAGACCAGAAGTATCGAGTGTGGCCCAACAAACATGCTTTGGATGACACAAGTTTGAGATTAATTAGGCAGTTTCATGTCCGCAGACTGGAAATTGCCAAGTGTAAAAAATAGTATGAATGCGGATAAGGGACCCATTCCATATAGCCCTTTGTTCAAGTTCATGGTACAGTAAAAGTTTCTCTCCTTATTCATTAATTATTCTCCATTCGTTTATTATTACTTAGTTTATTACTCGGTTCATTATTATTCGTTTTTATTTTTACTACTAATAATTTTTCCTTAAAATCAATAATTCTTTCAATATACACTCACATGCGAATAAACGCAACAAGTTAATATTTGGTTGAATCTGAGGTCTCGCAGTTTTTTCATTTTTAGTTCAATTTTTTCAGCAAACTGTAGATAAAATTAGTAATGTTAACTTGCACATTCAGTTTTTGTTAAATGCTATATAAGTTTGTTGTTGAACCCTAATTCTAAAACATCCTGTGGAATAATTTCGTTGTCAAATTCTTTCAAAATACCAGTTTTCGTTAAGAATCATTCCTTTCCAACATTTTGTTTTCTGGTTCATGCCTTTGAGTGCACTAGTTCATTTTTGAGAGAGAAATGAACTCCGATCGACAGTTTTAGCCAGGGAGGCAGGGACAGAAAATTTGCACATATTTCTACAAAGCTAGTTTTTTGTCAGTTTGTTGATTGGATGTAACATGTAAACAAAATGAGAGTCTACCAACCCAATGATCGTGCGTTCAGATACAGTGAGTTTCAGAAGTTTTTACCATTCGGGAAACTTTTTTATTATTGATTTGTCAGAAAATGTTATTCCTCATAAAAATTGGTGCAGTTGGGCTCTTTCTTCGGTTTTTGATGCCAATTTCAATAAATATGACAACTTTGTGAAAATATACTCAGTAAATGTCAATTATAAATTATAAATTTTGTGAATCATTACCTCCAAATCAATCAAACATTACTAATTATTCAAAATCTCTCCGAAAACAATAAACTCAATACTTATACTTACTTACCTATATTAGGAGACACCTACGTTAACCTATCGAAACGACTATTTCTACACACATAAAAATTACCTCTCAACTTAACAATTTTAAAAGTTTTGTTTCAATTTTCATGGATTAATAGAATATCATTTTTTTTTCAAAATATTTTTGTTATTCTGATCAAATCGAAAGTTTTTATTCAGATATTCTTGTATTGAGAGAACTAAAGTATTCGTCAGAAAATTTTATTAATTTTAGTTCAAAATACTGAATTTTATTTTTTCCAGTTAGTATTATTTTCAAACTATTATAATATTTTCTTCAAAGGACATTTGTGATGATTTGATTCTGAAATGTTTCAAATACTCCAAGCGAAAGAACATTTTTGCAGGCTGAGAAAATGGGAACATTCTTTGGAGTAACCGACTATTCTTTAATATTGTTATGATACAAAGGTCGATAATTAACAATGAATTAATGAACACTGGAAGTATTGATCAAAAGTTTGAGTTTGTGGATTCTTGACATGATTTGTTTGGGTATTTAACTCATTTTTCACCAGAACTGCATTTTTAATTTGGAAGTGAAGTGAAGAAAATAATTATTACAAGAATATTATTCTGTTGTATATAATCGATAAAATATTCTATAAAATGAAGAAATTAGAGTTCTCAATAGTATCCATTCAGCTGACGAAATTTACTTGAAATATTTGATATTTCCGATCAAGAACTTTTTAAATTTTAAAGTTCGAAGGAACTGAGATTACTTGAAACAAAAACATTTAAAATTTTCGAGTGGTGATCTTTTTTTGATAATAGTAGTAGTGGTCAATTCTAGAGATATATTTATAATATTTTTCTGAATAATTGCGTTTTTTCAGAATGAACGATCAACGAGCTTGGAATCTAGATATTTTATTCAGTTCAAAGAAACGGCAGAAACACCTAACACAGAGAATCGAGTCGAAAAGAGGAAACGATGAGCACCTAATTTTGTCAATAATGGTCTTGATGGAAGGATTTAGTTAGCGAACAGAATACAGTCTTATAACTAGATATACCTACAGTACACATAAATAGCAGGTCCAGCTGATAACCTATACAAAATAACATTATTATTTTTTACCCTTCACGAACCCCGAACCCCATACTTCAGACTCGGGTTGAAAGGGATGAAAGTTGCTACATTAGCTAGAATCATTTCAGTATACATTTATTCTTCAGTTGTCTACGATTACAAAATTAAGAAACTTCCTTGGTTCAAGAAAATATCAAGGATATATTCTTTAACATGAATATACGACTTAGATTTCACATCAAGATGCTATTTTCTCAAATTGAAAGATCATTCACAAACATTTGTCAACCCAAAATTATATCTAGATATATTTTCTTACTCCACTGAACCCACAATATTGAAAAAAAATCGATCTCTTCTCACCTTTGTGTCCCAAGCACGTTTGTTTCTAATGCAGTTGCCGGTAAACAGATTCAATTATTTTTAATCATAAGTGAACAAGAAAAGCTTATGTGTGAGTAGGTTTTGCCTGAAGATCATATTGTGTATTGTGGATTTTAGAGGTAAGTACAATTATTGTTTTTCATTCAAGTCAGAATGTTTCTATAAAAATTAGTTCTGTCCTAATTATTCTGATTCCATATTTCAATACATATGCCCAGTTTTTTACTTTTACAGTGTATCTTTTTCGGTATTCTGGTTGACGTCAAAATAAGTTGTCGATAAGAATATAATCAAAAATAAAGTAGATTTTTAAAATAAAATATCCCCAATAAAAAGTCTTGCATAGATCTTATCTGCATAAACAGGAATATATTCGGTATTTGTTCAGTTATAACGACAGAGTTGATTTTTATGTCAAACCAAGAAAATATATTGATTAAAAGAGAAATTGTGGAAGGTGATAAACCCAAAAAATTATGTCAACAAGAAAATATATTTTCACAAGAAAGGTTGTTGATCTGTTACTTGCTTTATTTGTTTTAAATTCACATTTGAAGTATTGAATGAAGACGATTCAATTTTAATTTCTTTGATGTAACGTTCTATATCTGCCTCAAAACTCCACAGAAGGTGAAAACAGGGTTTCGTCGTCCAAAATAACTTTAGCCATTTTAAAAAATATTTTGAACCAAAATTGAAACATTGAACAATGCATTTTTTTATAGATTTCAAGCGAGTCATGGAACTAAAACCAAATTATATTTGGTATTTGCGGGGATACTATTAGTACACTCTTTTTAAAAACCACCTGTATTTTCGAATAATGATTTCAGTTGCAATTTTTTATTTTCAGTTGGTTACGTTCAGGCATTTTGGAAATATTCTGCATATGTGCATGTGGTCATACTGGCAAAATAAAGCTTATTCTCTGATATTAGTTTACAAGAAGCACTTGTAATAGTATCATCCGCTTTGAGAAACATTGCTCGAATATCTGTTATATATGTAGTTCAACATCCGTCGTGGTATTAGTATAGTAATAGTATTCTTTGAGATCTATGCCTCTTATAGTGTGTTCACTTAAGTTGGCGACATATGGAAAAAGAAACTCTCTCGTTTTTATCAAATATTGAAATTTACGAGTCGTATACGAGAAGTTAAAAAATAATATGAATTTGGTACACGAGTAAAGTTTATTATGTGTGACAATATGAAGAAAAATTAATATGAAAAGTTGTTAATATTTGAAAATAACTTTTAGATGTGTAATCCTTCCCAATTACCTTGAAAATAAATAAAAATCGAGTTTTTATACATTTTTCTCTACAATAACACTTTAAAACTTACTCTGGCTCTCAAAGTGAAGTCCGATAATATTCGCGAATACTCTTAGACTCTCAGACTAGTTTTTTTTTAAATTTTTGTAGAAATTGTTAAACTTGGTTTTACATGATTAATAATTCGGAACAACTTTTCATAATAACAATTTCCGACTAATAAAAGTACTTTACTCTTGTACTTTTACTCTTGTACTAAATTCATATTTTTTGACACTTCTCGTATACGCCCACCAAATTTCAAGATTTGATTATTCGATGTTATGTTCCAGAACATGCAGGACTTTTTATTAAGAAAAACTTTTTTACCTAAAACAAACAATAAAAAAAAATTCCAAATGTGGACATATATTATATACAGAGTGGTCCAACGAAAAGTATGCACCTAGCTTTTCTCCTTTTTTTGGAATTCATAGCAAATATACTCGGACACGTGAAGTGTGCCTTTGAGGGGGACACATTTTAGATATATTTTGCAACTTGTGTCTTTAACCCCCTAGCGAGGGAGTGTTACAACCCTAAAATTTTAAATGGAACGTGGGATCGAGTGATATATCATTTGAACGGGCATAAAATTATCTGTCCAATGATACCCTATTTGTTGAAATTTACTGAAACAGTTAATGCGAAAACGGCTTTAAGAACATTAACCCGATAATTTTGGTATTAATGAAAAATACAAATCAGTTTTGGTTACTAGGAATGAGGATAACGACAATCATTTCTAAATTACTTCATTTTGCCGAAAGCAACATTTCAATGATAATTTTTTGTTATCACAACTAAATTCCCCATTTATCGTTTGGGTGATTTTGTCGAAAACGACTGCAGATAAGTGTAAGAAAAAAACTGCGGATATGTGTAACATTTGTTTTACAGATGAGTGTATATTTTATTTGAATGGAGCTTTGAATAGGCATAATTGCCGTTACTGGGATGACAGTAACCAATATTTATTCCGTGAGGTTCATTCCCAGGCCCCTCAAAAAATAAACGTCTGGTGTGGCATATTGGGAAGTCATATCATAGGACCACTTTTCATTCCTGAAAATTTAAATGGTGAAATCTACCTAAACATGCCTGAAGACGCAATTGATCCTTCCATCACACAAATAATAGAAGATGGCCAAAATCATAATGCTGATCAGCTTCATTTCCAGCAAGATGGAGCACCTCCGCACTATTTTGTTCCTGTACGAGAATTTTTAGATAACCGGTTCCCCGGACAGTGGATTGGCAGGAGAGGCCCAATGGAATGGCCTGCCAGGGCACCTGATTTATCGCCTTTGGACTTCTTTCTATGGGGACACTTGAAAAATAAATGTTTTGCTACGAAGCCCGAGTCCATAGAAGATATTCGCCAACGGATTATAGCAGAGTGCAGAAGCATAACACCTGATATGCTACAAAATGTTAGACATAGATTTGAACAAAATCTGTATTATTGTATGGAAGCAAATGGGTCACAATTTGAACACTTGTTGAAGTAACATTTCAATAAATCAATTTAACAGCTTGTTTTTTTTACAAAGCACTATTACAAGTAGGTTTAGGTTAGGTTTAAATGTGAGTGAGCCCATATCAGGCTCTCCACTGCGGCCAATGGCCTATTGTGTACAAGTAACAAATATTGAAACGTACTAAGTACTACTTGTACATGTTTTAATTCCTAGTAACCAAAACTTATTTGTATTTTTCATTAATACCAACATTATCGGGTTCATGTTCTTAAAGCCGTTTTCGCATTAACTGCTTCAGTAAATTTCAACAAATAGGGTATCATTGGGAAGATAATTTTGTGCCCGTTCAAATGATATATCAGTCGACATAACGTTCCATTTAAAATTTTAGGGTTGTGACACCCCGTCGCTGGGGGGTTGAAGGCACAAGTTGCAAAATATATCTGAAATGTGTCCCCCTCAAAAACAAACTCCACGTGTCCGAGCATTTTTATTCTTGCAATTCCACAAAAAGGATAAAAGCTAGGTGCATACTTTTCGTTGGACCACTCTGTATTGCACTTTGTGGAGAAGATTATTTTGACTTCGTCGACATTATTCAGTTTTATTGACCTCTCAGAGCAATATTTATTGATTTGAGATTGACCTTTTAAATGTTTTATGAATCGTTTTTGGAAAATTGTCTATAAAAATGTATATTTCTTTTAGAAAAAAAAATCATTGAAAGACTTGAAGTGGAGAACGATATTCTTCCTCTCAAAATATTATTAAACAGCCCAAGAATTCCGATGAGGTAATGGAATGGTGAAAATTCTGTTAAATAGAATCAAAATGCATTTTGTATGTTTTCAGAAATTCTCAGAAATGAATGAAGTGAGCTCGAGTGTAGTAAGTAACAGGAGCAAAATTTTCACGAATTTCTTCTCATACCAAGATTTCCTGATTTTCACCTGAAGACTCTGCTCTCCATATATGCTTGGATAATTCGGTATTGGACTATTACACCAAATACATAAAATCAGATGAGACAAGGAGAAATAGATTTGTTGACAGTTAAATCGTGAGTATTTTACCTTCCATAATTATTATTCATAATCAACATGTTTTGTGTGTACGCAGATGTTTACAATTCAAAACAATTTGGGAATTTCAGTATAAATTATGTCACAATGAATAACGTTATGTTTTCCTCAATTTAATGTAGCCCCGAATAACATTTGCACTTTTTCTCTGTATATTCGTAATAATTTTCCTCCAAAACCATTTAATAATTATATTAATATGATAAATTAACTCCTGTAGAAATGAATCCATTTAAATATGACGTCTGAGCCAGTTTGACAGCGATAAAAAAGCATGCACCTTTTTTTATCGCGGTTAGTGACAATCATCTAAGAGAATATGTTAGATTGAAAGTTTTCGGGTTATTTTGGTCTTGTGATCGAAAAACTCAACCTACTGTGTGAAGTCATCTAAGATCCAATCCATATCAAAAAAAGCGATTTTGTCTGGAGTATCACAAATCTTTGATCCATGAGGATTGCTAGCATCTTGCATGATTCTAGCAAAACACAGGTAACAAATAAAGCCGGACTCTCAAGTTGGGACGAAAAAATTCTCTCAAATCATGCCTTTCAGTGGTTTCGGTTCCACTTAAAAGGGCGTATCGAGGCTGGAGAGATATTCATCATTTAAATGAGGTGTTCGCAGATCAAACAACATTGTCGGTGAGGTCTCCGAATCATTTTTTTTCCATTCATAATGGATATACTTTAAAAAGTCACTCTGTATATAAGCCAAATGCCTGAATAATCCCAAGTCTCCGCCCGGTATATCAATATACAACTCGAATTATAAATAAACGTTACATAATCATAGCAAACGGTGGACCATTTCTACGGTGGAGCAGTTTATGATCGAAATTGACGAAGTCTTAGCGCCATATTTCACCATTCCAATTCGAAGCTAATCATCGACAATTCAATTTCGTGATCCATGCCAGCAGCTGTTAAGATCATAGTAAGTTAGTCAGCGCTGTCTTGATTATGAAATCTCGTATGGTACACAGCGCGGCATGCGGCAGGCCCCGAGCTAAACATGACCTTGCTCAAACTAACGGAACTCCGAACAGTCAAGGTCGCGTCTAATCAACGCACGTTCAGATAGCGCGAGTGGGTGTACGTCAATTCGTCTACTGGTGGGGATTGGCGCTCTCCACAATTGATCGATGTCGTCGTTTGATCGAGGGATAATCACTTGATTGTTCTGGCGTAGCAATAATCAATATTATACAGGGGTTTTACGTTACGATTTGTATACTCTTATTTTTAATATTTATTCACATTGAGAATGGACTGACTGTATTTTTACAGGGTAGGTAGGTATGTATGCTTCACTTTTCTGCCTGGAATTTATAATAACTTAACATCGTCGTAATATTCACTATGTATGCATTTATTAACAAGAATCAAGTATCTTAAAACAATGAAACTGATTACAATGAATTCAACAATAATAGTATATTCTTCATCGAGCGTAATATATTATAATGCTGATTATACGCGAGTAGAAGATTATACTCTCTCTCTACCACAATACGAAAATTTATTTAGAAGCAGATCATCGCAGTCTGAGAAAGCTACTGTCGTTCGATCTGATACTAATTCCAGATGAATATATTAATAAACATACAAATGATGCTATGTAGAATATTCTTGCTACCCTTGACAGAGAATGTCCCCTTTTCCCCCCCCTCGCGTTCGAAAAAATGTTCGACAGATTCGGTCGTGGAAAATTCCGAAAAAAAAATTGTGTTTATGGTTTATGGGGGCTCGGACCCCTCCTCGAAAAAAGATGCGAAAACTCACGGAAGCAAAATTGGAAAAAACCGCTAAATTAGCAAAAACTATCAGACCATCGAATAAAATATTTACTTTTCCTGCTTCCTGAAAGCTATATAGAGAGCGTATGGAAAATACGACTGAAAAAACTGTTGGGGGCTCAAAATCCTCTCTTTTTCGAAAAAAATAAAAAATAAAAAAAATCGGACCGTCGAATAACTTTCAGCATTGAGAAGCGGTTCATACCAAGAAGCTAAACCGAAATGGTTTGCAAATTTAGCATATCATTAAAGTACAAACCTCTGAGTACCTGGCGCATTAGATAAAAATTAGTAAAAGTTAGTGTGTATGGGTCGAATCTTGTCGAGTGAATTTTGATCCACTTCAATTCGTCCGATTATCAGGTCGGAGATTACACATTTTTCAAAAAAAAAATCATAAATTCAAGATGGCGGCTCCAATATGGTGGACGAATTTTGTGATTACGGTCCGATTCGATTAAAAATTTGGCTGTGTGAGTTTTCGGGGTTAGATATTATGAATTTATTATCAATATTTATGAATTCACATTAAAAACCACGAAAAAAAAATATTAAATAAACTTTTCTAAGGCAAGCTTCATTCAAATGCACTGAAGAGTAAAAAATAATTTCCCTAGATGTCACAGAATAGCCTACATTACATACGGTGCGGCGCTTAATAGCCCCCCCTCCCTGTTAACTTTTGAACGGGTCGACGTAGAAACATAAAAAAAACTACTCTTTGATATAAAAAAAAATAGTGATTGCCCGACAAGGGGGGTGGGGGGACACATCAACTCAAAATTTTTAAATGGCATTGGGGGGTCAAGTGTCACATCATTGAAAAGGATATTCCATTCTCTCTACCACCATCTGAATATTTTTGAATTTCGTCAATATTTTTTTTTGCAATTCAAAATCGATATATCAAATATAAATGCGGATCGGAATACTACTCATACCTCAATAAATTTGAACGATTTGATGTGGAACAATGAAAAACATTTTTTTTGAAGGGTATTACCGATACTACTTTTTGAGAGAAAAAAAAACATTGCAATTACTCGACAGATGTCGCTTGAGGCACATTAACTCAAAAATTTCATTAGGCATAAAAATCGAAATTGGGAAAAAAATTATGACCAAAATTAAAAAAAGTTTTAGATGGTTGTAAAGAAAATTGAATTATCTTTTCAACGATGTGACACTTGAACCCCCCATGCCATTTTCAGTTAATGGGCCCCACGCGCCCCTTGTCGATCATTCATCATATTTTTCATTTCAAAAAGTAGTATTAGTGAACCCCTCGAAACGGTTTTCTCTTCATCTGTCTATACGTCAAACCGTTCAAAAGTTAACCGGGTAGGGGGGGGGTATTAAAAGCCACACTGCGAATATAGAGGAATAATTTTTCTCTTTTTAGCACATTCGAATAAAAGTTTATCTTTAAAAAGTATTTTTCAATTATATTATTATTATTCTATTCATTTGAAGGTGTCTAGCAATGAAAATCACAGATTAGAGGTAAAGTATGTTCGGAAATATAATAGCCTAACTTATCTACTTGAAGGTTGTATCTTAATTGCGAACATGTCTCAATTGCGGTCACTTTGTACTTGATGGTTCAGGTAGGAAGGGTTGGGGTGATGTTATACGTGTAGTAGACTCTAAATTGCAGACACCAATAAAGTAATTTTGAAATTGTAACTTTTAGGTTCATTTCTTTATGAGGAAATCCAGTCCAAGGTTTAAATTATTTAAATCTAAGAAAAAATTATTCAGTATAATTAAACCAGAACGAACTACCTTACGTAGATGAGTGCGTGGAAATTGAACACATAAATTTTAAATGGGTGTACGAAACAAGAAGGCAAATCATGAGTTATTGTCATTACATTATCGATATACTCCAGTTTAGGTCCAATTTTGTTTTTCTGTCCGCAATTTAAAATTGTTTTCAGGCTGAACTCAATCTAATCTTTATACTGATCAAGAGGTGATCGCAAACACAGGTCCATTTACGTGCTTTCTTTACGACTTATTTCGAAAAATAATAATGATAATAATAATAATAGGTCTTTATTTGTCTTGCTAGGAATCAGAGTACAATTTTCATGAATTGGATAATAAATATATCCTATAGTTGACATAAGAGGCGAAGTTCAAATCTACGAAGCAATATCGTTTTACCACTAACCTCAATAAAGCTCAACATTCTGAGGAGAAAGGAAGTATCTGCAAAACAGTGTTTTAATATTTAGAATACAAAAAATAAGAAAATAAACTAGAGTCTTGTCACATTATTAAATCATATTTAATTTACTGATTCATCAATATTGTTTTATAATTTGATTTAAATTTTTTTAAATACAAAACAATTTAGTATTCATCGGTATTCCGTTGCACAAATAGCTGATTTGGTACCGAAACGATCGTTTGAATAATTCGTGGTAGTGAATAGGAGAAGTTAATAGACCTTTGAAACGAGTAGTGTATGGATATCGGTACGATACGTTATCTTCTCAAAGAGATATTCAAGAGATTGGTTTAAAATAATGCTATGGGTAAGTTTTTAAATTCATCGATGGATAATACGCATTCGTGCTGTCATTGTCATTTTCCATTAGTTAAATAAGGATGCAATGTTCATCGATGGATCCATCGATGAATTTAAAACTTGCCCTATGGAATAGACAAGCTGTATGTAACTGCTTTCGTTTAGCCACGTTCAGCCAACCTGCTTCAACTAATTTGTAAGAAATAATTTCCCGCCTTCTTACTCCATAGATCAGTCATCCCTGTCAAGCAGGGACCATAAACTGAGTCAGCAAAATTTAATGTTGATAAAACTTTCTCATATCATGATTTTGGTATTCCTAGTTAAGGAAGCTTTGTTTCCATAAATTTACTTGAGTGTGGCATAGGATTTCTGAATGAGTTTTTTCACGCATGTGCTTGAAATCTCAAATCACTTTCAAGTAGAAGGCCTAAACTTTTTCCACAACCTTAGGTTTAGGTTAGGTTTAGGTTTAAATGTGAGTGAGCCCATATCAGGCTCTCCACTGCGGCCAATGGCCTATTGTGGCTCACCCTATGGTTATATTTCTCCCAGCATATCCAATCTCTTAACGAAATTGAGTAACATATTGGGAGAACAGTTTACCAGATCTTCTGGCCTTACTTTTGTATTGCCAAATATTGAAAATCTGGTTCTGGCTGCTGCAGGGCATGTGCACAGGATGTGTTTATAGCCGTTTCATCATCCTCCATGCATAGACGGCACTCTGCATCCTGTGCAAGTCCGATTTTATGCATGTGGTGTTTGAGTTTGCAGTGGCCAGTGAGCAAACCTACTATAACTCTGAGATGTGCTCTACTGAGTTCTAGAAGTTTGTCAGAGTCCTGTTTTTTCCTTGTATAAGCAATAAATGCTTTGGAATGGGCTAGTCCTGGTAGACTGAGCCAATACTCAAGTATTTTATTGTCTGCCCAGGCGGTTGTAGCATTCTTGGCAGTGCTATATGCTAAACCGATGACCGGTTCTGGCCCAGTGAACGTTGTTTCGCCCCCCCCCTTTTGCTAGGGCGTCCGCTATTTCGTTTCCTTCTAGGCCCGTGTGACCTGGTATCCAAACTAGGGTAACGTTTTTGCCTTGTGCTAGTCGGTTCAAGGTGTCTCTGCAGTTCCATACTGCTCTGGATTTGAAGCAGTTGGATTCAAGCGCTTTCAATGCTGCTTGACTATCTGAAAATATTTTTATTGTTTTTCGTGTGAGGTGTCGGTTTTCCAGCTCCCTTGCACACATTTCAATGGCATATACCTCTGCCTGGAATATCGTAGCTAATTTACCCAAACTGAATGAGCGTTTCACTACTGGGTTCATACCATATATTCCGGCTCCGACCCCTTCCAAAGTTTTGGAACCATCGGTGAACCACCTTTCATTTGCCCTACATAGGTCAGTTTCATTCCGAACCCAGTCTTCTCTTTCAGGGAAGACCACGGTGTAGGACATGTTGAGGTTAGTGGTTTTAGGCATGATGTCTGAGGGCATTCCCAGAATGTTGTGAGCTATTATGCCTTCCAGCATGCTGCTGCCTCTCATGACACATGCCTGCGGTAGACTAATGGCCGCTTGGTAGAGTCTGTATGTTGCCCATCTTGCTTCTCTCTCCAGAACTATGTGGAGAGGAAGTAGTCCAAGAAGAGCTTCCATTGCTGCCGTTGGCGTGGAGCGAATGGCCCCAGTAATCGCCAGGCACGCTTGTCTCTGTAGTCCGTTAAGTTTAACCTGGGTTCCACAACTTTAGCCCATTGTAAAAAATTCCAAAATAAATTGAAGTGCATTGCGACTCAGTTAGAGAAAGTGAATTCACTAAAATTTCTGAAATCTCTTTTCCAGTAGATACTTATAGGACTGGACTTTCATAACTAATAATGTTCAAACGAAATTAATTGTTATACATCTCATTCAGTTGCATAACTATCTATTGTTCGAGTACTTTTTCTTCAAACTATAATTCAGACTTCCTCCAACGATATTAGGAATGGTTGGTAGGTCACCAGGTCATCTAATTTCACTTTTAATTGTCTTCAAAAATGAGAGTATTCAATAAATGCTACATGTTCAGTGAAAGTAGTGAAATGAAGATAATCTACTATGAATGTCTGAGAAAGGTTTATGCTTATCGCTGATTTCATCTAACCAATTTCATATAAGACTATAAGAAGAGAGTTTCTTTAAATAAATTTGCCTACTAACGTGCAGAGACTTTTAAGTTGGAACAAATCAGTAACTATGAGATAATGGAACATTCTGACGAAAGGAAGAATACTTAATGAGTTCCGATTCCAAACTCCTTGAGAACATTAAACTTGAGTTATTGATTTACACCGAGTAACAATGATATACCACAAAAAATTCAATAGGAATTTTGTTGCCGTTTACACTATTAAATTCAGCAAATCATAATATTTATGTTTTATTTCTTAACCAACATACCATATTAATAGAAATGAGACTGCTGTTGATCCTTGATTCAATCAAGCCAGTACCCTTGACTATTTGCCCAACGTGTGGGATTTGCAGGAAGTGTTCCCATTTTGTAATTTATACGTTCATGAAGTTTATTGAATAGGACATGAATATTGCGATTACATATAGTACTCACTGTAATATTCAGTGTATTGAAGTTATGGATGAGAATATACAAGGTGACGATTAGGAAAGTTCCAGTTAACTGAAAAAGAAGAAGAAAAATTGACCAGAATAGTTTTGGTAGCAAAAAAGAGAAACCATACTGAGGAACTAACGTTTTTTCTATTGTGTTTAATTACAAATTTCACACGTAAGAATTTCATTTCGTGTTTCGTAATTTTACCGAAAGTTCTCAAATCTTATCTTTTCGTTTCTCACGAGAATTGAATTTGAAAAAACAAGTGATTCAAAACACCTGGTTGACTGGTTGAAAGTGGAACGTGTGTTTATAACATAACTTTGGGGGTCATTTATATATATTTTTTGCGATCATTTGTATTAATTTTGATTAAAAATTGTGTTGAAACATTGGAGATACTGTATACATTTCAAGCTTAGTTGCTGATATTTGGCGAATGATGTGGTGAAATGAAAAATATCGATCTTACTTTTTTAAGACCTCTTGAACAAAACGATATTATAGTAGAGAATCTACATATCAAATTAACATATTCCTATGAGTTCTTTACCATTCCATAGCCGGATCTCTGTAGATACTAAATTGAGTAATTAACTCAATTAACAGAAGCAAAAAAATATTTAATACGTGTGCGAAATCTGCATTTACTTTTTTGTTCGAAAATATGAATAGAATATTCATGAAATCTGTTCTGGAATCATCTGCGGCTGATATTAAAAAAAATTACATTTTTCATTTTTCAATTTTCATGGAGAATGTTCCCCTTTTCAACATGAATACCTCCCAAGAGATTATCTTGAACGATGCAAAATAGCGACTAAAGTTTGTCTTTCAGCCGCAGATGATTCTACGACAGATTTTATGAATATTCTATTCATATTTTCGAACAAAAATCAAAATGCATTGCCCATGACAGGTTTATGTCAAAAAATAACTTTCAAAGTGTTACCGTAGAAGAAATATATCCATCCTTGATGTGCATAATTGCTTCTGAAGAGCCTGCTTTCCAATTCTTCCAATCTCCCTGATGAGAAGTGAAATAGATTTTCGTCGACAAAAATGTATTAGGGATGAAATGAACGATTTCTGTGAGTGATATTTTTGAAAAACATTCTACCTATCTAATTTATTTAATTATTTTCAATGAAAACTAGATATGATTAAAAAATCAAAATGCGAATTTTCACTTTCAGATTTTTTCTTTTCAGTCAGTCTTTTCACAATATCTATCAGATGTAGTTCAATGTTTAGCATGGCTTTAGCCGGGGAAGTAGTTGTTTTCTATTAGATATTACAAAAAAATCATATTTTTCAATTTTCAATTTTTATGGAGAATGTTCCCCTTTTCAACTGCATTTAGTATTTCGGCAATGAGAAACTTTCTGAATTATTGGTGTGGATGAGTTGCTTCGGTTTTTATGGTCGAAAGGTTGTTTCATGACTAATACTAATAATAATAACTCATAAACATTCGTAGAGTGTACCAAAAAGCATAGCCTGTGCGGGTAGGGGACGGCTATTATTATCATTTGCCTTGGTTCTCCGAGGTGACTCACTAATTTTTGGTGGCGTATTCACTTTTCAGCTGTAGGAAAACCCGGAAAACCTAAAGCACAACCTCAATGTTTTTATTAATGTTTTTAACCAACGGCAATGACTAAGCTCCATTAAAAAAAGTGCACCGCAGTGTAGAGGGTTAATATCTTATGCCCATTGCCATACCTCCCGTTGCCAGAACCCCTGGTTGCCGGGCATAAGCAACCCCTATTTTTCCGTCACCATCATATCGTTCCGATAGTTGAAAATTTGCCGAAATATTCTTGATTACGCTACTTAACGGAAAACATACAGTTGCCTCAATTACGATATCCGAAAATGGTGGTAACCGTCGTCCAAAGTCGAGCACACGCGACATTTTTTAAATTGGCGCCTCCAAGATGGCTGGCCATATTTATGATGATGGTTCGATTCGATTCAACATTGGTAGGTAAAGGTTTTCGGGGTCAAATATTATGAATTTTTTGTCAAAATTCATAAATTCCAGATGGCGGCTCCGATATGGCGGACGAGATTTGTGATTATAATCAGATTCGATTCAAAATTGATATGAGAGGGTTTTTCAGGTCGTAGATTCCGATTTTTTTGTAAAAATTCATAAATCAAAGATGGCAGACAATATTTGTCGTTATGGCCCGATTCGATTCAAAATTAGTGTGTGAGGGTTTTCGGGGTAGGAGATTTCGAATTTTTAATTAAAAAAAAAATTGTTTAAAAACTAAAGAACTAAAGAAAAGTGAAAAATAATGGACAATGTATCAGAAGGATCATTTGCCCAACAGTATTACCGGCTCTCTTACCATGAGATAGGTACCTTTTGTATAATAATATTTCATTTTTGACACCATGAGGTAGGTACCTATTGTATAATAATATTTCATTTTTGACTTGTCCCAAATATTCATGTGTCTTTGGCCCTTGTTGATCGGATTTATATGTATATTTTTGTGATGAATGAATTGATTTTGACTGATCGATTTGAGAATAACACTGTTTCAATATGTTCGGTTCTTTTTCAAAATGTTTGAAAAAAAATACAAACTCGCTAAAGCATTCCAAATATCATTATATTCTGTAAAAATTGTTCATGTCTTGATTACCATTGTTTACATCTTTATTTCAAAATCTAAAAACCATTCGATATCCTAGAATAGGTTTATCCTCGATAAACAAAGAGCCGCTTATACTTATTTATGCGCGATGATTAGACACGTTCAAGATTCCTTATAGTTTCCACAACCTAAAACTGGGTCAACAAGCAGGTCAAGGTAAGGTAACGAGTGTATTTCGAATTGGTGTCGTCCTAAAATCGTGTCAGCCTTTAGACAGCTGCCGGCGCCGAGCACACTATCCAACCTATCCTTCCTCTAAATAGTCTTTTATTCCCACGGTCTAGGGTCGAAACTATTCATTTTCGTGAACAGATTTTGAAAGAGAAAGTAAACAAGAATGCGTTGACCTAGAAACACACATCGCAGCAAGCGATCAGTAAAAGTGAAAGCAATTGTTTTGCTTTCGTCGCTGGCTATAGGGGAAAATGTGCCTTTGAATGACTCGATTCATTTTGATGTCAGTCCGCCATTGAATTATTGTAGAAACGTCTGTGTGGGAGGGAGCCTTATAGAAAATTGCCCTTGCTCTGTTAGTCGTTTTCTCTTCGTGACCCACAATGATGAGATAAAAATTGAATTGGAATCGAGTTAAGAAATCGCTAATATATGCAATATCTACCGATTCTTTGGTTCATAGTCAGTTTCGTTTTGTTTCTATTAATGCAATGTGGGTGAATGATTTATATTCAATTACAAATAGTGTTTGGAATTTTACCAGTTGAATCAAAAATATTTCAAGTAACAGTATTGGGCAAAATATAGATATCCTGAAATATAGCTCAAAATGTACTCATGTCCTCTGATACGCGCATCAGATAAATGAGTACAAAATTAACAAGGAACTAAAGTTTTATCTCCTATCACTGTTAATATATTTTCATTTTTTGATTCAGGTGAAATAGTATATACATTACGAATGCGGAAAGTGAAATTTTTTACACGAGTGTGGGAAATATTGTAGCACGTGTGCTGAATAGTTTATTGTGAGACAAGAGCAGAAATGTACTAGGTAATTTAAACGAAAGAAAAGTTGTATTTCTGCACGTGCTACACACTAATCTTTTTCTACAACAAACTTCTTGCTAAAATTAAAACTAATATATTGGTAATTTGCAGGTAGTGAATTCAATGACAATGAACTAAGTTGTTTTCCTAATTCTGGAGTTTTTTCAATTTCAGAACTGTCGCTTTCTGTTTAATCTTATTTTTAAACAGAAATATTTTAAGCCTGATGTTTGATAACAATGTGTTGTCATATCTCTATGATTTTTGATCAAAATATTATGAAACTCTACAGAAAGCAACTTCCCAGAACGTAAATGTCACTTTCCGATACACAAACGTCACTTTCCGTTACACTCATGATATACTTCAGTTATTATGAATAATGATCATGGTTACGAATTGCGAACGTAAACCCTATGTAGAAAAGCTTGTTTTGAACCATGAATGTAGAAAAAGTACTTTCCGTACACGTGTTACTGTACAGTGCGATATACGTTACTTTCCTATGTGGTCGTGAAAAAATAAAAATCCTTCAATGTTCAGAGGATATCATGCGCAAATAGACTACAAGCCCATACTATATTTTGAAGAGGTCAAATGATCCAGCATGGAATACATTCAGATGCTGCTATATTAAAAAATAACTTAAAGCATTATGCCGTCAATTCTATAATAATAATAATTTTCAACTTCAAGATGTGCTTTTCCGACAAAATATTCTTGTATGGCATTCCTCACATTGGTTCACTATGAAATAATTATATCCTAGAACCTATTACAAAAATAATGGGACAGAAGCCAGAAATTTTATTCAAAATTTTCGGAAATTGAAAAATTTTCCTGGCTTCCGATCCCATTATTTTGGAACGGCAGTGGGTTTCAGGAGTTTATTATTTTGTAACGGACCAACGCCAACGTGAGGAATGCCGTACAAGAATATTTTGTCTGAATAGTACATCTTCCGATGGAAAATTATTATTATTATTACAGTCATTTGCACCGCCCAGAACTGGGCGGTCATTTGACCCCTTCAAAATGTAATATGGGCTTGTAGTCTAGAAGTATGTCTTTTCCATCATAATTATACAATTTTCCCCAATATTCATGTATATATTCAAAAGTCAGCTTAAACAATTCTAAGGATTTGTTACATCATTCAATAATTCGCTGATCAACTGACCGGAGATATTCATCTTTACCACATTTGGTTTTACTGTTTACGACCAAGAGTTTTGTTTTAATTCACGGAATATTCCGGTGTTATATTTTTCATTTATCTTCTATCTATTCTTGTATTGAGAAGTCTCCTCTAGCTCGCACAAGACTCCTGAGGGTTGCTCGTAAGGTTGCAGGCGACTGACGGAAAGAACATATTTTTATGAAGAAATTTACAATGTTGCCGCTATAGCACAATGATTACCTTAAAATTCTAAACTTGTTGATGATCGTTTTACATTACACTTTTCCGAAAAATTTCTCGCAATTCGGTTGGTTAGACTTCTTTTAAATCAGTTCCTCATATCCTTACGCATTTTTGCTGCAACTTTATGGCACGCCAAACGATAGAAACATTTAAGGTCTTATAATAATAATAGTTTCAATTATTATGCATAAAAAATACATTTTATAAAAAAAAAGAAAATAATAAGGCTTTACTCACATAAATTATGTTGTATGTGTAGGAACATACAGAATGAAAACTGTTATTTACTAACGAAACAATAATGGAAAAATCAGACTGTGAAAATAAAAATATATTATTCAATAATGCGGGTAAAATCCAAAGTCATCAGATTCACTCGAAATTACCACCAATATACTCAAAATATTATGCTGATTCCGAAAATGTATGATTTGAAAATGGTCGGATACACGGTGTGCCATAAAACAAAGATAAATGTGCAACAAAACCTACTAATAACTTATAATAATCTCAATATTTTTTTCGGTCAATTGAACGATTCCATTACAATATCTAAAAGTATTAGTGTTTATCAGCTCTGGAAAGAAATGTTGTATTGTATCGTGTCTTATTGGCATAAAACACTCGTACAATATATTACTATTTTTGAATGTTGAAATAATATAATGCATAATGGGTAAAATGTTATTCAGATAACAATAGCAATGTGAAAAAACATGCTTTAAATTTGAATGTACGGTACCTATAGTAAAGTTCCAAAATTGTAGATAGTGACTCATAGGTTGTACGGTTCATAATTCATATGAAGCAGGGTAAGAAATGGAACAGAAATCAGGTAGGTGCTTAGGTTCTAAATCAAGTTTTACTTTGTCACTTACCTGTAAAACCTGAAAATGTACGATGAGTCACTATCTACAATTTAGGAACTAGAGTAGTTGAATGAGTTGATTCTCAAATTGACCAAATATATTTCAGAATTCTTGGTTATTCAACAATATAAATAACTATCAGTTTTGGTTTTTAGTAACTTGAAGGAGATTGATATATTGGACTCTGTACCTCATATTCAACTTCTCCATCTTCAGCAATAATGGCGTTAGACCAGTAGAGGTAGGCATTAGATAGATATTAGAGAATGGTACATCGAGAAAACAATAAGTCTCAGTTTGCAACCTGTTCAGAAGTCCTCAACATTGTCAAAATGACAATTAACCTGAATTTCGCTGTATACTCTCTGAAAATTCCAAAAAATCTGCAAACTTGGAATAATATTATAGCTATCAATGTTAAAAGATTATTATTTGATTTATAATAATCGAGGATGTTGCAACTTCCGGATCGTGTACAAGGTTGCAAATTTGTGAATTCATCAAAATAGATGTTTCAAAATTTGAAACGAAGTTTCGAGACCACTTTGATCAAAAATTGACCAGAAATTAAAAAAATATATATTCCGGTCAACATAAAAGGTTGCAAATTTGTACAACTGTTCGGAATAAATTTTCGATGTAGGTATCTGTCAAGTTTGCAGAACTTTTGGAATTTTTTTGGTGGTATATCAGAGAAAAACATTAGTTCACTTGAATTGGTTGAAAACTTGATTTGTTATATGAAAAAATATATTTAATACTACTCCAAGTTTGCAGATCTTTTGGAATTTTCTCAACGAGTATATAGCAAAATTCAGGTTGATTGCCATTTTGACAATTCAAGAAATGGAAGCTACCCAAAACACCAAAAGTTTGAGTAAGTTATTATGAATTCCATATCTATTTCTACTGGCATACGTGATATGTTCACCATTGCTGCAGCTTACAAATTGCATGGAAAATTTGATATTCGTTGAAATTCCAATTCGTGGAATTGCGACAGAAAATTGTAATACAACAAACAACAATACTTGATGTGGGGGTAAAGCGATTTGAGTATGAAAAATGATACTTCCGAAATGTATTTATATTGTTTATGCAACTTTCTGTATTGGTATTATGGGAAGACAAATATGAGTGTATATGAATATGAAAAGGGAATATCGAAAATAAATACTGAAAACATCAAGGGTCTGATAATTTTTCCCTGTGGTACACCTGAAGACGTTTCTTCCAAAGGTGGCCATGCATGTGAGATAGCTAGACAACTATTTCAGATAACTGTCACCGAATCCTATGAACTTGAGCTTGTCAATGAGCATCAAATCAACAAGTATACGGGTGTAATCTAAGCTCTTGTACTCCCGTGAAGGTCGGATGTATAATGCCATTTTATAACGAATGGCAGGTGTGAAAAATTCGAAAATAAATTGTGGAAATTTTAAATTTTGTTGAAAAATTCGGAAAATCTTAGAAACTGCTGTTCGAAATTACACAGGTTCTTTCATCAGGCAGTTCCAGTATTATGCGGCTTTGCGGTTAGCTGACGTTCGGCGGACAGCGGTTCCCAAAATTTCGACGAATTTTCCATCACAATTCAATCTTTCCACAAATTTTTTTCGAATTTTTCACACCTGTCATTAGTTATAAAACGGCATTATAAACCCGTCCTTCACGGAAGTGCAAGAGGTTAGATTACAGCCTGTATATTTGAACTTTGTCTTCATCACTAGGTACTGTAAACCATTTTGATTATTCTACTTTCATAGGATAGATATGTACAGAAAAAGACCGCCATTCAAAAGGTTAAAGAAATATATAGGGTATCTTATTTTGAAAGCATTTTATCAAAATTCATTTCCACACAACTTTTACATTTTACTTCTTTTCCATTAGCATTAATAACGATGATAATAAGTGGGTAATTTATAGTATACAACCCTGTATATTCACTGGCTGTCTTGATCCAAAGAGTTATCGAGAAATCGCAATTAATTTAATTTTTTGTACACTTAAATCAGACTACAACTACTTTCTGAACTATATTCGCTGTGGATATTGAACATAATTTGATAAATATCTATTTCAAACAGACGCAAATAATTTTTTTTTTATATCCAAATTTTAGTATCTGCTAGATTCAAAGCAGTCGTGGTATATCATAAATATTTTCCCTCATCAATACAAAGCAATTCCTTCCAGACCCAATACGATGAAATCTTGCAAAACAGGAAGTAGAAACCAAGGCGAAGTTTTCTATATTGATGAGTGATTTTGATGAGTGGAAAATGCGAAAATAAATTAATAGAACTAGCTGTTAAATTATGGAAAAGATTTGAAATAGTATAGTTTTCTCATGCGAAATTCAGAAGTACTAGCCTGGTTATATTTTTCTTGTTCGATATCTGCCATTCAAAATTATATATTGAAGGAAATACGGAAAGCTTAAAATAATAATTTTATAATAAAGCATAATAAGGAGAGAACAAAATTCTTCTTCCCGTCTTTTTTTCAGTGTTTTATTTTGTTCTCAATAATGAATAAAAGATATTGTTACATGATCCGCAGAAAACCTACTACAACCCGATTGTGAACTGTAAGGCACTCTGAAAATCTGTTTTAATGATCAAATATATCGTACACTGGTTTTACATGCTCGATGTGTTTGATGATTACTATCAATGTTTATTTCGCGCAAGGTTTTGATACTCGAATCTAGGGCACAATTGTCATCTCTCTCGGCAGTCATTTCCGTTTATAGCCTAAATTGGGGCCATGAACATTATTTAGTAAACTCTCTAAAAATCAAAAGAAACATTGATGAATGATTAGCATTATTGCTTTGTTGTACATCTTTTTTTACCAAATACCCCTAGATACGACAATAATGAAATAATGTTTACTTATGTTATTTTTTAAAATTGCTACCTAATACTCACCTTTGATGTTGGCGTCACTGAAAATGTTGCGTTGGAAGAGCTATATATACTCACTAGATAAATAAAACTTTGAACGCAGGAACCATTATAGAAAAGTTAAACAAGATGAATTAGTTCAAAAAACTAAAAAAACAATAGTGTTGAATAGTTATTTATGCAACTAGTGCAAAAAGTAAGTGTTTATTGCACTCGACGTGAAATTGTTTGACGAGGCCGTTAGGCCGAGTTGGACAACAAGTCGCGTACAAGTTGCATACAACATTTTTTCTACGTTCATGCAAAAAGCAAAAAATGAACTATTAAGTTGCGGCACTAGGTGTAGGAAAATGAAAATCACAACTCAAATAATTAATTATTACTATCGATTTGCATCGAAACAAATTACTATCATCTATTTTTCCATTATTATTACTCAATTTGAAACTTTTAATTCTGTAATTGTCAGAATTTATTTTTGACTGACGTTTCTATAACTACAGTTGCATTAAAAATCAAAATTATAATAGCCGTGAGCGCGTATGTTATCAGGAGGTGTGGTCATAGTACTGACAGTTTGCTCTATGCATGTAGGCGGTTTAGAACAAAGCAGATCAGTTTTGATTATGGACTTATTCTCGGGAAGACATTATTTTTTCAAGTCTAGCTGCTAACATTAATACAAAATAATATGAAATATCTAACTGTTTAAAACTTATTGCCAATCTCACAGAATATCTACTTAATATTTAGTAGGTTTGAACGTTTGAACGTGTTTGTCATGATGACAGCACGTTGAACTAGAATGACAGATGAGTGCAATAAAAACTTTATTGCATTAGTGCAATAAAGAACTTTTTTTTCCACTAAATATAGTTCAATAAAGTTTTGCTTTTTGCATGAATGTAGAAAAAAAATACTAAGTGTTGAAAAATGCATTAGGTTTGAATTGTTCAATTATCAGTTGTGTTCAGGATAATCTTTCACATTGAACAAATTATTGTCCTGAATACTAAAATTTTTCTGAAAAGTTATGTACTTTTGAAACTCAAATCTCGAAAAAAGTAAATGTACTTTCGATTATATCGATGAAAATTGGATAAAATCTTCCAATAGGTTCAACGTTTTAGGAATTTTGCGAAATTTTTGCAGAAACTTGTAACGGTTTTTCAACTTTTCCTATTTGGAGAATCAGAAGAGAAAATGAATACATGCATATATCTAGGGAAACCACAATTTGTTCCTTATACTAAAGACTCGAAGGCTGACTTTTCAAAAACAAATTTCAATTTAAAGCATCTTATTTGAGTAACTGTTAATAATTTTTCAATCCGGGATATTTTTTTTGAGTACAGTCGCTGGAGTAAAATATACCGACTTACATAATATCCACCCAATGAATCGGCATGGAAATTTTCATAAACTGTTAGTCTGAAACCCATTTGGTAAAAAAACTCGTCAACCGTTAAACATATAAAAAAAGTATTCATTACAAAAAAAGAAAGTTAATAAGATTCCTAAAAAAAAAAGTTTTTTACACATTTTTTGTCCAAATTTGGCAAATTTTAAGATACTGGTAATTGTTTCAAACGAAATATTTTTATTTTCTGCCTTTTGTGCATTAAACTAACTACTATAACAACTATAACTGAGCACATTTATGAATTATATTGAATTGAATAATATTTTTCGTAGGTCTGTATAAACACGAAATATCAGTGCATGATTAAACTTATTTAATTAAAGTTTTATTATATACCTATAACCATTAAAATGGCAAGGACGGCAAAAAATTTCATCTCCTTTAGAACCCAATTCAATTTTTCATCCTAGCTTGCGTAGTTTTCACAATGACACCATTTTGACATCGTTCTCTCGTAAACTATAGCTTATACAGAAAAATGGGTGGAGACCTTTATTTTGAGGACATCCATCAAACTTAATTCTTTGTGAAACGAAAAATTTTGACAAAGTCGAATTCTCCTCCTGTCCACACTGTCCCATAAAGTGGAAAATTGGAGGCAAATATTTGCCAGAAAACAACTACTTCCCCCTACGGATATTGAATTACATCTAACATCAATGTGTGCAATGTTCCTCGAAGAGGACACAATTGCAAGTGCTAATTGCAATTAGGAATTGAATATTATCCCCCATTGGTTGGAAATGACCACCTGCAGACATGAAAATGAAGAAGGTTTCATTCGTCATTTCTAACATAAAAAATATGCCATTGCAAAAATGAGTTATATACAATTACAACAACATATCAGTTGCTCTGAATATATGTACACCATTCATTTGTATTGGTAGATGTTTATCAATTCTACACAATATGCACGGTGAATTGGGTAATTGGGTACATTTTTCAGTTCCAATGCCTACTTCTATAAATTTTTTTTAAATTAACGTTTTCGAACGACATTAGATTTTCATTTATTTCGAATTGTGACGTCATGTTTACAATGAATTACGTCATATAGCATATGGTTGAATTCAGAATGGAATAACAAATTTTTAGTTTAAGTTGATATAATTTCACTTTCGGTGAAACCGGAAGTCCTATTTCAGATTCGAACATAAAGTATAATCGAAAAATAACTCCCAGAAAACATATCCAAATTAAAATTTCTATCTTCGAAAATAACCAGATGGCGTGACCTACCAAATATCGTGGCCATCCGGTGAAATTTTATAATTGAATTGAAAATTAGCCATTCACGTAGTCCAAATTGGATGAACGAATGCTTTTTCTGACTATTTAAATTCGCCTGATTGTATTTGTTGTAATTCCGATTCCACCCCCGATCTAAATCAATGAGGGCCGATGGCGGAACTTCGTCTAATTTCGTTTGTATGTGAAACAAATAAAATAAAAATGATGTCTGTTCTAATGAAATATAAAGGATGCCATGCCAAAACAAATAATTGTGGTTTTATGCTATACGGGACTTTATTAACAAGTTATGAAAGTAAATTTTCATGCCGAATGATTGTGTAGGAAATTTTTACAGCGACTATACCTACTTTTTTCCAGAAATGCCATTGATTGTAGAACTACGAAACATAATAATGATATTTTGGCGACGAACTGAGTTCAAAGCGTATTGAACCCAGGTTACTGGTTTGACGTCATTCTTTCTATGGAAGCAAATTTCTCGCCAAAATGAAGTTTTCCATGTTGACTGACGACTTGATGAATTCGAAACTTTATAGTTCGTAACCTCTGTCTTAAAGCATAGAGAGGACTGAACACCATATTTTTTTGTACTTGATGCACTTCTATACATAAAGGTCAAGCTATAACTACATGGCAGAATAACTTCAAGAAATTGAACCATGTAGTTTTGGGAAATAAATTAGATAAGGAGAATGTTATTAAAAAATATCACTCACAGAAATCGTTCATTTCATTGAAGCAAGGTTCGCTTCTCTCGCATTTAATCCACAACAGATTTTATGAATGTTCTATTCATATTTTCGAACTAAAATAAATCATGTTACAATTTTAACACATAGCACAACGCTGATTTGCTCCCTCCAGCCTCCGACCCTTCGCACCGCTCAGACAACAATATCTTCCGAACTACTACTGACAACTTTCATTGTTTCCAGGAACCCCGTTACAAATGTGAAATCATGACGTCATATGTGACGTCATGAGTTCGTCGCCAAAGCAGAGTGTTCCACCATCCTTTGGAAGTAGTTCGTCGCCAAAATATCACTAATGTCTATTCTTCTATAACAAAAACCGATAAATCGTAAATTCTATCAATTGCAAATGCTCCATGTAACCAACACGCAGAAATGTTTTTTTGATTCCGATAAAAGGTTGGTAAATATACACAGCTTTGAAGCTATATGTTTCTCGTCCGAATCATCACATTAATCCATCATATTTGCAGCTATATTTGCCAAACTGTACACTAATATTTTTCTGTAATCCTGTTATTACTGTTTTTTGTGAAAATTCATTTAGCAAACTCAAACTTAGTATCGAAAAAGAATCAGCCGATTTTAAAGATCTGATAGGTGTTTCACTACAGTGAAGCTGTTCAGAAGAAAAAAAAATTATAAAAAAAAATTAAAATAAATAATCTACATTTCTACTCTTTTCGAACTATTGCTTTAAAATCCGTATGTAAGTGTAACTTTCTCCAATCAATTTTTCGATATGTTCCTATCCTACCGCCACTTTTTCCATCTTCGTAGTAATTTTATCACGCTTATTCAGTTAACGCCATCGTGACCACGTGATATGTGACATAATTGATTTTCAGGTTGTCGGACATGACACAATCAATCAACCAAACATTTTTCTATACTATTATTTATCATCATATTAAAGTTCTTTCCCATAAGTTACATACTTTATGTCGGGTACTATATTTCATTCTGAATACCAAAAGCCAGATTTTTTTTTTGTTTTTGGTCATGTCGTAATTATTTGTATGTGAATTATCAGCTTATTGAGTTTCTCGATGTTATACTGAATTATATGGATTATTGTTACGACACTGTTCTCAAAAGGAAAAATATGCCAATAATTAGGAATTTCTTATCTTTTGGAAATTTTCGCAACGCAAAATGAATTTTGAAAACATTGGCAATCGAATACGGATTTTTTGTGGACTCTTTGGATTTTGATCCAAGCAGAATTATTCATGATAAATAGTACCAAACTGCAATACTATTTTCTGAAAACGAGTTACCAAAAGCGTAAACATGTTGTTGAAACTAACGAAAGAACCTTGAACACAAATAAATTGCAATGTCAACAAATAAAATTAAACAATTTTTGGGAAACACCACTATGCAACTCCAGATACTTTGCCAAAATTTGAATATTTCCAATAATATAAAAGTTCTCATTACCACGACATAATGAATTTCATTTTACGATTTTGCACACAATAGGAACACGTTCATTCTGACCTTGGTCCTTGGCATTGAGTTTACAAAAATAGCTCGATTTTATGTTTATTACTTACACATACATTCAGTGGTAGCGTTGGATTGTGTGCCAGAAATGCAAAACTTACCAGTAAAACACTTGATTTTAGATAGATTCATCAGAAAACATTTATAAATTGCGGAATTGATAACAAAATGTAAGATTTCAAATTCCACGGAAAACAAAATTATAATATACCGGGTGTATCTGAAACATTACTCACCCTAATATTTTCGGTAATTTGGGTAACGAAACACAATTAGGTATTTCGCACTAGTGCGAAATATTTCATTTCGAACTATCAAAAGGGCAAAATATATTTCGTACTAGTGCGAAATAGACTAATGTACAGTTCGACAAACTAGCTGAAAACGTGAAAACGTGATGCGCACTTGTCGAACAACGGACTCTGTCCGTACTACATCCAGTGATAAGGCATTCATCATGAACGTATGCGCAATTTCACAGGTTCGGCTAGTTTGTTTTGCGGTACCTAAATATTTAATAAATGTTTGATATAAATAATATGTAAGTAGGTGTAATGAAGTCATGCAAAAAATCTATGAATAAAAATTCGTATTGAAATTCATCCAAACACAACTGTTGGCGACTTTACAAGATATGGGTTTCAGAGGAAACACATTCAGTGAAAAAAGGATCGTGGAGTGCCTCGAAGAACAGTTTTGGGGCCAATTCTCTTTACAGTACATATCAATGATATATTACGTCACGATACTTGCGGCAGCATTGTTTGCTTCGCTGACGATCGCATAAAATTTACTCTGTAAGAGAGATTTTATTTTTAGTTGCTTACTATACTTACCCAGATCATATCGTGTTTGAATGAGTCCATGTTCAGACTCCTTATATTTACTTATATTTTTCTTAAGAGGCCATGAGCGCGATCACTTTTGGGACGCTTTTTAGGGAAAAACAGTTGTGAATGGTTCACGGTGCCAGAGGCCGAAGGTCGAAGAAAACAGACTTGATTTACTTTATATATAATATTATATAATAGCATCTTGCGGGTAGAAATCCCTTCTTTTAATCGATATTTAATGCTTTTTTGAAATAAAATTATGTTTGTCAAGGTAGGAGACCATTCTTTTTTTGATTATTTTTTCTAGTGTTTTAGCAATGTTTGAAATTAATGTAATTGGTCTGTAGCTCAGAACTTCATGTTTGTTTCCATTTTTGAAAACGGTTTAATCAATAATCCCTGTTTTGAGTTCTTTGGGAAATATTCCTGTTTCGATAGTTTAAGAAAAGCTTGTTTTTAAAAATATTTTTTATGTTTATTTTATTGCATAATTTTTATTTGCATTAGAATGTGTTTCATTATCTGTATGAATAGGTGCGCTAGGTACGATAAGTGTTATAAGTATTTTTGATATTTATTACCATCCTGCTTTTTGGTACGTACCCCCTACCTTAACAGACATATACAGTGCCACAAACATAGCTGAAACCTTGAAAATATAAACGCAATGATGCGCATTAGTCGTACGACCGACTATAGCCTGTAATATATCCCGTGATGCGAGGCACTTAAAACCAATCGTGGGAATTTCACAGTTTCAGCTATGTTTGTCGAACTGTACAGGCCAATATACGAAAATTATTCGACTGACTAATGTTTTTCACTACTTTTACGGATTTTTCAGATTTCATTTTCGCGAGTTTCCGCAGTTTCTTTTTCGAACAGAGAGGGTCTAACTCTTCCGATTAACATTGTTCTGTTGTTATTTTTGGTGACTAAAACCGTCAGAAATTTTTCTAAATTCATGCGTGGTCTTTTTCTGAATTTTAGGGGGACTGCGATGTAAAATTGTTTTCAATTACATTTTTCAATGATCCCATATTTTTCACTATTTCTATTTTCGCACTTTCTTTCGAGACGGAGGGGGGTAGGCTGATATAATTTTTTTCAATTAAACTATTCGATGGTTTCATGTTTTTCAATATTTTCAGGGATTTTTCCGATTTTATTTTTGCGAGTTTTGGCAATGTTTTTGAAGAAGGAGGAAGGTCTGAACCCTCCGACTGACATTATTTTGTTGCAGTAATTTCCAATTTTCGAAACCGTCGGATTTTTTCAGAAAGGGCTACGTAGGTCAGTGGTTGAGACTGAAGCGTTCAAAACCATTGACTGCTGGTCGGCTAGGTTCGAATCCTTAGCGACTACAGATTTTTATCTGATGGTCCGAGAAACTGCTAGGAATCGTACGTTAAAAGGTAAGACCTCGTTAATCCTTGGCTCACACAAAAAAACAATCAAAACAAATTCTTCGCGTTCTCTTTAGCCTTCGGGAGGGGGGTAAACTTTTTGAAATAATTTTATTCTCATTGGTTCTTAATATGTGTGCAAAATTGCTGGTCGATCGGATGCCAGAAAGTGCTTATAAAATGGATTCAAAGTTTTGAACTGGAAAGACAGACAGAATGAAGGTCATACGAACAGAGTAAGCTTGTGAAGTAAATGAATTATTTTCATGATATTTCATATCTTACCTTCATAAATGAAAAAACGTCAGCGGGTGCTTCCATTAAGAATACGTATTTATTTCTTCTCTGGTAAAATTTTTAGCTTTATATGGTTTGTATCCGGCATAAAAATGCAATTAACTTTGGATATTTAAGTGGGCATTCACACCGAAGTGGCAGACGATTAAGAATTTAATATATCGTTTGTTCAGACAGCACATGTGCCTTATGATCACACTTTGAAGGTACAGCAACAGGAATGATAAGATAAAGTTCGGAACAAAGTTGCTGGAAAACAATCTTCTTCTATTCTTCTATTGCAACCGCAGCAACAATTACTAAAATGTCTTTTTCTGACGACGACATCAAGGCAACTGGGGACTGATAGAATAACGCGTCGTGCTCTGCGACTTCGTTATGAAGATGAACATGCGACTTGCGACGTGCTACTTGTCTTCCGGCTGCAAGTCGCTCGTCGCAAGCCACTTCGGTGTGAATGCCCACTAATAACGACATTGTGCGTAGCATTGGATATTTGGACCAAAGTGTTGAAACTTTCAATGATTTTTCTTGGAGTAAAAAATATGCCAGTAAAACATATTCTAAACAATTATTTATATTGTTTTCAGCCCATTGCTCGTATTGTGTATATTGTTTTTCATACATTTTTGTTGTAAGGTTAATGACGCTATGTTGGCTTGTTCTCAACATTATGTGGCGTATTTGAAAATTCAAAACCATTTGAATCGCTCTCCATTTTTCAAAAATTCAATTAAGCTTAGTAATCATCCCACCAATTGGTCACACTATCATAATGGGTTATATAACTAGTCTGACTCCTGGCAAGCATGGTTTCCATATCCATCAATCCGGGGATCTAAGACAGGGGTGCAATAAAATTGGAGAGTACTTCAACCCTTACTTGGTAAGCAGACTTTCAATGATTAGAGAACATTTTCTATTGTTTTGACCTTGGAATTTTAAAAGATCGCCATCGGATATTCTCGACTTCCTCAGAACCAACATTCTTAGAAACGTACATCCTCATTAGTTTTTTAGACTAGCATTTTTCATTGTAGTCTGGTTTTCGGATTATCTAGAACTTTGAAAACAGTAGAAATAGAAGTAACTTTAGAAGTTCTGAAAAGACATTGCGTTGAACCCACTTTTTTAATTTGATCAAATTCTGATCTGTCCTTAGGAGTTTCGTTTCAATAGTTATACTTTTGTCATCATTCGAATGATATATTACTTGAACATTATTGAAAAGTTTTGCATAAAAGTCTTATATGATATAATTTTTTATTAAAATTATACATTTTCTGTTCTTTATTCAAGTTTATTCAATACAGTATAGTAATATTTCAATTATGTTTACCACTTTTGGAGACTGAAAACAGGTACATAAGCGCTTATGGCTCGATTTGTAATTATTTTTCCATTTCGTGATGGGTCATTTTGTAGAATTTGGGAGAGAAAAAGTTGATTTATATGTGGTGAAGTGAGATTATAGCACAAAATTCACTTACCTCAGGTAAATTAGTATGTATTATTCTGTAAAATGGTCATTATTATATCAGTCGAGGTGCTCGGAACCCCTTAATCTCGTAGTCGTTTTCTGACAGGTACTTGCCATAATCACTATAAGAGTAAAGGAGGAAAGACGGTGTAACATCGGTCGGCAACAACTACCGTTATTAAAAGATCTCCCAAAAGAAATGCTGTGCTTTGCCCTCACTATCTGAATTTTATTCATTACTTTTCACATTTATTTGGAATTTTCATTATTTTCATGTCGTTTGATTTAATAATATTTTATCTTGGTATACCTGTCTATTTTATACAACCCATTTCTATACTGAATATAATCTTTACACTCTTTAAGTCAATCGCAGTGTGTTAACTGTGAAGGACAAAAGTGAAAAGTGTGTACTTTCTATAGGTAAGGATAAGAAGAAAAAAGTTTTCCATATGCTGCAAACTTTATGACGGACACTATATATTCGTATGGTAGTGGCTGCTGACCAAATTCATAGAATGAGGAAAATAATAATATGAGTTTAGGAATTTCCCAATATATCCTGAAAAACAAAGTGACGATTTCCGTAACCACTCTATACCTTATCGCTAATCTATCTGTATTGACGTATAAAGAACCTTGAATTTCGCAATATTTTCCACTAACCATTCTGCGCAATAAATAAATATCTATCTCTATTTCACCAGTGTGCTCGAAAACAAAATTTTTTCGTAACTCAACCGTCGGGAATATAATCTAAATCAAACACAAAAATAAGTCACAGTTCCTGAAACTGCATTCAAAAATAGAATCATTACCAAATTGTTGAGACATATGTTAGTCATGGATTGGTTCCTGAATTACCTAGTATCCATAACGACAAGTTGAAGTGCACGTTCAAGGTCGGTTTGATTACTCAGAAACCTATCACGTTTGTTTATCGGCGTTATACATCGCAAAAAAATTTCACTCAACCGTAATCCATGATAACCGCATTCAAATAACACGAGGCGAGGTCGTAGGTGAATTTTTTCAAGGATCAATCAAATAAGACGATCGTTGGGGTGGCGCTGAACTGGTGATTTCCAAAGTTCCATCGAGATTGAATGGATTAGGGAATGGATAGTTTTCGCGCTGACCAAATTTACCCCAGAACGAATTGAGCATAAGTTTAGCTAAAGATCTAAAGCCTGGATTCTACTAAGGGCAGATCCAGATATGTACGGACATTAGTCAAACTACTATTAGTAATGTCGTGCATATCATCGTTCTGATGGATCGCACCCAAATGAAACAATAATTTATATCGCCTATTTACCAAATTGATGTATTGCTTCGCTGGAAGTGGCTCTCGCGCGATTTGAAAGATGTCGCGTGTGCTAGACTATGGACAACGGTTGTCACCATTTCCGGCAATCGAAATTGAGGCAACCGTATGTTTTCCGTCGAGTAGCGTACTCATGAAGATATCGGCCAATTTTCAACTATCTCAACGATATGATGAAAAAATAGAGGTTGCTTACGCCCGGTAACTTGGGTTCCGGCAACGGGAGGGATGGCAACCCTATGTCACTTGCATAAGATGGTAACCCTCTACAAGGCAGTGCACTTTTTTAATAGAGCTCATTCATAGACATTGGTTGAAACATCAATGAAAACATTGAGGTGCTGTACGTTTTCCGGGTCACCTCGGAGCACCACGGCAAATTATAATAATAGCCGTCCCCTACCCGCACAGGCTATGCATTGGAGAACACCCGATACATCCGGAGGGCGCGCTGGATCGTTTACCCAGATAACCACTCACCACATGTCGTCCCCGTCCATGGGGTAAGTGATTACTGGGTCCGAGAATCATGTGCCCTGAGCAGACGCAGTGAACCAAGGATGACGGCCTTATGCATTCGTCCTGCTAAGATTTCTGCCATATAACGGCAAGCCGGTATGCTTTTTTAGTCCGAGAGCAGTGTGTCCATACCACCAAGGACCCCCATAATAAGAATCACCATTTTAACAGAATGGTTCGGGTAGAGCATGCGGAGTTCAAAGAGTAAGTCTCGATATTTAGTCCTTTTCTCCTCCTCTTTTCGGACGATGTTCGTTTCGCCAGGAGCCGAATGAGTCCATTTTACTACTCCAAAGGAGTAAAGTAGAACCGGAACGGCAAGCATATTGGTCGCAGCAACTTTGTTCTTCCCGACAGTTCTGATGACCAGATCTGTCGGAGTTTGTGCTGATACTTGTGCGGAGAGAGTTTTTAACTGTGTTCACCTCTTGGAAGCGGCGTTGTTCCACTCCCAAGTAGGTATACGTCTCTCCGGCATCAAGATGATGTAGGATGCTTCCGTCTACGAGCTGGATATCCTCTCCGTATCTCTCGCATCGTCCTCTTTTGAGATGAACCGTGGCAGATTTGTCAATCCTGAACTCCATTCCGATAGCCCGCGTGTACCACCCTTGCACCACCCTCAAAGACTGAAGTAGGTCCCTTTCTCCAGAGGAATACAGTTTGAGGTCATCCATATAAAATAAATGTACCTTGTACCTCCGGTTGCTGGGGGTGCCGCAGTTGTATCCACGGGTTATCCTGAGTGAAACGGACAATGGCAATAGTGAGATAAAGAAGAGAAGAGGGCTGATGGAGTCTCCCTGGAATACGCCTCTTCTGAACATTACTTGCTCTATTTGGACTCTGACTTGACCAGATCTTATGGTGAAGCGAGTCCTCCAGAGCGGCATCAGTTGTTCAATGCATCTCACTATTCGATCGAGGACCGCAAGGCATCTGAGCAAATGTATGATTAACTCATGTGATGTTGTATGCCTTGCCTTGCGGTAATCGATCCAGGCCATCGAAAGGTTCCGCCTATACTGCACGGAAGTCCTGCGTTATACATCTGTCGATCGATGAGCAGGTTCTCCTTGCAGCCAGCGACCCCCCTCTTTGACCCTCTTTGCTCATATATCCGTTCATACACCAGATCAACTGCGAAGAGTATTCGTGCGTATAAAATGCGTGTAAACATCTTATAGCACGAATTCAAGCATGTTATCGGCCTGTAGTTCTTTGGATCAGACGAATCTCCGTTCTTGGGGATAAGCACGGTTCGCCCCTCGACAAACCAATCCGGAATCTGCTGCTCCCCATCTAGCCAAGAGTTAAAAACTCTTGCCAAATGGTGGTGGGTACTTGGGAATTTTTTCCACCAATAGTTGTTTAACCCATCAGTGCCTGGAGCAGCGAAGTTCTTTGAGCCTTTGAGGGCCCGTTGAACTTCTTCCGGGGTTATCAGATTGCGCAGGTCATTGAGCTTAGGCTGTTGAAGCCTCCTGCAGAAAGCTTCAACTGCGCTAGGGCTGGAGTGTCTACGTTAAGTGGTTGCGGATACTCATAGATGTTCTTTCAGAAGGTTTCCACCTGATCAACGGTCAGCGGGTTTTTAACAACACGTGGAGGCTCTTGGAATAAGAGAGAAGGTTTATCGCGGAACCTCTTGTTTTCCGCGATGCTTCTTGCCCGCCTTACTAGTGACTTCTTTGCAGCCACCAGCATTCGTATCCTATCAAGACAGTGCTGCTTGATGGTAAACAGCACGCCTTGATTCAGTGTGTGGTGAGCTCGTCTCAGTTTTGCCGCAATTCGCCGCACTGTGCCCGTGAAAGGCCTATTGGCCACCACGTAGTCCACCACACACTGGATACGAGACGCGTGTTGTCTCGCCGACTTGACCTTAGCTTCCATCTTGTGTATTCGTCTCTCATGCCTTCCAATCAGAGGGGTGGTATCCCTCTTCTCCGTTTGGGACAGAGTATGAGTGGCGTCATACACGGCAGAGTTGATCTGCCAGATGTCAGCTTCCTCTGAAAGAACTTCACGAATACTCGCATTCACCTGTGCCAGTTGTGGTTTCAGGGGCTTGGTTCTGTGAAGCGCCCTGCGAGTTCTGATGCCCTCCATCGGTGGTATGATGTGAGCATCCTCTGTGTTCACCTCTTGGGAGCGGCGTTGCTCCACTCCCAAGTAGGTATACGTCTCTACGGCATCAATATGATGTAGGATGCTTCCGTCTACGAGCTGGACATCCTCGCCGTATCCCTCGCATCGTCCTCTTTTGAGAAGATCCGTGGCACATTTGTCAATCCCAATAGCACGCGTGTACTCTTGCACTACCCTTAAGGACTGAAGAAGGTCCCTTTCTCCAGAGGTATACAGTTTGAGGTAACCCATATAACCGATGCAACCCATCCATTTGGTAAATAGGCGATAATAAACTATTGTTGTGGGTATCCATCAGCGATCATATTATGCCCGACAGTATTACCGGATCTTTCACTTCATCGACACAATCAGAAGCTGGTGCACAAAGGAGGGACTCAATATCATTCATAGCAAAACAAAGCACAGAGAACGGACCCCAACTGGGAAGGGATGTATGAGTGTGGTATACCGATGGAACCAACATGGATCGAAGAGGTAGTACTCCAAGTATACGAGATACGAAATTGATGTTTCCTGAAAAAAAATGTATTGAAAACATTTTCTCAATTGTGTACCTGGATTACCATAATAATCGAAACTAATTGCAGTAAGCGTAATTATCAATTGTATCGATAAATGATCAATTCAGCCAGCCTACAGTGCTAACATCATGCTCATGCAAAAAGAGGAACTGCGGTTGCCGACGAGTCGACCTCTTTCGTCTCAAACTATTTGGAAGCTGCCAAGAAAACTGCTTCAATGCCGACTCAGAACCTACGACGACGAAGTTGACGACATTTTCTTGGCTGAGGAAGCGTAACCTATAGGTTTGGAAGGTGAATATTATTTTTTATTTAATTTTTCGCGCTAGAAATTATGAATGAATAAACAGCAAATATCAAATTGTCACCATATGGTGAGGCTCATAAGTATGTTTGACTGTTTTCAGAAAAAGAGGGCAGCCATAAAGAGACATCTCAGGACCTGCTGCTGAACATCTACCCTTAGCCTGGTCCATCGGGCATCAAGAGGAGAAAGACGATAATGTAAAAGAGAGAAGTTGAGTGAGATTTTGGGGATTTTTTTCACAGAGTGTCTTTTCAATCACACAAATCGACCTGTTTCAGGATTTTTGTCAAAAAAACATTGCTTGCGAAATATCGAATTTGTTCCATAATTTAGCGACTGTATAATTGTGCTCACTTGATAATCTGTATATATTGCAACATTCAGTTTTCTTAACCATTAGCAGATGTAGTTAAAATGGGTGTTTCGCAGTTTGGCAGCTGAAGCGACGACCAAGTGTCAAGAAGCAGCCCAACCCCAAATGTGAGGTATCGTGTTGAGGGGTGCATAGTACATAGCTTTGGGTCTTGGTGGCACGTAGGTAGTGTGCCCACTTTCTAAGCTAAGGTACGCGGGTTCGGTTAACCGCGCCGTCACCAGCCTCGTGCATGACATCACACGTTATAAGGTAAGGGCTGCGTCTTCCCTAGCTCCCACAAGTATCTCAAAGACTTCTGAGGGTTGATGAAAATAACAATTTAAAAAAAAAACTAATGCCTCCAGGGTTCACTTCAGATAACGAAACCAAAAGCCTATACTGAAACAGATCAAGATGAGGCAACTAAAGCGTTGGACAACCTCAAACTGAAACGCAATCGGAAGGGTATAAATCCCAAACCAAAGCTGCTGGAGTAGACAAACGCCAAAGATCCGGTGATCCGAAACAGAGGCACAATAATCCATTGGCCGTGGAGCCACAATGTAAGCCCTCACTCACTCACTTTTAAACATAAACTAAACTATCCAAGCAGGACTGATAGCTCTGAAATCGTAAAGGTATGAGCCTGAGCTGACTTGGGACTGCAGACAATCCCTGAGACAACTGGCAGAAAATAACCAAATCACTTTGATCTTGTATCCAGATCACAGAAACGTTTCAGGCAAGGAGACTGCCGTCTAAAGAAGGGGTTAACACACAATTTCAAGGGATCTTTTGTGGAATTCAAAGTCCACTTAAAAGAATATATTCGATGCTGTGTAACCGATGAAATGAAATCTCTCTAAAATAGAGTACCAGGACAAAGACAAGCGAAGAGATAAGTGAGCTTATCGCCAAGGAAAGCTAAACTATAAAATGAAATATGATGGCATTCTTTGGACCTGATGCTGATATTTAGACTTTACTTTTTAAATTCTTGGTTAATTCCATTAAAGGATATTTACGTTAAGCGATGAAACTTGGTAAAACTAATTACAAAAAGTATGTACCATATGGGAAAAAAGTTTATTATTAGAGTATTAGAAAAAATATTCTTGGGAAAAGTTTGTGCATGTCCGATAACCTAAAAATCGATTTTGACACATGTCACGTGATCGCTGGTATGGCGGCAAATTGACAAAAATTACTATGAGAACGCAAAAAGTGGGGTAAAATGGCAAGATATCAAAAAAAGTGATTTGAAAAAGTTGCTTAGAATTAAATTTTATACACATATACGAAGTTTGAAAAGATAATGAGAGAAAATTGAAAATAGAAATTTTTTAAAAATATTTTCGTAGCTGTATAATAAAAATATCAAATTATTATCATATGAATAGCTTGACCACACTGAAACATTTGTATTTCAATGATAATGACAAAACTTTCTCATTTTCTCTACACCAGTAAGCACTAAATTAAAAAAAATGGATTTTGTTAAAACCCTGGCTGTTACATTGGTTCGTATCTAACAGTTATATCAGAATTCAACGACCATTGTGATGACATGACACTCCAGAAACATGATGTTTTCCAGATTATAATCAAGTTTCGATGATAATCGTGCCAGAGCGTTTCACTTCGCATGCAATGTTGAAAACTCAAGCCTCTTTAATTTGACGCACTATTTTTAAGATTATGTGCGAAGTGAAACGTTCGTGCACGATTATCATCAAAAATTGATTATAATCTGAAAAACACGATATTTTTGGATCTCCCTATCATCGCAATAATAGTGGAATTGTGATATATCTATTAGATACGAACCAATGTAACAGCAAGGGTTCTGACAAAATTCAATTTTTTCAATTTGGTGACTGGTGTGGAGAAAATGAGAAAGTTTTGTTATTATCATCGGAATACAAATATTTCGGATATCGGATATACAACATTATCGAACATGACGTCATGCTTATCTTAACGTGAATAACCTATAGGATGTTTCATGCATTTTGTCATCTTCATGGAACAATGTAAACTCATAGGAAATAATGGAAAACTAATCAATATCTCGAACCTGTGTCACTTGAAATTCTTTGAACATGAATCCGAAATAATGTTGTCTGATGATGGTATCACTCGGCTAAATAGATTTTTTCAATTAATTCAGAGATGTATCAAGCTCTTGATGAAGAGTTCCCTTTCCTGTAGAAATATCTTTCAGATTTCCGGGAAAGTATCCCAATTCGAATGGATCCACATTTCTTCTAATAATGAAAAGAAACTCTTTGTCATTCGTCATCCTATCTGTATTTCTGTATTTAAAAACTGTTATCATGTTCTCAAACTTTTTTACATATTCTCCCAAGATATGTTTTGTTTGGAGCTATATCTTTCCAGTGTCCCATATTTTTTTGTAAAACTGATTACTTACTTCTCCAGAACTTTTGCTCTGTGAATTGTTTCCTCAGGCATCATATCTGTGGTTACAGTGAAACCAGCCTAACGTTAGATGTAAAAACGTGCTGCGCACTTGTCGGGCAACGGATTATAGTTCCTAATATATCCAGTGATAAGGCACCCAACATGATCGAACACGCAATTTAAAATCTATCGTTAGATTGGTTTCACTGTACGCAATTATTCGGAGATTTCATTAGAAAAATTTCATTTTTTTCAAATATTCATCAATCTAACCTGAGAAGGTAAACTTCCACGACCGTTAACCTCTGAACTTTTGGTGGTTTTCGTGTTTGTTGGCCTCTAAGTAATTCTTCTTAAAGTTTCGTCTGTTTAAAAATAATTAACTCTTGTTTAGAACAGAAGTTCTTAGAGCACTGCTATAACTAATTTATTGTGTACTCATTTGTACTGTTGTATAATTTCGATTGATTTCATATTGTCTTAAATGTTTAACTGTCTGATATATAGGTGATAAGTTTGGGTATAGAACGTTCTACATAGACATTATTTTTCTTAAGAATCTGAATTTGCTCAAAAATTTCAACCATTTTCTGAAATTGAATTTGACATTAGAATTTTTATCACCCTGTATAATGTTTGAAGAGTCCAAAGCCACTTCTCGGTAGAACAGAAGATTCTGAAAACTATTACACTTCAATCCATCACCGATTATAATAATCCTTTTTTTTAATAGGTAATGTCGAAAAAAAAAGTCCGTAATATATTACTTTTTTTGAATAGGTAATGTCGAATAAAAAAATTAATTTTGAAAACCGTTGTTCTTAGGTTAATGGTACATCCCATAAAATAACAGTAGAATTTGACGAAGAATCACCAAAAGTCAGCAATATTAGCAAACAAACAATCTCCCACCTGGTGTATTGAATGAATCGAAGGATCGAAGATTGGAAGGTTGAATAAATGAACTGACGACGATTTCTGTGAAAAATCTTTTCTATTTCAATTGCTAAATGACAATGTTGGTAAAAGAATATGTTATGATAGCCTTCACTTAACATCAACTCAAAAAATACACAAAAAAATACAATATAGACAGTACGCATTTTCCAACAGACCTTGTATGAAAAACCACGGAAGTAACTATGTATTTGTTGCTATGTAACTGTAATATAATTTTTGTTGCTCAAAATTGAAAACCCTATAAATAATCTAAATAATGACATTGGATTATCGGTCGATATTCCTCATCAGTGATGTACGCTTTAATGAAATGAAGTCTACAACGAATTGGAAACATAGCCTTGGGCTTGACAATACCTCAAATTTACGATTCAGATATATGGTTTGATAGACTAATAAAGTTAATTGAATAAACTGTATGAATCGCAAATGACAAATGAACGTGCAAAATTGAGCACGTTGTTATCTGACTAGAGAATATTCCGATTATTTTCACGGTCAAACGTTATATTATCGTGCAGGACAGACTTGAGGCTTTTTTAGATATATGAACACAAAGCTCAGAATTCTTTTGAGCGACTATTTTTATTTCTCAATCTAGAGGGCTATGGTAAATCACACTTTCAGTCCTTAAATTTTGGGAAAATACAACTTTACTGTTGTCGGTCGAAATACAGGGTGTATTCTTACTTCTTGCACTTGCACAAAAAAAATGTGGAAATTTTAAATTTTGTGGGAAAATTCGGAAAACCTTGGAAGCCCCTGTTGTACACCCTGTATATGTGCCATGTGTTCTATGTGTTCTATTTTTTTTCAAATGACAACATGCTGGCTTGTCTGTTTAGGAAAAACGAGCATTTCATATACGATTGATTTGACACCGCACGAGATTTTCATCTGGAGGATCATCTCTTCAGTCTGCGGACAGATATCAGGAAAAGCTAAATCGGTACCATCGCCCGGGATAACTCATCAGTACTGCCGATACTCCATCTGCAAGATCTTGTCCAGAATGTCGTAAGCACTGTCAACAGACTGAAAGCTAGGAAGTCACTGAAGAAGTCACAACTGAGACGTGACCAAGAAATCGATCCAACCATAAAGGACTTTCTACATTGGAAAACGAAAAAAAACAGTAGACCCTCCTGGAGAGACATTTCCAACAAACAACAACAAGACAAAATGGATTATTCGAGCGGACGTGAGGGTTGCTAATTGGAGTATTGGATGCCGTCAATTGGTTTTAAAAATAGGTGAAGTCTTGAAGGAGATTCACGAGGAAAAATGTGGAGGACATCTTGGAGTTAATAAGACTACGAATAAGGTCAGGCAGAGGTTCTACTGGGATAAAAATTTACTGATGGCTTGAAAAATCCTCAGAGAAATACTGCTTCCAGTTTTTTTTAATTGTTTCCTCCAATACAAACATAATAAGCTCACTCCTCCACCCTCTTGTCGTCTCCCGAGAGAAAACCGATAGATGACAATTCAAAATCAATTTTATCCAAATGTTGTTTGATAGTCGATCTCAGCCTAACCACTTTCCAAAGTTAAAGGGCGCCAGAAAAAAAAAACACGAGAAATTCTTCTTGTCGCGTTTTTATCAGGGTTCCAAGATAGTGCAATCACTCTATTTATGGTAGTGAGCACTCCATCCTTATTTATAGCGGTTGTGGCAAAGTTCCCTCTCATACTGTGGTAGCTGCAACTCCATAATCGAAAAAATTTAAACATTGTTTAGTGGACTATGTATTTCCCATGACAGTCTCCTCTACTTTTCTAACATGGTTGTGAAGATAGGAGGAAGACCCAGTCTGCTGCATAGCTATATAGTCAATTGTTCTCCAGGGATAGAATATTTTACACAATTGGATCTTCTTTTCATTTTTTATCTGATGAATTTTTTGTTGTTGTTATTTCCATCAACCGGCTGCCCCCTTACGACCAACCCTCAGACGTCTTCGAGGGACTTGTGCTAGCTAGAGAAGACGCAGTCCTTACCTTTTAATGTGTGATGCTATGCACGAGGTCGGTGGGCGCGGCGATTCGAACGCGCGTACCATGTCATAGCAAGCGAGAACACAACCTGTGCGCCACCAAGACCCATTACATGCTTAACTTAATTCATATCAACAAATCAATATTTTGTTGAGTGTTCCCTGTAGAGCTCATGCATAGTACTGAATGTTGACAATATTCTTATCATAGTTTGGATAACCAAGTATTTTGACAATTATTTCTCAAACTCAATTTCGTGTGCAATGAGTCAAGTCAAAATTTTCTAAAAAACTTCACATATTTTTATAATTATATATACTATACGGGGTTCTAAGCAAGGTATAGTATTTTACTTCAGGTGTTTTTTAACTGAATTTATTTTCATAACATGAGTGATGATAATAATGTATTTTTTTTACGTTCAAACAAAACTTTATTGAACTATATTTGGTGGAAAAACTGTCTCTTTATTGCACTCATCTGTCATTCTACTATGGCGTTCTGTCATCATGACAGACATAAACTTTCAAATCGACGCCAAATTTAGCCCATTTTCTGTGAGATTGTATTACGTTTAAAATAGTTGCATGTTTCATCATATTCATTAAATAATGGACTATGAAATTACTAGAAAATGCAATTTGTTAAAAATAATATTATTTCCTTCGAATATCATCTGAATTACACAAAATGTTTTTGAATTACTTTTAGCAGATATATTTAAACAAACAATGTCTTCCTTGCAATTTAGTGCCACCTAAATGAAACATTTCCTGGATTTTGCATGAACGTAGAAAAAATATTGTATGAAACTCGTGCAATAAACACTCGGCCTGATGGCCTCGTTGGACAATTTCACGTCGAGTGCAATAAACACCTACTTTTTGCACTTGTTGCATAAATAACTATTAATTGATTTTTTCTTAGATCAGGCGAGATTCTGAGAACTATTTTTTATAGAGTCGATTAGCGCCCACTTCTTTTTATGTTTGATATTTGACTAATAATAGACCCTGACCACGTGTTCTTTGTTGCGCTCTTTATTTCCCTGTGTATTGAAGAATTCTTTCCGAAGCTGTATATTCACCTTTTCAGTCTCGAACGAAATGGCAAAACTATGGCCAAATGACAGAGGTAGCAGCTGTCCTTTCTTCGGTGTCAAAAAATGAGTATAATGATATGATATACTCCCCATAATTAACACTCAGTACCTACCCTGTACGAGTAGAAAACAGCTATTATTATTTGCCATACTTATCAGGGGCCAGTCAAAAGGGTTTTTACCATACACTCTGTTTATTCAAACTCACTTGACCAAGTTATAAGTTTTTCTTCTAAAATAATTCAATTTCGACGCAGCTCATAATGACTGTTGATGGTGATCAAATAAAATAAATGAAATAATTTTCTAATATCATTCAATAAATCTTTCTGAATCCGCACCTGTCCATTCGCATTATTCTGAAAATAATAACAAGGGGGTATTTAACTCGTCAATGTCAGGAACTAATACGAATGAGAATGATAAGCTGATAAGCGATTCCCAAGGTTTGCCCTTCAGTGAGACCTCTACATAATCGGGTAAATATGGACTTTATCATACAGTTAATAAAAATATTGTAATAGTTCGATTGATATAACTGATTATTCTCTTGATGCACAGCAAATGGACTTACCAAAGTAGTCCTCCAGAGATTGTGGATTTTTGAAAAGGATTTTATGTAACGAAAATTACAAAACTGATTTCGGTGATCAAACAACGCTTTCCTTCACCCAAAACAAAAAATTCAAATAGTTCCAACAATAATCAAAAAATATATTTCAAAGAACATATCCAAAACTCAAATTTTTTTCTTTGAAAATAACCAGATACCGTGACGTAACAAATCTCGTGGCCACCCGGTATAAATTGTATTATAAACAATCCGTGAGCCTAAACATATACATCGGAATTGAAGTTACAAACTTTGGGTTCTGATTAACATGCAAAAGTCCCATACACAAAGTTCTTTTTTCAATATGATGTTGATATGATGAAGTGGGATAGTGTTTTTTCCACAGAACAGTAGTCTGATGAGGTGTGATATTTTTTTCAAAATTTTCAGGAGAAAAGTAATCTGCATGCTTTTATGAATCTGTACGGGGCTGGGAGAAATTATTATATTCTTCTTATGCCATTTTAAAAATGTGGTGTATTAATTTTTTATATAACGAATTTTCATATTTTAATTTGCTTCTGAAACAACAAATGTGGAGCATTTAAATTCAAGTACACTGAATACGTTCATTATTATAAAATTACTATGCTGTAAAAGTAAACCATTTAATTAATTGGGGAACTTCTATTAATGAACTAAATTCCAGTAATGGATCTGCAGAAACTTAATATAAAATTCTTGACATGTCTTGAAAGAAATTAATGTTTGTCAGTAACGTACACTACACTGAATTTGCTTATCTGAAAAAATGAGATCGAATTAACAAAGAATACTTCTCTTTTTTTGAAAATTGTTGACGTTTCGGAGGTTGTATCCGCCTCCGTTTTCAAATCTTCTTGGAAAGACGCTGAAGAAACTGAATTTGAATTGTGGTTTTGGAAATCAGATCTTTCTTTGACAGAGTCAAATGAAATCTGTCATACATTCTTTTGATTGACATTTGGTATCTTGATACATAGGGTGTTCGGTATCAATCAATCACCATTCTATTAGTTCTTATTTCATCTCTGAGGAGAGGTAACCAGGTGCGGTCCATTTCGATGGAATTGGTTGAAAAGCAGTTGTTCGATAAAAGAATGCACGCAGTTTCCTTTAACTTTCTTTTTTCTTGATTTGATTCTCTCAATAAAATTTTGGTTATTGATTGAAAGTTTGATTTTGTGGAGGAAATCCAGTTCTTGACATGATTTTTTGGGTTTATGACCTTCCACAATCTGAAAATGAAAAAAAAAATTTAATCCAAAGAAATCTGTACAATTTTGGTATTATTCCATTCCATCATATGATCGCCATCAGATGTTAGAATATGTTCGGATATTTTCGAACCCGTTATTTTTAGATTTTTGATGTAACTTTTATGTTCTTCCTGGCGCACAATCAATGGTCTTGATATTTCACCTTACCACACGAACAAGATATGTTGTAAACACAATTTTTTGAACATTCACCAGTGTTTTTGTATGTGTGAGTATTGATCTCAATGTATTGGTTGTTTTAAATGTTGTTCTTACATCATACCATGGCCAATCCGTTATATCTTTTCAGACAGTTCAGGGACATGTTGTTTGTTGGATGTGTATGGAGATGTCGCATGTCTCTGTGTTGTGTTGTTCGATTGTAAAGTGTAGTACTATTTTCAATTTCATTAATGGTTTTTTCAACGAATTCATTTGGATAAGCATTTTCCCTGAGAACGGACTTTATAAAATTCAATTCTTCCTTCAGATTTTGTGTTGAATTGCAAACCACTTGTGCCCTGTTGTAAAGACATTTGACAATCCCCTTTTTCACGCTGGTGTGGTGATTTGAGTTATAATGGAGATATCTATTGGTATTTCTTTCTATAAACAGTTGTGTTGACTCGAGATGTTGATTTTTTTATCAAAACATCTAAGAAAGGAAGTTTATCATCTTTTTCTGTTTCTAATGTGAATGTTATCCTTGGTTCTTGTTTATTAATGTAATCTAAGAACACTTTCAAGTCATCTCTACTCTGATTCCAAACAGCAAACACATCATCAACATACCTCCACCATACTCTGGGTCCATTCTGGTACGTTTCAACGAAAAATTCTTCAAAATATTCCATGAATATATTACTCAAAATGGGTGATAATGGAGAGCCCATTGCCATACCAAATTCTTATTGATAAAATTCATCTTTAAATTGGAAATATGTTTTTTCAGTACAGAGTTTTATGAGTTCAATAATAGAATCGACATTTAATTTTGTTCTAGTATTCAATGATATGTCTCTTTCTAATTTAGTTTTGACAATTTCTAGAATTTTTTCAATTGGCACATTTGTGAACAAGCTTTCAACATCAAAACTAACCAGAATATCTGTATCATTAATTTGTAATTCATTTAGTTTTTCTAAGAAATGTGGAGTGTTTTTTATAAAACTATTTTCATTACCAGATATCGGTTTTAAAATATTGCAAGTTTTTGGCATGGAGAACCAATAGAACTGACAATGGGTCTCAAGGGATGTGTTGGTTTGTGAATTTTTGGTAATCCATAGAAATGTGGGGGTTTACTGTGGTAAGAAATAAGGTTTGTGAGCTCTGCTTTTGAGAGCATATCTTTGTATTTTGCAAGGGTTCGATATGTTTTTCTCTCTATGGATGAAGTTGGGTTACCATTCAGTATTTTATATACATTTTTCACTGAAGAAGTGATGTCTTCATTTAATATTTTATAAGTGGTGTTAGAGATCATTTGTGTTAGTTTGTGTTCGTAATCTTCTGTATTCATGACGACTTTTTCGACATTTCCTTTATCAGCCGGAAGTATTTTAATTTTATCATCTGATCGAAGATATGTCATTGCACTCTTCTCATATGTATTTAAATTACTTCTAAAATGATAATGTTTTGTCAGTGCATTTTTGCAGTCAGATCACCAGTTATTTCAGCTGGTAAACGCTGGGCTCTTGCCTCTATGGGAGTGACCATTTCAAGAGTTGGTATAACTTTGGGAGTAACAGCAGAGTTCAATCCCTTCGCTAAAACAAGTTTCTCATGTGTATTTGAAGTTCTAGAGGATAAACTGATTACAGTTCTTGAAGCAAATGTTTTGGTGTTTCTTGTGTTAATTTGGTGTTGTTCTTGTTTTCTTTGTAATAGTTTTGTAAATTTTTCTTTGTGTATTTTAATTTTGTTTTGATTGAATGATTTATAGGAATTTTGAATACAGTGACTCATATAATTGAAATCATTTTGGATCATATATTGTTTCATGAGTTGCTCCAAGTTATCAATTGAATATTCTAAATTTACCTTGTTCTTTCTGTGGAATTGAATTCTTTCTCTTACCATTGCGTGGCCTGCCCTTTAAACTTCTACATTGTTGACTATCATATGGCATTTTCAAAATAAAACTTCTAGGAATGATCTTATTACCTCGACATCTACATAAAAAGGTTAAACTACTGTGAGAACTTGCTAATTTTTTGTACAGATTTTCCAGTTTCTTGAAATTCCTAACATACTGCGGCCCATACCGTCCTTGTAAAGTTTGATTTTGTGGAGGAAATCCGATTCTTGACATGATTTTTTGGGCACCTAGTTACCTCTCTTCAGAAATGAAATAAGAACTAATAGAATGGTGATTGATTGATACCGAACACCCTATGTATCAAGATACCAAATGTCAATCAAAAGAATGTATGACAGATTTCATTTGACTATGTCAAAGAAAGATCTCATTTCCAAAACCGCAATTCAAATTCAGTTTCTTCAGCGTCTTTCCAAGAAGTTTTGATAACGGAGGCAGATACAGCCTCCGAAAGGTCAACAATTTCAAAAAAGAGAGAAGTATTCTTTGTTAATTCGATCTCATTTTTTCAGATATGGAAATTCAGTGTAGTGTACGTTACTGACAAAAATTAATTTCTTTCAAGACTGCAGTCTTGCGAACGCAGTAACTTATTGGGCAAATTAATTAATTTGCCCTTCTACATTTGTACAGATTTCTTTGGATTAAGATTTTTTTATTTTTATCAGATTGTGGAAGGTCATAAACCCAAAAAATCATGTCAAAAATTGGATTTCCTCCACAAAATCAAACTTTCAATCAATATAATATCAAATATTATTTTGGCTTGGTTACTGAAACCCTTGAGCACCTTTCCTGACTGACGTCACTCGTAATTTCCCTCCTTACAATTATTGTACACAGGAGACTTCCATGTATATTGTTGTGTTCCAAAAGTTGAATAACATTCACATTCAAAGCACTTACACATTGTTTTACCTGTCACCCTGTATCCTTTTAATCGTTTCTGTTTACCCGATTAGGGAAAGGGGTTGAATGGCCTTTTAACATAATTGGAACAGAAACACGACTATTTCCAAAAATGCCATAAGCCACTAACAGAATTTATGTATGAGGTGACAGAGACGAAGGGTGTATTTAACAGGGAAATTTCCATAAAGCACCCGGGCAGCCCACGCACCAACACGCGTTTATTCAGGGTCGAACGAGGGCAACCCCTCTGCCTGAAAAGGACCTTGACCTACAACGAGTTGAATTTTCGGTATAAGAAACGGGGAATGAACGGAATTGGAAACATCTAAGGGGAGAAAGGTGGTGAAAATCCCTCACTATACGCAGCTTCAGGCCATTTATTCAATAATTCTGCTGCGAAATTTGGAGAAATGGAATCAGTATATACGAGTATGCTTGGAGAAATTCTTATTAGTTTATAGAGGAGAAGGTACGAAAGCGCAGGAGGGCCACAAGAGGTTTTTTTTTCATCACTTCGACTTTTTTCTCGAAATTTCATCTTTTTTCTCGAAATTTCGACTTTAAAGTCGAAGTGATGAAAAAAAAAAACCTTTTGTAGCCCTCCTGCGCTTTCGTAAGAATGAGTCCCTGCTCTTGAAAAACGAGATTTTACTCCCTAAATAAAGTTACTGATGTTCCGTTTCTGGGTTTCACCAATACTACTTTTTGAAATAAAAAATGGTGAGTGCCCGACAGGGGGGTCGGGGGGGCACACGAACTCAAATTTTTAAATGGCAAGTTGGGTCAAGTGGCACATCGTCGAAAAGGAAATTCCATTTTCTTTACAACCATCTAATTTTTTTTCAATTTTGTTTATATTTTTTTGCAATTCAAATTCTAAATATCAAATATAAATGCGGATCTGAATACTACTCATACCTCGATAAATTTGAACGGTTTGATGTGGAACAGTGAAACCAAAAATTTTTTGAAGGTTATTACCGATACTAATTTTTGAGAGGAGAAACATTGCAATTACTCGACAGATGGCGCTAGGGGTACATTAACTTAAAAATTTCGAAAGGCATAAAAATCAAAATTGGGAAAAAATCATGAATTAAATTCAAACATATTTAGAGGGTTGTAAAGAGAATTGAATTATCTTTTTAACGATGTGCCACTTGACCACCCATGCCATTTAAAAAAAATTGAGTTGATGCACCCCCCATCGCCCCCCATTGAGCAATCACCATATTATTTATTTCAAAAAGTAGTACTGATGAAATCCTCGAAAAGGTTTTTCATTCATGTTTCTACGTCGAACCATTCAAAAGTTAACAGGGGGGGGGCTATTAAAAGCCGCACTGTATAAAGTATGGAATCCTGATAATTGGGGCACTGTACGAATGATCCGAAATCATGTATATTAGGGAAATATTTTATTTCGCTATCAAAGTTAGCATTCTCAAGAGCTATACCCTTACTACAGGTAGTACAGCACAGGTAGTCGAGTGAAAGTGACGTAGTTTTGGTGTTTTGGGTAGCTTCTATTTCTTGAATTGTATTCACACCAAAGGTTCCAAACATCCGTTATTGATTTTATTTATCCACAGATGTCATTTTCTACAGTCATGATGTTTTTTTTAACACACGTGTTATGAAGTCAATTAAACACAGGTGTCTCATTATCAAAGACACTACTGTCTTATGAGTCTCATATAAACTGCGATCTCGTGTGATTTGAGTGACTAATAACTCCTGGTACTTTTGGTTCAGTCGGTAAAAAATTCCACAGTATGTAGAATAGTCTTTGAATGGTGGGCTCAGTCAAAATATGCTGCACGAAATCTGCAAGTGGAGCTCTGGAGCTCGTATCACTTAGCTGCAACAAGTGACGTATTTATAAACAAAGTCACAATATGAAAATATTTAATCGGTGATTTGTGGTGGCTCAAATGGATTCGCTTTTACAGCAGAAGGGAAACCCGGAAGAACCTTCAACACCACATCATCTGAAAAGTTGAAATTTATTGAATAAAAACTCCTTAAGAGGTTCTTCGAATTGTGAATATCTGCTCTTTGGTAAAATAGGATGTATGATGCCTCCAGAGGATCGTAAAAGTCCAATTCAAAAGAAGCCATTCTATTTACGCAACTTCATCGAAGTCAAAATCATACCATTCCGTTCTGTATTAATGCCGGAGTCAATTCCAGAACCACAGTGAACTTGCATGAAGCTCATAGGTAATCCAAACATCTACGAATTCAAAAACCACAACAAATAAAAATATGAACAAATAAAAATAAAAACACCAGACCCAACATTTAATAGACTCCAAAACACAGTTATAAAAGCTGGCAACAATGAACCCAGAGAAACATAAACCCAGCAAATTCTACCATTCGTGACAGGCGACTGTATTGAATCATTCGGATGAAATAAACTACCCACCCGCACAATGATTAATGAAATACAGAAAACGATCATGGATCAAGGCGTTCTGACAGTTTTATGGGGAAACAGGAAAAGGGAACAAGCTGTTTAAGTAGAGCTGTAAAGATGACAGCACTGACTGCTGTCGAAAGTGCTCGCATATAATAACTCAAGGTTGTGAAAGTTTGAATATATCGTTTTTGGAACTTAGTGTGGATATTGAATCAGTCCTTTGAAAGGACTCCGCACATTTCTTATGGGAAATGGCTTTTCGTGAATTTTGCTGAATTTTTGGTATGTTGCCGTTCTTGATGAGCTGATCAAAAGTGTCCATAGCCACAAAGCTCAAAAATGGACAATTTTCGAGATATAGAGCTATAAAAATGGATTTTTTCAATTTTTTGGGATATTTGCTCATCCATCGGAGAGCTCTCATTTCTTGTTGGAATGGAATTTCAATATTCGATGCCTAGAACCCGACTGAGAAATGGTCTTCCTCAGTTATACTAGGCACCGTTATCAAAAATTTCTCGTACACTGCTCTACACTGCCTATGCAACGAGATACAAATTCCAAGATCTTCCATACATGGTTTTTGAGATACAGGGCATTTAAAAAAAACTTCAATGTCCGGTATCTCATATATTCTTAGGAACTTTTTCCTTGAAACTACCTAATGAATCACCCTTTGTTTTGTACCGTAGTGAGGAAACACGAGGGAAATGCATAACAAAAATCAGAATTATTTTTGGAAAAGCCCCCGAAACAAAAAAGTGAGAGCGGAAACGGAAACCGGTGGCAGACTAGGACCAAGAAGCCAGAAAGTTTTGAGAGAGTATCTAACATTAAAATTTTTGCAGATGGGCACTTTAACTATACAGCGAGACCAAAAGTAGGTCGCTCCGCCCGTAGCTTCTTTATTTTACATATTACAAAAAAATGCTGAATTCATAAGTTGTAGGGTTTCATTCGATCTTTTCAATAGTTAGTTTCATTTATATAGTGTCTCAAAAAAGTGCAGCGACTTAGAAGTTTTTTTTTTAAGTATTTCATTGCATGATCGGCTAGGGATGATCATAAGGAATCTAACAATACCATGTGTAATGCTGTTATTTTATTCATAAGATCAATGAGTTATAAGGGTAATAATTTTTAAAATGAAACTTCACCCCCATAAAGTGATGCGCACGGCTAGCTCTTATTGTTCGAAGGCAAAGGTCGTAGTCGATTAGCAAGGAAAAGTCACATGTATGTACACCAGGTAGCGCTAAGGATAAGGCTCACCATAAAGATGTTACTGGGCGCCATCCACAGACAAAAATGATTCTACTGAACCCTATTCTTAGGCCAGTCCCTGTAGAACGACCTTTCTGTCCTGCAAAGAAATCACCAGATCAACAAATGAAACACAACATTCTGTTTAGAGAATGATTTAAAATTTAATTCAGTATAAGTTGTAAGTTCTGAACAACAAAGCACATTCTGACTTGTGATAGAAAAAAGGAACACTGTGCCTCAGGTACCTTTAAAAACAGTAATCAGGGAATTGATGCACCTTCGGCCAAATTCAGGGCAAGGGGGATAAATGCATTTATTACCCGTACCTTATATTTCTGCGCTAGTACTATCAAACCCTATCTTACTCCTCATGATGTGTTGTTATTTTTTTAAGCGTCCATGGGCGTCAGTTATTCCATAGTCTTCTTCTGGAGTTTGGATTCACTCCAATGCTGATGTTGGGTGCTATCTATAGATTGATATGAATAGCCGGGGTTGATAACCATAAAAATATCCCTCATCACAAATGCCTAAATAGTATGGGTATTTAATCTGTGGTTGGTGGAGGATTCAACGTACGTTACATACTCAACGTACTTACTGTACTTATTGTACTCATGGTATTCGTGGTACTCATGGTACTCATGGCTTGGCAGAACTCTGAAGAGAAAGAAAAAAAATTGTTCAAGGCGTGATTCAACAAACTCTCTATATCGGTGAAAACTAATTTCACCCATCGTTTTCAAATGAACTAATAATCAAATATTTACCTTGAATTTGCGTGGATGAGTTATGAAGAAGTTGATTTTCAGAAATATAATCATTCGTATAACATAACCAACTCTATGAGCTCATAAGTGGGCCAAGCACCAAATGGACACTATAAATATTTCCGGCCTCTTAAATAATCTCAGAATTATAAAAAAATCATTTCCTTCCATTTCTGACAGAAAGCAAATAATATTCCTCGCCCAAAACAAGTCTTCTTCTTCTTTTTCAAATATTTTCAACCAAGGTATTAAGGCGCTTCGTAACTAATCTAAAGGTCGCCTCATAAATAAATGACGAAATCATACTTATTGATGTCAAAACCTGCAACTGAACTCTTACTTATAACCTTGATCCTAAGAGTCGGAACACATGAAAATAGGTAGTGTTCGAATCTTAACGAATACTTTACCATGAAACTGATCAAGATAATAAATGAATATAAAGAATTAAGTCAATAACAGCTTTTGACAGTTATAGATATCAAAAATTTTTTTCTTTGTGATGAAATGATAGAACTTTATGATCAAACGTACGTTTACAAAATGTGAACGTTACAGAGTGTGAGAGAGAATTTATTTACCCGCCAGAAAAAGTTTCTCTCTCCCACGCACTGCGCTTATGGATAAAATAATAAACGATATCTCCGTAATCTTTGGAGATAACAGCATCAAACTTGGTATCGTTGGATTCTTTATGATCATCCCCAATTGTTGGGGCTCAACACATTTTTAGCAGTTTTTTATTACGTTGGTCAAGATATCTAGTTTTGGGAATTTTCTTGTCAAGGTTGACGGAAAAAATGTCGAATTATTATAATTAATTGAAATATTGTAAATGTCATACCAGTTGAATGCATTCAAATATATATTATTGAGTTTATTCATTTATATCAATGTTCAATATCACCTAGAATTTTGGTGGCAAAATTTTGAGCGATTACGCAAGAAACTCCACGATACATCACACCAATCGATCATGCAATGATATACAGGGTGTCCTATTTAAAAAATAAACTTCTAAGTCGTTTCGCGTTTTTGAGACACTCTATAAGTGAAACTTAAACCATTAAAGAGATCGAATGAAACCCTACAACATATGTATTTAACATTTTTTTGTGAAATAAAGAATTTATGGAGGGGGCGACGGACTTTTGCAACTCACTGTATATTGTGAATCTGTCATGTTAACGTGGTAAGTTGAAAGCCAATTTAGTTGTGAGTAGAAAAAGTGACTTCAATTGACTCGGTTGGTACTTGATGGAAATGTAAGTTACTGAAACTTGATTAAACACGATAAGATTTCAACAAATTGTATTACATCAGGAGATGTTCCGCTTCACTGTAGCTTTTTCAAGCGGTAACTACAATAACCCATAACCGCTTTAAAAAGCTACAGTGTAGCTATAGATGTCGCGATGTAATATTATTTGTGAAAATCTTACTTATTTAATTAAGTTTTCCTCACTCAAGTATCTAACAGTCTGAGAAGTGCTTAGTACTCCCTGATTGGGATTACTCTTTGAAAGTGCTTAGTAATCTCGAGCTTCTTATGAATAAAAGTGCTTAGTGCTGGAGATTTCGGAGCACTTTTTAAGAGTGCTTAATGCTTAGTGCTCAAAGCACTTTTTGCCAGTGCTCGGTTGTCTCGGTACGGCTCTGCGCTTGTTTATGATAAAGTTTCACACATACTTGGTTTGTCACCTCCGGCTGTGAGGGATACCTGGGTTAAACCATTGCCAGACGTAATCGTATTAAAAGATACCATGAGTCTTTATCAAAAGGGTTTTCCACGGAAATACCTACTTTTTCACAGTTGAACTGAATATCACAAAAACAAAGGAAGTTAGTTTATTTTATCTCTTCTTTTTTTCGTTCTACCATGTTGCTTCGTTATTATTTTGAAATGATACGTTTTGAGGATACCACTGAAGTTTCAATTTCATGTTAGAAGATTATCCAAAACATTGTATTGAATAATAATTTTCTTGAATATTATAATTTCGATCAATTTTGTGTAACCCAATTTATTATCAATGCGTGTTCTAACCATGGTTTAACTTTCAATTGAGTGTTTCCAATTGGCCATTTGTCAGATATTAATTATATTTGAGGCATTGTACAATATTGAATAATGATAATAAATACCTAGGCGACCGAACTTCGCTCGATTTGCAATCTTACCTAAATACCTAAATATGAATTGCAGTTGCTTTTCGGTACGATTTTTACTTTTCGTGCGATTTTTTCTTTAACGCACGATTTTCTCTTTAAAGCACAATATAATCGTGCGGAAAACTTACTTTTTTGCACTAGTGCTGAAAAGTTACTTTTCCGCACGATTTTTGTATTATTGAAAATGAGGATATTTAGAACTAACTAAATGACCCATTTTTTATAATGAAATCTTGTTTATTAAAAACCTTTTTTTTCATAAATAAGATGGACCTAAATACTCGTTGGAAAAACATTGTACCTTACTCTTGCGGAAAATGTCTTTTCCACCCTTGACGGCTTGCCCGAACTGCGCTCCGCGTCGTTCGTATAACTGCCGTCGCGTGCGGAAAAGTACTACTTTCCGCACTTGTTAGGTAAATCAACTATTTCATTTAAGCATTATGGCTATATCGCATGTGCGGGAATTCGGAAACAACCTCGAGCTAAAATCTAATACTTTGTTCCCTTGTACAATAAATAACTATTTTTTATTCTCACATATGTATAAAATAGCATTTAGCGTATGGATATGTACCGCGATAAATGATCTATTCATCACAAATTCGCAATCTGTCTTTGCAATACATTTTTTATAAAACATTCTAACATCATTCTTTGAAAACATTTTAATAGTTACCATTTGACTTCAGTGCTTAACAACCCGCCTAACAGTATAGGTCTTGACCAGTCAGTTCAAACTGTCATGAATTCTTCAGCAGTAAATACATACAGGAGTAACCGAACATGTTGACAAACAAACTAAGTTGTGAAATACAAGGTGAAGTGAAAGAACAAGATATTTTGAAAGATGAAAATTTTACTTTGGTAAAGCCAAGACGACAAATGAAAAACAGAACATCACATGTCGAAGAGAACACAAACCAGTCTCCATCCAGTATCGACAAATAAACCTGTTCAAAATACGATCAGGATAACAGCAAAACCATGGCAGGCTTGAAAATGGCTATTAGTCTATGTGAACTATCAGTGGGAATGAGGAAACTACAACATCCTGCAGGAATCCGCAGTAAAGCTTGGTGATGATTATAACGTAAGAACAAGAAAGAGAAAAATTTCAAAATTGTGGGAGTTTATGATGAAGGATGGAAACTTCACAATAAATCAAAATAGTTTGTCTTTGGATTCGTAATCAGAACAATCATTTTTTGAGACTCATTTTTGCCACATTTGTAGTCAATGAAAGAATTGTGCAGTTGTGAGAATTTTCAGATTATGAGGACCCCTTCCAAAGCAACTGCCAATGAGTTGAGAATGTTGAGAATAATAAATAAGAAGTGGGAATGATTTTGTTATAGTTTATTATTCATTATATGAATATTATTTTTTTTTTTATTTTTCATCGAAATTATAATTATTCCAGAATTATATATTAATTTCATTCAAAATTTGGAATTTCACTTTTAAGTGAATTACTTACCGAAAAGTGTGGTTTAGCAACTGCGAAAAAGCCAAAGTAACACAGATATATTGAACCACTAATGGTGCTATAACACAAAAGCTTTGGTATAATATTGTACAAGCAATATAGAAGAAAAATTAAACGTGAAAAGTCTTTTAAAAACAAGCTTTAATTTACAAACTATTCAACTAAAAACCGAAAAATAATATTTATTATATGAAAAATAAATAAATTAAAAACATTTAATATTTTTTTAAAGCTTACGGCTTTATTGCAGATGTAATGATGTTTTAGAGAAGGATACAGAGTAGCGAAGGAAACATCCCACAGAGAACTTTTATGAGGAGAACTACATATAAGAACGACACGACACCTGGCTTCCAAGGGGGGTTATTCTTGAGCACGAGAGAAAGGAGATCTCCCCGACGAAAATACTCCCTGAACTTTCTCTTGGCAAATTAGGCACGCATTCTTCAGCTATGGGAAAAGCCAGGGAAACGAAAGTGCCGAGAGAAAATATTATGAGGCGTTGCCAAATGTTCAGCCAATCGAATTGCATTAATTTGATCATCATTTGATAGACGCCAACGTTGACATATTCAGTTCAGTTTTACGATAGTGTTAGACATTGAAGATTACCATAATGAATCCAAAAAAGAGCGGACATATCATCACAAAACAAAAAGAATAACTCACCGAATATATTTAAGAACGGCCTGAGATGTATAGTGGCAAATTCACCAAGACATATACCAAAGAAAAAAGTCTGAAACTTTGGGCGGAAATTACTGCAATTCTTAAATCTATTCCGGGGACCAGCCAAAGAGTGGCAACAATGGAGGAAGGTATTTAACAAATAATCGAAATATATATTGTTTTCTAAAAGTTGTCTGTCATTTAGTGTTGGATTGATATAAAAAAAAACACAAAATGAAAGTTAGTCAAGAATAGAAAATCCTCAGAAATTATTGCTGGAGGTCCGTCAATTCAAGATACTTTAGACGATACGGACACAAAATTATTACATATTATGCCCAATGAGTATATCTGGAGATGAAAGGATAGCAGAACCAATAATGAAGTTCGATTTTCAAACAAGCAATGTGAGTATGAAACACAAGTCCCTACCTACCTTTCAGAGATTTTTTCTGAAGCAATTCACCAATATATGAGATCTCATTTCGTTCTTCCAGCCTGAAAGACTAGTGAATGCCCAGAGTGATGGAATTGATATTTCAAAAAACTTTGGAACTGATGAAACTTCCAAAAAGGTGAGTAATCAAATTAGCTATCTTTTTTTATTTTGATCAGGCTGCGTTGCAGGATAACATTACTACGGCACAAAATACTATAGAAAATATCAGTTCGCCTTCAGAAAAAGAAAATTGACCAAAGTAGCACGACTAAGCCATTCTATAAAAAATAGCGACGAATTATTGAACACTCCTCACAGGAGGTTAAGCATCCAGGAGGACTATTATTCCAAAAAATTGAAAATAATGGAAAAGATGTAGAAAATAAGGAAAAATATTATAAGAAGAAAATAGAAGTAGATGAAAATATTTTGGAGGAATTGAAAGAGATAAAGTCACTTCACACAATGTATTCATAAAAATAAAATTTAATTTTTTTGAAATTGAAATTGTTCAGGTTTTCTGATTTCTTAACATTACCATCCACATCCAATAAAATCTTTTCAACTGATTTGCAATTTATTTTGAGTAGATCTTACTTAGACCTAAAACCTTGATGCATGCATGATGTCATTAAGAAATCAAATGTTTTTTCGTTCAGTCCGAAGAATCTTTATCTTCAGCTTTAACTCTATAATTATTCATACATCCTCAAAATAAAAAAAATAACGGTTTCATTCCTTTGTTTCGAATTTTTTTCAATTGAAATGATTATTTATTATATTTCTTTGTAGCCTTCTGGCAATTACTAAGTCTGGATTCACCCTATCAAAAATGTCTTCTTCACCATCGATATTGTCTTAGTTCAGTAAGCCTAATCCAAAATTTCCAAGTGATCATCAGGTGGAACTTCCGGTTCATTATTCTTTATTCGTTATGACGTACGCAACATGCGTTTATGATTAATCCATCTTTTTCTGGTAGATAATGCAATACGCGATGCTTCAACAAACAACGAAATCTGTTTTTCAAAACACCATTACATCTTTCTACGACACTTCTTGCCGATTTAAGTTTGTTATTGAATCTTTCTTCTGGAGTATTTGGTGGTGCATTTCTCAATGGAGTCAACAGCCACGGCCGCAAAGGATATCCTATAATCATAAATGAAAATGTTTCGACCTATTCATTGTATTCTTTAACAAAATATCTAACCAGAAGCTGCAAGAAGAAAAAATGGATTGGTTGGATGTTGCCTATGAATCTGTTCCATTATAACAGATATTTGGCTCTGCCTCCAAATATATGCATCATGAGAACTTCCAGGGAACCTAGCATTAATATTCAAAATTTTCAATTTTTCATCACAAATCTGCTGAAACCAGACAATACTTATACCATTGTGAAATAGGGATAAAATTGGAATATTCAGTATTGAATTCAATATTTGATCGCCTATTAAATCATCCATTAATTCATCCATTTCAGTATAATACAAAAAGAACAGACTAGTCAAATCTCTATTCCCTGACGTTTTCCTCGAAAATACCAGAAGAAATGTCAGGGAGTTATTTCTCTCGACATGTTCGCTAAAAGAGAAAAGTGCCTATTTTCTCTTGGCTTTTCCACTCCCTGAAATTCAAGAATAGCCACCCTGGACTATTTATTATTCTCTGAACTTTGGGATAACATTGTACAAGCAATATCGGATAAAAATTAAAAGAGAAAAATGTTTTCAAAAGCAAGCTTTAATTTATGAAATATCGAACTAAAAATCGAAAAATAAAATTTATTGTATGAAAAATAAAAACTTTAAAAAAATTTAAAAGCTCAAGGCTTTATTTCAAGTGTAATGGCGTTCTAGAGTAGGATTCAGAGTAGTGAAGGAATCATCCCACTGAGCACTTTTATAGGAAGTACTGATAGAATGACACGACTCCAAGCTTAACATATACTCCTGGACTATTGTGCGACAGTGCCCAGTCAGATAAATAATTGAAATAATATATTCACAACTCGTGATTTGAAAGTTCAAATAAATTGAAATTTTTTCTCAAAAACTCTGCTGAGAAAAATAATTAATGTTGTCCATTGAACTCCAAACACTAAAGATATTATACATTTTCAAATATGTAGTTCTTGAATCATTTTAAATATGTTCCGTCTTTTTCATATCGGAACTTTCGTTCCATAGCCCAAATCTCTTCAACGTCAACCCGAATCCAATTTGTTCTCCATATAACACTGGAAATTTCCATTTTCTTCTTGATAGATGTCGTTTCTGGTCTGGAGGAGAGGAAGTTTCCCCTTCAGTCTTGTAGCCCTTCGACAATCACATTGGCCTTGACCGGCCACGAGCCCGGATTTTCCCGGAAAACGTAGAGGGAAATTGCGGAGGAGTAGACAAAGATGGTTGCGCCTCGGAACTGAAATTTTCCCTATCTCGTTTCCAATATTTTATGATGAGCAAAAGACAGAGAATATAAATTCAAAGAAGTTTTTTAAGGTGCGTGGGATGAGAGTATATTTTTTTATTCATTATATGTGAAAGTGAGCCAAAGGAGTAATTTTTTGAGAATTAAAAATGTTATTAGAAGTCGATTAACGTATGAAGAAAATGTATTGAAGTTTTTGCGAAGACGCTACAATAAAAATGCTATTGTTTTCCAGATACTTGAACTTATGAGTTTCTGACTACTACATACATTGAGTCAACTATTAGCACATGAAAATAATATCAATGTTTGTTGCTTGACATGGTTTTCTTAGGATATTAACCTTCCACAGTCTGAAGATAAAAAAAAATGTCAAATCAATTAAATCTATACAAGTACCCTGCTGAGTTACTGCTGGTTGTGTACAAATTCTCCTTTTTTATTTTGTCATCTCCTTATTATTCTGAATTTTCCCATCTGAGAAAATATAAGTTTAAAAGGTCTGAATAATACTTCTCTTCTATGAAAAACTTTAACTTTCCGGAGAATTTATTCATCTTCGTTATCAAAACTTCTTTGAAATATCTTAAGATATGCATTAATATTTCAGTGTCATCCAGTTCTGAGCTAAATTTGAGGTTAGTTTAAAATACCTCACTGGCAGACATTACCAATTATTATTATTGCATTGTCATCCAGTTCTGAGCTATATTCGATTTCAAAATTTGTACCAAAGAGACAAAACCGACACAGAGACAGGAAAGCGCGTTAATAAAAAAGTAGTAATAAATAAAACAAAATTTAAATATTTTTTCAAAATAAAATAATAAAAAAATCCTAATATGCACTAATTTTTTTAAGTTAATTTTATTTTGTACATTTTTTACATTATAATTTGTTTAATTATCTATATTAAACCTCAATGGATACCTACATATAGTCAGGCCAAGCGGATACGGTTGGTTTGCGTTCGACCGATTTGCGTTTTTACCTGAAATCGACCGCTTTGCACTCTACGATTTTCATAATAGAAATCAATGATAGAAATTAGCAAGAAAAGAAAAAATTGCATTTTGCAAGGAGTAATTATTTAGTCTGATCTAACCAGAACGAAATAACCTTACGTAGACACTTCAGTGCTTTTTTATAAGGAAGACGGCAGAAAGCTAGTCGGTTATTGTATGGGTTTAAAATTATATTGTAATTATATCGAAATTGTTTCTCAAACTTATTTGGATATAAACTCTACAGATGATGCAACTATTTGTGGATGTACTCCGGGATTGGGAAAAGATAAAATTCACTGGTCGATTAGAACTTCAAAATACTATAATTTTCACAATTACTAGCTTTTATTCAACTTGCTTTCTGTGTGTATGGGTGTGGGTGTGTGTTGGTGTGTGCGTGTTGGTGTTTATGTATGCATGTATACACGTTTATGTCAAATTTGAAACTGGTTTATATTAATTAGACCACTTTTAGTCATCCAGTCGACTTTTTTGACAGGAATTTATCACTTGGGAGACAATGCATCATACGAATGCGCAGGAGTACGAAAGCGCAGGAGGACCACAAGAGGTTTTTTTTCATCACTTCGACTTTAATGTTGAAATTTCGACTTTAATGTTGAAATTTTTACAATAATGTCGAAATTTCGACTTATTTGTCGAAATTTAATCACTTCGACTTTATTGTCGAAATTTCGAGAAAAAAGTCGAAATTTCGAAAAAATAGTCTAAATTTCGACATTAGAGTCGAAATTTCAACATAAAAGTCGATATTTCGACTTTTTTCTCGATATTTCGACAACGGTCCACCGAATAAATTTCTATTATAAAAATTGCAGTGCGCAAAGCGCAGACACCGGTCAAGATATAAAAACAATTCGACTCTTACGGATTTTTCCATATTTTCTTTCGTGACTTTTTGCAAAATTTTTAGAGAAAGAGGGAGTTCTGAGCCACCTCGAACGATATTTCAAGAAAGAAAAAAATTCTAAATGTTTATTCGTTAATAACATCCAAAGGCAACGCGTTCCTACACTTGGAAAAGTTTTTTTGTCCAAACTCCCAAATTCCACTTAATTTTCGATTTTGTTTGATGGGATGAGCACGCTGTATAATTTCTGGAAAGAGGTCATGTTTTCCCATCATTTCCATGAAAAGAGTGTGCTTTTTTTGGCGAGCCAACACAATGCTCCCAGACTATTTCTGAGATCATAATGCTGGGATGAAAATATATACACAAAACACGTCAAGAAGACCATCAAATAAACCCTAATTTAACAGAGATGGTAGCAAATTATCAATGGTACAAAAATTAGGGTCATGAGACCAGATCTGAATATGTTGAAGCAAGAAATATGTGCATGGAGAATATCGAATTCTTGAAAGAGGCTCACAACGCTAAGGTACGATCAAAACTCGTTGAGTTAACGAGTCCCGCTAGTTTTGGTATTTTTCCAAAACTATGGAAAGGAATTTCACTTCTAGCTCAATTTCTTCCATAACCAAAGAAGATGGAACACTAACAATAGACGTCTAGGAAACAGACAATATTTTTGCAAACCTGTTTGTGCAAATTTTACCCTGGATTCTTTGAGAAAACAACTCAATTGACGGTAACACGACTAAATTTTCAGTCCAAATGAGCCTGATATTTTTGACTGTATATTCGTAGATATTAATATACCGGCCACTAATATTCTCATAAAAAAAGATGAAAAAAGTACTCCTCGCAAAATGTAGTGTTTAATTTTGGCGCGCCATGTGTCTACGTTAGGTTAGTTCGTTCTGGTCAAAGTGGACTGAAAAACTACTTCTCAAAATTTATGTGTTTCGTTTCATCCTGCCCAAGTGTCTGCCTTAGGTTAATTCATTCTGGTTAGAATAATTAGATTATTTTTGGTCAGTATATTATTATCTAAGGATAGATAGTATTGGACGGAGGATTTTTGTCAATTTGATGGTAGGTAGGTTATTTTTGGCCGGGATATTTAGTCGAATATCCCCCATGCATAGTCGTATGGCTGAGATTACCTTTCGCTAACAAACTATCAGACTTATTCTGATGGATTTCAACTAACAAGTTATTAACCCTCTCTTATGATTTGAGGGTATTTTCATCCAATTGAAATATTTATTGCAAGAGTAAACGAATCCTCAAAAACTGTAAAAAACTCTACTTAGCAAATACAGAACTAATCGCACCGCTATCTGTTATCTCAAATGTCCTGTAAAAAAATCATCAACATCTATCTCATGAAATATCTAGAACTCCCAGAAATGGTGAATGATCGGCAATATGGTTTTTCTACGACAGTGCGTAAACTGAGTGTAGAGTGATACTAATGCGCACAAGTGGTTAAAAAAATAAAAGCAAATTTTTACACACTATTCATACATTTATGCATTCTTGAAAAATACAGTTTTTGCTTCAAATTTTACTCCGAAGTAATCATTTGATAATACGACAACAATTTATAACATAAACATTAGATTTAATGATAAAATTGATACAATTTGGCAATATCATATCTGTCAAAGAAAAAACTTCGTATGATACACTTTCGTAAAGGGTTTTTCCTCCTACCCCTATGGAAAGTACACACTTTCCTCCCTCAAACCACGGAGGAAACTCATAATTTTCCTTCCCCTCATTTCAAGTAAGTTGTAAACGATGAAACTTGTGAATATATTATAATTAAATTGTTTCCGTAATTTCTAGAGCATCTTATATATCCTGTATTCTGGTAAAAATCAAACATGAATGTTATACTTCCACTTTAGTTCTTTTATAGCTATTTGTATATTTAGAGCGCAAAGGGATTGATTGTCGCTCGACAAAAAGATTAATCTTTGGAAAACGACAATGACACTTTGTGCTCGAAATACACACATTATTTTTTTTACAAGCGCAGCTCTTAGAAAAAAAATTATCGACACTTCATTCAAATAGGCACATAACATTACTTATGAGAAAATCACTCAATAGCAATCCGAAATGTATAAGCTATCTAAATGTCCAATAATTCAAATCACTAACAAGAAATAAGTAAAATAACGTTCTTAAAAAAAAGAAAAGTTGCAATTGCCAGGACCTAAACCCGTGACCTTCGGATTACAAGCCCAAGACGCAAGCCATTGCACCACCGCACATTCTCAGATGGACATGACTGTATTGTCTATACTTTCCATCATGCAAGTATAGGTCCGTTTTAGACAAAAGCAGTTGAGATGCGTTTTAAATTTACAAAAAAAGGTTCATTAAGTGGGTAGGAGGAAAAATCATATGTATTACATGGGAGTAAAGTTTCTTTTCCTGCCTTGTATATTTACTGTCCTCTTCGCGTCGGGCAGTATATTACATAGTAATACAATTACCGTCTTCTAAACGTGATGAGACCGAAAGCATTATAATTCAACTAGTTTTTTGATAATAGTGATACAGGGATGTATTACCACGTGACCTAGTGTGAAAACATTGAAGAAATTTCGTAATCTTTCGATCGTCTCATTTTCTAATTCCAGCAATAACTTCTATATCAAATCATAACCTATTAGAGATAACCATTACGATTCTAACAGTATTCAATTTTATAGAGCTTTTATAGAGGCGAATTGCGTTGTTATTGGTCATTTCATGATATATATTTAGAACACGACTTTCATATGTACCTCAGAGGTCATATATCTAGTGTATGATTATTTTCGAGGGGACATAGTGGTAGTAGTGTTCGATGTGAATACATACCGGGTGACCACGAGGTGAGGTACGCCCCCAATTTTTGTATAGTTTTGAAGATACAGATTTCACATTTGGTATGTCGCTATAGTACATTTTGACGTCAGCAGTGAAAAAGTGACACCAAACTTTTTCCATTATCCGGAAGAACATGCAATTTGTTATAAAACTGTTTTTCACAATTAAAAATCGGTTGAAAAATGGCGATACAGTTGATTGTTCAATCGAACAAAGTTGGCCATGAAACTCAAACTCAAATCATCACCACTGACAAACGACATCAGAAGTTACCAGAGGAAGTGCGATTCAGTATAAAACTGAGGTTCTCATATAATAATTGCAGCTACCATATATTCCAACAATTATCAAAAACTTCCCAAATACGGAAAAATACCCATGAGGAAATGCCCACCACCGCCATTTCTCAAATGGCAACATGTTTTTTTTTACTTCGTCATGATGGAAACTGATTAATCATCAGATTACTCGCTTGAAACGTTTTGGATGATTCCGAAAGGAATCGAAAATACCAGATGTTTTATCTCAAAATTAGATATTCTTCAGCGAAGGTGGCCATGAGCATACAAAAGCGAAACAAAAAAGCAACCAACATTGATTAAATAAGTAGAACAAACTGTAACTTCGTTGAAATAAAATGAGCATTTATGTATTGCTTTCTTATTTATGTTCTAAGCCGCCTACGTTGTAGAACATTCAATTATGGTAACACTCATCATGAAACCAGATTGTATATTCGTTTCCTTTAGGAATTCTCCAAAACTTTTCACACGAAAAACTGATAATTTTTAATTTTTCCTTATGACAAAGTGAAAAGTACATGTTCCCATTCGAGAAATGTCAGGTAATTTTTGATTATTGTTGGAATATATGGGAGCTGCAATTATATGAGAACCTCAGTTTTCTTTTTTGGATGGACGTGGCCATTACTTGATGGAAATCCATAGTTATGACACTAAGGTAAAAAACGATAATTTTCACAATATCTATTGTCTTTGCGACATGTTTCGATACACAGTATCTTTTTCTTCTTCTTTTAATCGTTTTTTACCTTAGTGTCATAACTATGGATTTCCATCAAGTAACGGCCACGTCAATCCAAAATTTGAAGAAAGCTACGACTAGCTTTTTGGTCATATGGTATTTCAAATTACTTCTTCGTTGTTCCTTAACGACCCAGAAAATGGGTAGGGAACGTATTTAAGTAATTTCAATGAAGAATAGTTTAATGTACTACATTCGCTTGAAAAAGATACTGTATATCGAAACATGTCGCAAAGACAATAAATAAGTTTTAATCGTTTTTTACCTTAGTGTCACCTCAGTTTTCAACTATATCGCACTTCGAACCTTCTTCTGGTAACTCCTTCGTTTGTTACTTGTGATGATTTAAGTTTGATTTTCATGGCCAACTTTGTTTTATTGAACAATCAGCAGTATCTCGCCATTTTTAAAAGATTTTCAATTTTGAAGAACAGTGTTATCACAAATTGTATGTTATTCCGGATAATGAAAGAAAATGTACAGGGAGTCATTTGAAAAAAAAAAGTTTGGGGTCACTTTCGGTTAAACCGGAAGTGGTGACTTTTCAGTAGTAGCGTCAAAATATGCGTATTATAATATTATAGTACAATAGCGACATACCAAATTTGAAATCTGCATCTTCTAAACTATAGAAAAATTGGGGGGGCGTACCTCACTTCGTGGTCACCCGGTATAGAGTGCTAAAAGCCAAATTTTTCTTTGAAATTTGTTTTGGTGAGATGGTCGTTCATGAGCTACTTTTATCAAAAAAAAATATTTATCTTGCTGCCATTTGAAATATTTAGACACCATTTTGAAAGATTTCATTAAATGGCATTGTGGGTCGAGTGATACCTCATCGAAGCGTCTTTCAATTTTGTATATGACAGCAAAATTTAAAAAGAAAATATTTATCCAAAACAAAATGACGGTACATAATATAAGACTCTTATTGAGTAAACCAACCCCTGTTAACTTATGAATGAATTCGAACTTTTGTTTGAAATTTTATGAAGATTGTTAGGGGAGAAATTTAGGGAAATTGATCAGTGAAATGTGCGAAAGATATTTCACGCAGAAGCTCAGTGGGATGTGGATTTGACAATAAAATATAGTCTTCGATATGGTTGAAAGAAGGGGTTTAATTTTCCGGAGCGCCACGGATTTATCGCTAGTGAAAAATCCAAAACCACCCTGATGGGATGGGACAACCCACTGCACTATATTACTAAAATAATAAGCAACATATATAGTGATGTAAAAATAATATATAATGTATAGGTTTTCTTTCCAATTTTGAAAATGGGTTACTTGGACAGAGAAATAGTCATGTACCCTACTAATTGAAATATATTGAGAAATATATTAGGCACAGTGTCTGTCAAAACAGAATATTCAGTGTTCGCACTAAAAATATGTCACATCCCAAACAATTATATTCATGGGCATAATGTGACTGTAGTTGAGATTATGATAAGGATATTATTAGAATGAATTACCCCTATAGCAAGTACTATTCGTGTGACGTCACCTTGATAGTTCTGTTTACAAGGGCCCTATCAAGTAAAAAAGAAGCCTTAGGGGCAATCACTGACTTATAAACTAAACTTATCTGATAGCACTCTACGTAGCCAATGATTTTCAAAGCGATTCTCTCAATGAACTATGCTAGTACTGTGGCCAGATCGAGCGGTCTTCCAGTTTCTCAAAACAGTTACATATGAATCCAGGCCTTGGTTGTTATGTGTGCTCTGTGGGGACGACACAAATGTCACGAATAACAGGTGACAAGTGGTGAAGAACGAAGAATAGAGAACTAAAACTAGAAAGAACGCCATAACAAATAATACCAGTAACTTATCGGGCAAATTAATTAATTTGCCCTTCTACACTTGTACAGATTTCTTTGGATTAAAAAAAATTTTTCATTTTCAGATTGTGGAAGGTGATAAACCCAAAAAATTATGTCAAGAACTGGATTTCCTCCACAAAATCAAACTTTTAATCAATATTCTGATTTCACTTCTGTTCAGGTTGAGGGGCCATTAGCGGCGCCGAACAAAACAATACTAAACTCTCTTTAGTGGCAGGGTAAAATCTACGGCTTGGTTGGTTCAATGCCGTCTGATAACTAGTTCAAGTGTTCCAGTGGCCTTACCAACACAATGTGGCACTACAAGTCCTCAAGTCGTGGAAATCGTAAAGAAAAATAGGCCTGAGCATCATGGCGATACGAACACAAAGATATGTTTACTTGACTCTAGATCCTGTAGATATAGAGGACGACAATTCTAGTAAAAAATATAGCACGACTTAAATCGCTGGCGGATACACGGATAAATGTCCGGATGTGAATTACCACAAATCCCTTCACAGATGAACGAAATAAATCGATTTTGGATAATTGACGAATCTCTTGTAGATTTCTAGACAGCCGGGAACATAAACGTCAAAATAGCAATTGAGACTTCCGTCAGTCACTCAGTCATCCAGAATTGACACAGAGATATAAGCCGTTTTCGATTGGCTCTGGTGTCACCTTAAAGTCAACCACAGTTGAACCAACCGACTTCGATTCATTATGAATGACGTCACGGATATAACCTGAGCCGTTTTCGATTGGCGTTTGGTTCTGGTAGCGGTTGACATAAAAATGACAGCGGTTTACTTTCTGGTACTGTTAATGACGTCATAGTGAATAATGAAACGAATGTGTTGATTGAATACCGCAACCACTAACCAATGACTACGACTATGACGTCATTAACAGTACCAGAAAGTAAACCGCTGTCATTTTTATGTCAATCTCTACCAGAACCAAACGCCAATCGAAAACGGCTCTGGTACTGATTCTGTAGAACCAGCACTAGGAGTATGTCTTATGAGCGATATACTATTCCTTTCTCTGATTTGTTCTTGTCTCTTTTTGGGCGTTATATGAATGTTCCACCAAAAATTTAAACTAATAAACTTTTTAGGATTTGGTGCGGAAAGGAAATCAGCTATGGAAGCTATACATATTTTTAATTAATGGAAAAGTGATATCTTTTAGGAGAAAGAAGATTATGCTTACTTCTATTAACAGGTATATAACACACATTTACCATATTTTCTTCTGACTGGATGGAAAGTTTATGTATGTGAAGTAGTAACTGAATTAAGCCCATTTTTCATATTTGGTTTTGTTTTTAAACGTATTCAATAGGTTATATGTCAACTTATACATTCGTTTCATCATTAACCATGACGTCGTACGTCGTCAATTGAACCAAGCACTAAACCGCTGTCAAAAATTCTGTCATTTAAATGTCAACCGCTACCAGAACCAAACGCCAATCGAAAACGGCTATAATTACGGATAAATTCAGTGTTGTCAACTGATGCCAACAAATGAGTGACTTGAAAGCGTGTTCACAGAATAACGTTCGATTATTCGTGGCGACTATTTACTTCCACTTATAGGTCGATGTATATTTGCAGTGTTAACAGTACTTAGGCGTACTCAATCGGTATGCCATCTTTTTTCCAGCAGTATCAAAACAACAACTTTTACACTAATCAATGGCAGCCTGTTTAAAAACACGGAAAATTTCCTTATTCTCATACAAATTCACGTGACCATACCAACCCTTCGGACCCGCCCTAATGGTATGCCAATGGTTTTCTGAGTAATTTATTTTCGTTATTTCATTACATAACTCATAGCAGCCTGATTAAAATCGTAGCGAAACACATATTTTTCGAACAAATGACTAATCATTTTTCAATAGGAAAAACCCAGGACGACTCTTTTATTCGTGCCTTATTAGCACGAGGATATACGGACAATATTGTCCTTTCCAAGGCATACTGAGTGTCTCAAAATCTGTCATCATCCCCTGATCTCTAAGGTTAGTATTTGAACTAATGTTCGAAAAGTTGAATAAATGACAATGAGAACGTGATATTACAATAAAATACGGAGAATGAAGTGTAGGGTTTGTCTCACTAAACTTACTAAAAATATAAACATATTCTTTTATGTGCCTGTGTATGTCTCGTTATGTATGATTATATCCATGTTATTATTCGGAAATTCTTTTACCATATTTTTAGTTTATAAGTATGTTTATTAACTAAATTAGGAATATTCGGAAAATCCACATTCAAGGATCTCCTTTTGTGGTTAACCCTCTATTTATTCCCTGTTTTGTGAATATTTATATTTATCGTTAAACATTTCCTTTTGATGAATAAATTATTATTATTATTATATATAACCGGCAGCACTAACAGCACCGAATATCTTCAATTAAGCTTTATTGGCAGTTTCAATAAATTATATTTATTTACAATTCGATATTTTTAATTTCCAGTTATAGGGATCGCACGTTGAAAAATAAGACCCTCGTCATCTTCAAGGTAGAGCTCTCGGGCAAGTCTCTTGGAAACGTCTTATGGGGATGAAGAAAACAAGTCCTTAGGAGAACGTCTAATACATATATTTGAGTGGTTTTTTGTCACAGTCATACTTAATGAATGGTATGGATATAATACATACATACGTGAGTCCCATTGCCAAATTTTATGCATTTCAATGCTTGATATTTACCATGGGAGGGCCATTGCTAAAAGTGCCTCTCAGATTTTTTTTGGGGGCCAAGAGCAATTTCAATTCCGGTCTACTGCTTGGTATTTATCATCATCAGTACCTTTTTATAGGAAAACCATGTGAGGTTCATTGCTAAAAGTGCCTCTCAGATTTTTTTGGGGGCTTAGAACAATTTCAATTCCGGTCTACTGATTATCATTCATAAGGCACAGATCCAACCTGTCATATCGTTACTTAGAGACACGCCGACTATCTCTTTCCCAGGGCTCGTTCTTCCAACGAACGACAAAACTTTGGAACTCACTGACTCGGGAGGGTGTTCCCCGAGGCCTACAACCTGCAGAAATTCAAAAAGAACACAAATTCATACCTTCTTTTGCTCGGCTTTCACGATGCCCTCTGGGGATCTAGAACAAAAAAAAATAGAGTTAGAAAATGAGATGATGCATAATTGATGGTATTATTGCTTGAGATGAAAAACAGAAGTTGTGTCGAAAGACAGAACCAATATTTTCCGTGTACATTTTTCAAATTCACCCCATATGATAGTATGAAGAAATATTTCCACATTTCATTATTTGCTGATTATCCCAAAAATACAAAACGAAAATAGGGGTTTTAGATAGATTGTTGAGAGTCTCACCTGTCCCTGTGCCTGTACATATTCAAATCTGTGAATTTTGAACCACTTCTAGCCCTTCGAATAGTTTGAAATTTGTCGGATGTTCATAATTCCGGTGGCAATGCATTATGAAATTTCTGTTATAGGAAAAAACAAAATGGCGGCTTCATAAGCTTTTTATTTAGTTTCGCCTGTCCCGGTGTCTGTCTGTAATCGAATCTTGCAAGTGAATTTGGATCCACTTCTAGTCGTCCAATTAATTAGAAATTTGACCTAATAATTATGGTTAAAGGTCGTTAATTCAAGATGGCGGTTTCAGTATGGCGAACTAGTTTTGTGATTATGGTCCGATTCGATTCAAAATTGGTATTTGTAGGTTTCCAGGAACGGAGATTATGAATTTGTTGTCAAATTTATGAATTTAAAATGGTGGCTCCAAGTTGGGGAACCAGTTTTGTGATTATGGCCCTATTCGAGTCAAAGTTAATGTGTGGGGTTTTTCGGTGTTGGAGATTATGAATTTTTTGTAAAAATTCATCATTTCAATATGGCGGTCGAATGTTGTGATTATGGTTCGATATAATTCAAATTTGGTATGTGGGGGTTTGCCAGGTCAAAGATTATGAATTTTGTTTTTTAGTGTTAAAGGTACTTTATTACACGCTCTCTATAATTTGTCTGTGACATTTGTAGAACTCAATAAATAGTAATACACATTACCCGCAATTGTCCAATTCACCTACAAGAGACAATAAATCACCAAATTCCTGAAACACTGAACGACATATTGGAAGAAGCAAGTGCACTAAGCTATTTCTTACTGTATTTATTATGGTATGAGGCAATTGTAAATTTTCTAATAACTAACTATGGTGGTTGATGCGAATTGAAATAATTTAAAAAGATTCAGAATGCAAATTCGGCCAGGACGAAATCTCCCCCCACATTATTTCTATTACGCATTGCGTAAATCTAGGGCTCTACACGTGGGAGCATATGAGTTAGTAGAGGGAGATTTACCTAACTGAAAGCTACCCCATTCCATAAATCATCCCCAACAGCACAGCAAAAAAAGGGAACAACAAATATCATAAGTCATAAGTCACGGAGTACATATCACCCACACTCACTAAAATAAATACAACAACAAATCTAAAAATATAAAAATTACAATTTTGAAGATATGAAAATATAATAATTTAGTGTTTTCTAATCACAAAACCTATAGTTGCTGTTGAAGAAAGACGTACAAATCAGGCTTTACGTAGAAAACAGAATAACAGTGGTTCGAAGTGGAACGTAAATATTATTTCTCCGATTGTATACAGATAAAGACGTCTGTTAATAGTCTGATGATTCCAGGACATGATGCACCTCTATCCATGCTTCATAATGATTTACACTAAATGATAGTTAGTTTTCTCACTTTGCGGCTACTAGGAAAAATAGAATTTTTTTCATTTTTGTATGCTTTATGCCTCTGAGAACGCTTCCATAGGACCATAGGAAACGATTTCATAAGCTTTGTTGTTAATTGATAGAACAAGAACCAACAAAGAGAAAGAGATGAAACTGTCAACAGTAGAATGATTGATATAATATCTTAAATCGACAACTTTTCTTTGGTGTTCCATAGAAGTGAGTGAGGTTGAACTTTGAATTGAAATTTGAAGTACTACAAGACAAGTCGGATCTGACCTATACTTAGGATATGTACAATTGACGGGAAGTCAACATTTCTTGGGCACTAAACAGAAAATCACGTTTTTTGAATAGCACTGTTTTCCATGTAATGCACTTGTTCTACAATTTGTCAATGTTGCAATTCGTTAAAAGTCGTATTTATTCAAGCAACATTCAGAGCATATAACAGATTAGTAAAACTTAAAGGAAAAATTTCAATTCCTATGAAGCACAAGTCAATGTGATAATGATCCTGCTACTATATTAATCATCACTTCAAAATATTCTGCTGATAAATTAAAAAAACAAAATTTATGTGAAATATTTCGAAATCAGCCATTGCAGAATTTGCAAAATTTCATTGTTAAATTGCACAGCCGTCTTGAAAATGGCTGTGTAAATTTTTAACGATCAAAATGATTAAATTTTTTTCTTTTGTTTTGTTTCATTATTTGTTCTTACATCTTGTTAACTTCTCCTGAAACTCTATATTGCCCATGTTACCGTACTTGATTTTATTTATGCACACATGTTTAATATAAACTAGTATTTTCAATTAATTTCTTTATTATCAAATTGTGCTGTGGTCTTCTATTAATAATTCGAAATAAGTCAATTGAATTATTTCCCTCATATTATATAAACCAATCAAATGCCATTATTTCCTCATTTGACGAACTTTTTGAAAACCATGCCTCAAGCCCCTGGTTTCATCAAATCGGTGTCTCGATTTATGTATATATGTTTCCATAGTTACTATAATCACGGTAAATATAGACCTGTAAGTTTGACGGCACAACTGACACTAATTGCACACATAGTTAAAATAAACTTGTTTTTTCATTTTATTTGTTTATTGTCAAATTGTACTGAAATGACAGGTAGTCTTCTATTATAAATTCAACATAAGTCAATTGAATTATTGTGACTATTTCACTCATCTCAAAATTCTCACATAATCTGACCAATTGCAAACCAAAGACAACTTGTGTTATTAGGAGTAATACCACGAGTGATTGAATTTTCTCGATAAGTCTGTCGATTTACTAAAGACAGACTTATGAGATCAATTCAATCACGAGTTGAATTTTATTAGACTATTTCACGAATAAAGTTTCTCCATTAATATAGTAGACGGAACTTAGTAGTAAATATGAACACTCTCATATAAACCCCTTCATGATAACATTTCATAATTTATATTTTACATGTTACATTTTACATTTTAAACTTTACATTTCTATTTTACATTTTATATTCTATATTCCATATTTTATATTTTACATTTTAAATCTTACATTTATATTTTATATTTTATTATTATGTAATAGTGTAAGTAGTATAGTTCTATTTGTTATTAGGTACATTTTATATCACCCGACGCTAATTTGTTTTGTTTGCTTCACTTAATTTTTTAAATATTTATAAATATTTGATATTTTCTTCGCGAAACAAGTGCTTGCGCTCATCGCTGAAACGCATTATTCACTTCTGCCATGTAACTCTCCAATTTTTTGTATTTTAGTATTTATTGAGTGAATAAAGTTATTATTATATAAATACGAACATTACAATCATAGACAAATTATTAAAATCCTCAGTATTATAATGTTTGGCTTAATAATTTCATTTGAATTTGCACCGAAGCGATTTATTTTGATAAATACAGCTATATTTAATATTGATCGAACTATCAAACGTACTCATTTCGTCATGGTTACGTCGTTGAAAATACCAAAGCTGATCCTCCAATCAGAATTGAAAGACAGCTGGTGTTATCGCGACAATTTCACTCACTATATGAAAGTCGCGTCTCCTGCTATATGAGGATCAATCAGAATGGGATTTCGCGAAAGTACACGCTTCCTTTCGCTTCCTTTCTTTCCGATCCGGAAAGACCACGTCGTCAAGTCAACCACAAATATAAACAGCAATGATACATCTTGTAATCTAATATGACATAAACGTCAGGTTGACAGACTTCATGTTTATTATTCATTAGTTGCAACTATTGAAGAATTCACTTTGGTTACTCGATCAAATTTCAAATAATAACTTGGTTGGTTCGTGAAATTATCTCAATAAATACGACTCGTGCTCACAATACAATCGATAATTCTGTCAGAAATCAACGCGATCAAATTGCTTGGTAACACCACGAGTCCCGTAGTGGTATTACCCCCGATAACACAAGTTGTGTTTGGTTTGTGATTGGTCAGCTGTCTTTCAATTCTCATTGGAGCATCAGCTTCGGTATTTTCAACGACGTAACCATGACGAAATGAATAAGTTTGACAGTTAGATCAATAATAGTAGCTGTATTTGTCAAAATGAAATTATGATATATTATAATATTGATGATTTTAATAATTTGTTTATTATTGCAATACATTGTTCGTATTTAAAATGAAGAAACTTCATTCGTGAAATAGTCTAATATGATACCATTCGTGTTTGAATATATCTCATAAGTCAGTCTTTTATTTTTGAACTCAACTGAATTGTTTAGAGAAAGCAATTCAGTTTCTATCAGAAATAAATCGACAGACTCAATCACTCGTTGTATTACATATTATATAAACCAATCTAATGATATAATTTTCCCATTTCCAACAATGATAACAGGACTTTTTGAAAACACTGCCTAAAGCCCGTGGTATTTTCAAATCGATGTTTCGATGCTTCTAAGTGGTCGAGGTGTTAGAGCGTTTGTTCCCACCCAGGCGGCCCGGGTTCGATCCCCACCGCCATCTGGAGCTAAAGTGGTTCGGAATCCACTTTTTAAGCTGTAGGTCCCGGGTCTCCCTTGCTCGGACAAGCTCTGCTTTTGAGGGGTTTTCTACGAAAACCTGGGAGATTCGTAATAACCAATTTTAACAAAATTTTCTATATGCATACGTTTCCATAGTTAATACAGTCACGGTAAATATGGAACTGTTAGTTTGATTATTATTATTATCACACAAAATGAACCGTTTCTGCAATACGGATTTAATCATAAAAATTCGTGATAAGGCAGAATTTTCAAAATATGACTCGAGCAAGCTCTCCTGGTGTTTCCTAACAACAGTTTTCATGACAGCAAGGTGGAGTATTTTTTGAAAATTCTGCATTTTGTCGGGATATCATTACTAAAAATTCCGCATCTAACATTTTCGACCAATAAAAGGCCTGTAGTTTTACAGGCAACTAATAAAATTTCCGGAAATTTTTGTCTCCTCTTTGGGGTAAGGAGCATTTAAAGATTGAGTTCGAATCCTACTGCCGAAACATTTTAATTTGTTTTCCCCTCAAGCATTTAGTTATTCATATATAATTGTTATTCTACCTTATATTGCTTTTGAATTAACATACAAAGACTATTCAAATTTCAAAACCATCAAAAACCATCTTTATCCTAGTATTTTTTGACATGAAAACATCTTATAAATCGATGAACGCCGGCTGCACGCACGAAAAAGTATGACTCATTGTCATGTTCGGCCTGAGGCACGATCGGCCCAATCGTTCGGCTTGTGACGCATCTCTCTCTCTCTCTTCCACTACATCAGCCGATACGTCCGAGTAAAAGAGAGACAGTGGCAGCACACAACCTACACCTGAACTGCTTTGTCAACTGTTTATAAAGTGAAGTAAATAGTTAATACTTGCATTTTAAGAATTTGATTAGCGATATAATCTTCTTTGTATCATACAAAATAATGATAATTCAGTGATAATAATTCAATTCAATTCATTTAATAAAAGTATCCAATTTTTCATCAATGTTTTCTTATGAAATTATCGTCCGTAAACCGACTTTACAGACAAGAGCTTTTTAAATAATATTTTGGTGTGAAATTTTCTTACCGAATACCACACTAGTTTAGTTCTTAAATTGTAGATAGTGACTTAAAGGTTGTACAGTTCATAATCCATATGAAGCAGAGCACGAAATGGAACAGAAATCAGCTAGGTACTTAGGTTTTGAATCAAATTTTACTTTGCCACTTTCTCACATCTCCCCGCACTTTCAAATCCCCTAAAAACCTGAAAATGTACGATGAGTCACTATCTACAATTTAGGAACAATTACACACGAATATTTTTTAGAAAATTCGTTTTCTCGAAAAAATTTCAGGTAGTAATTGAAGTTCTAATGGTATTACTAGTGAAAATGTTCATTATTTTTCATTACTTTGAAGTATTTGGTTGACAAATGAACTGAAGTATGCGTAAGCTGCTGGATTACCACCAGGATTTAAAAAAAAATCAGGACTGACCGTACTACTTACTATCATTCACTCTGTAATTCGAATACACAGACTCAATGAATTATTTATTCTCATATGCACAAGGTCTGTTCTATTGTCGTCATATTATCAGGCATTTTTCGCTTATCAATCCGTAATGGCGAGTGGTTTCTGAGAAAAACCGACTACCAAAGCTATTGCGAGCATTGAATGACAAGGTCAATGGATTCTCTCGACAAATAGTGGTCGAATAAGTACAGTCTCATACAAAATATAGCAATCACATCATTTTGTAAATCCTTCTGAAAGAAACATTCAATACGATATATTTTAGGATTTCAGAAGGTCTCCATTTAGGATGTTCAATTTGTGTTAGCCATAAAAGGTATTCATGGCATGTGTTTTAATTTTTGTTCGGAACGTTTCTCACGGCAGTCTTCTGTTTTACGACCAAATCAAATGTGCTTTGTCTACTGCCGATATTCCTTCTGTTTTGGAACCTCCAGACGGAATGTCTCTCATCTACGAAGGCGTAGAAGGGCCACGGTTTTTTCCTTTTTTTTAATCCTTACTTCTGTCTCGGGATCTCGAGATCCCGACATCTAAGTCGGGATCCCGACTTCTATATCAGAATCTCGAGATCCCGACTTATAACTCGGGATCTCGAAATCCTGACATCTAACTCGGGATATCGAGATCTTGACTTACACGTCTGATTTATAGTCTGGTCCACAAGTGATATTTTGTCAAAAAACTGACCTAGAACACCCGAAAATTATGATTTTGGTCTCATTCGATTCGATCCCGAGTTAGAAGTCGGGATCCCGACTTAGAAAACGGGATTGAAAAAAATAAAAAACCGTGGCCCTTCTACGCCTTCGTACTCATCCCTTGGAGTCACGGTAATCTTTAGTATGGGACTTCTACTGTGCAGACACTGTTGCTCCATCTCATATTTGTTCAGATTCTGCTGAAAAATTGAAGATTGAAAATTATTTGTTTAGTTTAATTGACCAATACAATTTTTATACAATAGCCATCGAAAACTATGGCTCTTTGGGTAAATATGCTTCGGAAATTTTCCAACTCATTGGCCACAAATTTAATAATGAAACCAACGATCCTAGAGCAAGGACTTTTTTTTTACAACGAATAAGTATCGCACTTCAAAGACGAAAGGTCGCATCTGTCCTGGGTTCCATTCCTACCTCTCAAAGTCTGGATGCAATTTTCATCCTTTCGCAAAGATTGAGTTTTCTGAACATATCTTCAACCAGTTTAGCATATCCTCTTCCTACCTGCTAACTTTCTCCGTAATTGAATGAAGTGACACCTGACCAATTAGAAGACACATCCCCTAAATGCAATTCCAGAGTCAATAATATAAAAGAAATATGGTCGGAAGATTCTTCTAATGGGGGAAATTCATGGGTTACGCCCAACATGATGCCCAGGAGTTTCTCATTCACCTCCTTCAAAGCCTTCATGAAGTCAAGGTTAAATTATCCAAGAATGGACAACTCTAAAATTGTTGATTACTTAGTTGGTCTTTTGAAATAGTCTTCAATATGTTTCGTTTGTGGATATTGCTATGTCAACTTTGGCCTTTTCTGGGATATCTCACTGCCTTTTCCACAGATAACAGGTCAGCTCAGTCTTTCTCGATGTCCAAACTATTTCACAGGGGGGCAATTTTAAACGATGCCGGTGTTCAGAACCTACATGTTTCGAGGAGAGAAGAAAGGGCCACCAAGTCTTTATCCATAAAAAAATTTCCTAAAATTCTGGTGCTCCATTTTTTTTTTGCCTTCTCACAGTTTTAGAGGAAAACTAAAAATAGCTTTTCCGTTAACCAGCTGTTTTCCCCTTACGAACTGCAGCCTTCAGAAGTCGAAACTTGTGCGAGCCAAGGATAAACAAGGTCTTACCTTTTAACGTGAGATTTCTAGCACTTTCTCGGGTCATCAAAAAATCTGTAGTAGCTAGGATCTGAACCTACGCGACCAGCAGCATGAATTACTTGAACACGACGGTCTTAACCACTCGGCTATCTGACCCCAAACATCACAATCGATTTCCCCTTGGAAGGACTGGATATGAGCAATTTTGCAGCAGATTCCGTGGCCCTCGTCTTTATTGCTCTGACGAATCATTTTGGAACGATTTTTTCCGAACCTGCACGGCCTTTTGTAGGCACCCATACTTAAGCACGTGGCACGAATACAATGCCTCCAATATCCATAAATTCCTTGTTCAGTGGAGAAGCGTACATCCTCTTCTATCAGCAAGTGGGAACCTCATCGCATCTTTGATTTTCAATTTTTTAAATACTGTCTGTGCTTTGTACAAATGATATATTTGTGAACCTTGTCTCATTTGATTGTTGAAATTAATTATGTAGATTCACAGAAAAATTTTGAATTTGATAGATACCTACGAGTGTTCTGTTGAAATTTTGTTTCTCAGCAGAGCATTCGAAAATTATGTTATTTCACTAGAAAAACTTCCTTTTGAATGGCTACGTAGCTTTTTCAATATAATCCCATCAAAACGAAAAAGTAATCACTTTTTTCCCGTGGAAAAATAGTTATTTCATAACCATTTATATTTTCTTACCTATCAACGGAGATAAAATATCAAACTTTTTTCCGTCACAGAAAAATTATTGGTCGAGAATACACCTTGGTGTCTGGATAAGTCAGAGTAGAAACAAAGCTCAGAAACTATTTGGGAAAGCAGCAAAACGATCAATCTCAATGACGTTGTAAGTACTGGTCTTGACTTTCACTTCATTCTTTTATTAATAATCTTCAAATTTGTAGCTCCCTGATGATGAAAGTAATCACTGTTGAAATATTGGAAATATAATGTTATAAGAGTACACTTGCGTTTTGCTGCTTTCCCAAATAGTTTCTGAGCTTTACATATTGTTATGGAATTGAGAAATGAGAATATAATTTTTTTTTTTTTTTATTATTTTCAAGAAACAATAATTGTGTCTGGCTAATTAATTTCATTCATCCTGTATACTTGCCTTGCTTCTAAGTTTCAGCTCAGCCATCACCTCCGAACAAGATTGCTCTCTCCCAGGGTGGATTCAAAAGGACGCTGTTAGGGAAAGTATAAAATATTCGAAAAGAAAAGAAATAACTCAAATATGATTAATATTGCAATAAAAGATTTCCACTTCTAATAAACGTTTCAAAACAAATAAACAAATTTTTTATCTATGCCTTATTAAATACCCGCGAAAACTTATAAACTATACCATCATCTATGAACTAAAAATACTTTCTAAATTGTATAGACAACTAATCGTCTATGGGAGAGAAAATTATTCTAAAATTAATGTTTGTGGAGCAATTGTTCAAAAGTTGTGAATTAACTTAATTTGAATGATGCTCGTACTCCTGGACTGCTAATACTGTATTTCTGTTTGTAGAACCTCTATATTCTCTTCTTTGTCAAATCTATGCTCCTGCTTACTTTCAATAGCTGAGTTCGGCTTGCTCACTCTTTTGACTCTATTCACTCGGTAAGCACCAGATGCGTTCGGGTATAATGAAAAGCGTCCAAGGAGTGCGAATTTCAGCGTTCGGGTTTTGTGACGGGAGTGGATAGAAGTGACTCCAAAAGTACCACCTCGACCTATGAGGGCACAAGCTAGAGCAGCTCTTTTTCTCTCTGGGTCTCTGGTTTTACCTAAAGATGTTATGCAGTTCGAGCAAGGTCAAGTCGAAGCACCGATAAATCATTATTTGAAAATAGGTGATCAATTGTGTTAGTAGATATACACTTTGATATACAGCTTCTCTTTATTATCAAAAAAGTCGTTCGGGAACTTCGGACACAGAAAACCGCGGTGCTTCAAAATTTGCCACTTGTCTTTATCCACTTTAGCTCCACTCTCACTCTGCTCCAACTCCTTATAACCAATCCGAACTCACCTTATATTTGTTCTAATGGACGGTTTTCTTAAAATGTTTCTCATACTTTTTCACTTTTTGCTTTCTCTCGAAAACTTTCTTGTTGATTCCCTCCCTATCTTGTTTTTTTCGTCAATTTACTTCAGCCAATCACAATCTTTTAAAAACGTTTTACTTCCGTTTCCACACTCTTATGAATATTTTGTTAATTACTATTTACAACCCAAATATGATTCAAAACCCGTTTTCATTATTTCCTTCCTTTTCAAATCTCTACTTGTCCCCAAAATTTAGTATTACTCAAGGTATTACTCATTTTAAAAATTTCCATCTGTCAAGTCATTTTGACGTGTCAATTTTGATCCTAATTTTATATACTATGCGTTGAATTTTGGTCCCTAATTGATAAACTACTTACGAAAATATGCACAAAAAAAAAATTACCTTTTTTGGAATTGGTTCTAGACAGATAAAAGTAATTGACCGAAAGATGAAAATTTAGACATGACGAGCCATTGAATTCCACTGAGCTATGCTCCAGACATCGACTGACAAAAATCAAAGAAAGGAAGTAGACCCAGATAAGATAAATTATTTTTTTTATTGTTTCATTTCATAACAATATATATAGTAGAAGGGTAGTGTTTGCTGACTAGTTAGGATACAAATAGGGAGATTTTTGGGTAAAGCATCAAGCAAAACGTATACTCTTTTACGCTGTATTTCGACAGTGGTTACTGTCATCTTCAGTGAAGCTACAATTAATAAGCAAGAATGTTAAACTAAATGAAGAAAAGCCCAATAACAGCAATACTTAGTGTGTTTTTGAGGTTGAATGCTAATGATGTAATGATTGGAATATAAACAATATCGAGTGCAAAACATGAAGTTGATGATATCAAATGCTTGTAACTTATGGCTCCATATCCTCGTGGAAATATTACTTTGAATTCTGTAACCTTTTTGTTGTTTATAAATTGCACTAACAATGAATGGATTCCATGTACTGAGGGAACCAATTGTATCTTGTCTTTTTTCCACATAAATCTCCGGAATGATTTGTTTTCTATAGTTATTTTCACCTGAAGCTTTGAGAGTGAGTCGTTCAGATCGCGTCAATCTACTTACAAAACAGCTCCCCTTTCCCTCCTACCTAATCAAACGTGGGACTGAAGCTGATGATTCAGAATCAAGTTTTAGCATGACTCCCAATAGGAAATCGAAAAAATAAATTATTTTTGAAGGGCGCAACATAACACCACATGAAAGTTGAAGTAAATATTCGAAAAGGCTTTGTGTACGCGACCACAACTCTCTTTTGAGAACGTATGTTGGCGAACTAAAACATGTAGAATATCAACAAGTATAGCTGATTTTTGCAAGTTTTTTACACATGATAGTCTGGTTTACCATTTTGTTTTCCGTTATTGGTCATAGTTGACCCTGTATAGTTATTCCTATTATATATCCATTTGTCATCCAGGGAAAATTTTTCACATACTCATAATTTTTACTATATGTCATTTAGTTTACGACATTCACACCCAGTATTCCTCATCTTGGTTTTCATAATTCCATCGATGGTAACCAGTATATAACCTTCTGAAAGTGTTCTTTCTTGGTAATAATGCATATACATAGACTCGCATCTTCTGACTTATTCTAGATCCATTTTTAAAAACTTTTCAATGACTATTCAGCTCGTTTTGTGGTGGGCTTCTTTTCCCAGTTCAACTGCTGGGAAACACTAGTTAATTTCATTGACAAGTTGAGGACAGCTCAAATAATGTTGCATATCGATAACTTACAAAGCTGCATCCAAACTCCGGAGTAGGTACATCTGAAAAATGTGTGAGACTAGAAAAAGCGTTACTTTTCATATAATGGAGATGTTTGCTTCATCAAACAAATATTTAACGATCAGTTCCGGACTACCTGACCTGGTTATTGAAATACACATGAATATTTACTTGAAATGATGAAATGAGCTATCCTTCAACTACACGACGAGCAACAACTCTCAATTTATAAATATTTTCCCCCTCTTATAAACCAAACAGTTTAGTACTAATACATTTATTTTCTTCATCTAGTATTTCAACAAAATAAATGAATTATCATTGAAACAAGTTCATTTTGTAGTAGTAATTACTGTTTCAAGCTGTTTCCTTAACATCACCAGCTAAGAGTTTCATGATATCAATCACCTAAGTCTTGATTTATATCTGAGTGACTGTTATGATCTTCATACACATCTCATTCAGTAAAATTATACCATATTTTCCACTCCTGTACATACTTGTTTGAGAACATTTCTTCTGATACTTTGTAGATGGCTGTTTTTTATATTTTCCTATATATTCCGGAGTTATCTATTGAATCCTCTTTCGGATTTTAACTTTTGCTTTTCTTATTCTACTTTTAGAGCCGGTTTTTCAATGTTCAGTCAAATGCCTCTGCTACGTGACTGATGGTTAGAATGTGAGTTTATCCCTTTATTTGAGCGAACATCACGTTCATTCTAACCACCAGTCAAATTTAGATGTCATTCAAACTACGCTAACAGGGTATTGAAAAACCGGCCCTTAACGTGTCAATTTCCGTGTATTTCGGGCTCAATCACAATGATAGGTGACTGCTGGGATGGGTACTTAACTTGGTGCCCCTTGGTGGTTATATGAGACTTAGTCACAAGAAAAAAAGTGACTCGAATAAAGATAAATTTCTAATGTTGTTTTTTTTTTCAGATGAGGCAAGTTCTCAGCCGCCTGAGATTCGGTTCATGGCATCAGGATGGCCAGAATTATCGAATGGGATGTCAGTGCTGTTGTATAATTACGAATCGTCAGAAGTACTTGGAATACTTAACATTGAAGACGTTGGTTGTTTTTCCATTGTTAATTGTTACGTTTACTATGTTTACATTAATATATATAGTAGTTGTGTATAAGTGGTAGTGGCTGTCCTAATATCTTAAAAATGTTTCTTTAGTCACCGTAAGAAAACAAAGGGGTATCATTCAAGAAATAATTGATTAACGTTTTAACAATACTAAAGATACACTTTTATAGCAATATAAAATAAGTTTAAAATAATCTTTTTAAATCAACTTTGAGGATGAAAAATTGTGTGGTGCTTCATATCATTTATCTTGATTTTTAGCACACGTTTATTAACTTCATTTATAACTAACAAAGGATCTATTCGGAATCACTCTCAGTTCCAGTTCGAAAATCTGGAATTTAGCTTACATATCAAGGAACGATGACAATACAAGAATTTCATAATATTATTGTGATAATGATAATGTTAATAATAATGATAGAAACTTTGAAATTCAATTTTCACCCACTCCCAGTTGACCAAAAATCTGAAATTTGTCACACATATCAAAGAACGAAAAAAATACAAGAATTTGATAGTAATAATATAATAATAACAGTAATAATAATGATGATGTGAATTTAATTAAATTTTCACCCACGTCCACCAAAGACAATACAAGAATTTCATGATTATAATGTTATAATGATAACAATGATAGTTTTCGTTACAGTAATTGCAGTTATCGACATGTGTCGAGTGGCCATCGACCGAGATTCTTCAGCCGGAAGTGTTCTTTGTTACCAACTCCATACGCCACCTTAGGAACAGCAATGTTAATTTGAACCCACATTAAATAGTGGGTAACTCTTCCTAGTCAGTAAACAGATTTTTAAATTTCATTTACAAGTATAATTGAATGAGAAATTCTTGCCCCACCTAATCCATGGATCCTCGACCTATTAGTCTGATGCTCAATCACTGCACCTCTCCGCCACCTAATAATAATAATAGAAATGTGAATCTTTGAATTTGATATTTCCTCATTTCCAGTTGTCCGATAGAAATCCGATCTCAAATTCAGCACACATATCAAGGACCAATGATAATACCTGCATTTTATGATGATTTTAAAATAATAATGATAATGGTGGTGTAACTTGTTTGATTAAATTCTCATCTGAGCATCCTGAGTGAAAGTCAACGCTTTTGACACCACGACTACTTCGATTCCATGGCAAAATGCTCCTCATGTGCTTAGAGTGCTATAAACTGTGCCTCTGCTCTCTCTCTCTCCCTCGTTCAACGCTGCCCACAAGTTGCGCACGAAATATACTTGTTTTTTTTATACTGGCTCAGTTCATATCTGTTATCTCTGTTTAACGTTATCTGGAAACTTCTATTTCATTATTATAAGCGCTTTTCTCCAAGAAAGAGCTCAAAGCTTACTAAACTCCTACTAGTGTCGAGTGAATTTGAAACAAATTTGTTGTTTTTGGATGTTTTCTATTTCTTGAATTGTATTCACACCAAAGGTTCTTCGAAACTGAGTGTCATCTGACCTCAAGTAAATATCTACATGAGTGTGTCCTTAGAATCATTTGTGGTATCGTAGATTTAGGTATTGAAAATAATTCTAGGAGAAAAGAGAAATTCTCTTAACCATTCATTGTCGTTTTTGTACGACCATTTGAAAGTTCCTGGTACTTGCACTACAAATACAACTATACGACTTAGTATAGGCAGACTACCAAGCGATGTGTCCTCAAAATAAACGTAAAAAAAATCAAGAACTGTTTTGACTATTCATAGAATAAGACAATTTACTACTTGTATACGATTTTAACAATGTTGAATAAATAGTACCTATGTAATGAGTTGTATATCCCAAGCGTAAATAATTTACACTTCGAATAGATCAAATATTTTCAGGGACGCCATTCAAGGTTGCTGATAATATAAATAGTTTATGACGCAATTGGATTTATCCTGCCACATTGCGATACCGTCGATACCGACTCCACAGTTTTTATTAATAGGTTAAATTACCTACCCACAAAGCGCAGGCCACGAGATTTTTTTGACGTTCTTCTGGGTAACCACTAGGAGTCACTAGTCTGATAAACTTGAAATCTTTTTTATAAAAATGACATTAGGGTTCGGAATGAATATATTTCCAACTGAAACGCCATTTTCAAAGAATTTATTTTTTTCTGTTGTGGTTTTCACGAAAAAAAAAAATCCCGTAATGCTTGTAGGACTTCGTGAGAGCAGAGGGAAGAGGGAAAGTAGGTAGATATTATTCTTATGCGTCAGGGAACACTTCCTGAGACATTGGAACGATTGATGATATTTTTATAAATTAGAAACAGATTACCAATATTTCTAAACGAAACATCACCAACTAGACGAATGGTTATTTCTGGACAGAATCTGAAAGTTTCAATGTGTGTTTAGTGGCTGAACGAACCCCATATATGGGAATAATATTTCGGTACAGGTCGGATCTATGCCTCATAAATCATACTCAGTTGCGACAGGAAGTGAAATAGCTTTTGGCACGAAACAGGAAATCACCTTTTGGAAAGGCACTTCTATCACTAGACCTGACATGTTTTGTAAAGTTGATAAAATGACAGTGATTTAATTTTTAACCCATATAAGCGTTAATTTTTTGAAGATACAAAATCAAGCATTCCAGAGATTCTTTCTTATACGAAAATATGATAATACTTACTTGTGGTATTAAAAAGATTTTTCATCTTCAATTCTGTGCCCTTATAAGTTTACAATACTGCATCCTTTTTTGATAATCATTACAAAAGTTGTGAAGATGGTCTTCTCGGGGTCATTTTAACAATTTTACCACACTATAAAATTTCGCTCACACACTTAAACCTGTCATTCTAGCGCGAGTACGAGTTTTTCTCACAAAACTATTTTTTTTTAGGAACGAAGTAGATCACAGAATTGAGCAAAATTTTTGGGATTCTAGCACTGGTAATAATTTTTTACGTTTCCAGGACTGGTATGGCCCAGACAATAATTCATAACTTCTTCATTATGAACTGTGCCAATTTAATATCTTAGTATAACAATTACAATCAGTTGAGAAAAGAAACCACATATTCGGAATAATTTTTAAGGTCATCTAGGGCCCGCTTCACCCAAGCAATAAATCTCAACCTCCTTATTAGGAACTCTGCCAGTTTCACATTTCAGCATAACAAAGAGAATAGTTTAAGAAAATAATTCACATGTTCAGAATAATTTTTCCGGGTGTCCAGGGCCGGCTTAAATCTAGCAATAAATCTCAATTTCCTTATTAGGAGTTCTGCCAGTTTCATATTTCAGACTAACAAAGAGAATCGTTAAAGAAAATAATTCAAATATTCATAATATTTTTTCCGGGCGTCCAGGGCCGGCTTCATTCCAGCAATAAATCTCAACTGGATTCTTTTTTCAACCGATCCTGATTGTGACATTGAAATATGAAACTGGCAGAGTTCCTAATAAGGAAGTTAAGATCTATTGCTGGAGTGAAGCCGGCCCTGGACGCCCGAAAAAATTATTCTGAACATATGGATCCTTTTCTCAACCGATCCTGATTGTTACACTGAAATATGAAACTGGCAGAGTTAATAATAAAAAAGTTAAGATTTATTGCTGGAGTCAAGCCGGCCCTGGACGCCCAGAAAAATTATTCTGAACATGTGAATTATTTTCTTAGACTATTTTCTTTGTTTTGCTGAAATATGAAACTGGCAGAGTTTCTAGTAAGGAAGTTGAGATTTATTCGAGTTCCTAATAAGAAAATTAAGATTTATTGCTGGAGTGAAGCCGGGCCTAGACGCCCCGAAAAATTATTCTGAACATGTGCATTATTTTCTCAACCGATCCTGATTGTTACACTGAAATATGAAACTGGTAGAGTTCCTAATAAGGAAGTTGAGATTTATTGCTGGAGTGAAGCCGGCCCCGGAAAAAGTATTCTGAACATGTGGATTCTTTTCTCAACCGATCCTGATTGTTACACTGAAATATGAAACTGGCAGAGTTCCTAATAAGGAAGTTAAGATTTATTGCTTGAGTGAAGCCGGCCCTGGACACCCGGAAAAATTATTCTGAACATGTGGATTATTTTCTCAACCAATCCTGACTGTTACACTGAAATATGAAACTGGCAGAGTTCTTAATAAGGAAGTTTAGATTAATTGCCGGAGTGAAGCCGGCCCTGGACGCCCGGAAAAATTATTCTGAACCTATCACTATAAATTGGACACTCGGATAAAATGTCTGTGATGTTGACAGTTCCTGCATGTTGCACATGGTCGTTGAAGAAGTGAGACCTCGTATCTGACTGACTTATCCCAAGTAGCACACCCATATTGGGACACTATTGGTACAATATTGTGAAAATATTGGCAAAATATTCAAATAATATTATTGGCGAGAAAAAAAATTTGAACATTCGGCGATATTGGTCCAATATTTAAAAAATAATATTGGTCTTATATTCTCGAAGCAATATTGGCCTCAAAATGTTAGGCGATATTAGTACAATATCGCTGTAGCACACTTACATATTTTACCAATAATATTGGTAAAATATTGGCAAAATAGTAAAACGTAATATTGGCGAGATAAAATTATAATTATTTCGGGATATTGGCACAATATTACTTGGACATTATACAAATAATATTAGTGAAATATTGAGAAAGCAATATTGGCCCCATAATATTTAGGGATATTGGTACAATATCATTTGCATATATTGGTAAAATATTCAAAGTGAATATGTTGCCTTGGAAACATTGACGAAATATTTCAAGAAAATGTCGAATAATTTAAAAATTCTACAATTTCGTTTCTACTTCAATTTACCAGAGTAGATTGACTTGTGAACGCATTGTGAGAAGCCTTATTTAGGTAATATATGTTCCTATGATTCAGCTGTTGGTCCATATGTGGGGCCACCTAGCGCTTTCTTACCCGAGTTTAATCATGATTCATTTCAATATTGTTTATTGAATATTCCGCCAATATCCTAGTGATAAATGTATTTTGTAATATTGCCTTTCAAATATTGGCGTAAGGTTTTCGTAACAATATCAATCAATATAGGATCAATATAATTTTTAGAATATGGATTAAATAATATTCCACCAATGTGCTATCAAACTTGCATATACAATATTGTTTTGTATCTCTAAAATCGATATGAGAGTAATATTGAAATCGCAATATTGGAGCTAGATGCTGGAAACAATATGTAGGCAATGTCGCTCTATTGATATTGGTGAAAATTATTGAACAAATATTGACCCAATATTTTATGAAACAATATACATTCAGAACAGGTTGAGCCAATATTCCACCAATATTATTAATGAAATATTGTTTTTCCAATATGAACCCATATTGGTTCATTAGTATTTTTACATCTACAATATATCCATAATGGCCCAATATGAAAACAAGATTCAGCCAACATGAGGTGCTACCTGGGATACACAATGATCATTTACAGAAAAATATCCTCCATCTTTAAAGGCGGGACTCCACCAAACTGTGCTAGCCCGGCGGCATTTTTGCGGCCTTGCCGCGGACTTAAATTCGACTCCACCAAACTGGGCAGATGTGTCGGCTTGCAGAGAGGTCTTGTTCATCATCCAAAAATGTTTGACGACGACGAAACTTTGTTGTTAGGCTATATCGCTCTAAAAATTATTACCAAGAAAAAATAATAAAATAATAGGAAGCACAGGATTTGGAAATAAGGCCAACATCTTGGGTATTTTCCGTATCCGTATCTTGCTCATCCATTTTAAAGTCTCTTAGTCCGCTGTGAAAAACACAATACAAACTCAAATAGCGGAAAAACACAAATAAAATACAAACATACCACGTAAACAACGTATCGTTCGATACAAATATTCAAAACTTTACTTAAATCATATGTTCGCACTGGTTCAGACATTTGCCCGCTAGCAAGATTATGCCGGAGGGCGATGCTAGCGACCTCGAAAGGCTGTTTATTATTAATTTTTTATAGGCAACAGCCGGCGGGTTGTGCCGGCGGCATGTGCCGTCGGGCTAGCCCAGTTTGGTGGAGTTTAGATGACACCTCGTAACTAAGAAATAATAAATCGATACCCAAAACCACATCGATGTGATTACTTGTATCTTAGCAGAAGTCATATTTACGGTGATTTCCTCTAAATGCTTGGTAGTGAAAAAGCGTATGTTGACTCAGAGTTATTTAACTTGTGTTTACAGGTATCTACAGTATACATGTACTTTACGTAATTCCAAAATCGTGTTTGGTGTAATCGCGTATCTACAGTAGTTCTACGTTGGTTCTGATTATTTGAGGTTGTAAAAAATTTGGTATTACTAATTACCTAATAATTTTATACAATCAAGTTGTTTTTGCTTTTTATGCTAACTTAGGTTTTCAGAAGTTTTGGTTGCTGTTTAGGGCATTGCTTTTATCGGTTATAGGTTGAGAAAGGTAAAAGTTCTTTTCAACTTCAGGGTTCAGTTACGCTTTTCATCATAGCTCTCTAGTGTGAACTGTCTTCTGTTTGAAAGTTTGAAAACATTGTATATCAATTTGAGTCTACCAGTTTTCAGGCTGACTATATATTCAGGTGACATGATGGGCGGAAGAAATTTTTTTTTAAGAATCCCATCTGTACACACTCCAATATTTCAGCATATCTGAGTGCCCAACACACGTAACACGTAACACACGTAAACATAACGCTTACTACGAGGTTATCAAAAAGCTTCACAATTTGCATATCAAATTGCTTTTGATAATAACAGAAAGAACTGCTCCCATTTCACAACCCATTTCACAACCAACCTGATTTCGTCTCTCTAAAGAGAGTGAAAGATACGAATGAGATGCTCAAGTGGGAGTAATTTACACTGTTATCGTACAGAAATCTTGGAGATTCATCAACTCTAAAATCTCCTTGTGACAAACACATTATTTTTGTTTTTGCAGTATTAACAGTATCATTGGTATAGGGTCTCATCAACAAGTCGTTTCTATTGTCAATGCTAATTCGGCGTGCCCCTTTATTTGAAGAAAAAGTAACCAGACTGTAAAGTCAATAGTTGCAAAAAAACTATGTTTTATTTGTAAAAATTTCTTACGCGCATGGGAAAAGATCCAATAATCAAACTGTATCAGCCCAATGTAGGTATTTTCAGACTATAGAATGAATGGTTGAAAAAAATATATATGTTTCATTGTCATGAACTTCTTTGGGACTCATAATAATTATCTTCCGATTCCTTCTCATTCATCAAAAACAAAAACAGTAATTTTTGGTAGGTGAAAAACTTTCAGTCTCACCTACCCAGTTATATCTCACTTCCACTAATTCTTCTATACATAGGGAAACAACGTGCACGACAGAGAACGCATTAGGAAAATAGAGGGGAGATATGCATCAATCCCACCACTGTGCGGCGATTGAACACCATACTGAATTCAGTGAATTCCTGAATTCATTTTAGCGACGTATTCTAATGTAGCGGAAGTTGCATTTACGATATTATTTGTTTTGTTTGTTTTGCGAAGAAATTATTTGACTTTTTTAACCAAATAAGTTCTTGCTCTCAAAAGAGTTGTCAGCCGTAATGGCTGTGAAAATAACAGTGTAAAGCCTGTAAAATCATAATGAAACTAGAAAGAATTCTGAAACCAAGTAATTTGTATAAATGAGAAAAAAATATTATTCTATTGATTTAATGAAGTAATTGTTCAAACAAGCCACCTTCCTGTGCTAAACAATATCCGAATCTACTAATACGTTCTCTGTTGCTCGCGTTATTTCCCTATGTATAGAAGAATTATTGCTGAATCTATATGCGTCCTAGTTTCACGGTACTGTCGATTATCAGTGCAAACCTGGTCAGGGCGGAGAGCTAATGGCCTTATCTGTCAACCAGCAATTGAGTACAATTTTCTATTTGTCACGTGGTACTACAGTAACTCCAGGATGGCTGGATCACCAGATTTAACAAAACTAAATTTTTTCTTATGGAGAAACATGAAAAATATTGTTTTCGTTGACTCTCGAACTAGTTCCAAAAATATGCGACTTAGAATAACTAAGGCTTTTTGCAGCATTACACCAGCTGTCTTGCGCAGAGTGGAACGTATTTTCGAACATAGACTGCAAAATATATTTCAGTATCAAGTAATTGGTCATCACAAATGATACATGTTTGACTTCAATAAATAATTGCATTGACAAGAAAATATTGAAATAAACCTATTATTTGGTTGAAATAAACCGATTTATTTCATCCAAAACAATAATGTTTGAGTGAATCAAATATTACTACAACCAATAATTCATATTTCAAATAAATCGAATTACAAGATTCAAACATTCCTTTTTTTCTGTGTACGAGTGAAACAAACAACTATGTCCACGAAATTTTCCGCCATCTGAGACATTTCTGAACCCTCTCGAGATCGCTGGCATCCATCAAGTCGCGCACCAGCCCATTCATGGCCTCAGCCTTGGGAACGTTCATTGTGAACGAGGGGGTGAGTAGAGCAGGTCAAGGTAGCCAGGAAAGGGTATGTTGCGGTAGATGAAGGTCGGTCGTGGAGGGCAGAGCGAACGAGACCCGCGCTTGGTGATCATGCGCCCTTCGTTCTCTGCGCGTGGAAGGAGTCCAATCGATAAAATGAACCCAGTGAAATCGGGAAGGACCACTCGAGAAACATGCGTAAACAGGGAACTCCGTTTTTCGTATCCCAGTTACTCTAATAACCATTGATTTAGAGCAGAAACGAATAGGGAAGAATCGTGAATGAAATAAATACGGTTTTGGCAAAAATTCGGGAATGGAGATCCAACAATTTGATAGTATACAATGCGAATATAACACAAGCACGCCTCTTCTCTTGGAAGGCCGATTTCACAGTGACTAGTAATCTGGCCATCATCCACGCCGCAGGCAATAAATGCCTACTTTACGCCCCTGATACATAAATAACTAAAGACAGGCAGACAGATTCAACACTTAAAGTTGCTTCCAGTACAGGTGCTCCACAGACAAGATATGTGGGGATTAGAAAAAAAAAATGGTCCAAAATTTAACTTTGCCAAAAACTTCATCCAGATGATCCTGAACGCGGGTTAAGTGTAATTGGCTAGTAAACACGGGTGATTTTCTACATTTTCTCTCAAATGTGATGAGCATATCTGGACTCTGAACAAGTCTACAAAATTTTAGTTGGGCCACAGATACGGTTCACTTTGAACCAACGGGCTAGAATTTATGTAGATCAAATCCTTTTGAGGGTTATCTTGACAAAAATTTAAAATGAAATTGAAAAAATAATAATAATAAAATCTTTTAAATACAAGTTTTTATTCAAATGCGCTAAAAAGAGAAAAATAATTTCTTTAGATGTGTAATGTAGGTTATTCTCTGAGTTACAGTTGGAAAAGCTCGCCGCGCAGTTTTCGGTTCGAATACAAAACTCACAGAATAATTTTCACTTTTTAGCATAAAAGTTTATCTATAAATATATTTTTTTTATTATTATTATAGAGAAGGCCAATTGTTATTCGATCAACATTCTGCACTTATACGAGTCATTTCATGTTTTTTACGATATTTTTGCTCCTGCCAACTGAATAATCGCGTTTTTCAAAAGTTCCAAATTTTTTGTATTCTCTAGAACTCGGTCTCATTGTGAAACATGGCCTATCTCGACCCTATGACTAGTTTTCCAGATACAGAAAGATGAAGTTGGGAAATGACGACTGTACCCCATCTTATATCAATATATTTGAATTATTTTTCATGCAGTATTTTGTAATGAAGAAACCTCCAAAACTCTTAACCATTACAGGGTGATTTCAATTCAGAATGAGATCTTTTGAGTTTTGAAATAGTGATTCTGTAAGGTTTGCAAAAACTCGAAGCTTATAAATAATCATAGTTTATTTCGTTGTCACTTCATGAAACATCTTTCCATGTGTGAATCATACGTGTCGATTCAGAATTGCTGTTTTGTAACGTAACCAATTCCACTTCAGTTTTTTCCACTTCTTATAAGTATGTCTGAGCTACTAATATGTTTTCATTTTAGTTTCTGATGATATGGCATGGTGCATTTTGGAGCATACAGGGTGGCAAGTTTCCAAAACGAATGTAAACCACGCGAAAATCATAAAATCACATTGTTTTTCATGACTCCGTATAGTGGAATTATGACCGTTAGGTTCATGTTTTCTTTTTACTAACCCATTCTAAATATTGTCTGTAGAATTTTCAGCCTTTTTCTATAACTATAGATCTCGTGGGATTCAGAAGACAATGCAAAAATCGATGATTATCCCCATTTCTGTTTAGGATAGCTTTGAAAAATGTATATATGATATCCTCATAAAAATTGAATTTTTTATTGAAAATTACTGATAAAACCAATTAAATATCTTGACTTCAAATTCATGCTTGAGAACATGTGGTTTTTTTGTTTTTCGATCAGTAACTTAAGTCAACGAAATGTTAGCGGTATTATATGATGGGTTATGGTGATGAAATAAAATACAGAATATGTCATATTCATTGAAATATTCAATGAAATTTTTAGTCATTCTGCAGATTGGTGAGTATCGCCATGTTTGACTCACATATGGGTGATATTACATGAAGTGATAACAAAATAATCTGTGCTTATTTATATTCTGCGAGATTTTTTCAGACCAGATAGCATCAATATTTCAAAAAACAGTATTATGGAAGGGTAATTCTAAAATACTATTTGCAAAACATCTAAATATATTTATTTTATCTAAGGATGCAAGATGGGCAAAAGTCGTCGAAAACTATAGTCAAAGGAACGAGTTAGGCCCGAACATGTTTCATAACAAAAATCGACTTCTACAAAAAACAAAAAATTTTGAACTTTTTGAATAGGAAAAAGTTCGGGTTGTTTTTCAGCTCTGATCCGTATTGTGGGGGAAACATGTTTTGACCATTCAGTTGTTTCATCTTTTCCATAAAAGTATAGCCCCTGTGACGTCTGCTATTCAAATTCATTGTCCGATATATCTTCTTCTGAATGAGAATTGGTATCATGGGTTCTGAAACATCCTCTTTACTATCATCAAAATCGTCTGCACTATCTTCAACTTGGGCATTCCAAAAAAAACTTTCAGAATGACGTTGTTAGTCTCCTATAGTTCCCAGGATTCCATGAATCAAATATTCCAATGGTAGCCCTCGAAGCTGAATCAACCCACTATACCAATCAATTCATTTTCGGTGGTACCCCAATTATCCGAAAACAAATGAGCAGTGAAGTTATAAATTCTGAATTCACAGAACTGATATCAACGTTTTTACTGCCCGCCTTCTACCTACCTATCCCGAATTTATAGGGCATATAAGAAAGTCGGATGCTATATATCCTTGACCGGCGTGTGCTGAAGAAACCTTGAATTCGAGCTGAATAAATTATATTTTGTGCTTTGTCTGTCACTGGATAAGTTCAGGTCGCATGTGTATGTGACTATGTGACGAGTCAGATGTTATCAGATTGTGGACGCCTAACTAAATAAAATAAAATATGAAAGGTGCATTCGGCGGGTAAAAACGAACAGAAAATGTTCGTATCTGAACTTATTCAGGAAAGTATCTGAACTTATTCCGGAAACCTTATGATATTAAAATTTTTCTGTAAAGGCCCCTACAAAACACCTAAAGGAAAAATTATTAAAACGATTATTGACGCAAATTGAATTGTATTTCCTAGACTTCAAAAAATCCAATGGATATAACCAATTAGTATAACCAAGAATACAATATTTACCAATTTGAACAAAAATCATTATTTTCTATCAAACAAAGAAACCACCACAATAAGTGAATGGATATGCTGTTTTATTTTTGTATAAAAACATTTCTAACCAACAATTATTCATATTATTGTGAATATGTTTTCTCTGAACATGCTTCAGATACAGATTGAAAAAGAAAACAATACCCCGAAACTTATACTGCCACTGATGATGAGTCAGCAAAATAAAAGAAGAAACCATCCTTTATTTGATTCATTAGGGAAATTTATTGCACCGCACGAATACCAACGAAAAGGTATATACGTATCATTATTATTATTTGTGTAATTATACCATTAACATATACCATATACGGTTATAACAATTTGAAATTTTATCCAAAAAAATCACCAACATGTTTTTTGTATTTTCGGCTTTGAAAAAAATTCGAAAATGCCTTGGCATTTCGAGTTTAATTTAATATTAAAGTTATTTAAAGTTATGATAGTATAATAGAGCTATTGGAGCTCTTTTGATGAGAAAAAAAAACGTTCGAATCAGAATAAAAATAAAATAATAACAGTAGTACCCCTATTGCCGCTACTGCAAGCTTTTGAATCTGTAGCTTACTGAATTACTTACATTGCTCATCTAAAGAAAAGATTTATTTTTTATTAACACGCTTACCTATATTAGCGTCATACTTGTAACTATGTATGTATGTATCTATGTAACGGAAACTTTGAACAACTTCCAGACGTCCGAATGATTTGAAATTTGGCATGTATCAAGGTGACAATGCAATATGACATTTTTGTTATAGAACAAAAATGGCGGCTCCAAGATGGCGGACGAGATTTGTAAATATGGTCTGATTCGATTAAAAACTGGTGGTGTGAGGGTTTTCGGGGTAAGAGATTATGAATTTTTTGTCAAAATTTATGAATTCAAGATGGCGACCCTAGGTAGTGGACGAGTTTTGTCATTATGGTCAGATTCGATTCAAAATTGGTATGGTTTTCAGGGTCAGAGATTTCGATCTTTTAGTCATAAAAAAAATTGTTTAAAAGAACTAAAGAACAAGCTTTACTTCCAAGACTAAAAAGTAAAAAATAATTGGCAATTAGATTACTCAAATGTAAAAAAAGCGTGTGGTGCTTGACAAAGTTCTCTTGAGCTCTTGAATGCTTAGTATTGAATTGAACTAAAATATATGACAATATAGATCGAAAGCACCCATATTCTTTTTTTACATTTTAGTAATTAAATTGTCAATTATTTTTACCTTTTAGTCCATGTTGGAAGTAAAGCGTGTTTTTCAGTTTTTTTAAACTATTATTTTCCTTTTTAGCGCATTTGAATGAAAGCTTGTCCTTATTTTTGTTATTATTTTATTTTGTGCTTCCCAGTTATGGTAACATCGCTGACCAGACTTACGGAAGGGGATACAGTTCTAGTGGTCCGAAGAATGTCAAGATTCGTTCGGGAAGTTAACAGGAGATTTTAGACCGGGAGATGACAGGCCGTTAGGGTGGGTCCGAATGGCTGGTGTGGTCACGTGAACTTGTATTTGAAAACGGAAATTCTCCGCCCACCCTAACGGCATGCCAATGGTTTTTCGAGTATTTTAGTTCTATTATTCCATTACAAAACACATGACAGCCTGATTGAAATCGTACCGAAACACATAATTTTTTGAAAATATCATTATTATTATTTAATATGAAGAACCTACGACGACTCTTTGATTCATGTATTATTATCATGAGGATATACGTACAATACTGTCCTCTAAAATGTCATCATCTCCCGGTCTATTGGTGGAACCAGTTCTGAGATTATCTCCTACTGAACAAACAATTCATTTTGGATACGGATGCCATTAACGTGGGACTTGTAGCTGTGCTGTCTCAGATCTAGGAGATACAGGTTATTGGCTATTTCAGCAATAATCTTGGTAAACTCGAAATTTTACAATTTCAACCTAGTATTCAGGATTTAGACTGATTCGAAATTTAACAATTCCAACTTTAGTATCTCGGAATTGTAACTTTTTCATAATTCTAACTGTGAATATCAGAATTCCAACTTCCTAACACTAAATTTCGTGATACATAATTATGATTTCGGAATTCGCAGCGTTTGCTATTTCGAAATTCCAAATCACAACCCGAAATTTCATAAATCCCAATATGATTCGGAATTCCAACTCACTCATGAATAGTGCCAACTTACACAATCGAAATTTCAAAATTTCAACTAATTTTTTCGAAATTCCGAATTGGAATTTCAACTTTTTCGGAATGTCACCATTCCATCTTTAGTATCTTGGAATTCTTACTCCTTTAGAATTTGATTATTCTAACTTTTATTTGATAAAGAAATTCTAACAAACTTGAATTTCATGATACCAAATTATTATTTCGGATGTCCGATCTGGAATCTCGAATTTCACAGTTTCAACTAAGTATCAAGGAATTTTAACTAATTCAAAATTCTATTATTCTGACTTTGGATACCGCAACTCCAACTCACAAACACTGAATTTCAAAATATCAAATTAATATTTTGTAATTCTGACTTGGAATCTCTGAATTTCACAGTTCCAACTTGGCAACTCAGAATTACGACTCACAAGTCCAAATTTTAAGGATTACGAATTTCATACTCTGAATTCATTAATGCCAACTTACGAACACAAAATTGTACAATTTTCACATTGTATTCCGACTGATTTCGAATTTCACAATTCCAACTTCAGTGTCTGGGAATTCTTCTGACGACTTTATATATCGCAATTCCAACTTGAAATCTCCGAGTTTCACAGTTCCATTAGTATTTCGGAATTGCGACTCACGGCTGGGAATTTTATAATTTTCAAAAGGATTTTGAATTACAACTCACTCTGAATTTCATAGTGCCAATTTACTAAATCTCAATGTAACAATTTCGACTTTGTATTCTGGAACTCCGACTGATTAGGAATGTCACAATTCCAAGTTTAGTATATCAGAATTCTAAATCATTCAGAATTTAATTATTCTGACTATGGATATCGCAATTCCAAGTCACTAACACTGAATTTCATGCTAGCCAATTTATATTTTGAAATTTTAACTTGAAATCTCCGAATTTCACAGTTCCAATTCAGTATCTTGGAATTTCAACGTATTCGGAATTTTATTATCCCCAATATGAATCGGAGTTCCAACACTCTACATTTCATAGTGCCTTACTTCTACTAATTTAGAATACAGAATTTAATCTCTGTATTTTGGAATTTGGAATTTGGACTGATTCGGAATTTTATGATTTCGATATTGGATATTCTAACACTGAATTTTCTCTGAATCGACTATGTATCTCGGAATTCCGATAAACTAACTCAAAATTTCGGCTTAGTATCTCAGAATTTCGACTTGGTAACTCAGTATTTTGACTCACTAAGAACTGTAAAATTTCGATCCAGTAGGAATGTAAAAAAATATAATTCATGTGGTCCTCTCCTCCTCGTACTTTACAGTACCGATATCAAAGGAAAGATATAGGAGAGCCTGAAAAATATAAATTCCATTGGAGTATTTGATAATTGAGAGAGCACGACGAGACTACACAGTAAATTTTTTTCTCCGTTCTCTATAGTCTCACGGAAAGTATTTTAATATTTGGGATCGCGATATTTCAATTTTTAGGAGAGATTCGTCGGTATTAGTTAGTTGTCGTGGAAACGACCTCCACCCTGGTGACGCTGTCGTGACGCACGTCGTCCCGACGCATTAACGTGACCTTGGCCGGTCACTGGATACGCTCTCGTGTGACATTGGCCATCAATTTAGGTTTATGAAACTCGTGCCTGATATTTAATATGTTATGTACCTATCGTTAGTGTATGTGGAAAACAGTGAATAGCATCATTGCATATTTCCGTATGTTACAAATTTCATTTCATATCGCATCTCTTGGCAAGGTGAAGAACTTAAAATGTCGGGATAAATTATGAGAGAAAAATGTTAATTTTTTAGATCATAATTCATATAAAACATATTGGATGCCACCTTGAAAATGTCATGATGAGTTATGTCATCTAAACAGGTAGGGCCACCAAATTTCTAAAATATTATTTATTAATGTATTCCATAGCTTGTGAAGACTCTGTTGGCAAGGTTATTATTCTTATTACAAAGTCGACAAAAATCAAATGACTTCTTTTAAGCGTCACTGCAGAGTGTTGTGACGTACTACCCCGAGCAACCAATCCAGAGTTGACAGCGTCAAACAATTTAGTGACGTTGCCATATTATTAAAATCTTTAGCCGCACCATCACATGTGAGAAATCTGCCACAACTAACAATCAGTGATACCGAAAACACTTATTTTTTATATTTATTTCTAAACAGACCTCTAGATCTAATTACATAGATAATCAATCATGTTTTCTGGATCGGCCTTGTTACTAACTCCTTACGCCACTTTAGGAGCAGCACAGTTAATGTTTAAAGCAATAGGGAATCGTGGAGGATTATTCCCATTCGGCTACAAAAATCAATATTTCAGATTTTTACAACTGAAAAGGAAAATTTTCGCGCACCGGCGGGGAATCAAACCTGGCCACCATGGTCAACCCAATGGTCAAAAATGAGCAGCTTAATTCAATGTTACATAGATGGTTTTCGTTACCTTCGTTTGCGAATAATCTAGATACAGAACTAAAAACATGCAGATAGTATCAAACGCAACCACAATTCAGAAGTTGATAAGTAATCAAGGCCCTATATTCACTTACAAATCAGAAACTAAGAAATTTGTAACGTTAACGTCTTATTGATTCTTTTGAAAAAAAAAATGTTGCACTCAGGCCACATTACGGGTTAACTGATTTCCTTTTCTTTGCCAAAGATAGAAAAGAAAACATTGAGAAATCCGGTTAGTCTCCAGAGTGTAACAATGTTATATGGGACAATATGCGGACAACCTTTTTAAAAGATATGCCGAACATGAAAGGTCCTTCGGAAAAGGAAAAAGCGTTTCTGCATTTTCAAACCATTATTCCTATCTATTTGATACGAAAGTTTTGCACTATGCTAGCAAAGGTTGGAAACTCAATCATGTAGAATCCTTAGAAATTCATAAACCCAAACATAGCGGATATACCATACTGAATGATCAGTTAGATTTGGTATATTTACTGGTTTTTAACAGCCTATCCACATTTTCGCTCATAAACATATATATCCAGGTAAATGGATATAATTAGATAAGATATTCTGTATCTAGTGGACAAACTCAGAACTGCTTTCGATGTTATAAACATTTGTTTCTTACAGATGGCTAAGACATTTAACTATGTGTACCACTTTTTCTTTTTTCAGATCTCAGAAATCGTTTTGTGGATCACAATAATTCGTACTATCAGAACTATCCAGTTCTTTGTTTATAAAGTCCTAAAGTGCAAAAAAATAAACAATTTTTGCACGAGTTGCATACAATATTTTTTCTACGTTCATGCAAAAAGAAAAAAATGGTTCATTAAGATTCGGCACTAGGTGTAGGAAAATGAAAAGCGTAATTCATTTTAAAACTTTCAATTCTGTAATTGTCAGAAATAATTTTTGACTGACGTTTCTATAACCACAGTTGTATTATGAAAATAAAAATCATAGTAGCCGTGAGCGCGTATGTTATCAGGAGGTGTGGTCATAGTACAGACAGTTTGATCTATGCAGGTAGACGGTTCAGAACAAAGCGGATCAGTTCTGATTATGGAATATTTCTCGGGAAACCAATGTTTGTTCTGCAGAATATCTGCTGAATATGTAGTGGGTTTGAATGTTTATGTTTGTCATGATGACAGCACGTTGAAGTAGAATGACAGATGAGTGCAATAAAAACTTCATTGCACTAGTGCAATAAAGAACTTCTTTTTCCACTAAATACAGTTCAATAAAGTTTTGCTTTTTGCATGAATGTAGAAAAATTTATTTTTTACGTTTCTGTGACATAAAAATTTTACACTCTTCCTTCCCCTCAAAGTGACAGCCACCCCCTCATTTTTTTTAAATAAAATAGGGACTTATACCCCATTTCAAATGGTATTCAATTGTATATGCAGTCATGTTTTTTTGAATTTCGTTGATGCGTCATGAAAAAAATAATTTTCAAAATGTTGAAAAGGTATACTATTAAATTCGCTGTATCGTCAATGCACAATTTTTTTTGGTTCATTTACTAACTATTGTTTGTCACATGTGATAGTAGAATGAAAAAAAATTATGTGAATAAATTAAGGTGTATTGAATATACAGCGAATTCAATAGTATACGTGATACTTTTTAACATTTTGAATATAATGTTTTTTGTGACGCATGAACGAGAATCAAAAAAATAGACATGGCTGTATAATTGAATGCCCTTCAAAATGAGATATCACCGCCTGAACCCCTATTTTATTTGAAAAATTATATCTTCCTTGTTATTGCATGTAAATGTATCTTGTGATAATTTTTTACTTTTCCACAAGTGATATAAATATTATTATTATAATTAGTATTATTTATTGGAGAGTAAATACTTGTTACTAGTTAAGTTGTTGAATTATTCTAGCAATCCGTATATGTAGTTCCAAAATCATGATTACCTCTTCCAAACGCTTGAAAAAGAAGTAGACACCAATAATTGTATGATATTGTGCTCTGTTCAGAAAGAACACTTCAAGTCTGGTTACAAATTCCATAAATCTGTGAAAAAGCTCTTATCTTCTATCTGCTACCTTATCTACTTGAATTGCACTGCTAGAAACCTTTGGTGTTTTGATGATTATACTGTAGTTTTGTTCTATAGCGGTTTCACACTCACTTACGCAAGATGTACATTTTTTTCATAACATGACGATAATATGAAAATATTACATACCTATAAAAAATTAAATTATATTCACTTCACAAACTCAAACCCAACAAAAAATGTTTTTCAGTCAAATACTATTCTGATTTTTCTTTCTTTGAATTAATCAATGACATCAAGTTCAAGAATTTTTGCCGGGGAGTATCAAATAAAGAAATAGTAAAATGGACAATGTCGAAGTACCCTTCTCTCCAAATATTTTCACAATATGGAAAATATGAGCCAAACATCTGACAGAAAACAACTACTTCCCTGGCTAATACCACGACGGACATTGTATTACACCTGACAGATATTTGTGCAACGTTCTCCCACCCAGTTGCAATTGCTTATTATAATTATAAAGCAGATTATTCTTCATTTGGCTAGGGAACACCACCTGCAGACGCGTTTCGCGATTCTTGCCGCTCGTCAGTGACTTCAACAAAATTCTTATGTTTATTTTTCTTCTGGCGTTTCCAGAATGGTCTTTCATTTTTGCTATTTTTTTTTTAATTATAATTTGGACATAAAACTCGAAATTTCGAGAAAAATGTCAAAAATTTTGACGTTAAAGTTTATGAATAACACCATCTGGGGCAAGAATTGAACATTTATAAAAAAAATATGACAGATTGAATAGATGGAACTATCAACACGATGGTATGTTTTTCCCCTATTTTCAGGGGTAATATAATAAGTGGTATGATTATTACCGATAATTTTTTGGAATATGAATGAATTGCAATCCCAAAACTGAAAATACAACGAGTCCGCAGGACGAGTTGTAGTTTCTTGCATTGGTATTTTCTTGCACGGCCTCATCTATGATACCAATGGACATTTGTCCCCAACGATCGGTCATATTGATAAATAAAGATAACTAGCCAAAACACATAAATTTGACGTTTATAATTTAAATCATTATTTTCACTTGACAGATAATAAAACAAAAACTAAGCAGGTTTATCACCGTGAAAATACAGCGACAAGCTATATTTTCACTGTAGTTCCGATTCTATTGGCTGAATTTCAAAATTTGAAATCCACTGATTGGTTGTTAAGCAAGAAAATATATTGTCAGAATTATTGTTTGCCTATTTGATTATTTTTGTGAAATCTCTTTCATTTACCTTTGTTTGGAAGGAACTGGTTTGATTCTTCAGACACAGCCTGTTTGCGCGCTGGCAGTGTTTCAGCGCTCAGCGCGGTTTGCGTAGGCTGTAGACCTCTTATCAGTGATTACCAAAAAACTTTAAAATTCATTATCCCCCAATTTTTTTTCGCGATTCTTGCCGCTCGTCAGTGACATTAACAAAATTCTTTTGTTTATTTTTCTTCTGGCGTTTCCAGAATGGCTATTCATTTTTACTAATTTTTAAAAAAAAAATTACAATTTCGACATAAAACTCGAAATTTCGAGAAAAATGCCAACAATTTTGACGTTAAAGTTTATGAATAACACCAACTGGGGCAAGAATTGAACATTTCTCAAAAAAATATTGAACAGATGGTACTATCAACACGATGGTATGTTTTTCCTGTATTTTCAGAATTATTGTTTGCCTATTTGATTATTTTTATGACATTTCTTTCATTTACGTTTGTTTGGAAGGCACTGGTTTGATTTTTCAGGCACAGCGTGTCTGCCCGCTGGCAGTGTTTCAGCGCGGTTTGCCGCAGGCTGTAGACCTCTTATCAGTGATTACCAAAAAAAGTCTTGAAAACTTTAAAATTCAATATCTCCCATTTTTTTTGTTTGGCAAAAAGTATTCTTTCATTTCGATTTGTTTTTTCGTCATCTATTTCCCATTTCATTTATCGCTCCAATTTCGAAAACACCTTGTACTGATATATAAAAAGTTGCAGCAAATTCATCAAAAGCCAATTTCCCATTGATGCGGGGTTCTTTGTTATTATGAATTCTTGATAGTAGAAACTGTTCTTGAATAATAGAATGTTCGTTTAATTCATTTTGTTATTTTTTTGAATACCTATATCTATCCCTTCCTACTCGTTCTATAAGACAGGCGCTACCACCAAAGCAGCAAGTTTTTGCAACACTAGTGAAAGGTTAGACCCATTCTGTTGGAATGGTGATTCTGATCGTGAAAATCCTTGCTGGAACGATGGACATGCTACTCTCAAATATGAGAATTATACCTGCTTGACATAAGATCTCAGCAGGATGAATGCAGAAGGTGGTCATCATTGGTTCATTTCAAACCACTTGATTATTGGACCAAACAAACATCCCACGGATGTGAGTAGGCTGTTTGGTGAAACAACACCAGCGCGCTCTCCGAGCGATTCGGAGCTTCGAAAAAAAGACCTGGCTGGAAGATTTCCCGATCAAAATAAATAGTGTCAATGTCCTCCGAACATATAAGATTTTTCCTTTTAGACTGGGAGATGATGATAGATTTTAGATGACGATTTTCTCGTTTATGCCTTTGAGAGGACTGAAACATAAAAAAGTGCTGATGAAAATGATGGAATATTTGAGCGGTCCCCGTGTGGCTTTCCTATGGAAAATTCAATTTTCGCATTCGCAAAAAAACATGAGTTTTGGGATGATTTTATCGTCGCTGCCATGTTCATCAACAGAATGTTAGAATAGATTCTAGCACCGAAAAACGATAAGGGTTGCAAGTGGCCAAAGAGTTGAAATGATGGTGTGAAAGTTTTCATCATAAACTGTTCATAAAAAAATTGACATAAGGTCGGTGAATGCCAAAGTGAGGTTAGGGTTTTTGTGCAAATGAAAATTAAATTTTACATACAAAAGTCACGCTGGAGACGCTCAAATTTTCCATCATTTTCATCAGCACTTTTATATCTTTCAGTCATAAACGAGAAAATGGACGCCTAGAATCTGTCATCATCTCCATGTCTATATTTCGTGTGAGCATGAAGAGAAACAAATTTCCATTGTTCATGGAATTAAAATAAGACATGTTTTCCAACTTATTCTGTAGATAATTTGAATAGCTTCTTCAGAATAACCGAAATACTTTTCGCATGAAATGAAAATAATCCAAAAATGATGTTTAATATCATAATATCAAAAAGGTCACCCATAGCATAATGTGACCTGAATATCGAGGAATGTACACTGTAAGGTTATTTTCACAGTACAATATCCATTCTATAGTTCAGAAATAAGGCAAATTTAATAAACACTTTTCCTTGACTGACTTCAGCTGGCAAACAGGAAAGTTGTTACGGAGAAATGAACTTTCTACTGCATTATTCAATTTAATATTAAATAATAAGAATTATTTACACTGCAAGAATCTGCAGATACACGTTTTTTAATTTTTTCCACTTGATAGAACTTTTATATAACTGCGAGTCTGTTATTTCAAAATTAAATGACTGAAACTAATGAATGAAATAAAATTATTACACAGAGATGAAGTATGAGCGCAAAGTAATAAATTACAATAATAAATAAATTGTCTCTAGCAAACCCTGACACAAAATTTGAAGCAACAAAGTGTTTTCCATAACCTCATTATGAATAAAATTAATATGCATCGTCAAACTTAGTTTTCATTTTCTGAGAGAATTCTATCAAGATTTATGACAGTAGAAGATGTTATGTTGAGGACTATTTTTGAATCTCTCAAGATTCCGATTCGAATAAAATGAAGTCTATTGAAAAAGTAAGTCTTTTACCTTTCGAAAAGATGAATGAAAAGATAAAATAGATTGGGAATTGAGGGGAAGTCGGTAGGATTTATTCTGCCGTGTCGGACCCTTAGCGAAGAATTCAAATTGGCGAGGCAGAGTAAATCTTCACTTCTATCTTTACATGAAACTGTGAAAAATATCATTATTGATATGATCAATTGCCAAAAAAAATCTTCTTGACATAATAGTTTCACCATTCAAAATATCATTCTTAATCCAGCAACCCATACCCTCTTTGGACTATATGCACCAATTTTAAAGTAGTGTGACAAGTCCCACTTATACATGCCAAATAAAAAACTGGGTTTTACTCCTGCCTCAGTTTTCAACTCACCCATAATTTCGGCAATTTCTTCAGTAAATGTTGAAAATAATCACTCATACACATCCTACATAAAAAATGAAGTATCTGATTTCAAGCTTGAGGTTTGCACTCCACAATGGTGTTATTAAATATATATACGCAGGATATGAATAAGCGATTATTTTCAACATTTAGTGAAGAGAATGTCGATTTTATGGGTAAGTTGAAAATGAGGCAGGAGTAAAACAAAGTTTTTTTTGGCATGTATAATTGGGACTTCTCACACTACCTTAAAATTGGTGCATATAGTCCAAAGAGGGTATTGGTTGCTGCTTGAGTATAATAATTCCATATTCACTAAATTATTCATGATTTTCGGATCATCCGCGAACATCTCCGTCAGTGCGACAAAACATATTTTAGGTATTCAAATACTCGCATATTATATTTGCATGAGAAAGTAGGAGTCTTCAGAAACGATATGAACTTTTCCTTCTCCTTCTCCGATGATTTTCAAAAAAAAAAATACGCATCATGATTATTAGAAGGATATGTTGTGCTTGAATTGTTCGTTATTCAAATCAGATAATTTATATATAATCCAGTAACGACAGACAAACTCGAGCAGAAAGTGAAGAATGAATTGTAGCACTAGTAGTAGTATTATTATTAGAAAAAAAACTGTTTACCAAAAAATCAGCGCTGGAACCTAAAAAAAAAATTTATTTAAATAAAATATAATTCTTTTTTGTTGTTATTTCAGACAATAATAAGATTTTTCAAAAAAACGATTTTGATAGGTTGAGAGATAATTTAATTCTCCACAAGAATGATTTTCAGTAACACCTCATGATATCCGCTCGTTTCTCACTTATACATACCAAAGAAAAAACGGGGTTTTACTCTTGCCTCAGTTTTCAACTGACCCATATTCCTGGCAATTTCTTCAGTAAATGTTGACAATAATCGCTCAAACACATCCTACATAAAAAATTAAGTATGTAATTTCAAGTTGAGGTTTTAGTTTCACAATAGTTTTATTAAATAGATATATGCAGGATATGAATGAGCGATTATTTTCAACATTTAGTGAAGAGAATGCCGTTTTTATGGGTAAGGCAGGAGTAAAACAAAGTTTTTTTTGGCATGTATATGTGGGACCTGTCACACTACTTTGAAATTGTTGCATACAGTCCAAAGAGGGTATGGGTTGCTGCTTCAGTATAATAATTCCATATTTACAAAATTATTCATGATTTTCGGATTATCCGCAAACATGTCCGTGCGACAAAACACATTTTAGTTACCCAAATACTCGCATATTATATATGCATGAGAAGGTCTTCAGAAACGATAAGAACTTTTCCTTTTCCTTCTCCGATCAATTTTAGCAGAGTTATGACCAATCAAATATTCGGTTCCGCCAGAACTTTCAGCGACGGAAAACGAGTGCATTTTATAAGAAATTACTAGGGATAATTTTTGTGGAAAATTGAATTGTTTTTCACCCTATTGAGTTATTTTTTGGATATATCATATACTTTCCCAGATTACATCAAAAATCGATTTATATATTTTGAAACGAAAAAAAAAAAAAAATGTTCCACCCCTGGAATTTTGGTAAAGAATTTTTTCTCGTGTTTATCATGGTTTCAACTACTAGCATACCAAATTTGGTGCTGCTACAATCGATTCTTGTCTCAAAACCCAATCGTACTGATTAAGAATGATATTTTGAATGATGAAACTATTATGTCAAAAAGTAGCGGCAAAACATTGAGGCAAATCGAAATGCTTGTTGGTTGATTTTCAAAGCGGCAGTACCTCGTATTTGCTATTTGAACGAATTCTTTGATGATGAGAAGTGAAATATTTTGTTTTTTTGTATGTTTAGGTAGTGATACGTATAAGTATTTTTATGAGGAATTAACTTAATATTACCGTATTAAAACATTGTTGGCTGCTACCAAATGACCATTGATAAAAATATATCATTTGAAAAGTATCAGAAAAATGCATTACCTTGTAATCTACCTTCTACTTGTACCTATTGCATAGTTTAGCATTAGGTCACGACCTCTACCGGAAAATATTCAAAACTCTATGACTAGTGTTTGTTTACAAATGTACCTGTGAACACCACAATTATTATTATTCAAAAAAACTATTTTTTTCACTTCAGTTAACACTTGAGGGATATGAAAATACACTGGAGAGATATGAAAAAATTCTCTCATGAATAATAAAATCTGAAACATACTGAATATATTGTTTTTGACTTCATTTATATCTGCTGACTATGGTCATCCGAAATGGAGGTTTATTATTAATTACACCACTCGCAACAATTATTTTCAGTTTTCACTCCAGTACTCTAAATCTCACAGGCACCCGGCTATCGCTTCGTCAAAGGCTTTCTCATATTTCTCAAATTGAAAAACATCGAGTTTCCGTTACTGTAGATACATTCAAGTGAGGGTGTTAAAAAAAAGACGCATAATTACGTACTACATATCTAAATTTTCTGGTAAATTTTCATTTCTTCGTGAAGCTTCAAGTATTTTCCTTAATAAAAGTTATTAGGGATACTGAATATTTGCTTCATGTCGAGCATATCCGAGATATCATAATATGTTAGTTACATGAGAACACACACCTAGGGTTCTTGCACCTGCCATGCATGGAAATAAGTTCCTAGTATAGGCTTCTCTAGGGGTCGAACAGAGTTGTTTTCCATTTCATTAAAAGCAATGAATAGAGTATGCTTTTTGAATTGGGTGAATCGGGAATAAATTCGATGTGCGTGCCACACGTTTGGACCTGGTAACTTTTAATCACCAACCCATCCTACATCACATATCAAAAATTGAACGAAATTCGTTGAACCCCAGAAACCCATATAATCCGTACCTCTCCACAATTTTTTTCGAATTTTTCACACGTGGCATTCGTCATGAAATGGCATTATACACCCGTGCTTCACGGTAGTGCAAGAGGTTAGAGTATACTCTGTATCTACCTTGCATGTTCCACCCTTACAGATTCACAATGTGGAAATTATTATTTACACACAACTTTTAGCCTGAAACTGTTGAAAACTGTTTCAAAATCTCTGGGTCGAAGAACTAACTAAGATCTAAGCAGAAAATAAAATTGACTAATAATTCTGATATCACTTACAACTTTAGTTGACGTAGTTTGAAAGGCACTACTAGGAATTACTAAATTTTATGAAAACTACAGATGCCCAATATTGTAACCTTTCCCTATGAGTACATACACATCAGCACTCTATTTGAATAAGTTGGATGTACATTCAAAAATACGGCAATGAAGGTGGAACTGGCCAGGAATCATTTAGAAAACATAATAATTTCATGTACATTATTTTGCACACTATGAAAGAAAAGGTTAATCAGTGTTCAAGCGAATCTATCTCCTACATATCCATTTGATTTTGAAAACACCCTAAATTCACCCTAAATTCATATACCATCGTCCAACTAATTTGACTGCAACCCTACATATTAGGCGGATGCCACTCTGGAGAAACGAATTTCATGAAACTCGTTTCAAGGAACATGCAACTCGTTTCAATATCAATTAACCCATGTACTTATATGAAACGATGCACACTGATGTTTCGGAAACAGGAGACCATGCCAAAATGAAAACCGATTTTGATATATTAAACCAAATTTTGTTTCAAAACTTTGAATGAGAACAAAATTCTGCCATTTGGTTACAGGAAGCGCTTGCAATTGTTTCCTCTGCAATGAGGTACATTGCACAAGTATCTGTTGGATATAATTCAATACCCGTCGTGGTATTAGCCAGGGGAGTAGTTGTTTTCTGACAGGTATTTGCCACAATTAGCCTACGTAGTAGGTGTATATGGGAGTAAAAAGGGTAAAAACATCGGTCGGCGACGACTATCGTTAGTACTCTTGTTTATATAATTATCAATTACTGAAATATAGGAAACGAGACTCTGTAGTTTATTTTTCATTTTTTTTTCTTAATTAGTTCTCTATTTCTGCGTCTGTGGGTCTCCCACCGTATAAAACTACATCTTCTTCATCGAAAGGCATATTTGCAACTAGTTATTTTGATAATATAGGAATAATGTAGGAATGTAGTAATAATATCAAATATGAAACTAGTTTCTACAATGTGCACTAAACGAGAAAATAGTTTAATATAATGTAAACACCTGACTTATACTATATTCTCTTATATAGCATATACATATATCTTATCTCTATAATATAGTGATATAGTATGAGTTAATCAGCTATTGCATCATGGGAAAACATTTCTATTGTATTACGTTTTCCCTAACAATATGAGTATTGAATATCTTATTCACAGAATCTTTTCTATAAACTATTTTGATTCTTAGAACTTACCTCTGGTCTATTTCCGACCATGACAAAGTCATGCATAAACACATTTGCCTCAAGAATAACCCGCAAATATTCCCTGCGGATTACAAAAACTGAAATAACCGTATTTTCCAGACTTTTCGCGACAGAAACGACTTCGTTGGGGTTTAGTGTTTATTCAGCATTTTTTCCCAATTACCTTGAATGAAAGATGAGCTGTTTTGAAAACGACTCTGGCTATTTCAGGCAATTTCAAAAGTAAACATTATAGTGAACTTTATGGACTGCTGAAGTGGAACTTAATTGGGTTCAATGAACATCCAACATCGGTGACATTGGTATTGAAGATAAAAGCTTATCAAGAAATACATTTTGATTTTGTTTTAGTTCGATTGTGTGGTGTGACTGGAATGAATGAATGAATGATATGCACTGAGAGATACAGTGTGTCACGACTGTCACGTCTCATGGAAGTACCAACGTAACTTTCGTAATTTTTGACGTAAAACTGTGAAATCGATAGAAACACAAAAAAGGAACAATTTTACATAAAAATTACTGAATTTGGGGGGATATTTCCATAGAAAGTGAGACAAATTTTGCGTTGCCAGGATTGAATATTTTTCAGGAACAAATGTAAGACCAATCCATCCTATAGCCGGAATGAATGACTCTTCAAGTGGTTGAAACAATAAACAAATACGGAGAACGCTGATTGCGGCCTTGGTACTACGATATTGCAGAGGGCCGTTAAAGATATGCATGGATAGACAGATTCTTCTTAACGTTTCGATTATATCTACTGATTATTAAAGTGTTATAGATTTGATATCAATATATGTATTTGTTGTGTACGAGTGTTAGTGTTTGTCTTACACAAAGTGACATAATAGTTGAACGATTGTTATGATTACGAATCCGAAGACATTTTCGACTTATTTTGCCATTAAAAGTCCTGTAAGAAACGCTCATTTTCGTAGTCTGCAATAAACCATTTAGGGTCTTTATAAGATTTTCTCTCCGGTTCGAAAAAATAAAAAAATGTTGCTTTACCAATAATAGATCTACCCAGAATAATGCTTAGGTACCACTGCCTCGTGTAACAAATTAAAACCACACAGTGAAGTTTTATGTATGGAATCATGTTGTCGTGGAATTATTTCAATCGAACTATGAATGAAAAGAGTAATTTTCAATAAATAAAGGAATATATTCAAATAACTTTTTACTCCGTTTCTTTCGATTTAGTATACCAATTTTCACTGCTTTAACCGGTTTATTTTGCACTGTTATAGATATATTTGTATCTATAGAGTGTGCGAAATGATATTTTTGCGTTCGAGAATGGAAATTTATTTTGCTGAGCTTCACCGAAGCAAATAACCATTCGTGTTTGAACCAAAACGTCATTGCATGACTATCGTATAACGGTAGCAACGTAATAAATAATAAAACAGGGCGCAAAAAACGTTTACGTTCTATAACGAAAAAGAGACACTTCGCTAACTGAGATTTTAACGAAAATGCCAACATTTGAGTTCAGTTAAAAAAATAACTTTTTTGTTTTTATCGAATTTTATTTAGGTACACAGCTTGTCTCCACTAACTTGACCATGCATGAACTGACCTGAAATTGGAAGGAAATAGTACCATCCAATTGTTTGACATCAACAATTTTCAAGTTCCAATAACGTATGTAACCCGCATATTGTAGATGTTAACTGTCAGCTATCAGCTAAACAGCTGAGGTAATTTCTCGTCATGATTGAACGTTGTTTTGCCAACATACTTCCACCAACATCTTCACTTCTCTGTGGAACCGTAACTTTTTCCTGAATGTTATTCAAATAAATATATTCCAATGACATCGGTTCAATTGTCCTTTTTCTTTCATATAACCCAACATCAGCGAATACAAATTTAATAATCTATGAGCTGCGGTAATGAGTTTATAACATCATGACACAACATGTTCTGTGCACCTGTGTAAGCTTGACGGGTGACTGACAGTTTCTAATTTATTTTCCTGCTAGACCTTATTGGTGGTACCTATAAAGAGCGTCAAAATTATAATTATTTCCATCAGTTTCATATTTTGAAAGCGAAGCTGTATCTTTCGAAGGAAATCATCCCTGCTGTTGCAGGATTTGTTGGGTCATGAAAGTTCTGTATGGTCATCCTACCATTTAGGAATTTAGGATCTACGATTATTGTAATCTTAGGAAACGAGGCAGGAAATAAAATCCCAAGATCAAACGAACTTACCTTAAATAAAGTTCGTTCTTGATTATATGAACCGTCTCGTTCTCGGAGATCACGCCCTTCCTTAAATGTAACTACCCTTGTTTGGTATGCGAAATTCCAAAACACCCAATAGGCCTTTTCATTTAGATGACAAATGACTAACTTTGTTTACCTGACAGCCCCAACGGCAGTGACAGCGAATATTTTTTTTAAAGGAAATAAAATAATCCTTCCGAGTTTTCTCATGGACAGTTAACTTGAATTTACATGGAGAAGAAAATTGACCATCAGAAAAATTCGTGTAGGTACATTATTTTGTATAAGAATGAAAGGTTTTTGATGGTATAAAGTAGGTAAGAATTACCTAACTATAAAGTTATTTATTATACAAGGGAAAAAAGTATTAGATTTTAGCTGGTTAACTTTCAACATATCCAAGAATTGAGAAATTTGGTTGATGAAACGCGAAACGTGCTACTTTTGAGTTTAGGTGGAATTTCAGGTCAGTTTTTTGTGGTCCTTTGAATGTTTCAATAAATATTTGATATAGGTAGATTGTGAAGATCAAGATGTTCCGAAAATGATTCTGCCGACAACAGTCCTCACAGATGGCATATTAAAGAAACCTAGACATCGTCGCTATAAAATCAATGAACATAAATCTAAATAGAGATTGTTTATGGTAAAAAATAAAGTTCGTAGCTTCAATAATGATAAACAACAGTTTTTGAAATACACCCAAATGAGTCTAGTTTTTACTGTATTCTGGGTAATGAATCCATATTGAAAATTTCCCAGGATCAGGATACAGATTATATTTGCAAATCCTCTTCCGTTGTGGCATTTTTCATTTTATATTTTTTTATTCAGTTATGGGGTAGTAGCATATTAAGCCATCAATGTGGATCCTATGGTTGGAAATAACAAAAATTAAGTGTCCAAAGGTCAATGCTACTATCCTTACTTTATAAAATTATACTCCAAGATAGACACTGTGAACCCATTCCATGTATTCGTTCGACTTCTGAATTGATTTTCAAAGTAAACTAAAACTTACCTGTGAAAGGTTCGAGTATGGTTTTTTTCCCCTTTCTTCCCCACAAACACAGCATTTCCATACCATTGTAGCTTTCACACAACACAGTCAAGTCGAGAGTCAAGGTAATAAATTAAGTCACTTTTTTCGTATTACACTTATCACAAACGCACAAAAATAAAAATAAACTACAACTATCAATAACAAATAACGAATGCCAATGGATCATTTTGTTGGGGCCAAAGCACATTGTTGTTGTCATGAAATTAAGGTTGACAGACCGCGAATTTTGAACTGAGCCAATATCAAATCATTGTTTCAAAACGTAACCAATGGCTATTCACTTTCCCAATATCCAATCAGACTTTGGGGCTCAAAACGAGCGCATGCGCCTTAAAAACTCATCTAAATGAAAAGGCTTATTTGCTCTTGTGACAATGTTCTTCAAAGCATGATGAAGCACAGTAGTGGAGGCACAAGGGCCCTATTCTCAAATGTCGACTACCCTATGTCGCATGCGAAAAAATATTTCTATCAATTTTCTCGAACAAGCATTAAAAAGAGGTAGAGATATTTTGTCATAGGGTAGTAGACATTTGAGAATTGGCTCCCAGATGGGAGATTTTTTTAGATGCTTTGTGGCGTCACCGGATCGAAGAGAGTATACCACAATTTTGTGATCTCTTCGAACGAGGCGGTTAATATAATCAAAATTGAACTTCACTCGACGTACTTTCGTTTGATCTAGTGATAATCTTATATTGGTCCTGCCCAGGGCCGTATTTAGGGGTCTGGAGGTCTTGGGGCAACAAAGGAGTGGATGCCACCAGGCTCAAAAATTATTTTCCAAATAAAATTTTTTTCAGTCGAGTTTTTCAACAAATGATTTATTGTGAAACCAATTAGATTCATTTAGCATTTAACAAATATATACATTGACTGGCAGAAAGTACGCATAATATGGGAAATTTTTTTATTAATAAATTTTGATAAATATCGATTTTTCCAATCGCTTATGCATCAAAAGAAACCCGAAAAGACGTTGTACAGTGCCGTTCGTCTTTTCGTGTTTGACGGGTAGATAATTTAAAAAAATTTAAAATTATTTCACAAAATATCGAAAAATGTTATGCAGAATGACATTTTATAGCTATGTAAAAGTTTTGAAAAAGATCTGAGATAAAAAAATTAGAATAGATTTTTTGTCACAAAAAAAATTCTATTTGGAAAAGTACATTTCTGACGAATAAACTCATTAGTAAAGCCAATAACTAATATTTTAAGTATGGTTTTGTAAAGATTCGCAAGATATTTCTATTTTATTCGGATAAAATTTGAAATCTGTGATTTTTTCATGTGTTCAGCTGCTCCACAAGATGTATCTAGAATGACATTATAATCCAGATACTGTTTATTAATAATGAAGAACCATGTATTTACACAATTTTAATTTAAATATTTCATTGAAACAAAAAATAAAATGATTTTTGGCAAATTGTTGGAATCATACATACCTACGATATTTTGTTGATTGTAGGTTCTTGTTATGTCAAAAATCAAATAAATTTTTTGTTATGATGAAGAATTCAAATCAAATTTGTTCAGTTGCTTGGTCTTTCTTCAATAATAAACAGTATCTAGATTACAATGTCCTAAAGATATTCCTCTTATGAAGCAGCTAAACACATGGCAAATTCACAGATTCTGACACAGAAATAACTTGCGAATCTTCACAAAACCATATTTAAAATATTAGTTGTTGGCTTTACTAATGAGTTTCTTCGTCAGAAATGTACTTTTCAATTTAATTTTTTTTCTCAGATCTTTTTCAAAATCTGTACGTACCTATAAAATGTAATCCTGATCATCTTTTGCAAATAACATTTTTCACTGTTTTCTCAAACAAGTATTTCATTCAATACTCTTCTACTTCAATTTTTAAATTTTTTAAATTTCCCGCTAAACACGAAACGTCTTTTGGGGTTTCTTTTGATGCAGAAGCGATTGCACCTATCAATATTTGTCAAAATTTATATATCCATAATTTTTTTCCATATGATGCGTACTTTTTGCCGGTTAGTGTATAAATATGATCGAAAACAGAATCATTCAAAATTTAATTTTAGCAAGGGATCCCCTAAACCAACGCAGAAAATTCGCAACACCTGCAAATATTCGCACCGCATACGATCCGTAGCTTATTATTTTCACTGTGTTAAATAGACAAGTTCAGACTAGCGCGGATTTCTTCGTATTGACTGCGATTTATCTGCTTTTTTTCCTCACGGAAACTTAATTCGCATCAGTCAGATGCGTTTTCTATCAGATTCGCAATTAAAATCAAGGCAAATATTGATCAAAATGGAGAAAATTATTGGTGCATCAATGTGTGAAATTCGCCATATTCTTGCTTTTCTTGATTAATTTTGTGAACCCATTTCCTTTTTTTCGTTGTATAAGAAGTAATGTTAGATACGATAATGTTTAGATATCATTAAAATTTATCTTCTTCCACTGCAAGGAACAATAGTGCTTCTTCTTCATCCGATGATTATTACATTTTATATAGCAAAGATGCTATTCGTTTTTCGTTATTACTACTATAATTCAACCATTCTACTGAAAATGTAACGTAAACGATGCGATTATATTCGCTTTGGTGTGAAGCTTCTGCGGAAATCCGTCATGGAATTCACTGCGGATTTTCCGTAACGAATCCGATGCGAATTATTTGCGTTGGTTTGAGGGATCCTTCAACGAACGGAACCTTCCAAGCTTTTTTTACCAAAAAATCGTTGATGATTTCGCGGAAATCCAGTTCCCGAAGTGAATCTCTTTCAATGGTCAGAAGAATACGGCTTTGTACCATCGTGATTCAATTGTACAATTTTCACCTTTGAAAAAGAGCGCCCTCCAGTGCAATTTAATACAATCAAAACCAAATACAGTCTCAATGCAATTATATATATATATATATATATATATATATATATATATATATATATATATATATATATATATATAAATCCTTTATTTAGTCATAAACTAATAATAATAATAAAAAACATTGTGAACAACATACAACATACAAAAAAATATATATATATATATGTGACTCGTACACATGTGTATATCCTTACAAACAAACATATATAATGTATGAACCAAACACAGAACATATATAAAAATAATGTTACAATGTATTTCTATCCGTGAATAGGTGCTTCTTGAGTTTGACTTTGAAAATATCCAGACTAGCACATGGTTACACCTTTAACAAAAATAGAGTTTTGGCTATATGTTCTGCTAACCAGAAGAACACGAAGATTACCTCTACATCTACATGTCATGCTGATGAACATCCTAATTGAGAAGAAAAATATTCTGTAAGTATTCAGGTGTCACACCGGTTTTAATTTTATGAATGAATATAAGGGAGTGATATAGTAGATAAGTCTTAACCGGTAACCAATGAAGGGTATCGAACATAGAATTTATTGACGTGTCACGTGCACAACAAAGAATAATTCGCATAGCTCGATTTTGTAATTTTTGTAAACGGCTTAGCACATTTTGATTCACCAAATAAAGCACAGTGGCACAGTAGTTGAAATGAGGAAATATAAGCGTATTATAAATTATGATTTTACTCCACTGAGATGCGGAGAACATCTTCTCAAATAATGGATTTTCATGGCAATTGTTCTTATAACATTTTTTGCATGATCATTAAAATACAGTTGACGATCAACCAACACCCCTAAATATTTAAATTTCTCAACCACTTCTATCTGCACACCACCGATTGAAAGTTTTGGCGCTGTTCTCATTACTTCCCTATACATTTTGTGTCTACTAATTAACATCCATTTTGTTTTGTTTGTATTTATTTTCAATAAGTTTCCACAGCAATAATTCTGAATAGCTTCTAAACTTTCGTTGATTGCTTTGAAGCATGTTGAATGATTATTTCCAGTATGATAAATAACAGCGTCGTCAGAAAATAGTGTATACAACATTAATTCACCACCTCAACCATATCATTTATATAAACTAGAAACAATAAAGGACCCAGAACACTACCTTGAGGTACTCCTATATTATTATCGAGTGTGCCAGATGTAACATGGTTGAGTCGTAACTTATGGACAGTCGGAATAGAAAATATAAAAACCATTATGAAAGGAAGGTTTATTGCATTCAAAGTTCATTCAAAGTTACGTACCTATATACGCAGTGACCTATTTTCATACCGAAGCGTTAAAGTCGTAACCAAAACTAAGACAAAGAATTGCTGATGAGAAATAAGTTCGATGAACACAAAAATTCAATTAGGCAGTAAACTTGGAGAATGGTTGGCTATAATTCCAATTGTAAACGAAGGTTTTTCGATTACGACTGCATGGCAATAAAATGATCGTTTAACTCCCAAGAACGAAGAATGGTAATTTCAGAAATGTTTACTGGTTTATGATGAAATACCCAAGATCACATATTTACCGAAGGAATATGTAACAAAACATCGTTTTTGAAAGATTTATACCACAAACAAACAGAGCAAACAATTTTTTTGATTATTGTTTCGTGACCTACATTAGTTGACTGTGGACTGAAAAGTTTCATGAACTATATCTGATCTAGAAAAGTATTTCAATTGCATTTCAACAATTTTCGTAACATCTACCTGGTGCTTGGCAGTTTTTAGAGACCATCAACCATTTAGTAGTAGTTGTGGGGAGGCCACTACGGCAGCCGGGCAAGTATGCCATCCCCTGTCCTCCACATATCTACGTTACTTCCCCTAGTTAATCTTCATTTTCTAACCTTCTTGACCTTCTAATAAAGATCATTATGTCCGTTCACTCCAAGTCAATTAATTCCTCTTGTTGGAGTCTTGCAACTCCCAAGATTTCAAATCTTAATCTTCCATAGGCCTCACACTCGCCGAGGGAGTTTCTTAGTCTTCTTCACATTTGCGGCAAGTGGGACTGTCTTCTAAGCCTATAAGTGGTAGGGGTCTACCTAACTTGTTATGACCTGTTAGAATCCCTATAAAAAGGCGTAGTGGTTGGCGATTTCTGCCTAGGAGCCATTAGCTCCCTTGATTTGCTGGAGCTGGCCTCAAAAGGTCTTTCGACTGCTTACATCCGTTAGTATCAGTCCAAAATTCGTTCACCATTCATTCTACCCAGTCATTAAGGGCTGAAGAGGTTTGGCTTCTTGCGCGATGCTTAGTACAAGCTCCGGCCCACAGAACGGCGTCGCGGAACCAGTTCGGGCAAGTTCGTCTGCCACCTCGTTTCCGCGCATCCCTCTGTGGCCCAGGACTCATACCTGCTGATTTTTTTTTTCGCCTGCGCCGTAATATTCGACGTCCAAAATCGTTGGAAGTATTTCTCTATTTGGATTCCGGTGTGGCAGAGTATAACATTTTTTTACTCCCATTATTCGATGATGCCATCTTTTTCAATATTTTCAAGGATTCTTTCAATTTTATTATCTCAACTTTTCGCAATTTTTTCTGAAATTTTACCTGTTATTTATATAGCCTTCGGTAGGATATATTTCTGTTAAATTAATATACAGAGTGGGCCATTGAAAACGAAACAGCGGCTCTGTAGGTCGGCAGAACCGAGTTATATAAAAACGCTCGGACACGTCAACAACATTTTCGAGGGGGACATCGTTCACGATGAAATTCACCCGAAATACATTCCATCCCTCGGAGCTGTGACCGCCACCCCTAAATTTTTAAATGGCAACATATGGCAAGTGATACCTCATTTGAAAGGTATTTTCCTTCTTAATATCAAACAACAAAAATAAATTAATTCTATCGATTCGTTTCCGAGATATAGGAACTTGAAGTTGGAAAATCACTTTTTTTTCACTCAATCAATAAAAATAAGATCTAACAATGCAACTGTTTAAAGATAATTATCATTGTCAAGGAATTAAATGATCTAACTGTTTACCAACAAATAACATGCAATTCCGTTTCAAATTCTTATTTCATCTTCAATTACTTGTGTACTGAAAAAATGTTAAAGTTCTTGAGAATCGATAAAAAGACGTTCTCGAATTCGACTTCAATGCGCGTACAACAAAAACATGTATGCGATAATTTTTTTCGCCAAATCGCAATTTTGGACGTCTGGCAATGTCAAACTGATCGTTGATTGAACGACATTAGAGTGAATTACAGCTGCTGAATATTTCCTCAATAATGGTGTATACGATCGCGGAAAGAGTTGAAATAATAACAATTTTTTTCAAGAATGATGAGTGCGGTAACCGTACAGCTAATTTGTTCAATGGAAGGCATCCAGATAAACTTGTTGCTAGAAAATACGTTCTAGAATTAGTGCAAAAGTTTCGTCAAACTGGATCAGTAGCCAACAAGAAACGAGACCCAGAACGTGAATTTCCTGTGAGAAATGAACCTGTTGAAGTTACACTTTTAGGACAAGTTCATGCAGACCCAACATTGAGCACAAGGAAATTGGCAAGTGTTACCAATATTAGTAGAACCAGTATCCGCCGAATCCTGAAACATCATAAACTTCACCCCTACAAAATACATTTGGTACACCAATTGAATGAAGATGATTTTGATAGGCGACAGGAATTTTGTGAAATTATGACTACGAAAATAGATGCTGATGAGAATTTTCTTTTCAACATCCGCTTTTCTGATGAGTCTACATTCTTTTTGAATTCGACTGTGAATCGTCATAATTGTCGTTATTGGTCAGATGCCAATCCACATGTTTTCCACGAAGTCCATACTCAAACTCCCGAAACACTCAATGTCTGGGCCGGTATTTTTGGGGACCGTTTGATTGGACCAGTATTTCTCGACGGTAACCTGACAGGAGAAACTTATTTGGAATTATTGAATGAATTTGTTTATCGACAATTAGTAGACATCATTGAAAATGACAATCGTTACCATGAAGACCACTGACAGGAGAAACTTATTTGGAATTATTGAATGAATTTGTTTATCCACAATTAGTAGACATCATTGAAAATGACAATCGTTACCATGAAGACCACTTGAAATTTCAACAAGACGGGGCACCTCCACATTATGCACAGCCTGTTAGGGCGTTTTTGAATAGAATGTTTCCTGGAAGTTGGATTGGAAGAAGAGGCGCTATAGAGTGGCCAGCCAGATCTCCAGATTTAACCCCACTCGACTTTTTCCTGTGGGGTCACTTGAAAAACAAAATCTATGCAACCGAATGCCGTCGAATAACGCCGGAAATGCTACGAAATGTGAGGTCTCATTTTGAGCAGAACTTGTACTATTGTATGGAAATGGGTGGTAGACAGTTTGAACATTTAATTCAGTGACAATAATAATTATTGCGACAGTTGCTTTATCAGATATTGTTTTTATTGATTGAGTGAATAAAAAGTGATTTCCCAACTTCAAGTTCCCATATCTCGAAAACGAATCGATGGAATTGATTTATTTTTGTTGTTTGATATTAAGAAGGAAAATACCTTTCAAATGAGGTATCACTTGCCATATGTTGCCATTTAAAAATTTAGGGGTGGCAGTCACAGCTCCGAGGGATGGAATGTATTTCGGGTGAATTTCATCGCGAACGATGTCCCCCTCGAAAATGTGGTTGACGTGTCCGAGCGTTTTTATATAACTCGGTTCTGTCGACCTACAGAGCCGCTGTTTCGTTTTCAATGGCCCACTCTGTATTGTCATCGGTTCTCTTTATGACGTGTGCAATATTTCAGTTCAATCGGATGCCAGCAACGCCTAAAAATGGAATGCAAATTTGAACCGGAAAGACAGACAGAAAGAACAACAGACATACGCACTACTGCGCGCCTCTCCTATTGCCTCGCCGGCGAATTAACAACTCACGTCGATATCCCTTCCTCGAGCGAGTAGAGGAGAAATTGTAATGCTCTCTCAACATACAGTATCAAAAACTTTTCATCTGTGGTATAGACAGAAATCTACGCGAGCAATAAGGAACGCAATGATATGATAATACCACATAAATAAGAGAGACGCACTACTTTACGCTCTCATAAAACCGCCATACCCCAGGTGAAAACTTTCCGATACTATATAGCAAGATTTTCTTTACGCTCTCATAAAACCACCATATCCCAGATGAAAACTTGCCGATACTGTATACCTAACAACAAAACATCAGAAAAACACTTTTTGAAATAAATTAGTGATCAGAGTAGTTTCATAAAACACATAGTACATGAGAATAACGAGTATTTTCCCCTATTACCACACATGTAATTTCGTTAACCAAGTCATCTTCATCAGTAAGATTTATTGGAAAGAATTGAATTACTTATGTGGTATAGAGAAACATATTTCTTGAGTGTCGCCACAGGTGTCCTATATCCCATTTTTGAAACACAGTACAACTTAGTAGTTCGGAATGTTGAAAACTTTTATGTATTTCAGACTTATCCATGTATGCCCTTTCAAGAAATGGAATTACAAACTAGGTCCAATTGTATGATCGAAAACTTTCAACAAAATAGGAATGCATGCATCAGGGTTTCTATATTCATCTTGATTCAGAACATCCAGGCCACGGTCAATGCATGGACCTTCCGCTCCACTTAGTTGCGAAGTTGCAGAGCAGTTAAGTACTTACTACTCTGACTAATCATTCAATTCACATCAAAAATTCGGTACCCGGTTCAATCAACAACTGTGGATCCGATCCATAATTTTTCAAATTGTCTTTTATTTTTCAAGTTCTGGTTCCTACGGAGAGGAAAATCCTGTATTGTTCAGAGAACATCGTGAAAGACGACGGAAAGTAGGTAGGAATTGGTTCTTTGCCTCAGGGAACATCTCACGACGCAGCGAGTTCCAAAGCTTTTCCGTTCGGTGAAAAAATGAGCTCTGGGAAACAGATGTTCGGCATGCTTCCAGAGTGAAAACAAATAACTATGAAGACTGAGCTTGATGGATCAGTCTCGATGGGACCGCTAACGGTGGAATGATTGATGATATTTCGGAAGAACATCGTCCATGAAAACAGAGACAGATCGCCAACCTTTCTGCGATGTTTCAGAGAAGTAAGTGAGCTTGTGAGCAAAGTATCACTGACGTGTTGAATGGTTCTCTTTTGGACAAAATCTAAACGTTTCAATGTGTGTTTGGGTGCCGCACTCCATGTATGGCAACAGTATTCCGGAACAAGTCGAATTTATGCCTTATAAATCATAATCAGTTGACGGGAACTGAAATATTTTTTGGGGGGCACTCTTGGCAATGGACCGCATATGGTTCTCCCATGTGAGATCGGTCTTTCTTATGAAAAGACATGCTTGGGTTTCATTCGCATTGAATTCCATCAAGTTGTTTCTAGAATTTTTGCTAAGTCCATATTTATTTCATTCACGATTCTTCCCCATTCATTTCTGCATTCACTGGCTGATATCAGAGCTTTGCAAGAGAAAACGGTATGAAGGGTACTGTTATCCGCAAAGCTGTGCACTGGACATGAAGTAGCTCCCAACAAATTTTATAATTTTCTCCAGTTTTCATTGAAAATTCATTCAATAAATTAGATAGGGAGAATGTTATTGAAAAAATATCACTCACAGAAATCGTTCATTTCATTGAAACAAGGTTCGCTTCTCTCGCATTTGATCTCCAATACATGAACACAGAAATTCAATAAAGCAGTAAACTTGGAGAATGGTTGGCTATAATTCCAATTGGAAACGAAGGTTTTTCGATTACGACTGCATGGCAATAAAATGGTCGTATAACTCCCAAGAACGAAGAATGGTAATTTCAGAAATGTTTACTGGTTTATGATGAAATACCCAAGATCACATATTTACCGAAGGAATATGTAACAAAACATCGTTTTTGAAAGATTTATATCACAAACAAACAGCAAACAATACATTTTGGTGGACGAAAATCTATTTCGCTTTGCCAAGCTCATCAGGGAGATTGATAGAATTGGAAAGCAGGCTCTTCAGAAGCAATTACACACATCAAGGATGGAAATTGATGGAAATATTTCTTCTGCGGTGACACTTTGAAAGTTATTTTTTGACATACACCTGTCATGGGCATTGCATTTTGATTTTTGTTCGAAATTATGAATAGGATATTCATAAAATAAAGTCTGTTGTGGAATCATCTGCGGCTGAAAGACAAACTTTAGTCTCTATTTTCCATCGTCCAAGATACCCTCTTTGATGTTCGAGATATAAACAGAAAAGGGAAGGGGTCCTAAAAAAGAACCATGCGGAATTCCAAAATGAATGGTCAAAATGATGGACAATTTTTCATCCAAAATAACACAGTATGTTCTTTCGGACAAGGAATTTTGAAAAGAAAACTAGTTTTTTGCAGAGAAGGTCGTGACTAATGGTGTTGGATGCTTTACCCAAATCCAGACGAATTGAGACAACTCATGTATTCAAGTAGTGCAGAATGTTTGCTATAAGGAAGTGATATTTGTAAGACTGTAGTAGTGCTGGATTATTTACCGAATCCTGACTGGATATCTGGTACAATTTCATTAATGAATATAATATTCTGTTATTTGATGTTTTATTATAATTTCCATAACCTTGGAGAGTCGGAAGGATACTGATGGCTCTAAGATGATGTATCATACTGGCATGCTTCCATCCAGTAGAAAAAATGTTGGTAATTAGGTATTGCTGTGTTGATATATTCGAAAGACAACCTTATTATGTAGATTTTATCAGAACCAATGCAACTGCTCATCCGCTCAAAGGAATTCCTAAATCCTGACATTATTAGACTGACTGTGTGAAAAAAAGCAGTTGATTGTTGACGGTTTAAAGGAATGTCAGGGTTGCTAAACAAATTATTCCAGAAGAACCAACAAAACTATTAGAAAATGTGCCTGAAAACAACTCAAACAACAGACTCTACCTCATATGCCATACCTATTCACTGAGAAATACAACAGATCAGAAGTCCCACAAATCAGGTCTGTCAACTGAACTAACTCTACCGACGAACAGATTTCAGAAATAGTGTAGTGGGTAAAAATTGATCATGGACTGCAGAATAACCCTTAGAAATTACAATGAAATTCTAACACGGGAAAAAAATCTTGATATAGATATATCTGTTCCACACCCTTCAAATGTTTGTGTAGATAGGAATACGAATGCATGTTATGCAAAATTCCAAGCTAGAAAAGCCCTAATCTGTGTCTGGATAGTCCCACTCTGTATTCTCAATCTAAGCCACTAAACGAGTGTATGACCTCCGAGAAATGAACCTTTTATCTAAAAAGACCAGACTGCTTTGGTGGTGCGTATGCGGTCTTTGGCCTGTGGTTGCAAACCGTCCGGACGGCCGGCGTGCAAAGTCCCTACGAGAGGATGTGTGTCCGACCCAGGCCCGGCCTTGGGCCGATTCAAGGGCATCCTGCCACAGATTCTCCAACGACCGTTCGTTCTTTGTTGCCGACACGTTCGATGAAAACTCCCTTCGGCAGTGGCGTTACATAGGGTTGGCCATAAAATTAGACGAGAAAATATCAATCGGTCGATATACATAACTGAAGTGGGATTACATAAGAGGTGTGACGTTGCTTGATGAAATATGAGTATTAAATGAAAATTTGTTGCATAAAAAATAACCTATCAAATTTGTCTATTTCAAGTCTAGTCATGTGTGTCGAAAAAACCAATGAAACCATAATTACACTGACAATTTCACTCACTATATGAAAGTCGCGTCTCCTGCGATATGAGGACCAATCAGAATGGGATTTCGCGAAAGTACACGCTTCCTTTCGCTTCCTTTCTTTCCGATCCGGAAAGACCATTTCGTCAAGTCAACCACAAATATAAACAGCAATGATACATCTTGTAATCTATATGACATAAACGTCAGGTTGACAGACTTCATGTTTATTATTCATTAGTTGCAACTATTGAAGAATTCACTTTGTTTATTTCAAATAATAACTTGGTTGATTCGTGAAATTATCTCAATAAATACGACTCGTGCTCACAATACAATCGATAATTCTGTCAGAAATCTTTAACTCGATCAAATTGCTTTGAGGTAACACCACTCGTCCCAAGATGGATAGAAACCCTGGTGGATTGACTGATTCGCTTTTGTTTCACCCAAAGTTGTTAATGCTGTAATAAGATGGGATTAGCTTTCCCGTTGTCAGTAGATGGCGCATTATCAAAAAATAGCCGAGTTTACATTCCGAAGTACTGAGTCATATTTTTTTTGGAATATTTGAAATTTGACTGTTTATGACTATGTTTATAATTTTTGATTAACTGTGATTTACATTTCATCGGGATATTTATCGTTTTTTTTCTGTTCTTTTACTACTTTTCGTTCAGTTCGCAATGATTAGTTATTTGTTTATTGTTGAGTTTTTTGTAATTCTTGTATTTGTAGTGCATATAATGTTTTTTCAAGTTTGTACTTGGATATGGCTGCGTTTGTATGAAAGATCTAAGGTTAGTATCATTGTTTAAATATCCCGTACATATCACACATCCAACTAGTTAATTTAAAATTACTGTTCTGATTTTTGATGAAATAAGCACGTTAAACATGTTATGTCGTATTTTTTAACAAAATTGAGTAAATACGAAATGTAAACATGTCATGACAATGACAATTGTCCAACGTCATCATGACAAGTATTCATTTATCAATCTGTAATGACTTTACCGCCATCTACGAATGATCGTGAAGCTAATCCGATCTAATAAAATATGAAGAATCACGTAGGCCGTACCTTAACAGTTTTGGTAGGCCGATTTCACAGGTATAAATGAACGCACCAGGGTTTCTATCCATCTTGACTCGTCCCTACGGGACTCGATCAAGCTCTCGTGGTGTTTCTAAGCAACACAGTTTTCGTGCCAAGGTGAAAGTATTTTTTGAAAATTCTGCATTTTGTCGGGATATTATTACTGATTACTACCCATAGATAGTTTTCACAGATAGTTATCACATATGTCATTACATTGCTAACCAACACAAAGTTTTTTGACATTCCATTAATTCAATTTATTTCCATCGTATATTAAAAATCCCATATGAAGTGGGACATTTTCGATCAATTACAGCGATAATATTATGAAGCGGGACTTTTTCGGAAGTAATTACACAAATGCATCAAAATTATCAAGTTGATTTTGATTCACGAGTGTAATTCGGTAGAATATTTCTGGAACTTTTCATCTGGGGTATAGTGGTTGTATGAGAGCGTGAAGAATAGCTTGCTATAATGTTGAGAGAGCATTACAATTTCTCCTCTACTCGCTCGAGGAAGGGATATCAACTGAGCTGTTAATTCGTGGGGCGCGGCAACAGGAGAGGCGCGCAGTAGTGCGTCTCTCTTATGTATGTGGTATTATCATATCATTGCGTTCCTTGTTGCTCGCGTAGATTTCTGTCTATACCGATACTGTATATTGAAGAGTCAGTATTGTGTTTTTAGGTTTACTTTTTCTTGAATTAAACTTCATAAAAATCATTTCCAAAACGTGACATTTTAACAACGATTTAAATTCAATATTTATGCCTGTCAAGATGACAAATGCACATTTTTAGAATCGTTACTATAGATACACGGAAATATTCAGTGAATATTTCCATCGTGAATTAAAATCCCCATATAATAAGCGGAACATTTTTGATCAATTACAGCGACTATTTCATTCACACATGGCTGCACCTATGAAATTATCCTAATTTATCCACTAATGGCAATGATGCTAATGCTAGTCCTTCAGTTCCAACATTTACTTCACTTCCATATATACAAGATATTACACCGAGACTTTCTAGACTTCTTCATTCGGTATGTAACATCAAAATTGCAAATAAAACTATTTTGCCCATAAGATCAATTTATTCAAAAGTTAAAGATAAAATTCCAATTATCACCTACTTCAAATGTTGTATATAGCATTCCTTGTGAGGACTGCAATAAGAATTATATTGGCCAAACTTCTAGATGCCTAAAAAGTAGAATCTCCTCACATAAAAGTGATTGTAGACTTCATCCTGAACGATGTGCTCTTGCTGAACACGTAAACAACTTTGACCATCGAATGAACTATAATTTAACAAAAATATTAGCAAAAGAGTCACACTTAACTAAGAGAACCTTTGCTACCCTCCTTTCTTGGGAGGGGAGCGTATAAGCTACTTAGCCTGAACAGACCCTTGCTCAGTGGAGATGGGTATGGGTATATTCGAAATGAAACGAAGTATAGAGCGTAAAGGTGGTGTGTTTATTCCCGACTGGGTGAACTAGGCCTTAGCAACCAATACCGAGCTGGCAAAAGGACGTGAGAGCACTGGTCCGTAAGCACAAGTATGAAGTTGGCAACGAATGCCGTTAAAAATTACTTGGCTGTGCTACCATACGCAGGTGAGGCCAAAAATGCAACACTGGCGCTGATGCTCATGTACTAAACAACAAAATAACTTAACCTTAAATCAGAATGTTGGATTTATGTTTATGTTTGACAATTTTGACAAATCATGGCAATTATTAATATTATAATTACAAAAAGGGATTATTCTCAATGCAAGAAATACTATCAAAATCTATCGATCAAAGTACCTTTTAGCATACGTATACCGAAAGTTTACAGTGCATACTTACAACTATGTGAGGCTCATCTGAATTGTCCACTGATTGAAATAAAGTATTGAATCATGCACAGTTCATAGCTCATAAGCGGATGCAAAGCTAGTACCTAAGTAAGCACCAGGCATATATAAAATAAATGTTATTCGCAGCGAAAGCACAAGCTAGTTAGTAATAAATTGCAAAACTAGGATTTCATAAAGTTAAAGGCTTATCTGTGTGTCTCAGAAGTCTTTTTGTACCAGTTCCTTGAGAATATGCCAATTGAAAATGTCTCCCCGGTGACCCAGCTTACAGGAAGCGGAGAAGAAAGCTCATGCCTATCAAAGCGCTCGTGTCCAGTCCCAAAATACTAAGCAAATATGTGTGGCAAGTGTACCCAAAGGTGTACCAGGGCGTCTTGACTCTGAATAATATACCGAAAGTAGGAAAAAGGCCTGAAATATACCATTATGTTTACATGTAACATTTAAACGAGTTGAAGAGAAACGTACCTTGGATGGAAGGAGGCCTGAAGGTTATAAAAATCGCCGAGATGAGATTTTGAGTGATTTGGAAAGTAAATCCACAATATGTGTAAGGGATCCCTGCCCACAGATAATATTCCCAATATTACACTCAAAATTTCTTAAGAAAATCCACAAAATGTGTAGCAAAATTCCTACCACATGGAAGAGAACCTAGCTTTTTCTAAAAAAAACTCGCGCTAATAACTGAGTAGTTTTTCTACCACAATTGGAAATGTCATCATGTGAAACAAATTATATTGAGGAAGGAGAATGGAGGTAACCTAGAATATTTCTGACAGGTCTGGTAGAGGTTATATTTTTGTTTTGAAATTTCGATTTCACCAATAATTAATTTTTCAGGTGGACTATAATGTAATGCATTGAACTTCAGAAAGAATTCTTCTGTTATAGAAATAGTTTGTCAAGGGGGGATCAAGGCTTCAAGGTATTCATCGACGAGTCCCATGAGAGAACCTCAACTAAACAATATGAGAAAGGGATTATAATATCGAGTGTTATAGCGAAAGGTGCGAAGATATAGTTTTTATTCAAAGAAACTTGCATCAAAACTAACTTCAGAGGTAGTTGCTATGCCCTTCAAGCTTCTGAAGGTCTGATAAGAATCTGATGATGAAAATAATCATTGAAAATAAAGGTTTGTCAAATGCTGTTATTTTTTTCTTATTTTAGGATTGGGTGCAAAAGAGACCCGTAACACCTTTTTAGAAATGGCCTTCATATCTCAAGATAAAAATTGCATTAATAAAAGAACTGATATAAATCATTTAAGTGAGATTTATTCCTTCTTACTGTCGTTAGACAATACTCTTCAAACTAATAATTCTATAATCACTCAATCAGAATTGTAATTTTTTCCTAATTTGTATACAACCAATATTTTCGCATTACTTTTTCAACAGTTGGAACATGATCATAGTTGGTAACAATGACTTGAACGTATTACAGTTTTCTTTTTCAGTTATTGTCATCTGTCCATATCACTCGGATATTAGTAAACAAGTCAATTGTTTTTCGATGAATGATTTCAAAATTTTCTGTTGATTTTTATTCGCAATTTTGCCACCTTTTTTACACAATTCCAACCATTTTTTATAATTCTATAACTGTGTTGTCACTATGTTCAACAAGAACATGTCAACCAACCTCAAAATAGATGTAAGATCATATCAAATAATATAATTTTGACATGTATTCTTTATAGTTTCCTGAAGATGTATATGAGTAATATACGAAAGCTTGAAATATCTCTATAGAGTATACTTTTGACCTGCTGCAATCCCCAATATTAACTAGTTTATATATACATATATATATATATATATTAATTTTATTCATGATATGATTGTCCTGAATGAAAGATAGAAACATCCGCCTCTGTCCAATAGACACACATTCGGTGAAACGACCTCCATGCATGGGCGGTTCAACAATTTGCCAGGTTTAAGATTTTAACCTACTCTAGTCTAAATAATAAAATTGAAATGACAAACAAGCGTATTCAAACTGATTTTGTAAGATGTTGGTTATTGGTTGTTTCAACAGTAAAAACACAAAAGCTTTTTTTTATCGGATAAATTTCGTTCTTCAACGAAATAATTTTGTCAATCAGTAATTTTGCGAGAAAAATTGACATGAAAAAATTGCGAGACCGTAGGTCGAGCAATGTTGACTAATTAAAAAAAAGTTCGAGTGATTTTCGGCAAGATAAATCAACGACAATATATAAAAAATGTACCACAATAATAAACACCTTTATTGAAAATATCATTTGAAAGAACAGTTCTGAAAAACACAATTGTTATAAATGGATTGGTTTGGTGTAGAGATTTCAATATTCTTTTCTCTGGTGGTTTTCACCCATGTCGAGTATACGTTCGAGCAATTCTTATCCGAGGATCGTAAGTTATTGACAATATTTTCGTGATGTTCAGGGTCAATTTGTAAATAGGGTTTGATAGATGATGAAGATTAATGTCCAGTTATCTTTATAAGCTGTTGATCACTTATTCCTGCTTTGGCCAACTGTGTAACGGTACTAGCACGGTGAATGATTAGTAATTGTATTGTTGTATCCAGGCCAATTTTAGTTGCTGAAGTTTTGGTCCAAGTAGATATCATTCTACAATAGAGATTTAGAGTCAAAAAAAGACGTTCGGATGTTATAGTTTCGTTTCTTCTATCCAAGAGTAATTTAAACAATCTAACTGGACAAATACTTTCATCCATATTATTATTTTTGGTTAACCATTTGCTGCTGCCAACCGTTTAGACCCACCTTGTGCCGTCTTGGAAAATATTGAATTATATTCAATTCTTTCAGTTGAAGGTCCATCTTGATTTTTTTCAGCTTCTCCAACCCTCCAAGCTAATTCATAAGAAGCTATATGAAAGAATCTCTTTTGTAATCCATCTGGTTCATCTATATTCCATAATTTTGCCATTCTTATTATGTTTTTCTTATCTATCGCAACAGAACATACCTTTCTTTTACCTGTAATAGCTTGCAATTCTTTTCGTTTACTATTTCTCGAATCTCGAGCTTCTTTGAAAGTTATATCGGTGAAAGGACAAAATTTGATATGGTACTCATTGAAACATTTTTCTTGAATCATCTTCTTAGTTGAATTCCATATTGTTTTCACTACATATTCTTTGTAATCATCTCCATTTCGCTTTTTCATATTGTATACCCAATCCTTCAATATGTTTGTTATATGTTGTAATGAAGTTTGTTCTGACATTTCGTAATTTCGGATATGACAAAACTCCATAAATTGTCCATATTGACGATTTCGTGTTTTTTGTCGATTGCGGGATAGATTTTTTTATATTTTGTCTGATTTGCTCAGAAGAAATTTGTCCAAAACGATTCATATTGTAGGTTTTTGTGACAATAACTCAAAAATCGTGGCTGACAAGACAGAAATAAGAGTGACGACCGCTTACTAGATGAAATCCGGTTTTGAGGAACATGCATTTGTTCAAAGAAATTCTTCATTATACCTTGCTAAAAGACATGGTTATTACAAAACAATACTAGTGCTAAAGTAGCTAAACATAATATCATAAAATAGCTCAAAGTACATGGGCGGATTCAAAGTTTCTTCAAAGTATCGTTCATGACTTTAATCTAGTCGGTATTTTGAAAAAGGAAAAACCTCATCAGTGTCTAGTGAGTGGGTCTGCTATTAATTTAAAAAAAAATTGTTTTTTATTCTGGATTTTTAGAAAGTCCATAAATGTTGCCAGTGGAATGAGACATTGTAACCTTCCATAATACTGAAAATAGGATTATATAATCCAATCTTCAGCAAAAACCCTATATAATAGGTTATTTGTCGGCAAGTATCCAACAGAAAATAACTACTGTCCCAGACCAACGTTGAATTATATCTGTTTTATACTTGTTTTTTTACAAGAACAACTTTGCAATGCTTTTTAAATACATAGCTGAATTAATTTTTTGATTGAAATGGGAAACACCTACCAACTGGTTTCATGGTACTTACCAATTTGTTCCGGGCTCCACCTTGGCTTTGGATTTTTTCATGGTGTTCTGTATCCTACCAGGCAAGCCCTTTCATTTGATATCGGTAAAAAAATGTATAATCCGATATTTTGTAGTAGCGGCCATATTGGATTTTGAATTTCTTATGGTGTACTGTATTCTACTGGTCAAGCCTTTTCATTTGATATCCATATTGAGGTGGTTGTAAGAAAATATATAATCCACCATTTTGTGGTGGCGGACGTCTTAGAGTTACAATGATATCGAATACACACAATTGTATTTTCATCAGAACTAAAGGTATGTACCATATTTCAGATTAATCGATCAACAGGAAGGGGGTGACATTTCAATTACCAGATTTTACCCAAAACACAAAAAGGCAAGCTAAATAAAACCGTTCAATAAAAAAAATCATGATCCTTCAGAACTCTTTGATGAAAGAGGAATTATTGTTTGCCTTTGCAGCCTTTCGCAACGAGAATTCATTAAAAATAGTCCCAGAACTTCCACAATCCACAAAAACTCTACAAAAATCAATTAGTGATAATCGATGGAAGAAGTCACAAGAATATCTTGACAAAATGAAGGAGAACTTCAAAACCAATACACTCGCAAAAATTGAAAAAATCCAGTACTCGAGATTTAAAAATAAACAATAAATAAACGTTATACCTAAGCTATAATACAAAGTTAGATGAATGGATATAAAAAATAACGTAAATATTTAACTGTATTAAAACTAATCTGAGAGTGAAAAATTAATAAATAAGTATTTGTCATTGGTAATTGATTGACATTTCGTGTTGGAACCAAAACGAATGATCTAGGTGATATTGTTTGCATGACTATCGTATAACGGTAGCAACGTAATATAGCTATTTATATAACAAGTTGCAAAATGGGCATGTTTTTTGCACCAGACGTGGTATTGGAACACGAGCGTAGCGAGTGGTCCAACATTTCTTGTGCAAAAAACTTGCCATTTTACAATATGTTATAATTTCGTAAGAATCTTCATTCATATATTATGATAAATTACACTGAATACGAGCATATAGGGCAATAGCTACATTTATATTGAATTGCATAACACGAATCTCGAGTGATGGTTCAGATTATGTTGCCGAGAAGACGATAGCGGAGACTCTCCCAGAATCTAACTTTCAGTTGAGAAGTTGTCACTATAACTGTCAGACTGCCTTCCGATTGAATTCATTAGTTTTTGCTTATGTATTTCCCCAGAATCTGCAGAAAACAAAAGAAGTGATTCTAATAGGTACCGAAAATATTCCGAATAATATCTAATACCGTTATGAATTCTCATATTCACACTTGTGCAAATAGAACGTCATTTTGACATTCAAAATGTAAACAAAAAGTCCCCGTATTGAAACGAAATTACAAAATAGGCATTAATGTTCTAAGGATAATAATGCTGATCATTATGGTAGTAGTAGCCGTGAATATTATCGAGCGAGGCGATAGCGATAACACGGCGTGCACCATAATGATAGTTTATAATCCGAATTACATACAAAACTTTATCTGCTGGCATCAATAAATAGTTGTATTTAAATATTTTTCACATCGAAATTTAGTATTTTTGAAACTACAGATACATTCGAGATATGAAAAATAGTAAGCAAGCTGTGCCTTACCATTTCCTTGACAATCCAATAGCAAATTATTCATTAACTGTCAAACACACACTGCTGTCAAGTAAAATTAGATGTGCAGTGAAATCTTTGAATATTAGTGATTCTGATGATAATTTATCTTTCGATTTGGAGGATGAAGTTTTGTATTTTGAATCAAATTGTTTGAAATGACCTAGTGCATTTTTATAATAAAGTAAATTCACGTCCAGAAACTTTACAATTGAATTTAATTACGGTACTAGGACTTTTTGAACTTTATTAAAATCCTTGGCCCATAATGAACTTCATTATGGCATTCAAATGCATTGATATAACGATGTCATTATGACATGCCAGCAGATAAACTAATAAACAGGACGCAAAAGTCTTTTTTCGGCAACCGTCCGGGAAGTACCTACTTTCCGGACGATTTTTCTTTGAGAAAGTATCACTTCCCGGACTAGTCCGGGAAGTACGTACTTTCCGGACTAGTCCGGGATATGCCCGAATTTCAGTATAAATATTTATATAAATAAGAATTAGAATGTTTCTGTTAGTACCTATCTTCTGTTCGCATTTCGATATTCAATACAAATAAGAATTAAAATGTTCGAAATTTTCTTCTACAAAGAAATATAAAAAATAAATGTTTCTTGATTTGTTATTCTACACGGTTACCGAAAAAATTGTGTACGCAACACGTCCGAAAACAGTTTTTTTGGACTCGCAGACTTCCAGGACTCGCTACGCTCGTCCTAGAATTTTGTCCACTAGCCAAAAAAAAACAGTGTTTTCCGGACGTAATTACTATTACGTTCTAAAACAATAGATATTCATCTTAAAAGGATCATAATGACGATCATTATGGTAGTAGCCGTGAATATTATCGGAAGAGGCTAAGTCGAGCCCGATAACACGGCGTGCACCATAATGATCGTTTATGATCCGAAATACATACAAAACTTTATCTGCTGGCATCAATACATAGGTAATAAATATTCTTCGAATTCCATATTTAGTATTGTTGAAACAGATACATTCGAGTTATTCATTATGAAAAATAGTAAGCAAGCTGTGCTTTACCATTTCATTGACAATGCAACAGCAAATTATTCATTCACTGTCAAATACACATTTTGCTGTCAAGTAGAATCGAAGGTGCAGTGAAATCTTCGAAAATGAGCGATTCGGATGATGAATGTTCGCATTTTGAATCAAATTGTTTGAAATTACCTACTTTCATTTTTTCTTAAGTTCATTCATGCTAGACATTCAGAAACTTTACATTTGAATTTCATTATGGTACTAGGACTTGTTGAACTTCATTATGGTCCTTGGCTTATATTGGCTTATAATGAACTTCAATATGTCTAAAAATACATTGACATGCCAGCAGATAAAAGTCTTTTCCGTTCTAGAACAAGAAAGAGGCACTTCGTTCGCTAACTGAGATTTTAACGAAAATGTAAACATTTGAGTTCAGTTTTGTTTGATACCAAGCTTTCATTCATAAACTCTTGAACAAAAATGTAAAAAATAATAGTGTAAAAGTGTTCCTACGAAAACGAACAACTTTGAATAACGTAAATATTTTCTTAAAAGCTTAAGATCTGAGGTACACTTAATATTATTTTTCAAATTTTAGTTCTAGAGTTAATGAATTTTTTTTTTTTTTCGAAACGAATATAACGTTAATTGTTTTGGTTTGTAATTTGAGCCCCTTGACCGATATTTTTGTTTGTCATAATTTTCCACGTTCGACACCGTCAAATTTTTTTCAGTATTTCTAGGCGTTCTTTATCTTGCTTTCAGGGAAACAGGGGGTAATATTTTTCCACAAATTTAACAGATTTTTACAATTTTATTTTCTCGAGTTTTAGCAACATTTTTCGAAAAGGAGGAGGTTTGAGTCCCCCGACCGACACTTTTTGTCGTAATTTTCCACGTCTTTGCAGTTTTTATCGAGAAGGATGGGAGAGTATCATGGGGACCGAAATTTTGTTACGATGTAATTTGAAACCATCGAAAAAAATTCCGAATTCCTACGCATTCACTATCTGACTTTTCCGGGAAGGGATGAAATATTTTGGAATTAAATTTGGATTTTTTCTGATTTTATTTTACACCGTTTTATAGTTTTTTTTTCGAGATGGGGGCCGAGTACCCCGACCGAAATCGGGGATGACAGGAAGGTATTTTTTTTTTAATATTGTATTGCCATCGGTTTTCAATACGTATGCTCAATAGGATGCCAGCAAGTGTTTGAAAAATAGATTGCAAGTTTTGAACCGGAAAGACAGACAGAACGACAGATTCACGAACAGAGTAAGTTAAATAAAAGCTCGCAGAAAGGTTCTAGTTTATTTATTCTATTTAATGCAGATCTTTTGGTTCACGACACTAGTTTGTTTCCTCAGTGGGAGATAGAATTTAATAAACAAATTCACCAAAGCTTGATAATAGGGAATTTTTGAGTAACCAATGCCTCACAAAATTAGGTACCACTGGAAAGCACTTCAAAGAGGTCTTCTATGATGTTATCACACATTAGTGGTAAATCTGTAAGGTTTATGTTAATTTTTACCCATTTAACATATTTTGTTACACGTTCATATAATTTTTACATAGTAAGCAGATATGTTAATATGCGTGAACATGAACATACAGACCATACAGCTTGTGGATATACCACTACATTTGTATATTTTTTACAGATTATTCAGATATTAAATATGCATGAAAATTAACACCCGTTAAAAATTAACATAAAGCTTAAAGAATTACCCCTATGGAGTGTTGCTATTGAATCTTCAAAGTGTGGTTGATGTAACGGAGGAGGGAGGGGTATGGAGTAATAATAATAATATAATAATAATTACAATAATAGGTGTAAACAAAGGTGGTTTTGTAGCAGAGGTATCCCTATAAAAGCACAGAATTGATAGTGCTTGAAATCTCGCGTTAAATACTGAAAAATATTAATTTATGACCATCACCTCACAAGGATTACTTGAAGTGGAGCAGATAGTTTTCACAAAACTTTAATTTGTGCAACAATATTTAATTCGCTGCACCTCGTTATCAAGGTTCCATTTTATCTTCAGAATAATCGAAGTATAAATAGAGTTTCCCAACATCATGTGGTTTCAAATTTTTTTGACTCACCGAAAAAACCAGCTGAATATAAAAAAAAAATTGAAGGGTATAATAATATGGAAGTGTGATAGTGGTAAATTGAATAATCGGGAATTTCCATTATTTTATATCATTTTTTTGGAGATACTTCCTCATCATATCTTCAAATTCACATTCCACACAAAAAGAAATATTTCTGTAATGTTTGAAAATTCCATCGTGAAAACCGAGGAAATTGAGATAAGAATTATAATTGGATTTTTGAGGTTATAGTCATCGAAACATACAGTTCTACCAACATAGATGAACATGTGAAATTATCATTTAATGCGAATTACGTTGTCGTTGATCCGGTATTCAGCTGACGCTATACTGCACTTCCTAGGAAAGACGCCGTATCAGCATTCACTACAATTTTGCATTGGTTTCTCTGGGAACAAATTGCAATTAGACTTCAGTCTTTAGAATTATAACATGTACTTTTGACAAATTTTGTAATCAATAAATATTTTTTTAAAAGCATTTCGAGTTTCCCGAAAACAAAAGTCGCCAGCGATCATGTTAAGTGCCTTACCACTGGATACATTACGACTATAGTCCGTTGTACGACGAATGTGCATCACGGGTGTGCATGTTTTCACGGTTTCAGCTATGTTAGTACAATTGTTCCTTCTTTTGCAATGAGTTCTTATGATTTATCTTTGAAAAAAGTCGTAAAAAAGAGATAGAGTCTGACGTAACAAGCAGTGAACCGTAAAAATAGTGTACGTAGAACGTAGAAGGTAGAACGGAGAAGGTAGAATTAGAAGGTAGAAAGGAGAACTTAGAAACCCAAAACAAACAATACCAGTAAAACTTCTGATTCCAATTTTGTTCAGATTGAGGGGGCCAAGAATGGGGCCGACAATAACAATACTAACCTCTATTGCCGTCTGATAACCAGTGGCTATACGGATACAAAATGGCGCAACAAGCACTTTCCCAACAAATCCTGAATATTCAAAAAGATCTTTGCTATCACTACTGTCCGTCAGTCTTCATTGGGGAATTCAGGGTTGCCATCAACTGAACCTAAATGTCATAGTGTACGATCTCAGGACTGGTTTCAAATAACATACACAAATAAGCCGAGATAGATCAGACCCAATCATTTTTTGAAAAATATCGTTAAAACTGCAAAAAATCAAAAACACGATTTTTCGTAATCGATTTTTCAGTAATCTTAGTTTCTTATTTTTTAAAATAAGCTCTGAATTTGAGAAAAATATAAATTTTTATATAATATAAAGTCTTTACATTCAATGGGAGATGCCTGGCAATGTTTGCCTGGAATCATGCTTACCTGCCTGATAGTGCCGAAAAGGATAGAAGTTTATCTAGAACCTCAACGCTTGGTGCCGAGAACGGCTACAGGATTAAAAATGGCAGGTATTTGGTGTCGAAGAGGGTTACGCCCAAAATGACTGAAATATTTAAGTGGAATAATTCCACAAATAGGTATTCAATGAGATTTTCATTTGGAATAACCGTTTCAGAGCCAGGAGCACACGTCAAGTATTAACTGGCGATTGCGACTACACTACTTATTTGAATTCCACATTTGAGGTAGTAATTCGATGCATAATTTGTCGTTCTTTCAATTGTGTGAAATGAACGTTCTCGCTGTGAATAATAGTTCAGGATTAACATTCAAAACACTAAAAAAAGTGAAAATATGTCCATGTTTTCTTGCTATAAATCAGCTTGCAAAAGTCTTTGGAATACGTAAACTTGGGTTTTTACTACTGATATTAGTCCTGACAAGATGCAAAAATATTAGACAAACTGGATCTTATATAGGCCCAAGTGGCTCAAGTGGCTCATGGTTTGATGGAAGAGCAAGGTATGATAATGGTACTCTATCATGGTCATACATTGAATCCTGCCATTTGATAGGATATTCTATTTTCTATATATGATGTACTTTCATTTAATCTGTTACTGCTATTCCTATCAATAAAATCTATTATTATTATTATTATTATTATATTCTAGAATAAATCAAATCAACTGGCCTATCGAAACAATTCCATCATACAAACTGGATTAAACAACCGTCTGTTCCGGCTCCACAGTATTACGACACAGTAACTATTAGGATAATTTCATCAAATTGTCACCAACGAGATCGACCTTGAACATTTGAACTTCAACGCGATAACATTGTAATTGCTATTTACGAATCTAAATCAAGTTCAACCCAAAAAGATTTGGCTGACGAATTCGGTCGTTGACCCGAACGGTCCGAAAAGAAATGTTATTCTTAGAATTAGATATGTCGTTTTGAAATGATAAATAATGTCTCTTTCTCCCACGCATTGACTTTGGCAATGTGACATTCAAAACAGTGAAATCCTGACATATTCAACGCCGAACAAAAGAATCGCCTTTTAAAATTATGTTAGTTGATATTATTTTTCCGAAAATAGCGTTGGTGTTGATTAAATCACTTGAAATTGTTTTTCGCGCCCCTGCCAATGAAAACAATCTAGTGAGTGTTTTGAACCGGGGAGAAAAAGGTTTATGGTGTCTGAGTTGAAATTTTCGAAACACAATGAGAAATATCACTTCATTTGAACTCACTCTACTTATTTGTGGTTTTATCAACAGCTATTACCAGAACAGTTAACTTCGAAGAAATAAATGTGCCTACTATAATATATCCAGAAGATAGTCCCTTGGTGACTGAAACAGGTGCCAAAGTATTAAAAATGTTGGTATGGTGTTGGGTTCCAGTGTATCAATTTATTAGAAGATGATACGTTGATACCGGTACACTGAGAGAAATCTGGAGAACATGCTGCATTTTCAAGAAATTTTCATAGCATCCAGTATATTTGTTTCGACCAGAAACAAGCTTAATCGTCGATAATCACATATTTTTATCGTATCACTGTTAAAGTATACCATAGTACTCCCGAAATTGGTGATAATATATTGTTCTTCAGAGTTACAATAATTTTATTTTACATTTTTTGAAATAAAATATGTTATTTATTACCATAATATTTTGCATATATAACAATCAGCCGATCTGCCCATATTACTGGATATTTAATTTTGAAAAACAGTGTAATCAATCTAACTAACACGTGTATGTCAATGACCTTCGCTTATACTTGTACACTTGTAAATTGTGCGTTCGCGTGGAAACGGGCAAATTCGCCACTGAATCTTCCGCTGCCGCTAGACGACGCTTTGATTATTTTAATTAGTGTTTGGGTTGGTGTTTTTACTTTGTAGAGTGCAAATACATACTGCAACATTTTTCAAGTGGAAATCCTTGGTTTGGCAGATATTGAAATGAAATTTGGAGGATCTGTATGAGACATAAAACTGCATTTTTGACAAGTGCAACTTCCGGTCTCACAGGAAGTGATATAAACTTTCGATTTTGAGAAATGAAACACCTGGTATATTTAATTTTTTTTGTCTTTATATGACATTCTGGATACTACCATGTATCACTTGATACTTTTTGTAACCAAAACTCTTTTATTTAACTTTCAATCTACGGTAAAATATGATTCTCCATTCGACATTCTGAATACAACTATGTGTCACTTGTCCCTCTTTGTGATCAAACTTTTTCTTTTTTTTATTAATTTTTGACTCTAGCGGGCTATGGATATGTTCAAATCACTGATTCAAGTTCTTACATTCTTGTTGAATATTGTTTTCAGTCGAAATGTTTCTGCTATGTACTATTTAATTTTAGAATTTGTATAACTAATTTTTCCAAAAGGCAACATTGTGCATTTATTACGATTATGTTAATACCGCTTCATTGTTAGGTTTCAAACAAACTTTCGATAAAAAACTTAAAAAGATTACTTAAGATCTTCCTTAAAATTAAACACTATTTCAGATTAAAATGAGATTCAAATGCCTTGAGATTTTAAAGTTTGATGACGAAAATTTGTTTTTATCCGACACTGTGAAAAAGTTGAATTTTACCGGCTTAAAGGAGGAGAGAAAGTTACTTTTTTCACGGCTAGCCAAGAAAATCAATTTTTCATTTTCACGCTAGGTGGCGACACCATTGAACGTCAGTATAAAAATAAATTGTTAGCAGTAGTCAATGTGCAAGTTCATTAAATCATATTTGATGTTTGTTTAAAGTTAACTTGTCGGTTTTTCAATAAATAGGTACATTTTTTGTAGAAGAAATATTACCAACAATTATTGTGGAAGATAAAAAATAATGTGTAAACAGACAGGCTCGGCTGCGCCTTCCCTGTACATGTCTTCTTTCGCCCGGAAAAATACCATTTTACCGCCTAGGTATACAATACACTATTGAGACCCAATAGTGTATGGTATCAAATTAATCGAAATGAAATGTTCTTTTTTCCTGACCCGACGAGCCACTATGTTGCCATTAGAAGAAAAAAAATAGTAATAATAATTTAAAAATTCGAATTTTACAGGGCAAATGCATTTTTGGTTACAAAAAGTAACAAGTGATATATGGTTATATTCAAACTGTCATATGGAGACAAAAAACGTGAAAATATACCGGATATCTCATTTAAAAAATGAAAGTTCATATCTTTTCCGGTAAGACCAGAAGTTGCATAAAGCTAGTCACTTGTCAAAAAATGCATATTTTCCCCTTTACCACACAATCAATTCCTGGATGCGCATTTCGATAACCGAGTTATCCTCATCAGTAGGTATTACTTAACTGGAGTAACTAATCCACCATGCACCCCCTAAGGTTGTGGCTCGGAGAAAAGAGAGCCCCAGTATATAATACATAAAAATATCATTAAAAAAATGGCATGATTATTCCACTGTTTTGGCTTCTGATATGCTCATATCACATGTAGTAATACAAGTTTGACAGGTTGTTATGAAAATCTTTACATATTCTTCGTGGAAAGTTCTGCAACTTCTAGATTCTAATTTTGAATGATTAAATCTTAAAAAAATTCAGTTGTATGCGATATACGAGTAATGTCAAACTTAGCTTCGATTGTTTTGGTAGGTATGTGGGAGTTTTTCTGGTCAGAGATTTCAATTTTTTTTGACAAAATTCATAAATTAGAGATAGCGGCTACAAGATGGCGAGCGAGATTTCTCATTATGGTCCGATTCGATTCAAAATTATTGTGTGAGGATTTTCGGGGTCAGAGATTATGAATATTTTTCAAAGTTCATGAATTCAAGATGACGGTTCAACATCATGGACGAGTTTTGTGATTATGTCAGATTCGATTTTTGTGGTCGTAGTTTGCGATTGTTCAGTCATAAAAAAAATTATAGTTCGAAAAAATAAAGAACACGCTTTACTTTCAACGCGTGTTCTTTAGTCTTTCAAACAATCATTTTTTTAATTTTCAGCATAGATAGATGTGATTGCATAAGTTATTTTCTGAATCTGAATAATTTTTAGTATTAATAATTTTCGAAATTGTCACAAATAAAAGTACTTTACTGCTCTACCAAATTCATATTTTTTGACACTAGTCGTATTAACTGACAAATTTTAAGATTATATTATTCAAAATTAGGTTCTAGAACATGGAAAAGTTTCCATGAAGAAGAAGAAAAATAAAAAAAATCAAATGTGTGTGTTTAGGATACATAGATTGACAGTATTTAACAATATTTCTATGGCGTAGATTCCGTTGAAAAAATAATTGCTAACATAAATTTTTTAATTTTTGGCGTTAGAAAAAATTCGAAGTAGTTCTTGAAATTCTTTATTTCTTTTCATAGTTTTGGCACTACTTTATTGCTTTAATGCTCTATTTTGAGCTCCGCTTTTCTCTGAGTCACTTGTTATACAGTGCAATGAACTGGTAACATGTCTCCGTTTACAAGAAAAATAATTGTGTTCTGGCCTAAATATGAAATAAAATGTTGCACTACATTGGAACTATTGATACTCTATTAAATAATTATTCAGAAAATCGCTCAAATCGGACAATAAATAATATATTCATAACCTTATTTTTCAGTGGGTCACTTTTTATATAGTGCAATGAACTGAATTAATACATTTTTGTTATGAATAATCTGAATTATATTATATTCTGTAGATAACGAAATTCCAAATATGAAATTTGATAGACGTCATGAAAAAATACATCTCAGTCCCTGCAAAACCTGATATGGCCCATTTAAACTAATAAAAACTGGGTAAGACACGCGCATTGTAGTATTCTCTAATATCGTACAATGAATGAAGCCATGTGGGGTCCTTAAATGAACAAAATGAGACACATTAGCTGAAGCAAAATGTTCACTGTTGCCTTGGATTTAATTGAGACGAGGTCGCTACTAGATCCCGGCAAAATTAACTTTTTTCAATTATCATAGGGATATGGAAGCTATATAAAAACACTACCAGGTGGACGTAGTTTTATTTTTACATTTTCTCTATCAAAGAAGATCAGTGCTAATCTAGAGCTTGGCAATGAAGGAATTAACTGACCTCGTCCGTGCAGTTAGTTCACATTAATTATTGGATGGAGACGAAAATGGCGAAAAACACTGAAACACTTTTATCAAGTAGGTACTTCAACTTATTCAATCGCCACGTTCGCTCAACGTTAAAATATAGACTGAAGTACCATAATTAGGAGGTCAGTCACCGCACGGCCATCCATCTTAAATTCAGTGAAGTTCGTTATATAAAAGGGTCAATCTCGGAATGAAAGATAATAAGTTGGTCATTTTAGCATTCTAAAAGTTGTCTCAAAAGTTTCATAAAATCTTGTGTCTGCGTCGTAAGTTATCAAGGTCAAAAAGCAGTTTTTTCGCGATCTAGGTTTTATAGTTCCAATGATGTTAACATTCATTTTAAAATTTGTAGATCATAAAATTTTCGATAAATTTTGTTCCAGACATTTTTTGAATCAACCGTTTCTGAGATAGAGGGCGAATAAAGTTGTTTTTCTACGACCACATGGAAATATGCCCATTTTATGCGCTTTACCGATCAAGGAAGTAGGCCGATTGTGAAACACTTTTTCATTTCTATATACATCGCAAACTGTACTGTAATGATCATTTCAGTACAGGTTATTTCATTTCCCACAACTTTTATGAACTACTAGACTGTCATTTTTATGATCATAAATAATATAAGAGCGAATCAAGTTTCTTAACGTTCTAATAATTTGACATTTCACATCAGTATTTACAAAATTCGTATAAAAAAATAAGTAATCGAAAATGAGTAATAATAGTGAGGATGATTTGACATTGACGACGATAATTTCAATATAAAGATTAATAACAATCGAATTTTATATTTTCGAATAGTTGGCAGGAAGTTCTATAACTGTTAATTTCATCGTATTATCATTTGGGCTCGTAGCCGCGATTGGTAAGTGAAGGAACAGTCAGGATTTGGATAGTGAGGGTGAGTTCCGGAGATCATATTAACAGAGTGTAGTGTTTGTTCCACTAATACTGTCTCAACGGTGGTATTCCGGAGATCATATTAACAGAGTGTAGTGTTTGTTCCACTAATACTGTCTCAACGGTGGAGTTCCGGAGATCATATTAACAGAGTGTAGTGTTTGGTGTTCCACTAATACTGTCTCAACGGTGGAGTTCCGGAGATCATATTAACAGAGTGTAGTGTTTGGTTTTCCACTAATACTGTCTCAACGGTGGAGTTCCGGAGATCATATTAAAAGAGTGTAGTGCTTGGTGTTCCACTAATACTGTCTCACGGTGGAGTTCCGGAGATCATATTAACAGAGTAGTGTTTGTTCCACCAATACTATCTCAACGGTGTAGTTCCGGAGATCATTTTAACAGAGTGTAGTGTTTGTTCCACTAATACTGTCTCAACGGTGGAGTTCCCGAGATCATATTAACAGAGTGAGAGAGTGCGTTCCACCTAATACTGTTTCAACGGTAACGACCCGGAGATTATATTAACAGAGTGTGGTGTTTGCTCCACTAATACTGTCTCAACGGTGGTGTTCCGGAGATCATATTAATAGAGTGTAGTGTTTGTTCCGCTAATACTATCTCAACGGTGGAGTTCCGGAGATCATATTAACAGAGTGTATATCTGTGTGGTGTTCGATCAATACTGTCTCAACGGTGGAGTTCCGGAGATCATATTAACAAAGTGTAGAAATCTGAAAGGAATCAGTGATTAATTCATAAAACCTTGACATAATACTCATAATAAATCTGCAAGAAACAAAAATTAAAATATATGCACATAGATCAAGTTGGTCATTCGGAAAATTACTATCATTTACTGTAAAACCTTGACCATAAATCGGTCTGCCTGAATATGACGTCATTGGACTAAATGCGTCGCGACAAAACCACTATTGTAAACTTATGATTCCGTGCCTGTCACTTTATGTTCTTATGCTATAAGATGTCTAAAAACCCGGGTGTACCGACTGATTAGATTTTGTTTAGAATTTTTTGAAGACAAAACAAATGAATTAGTGGTCAATTTTTGTAATCGACTCCAGAGATGGCGTCCTCTTTCTCGTGTCCACACTGTCAACATGCCAAGGACATGGTGATTGTGATTGCTAATTGAATTTTAAGGAATTTTATTAAACTTTCGTATGCCATAAGAAAGTAATTAATAATAGTCCATACTCGAAGTGGAAGATCAAGTTTTATTGAAAAAATAACACTACTAAAATTGTATAATTTTTTCAAAAAAAAAAATTCTAAAAACCATTCGACAAGTCAATAGTTGTGGTGTGATAAAAAAAAGTTGTGCAATTTTCTTATATTATTGATGTGTTTCTTCATTTTCCTTAGATTTAAATAATTTAATCATGTTCCGTTTTTGTGCCGACAATCCAGAAAGATGAACAAAGTCGGTAACTAATTTATATTCAGTACAGAAATTGAGTACTCTCCACTTAGAATCTGAACATACTTTGAAACAGACATTTTATTATTATTATGGCAAAAATGTTTCCTAATCAATTCAATCAACTGTGGATGCGTTTTTATATCTTACCGTTTCTTGAAATCTTCCATAAGTATTTTCCATGCATTCCTTTTATTTTGTAATGGTGAAATCTTTTTAGTGTAGTTAATAAACAAATACACTTTTCTGTCGAACAAAATTGCACAATAGAAATATTTTCACTATTACATGTCATATTGAACGGTTTTTTAAAAGTGGAAGAACAATATAACACATTATTAACTCATCACAAATATCAAATCCCAAATGCAATTAAACTCAAAGCCACAAAATTATTCTTTATTTCTTTAAAAAAGTTTATAGTGAAAACTCGGGCACAAATGCACAGATACCAGCGCGAGAGCATGCGCTGCGCATAAGGTGCTAATGGTAAATTTCCATGCGATGCAGCTGAACTGCAATACTTCTATGTGAAATGTGAGTTAATTATATTTTAGCAAAAAAATTAATAAATCATGTCGAAAATGTAACAAATAGAACTGATTGGGGACAGTGATTTCGTATATTCCAATAATTATATTGTTTTATTAATTTCATGTTCGTGAATCGTGGGCAAAACTTCAAACTTCTGTTCATGAAAATTAACCCTAACAAGAAAACCGACGGTGGCGGTGCACTCAAGTGTCGCGGGATATTCGAAAAACAGCCCACGGATTCATTTGTTTTCTCGTAATCAAGTTGGCGAATGTCTCGTTTTATCCCACAGATTTGCAGGTACAAGTCGGTACACCAGGGTTTTTAGGCATCTTATTATGCTAAAATTAGTAAAATTGTCGAATGTCAAATTCGTAAAGACAAAGTACAGTGTTATATCCTTACGTTGGCGATACTTTCGCATCTAAGAAAGGAAATCTGCTAGGAACTTCTTTTTCGTACAGGTATGTTCAGTGTAGAGCCTTGTATACTTCACCTATTTCTTTTAGTACTTCCCTGCTCCCTGCTTAGGTATAATCCCAGAATTACACAAATCAAACATCACCCAGGGTCACTCTGTCTTAGTCTCCCCCTGAACTTTAATCTACTTTATTGAAAAGAAAGGAGATGAAGGTTCCTCTGGACATTATATCAATAAAATAACACCCAGGGTTACCCAATCTCACTACGTTACATACATATCAAGTAAATTTGTAGCAAGTCAACAAGTAGATACCTTAAAAAATATATATATATATATATATATATATATATATATATATATATATATATATATATATAATACACTACGTCATATAATACGGACATTGACAAACACTTTGTGGTAGATTTCTGTAGATAAAAGAATCGAAAAATATTATATTCACAACAAACAATTCTATTGAAAATAATAAAAGATTAGTAAAATATTGTAAATAATGAAAGATTATAAAATATTACTCAGATGGCAGAGGGCATGTCAATGAGGTGTGCTCGGAGCTCAGGTAATCATCAACTGATGAGTAAAAATTATGTTTGAGAAGGTATATTTTGATTGTGTATTTGAAGTCTCTGAAACTGAAACTTTTTATTCTGTCTGGTAAAACGTTGTAAAGATTGTAGTTCAAGGAGTAATCGATAGGCAGGGTTTCTGATGAGCTTTGGGTTTCTTGTGTCGTAATGGTGAATGTTACCCTGAGTGATGAGACATTTGCTCTGTTTGTGTATTTCCTGTAGCGCATTGTATATAAATAGAGTAACATTATACCGAGTTTGATAAATAATGGCTGACAGTGTTCCCTGTATCCCACATTGGCAATAATTCTGATAGTTTTTTTTTTTGAAATCGAACTTTAGTTACCCCAAAGGAGAACCCCATAGTTGATCTGCGAGTAGAACAATGCGAAATATACTCTTTTCAGGGTGACTGTGTTACTTATAGGTTTTAGTTGGCGTTTCAGAAATATTGCACTTGACAGTTTTTTACTTAGTATGTTAATGTGTTCATTCCAGTTTAGATTTTCATCAAGAGTTATTCCTAATAGTTTCACACTCTCTCCAGTTTGGATGGTTTGGTTGGTGGAAAAAATTATATTTTGTGTCTTTTCGTTATTTAGGACAAGGTTGTTGGATGAAAACCGGCGTTCTGTATACGATATTTTATTTTGCCAGTTTGTTCAGTTAAAGTTTTGCTGTTTTTTTCAGATACAATAAGGGAGGTATCGTCAGCGAACAAAATACATTTATCTGAGCCAACGAAATTCTCTAGATCATTCACATAGATTATAAATGATAGCGGGCCCAGTACGTTTATATGGTAAAGGAAATACCAAATGAATGTGTAGGTTACCACAAAAACAAGATATTTTTCAATTCGCGTTTCGATCTATCCGGTACAAAAAATGTAATGAAATTTCAACTGTGTATCATGTTATAGAAACTAGACCATATTGGAGTCATTTCGCTTTCCATCAGTTTTTAGAATTATTTTTCCATGAGGAGTTACAGCGTGTTGAATAACTCAGGTTTTTTGAATAAATATCGATATATCTCCTGAAATAACGTTGATAAACTTACATAACCCTATATTTGAATGGTCTAAGTAATCTCTATTCAACCTTGTGATGAAATATAGGGTGTTCCATTACAAAAAACATAACTTGGGTTTGGTGGACTTTTCTGGGTTATCCTGTATACTTTTAAATTTTTTCCAAAGATGCTTTCTCAAGAACGAAACATGCTTGCATTCGAGAAATTTTTTTCGCGTTTAGAAGCTATGGACCACCGGAGCGCAGTTGCAGGACCCTGTATAGGTTGCATTCAAAAATGATTACACACTAACTTAACATATTTTTTAGTGGAACTGAAGAAAATGTTTCTCTATAATCGAGGATGAATGTCTTCTAAGAGATCCTTGGAAACGATATTTGCATCAAATACGTTTCAAAGAACATGGAAGGGAGAAACAAATTAACATTAGAAAACTCTACTTCATTGTTTGAACATAGTATTACAACCGACCATCGCTTTGAGCTGACGAATATTAAATTATTGATTAACATACTGAAATGTAATTTCAAAAAAGTTCTGGAAAACTCGATCAGTACCTACTTTAATCCTCAATCTGATAGAGAGAATAAAAACCAAAAATGTATTCCTGATATTATATATTCATTGTTTCTTATTTCTATAGCTTAGTCAATCGTACAATCCTGTTATTTTATCAGTTCCCCACATTGACATATCCAAGTAATATATCATTTTATTTGAATTTTGACGTGTCTTGTCTTTTTTTACCCAAAATAAGAAATATGTTTCTGTCTGATGATTTATGTGACTCAAGCCTGAAATTGAATAGTCTTTTGTGAAACACATAACACTTATGTCAGTGAAAACACTATTTTCAGTCCTTTTTGGTATCCTAAAGTGGCCTGAAGGTGTCAATATGAATTGACGAAACATTGGCCTTCAAGAAATAGCGATCTCTTAAATTTGAATTTGAATTTATCACCTTCCACAATCTGAAAATGAAAAAATTTTTTAATCCAAAGAAATCTGTACAAGTGTAGAAGGGCAAATTAATTAATTTGCCCGATAAGTTACTGCGTTCACAAGACTGCTGTCTTGAAAGAAATTAATTTTTGTCAGTAACTTATCGGGCAAATTAATTAATTTGCCCTTCTACATTTGTACAGATTAAAAATTTTATTCATTTTCAGATTGTGGAAGGTGATAAACCCAAAAAATTATGTCAAGAACTGGATTTCCTCCACAAAATCAAACTTTTAATCAATATTGAATTTGAACTTTATTATTATTTGTTGTACAATCTTATTGAGTGATTTTCCGAAGTTGCTATAGATCTTGAAGTCTTTTAAATAACTACCCATCACGTCCGTGGGGTGAGTGACTATTGGGTCCGAGAATTATGTACCCTGAGCAGACAAAGAGAACCAAGGTTGACGGCTTTCATCCAGCTAAGATTTCTTCCGTATAACGCCAAGTCGGAATAATTTTCAGATTAGAGAGCATTAGAGAGTATGTCCATTATTTCACCAAGAACCCCTATAATCAGAACCACCATTTCAACAGAAAAGTTTGGCAAAGCCTACCTCCTCTTTTCGGACGATGTTCGTTTTTCCAGAAGCCGATAACTCTATGACAAAAATCGCCTTACTCTGATGGTCGAGAAGGACTTCAACAGACTCATTAGAATTATTATATCGGATTTTAAAATTCACTTTACTATGAATTTCATGATTCATCTTTCACTTAAACTTGTCAGCTTATAATTAGAATGGTCCGTAACCTAAATAAGTCCTGACGACAAATAAGTAATTTCCAACTCAAGGCACTGAACTATTTTTTTTATTATTCATCAATCATATGGAGCTCTATATAGAATGAATTTATGCCGATTGACTATCATCCAAACGTTAACAAGGAAATCGTTCTAAAAAGTTACTCATCCATGGTATATGTGACCTTACACTGGTGGAATCACTTGTGAAGTTTGTGAGTGATTTCAAGTGTGATGTCATTGCGGCAAAAAGTAAATGATGCCTACATAATATGCGAAAATAATTTAAATAAAACAGACTTTGATATGAGGTCATTAAAGTTACAGGGGTGCCAAGTATAAGACATTCTATTATTTGATATGGTTACATCACATCTGGAGTATTTTCAAATGTCGAGTAAAAATCCTGCCATCTCGAGTATAGTTAAAATTTTACCTGGTTCCTGGTTTCATCTCGAGTATCGCCCTAGGTAGTTTTTGGAAATTATAAATGACATGAATCAAAGAATCATTTTTTTTTATTGATTGCAAATTTGAGAGTTGCAAACTTTGTGTTCAATGTATATGTTTATATATATATATTCTTGTGGAGTGCATGGAAAATGAATACACATATTTTGCGAAAAGTAATTATTTACCATAATTGATCCAGAACGAAGTAAACTTACGTAGATATTTGAGTACGTAGAAATTGAACACATAAATTTTAATTGGGTGTTCGAAACAAGAAGGTAAATTATGAATTATTTACATTAGAATATCGAGAACTATTGGAAAATACATGGTGTAGAGAAATACTGTTGGATTAGAAAGACCCTTCTGCAAAGTTTGGTACCCTTATTTAAGGCGATACTCGAAATGAACCTTAGAAACAGGTAAAAATTCACCTATACTCGAGTTGGACTGTTTTTACCTGAAATTTTAAAATACTCCAAATGGAAATACTGGAGGTGAGATGATACTATTTAATTTCAATATTTATGATAATAAAGGTTTTTATTGACAGGTATTTGTGTAGTAACAATGTAGATCACTACGGAAGTAACGATAGATTAATAAAATAAACCTCAAAAAAAAACATTTAAAGAATAGCTTTCATTTAATTATCCTCGAAGGAGAAAATTAACTTTGAAGTAAATCAGCCTCATAGTTCTGTTACATTATAAAATATGATATAGAAGCTTGTCGCAGAAGATTTTTTAAGTAGGATATATAGAATTGAAGTAGGATCTTCGAGAATAGTACTCAATTTTTCTGAAAGACCAAGTACATGAGGTACTTTATGCAATAGTTCCCTTCCCTTGTAAGTTATGGTACTAAATCCAGGTATTTTGAATTATGTTAATGCTTTTGCTCAGATGGTTGTTTTTTATTAAATATTTCATGGTTGTGTGGAACTTGTGTCAAGTATGAACTCTGCCTTTATGAAACACATATTTTACATTATATTAAATTGTATAATATAACAAAATGATGACTTTATTTTCTTTTTCTACGTTCATGCAAAAAACAAAACTTTATTGAACTATATTTGGTGGAAAAACTGTCTCTTTATTGCACTCGTTGGACAATTTCACGTCGAGTGCAATAAACACCTACTTTTTGCACTTGTTGCATAAATAACTATTTTCTTGGCGCATTTCAGTCAAAGCTTTTCTTCAAAATGTTTTTTACGTTTATTTTATTTTGTACTTTTCTGCATTAAAATTTGTTTAATTATCTGTTTCAATAGTTGTGCGAGGTATCCAGCTTCTACATCCACATTAAGCTACGATAATTATTCGACGATTTCATGTTTTTCACAATTTTAAAGGATTTTTCCAATTTCATTTAAGTGATTTTTTCTTAGAAGTAGGATAGTCTTCAGGAAGACTAGGTGGTACATTTTTTGGAATTGAATTATTTTACCTATCCGATATTTTTCACTATTTTTTCGGATTTTTCAGATTATAATTTCTTGTGTTGGCAACTTTTTTGGATAAGGACTGGGGTCCAAGACCCCGACCATTTTTTGTAAATTAGAAATTCGAATTCCAACGCGTTCTCTAAATTTTGTTCATATTAAATTATTCCACGATCATATTTTCAAAATAATTTTGTTGGCACCTCAAACAAATTACGAAGCTACAAAATTTCAAAATCGTAATTTGAATATTCATAAAAACCACTAAAAACTAATTATATGCTAAATGCTACTGTTGAGCATCGGGACGATATGAAAAACACGCGAGTACAAAAAAAGTTCTTTACGAAAGTTCAAAGTTTTTTCTACGACAGAGTAAAATTAGTAAATGTATGAACAATGTATAAAAAACTATTTACGTTTTTGTATGATCGTGAAGTTTGTTGAATGAGGCGCAACCGAGTTCAACAAACACGCGAGTACAAAAAAGCCCTTCACGATAGTGTTTAATGCAGAGTTTTTTCTTCGACAGTTATTATATTGCCAAATTGTAGCAATTGTATCATTAATTGGAATATTTTATAATATGAATTGTCGCATTATCAAACGACGACTTCCGAATTATATTGTATATTTAAATACTGCATTTTTGCACATTTATGCACTGTCATAAAAAAATATAATATATATAAAATATATATAAAAATATTTTTTGAAAATAATTTTGTTGGCACCTCAAACAAATTACGAAGCTACAAAATTTCAAAATCGTAATTTGAATATTCGTAAAAACCAAAAACTAATTCTATGACAGTGACTCATTCCGAATGATTACATTTCAAAATTGACAATTATGTCTAGACAAATACTCCATTGGAATTTCATATTATATTTTCACATCACTCATTATTTACTTTTCTTTTTCGTTTCACTCTGATCGTATCTTTGAAGCATTTTTCGATGTATAAGTAATACGTGAATCCAAACTTTTGATTCATGAACATGAATATATCGGATCGTATTTTAAAATGACTATTTTAGTATATTTTTACTGATTCCAGTACTAGGAAAACCAAAATATGTAGGTTTAACGTCAATGTAATCAATACTATGGGTAATACTTATGCAAAATTTTTAAATTTTTAATAATTAGTAAACATTTCAACAACAAATAATTTCAGCAAAAAAGATCGAATTAAATTTAGCACGTGTTGGCACATATGCTTCCCAATACCAGGGGAACACAAATAATTGATTCAGTGTGTCTCGGTTAACGTTACGAAAATATTATTTCGACAAGTACATCATCGTGAGTAATTGAAACTGCATTAGTGAATCGTCTTCTTTCACTCACAGATGATTACTCTTCTTAGGAGGTCCCGGTTGACAGAATAGGGAATTCTATATATAATTCTGACTAACTTTCCATAATTTTAATTGTATATTCACACCTCGGGTTCCATTATACACATACGGGGATTTAATAATATTTTAATCCAGGCAAGGCTTATTCAGGATAATATATCCTTTGGAAGTTTTTTTTTATATTTGCCGAAAGCTGCATGGTGTCAATATTTTTGTGGTAACGAGAAAGTATCAAATTTATTTGTTTTCAAGAGACGTTTCTCAAAAAATTAATCAGCTCCTGCGACATTCATCGGTTATAATGATTCGGGTGGGATAATTACCCCCATTACCCCCCTCTTTGAAAACACCAAACCTAGGCCTTTTATATGGATAAATAAAATATTGAGTTACCATATAAACAAACAATTATTCCTTTAGTCAAAATCAAAGAATTGACAATAATATTCGAGGAAAGACATGACGTGTTGGGAATATTATTATTGTTTTGTGGAATTGTTATAGAAAGTATTATTATCTCATCACTATGTATACCAAAAAGTTGTTATAAAAAAAGAATAGAATTTTGTCAGAAAAATAAATAAAAAGTCAAAACGTACGTCAAAGATTTCCTTTAATATATTAACAATTTCCATCTGAATTCAACATTTGTGGCGACCGTGACAGGACACAGTAAAGATGGAAAACCTTAAGAAAGAAAGGGAGCAACTTCGAAGACTTTTCAATAAAACATGCAAGGAACTGGATTTGGCACTCACAGACAAGTCAGTAAGGAAAGAACAAGTGCTAGCTTCAGTTAGACAATTGGAAGATAAGAGCGCCAGATTATTTTCTCTCGATGAGCATATACGAGAAAATTTATTTTCATCAAATGTAAGTGAAGCTGACATCGAGATGGAACTTGATGAAGTAGAGATGTTCAGAGATGAACTCATCAAATATCGAACAAGATGCGAGATACACGTGAACGAGAAAACAAAACAAGAAGATAATATGACCCATTCGCAGAGCTCTACGGGAGACAGCAACAAGAGGAAATTCCGACTACCGAAACTCGAGTTGAAGAAATTTGATGGCAACGTGAGAAATTGGATTGGATTCTGGGGCCAGTTCAAAAAAATACACGATGATGAAGAAATTGAATTGGAGGACAAATTTCAATATTTACTTCAAGCAACTGAAGAAGGTACTGTAGCCAGGGACTTGATCAACAGCTTTCCACCCTCCGGATCCAACTATTTGAAAGCCATTGACCAAATGAAAGCACGTTTCGCTAGGGATGAATTTCTAATGGAGGTTTATGTACGGGAATTACTTGATCTCGTACTGAAGCAGGCAACTAAAACACAAACAGGTATGACTTTAAGCGGTTTATATGATAAAATTGAAACTCAACTCAGAGCATTAGAATCGTTAGGCGTTACCACTGATAAATACGCAGCAATGCTGTTTCCTCTAGTTGAGTCTGCTTTACCAGATGAGAATTTGGGAAAGAAATCGTAGTACTTATCGTAGTACTTATGCCGCGAATACGAGTAAACCAGGACAACAGGATGAATCAAATGCAAGTAATTCTGAAAATACTAATCTTCTATCAATGTTGTATGTTGAATGTGGCCAATATTTCTCTTCCTGTCTCAACCATTGTGGTCCTTCCCACCAATTAAAGAGAACAAAAAAATGGTGTATACAAAATTTCACAAGAACATGTGTTTAATGGTATTGAGAAGTGATCAGATTTACAAGGACAAGTTTAATACCCTTGGCAATCAATTTCCATCGTTTGCATAAACAAATTCTAATAGATATTTTGAAAGAGATAACAATTTAATTAGATTAATAGATAATTATTACATGATGTTATCAGGCCGTCGAATTGGGCTAAAACAAATATATGTTGCACTTTATATTTCATCATATGAAAGAGTCCAGTACATACTTCATGATCATGATTTGGAATTGAAATTCTTTTGCAAATCGATCCATGTCTGCATATTTACTGGTCAGAATCAGCAATCACGTATCGCGCTCAATCTGTGCTCGCTTTGAAATGTTATCTAACTTCTTAAGCTGTTTTAAGATTATGTATGAAACTCAGTAACAATTTCCCATTCCCTAAAAATTCCGTTATCAAAATATATGCTGGAAGAGAGAGGATTCCCCAAACAGAATTATTCGCACCAGATTCGTTACGGAAAATCCGCAGCGAATTCCAAGCGAATTCCAGCGAATGGTAAAAGCTTGTGGTGTTTGATATCATTCATCTTTATTATCAATTGTTTTGTCTATTATTCTTTTTGCGAACATTTTTATAATCATGAAAAATATTGTAATGTATAGGGTACTTTCGAACTAATTCAAGAATTTGCTCCATTTTGATTATGCAGAGAAAACGCATCTGGTTCCGAATTGAGTTTCCGCGCGGATAAACGCAGATGAATCTATTAACCGTAGTGAAAATAATAAGCTGCGGATCGTATGCGGTGCGAAGTTTTACGGTCCATTGTTGAAATAACATGAATACACCTAACTATCCAACTTTCGACCCTCTGTTAAACAAAAAAGAACTGGGGAAGGGTGATAATCATTTCATTACTAGTGATGAAGTAGATCATTAGAAGCAATTTGGGATGTAGTGCAACTCTGCAGAACGAAAATTACAGTTTCTTCGTTACATTGTTTGTTGAATTAACGTGAATTCACCTGAGTCTCTAACTTTCCACCCATCTGATAAAAAAAATGAGTAGTGGACAATCATTTCATCACTACCTTTCGATGGAGTAGTTTATTAGCATAAATTTGCTATGTGCAACAGACCAGTAGAAATAGACAATCAATTTAAAAATAATTCCAAAAGTTTTCAAACTTTGGTCAAGTGAATGTTACACCGAGAAAGCAATAAATATCATTTTGCAACCTGTTCCGAATTCCGCAACATTGTCAAAATAGCAATTGCCTTGAATTTTGTTGTTTACTCGTTGAGAAAATTCCAGAAGTTCTGCAAACTTGAAGTAGTATTGAATATATTATTTTATAACACGAATCAAGTTTGCAACTAATTCAAGTGTATGGAACATTTCTTTATCGAAAACTAATGTTTTTCTTTGATATACCATAAGAGAAAATTCCAAAAGTCCTGCAAACTTGGCAGACACATCGGAAAAATATTCCGAGAATATACTTGACACTCCAACTTTCGACCCCTCTGATAAAGAAACTCAGGGAGTGACAATCATTTCGATGTTACCGCTCTTATAGAATGAGTAATAAATAACAATTTGACATTATGTGCAAGTCTACAGAATACATGAAAATTAATTTATCGCAGATATATTTTATTCATAAAAATGGTTGATATTAAATGTTAAAATTCATTTATCCTTAAGTTTTGAAGAGAATAAACAATTTTGTTGAACCTCGTACATGTCTGAAGAAAACCGTAATGTTTTGAACGCACAAGCGTGGAGAAATCGCCAGATAAACTTCCACCTGCCTACAGGTGCAATAATTAGGGTAAATCTTCGCGTACATCTGTCCATGCATTCTGATATGCAATTAACGTGTCGTGTGTCTCGGTATATGTTCGATGCTCATTGTTTTTTGGAAATATCAGCAGGTGCGAAACGGTTTTTTTCTCCGGTTAATTCGAGACTAATTACTCCCATTCGAGGTCGAAGTTATGCAAGTGTAACAAAGGCTGGCGGAAGTGGGTCACATGGGGTGATTATTTCGAAGGGTGCTAGCCATCAATTTGCGCTCCATATGTATGTATTTATTTGATAATAAGGGAAATAAATAAAGAGTCGCTATTTCTCTGGCAAAGAAAAAACTGTCCGTTAAACATTGATGACTTCCTTCAACCTCAGTGCATACTTTTTCAAGTGTCTTTTCAGAATCAGAAATCCATTCGACGAAACTTGAATAATAATCTCAGTAACGTGTCTTTCTTTTATTCCTAATGGTCGTTAACTTCAATAACCACCTTACACTTTATTACTATGTTAATACTACTGATTGATGGGGTGACAAATGGCTCTCTTTTTATAAGTTCTGGTATCCCGCAAGAATCCATTCTAAACGCAAGGTTTTTTTCTCTTCTCTCCAAACCTCGTATATCAGCATAAAATCAGAAATGAACAGTGCAAGAAGGCAAATTCTGGAATGAGAATCCACTTGTACCGGTTAAGGCCATTTCGCGAACCTGGCGCAACATAATTCCTAAAAATATTATAATAATAGAAAAAAACTCACGGCATTTACCAAATAATAATATTAGAAACATTTTCATAGTTACAGCAGTTCGAACTAAGTTCAAAAAGTATGCCGGAGAATAAATGAAACGAATGATTTCGACTTCGTCGAAATAATTTTTTCTCTAAACTACCGAGCAAATTAGAAAATTTGGGACAAATATCTGTCAGAAAACAATGACTTTCTCCTACGAACATTGAATTACATCTGATATCTACTGTGCAATGTTCCTCCAAGAGAACACACTTGCAAGTGTTAGTTGTAATCAAACATTTAATATTTTTTTTTTTTGGTGCCTGTTCTCTAATTGAATTGGAGGTATGGGGTAATAAAATGGTATGTTTCTTCTGAAAATCTAAAGAAGTCCTTTGTCATCAATAAAGGGAGATAAGGATTCAATTCTACATTTTTTGAGTATATGCCCTTGTTTGGTTAGCTGGGAATACTCATAACTGAAGTGTTGAGATTGTGACAATTTAGCCAAAATGAGGGTTGCATCGTTAAGCTCTTTTACAGATAATGGACCAGTCCTTCTCGACGTTTTATATCTTAAATTATGAATGAAACGCAAGCAATACCCTGTGCATCGTTTTAACCTCGGAAGTTTTGAAAATCTTTCCAAATCAATAATAGAATGAATTTTTGAATCAACAAAAAATGATTGAGAAGATTTCAATTCTGGTAATTTCATATTATTTTCGGGTGGCAACGTGGGCCACTCAGATTTATCTGATGAAAGCCACGGTGGACCGTGCCACCAAAGTTTTGAAGTCTTCAGTAAAGATGGATTCATTCCCCTTGATAATAAATCAGCAGGATTGTCGTTAGTACCAACGTGATACCAATTTTGAGGATTAGTTTTGGACTGAATTTCAGCCACTCTATTACCAACAAATGTCTTGAGAACATTTGAAGGGCTATTTATCCATCCTAACACTATGGTGGAATCTGACCAATGGAAAATTGCATCAAATTGCATTCTAGATGCTTTCATTATTTTGAATGCAAGTCGTGCAGCGATAACAGCACCACAAAGCTCAAGTCGAGGTACTGTTGTGGCTTTCAAAGGTGCCACCTTTGATTTGGCACATAGAAGATTTATGCTGGGAATTCCATTAGAATCGATGCAACGAAAATATGCACAAGCACCATACGCATCTATACTTGAATCGGAAAAGGTATGAAGCTCCGTTTGAATGGGATTATTGCACCTCACGTGTCTAGGAATTTCAATATTATTGATATTACTGAGTTCGTTTGAAATTTTACCCACTTAGTGTGAATATCAACAGGAACTGATTCATCCCATGAAAGTTTCTCAAGCCAAAGTCTTTGAAGAAGTATTTTTGCAACCACAATACAAGGACTCAGTAGACCAAGCGGGTCATATATTTGAGCTATGTTTGATAAGATAATTCGTTTGGTGATATGACCTGTATGTTTGTGGATATTTATATGGTACATCAAAAAATCCGATTGTGATGACCAAAGTAATCCTAGCATTTTCGTATTCTCATTTGAACCTATGTGAAGGACATTCAAATCAGTTGTTGGATCTTGGACAAGGGCAAGAACTTGTTGTGCATTCGGAATCCACTTTCTCAGAACGAAACAACCTTGTTTCAAAATTATAGATAATTCTTTACAAGTGGTTGTCAGCTCTTCTAACGAATCCGACCCTGTCAAGAGGTCATCGACATAAAAATCGTTTTGAATGACAATTGATGCCTTTGGATACGATTCTTTGTTTTCAATAGAAAGCTGAAACAAAGATCGAATTGAAAGAAAGGCAGCTGATGAAGTTCCGTACGTCACCGTATTCAACTGAAATGTAGAAATTGGCTCCGTAGGATTTTTACGCCAAATTATTTGCTGTAGACATCTTTGAGTTGGATTGACAAGGATTTGACGGTACATTTTGCAAATGTCTGCCGAGACAACATAATTGTACTGTCTGAAACGTATCAGAAGAACTCCGTATCAGAAGAACTCCATGATGTGGAAGAAAAAATTGAACTGAACTCGAGTCATCATTGATTTCTGACATGTGCCCTAATGCTTGATATTCGTTCATGAAAGAAACATATAATTCTCTCAAATTCTGATTACGCTGAAGTTTGCGTTCGAGATTCAAAAATCTTTTGAGAGCTTGGGCTTTTGAATCACCCAACCTTTCAATTGGCTCCTTGAGTGGAATAGAAACAACAAAACGACCTTCTTCATCGCGTTTATGTGTGGAAATAAAATTCATCTCGCAAGCCTTCTCCTCTTTTGAATAAACTCTTCATTCAGAGCATTCCTCAATTTCCCAAAAGCGAGAAAGTTGCTCTTGAACGTCAAGGTTCTTCAAAAAGTTACAATGAAGCGTATTATTCTTCAAAAATGCACTGTCGTGAAGTGGACCTGATACGATCCAACCAAACTTGGTTTTATGCAAAATCGGAAGAGATTGGCCTAATTTGATTTGACCAATACACAGAGATTCCCAAAACAAATCTGCGCCGATAAGTAAATCAATGGTATTAGAAATATGGAAATTGTCTGCTAATTGAATGTTTGGAGGAATGGTAATGTTAGATAATTTTATTTCTTTGTCGGGCAAATTATCACCTATTTCAGGTACGACTAAACAGTCAATCAAAGCTGAAAATGCGTTTTGTCTTGAATGAATTTCAATTTGACATTTAGATTTGATCACAGATTCAACTTTAGTAACACCCAAAATTGTGAGGTTGACTTGCTCAATTTTAAGCTTGAGTAGTTTGCATAATCTTGAGCGCATGAAATTGGATTGACTTCCAGAATCAAGCAGCGCCCTGCAGTCATGAAAAACACCGTCTGAATCGGCCACTTGAACTATTACCGTTGACAGCAAGACATTTTTTTGACACAGGTTGACACTTGCCATGGAATGATGTACGGTTGTAGTATCACGACTACAACCCGTCTCTGAGCTCTCTGAATTAAGCTCAGATGGTAAAGTAATAATGAATTGTGCTTTGCAGAGCATTTTCTGCAATTGTTATACTTACAGCTATCCAATTGATGGCCATGATTTAAACAGTTGTTGCAGAGTTTCAACTTTTTTACTAACTCTATTCGTGCACTGACTTCCATTTTCAAGAATTTTGGACAATGAAAAATCTTGTGTGCAGAATGATAAACTGGACATGAACGAGAAAATGTATGAAATGTTTTCGGAATATTTTTATTTCTTTTGAATTGCATTGTGAAGAACTTAAAATATTTTTGGATGAATTAAAATCTGAATGCTTTTCATCAATCTTTTTCAGCATTTTTGATTTTTCTCTCAAGAATGACAAAAGTTTTTCGAGAGTTGGAGTGTTTTTCACAAATGACTTAGATTCCCACTCTCTAGTAGTAACTGGGTCAAGTTTGCTAGTGACTAAGAAAATAATAAGCGTGTCCCATTCATCTGTGGGTTCGCCTAATGTTTTCAAAGAACGTAAATGCATTTTTACATGATCGACCAAATGTTTTAGAGCACTCGAAGACTCTTTTTTAATGACGTCAATGCTAAAAAGTGCTTTGGTATGATCATACAACAATGCTCGCTTATCTGTATAATTTTCGCAGAGTGTCAATCAATCAATTTACCGTATAAAAAAATACAATATATAATAGACAATGTGGTAGCAATGGTGGTAAATAAATACAGAGCGCCCAAAAAAAGGTTTTCCTTGTGCATGGGCGTAGGTAACATTTTTATATTTTACATTACATTTCATGTTTCACATTTTATATTTTAAATTTTACATTTTACTTTTTTTTTACATTTTACATTTTGCATGTTACATTTTATATATACACATATATACACTCATATATATATACACATATATACACATATACATATTTTACAATGGGGTGGTTAGGTGTAGTGTGAACAGAAGGATATGGTGACAATTATACATTCGTAAATATTAGAAAAAATAAAAATGAGTAAAAAAAATTATGTGATAATCCATGTTTAAATACAGTTAATATGGTCAAGAGGCATAGTGAATCTCATTTCAAGTTTTTCCTATCAATTGCTCGATGTATTTCACATCTTGGGTAAGTATGCAGCCAATTTTTTAGTTTTTTTTTCAGTAGGCCTAGCGATTGAATTCTCCTTAAGTCATCAGGTATATCAGCATATAAGACTGGACAAAGGTAAGTAAATGATCTTTGACATTTTTTAGTATTAACTCTTGGAATAAAAGTTGTTTTGGTTTTGAAGCGTGTTTCATGTTTGTGCTGTATGTGCTCGTGTTTGTGTTTGTTTTTATGATGGTGGAGGATTAAAGATTGGTAATACAGTTGACGGGCATCTAGGGCTTTTGCTTCTGTGAGTAGTGTTTCAGTTGGGTACCTATAATCTTTGCGGTGTATAATTTTCAAGATCCATTTTTGTGATATCTCTAATGGTTTCAAGTAGACGTCTCCGATTCCTCCCCAGACCTTTATACCGTATGTTATGTGTGTCTGGATTAATGAGTTATATAGAATTGTCATGTATTTCAAGTCAAATATTTCTCTGTAAACTTTAAATCTGTTGGCCATGCTCTTTAGTTTTTTTGATACATAGTCTGAGTGGTAGTTCCATCTGAGGTGGCTGTCTATAATTACTCCTAAGTATTTAATGTGAAAAGTTAGGGGGATCTTTATAAGGCCGTTATTGAATTCCAGTTGGCTGTAGTTTGGGAGAGTATCGCTGTAGCAAGTGAAAGGTATAAAAAAGGTTTTCTGGAAATTTATGGTAAGTAATCGGTTTTGGAAGAAGTTCATTACATTCGTGAAGTCTTTTTCAACTTTATTTTTTAGGGAATGCCAGGTTGAATCTTCGTAGAAAATCGCAGTATCATCAGCAAAGCTAATGATGCTGCCTTGTGTTGATGCTTGGAATAGATCATTGATGTATACATTGAATAGTATAGGTCCCAACACAGTACCTTGTGGTACGCCGTATTCTAGTGTTTTTTCTGAACTTATCGTGCCATCAATGTTGACCACCTGCTTTCTTTCACTAAGGTAGCTTTCCATTAGCTTGAGTGTCATTCCCCGGAAACCTACAGCTTCAAGTGTTCGAAGAAGCTCTCTATGGTTGACCGTGTCAAAGGCCTTTGCCAAATCAACAAAGATGCAGAGACATGGTCATTGCGTCTTCAGTTGATTTGGATTCCTTGAAGCCGTATTGTTTTTCGGACATGACGTTGTATTTCTTAAAGAAGCTTTCGAATCGTAGTTTCAGAAATTTTTCAAAGATTTTCGCAACGCTGTTTATTAAAGAAATTGGCCTGTAATTTATTACCAGTTTTTTGTTTCCTGCTTTGTATATAGGTTTTATTGAAGCATTTTTTAATATACTAGGAAATGTCCCTGTGTCGATGGCTTTGTTTATGATGTAGGTTAGAGGAGCTGAAATGAAGTCTGAATGATCCCTTAATATCTCGGATTTTATATTATCCAGTCCTGGAGCTTTACCTATTTTGAGCGATAAAATAATTTTTTTGATTTCAATGACGGTTGCGGGTTCTATGAATATAGAATTAGGTATTCGAGTTGTTTGTTTATTAATTACCGGTCCCGGGGTGATTTTTTCTGCAAGTTTTTTACCTATTGTAGCGTAGTGACGAGCAAAGTGTTCCGCTATTTCTTTTTTGTCTGTTAGTTCGTTTCCGTCCTCTGTTGTAATGGATTTCAGTTCACTGTGATCTTGTTTACCGTTTATAATTTTAAGACTCTTCCATAGCCCGTTTGGATTGTTTATATTTTGTTCAACCTTCTTTTCGAGAAATTTAATCTTTGAGTCTTGTATTAGTTGATTTAACTTATTTCTATATTTTTTGAACTCTTTTCTAATATTTTCGTTATCCGGTTCGTTCTGCAGTTTTCTATATAAATCATTTTTTGTATTGATTGAATTCACAAGTCCGTCCGTGATCCATTCTTTTCTTTTGATGTTTTTTCTTCTTAATGCGACTTTATGCGTGGCGAGTTCACTTTTTTGTTTCAGAGTTTTTATAAAATTGTTTGTCATTATATTCACGTCATCTTCTGAGTATATATTGTTCCATGTTTCCTTTGTCAGTTCATCCCGAAGCTTTGTTTTGTCAATGTATATTTGGTATTTTTCGTTCTGAATTTTTTGTTCCTGTTTCCTATCATCTTGACATTTAATTTGTAGGATTACTGGAAAGTGATCAGTGATGCACGATTTGACGACGAATGGTCTTAGCCACTCATGCGGAGAATCTGTCTTCACGAATATGTGATCCAGGCAAGACCGTGCTCTGCCTAGGATCCTAGTGTATCCCATGCTATTTTGAAATTCTCATTGGTTAATTTCAAATTGGCAATAGTTTCAGATGCCTCGCCCTGTAATGCGGCCCTTAAGTAATGGAAACGTTGAATATCATTTATTTTTTAATTTCTTATTATCAGACCGTCGAAAGCATCATGAAACTGTAACCAATCTCGTGAATCCCCTGAAAATGTTTGTAAATTGATCAAAGGAAGTTTGACACCTGCAGTATCAAGGTCATTTGTAGCTTCAAATCGGTTATTATCCTGAATTATGCTCTTTTGAATATTTTTTGCCATACTCGGACTATTTGAAACGATCACACTGTGATCCAATGCTGTAAATGATCGATTATCATTGTCACTATGGCAACTATTGACCTGATCATCTTTGGCATGTTTGGCACATTTTCATTTTTGACATTCTTTGACATGAACAAACAAGCAGATGAAAGCAGTGAATGGTATAAGTTTTCGAATTCTTCACGATAATTGAATTCGTCCACCAGTTCAGTATCTTCAAGTAAACACTCAATTTCTGATTGAACATCTTGAAAAATGTCTAACACACCCTCAACACGATGTAGTCTGCTTCTAAGTTCGATACAATTGATTTGAGGCAGATCTAACATTTGACATTTATCGAAATAGTTTTTGAAAATTGTTAGTTGTGATTTCAAACTTCCGCGCTTTACGCGGAGTCTTTTAAGCTCTCCTTCCATGCTTTGCAGAATATGAAAAATCAAATGATTTTTGAAGATATTTCAAAAGCACTCGACAAATCAAAGCAATACTGAATATTATGATAGGAAGGGAGTAAGGATTGGAAAGGAATGCTCACTAACCTTTTAACTTCTTCCTGGACTGTGTACCGATTATAAATATTATAAGGATGAATTCCCTTATCATGTACGGCTGACTGCTTGGCCGAATGAATGAATCGATTGAATTGAAAATTGGTTGAAGTGACAACCGTTTATTGTATTTTCGATGCCGGTGATACGAACATCCCGACTAGAAGGACCATGTTGTGTTCTCTAATTGAATTGCTATTATGTACTTTTCTTTATTTGAAAAATGAATCTGAAGGGATTCGAATCTGACTTTTTTTTATTTTGTCTTGATTACAACATATATTATTTTTTTTCCATGGCGACATATACCCTAAGCTACCTAGGAAATTCCTTACAATCTAATACAGGGTACTAAATATTTGTGGCTTGTACAGTGCCCTTTTTTAAAGCACGCCTCGGATTATGCAAATCGAACTTTCAAAAACGCGCGTTTTTTGAAGTTACCATGGCTACGTTAAAAATTCAAGAACAGTGAAGACAACATGTCAATGTTATGATTCTTATCTGACAGGAGTACCTTGTAACGTCAACTGAAATATTACAAACAAATGAAAAACTTTTATTCAAACATTAACGAAAGGTATACTGATGTCACATCATGAATTCAACCATTTTACATTATTACGTTCTTTTTTCCATTGTTTGTAAGAATGAAACCAGTATTTATGATTTCAAAGTGCACCAATTGAAAAAAATATCGTAAAGTATTCGTGGATAACTAATCTTTCAAACGCTTGCTCTATTTCGACCACTCCGGTTGCGCCGTCGTGCTCTAAAATTCGCGCGTCTTTGAAAGACCTTTTTATCCACTTATACTTCAATATACTAATCCCATATACATTTTTGGGAATAACCACCTGCAGACATGACATGTTTCATGGATTTGAAGTGACAAAACGTCAAAGCAGTATTTGACCAGCATGACAGTTTCGCAACAGAATAACCTTGCAAATTTATTGAGGTAAATTCTGATTGATCTATCTTGATGTTGATTTTTTGGTTGGTAAGGTTATTGCGCTCAGAGAGGGCAACAGAAGTAAAAAAAAAATTCAAAAATCAAATCAAATCAACTCCACTTTGACTTCAATATGTTGCAACTACAAATGAACAAATAAAGGATATAGATGTGATAATCAATAAAAACAATGTTTAACAATTGGTTTTCAAGTGCAATAATACAATAAATAAGTATCTAATTAAGTTAACAACAAATACAAATTAATTGTACATACTCAGTTATTCAGCTTAACATTGTTACGATAGAATAATCTGAAACTCTCTGATTGTTACGATGAAACTCTGCGTGGTTCCGTTGTTTTGGAACTTGATGAGTGGCGAGGTGAGGCACGTCCTGTAGACTCCCTATAACGACGAACAAGTTTTCAGGCAGCGAAGAGCATGAATTAGAGAAAATAATGAGAAAGAGCTCAGAATAATAGTGATGGGCTCTTGGTGTTATTTTAGTAGATTTTGTGAGACTAGGAAAACAGAATTTACTTGTAGTATTTTTAATAGCAAAAAACAAACTACTGTCATATATATAATAAACAACATCAACAACCTTTCTAGTAAAAAGATTTTTCAAATATCACACTTCATTCATGTCATAACCTAAAGGTGGCTTCACAAGTCAAAGTCACAATAAGGATGATATTTTAAATATATTCCAACACTTGGGTGTAAGCTTAGCTGCGTTCTAACTGAGTTTCAATACTAGCAAGTGATCGGTACTGATAATTTGAATAACAATTCAGAATAAAGCTTAATTAGCTTAATCTAACTAACGACAAATATTAAAGGTCAGAACAACTATCTGGTAGTTTCAGTGAAATATAATATGAATAAAAATTACACAAAATTTGCTCCAACCAAATCATAACAAACCTCAACGGTCAGAGCAACAATCTAGTAGTTCAAAAGGTATTTGATATTGATGACAGTTACACTATCAGAATGAATTTCAAAAATGATCTACTGACTTAGAGATAAGGAACTAAGCTTCCAGCGTCCCAAGAAACGGTTACTGTTCTCGGGTAAAGGAGACTTTTCAGACTCCGAAAAAGTGCAAAGACTGGCTAGGTAATCGCCCACCATCTATACAATAAAAGATCCTGTACAGCGGAAGAAGCCAAATGCTGGTTATGGGTCAGTAGAATTTTAACAATGGAAAAGAAATACCGACATACTAAGCCCTAAGGTGAATTCATTTCACCTGGTATATTCTCCTAGGACTGGAACAGGTCAATGTGGTTCCTCGAATGAGAACACTAACTGTTAGCCTTTCCGTTCGTTTCCTCTACAGTTTCCAGGTGATTGGTCGAAACAGCCAGGTATAATCATCTGAAAACATTAAAAACGCAAGAAAGTCATAACAACAAAATATCTACTTTCTATGGAAGAAGAACTAAATCCTTTCAATTCTTGCAGAACGTCAACACTACGAAGAAATCGAAAATCAGTTATCAGTGACGTGACAAAAGGCTCATAACCAACAATCGTACAACAAAATATGCATTCCATTAATCAACAAATCTCCGTAGAGGCTGCAAAATAGTTTTTCGGCAACCGTCCGGGAAGTAGATACTTTTTCTTTGAGAAAGTATCACTTCCTGGACTAGTCCGGGAAGTACGTACTTTCCGGACTAGTCCGGGAAATGCCCGAATTTAAATATAAATATTTATATAAATAAGAATTAGAATGTTTCTGTTAGTACCTATCTTCTGTCCGCATTTCGATATTTAATACAAATAAGAAATAAAATGAAACGAAATTTTCTTCTACAAAGAAATATAAAAAATAAATGTGTCTCGATTTGTTATTCTACACGGTTACCGAAAAAATTGTGTACGCAACACGTCAGTTTATCTTCATTTTCAAACATAGACCATAAACACAAACATACTATTGATTTCATACACGCTACAGATGTACTTAATACTTCAACTCGTTTGGATATGTTTATAAACTTGACGGAACTAGGATACCAAATTTCAATTATAGTAGTACGTGTCATTACAGAAACGAGGAATATGCACAGAAAACACAATATACAGCACAAGACTGGAATAATGTGACGAAATTTATGTTAAAGGATGCACCCCTCTCATTAGTGTTAGGATAGGTCAGAAAACGATAGAGTTATCCTGGCCCACCCAATGAATGATAACAGCCAAAACTCGAAAACAAGAAGCACTGTTCGGAAACACAGACTATAGGAATGTTTGAGGGTTTTGCCTTTGTCTTCATTGGTTAAAATCCCCAAACGTTTCAATTCCATCATTCCAGTCATTTTAAGAGGCCACAAGGGTGGTCACATTTTTACCGTTTTTTAGGGTAAAAGACTCGATAACTCAAAAACGGTTAGTCGTATCGATTCCAAGCAAGGATAAGCTTCTAGAGGAAGTTTGATTCTATGTAACTATGTCTGTGGCAGTACCTCAAGATTCTTTTCATGGCTAGTCGAAGTAGCTGCAGTGGTATTTCTCTTCCATTGAAATTTGAAGCAATCTTTATCCGATCGAAATGAATTTGGTATAAAAAGAAAGATAAAACGTTGGTCTATGTACGTGCTGTAATGTTTTTTTTGAAATTATTTGTTCATTTACCCAAAAAATTGCTTCAAAGTAACTGCATTTTTGGGACATTTTTGAGATTTTTTTTTGGAAAAGTGGATTGAAAATTCAATTTCCATTACAGCACGTACATACTTCTTCTAGAAGCCTGTCCTTGTTCGAAATCGATAAGACGAACTGTTTTTGAGTTATCAATTGACTATTTTACCGTTGAAAGCGTCCCAAACGTAATCGCGCTCATAGCCTCTGGTCAAAGTACTCTTCTTGACGTATCATCATAACATCGCAAGAATAAGCACAATTATTTTCAGATTCTGAAGTTTCATTACTGTCCTGCAACCATTTTAATTTTTTCTTCTAAAACCTTTTTCAGATGGTCTCCTAATATATTTCCTATTTTGTCCTCTGAAACCCATTTCATCTTGTCTTCTCAAATATTTTCTCCTTTTTCTAATTTACTTCAAAAGCTTCATAACTGCCTCTTTCTCTTCAACAGCAGTTGATATTGTAGTGTCTCGGGGATAAATCAAATTTCATTAGAAATCACTTATGGTTTAGAACAACAGTTCGAGCTTCCACACCTGGTCTTTGATCCTTAATATATCAACAACCAGTTTGCCAATACACTTGATTTCTTTCTCGCCACTAATCTTACAGCAATTCATACAGCACAGACGTTTGAGCTCTTGGGAATTCAAATCACAACCTCATCTCCACTCTTTGTTTTTTTTCGACATCATCCAGCAGCACAACGCTGCCCCGTCTCATATGGCACTGTTATGAAAATACACCTAACTCTATTTATGTAATTTATTTCAACAAATAAATAATTACTGCAAGGCGTAGTCACTCTTCCAGTCGGGCTGTACCTGCTCTTTTATATAGGTACAAAATACTTCTCGAAATTTCTTGAATCTTCTTTCACAGTTCTGCTGCACGACTGCAGATGGTTCTTGTAGTTCTCGTAGTTTCTCCGGTTCCAGCTTGTTTGTTGTAGTACTATAATTTATTCGACTGTAGTACTTCGCATGTTTTTCTGACCATTTCCATGGGAAAGTGTGTGTTTCTCTTTTGGAGATCCAACCAATGAACCGAGACAATTTCTGAGATTATAATGCTGTGGAGAAACTGCTCCCGAGCTTTGTGCCTTCAAGCAGGCAACGTACCATTAATGGTACGAAAATCAGGGCCCTGAACTGATCTGAATATATTAAAGCAAGAAACCTCGAGAGAGGCCTACTACGCCAAGTTCTTTTGCCAAAGCTGTGGGTAGAAATTCCACTGGAGGTAGGCTTAAACGAACGACTCGAACGCTTCGTCCGTTACCGCACCGCCTTTGAGAATGTCTACCGCAGATGTAGACGAAACGTCAGGAAGAATTACTTCCAGACCACGACCAACAAACCTGAAAACCATCGAAAGTAAAAAATTACCGGTAGTGAGAGTTTATCATCTCAGTAATTCTTTAATCTGATCTAACCAGAACGAACTTACGTAGACATTTGAGTACGTGGAAATTGAACACATAAACTTTGGGAAGAATATTTTTTTAGTATGATTTTACCAAAACGAACTGAGCTTGCGTAGACATTTGAGTGTGTGGAAATGAACATAGTAGTTTATACATAATACATTGAAATATCGTAAAACAAAATTCTCATGAAGACGTGACGAAATCTACTGGATGTACGTTAATAAGCAATAATAAAAAAAATAAAGTGTTATTAAAGACTATCGCTAGTATCGCTCGAGTTATGCGATTTTTCTAAACGCCAGCTGACCGCCATCACTCCTCTTTCCCCTGCACTTCTGAGATTACGTAGTTATTACATATGGTATAGCAAGTATCGAAAAAGGAATGTTACCATCAAATTAGCGAGCAGGTGAATCAGGATAAGTCTGCAACGCCTCAAAAATAAGTAGAGTGATAAAAACCTGATGATTGAGAGCAGAAGTTTTGACCTCTGCTCTGTACCAATTCAAAAGAGAAACAGTCATAAATTCCAGAGGAAAATAAAAGCAAATTGAAATACACCTGGACGAAAAATAATGAGGCCTTCCGATCGAACCCACTATAATGGAAACGAAGAATCCCTCATCAGTCTGATTCACAAGTTCTTTTTGGACGGTGTCATTCGATTTGTAATGACGTATAGAGAAAAGTATAAAAATTATAAACAATTTATTAAAAGAGAGGGGTTTGGTTTTTCTCAATATCTCAATAAATATTGCAGGTACCCAAAGAAAAAAATATCCAAAGAGAGCAGGAAATTTACTGAAAAAACTCCCACCTTCCGGATCTGAATAACCAATATTTATAAGTTTAATTGAGCAGTGAAATTATTGGTAAAAACGGGGTGTTCGAGACCGATGTGTTCTTTTCATTTTCATGCCATACCAGTATATATACTCTGTATAATGTATTTTGAATTGCTGCCATGGAGATGTCACATTGAAGAATCAATAATAACTATTTTTGAAAGAGAATTGTCACAATCATTTAAAAAACTATTTCTATCAGATAATTCACTTAAAAACTAGAAAACTAGCCATTACAGTCCGCACAAGTTTTACATGGTCCAAACGAGACGGATTGAAAAAGCATAGTCCAGTTCGAAAGGTTGTTAGCGTGAAGACGAAGGTGAGTAGGGGAACAATTTTCAAGCTTTCAAATCAATTACCCTTTCATCACCGCACTAGCTATATATTTGCGCTGCGATTTGTTTCCACTATACTTTTGAAATGTCTGAAAATCGTTTGAAATCATTAAATAGAAAACGTGGCACTATCAAAGCTTCAGTTACAAATTTCAATAATTTTCTGAAGACTTTAGAAAGCGAATCTCCTCTAAGTGAAGCCAGTTTGATTCATTTGAGAGATCGCTTGAATAGGGTTGAACCTTTGATAGTCGAGTTCATAGAAATTCAAAGTGAGATCGAAAATATTTGCGATGATGATGTTTTAGAACGTGAAATGTTTGAAAATAATTTCGGTGATACCATTTCACGTGCTAAGGTTTTCTTAGCTGGTAGTTTCAAAAATCAAACAAATCTAGGTACTGAAACTTCATCAATGGAACTCCCCAGAAAACCCCAATTATTGTCATTATCATCTATTTCTGTCAAATCCAAAACTATCCCAATACAGGATGATGACATTGATTCTAAAATATCTTCTGCCAGTCAAAAATTCGGGGAAAGTGATTTTACTAAAGGCGTAAAACTACCTACAATTGAGCTACCTAAATTTGACGGCTCCTATGAGACCTGGCTAGAGTTCCGTGACACTTTCGAGTCTCTCATTCATGGAAATCGTCACATAACCGACATCCAAAAATACCACTATTTAAGGGCATCTCTTCAAGGTAATGCTGCTCAGGTAATCAAGTCTATAGAATTCACATCTAGTAGTTACAAGATGGCATGGAATGTTTTGTGTGAAAGATACAATAATAAAAAACTATTAATTCACAACCATGTCAGATCCCTTTTCACTTTAGATTCTATTCAAAAGGAATCTTCTTCAAAAATTCGAAAAACTTCTTGACAGCACGCATTGAAGCATATGAGGTCACTCGATCAATTAGAACAATATAGCAATTCTTGGGATACTCTCTTAGTTTACATGATAACTTCTAAAATAGACTCTCAATCATTGCGAGAATGGGAGAAATATAGTGCTAAAATGGATTATTTTCCTACATGGAATGATCTCAAGAATTTCTTGAAATCTCGTGCTGATTTTCTAGAAACTATAGAATTAAAACATTTCAATGATACAAAAGGTAAACAATTTGATAATAAATCGAAATCATTCATAGCTACCAATTCATTTACCAAATATAAATGCAATTTTTGTAAAGGTGAACACAATATATACTCATGCAAAGAATTTTTACAATTATCTATAAGAGATAGGACAGATTTTTCCAAGAAACAAAAATTATGCCAGAACTGCCTACGTCAGGGACATGCAAACAATATAAAGTTATGTAAAGTTGGTCCTTGTAAAATCTGGAAATCTTGGCATAATACTCTGCTTCATCCCACGATGGCGAATGAACTGACTTCAAGTATCAGTTCTGAAATATCTCAGAATCAATCAGCAAGTTGTATTAGTGCTTTTCAACATGCTTGCCCAACTCATGTATTTTTATCAACTGCGATTATTACGGTTTTGGACAAACAGGGTATACAGCATTCAGCTTGTGCATTGCTAGATTGTGGATCACAATCTTCATTCATAACTCTAGAGAAGACTGAACGTTTGAGTCTGCAAAAGATGGGTGCTAATTTAACCTTGTTTGGGATAAGTAACAAAATGTCCATAATCCATGAAAAATGCGAAGTTCAAATTCATTCCAAGCATACTTCATTTTCATCTGTTCTCACATGTTTCATTCTTCCGAAAATAACCGGATCATTACCTAATACCAAAATAAATGTAAAAACTTTGAAAATTCCCAAAGATATTGTACTTGCTAATCCACAGTTCAATGAGCCACAAAAAATTGATATTTTGATTGGTGGTAGGTAAAAATCAGCCAATATTCTACCAAACTCAATTTGGATGGGTTATTTCAGGACCTTTAGGAGTCCCTATCATGAAAGAGACTAATTGTAATTTAGCAGTAAAATCCGATGATCTGCATCAGTTACTTGTCAAATTTTGGGAGGTTGAGGAATGCTCAAATGTTAAATCAATTTCTGAAACACATAAATTTTGTGAGAAATACTATCAGAAAACTACTACACGTAACAAAGATGGTCGATTCATCGTTTCTATGCCTCTGAAGCAGCCTACTACTGTTCTAGGTGATTCAAAAATTCGAGCAAAAAAACAATTTCACGCCATGGAACAAAAACAAAACGAGGTTCTGCAAGAAAGATATGTAGAGTTCATGAATGAATATGACTCTTTGGGTCATATGAGTGAAGTCACAGGGTGGCAATCGAATTCTAACTTATCTTCATCAGAATATTTCATGCCTCACCATGTTGTTCTACGCGAAGAAAGTTTAACAACTAAGCTTCGGGTAGTATTCAATGCTTCTGCTCCTACCACTTCTGGTCTATCACTGAATGACTTGCAGCTAGTTGGTCCAGTCATACAAAATGATTTATTCTCTATAATTCTGAGATTTCGGAAATATGCCTTTGTAGTATCTTCAGATATTGCAAAAATGTACCGTCAGGTACTGATTAGGCCATCCGAACGTAATTTACAAAAAATATTCTGGAGACCAGATCCATCATGTGAGCTAAAAACATTTTGCATGAATACTGTTACTTACGGTCAAGCTTCAGCTTCATATTTGAGTATCAGATAATTCACTTAAAAACTAGAAAACTAGCCATTACAGTCCGCACAAGTTTTACACGGGGGTGGTTCGGTGCGCGCTCGCGTCTCCCGGATCGGACACTTAAACAAAAACAATTATTTTAACTAATGAAATATGAATATTGAGAAATTAAAAAAATGCAGGTACTTTCCGAATACATGAATAAACAAAGAGCAAAATATGTTTACCGCAATTTTTCAATTAGTTATGATTTTATTAATTAACAATGTTTTGATGAGAACTCATCAAAGGAATATCACAAATGTACCTATTTGATGTCTGCATCAACACGGTAATTTGTTGATTTTTTCAATGTCAAGGTATGTACAACATAAAGGTACTTGCTATTGAACATAATTATAACTTTACACTCAATTCGGAAATTTTGCTCATTCAACACAAAGTTCTAAAATTAAACATATAAACAAGGGAAAGAAACTGGGTAGTTTTTAGATTTTCGCTTAGTTCAGACTCCGGTAATATACTTTCATAAGAAGCTTCCTAAAATTTGGTGATCGTATAAAAATAAAAGATGTTCAATCTAACAGCATTTCAAGTCAGTTTCAAATTAACTTCAATTTCCATAAGAGACCATCGGTTCTTCTTCTTCTTCTTCGAAAGTCTATTAATCAGGTTCTTTTGGAGTCAATTCTAATAGTAGCACCTTGCAATACATATTTGTAATGTTCTTCATTGTAAAGACCACTTTACCACTTTTCCAAGTTTCTGGTAGTATGGACATAACTGTTACAAACATGGACGTTTTGATGGAATGTCCTTTCCATCACCCAAGTATGCTAAGCATGTTTAATAGGTGCAATGTTTTGAGGTGAACCAAATATTTTTTTAAATAAATCTCAGAAGCAGAGCTTGTGCAAGAAAGCAAAATGCGGTACCTACAGCTTGCGTAAAATATGGTGTCCGAACCACTTCAGCTCTGTGACAAACGGAGGGATCGAATCAAACGCTCTAACACCACGACCACTTCGCTTGACAAGCTTGAAAAACTATTAATTGATGCAGCCTATTTCATCCTATCACTGTCATTTGGATTTCAAATCCACTGTTGGAAACAACTTTTATGCCGGATGTGTCTAGCGCCTTATAGATTAATGGAAGTGGGTATCTGTCCTCATCTTAACATTATTCTAATGAAAGTTCTTGCACAAAATATTAGAATAATCCATCCTTTTTGGTACCTAACCCTACCGGTGATGAGTACGAGCTTGTAGATTTTTCGATTGGGTCGTCCTTTTTATCTAACATATTTCACTTCTTGGGGCATATCGCACTAATGGAGCATCGCCTCTATATTGCATCAATAATTGATGCATTATTGCACTGGACATGTTTTTAATCAATATCTGGATTGTTCCTCAGTTCAGTGTTGCTAAATCTTGTTCGAAATTGTTTTTCTTCTTTGCAACTGTCAAATCGGTTAACGGAGACCCAAGTTATCGTTTTTCTTCAAAGATTTTTTTTTGCTGCAGTACGGCAACCTTCACATCAATTTGTTATGCTGTGTTCGCGAAACATTGCTCGAACTTTGATCCACAATTGCAGTTATTGCAATTATTATTGGTATTGCAGTTTATCCAGTGAGTATTTTCACAACAATGTTCATCCTTATTTTTTGATTCAAGGGGTTTCTGAATGAAAAAATCTGGACGGTCTTTTGATTTTGAAGTTCTCGTATCTTTGGTGGGGGTGCATTTTTGACCGTCTTATTTGTCTAGCTTGGTCTGCAAATCGAAACTCACTTACTGCCGACTAATTTTCTATAACTTTGTTGCAAGAGGCTTTGCTTTCTGGAAGAATAGGTCTTATTTTACATGCGTCGGGTCTTCTTTGAACTGTTTTGAATTTACTCACTGGTGTGGGTATTCTGGGGTTAAGTTTCTTGTTGTTCACGATTTCAACCTCTCTTGCTTGCTTCTAGCAGCTCCTGTGTAGCTGGACAGTTTTTTCTGCAATTGTCTAACTAGGCTCGCTACGGTGGGTTTTTTCTTATTGTTCATTTCATATATATTGCTGTCCATATCTATTCCCCGAATCTTATAGGAATTTGAAACAATGAACATAAGAAACCATTCATCATAAAGTAATATTATACGTGAGAAACAAAACCTATAATGCACAATTCTGCATGTTTCTGCAGACTTTTTAAATGCTTCCTCAAGATTCAACATTTTTTCAAGGACAGTTGGATATTTTTTATGGATTACAGATTTAAAAGTATGTTCAGATGCACTTATGTAATATGAGTTATGGAGCTAAAATCAAGACTAATGAAGTAACTTCACAGCCAGTGTTTAGTATTGTCTTTTCAGAGTTTGGATTCAATTCATTTCCTTCTAATGAATATAAACAGTTTCTGAAACCTTTTAAATTTCATGATGAAATCATATCTATAACTACTAACAGCAGTCTTCCAACGGACTGATCTCATAGCTGGACACAGGAAGACAAACCCTGCGTATATATTGGATCCAACAATAAGAAAAATTCTAAACAGATGTAATAATAATATTAATAATAATAATATCCCTAATAAACACTAGTAGAGCATACCCAAAGGCATGGCCTGTGCGGCAGAGGACGATTATTATTATTTGCCGTGGATCCCTGATTTTTGGTGGGGTATTCACTTTTCAGCTGTAGGAAAACTCCCAGCTAGCTCCAGACGGGATTGGTATCTAGACAACTCAATAAGGCATGTGGTCGTCTATGAATTCTGATATTGAGTACTTGCGAAAAAATCTCTCGTGCACCGGGTTCGAACCCGCTATGCTGAAGTACCAGTTGAGATCAAAGGAGGTGCGAGGTTCGAGCCCCAGTCGGAACTAAATTTTTTTCAATTTAATTCGACAGATTGAATCACTGAATTTGTTGACTCAACAAAGGTGACTCTTCCACCATTCTCTGTTGGGTTTAAACTAACAGTGGTGCTCCTAATGTGGCGTATGGAGTTAGTAACAAGCCTACCAAAAACACATAGTGGCTTATGATCACGGCATGATGACACTCTAAATACAATAATAAAAACAATCTGGGGATATTCATGAACTAAACGGTGCCACTTAGGTCGAAAATATGCACGTACGTGTACTTGAAACAATTCCAGTTTCATATCGTAGATATAGTTATTTCACTCTGTATATAATAACAAATTGTTTGTTTGACCTCTGATGTTAATATCGTACGAAATTAATCTGTACCTCAAATGACCTCTCAATAGAAAGCCACGTGTGCGAAGCAAGGTCGAAACTGATACCGAGGCGGATAGCAGAGAAAGCACTCAAATTTGAATGACATTCATTGAAATAATTCGCCTAAATTATGATTGTTCAGGTCAGGTGTGATCCACCGAAACTATATGAGGATTCAAATTCTAATCAAAATTGGTATGTGGAGGTTTCGGCGATTTCGATTTTTCAGTCATAAAAAAATAAACACAGGCTTTACTTCCAACGTGTCTAAATTGTACGAAGGCGTAGAAGGGCCATATAATTTTTTAAAAATATTTTTATCAATTTCCGACTTCAATGTCAGAAATTAATAAAATTCCAACTTCGAAGTCGGAAAATAATAAATTTTCGACTTCGAAGTCGGAAAATAATTTTCATCATTTCCATCCTTGCTGTGTGAAATTGCTTCTGAAGAATCAGCTTCCCAATTATTCCAATCTGCCTTATGAAGATCTAATGTAAGGGGTGCAGTCTTTACATCAATAAAATGTACGATTTCTGTGAGTGATACTATCAAATACCAATCACCTCTGATTGAAAATGCAAATTTTCACCTTCAGATTTTTTCTTTTAGATAGGGTCTTTTCACAATATCTATCAGATGTGATTCAATGTCCAGCGTAGAAAATAATAAAATTCCGACTTTGAAGTCACTCATATTATTAGTTGTCCAAACACTTTTTTGAAATATGATATATTTTGATTTACAAATAGGTTGTCGGAAAAAAATTGTGTAGAACTAGAACTTGTGCGAAAACTGGATATATCCCGCACTAGTTACTCAATATAGTATTTCTCTACGGCCCTTGGGAAATTTAACAATTCCAAAATGAATTTTTGCCATTAGAAAGTTGACAATCTGACTCTTGATATGGAATAATATATTCGGTAACAAGGTAACAATGAAAATTCGATGCGAGTGGAAAATTCCACCAGCATCGCGAATTTTCATTAAAACCGAGTAGCAGACTGTGCTTTCTCCACAATCACAAATTTTACACATAACCAAATGGAAAAGCCAACGAAAAATTAATTTGCTATATTAATTCACATCTTGTCACTAGGATGTCAGTCAAGGCTAATGTTATTATTGCTACTGTTGTGTTAGAATATTCATACCGTACCTTGTTGTGGAATGAAAATACATGTGAAATGCATAAGACAGCAAGTGTTTCAGAATAAATATTTTAACTCAATAGTGAAAATGTATTTGTTCTATTATTGAAAATGATTTCAGATCTACTACATTATTTAATGGTTGAGGAGAAAATAAAACACTTAAAAAATATGCATTTCGCATGTACCTTAATTCAGTCCTCATTTATTATGGAATAAATATTTCACCGGATGGATACGAGATTTGTTATGTCACGCTATTTAGCTGTTTTTGAAGGTAGAAATTTTAAATTTGGATATGTTGTTTGGGAGATATATTTCGATTACAGTCCCTTTCGAATTTGAAACAGAACTACCGGTTTCACCGAAAGTTACATCAATTTCTAATGGGATACTCCTAATTTTTTTCAATAAAATAAAATTTTTTCATTCCATTCTAAATTCAAACATTATGATATGTTGTGATTTATTGTCAACATGAAAATCTGAAGTACAGTTCGAGAACGACAAATTAAAAGAAGGTATTGGTCAAGTAGCCGTTGGGAATGAAAAATGTAACCAATTCATCGTGATAATTGATTAGAATTGATAATTACCTACCGAAACAAATAGAACTAAGAAATCGTTCAAAGAACTGTACGAAAAATGACGAATGACAAATGACATCTCCCAAAAACTTGGTGAAACAGGAATAACCCCAACGAATGGTTCAGGGGAAATAATCTCTGCAGGAAATTCAAAAAAACGAACATCAACTAGACGCTATTTTGGTGGTGTAAGTGAAACTCATTTATTATACCTAGTAGTCCAGTAACCACAGAAAAATATAAGCCAAAAGTGAAGGATGAATTGTAGCACTATGAAACTCGGCACATGACTTCATGTATTGTTCTCTGAGAACGAGCGTATTTCGTAAGAAATTACTAGAAATCATTTTGAAATAAAATACTATCTTACTTCAAAGTTAAGGCTAGCCTTTTTTTTTGTCCTGATATACATTCATGGAAGTTTGATTGCTTGGATATAGTTCCTTCAATTCCGTTAAGGATTCTAAAATAGTATATAAACTTAGTAGGTTGCTCAAATAATTCTGGAAATAACGTATGATACACTCCGATAATTTGTCTGAGTGCAAACACTTTGTTATCATATTCACTTTTTCCTGTCAGTAGTAAACATTTAGTAACGGACTTTCGACATACTCATAATACTTATTCTTTAAAATTGTTATTACTGATATCCATCTGTACGTAATTTTCGACCGACACTCTGTGAAATGTGCGAAAACAGAACAAAATACGCATTTAGTATAACCACCCCAGTTAACACAGAATGGCCGCAGTGATGATAGTGGGCTTCACATTCATGTTTCAGCTCACACCAGTGAATCGCAATGTGACTTCCATTCTCATGGCAGAAACGTCTATTCGGTGCCCCGTTGGTCAGTTCAAGACATCAAAATGTGATGCAAAATGTGACTCGAAATTACCCCAATGTGACATTACATCTATACTTCGAAATCGAATGCACATTAAGACACTTTCGATGTAACAATGTGAAATCAAATGGACTGGTACTTATTTAAAAATACCCTTCACTTTCTGATTTTCCTATATGCCTCAAATACTTCACACAATTTAGAAGTCGATGATGCTTTCATATGTATGAATGCTTTTCTAGGTTATAAGTTAACTCGCTTGTAGTCAATAGACTTAGGTACCTACTGAGAGTATCTCAAATTCTCTTCGAAGCGAATTCACTGCTAGAACTATACCTAATCAATTGGCAACTTGAATGAATATTAAATATAGAATATTCAAGAATTAAACAAAGCTCACAATGCTTCAACATGAATAGAAATTATATCGCAATATCCTTTCTAAAAAATTAGGGTTTATATGGAATGGAATGCTAGAAAACAAATGCGTGAGTTGATTCCATAGAACCTATATACTTTTAACAAAAAAAAAAAAAAACAAAACTAATTAAACTGTCTAAATCATGGAAAAAACAATAAATGGAAATGTAGAATAAACTATAATTCAATTCCAATCCTCTTGATAGCATTTTCTTCCCGGCGAAATCAGTACCTATACCTATCCTGAATTTACCTTCGTACGTTTCTACTCACCCTTCCGGTGTCCTTGAAGGAATACAGTTCTTGGTAGAAATAATTATTGGGCAATGTTAACAAACACACTGATTTAACTATTGAAATGAATAATGTCATGTTCAATTTTGGTACCAAACTCATTCCTTCTATACCGACAAAGTCGCTATGAAACCAAAATTCTTGTTAATGTGCTTCGCAATTTTCTTCACATTTTGTGCAACAAAGCGACACTAACGAGAAGAAAATTGTGAACAATTCATAACACTTGGCATCATTACGTGGTAACAGTGATGTCTAAATGCAACTCATTTGTTACCATAACATTCAAGAAAGCAACATCTCCTATAGACGTTTGTGTTAACTGGGACAATTCTGACGTGTTCGTCAGAACACGCAACCACTATAAACCGTAGCCATATAGATATTTAAAGAAAAATCTTATTGAGTTGTTCAGAAAATTTGCTAAAATTCAAAAATATGATTTTTTTATATTCAATTATATGATTGGTGATGGTGAAATAAATAAATATTGTACGTTTAATGTACTGAGAAATGAATACATTTGTTGGCTATACTCACTGAATTTTCTGCTGTGTAGAGTTTCACAGAAATAAAAAAATTGATGTGAACATTGTTTTCCGGTAGTATGAAAATTTAATTTGAACATTTCTTGATCTTGCTACTGAAAGAGAAAGTTTACAACCCTTGGCATATCAACAATTTTGAAAAAGAAAAATTAATTCTTGAAAAGCCAACAAAAAATTTCTATTTTTGATAAGTTTGTAAACTAACACTTTTTTGTATGAGTGTGGAGTTTGTTGGATGAGGCGCAGCCGAGTTGGGATTTTTCTCAAAAATGACTAACAAAACGTTGTTCCTATTTGAAAGGGTTCATTCGTCATATTGAACATTGCAAATATGGTACGTTTGAAAAACAAAAATGAGTTACGTACAGTTCTTTCACCAACTTTTCAGTTGGTCAACTCTACATAAAACTCTACATAAAAACTCTACAGTTGATGCAACTATATGTTTATGTGTACTCTGGGATTAGGAAAAGATAACATTCACTGGTCGAATGGAACTTCGAAATATTATAATTTTGATAATTACTAGCTTTCATCAGTCTGTATGTGTTTATGTGTGCATGTGTACACGTTCACATCAAATTTGAAAGTGGTTTATATTTATTAAATCAAATGGTTTTTCAGAAAATTGCGATGAGATTTTATTGATCATTGTTTTCAATAGGGACAATAGGGTTTCGTTTAATTTTAAAATTAACTTTGCCAAACAAAATGAAAGAATACATTTTTGTTAAAAAAAATTGTGAGATATTGAATTTTAAAGTTTTCAAATTTTATTTTGGAATACTGATCAGAGGTCTACAGCCTGCGCAAACCACGCTAAAACACTGCCAGCGGACAGACACGCTGTGGCCTGGAGAATCAAACCAGTGCCTCCCAAACTGAAATCGATTTCATAAAATTTCAAAATGAAATCGAAAATTTTTTATTGCTTCAAAAACGAAAATCCTTGCAATTTATTGTTTCATTATGTTCCATATAACAACCCATTTTCAGAAAATGCTCCAATTTCCGAAACGCCCTGTATATACGGACTATAGTCCATTGTACAACAAATGCGCATGGTGTGCGTGCAAATTCTCAAATTTTTACGATATTTTTGTTTTACTGTAATCCGACGTCGATCTCACTTCATTCGCCACTCACCATAGTACAAGTAGAACCCGCCTTGTCTGTGATACAGGGTAACTGTACAAACGGAGGTATTAACTCAAATGTTCGGCTCTGCCACTGAAGAATAAGTTACATAAGAAAATGTAAATGGATAACAAGCCGATGTCGCAAGTTTCATTCATTTGTCAGTCTCGGACTTTGTCGGAATCCTCCTGAAAAAGGAATATGAAAATGTTTTTATAACACTATCATTTTGACTCGTTATTGAAATCGAAAGTGCTATTCATCCTTCGAATATATTTTGCACATCAAATCGAAAAGTATCGATTATAATATAACTGAGATAAAACGAAAACCATATACGCTATTCTCATATCGGAAAAGGACAAAACAAACATATTTATGTGATGATTGTATTGAGATGACCTTGTCCGTTGACATTAAATGATCATATTTCCCAACCTTGGGAATAAAGATGGTTAGCGCGATTGATTTATTAATATATTTTCCATTCCGACTTGAAAACAACTTTGTCTGACGACCTTCGCATAGGAGTTTACAACAAAACTATGAATATTGGTACTAAACGTCGCCGTCAGTTGTTTTCGAACTGGTTATGGTAATATTTTCAACAATATACCTATTTCATGAACATGTTAGGTATCCATCAATTCTATTTCCGGCGTGATAATAGTCTCATATGTGTGATATGGAGGAGGTCGTAAGACGTGTGATATACAAGGTGTTAGGGATATCTGCAATCATTTCAACAGATGATGGCTCTGGAATTCTAAATAATAGTTTAAAAAACTAAAGAACACGCTTTACTTACAACATGGACTGAAAAGTAAAAAATAATTGTAATTACTCAAATGTAAGAGAGCTTTGTTAAGCACCTCACGCTTTTTTTATATTTGAGTAATTACATTGTCAATTATTTTTTAATTCCATGATGAAAGTAACGCGTGTTCTTCAGTTTTTTAAACCATTGTTTTATTTTTTGACTAAAAATTCGAAATCTCCGACCCCGAAAACCCCTACATACCAATTTGGAACCGATTTGACCGTAGACACAAAACTAATCCACCACGTTGAAATGGGGAACATTCTCCATGAAAATTGAAAAATGTGATTTATTTGTAATATCTAACAGAAAACAACTACTTCCCCGGCACAAGCCACGCTGGACATTGAACTACATCTGATAGATATTGGTTATCTTGAACGATGGAAAATGGCGACTAAAGTTTGTCTTTCAGTCGCAGATGATTCCACAACAGATTTTATGAATGTCCTATTCATATTTTCGAACTATAATCCACCACCTTGGGCCGCCAGTTTTAATTAATTATTTTTGACAAAAAATTCATAATCTCTGACACCGAAAACCCTTACACACTAATTTTGAATCGATTCGGACCATAATGACAAATCTGGTCCGCCATCATTAATTTATGAATTTTGACAAAAAATTCGAAATCTTCGACCGGAAAAATTCCCAAATACCATAATTCTGATTGGAATCTCGTCCACCATATTGGATCCGCCATCTTGAATTTGTGAATTCATCGGTAAAATTACCCTGATGTTGGGAGTTTTCACAAAATTTGTAACTAAATAGATCAAAATTAGGGTTTTCTTCCACTCTATGAAAGCAATAAATAATAATTCAATACAAATTTTCACATTAAAATGTCTTTCAGCTGGTAATTCATTGAATATCTCAAAATTAAATAAATTTTCATGTGACATTACCAATCTACGTCTCGTACATTATTTGGCTATGAAATAATCCGAAATGAGTTGATTTGAGCGCAAGGAACCCATCTATGTTCTTCATTCGACTAGTAAAAAAAATAACTGATGAATATTTTCGGCACAAATTAATCCATATGAGAATACAAGTTGAGTTTGTTATCAATTAATATGCAAAATAATTTAGGGTGTATTGATATATTATTATGGTTTGATTTTGATTTGTGTTTAGTGTCATTGTATTTGTTGTGAACCACCTGGTTAATAGCCCTTTCAGAGTTACTTTTGCTGATTTGGAGCCTGTTAAGCGGAGCGCAGACCAAAGCGGGAATAGTCGCGGTGGTGGACGCGGTGGCGGTGCGGTAGAACGCAGTGAATGTAAATAAACGGAAGAGCGCACATCTGAGCGGGCAAAAAAACGCGCCCGTCGTTCCTTGTAGCGAACTACCGCGCCCGCCCTGCGGTCCTGGGTTACCGTTTTTGGTAGATTGTCTTCTAAATGGGTAGAATTTCCAGAGAAATGGGGATGCGTAGTGGAACTTTACTAGATTCAGAAATTTTAGTAGAAGTCACTAGATTTTCACGATCCCAGTATTACCAATAAATTTCATCACCATTTACAGGAATTCTAGCCAATTGGTAAGTGACACCTCGTGGTGAAGGAGAAAACTTGACCTCACTTGAGAAATTGTTTGAAAGGGCCCTACTACGGTCCAACTACGCTGTACAATTTCGTCGAATTCGATAACATTGAACGCAATTTGATCGTGTATTTTCGCCATCCGACCAAGTCGACACGATTTGATTGTATTGGATGGCCCGTCTGCAGCAATACTACAGTGTTGATTTGATGGTTTTTCTGATACTGTATGTTCCTTTCTGATTTCCAAGAAAATTGTGGTACAATCGCATACGATTCAGTCGTACTGCAGAATTTGATCCGGAGTGGAACCTTTAAAAGAAAGGAAATTTGTTGGATATTGGACTGAAAATAAGTTGAGCTTCGCGAGACTAAGACCAAGACTTAATAAATCTTCTCAATACCAAGACCATGACTGTCTACCAAGACTCTCTGCAAAGAGTCTTAGTCTTGGTCTCGAAAGAAAAATAATGAACTTAAACCTACTGAATATTAAGAAAAATCTGATGGAGAAGGAAAGTGCTATGATATTTTATTCCAATTATTGATTTTTCATATGGTAGGTTTTTAATTTTTGTTCACTCAAAATCGAAAATACATTTTTCAAATTCAGTATTGCCGTTTTACAGTTTACGCAAATAGGTGTATACCTCCTACTATTGAAGAAAAAATAATGGGTTTGAATTTGAAAATTTTGGAAATATTTTTGATACTGCGTTATTGTCACTTCTAGCTAAACTAAGCAACGATTTTTTATTTTAGTTGAATCATCCTGTATATTGATGCATACCTATTTGAATTTTGGGTTGAATATTTTATTATTATTCTATACCTATCTACCTATCTTCTTTCTTTGTCCCCTCTTAAGTCTTGAAAAATTGTATGGGAATCTTTCTCTGTCCAATGGATGTCGTGAACCAAAGTTTTTAGTTTTTTCCTGAAACGAAATAGTATATTTTCTTCATTAACTGTTCATTAACTTAACTTAACAGGACGAGGAGCTGCTTCCTCGACATCCATCTTTTTTGCACTGGTTTTCATTTTCAGTAGCGATAGTATCGCGTTGGTGTGCGCACCTATTTTTTCGCTTCGTGACCGTACCACCACCGCGTTTGCCAGCGCGACTGCTCCCGCTCTGATGGTCTGCGCTCCATTTTCCCCTATTTTTTGCCTAATCATCATTATACCCGTGTACAGGTGGTTGCGAGAATATTTTTGATTTTTTTTTGAGAAAATGTATCCACTCGTAGTAGCTTAGTCATTCGTTAATAACTTGGTTAGATACATTACGTTATTACCTTTAAATTGTGTTTAGTTGTAACCGAGAAGACCCTGCCATAGCTTAGAGAAACCAGACAATAATGATAATAATACTCCCTCATAAACACTCGTAGAGTGCACCCAAAGGCATAGCCTGTGCAGGTAGAGGACGGCTTTTATTATTATTATTTGCTGTAGCGCTCCAGGGCGACTGATTTTTGGTAGCATATTCACTTTTCAGCTGCAGGAAAACCCGGAAAACCTACAGCACCACCTCGGGTGGCCAGCGTGCACTCCAAGCTAGCACTAGACGAGATTGGCATCTAGACAACACACAATACACTTGCTTTCAACAAGGACTGTTGTCGTCTATCGATTCCGATATTGAGTACTTGAGAAAAAATCCCCCGTACATACATCGGGCTCGAACGGACTACCGTTATGCTGAAGTTTCGAACTGCCTGCGCCTTAGACCGCCAAGCTACCGGCCATCCAATCGATAGATTCAATGTTCCATTCCAAACATAATCATGGGAATTTCAAGATACAGGGTGTCAAAATGAAAAAAAAAAACAGTTCCTCATTTACTACTCAAACGTCTTTTGGCTATTTGACTGATGGTTTTCCGGGTTTTTAGGCCGACGTTTATTTTGAGAAGTTTTCGACGTTTCGCCTATACGAGTGGTTGGCATTTTCAAGATATATATATATATATATTAACAGGTCCTCAAGTAGTGTTCAGTAATCTCAGTAATCGGAGCTAATATTAACAAAATCTTGATTTTAACCCCTAAGAAAACAGCAAATAGCACACTATTTTGTTATGTAGAAAGCAGCTTATTACACTATTGTAATATGAAAGTGAAACGCACCAGTGCGGATATATTTTAAAATCGCAGGCTCATCATGGTATGAACTACAAATACCGTCATCATTGCCGATGATCTCGAGTTGCCTGATAGCTGATAGCTGGACAATTGGTAAAACTTGAAACGAAGTTAGAATTCTAGTCGGAGCGTGTTTCGTAAAATGTCAATGAAATTGTTTTGTAAACATATAGAATTGATTTCTGAAAGGGTCAAAGATTAGAAGCATGGAGTTTGTAAATAGACAATAGACAGTGAGTGATATGGAATCAATGGGTATTCTGGTTACAAAATCTGAAAGTTTTCTATTTGCTCTCTCTTATCAATAATGATAAATTATGTATAGCTGCTTGACATATGCAGAGCAAACCTTCAACATTAAGTCACGATGAATTGAAAAAGTTTTCGCATCGCAGATTATTGTACATTTGCCACATAAAAATCTTTCAATAGAAAAGTGAAATGGTTATCAATTAAACAATCTGAAAAAGTATTCCTGATATTAGTGGAAATAGGCAAAGTTCTGACCAACCCGGTATATTGATGTAGAATTCGCGCACAAACATGAATAGGAATATGAACCTTAAGTGAACACTTCTCATCTACTGCGCATAATCCTTACGTCCTAGAACCAGTAGTTTTCAGAACCAGAACAAACCTATAGATGAATAATGATCACGACACGAGCCCATGAAAATTCAAGGCCAAGGTCGCCGAATTATTTACCGCGTTATCGTCGTTGGTCATTTGAAACTTTATATAAGGCGATGACAAATTGTATGAATACACCAACGGCTCACATTTGCAAAGTTACTTTTGTTAATTTGAATTACTGACCCACCCAATTTTTACAAGCTTTTGTTTAACTTGCTTTTTTCACATATCTGTCTGTCTTCCCGGTTCAACCTGACATCTGATTGAGCTGCAATTTTGCACACTTATTAAAATCCGATGACAATACCAGCATTTCAAACAGATTGTCACGCCAACCCCCCTGAAAGCTTACTAGAAAATGCGTAAGAATTCGTAAAATGTTTCGATGGTTTCAGATGTCGAAAATTACTGCGAAAAAAAATTATAGGTCGAAGGGCTCAGACCCTTCCTACTCGAAAAAAGATACGAAAACTCGGGAAAATCAAATCGGAAAAATCCGTAATAATAATGAAAAAACATTGCACCGTCGTATATAGTTATTAAACTAACACGTGCGGAAAGGTTATATTTTCCGCATGCTACTGCCGTTACCCGAATGACGCGTTGCAGAGTTTTGGTAACCAATCGAGTGCGGAAAAGTGCCTCTCCACATGAGTTTGGACTGAAATTTTGTCTACCAGCGTAATGAACGGTTCAAACACGGGCAACTCATCAGTTGAAGGAGAACAGAAACGGGCATCTAATCTTCGCGAAATGTGGATAGTTCTAAAATGCACTCGGGAGCCAATAAAGGGTTCAAATTGAGAATTTTGTAAGTACTCCAGTTGTTAGAGACCAAAATAGCCCCCTATACCCCTAACCGAGCCCAAAGTTCCTAAAATTTGGTACAGATGTAGTATTTGGTACCCAAAATCCGAAAATATCAAATTCCTTGCTCAGTCTACTAGTATGCCAAATTCGTTAGAGAAAAAACCTTTAACGATTGGACTAAGAGTATTTTTTTCGGTTTATGGAGTCTTCCAAGTACCTCTCCGCAACTAAAGTCAATTTCCAATATTTCCATCCTCCTAGATGTTTGATATTTGTTATATACCTACACCACAAGCAGAAAGCTGTTACCAGTGTTAAGTAAAGCTCCGGTTTTTTAAAGCTGCGTCAAAGTTGAGTTTTGTCAGCTCTTCTTTTGCCTTTTTTCAGCCGAAAACCGACATTCTGTCTTTTTATGAATGCTGTTATTTCCAGAATATGAGCCAAAAATCCTTCTGTCACGCATTTTGTTTGGTAAACCATTCAATTAATCGCGTGTATTGCTTCTCATACTTTTCTTCAGACCTTATTGGCATTAGAATATTGCAATAACGTCAGGCTGTATTTATGGCAACTTTATTTTATGTTACTTCCGCTTTTCTGTGATTAAAAACAGAGATATTGTCAGTTTCGTTTATTCGTCCCTTTTTTACATGTGATTGGCACGAGTTCATTATTCAGAATCTAAACTAAATCTTACAATCTTTGATTTTTTTCTACATAATTCATTTCAGAATTATTCTGATGATTGAGTAGCCCAAAGGGGTTTCAAAATCGACTTCTGTTAAAAATCTTATATACAGTGAGTTTCAAAAACTTAGAACCATATGATAAACTATTTTATTATGAATTTGCCAGAAAATTTTATTCTTCATAAAAGTTGGTGCTTTGCGAAAAACTTGTATTGGAGTTATCAAAATTCTGAATTTCCAAACTGTGTACAGGGGAGAAAAAAAAATAGGAATTTTGATCGTAATCTACCCTTATTTTTGATATTATCGATGCAGTTCATTTAGAAGAGTTGTTCATAATCTAAAACAATATGAAGATTTGGAATCACAGCCACCTACGTAACAAACATTTTTTTTCTCTTTTCTATAGTTCTAACCTCATAAATAGCAGTAGACACCTCCCTCACATTTTTACAATGATATTTCAATGCGAAATTTAGTACAATTTATCATTTGTACTAGAATATCGACGTTTCTTGAACATTGTTTAAATTTTTACTAGCTTTTGGTGCAAATTTAATATATCACTCTGTATGTATATCCATAATAATATAGATTATTGTAAACGATCTGAATGTATTTATCCAGTAATGTAAGGTACGTACCGAGAAGCTGTAAGACAATGGGTAAGAAACATAGATATACTTTTGATCTTAAAATATTGAAATAAAGAATAAAAAATAATATTTATAGGATATATCAAAATTATCTATATTTTTCGTACACTAAATATTGTTTTTTAATTTTTATTCCATTAGTTGAAGAATGAATAAGACCGTATTTTTGATATCGGCCATGTTACAACGTCAGAAAATGTTGAAAAGGGGAGCATTCTCCATAAAATGTGATTAATTTGTTGTAATATCTATATTACAAATAAATCCAACAAATAATCAATTTTCATGGAGAATGTTCCCCTTTTCAACATGAATACCTCCCAAGAGGTTATCTTGAACGATGGAAAATAGCGACTAAAGTTTGTCTTTCAGTCGCAGATGATTCCACAACAGATTTTATGAATGTCCTATTCATATTTTCGAACTAAAGTCATAAAATGTATTACCTCACATCACATTTTCTCAGAATCGATTAATAAAAATATGTAAAATTTAGTGGTAATATTGTCGGACAAATTGTTTGGGGCATTCTAGTTGTCGGACAGTCCCAAATTGCCGCAAATTGCTAAATTGCAAATTGCATGTTCTTCAACTCGATATGAAGAACATACGAAGTTTCAACGGTGACGTAATCAATTCTTTTTCCGGTGTCGGGCCTGAGGACTATTTATGACTAAACGGTTTAGTATACTAAACCGTTTAGTCATCTATAGATCGTTCCGATGAAGGTAACTTGGTTATCGAAATGCTTATCTAGGAATTGAATTACTTGTGCGGTAAAGGGGAAAACTACTTTTCATTCTAATTGTATCTCATTCACTGGTTAAATGTTTTATGCAAGAAGATAGTTGTTTGAATAGTTTAGGTCTGTGGTAAATTCATATTCAGTAATGCAAGGGGTTAGCCTACAAGAAGGAAAATGGAGAACTTGTCGTTCTGCGAGTACTAAGCGAAAGTTGAATATAATCATTTGGACTATCAATAATAGTCGACAAAATGAATTGATAAAAAATATGCATTAAAATATTAACTTTGTCAAAATTATTCGTTTCAAATATACAATGATCTCAATGTGAAAACCTCTGATACCGCATTTAGGTATTTCATAGAGCTGTTCTGCAGAGAAGTTGTGAAAGCAACGTGATACAGATTCTGCTGAGGTATTATACACCGTACACCGTCAACAAATTCTTCAAGATCAAAATATTTGTCAGTACATAAAATTTATATATCCGTTTTCTCAATCTTTTAACTGTATATTTAACTAATGTGCTCGCTCCAGAACAAATTCTGATCGACTACATACCTAAATAAATAGATTCACGACAACTGGTGTCATATATTGTGATTATTGACTGAAAGTTTTTCGAAGAATCTTTGAAGAGAGTTATGGTGAATTCAAGACAACAAAATGACCAATATTAAACAACAACAATGTTTTTTCCCAGCACTTACAGATAGATAACAGAGCCAAAGATTACCGCAAAATGGCGACAGTAACAGGTATTCTAGAGTTTTTGAATGCATTTTTTTATGTTCTGGTTCCCACGAAAAGAAAAATACTGTATCGCTCAGAAAACATCGTGAGAGCCAAGAGAAAGTAGGAAGGAATTCTTCTTGAATTTCTGAAGAACACCTCCCGACAGAGCGAGTTCCAAAGCTTTGCCGTTCGGTAGAAAAACGAGCCCAGGGCAAGAGATGTTCCGCAAGTCTCCAAAGTGATGCCATGTGGACGTGAGGACTGAGCTCCACGCGTCAGTCTCGATGGGACCGCTAACTGTGGAACGATTGATGATATTTCGAAAAAGCATCGTTCATGGAAATATCTATGAAAAAAAAAAGATGATCAAGGAGATAAATGACAAACAGAACAATAAACAAACGAACAGGAGGGCAAATTTAAATGATATGATAAGGTAAGAAGAATCAATAAGAGTCTGAAAATTGATAGGTGTTGCTTTCAGACATTGTGTGAAAAAGTGGAATACAATTGTTCAACTATACCCAAGAACTTGATTTCGTTTAACAGCCATATTCTACACAGGATAGATTGTTTCGAGTTGTGGTTTATTACGATATTATAAACAATGCGCGATGAGAACAACCTGATGATTAAAAAGCAAGCTGCGTTTTATAGAAGTGAAAAAATAACTCAAAAACAATGAAATATCTGGTTAATATTTTCGGTATTTGTTTTGCAGTTCTACTCGAGAATTCGTCTTTTTGAGAAGACGTTGTTACCGATGTAACTGTAAAACATCCAGTATATATTTATCTGCAATAATAATACGGTTATCATCACTTTCGCGAGTAATGCAATATTTGCACAATTATCATGAAGTATTTCAAATTTTTTATTCAAGCGAAGGTTATTAGGATAAGAAAAATAAAAAAGTCTCTGGTGATAATGATGAATTTCATGATAATTTCACAATTTTTGCAATGGAAATGAATAACAGGACACACAAATTTCTGATTTCTGTTACTAAGGAAGGGTATCTGGTAATTACACTTTTTCAATGAATTTAGAATTCAATTGAAATGATTGAATTTTATTTACCTACATTTAGAACAATTCCATATTAGTGAAGTCATAGGATATATTGATGAAAAAACTAGAGTTCCTGACTTCAAGGTAAAAGCTTAACCTAACTTGGAAAACAAGATTTTTCATAGTTACAAGCTTGGGTCTACTTGAAACTGATGCGTTTAACATGACTTAACAACAAGTTTTTCAAGTTGCCTTAACATACATGTATCTGCTGCCATGTCATAATAACATCTTTATGTCATTGTATTCATATAATAAAGTTCATTATCGTCCTAGAACCAATTTCACTAAGCAACGAAATGATGGAAATATTTCTTCTACTGTGAAACTTGTGACAATTGTTTTTGACATAATCCTGTCATATAGGCATTTTCATTGTAATTTAAAAATACGAATAAGATGCTTATAAAATCAGCTGTGGAATCATCCCAATTATTCCGTCTTTCCTGATGATCTTGGAAGAGTGAAATAGATTGACGTTGTATGAAAAATTTTGCGGTAATCGATCCTGGCCATCGAAAGGTTACTTTTATGCTGCAGTTTCTACTTGCAGCCTTCAACCCCCTTCTTTGGCCCTTTTTGTTCATCTATTGAATAGAAAATTAACTCAATTTCCTTATTAGTTAGCTATGTGAAAAACTATGTGAAACACTTCGATAATAAGGGTTTTTTAGAAATTTCAAACGTAGATATTCAAGTAGGCCAACAAAAACTCTCCAGCATATTTTTCATTCATATTCCTAGATTGGATGTAGTGCATGTAACGTCATCAGCAAAAACGAAATGCTTCCAGAACCAAAAAAACTGAAAAAATACTGTGCATTTCATTTGAATTTTCTACGTTGGGGGCGTTTTCGTTTAAATCAAAGTCATAAAAAAAATATTGGGAAGTTAATTCAATACCTCTACAAAGTTTGATTAATAAAAAACCGTATATTATGTATTTTTATTATTGTCCCCTACGTCACTCCCCATACATCAATTGAATCATCTTGTATATGTTTTGGTTGGTTCCCGGGCCTTGACCAGGAGTTCTTTGGTTGAAATCTCCAAACTTTTCGACGTTAACTATACTACAATCATCTTCAGTAGCGTTGTCGAAGAACTCTTCTCGACCTTTCACCTGAAAATGAATCTCACGTTCCTGGCACGCTAATTATGATGCTTTTTGGTGCGCAAATTATGGGGTGATTTGGCGCGCACTTTCTGAGAGGGTGTGCTCACGTGTAGTTTCCGCTCGATTTGGGTGAAATGGCTTTGTTTTGGCGTCTTTCAGTGGTGTGTGCCAGATCATTGGAAGCAGTGATCTCTATTACTTTTTGTTGGAGTTTCATAGGTGCTTGTGTATTTCTATGGCTTGTCAGTACAGTCTGTCTAGGTGTTTGCGAACAGGATCTTGCGTTCTTGGATAACGCGTATTTCACCACTACAAACTTCTCATAATAACATAAAAAAATTCTGGTAAACTAGCTATATATTCTCATTATTGAAGCTAATCATTTGAATGACGATTCAGAAAATCTTTTCACTGATTTTTCTAGCAAATTCAACTATTTTTGGGGGTGAAATTACTCCAACTTACCTTACCCAATAGTAGATATTATACATTCTACCGCATCTTAATCAGTTTTAAGATAAATCCCATTTCTCATAACAATAAGAAAACGCCATTTGGCAAATTCTCCTGTTAGAAAAATGTGTCACATTGGCTCTGAGAAGGCCGTGCAAAACAAAACACTCTCAAAATTATATTGCATATAAAAACCAAGCACCTTCTCATTCACGTGGATTTATGTTTGAGAATATCCAGTAGGTACCTTCATTTAATGAACCAAGGAAATAAAATTCATGTCTGGGTCACCTTATATAAATATTTGTAATTCACTGAAACAGATTTCAACATCGCGCGCGACCTTTCCCTAAATTCTCCTCAAAAATCATTTAAGCCTCTTTCAACAAGCTGAAGTGCGACAATAAATATCGTGTTAACGCGTACCGAGACCTTCAAAAGAAGATGGACGATGATGTAACGTCACACCCACGAGAAGTACTCTACTTGATTAATACACACAGAAAAAAAAGTGTTTTTTCAACCAGTCAAGGTCCGATGACGATTAGTGTAAATATTTAAAAATATACTTCTCTATTAGAAGCAAGGACTTTCAACGGGGTGATTTTGAATATACCGGTGAGTTTGTGTAAGCAACGATTTTCCATCTATAAATTCTGACCCACAGAAAGTTATCGTGAGATGAAATGACGAACAATTTCTGATACATCACTACGGCTCATTGAAATATACCTTTGCGGAGTTGATAAAGAAATTAATATATTTCTCGTTATCTAGTTGAAAACTAATTCATTTACAAATTAAACATGAAATGATCTCGCCACGAAAAAAACATATGAAAAAGTGCATACTTAGATTGTGTGGCGAAAGGGTCATAAATGCTGTACGGCATCACAAACATTTCGCCCCATTAGCTCTTTTGTGCACGACTCTTAAATCTAATCGAGGCACGTGATTTCGATACTTCGTATAAAGTTTGTCAGTTTCTTTACGTCAAAATCAATAACAAGGCCTCTTCTAGAAAAAAGCGCTGGATTTTCGCATAGCAAATATTTTGCAGTCTCAGCATAGTTCTCGCAGTACCGGCAAATATCACTCTTTGATTTCCGATACTTTTGAGGTGGTACCACAGAGGGTAGTGTACTGTTACCCGTTACCCCAACTTGAGAAGCTGTTTTGCTTTCTTTGGCGATAGACTCACTAGCCTTTTCGCTTGTCCTGGTACTCTATTCCAGTGAGATTGTATTTAATCGATTATCCAATGTTGAAACTCTTCCATCAAGTGAGCCTTGGAAAGTCCAGAGAATGGCACAGAATGGGCCGTGAAATTATGTATTTGCTCCTACTTTGGCAATGCAGTCTGCTTTCTCGTTGCCTCTTACACCTTTGTGACCTTCCTGTTTGCTGCCAGTTGTATCAGGGATTGTATCCATTGAGGATGTATTACAGAAAGGAAACTACCAGATCTTGAAGAGAGAAAAATTTACAAAGCTTTGAAGAACTACGAATCTTACATTCCAGGCAAACAACAGACACAACTTACGCCATTTTACAGCAAAACCTTCCTTATATATGGTCTCTGGAAAATACACAGAGCAAGAATGCCTTTGAGACAGATACTCGCCAACCTACAATTTGGCCATATACCTTTTGTCCAATTTGGACCCGTACAAGAGGAAGAAGAGCTTTTACGTGAAGAACTCTGGACAATTTGTTTTCTCCAATGTAGCTCCGATTGACGTCAGTTCTCGAATCATTTTGTCGAACTTCAAGAAATTAGATTCCATTGTCTCCGTTGTAGAGTTAAATTTCATCGTTAAAAGAACTTTTCTGAGTCGCAATTGACTAGCTAATCCCTTTCTTTGAAAGGTATTCTGCAACTTCCAGGCACAATAGGCCGTTCTTTTTCCTTTTGCATACTCTATAAATAGCTGCCTTCTATTTTCTGTATGATAATCTCTTTCTGTTTTCGTTCGGCTGTGGTGTCTTCTGGACTGATTGCTTGAAATTAAAGCGGTTCCTCAATATACTTAAGTAGATCTTTTTCATCCAACATGGTCTCTACTCTGAATCGCCAGTTATCATAACTCGTTCCGATGAAAAGGGGAATCTCATACTTCTCGTTATTGACCAGTGATTAGAACAGTATCGACTATTCCACTAATTTCCAGATTAGGCTCTACACTGGGCCCATAACCTGTTGGCAAGGCGTGGTTTTCGAATAATAACTTTATTATTGTTCATTGTTCAGAATGAAACGTTCAATAAACTTTCAGGAACGTATAATATTCTATATTGTATTTATTAGACAAGACAAAGTATATCGTTACTATACACAAAACTGACAAACATATACAGACGTGATAATGTTGATGTTAATACTGAATGTTAACTAGAATAATAACAACTTGTACGGAAACTGCCATTTCAAAAAGTACCTGGTTTACCGTGAAACCGTTTCAAGAGGATGAAAGATAATTCAATCATTCACAACAATATTTCCCAGTACCTTGCGAAATTCGCCAGTTTTCTCAGAAAACGTGATGCCGACTTCAAATTTCAGACTCGTGTTTATACCCGCCGGCCGACTTTGCTGAAACTAATGGGTAGAAAATGAGGGGTAACAGTGCATTTCGTTTCTGAATACTTCTACATTCTCATGCAAATATAACATGTGGGTATCTGAGTTCCTAAAATGTTTTTTCCAGATTCACTGATTCATATAACTTTTCTGAGCTGTTTTGCGGAGGATTCTAAAATTATTGATTATTTTAACTAAAATATCCATGATTTTCGGATCCGCTCAAACAGCGCAGAAAGGTTATTTAAATTAATTATTTCCCTCATCTGTCAAAATTTATTCGCTGATAAACCCGCTTCGTTCCTTTTGCAAATAAACTGCATGTCTTGACAGTTGCCTGAATGTATGCAACACATTTCCCAAGTCGTGTGACATATTGCCGTAAATAATTATGTTCATTAATTTAATAATAGTATATTCTTCAACGAGCGTATAAGGCTCATTATACGCGAGTAGAACACTATACTTTCTCTACGACTACACGAAAATTTATAAATTTATGACGAATGCTCGGTTTGTGGTACTTATAGGTATCTATAGAATAACAACTATACATGAATAACTAAATGCTTGACTTTTCCACAAGTACTTACAAAATTTGTGCTTGACATTTGACTAAACAAACTCTGACCAAAAACCGAAATTGTGGAGAATGTTCAGATAAATATTATTCGAAATACCTTTGTTGCAAAAAGTTTTCATCAGGAGCTAAAGTTGAAACTAAGAAAGAAAACAGTCTATCTGACATTCGCGGATGCCAAGCCGTGACAAGTCCAATGAAGCAAAGCCTTCTTGAGAAATTTGTTTGGTACATTTGCTGTTTTGTCATTGGTCTTAACTTCTCAGTTACCGTGGATTCTGAAAACTCTGAATCTGTGATTGGCCGAGTGCCGTTGAATTATGAGTTAGGATGTAAGCATTGTAGAATACAATAGTCGCGGAGAAAAATAATTATGTACGTTGTGGAATAAATGTTATTGGTTAATTGACAAATTTGGGAAATAATCTGATCAAATATAACTCGACCGTCGTTTATCAAATCGAATAAATTTTGGAATTTCCACTCAAACATTTTTGTTTTAGAAAATTCATCTCGTTTAATTCGATTATGTTCAAAGCATAAAACCTGAGAGCTTTTAAGCTCGAGGGGATTTATTCAGAACATAAATCTACGAATTCAACCCGATAAATTTTCAAACAAAATCGTTTTCGTTGAAATTGAAAAATGTATTCGCTGATCTTGTTATATTACCCCCGAAAAAAAATTGATGTTGTTTTTGAAGGAGGCTAAGGATGTGTTTGAAATCTGAGCATACTGAAAAATGTTTTGGAGTACCTTTGACCGTTGACGAACCCCTAGCAATTTCAGTAGAATTCAAAACACGACCTTTGTTTTGGTCAATTATATTAGGTGATTCATTGGTGATTCATAAAAAGTATATTTTCATTTATTAACAACAGATCAAATTAAATGATTATTAAGTAAAGTCTTGGTTTTTGAATAATATAATATTTCTCTTCTAGACCATCATAAGAAATACGCATACGTATGTCTAGATGCATGTCTAAGAATGTTCAGAACATTTTTTTTGGGGCCGGCCAAGAGACGATACAGGCAACACAGCAATACAAATAATTAAAATTCCATTTCCTGACCTTGGCCAACGTGCACAGACTATAATGGTCTACCTATTTGAAAAACAAATGACTGCAGACGTAAATATATTGATCAGTTTAGTGTCGGTGAAAATATTTACTTTAAATAATCGCAAAAATTGAGCGACAAATCACAAATCATTGCCGATAAGAAATGCGAAGGACGCACAAGTGGTGACAACTCATTCGCAACTATAGTCTGGTTCACAGTGCCATTTTGTCAGAAAGCTGATCTAGACTAACGAAAATTATAATAATGGTCTCACTCGATTCGAAATGGCATGTGGAATAAATGTGGAACTGGAAAATTGGAGTAGGCGAAAATTGGAGTCGGGAAAATTTGCAAAAGTCAGAAACAATCAAGTAAAATAAAAGAATGGTTTGTTTTTTTGGAAAAAATTTCAAAAACTCGAGATATCTGAAATAAAAAACGTGATCCTTAAAAAGCAGGAAATTCACCAAAAAAATCCTTCCTTCCTTGATGAAAATAAAGATTTGAAAAGCTTTTATTCAACTTGCTCTGTGTGATGTGAAGATGGGTTCAAATCTTGCAAGCTGAATTAGAACCACTTTGTGTTATCCTAACGGAGTTGGAATTTCACATTTGTTATGACGAATCTCCCCGGTTTTCGTAGAAAACCCCTTAAAAGCAGTGCTTGTCCGAGTAAGGAAGACCTGTTTAAAAAGTGGATTCCGAACCACTTTAGCTCCGTGATGGCGGTGGGGATCGAACTCGGGTCGCCTGGATGGGAGCAAAAGCTCCTAATACCTCGACCACTTCGCTGGTTCAGTTCCGATGACAATACTAATATCAAAAAAATTATAGAGAACTCGTAGGGTTTCGGAAGTTCTTTTGAAGGATTTTGTCGTCAAAAATTACGGCGAGAAAAAAAAAGTTGGTCGCGAGGGCTCGTCCCATCTTTTCTACGAAAAAGTTGTAAAACTTGAGAAATTAAAATCCAAAAAATCCGTAAAAATAGTGAAAAATATCTGACCGTTGAATAATATGGTTTGAAAAACTTTCACCCCCCTGTCCCACCTCTGAAGCTAGATAGAGAACGCAATCAGGAATTCGGAAAATGTTCCAGTTTCGAAAATGGAATATAATGATGAAAAAAAAATCGTCCTCTTTCTCTTTTACAAAAAAATACGAAAACTTACGAAATATAAATCGGAAAAATCCGTAAAAATAGTGAAAATAGATAGTAACCATCGAATAATATGGTTTTGAAAAATTTCACCGCCCTGCCTAGATTTAAATTGCGTAGAAAATTTGTAAATTTTCCAGTTGATTCGGACGATGAATATTATGACAAAAGACAATATTGTTCAGGGTGCTCAGACCCTCCCAAAGTTGCAAAAACTCGTGAAACTTAAATGCGTAACAATTGTGATAAACATCGAATCGTCGAATAATTTTCGTAACTTGACCTGTATGTATCCAGTAAAGAAAATAAAAATAAAAATAAACTTTAAAAAAAGAGTTTTTATTTAAATGCATTAAGAAATCTTGATACAGATGATTTCAAATTAATACTTTTTACACGACTAGCTTTTTATCATATAAAATTTTATAATGGCCGCGTTTATACCGTGCGCGAATTTGGTACTCTGACCAAAGTACCAAATTCAGACCAATGGAATACGTTACTGCCTATTTACACCATTATTGGATCAGTAAGCAGTTTGGTACTTTTGTTAAAATTGTTCTGTTAAAAACATCAATGAATCCGAATTAGATATTAGAGTGAAAATTAGAAACATTATTATTCGAGGTTGCATTGCTAGACAAATTGATATTAGGGCTCTCTTAGTATATCAGAAACCATACTTAATGCAAACCAAATTTTGCATCATTCTGAAAAGTCACGGCTGTAGGTCTGGTACGCAACAATTTTCGGTGCCAAACCAAGCTGGTTATCTGACTAAGTGTACTGATACACTAAGATGATCAAGACTATTTGGTTCAAATAAAGTCATTAGTCAGCTCATCAAGAGACTTTATTTCAACCTAATATTCTTGGTCATCTTGGTGTATACAGTACACTTGGACAGGTAACCAGCTTGGTTTGGTACCGAAAATTGTTGCGTACTAGATCTACGGCCTTGACTTTCCAGAAAGATGCAAAATTTGGTTTGCATTTTGTCTAAATTACCAAACAAACCAAATAAGTACCAAGCTGTTTACTGAGTAAAAATGGTGTAAATAGACAGTAACTTATTCCATTGGTCCCAATTTGGTAAAGTCAACTTGGTAAAAGTACCAAATTCGCTCACTCTATAATTGGTATTGGTAAGTATGGATGGTGACTAATGCGCTGCGACCTGATTAGATCTACTGTGCCCCATCTTCTTCTGCTATTACAATGTGTTCTTTTTACAGCAGCCCTTCAAGCCTCAATTCCTTCAGAAATTTCAGGATTTTGAGGGGTCTACTTGTGGTATATCTCCCACAGTCAGCTGGTGTGATCCCAGTATATTCAATCGTTTACGATGTACAGCGTAACACTCCATCAATATATGGTGGGCTGTTTCTGGATGTTCCCCACAGAATCTGCAGGTGCTGTCCTCCTCTAAGCCTAGCTTCGTCAGGTGTTCTTTGAGTCTGCAATGCCCCGTTAGAAATCCTGTGATTGTCTTTAGACTAGTTTTGCTGAGGTTAGGTCTCGTTGCTAAAATCTAATACTTTTTTCCCTACTAACAGAACATATTTTCTTTTCATACTTCCTCCATTCCCTAGAGTTTTGAAAAACCTTTCTGTGTTCGATGTTGTTCTTGATATTTTACTATTCCTTTCCTGTTTTTATGTCATCTTTTAGTGTGTATTTAGGTGGTGCATTCCATTAATGGAAATGGTATTCCGGGACAGATCGGATTTTTGCCCTATGAATCATAATCAATTGTCAGAAAAAGAGTTTGCTCTTTGCCTGTCTAGAGAAAATACGTCCTTGGATTTTGTTTACATCGAACTCTAGCAAGCTGTTAGATCTTCATTCTAGATGTTTTGGCTGATGTCGGAGCTTTGGAAGAGAAATCGGTACTATCATCTGCAAAGCTGTGCAATGGACATGAAGTAGCTACCAACAATAATTGATGTGAAGAGGACACATTTTTTATGCTAGAATGTATCCCTGCTGCACGCCAGCATTCATGAGTGGAGGGACTGTTAAAACTCTATGAACCATCTCGTGAAAATATCACGAAGAAACCGACATAGCAAGGACCACAACAGGGTCGTAAGCCATACGATGGAAGCTTGGCAATGACTTGGATATATTTAATGCAACGGCCAGAGCTTCACCATATTTGTCGATAAATTGCTATCATATATGTTGAACATGAGCAAGCAGTTGATCTTTGTTGAAAGAAACCTTATTGCCGATTATTCACAATTCCTTAGAGTTCAAGATTTTTCATGAGCACGATATTGATAGCTGTTTCCATGAACAGATATCAGTACAATAGGTCAGTAGTTGCTAGGCAGGATTTTTTTCTTTTTTTTTTTTTTAAATGAGTGTTGCACCACATAATTTGTTGGAAGAAGAGTTCACGAGGAAGTTCAACAGAAAGTTGCCCAACTAAAGCAGTGGAATTGATAATGTTAATGTTTCCGCCGCTTTCATGCTCGGAAATCTTTTTCATTAAGTATGTTCCTGTTTGACCTTCATTGCATTTGTTACTGTTTTTGCAATTAATTTCCTATAAATGACATCGGCAGTAATATGATTTTTCTTTTTGTAGGCGAAGAGGAAATAACTACACAGCACAAAAAGAGACCCTGTCGCCTTCTTATTTTTATCGTGCCCAAGTGTATACGTAAGGTTTGATATCTGAACACAAAGCTCAGAATTCTTTTGTGAGATCGTTTGATAACATCAGTTGTTGCCGACCGATGATTTACCCTTTTTCCTCCCATATACGTACTGCCCATAACGTAGGCTTATTGTGGCAAATACGTGTCAGAAAACAACTACTCATCTGGCTAAGACCACGACGGGTATTGAATAAAATCTACCAGATACTTGTGCAATGTTCCCCATTGCAGAGGAAACGATTGCAAGTGCTCCCTGTAACCAAATAGAATAATTTTGTTTTGATTCAGACAGCTGGGCCACCTGCAGACTAGTTTCGAGGTTTTTTCTCTCATTAGTACGTATTTGCACTTGACTGCACCAGTGTGAAAGAAACACGTGTTCAGGATTGCTCTACAATTTGAATGTTACACCCAAAACACTTTTTTATACCTATTTATAGTTCGTTGCTGAATCGTTATGAAAAATGACCGTTTTCAGTAGTTTTCCCATAATTAGACTAATAAAATGGTTAACCAATTTTTAAATCTGATGCAAAAAAAATGTATGATTCATCCGACATTCTGTAGCAATGTCATACTAAAAGAGTAACTAATTCCTGAATGATTTATTTCACAGTTCTCTTCCATGTGAATAATTTTTTAATTGGTAGACATACCGATCCAGACTTGTTAGTCATTCTATTTTGAATATTATGAATTGAAAAAAATCATGGAGAATGTGTAATGCCCACGTCATTTTTTGGCATGACAGTGAAGGTCAAGACTGTCGTATTACATTTTGGCAGCGACAATTTCAAGTCGACCGCTTCAGTTAGAGAGAACGAGTATATTCTATTTGTTCTGTTCAAGCAGCCAAAGCAATCAATTATTTATTTTCTTTTAGATTTTCTCATTGGTTCCCTAATTGGTCAACACAAATGTTCATACATCTTCCACGATAACCAATAAATATATATTGAAATATCAAATTAAACATATTAGCGTTTTTTTTTAATCAGCTGTCTGATGGGAATTCAACAAGGACACGAGTTGAATGTTAGGATTATTTCCTGAGATAAACTTGAAAGTTTCGGTTGGAGACTAATCAATAATCCCTAGAGGCAGAGGAGATCAGGAATAACAATCATTTTCAAATCCAATAACACATTAGTGGATGGAGATACCTGAATATTCGATTCTTTCACTATACGTTGTAGTAAAATAGAAACATTGTTTTTTTTATCCTTACTGCAATAGTATCACACTTTGTGCTCGAAATATAGACCAATCTTTTTCTAAAAACGCAGCACTCAGACAAAACAACTTTCGTTACTTCATTTAACCCATCAATCACGTAATAACATTTCCTTTGAGAAAATTAAGACTCAGTATAGTATACCAAATGTATAAGCTATCCAAATATCCAATGATACATATCTTCAACGAAAAAAAAAAAGGGAAATTCGCTTATACGAAAGAATAATAAAGGACCGCTGCAGCGCTGCTGACTGCGATTCAACCCAGCTCATTTGTTTGAATCAGTAGTTGTGATAGGGCGTTTTTCAATATTTCCGCATTACTCGAAAACTTTGTGTTGAAATCGGAAGAGTCAAATTTTTCTTTGGTAAGCAGATAAAGAAAATATTTATTATCCTTACAAGAATAACAAGTACTGAAAGAGTACCTTTTCCGCATGCGACTGCCTTCACCCGAACGACGTGAAGTGGAGTCGAGTGCAGGAAAGTTACTTTCCGTCTGAGTTGAGAACAATATTGTTTCTACAAGTGTACTAATACTCTAAAAAAACTTTGACGTGCATGAAAATTCAAGCTTACTTGAAGAAACTTTAGCTTGTTTGTAAAATTTCAAAAGTTCTTCTGCAGAATAGCAAAGTGCTCCCTGGGAGGGGTTGATCACAACAGAAGCCTAGCTGGGAAAATCGAATAAAATGGATTATGAACCATTATAGTCGCCAGGAAAAGATGGAATAATTACTGCCTTACTGCAACATGGACTTGAAACAATACAGCCCTTCTTGAAAAGGGCTAGCTTCATCTATAGTTACAAACCGCAAGCTTGGAGAGAGGTTATTGGGGATTCAACATTAGATGCCAGCGCCAAAGTGGCAAAAATTGAACTACTCTCGAGTACATTATGTCAAGAGCAGAACAGAATATTCACCATTTATATGTACCAGAAATTCATCACTTATCAATAATGATTACAGGTTCAACAAAATGCACATGAACAATAGCCAAAATCATGTGAATTTTGACGAAAAGGATAATTTCAATGTACTTATCTAGTGTCAAAACTTGACACCAGAGAGAGTATCCCTTATGTTGAATTCCCAATAGTGGCATTCATAACAAAGACTGGGAGACGAATAATACCATATAGATTAGGAACGAGGACAAAGTTGTCAGGTAAACTTTTTCCGGTCTACTTTTGCACATCAAACATAAAAATTAAAGAAGTTATGCGGAAAGTTGTTTGTTTCTAGTGAAATGTGAATAGATTTCTGATATATTTGTTATCGTCTCACCTTTTGGTGATTTGTTGTTCGTGTAGTCTCAATATATAACGTCTTTTCAATTTTATTTGATTATTAGATTGGTTTTGTAAGGTTACTATTGTTATAGATTATTGGTAGATTACGACCCCCTATTATCTAATCTAGTCTAGCAAATTATTCACAAAAACAAAATATGTATTTTCCTTTTATGACATAATAATAATGGATCAATGAAAACCAGCAAACAGTTTATTCGCAAGTTCATCTTTTTACCGACGAATCCATTGAAAATGATTATACATTCAGTTATTCAATATATCATTGTCACGGTCGCCACGTATTCCATAAAATAAAACTGCCGGCAGATTCAATTCCTGCTTTATTCAACAATTTGGCATTGGCTGCTATCAAAAATATTACTTATGCATGTTGAATTAAATTCGAAGCTCGGCGTTTAATGTCTTGCTGAGTCGACATTGAATCTATTTCGTACCAAGGTTAAGAAAGTTGTAATAGGCATTTAAATATTGAATAACTTACGTGACGCAGATAGGGTTATAGCGTGTCTCGCTTGGTTATAGAGATTCAAAAATCAACAACAAATGGGGATTTTGTGTTCAAATGTAGAAACTGCGCACAGAAATAGATGAAAGAAAACTACAGTTGGATTCTTGGATATTTTATCCTGCGTCATCAGTATATGATCTAAAAAATCACACACTATCTATGTAACATCTCCAGGGGTGCGCTAAGCCATGCGGCCTCCTGTGTGCAAAATATAATTTTACACCCCTTACTCCTTTTTTAGTAAAAATGTATGCAGGGGTGGGTACACATAAATAAACAGAAAATACATGCTAATACCTAAATTTAAGTGTGATACTGATACATCAGATAAGGGGGTATAGTTCATCTATTATCAATTGCAACAACCCGTATAAATTCAAAGGAAGCCACCAGTCCACGTGGATTTCATTGTGGTAAGTCAAAATGCAAAATTCAAAACAGCGAATCGTTTGGTTGAACGTAGTGTATTGGTCGAGGGGCTAATCGAGGCTGATGGAGAGTTATAAATCATCATTAAATGAAAGCTCCTTGAAATTTCAAAGGAGCTATCGGCAGATCAAACAAAATTGTCGGTAAGGGTTCGGAACGAGTTTTGATATTTTGAAATTGATAATGGATATACTATACACACAAAAGTGAAATAATCACTATTACTTTCATTTTTTGCGGCTTCAGACAGACGACTTTTAAAGGATCCCCCAAACCAACGCGGAAAATTCGTAGCACCTACGAATATTCGCAGCGAATAAGATTCGCAGCTTATTATTTTCACTGCGGTAAATAGACTAGTTCAAACTGGGGCGGTTTTTTTCGTTTTGACTGCGATTTATCTGCGTATTTATCCGAACGTAAACTCAATTCGCAATCAGATGCGTTTTCTGTCGGATTCGCAGTGATTTCGCAATGCAACGCAACGCAAATAATCGAAATCAACTAAAATATTGAATTAGTTCGAAAGTATTATATGAACTTTCTCGTGAAGATTATGAAAATGTTCGCAAAAAAGATAAAATATCTGTAACCCATGTAAATTTATTTTTCTACTTGCATAAAAACCTACTTAGGTTTCATTGTATATATAAACCGTCCACGAGGAATTATCAAACTGACTGTGACAACCACATCAAAAACAACGCATCATTGTTTAGAAGGATATATAGACAATCGCGGAAAGCGACTTTGTACTAGGTAAAGCGTCTTCTATTTTGTTCGAAACTATAATTTATTTCCACTACCATTCAACCTTTTCGATACTGAAAATATAAAAAATGATGTGATTATATTCGCTTTGGGGCCCTAAAAAGAGGCCTCTACACGGCGTGGGGAGTGACACGCCTGGCATGTGAACATGAATAAATATCACATGACACATAAAGCTTTATTGTTTCAGAAACCGTTTAAATTTTTAGTTTGTTTCTTAGTTTAGTTTTTATCAGAGATAATTGGGAAAAATATAAAAAAGGAGTAAAGACAACCTTTCATTCAAAAGCGCTAAAAATAAATTATATTTTTTTTTTAGATGTGAGTTACATATTCAAAAGTGTGCCGTCTGAAGTTTTTGTTCGAATACGAAAGCGGCCAGCAACAGATTAGATTTTGTTTAGAATTTTTTGAAGACAAAACAAATGAATTAGTGGTCTACTTTTGTAATCGGCTCCAGAGATGGCGTCCTCTCTTTCTCGTGTCAACACTGTCAACATTCCAAGGACATGGTGATTGTGATTGCTAATTGAATTTTAAGGAATTTTATTAAACTTTTGTATGCCATACGAAAGTAATAGTCCATGCTCGAAGTGGAATATCAAGTTTTATTGAAAAAATAACACAACTGTAATTTTTTCCAAAAATGATCTAAAAACCATTTGAAAGTCAATAGTTGTGGTGTAATAAAAAAAATGTGCAACTTTCTTATATTATTAATGCATTTTCCTTATATTTTAATAATTTGATCATGTTCCGTTTTTGTGCCGACAATCCAGAAAGATGAACTAATTTATCTTTAGTACCGAAATTGAGTACTCACCACTTAGAATCTGAAATATACTCTGAAACAGATATTTTATTTCAAAACGCCATGCATTTTGACAATTTTTTATGGCAAAAATGTTTTCTAATTAATTCAATCAACTCTGGATGCGTTTTTATATCTTACCGGTTCTTGAAATCTTCCATAAGTAGCGAAAGTCCGCGATAAAGTAAAAAATATAAATTTTTCTCCATTCCCACTGAAATCTATGTTTTGTCTTCAGTAAGTTTGTTGAGGTTTTGGTTATTTTCCATGCATTCCTTTTATTTTGAATGATGATGATGAAATCTTTTCAGTGTAGTTGATCAAAAAATACACTTTTCTGTCGAACAAAATTGAGCAATATATATTATTTTAACTATTAAATGTCATATTGAACGGTTTTTTAAAAGTGAAAGAACAATATAACACTTAACTCATCATAAATATCAAATCCCAAATGCAATTAAACTCAAAGCCACAAAATTATTCTTTATTTCTTTAAAAAAGTTTATAGTGAGAACTCGGGCACAAATGCACAGATATCAGCGCGAGAGCATGCGCTGCGCATAAGCTTGACACGTGCTAATGGTGAATTTCCATGCGATGCAGCTGAACTGCAATACTTCTATGTGAAATGTGACTTAATTATATTTCAGCAAAAAAAATAATAAATCATGTCAAAAATGTAACAAATTGAACTGATTGGGGACAGCAATTCCGTATATTCCAATTAATTATATTGTTTTATTAATTTCATGTTCGTGAATCGTGGGCAAAACTTGAAACTTCTGTTCATGAAAATTAACCCTAACCCAAGTGTCGCGGGATATTCGAAAAACAGCCCACGGATTCATTTGTTTTCTCGCAATCAAGTTGGCGAATGTCTCTCGTTTTATCCCACAGATTTCAGGTATAAGTCGGTACACCAGGGTTTTTAGGCATCTTAGTTTTCTAGTAAGGCAAGGGAAAATTATTTTCTCTGTCTTTCCGACTGATGTTCTCCAATCTCTGTTACTCTTGCTTACTTTTCTTTTGCTTGCTAATGCATTCGATAGTGACGATGATGATTGAAATGACTCTACGTAAATAGTGGTAGAAATGTTAGAGAGGTGGTAGAGTGATAGAAGTTATTCGAAGGTGGTAGGTAGATTCCGCACTATAGTGAACATTTAAATATTTTGGAATTTCGTGAATACCTTCTTTCACAATTTTGATCTTAATGCCTTTTGAAATTTTCAAGTTGGTGCATAAGTGCCATCTGTCAAGTAATTGCAATGTATCTTAATAAATTCATAGGTGACGCGGCTCCATGCGAGCAGTCTTAGGTATTTGCAGAGGACATTCAAATACCACATAACTTTAAAAAAGCATACATTGAAAAAACGTTGCAATAATATGTCATTACCGTCTGGTCTATAAGTAGATGCACCTTAATATTCCATTTGCTCGAAACTTGCCATTATATAATAATTCATACGTAAATGAAAAAATTAATTACTAAAACCTGATATTTTTGCGGAATATCACGCTGGTAGTGGGTCAATCAGATTATATGAGTATCATCCAAACATAAATAATTGTGCCCATAAAAATAATTGTTGTTGTGTGGCAGAGAAAAGTATGATATGCAGATTGAACTGTAGTTATTTAATAAGCGTTAGAAATAATATAAGGACGACGACGTCAGATGAACCTAATATTCAAACCAACTTTTTATACTACGTTCTTAAGAGAAGCAGTATTCTTACGGTTCTCACAGCAGACACTAACTTTTTTATTTGATGAGATAGACCCATGGTTACCAAAGAGAAAATGATCCCCATCATAAATAAAGTTTTTCAAAAAATTCTGCTGTCTGTCTGTCGGTCTGTCCATCGGTCTGTCTGTCGGTCTGTCCGTCGGTCTGTCTGTCGGTCTGTCCGTCGTCTTTAAAAACCACCTTATATTTCCGGAACCGTCGAGTTGAAATTTTAATCATATCAATAACAAAAAAATAGTATCTCGAAAATGAAATTTTTCGCGATCGGAAAGCAGGGGTTTTCCTATTTTCACGCGGCTCGCGTTAGCAGTCCCGGAATTGATTATTTTCCATCCATATTTTTGTTACTATGCGCCTATATGTTCTACAGATATGTATAAGGTTTGAGGAGTATCGGAAAATGCATAAGGATTTCCCAGACCATTTTCCGAAAAATTTACTTTTCGGACCCCTTAAAAAATATATATAAAATTTGTTCTTCCTTTCTAAAAACGCTAAAAACTCGAAACTAAACAAGATTAAAAAAAACAGTTTTATCATCCTCAAACAAGTTTCCACATTACTTCAAAATCAAACGAGAAAACAGTTGATAAACAGAAAGCAGAAATTTGAAAATGATAATGAAAATATAAAACAATCACCAAAAACTATTATATATACCCTCCCCTCACCTCTATCCCAATTTATCATATTAGTTACCTCTATTTTCCCGTACCCCATTTTGCCGGGCGCTTTGCGCCCGGTTTTCACAAACATAATCATTTTTGAAAAAAGATAAAAAAGATAATGTCACAATGATACTCCCGTCTTCCCTTCCCCCTCCCTTTCCCCCTCCCCTTCCCATCACCGTCGCCCTCACCCCTCCTCTTACCTACAACTATATTTTTGCAAGTGCGAGTAACGTTTGAAGGCAGAGGCCGGAGGCTAAGAACACTTTTGATACTACATTCTCCTGTTTTTACGAAATTTTATCAGCTGACCATTTTTTTTGTATATCTGTTTTAACCTACCGATATCTTGAACTTTGGAACCACTTTGTTTATGACAAAAATAATGCACCATTTTTTTGCCCTATTCAATTCGTCAAAATTTTATTTTTATTATTATTCATTTCACTGTATAGCATTAGGAAGTGATAGAGGTCTACAAAATAAACAAAATAAAAAATACTGAAAAACGATATGCCACAGCCTAACACATGTAAAACATTCAGTTGTACATGAAAACTATTCATTTTCAATCTCTTACTCAATTTTAAAAGTTCTTGGCATTCTAATATTATTTTCGTTGCTTTCCTAAATCGTATCATTCCAAATTCGCAATATCCTGGATCTGACGGATTTCCATCACAATCATAACAGAATAATCCCATTCAAATATTCAGTTGAAGTGTATTTCATCAACATGGCCGTGACTCTGAGTCGAAAAAAATATTCTGACAATGAGTGAAAGTAACTAAAATTATTGACACACGTGTTGATGATTTGAATGACAGTATTCTGTACATCACGAGAGATTTCACTTTTTTATTGTAATAGCGTAGCAAATCTCACGAATTTGCATACAATTGAAACAAACCTTAGGAGACAGAATCCTTGATCTCAAAACACATTTCTCTTGGAAAGAAGATTATACTTCAAGGAAATTCAGTATTTTGTTGGTAATAAAGCTAAGCTACGTTGTATCAATATCGAAAAAGGACCTCATGGAAATCATGAGGTACACTTTTGAATTGTTTTTGTGATTTTTTAAAGTAAGAGGGCTATCGGTAAATGGCTATAATTAAGTAAAAGGTAATAAAAACCTCTAGAAAATAGTTCTAGGATACTTTTAGCAGGCTACGGTAGGTTGGGTTTAGTGCTGAGGTTAATTTTTTCAAAGAAGGTAATAGTAGTTTACCTAACAAGTACGGAAAGTGATACTTTTCCGCACGCAATTGCAGATGGCCGAACGACGCGTTAGAGGAGTTCGGCCAGAAATCGCGTGCGGAAAAGACACTTTACACTTGTGTTAGGTACACTATTTTTTCTACTAGCGGAAAAAACACCAGAAAGTTAACATAAAGAACATTTATTATTAAATATATATTAAACTATACAACCATACTTGGTAATCTTTCTATTTTAACCTTCTGCGACGCAATATTTAAATGTCAGTATAATCCGCAAAAACTAAACAAATCTACTTTTCCGCACTAAAATGTTTTTTACGCACTAAAATGAGTGCGGAAAAGTGACTCTTTCAAAACTAAAGTGACTCTTTCAAAACTAAAATGAGTGCGGAAAAGTGGACTTTTCCGCACGCTAGTAGAAAAAATGTGTTTTCATAATATATTCGGCTAGATTTAAGGTTTTCCTTCACTAATTGATGATTTTTTTCAACAGTTATGAGCAAGAGGACAGAAATATCATTTTTTTACAGTGAGCATGCACATTCCTAAAACATCAAGTAGGACCCTTGATTTTATTGATTTTTTTCGAGCGTTATGGAATTGATTTATTTAAAATAAAGTTTGTCATGACGGGTAATTTTTGATGAGAATTTCATTCTTGGGATCAGAAATTGTGAACGATCAACTCTCAAAATTTTAAATTACTGGTTACACTTGCCCTTCCTAAATTCATCGAAGGGGCAAGTGTAACTGTAGGTCCTAGGGTAAGTGTAACTCTCCCCAGATTCTAAATTGAAGTGAAATGTTGCGTGTATACTAACAAAAAATCGTGCCCAATCTTATACCACCGAACAATTAAAAATCTCGGTTGAACAAATTCTATTTGTTGGCAAATATGACCATGAAGGAGGACGTTTCGAAAAAAAAACTAATAGTAGACCTAATAGTTTCCAGCTTTTCAAAATCTGGTACATTTTATAAATATGAAAATTTCAAGGAAATCTTCAATAACCTAATCTGATATGAATCAGTAGGGTAAATATTGTATCAATTGAACAATTTGAAGGGGAATGTAGGAGGAGAGGTAAGGTTTGGTGTGAGGGGGGGAAGTCTCTGTTAACAACCGGACGAGTGAAATTGAAATACAGAATTCATTGAACAAACATTTACATCAAGTGTGTGCAAAAAATTAATTAAAGGTGTTTCCTCCTTTTCAAGGGACCAGTGCAAAGCAAATCCGCCTCCTTCAATGTCATATTTATCGTCCTAAATCTCCTGAAATGGAATTGTTCTTCGACAATATAGTATATACAGCAAGATGCTGACTGATTAGTCGAGCAGCCTATCCATCTCGTCGTTGTCATCGAGCTCGTCCAAATCGTAGTTGTTGACATCGACGTCTATCGTAATTTCAGGCAGGTTTGCGCAGGACTGGCTATTTCAGGTTCTGCAGACGAGTGAATACTTCAAGCCTGCTTTCCTGCAGCTATAAGCATTTTGACATCCCTTCTTACAACTCCAGGAAATCATGTTCAGCAGGTTTGAGGGGCCACTTCCTTCGACATCATCTTTGGGGAAGCCTCGGGCTGTATCATTACATCCCCATTCGGCGGATTCTTTTTCAACCCAGCCCCTGCTTCACCTGGAGGATTGAATGTAGCTTCGCAGCATCTTGCGTGTGAGGAAGTCTGGCCAAGTTGAAACTGGTCTTGGTTGCAGCCTCTGTAAAAGCTGGTAGTGCAGGTCGTTGAGGATTTGATTGGATGTTTCCCCACAATACAGCTCAATAAGGATTTTCTCCTCGGCTTCAGCTATTTGGGCAGGTGTCTACATGTTCCTGTCCTATTTGAAGCAACTTCAGTTTCCCTTGTCCGAAGAAGTACGAGGTACAGTCACTGAAGGCGTAAGTTAAAGGGATGAGTTGACTGTCTGCATATGTTGAGGTGTTGGAGAAGAAGACATCTGACGTTTTGCCTTTTTCACATTTTGAAGATATATAGTACCTAATGTTGGACACCTGAGACCGGTGAGGATGACCAATCGGTCCACGTCCTCTCCTGCAATAACCACGACCTGAAAATCAGAGGCCTTTCTGCTGTAGTGATGATTCTTTTCAGCCTGAAATAACTCTATGTGTTTGGCTTCAAATGTGACCGTTTTACTGCCTCATATATCCCAATACCTACTTGCAACTTTTTTACCTCCGATTAGTCTCATTTTGCTCACAATTTGTCATTATTCTTAATGCGACTTGCAGACCACGAAATTACTCACAAAAAATGGCAACCCTAACCGTTCGAACCTTTGCTATCAACTGAGCAGGGAGTCGAGGAGGATGTTTTGAAAGGAACGGAAACCGTGGTAGAGGAGTGGAGACGGAGGGAGACGCCGTTGTTTTTTTTCCTCTGGATAACTGGGAGAAGAAACAGAGCTTGAAATCATCTTTGCTCAGTTATTTTATCAACTTACTTGTAATATTAGGTTTGCAAAATTCCTCATAAGGGTCCAACCTCTCATTATGTATCGTCATTCCTATATCAATGTCTCCCCCCCCTGTTCAATTATAATGAGTAAGTCCTTCACTGATTCATATTAGTAAAACAGGTTATTGAAGACATAAACATGAAAATTAGCTCAAAATTTTCGAAAAGCTGTATCTCGGTAACTATTAGAGCTACCCGGCCAATTTTTATCTCATATTATAGCTAATTTAATGTTGTTTGAAAATGTACTGGGTGCACTTTGTCAAACATATGCTCCTTCATTATCAAAATGGGACAACACCAAAAAAAGTGGATACTCAAAAGTGATCCGGGGGGGCTGCCGATGTCAAAAACTTCGATTTTTCGTCTCAGTCACATCCCGTACCAGTGAAAAAAAGCCGTACCAGTGAAAAAAAGAAATCTACTACCACCATTTAATACAACTTAGGCCAACCCTTTTCATGACAAGCTTGCCTGATTGAAATTCTTGGAGTATATTACACATGCCCCAGAAACATATACCCAGTTTTTATCTTACTACGACTAGACGTTACACTAGCCCCGATCGGCGGGGAAAGTGTAACCACACGACATGGTAACTCAGTTTTTTGGATTGAGGAACTGTGATATAGAATAAGTAATTTTTTATGCTGTTTCTACTCCCAGGGTACCCACAAAAATATAATTACTGCAATGCTAGAATTTCTCTAGTTAAGGCTATTTTTTAAACATTAACTAAATTTTCACCGTTACACTTACCCCACTCCACCCTATTCAATAAATGTTTCATTATTAGTTAATGGTTTTTCGCCAAGTAGTTTCAACAATTTTTTCTCTGTATTCCTTTCTTATTCCTTTCTTTTTCCTTTCAGAATGACATTTCACGAGTAATGCCATTTTGCAATGCAGAAACAATTTCCTGCGTGCACCTTATAGTTTAGTAACCACTAACCACAGACAAATGTAAGCCACAAGTGAAGAATGACTCGTAGTACTTAGTATTGTTAGAAAAAAATTGTTTACCAAAAAAACAAGGGTGGAACCCAAAAAAAATTTAATTTTTTTTATAATCGCTCATACACATCCTACATAAAAAATGAAGTATATGATTTCAAACTTGAGGTTTGCGCTTCACAATAGTGTTATTAAACATATACCCAGAATATGAATGAGCGATTATTTTCAACATTTACTGAAGAGAATGCCGGTTTTATGGGTAAGTGGAAAATGAGGTAGGAGTAAAACAAAGTCTTTTTTTGGCATGTATAAGTGAGACCTGTCACACTACTCTAAAATTGTTGCGCATAGTCCAAAGCGTTTATGGGTTGCTACTTTAGTATACTAATTTCATATTTACTAAATTATTCTAAATTTTCAGATAATGCGCAAACATCTACGTGAAGTACGACAAAACACATTTTAGGTACTCAACTGACCCACTGAATATTCGGCTCCGCCAGAACTTCCAGCGGCGGTTAAGCGTCAACCTGAAATAACGAGCGCATTTCATAAAAAATTACTAAGAATCATTTTTGTGGAGAATTGAACTGTCCATCACATTGTTGAGTTGTTTATCCGATATATCATATACTTTCCAAGATTACAGCAAAAATCTAGTTATTTATTTTTAAACGAAAAAAAAAAATGTTCCACCTCTGGAATTTCGGTAAACAATTGTTTTCGTGTTTATCATGGTTCCAACAACTAGCATACCAAGTTTGGTGGTGCTACAATCGATCCTCGTCTCAAAACCCAATCGTACTGGATTATTATGACTTATGATCATCTACATAAATTAAGCCAATCCGTTTTAATTTTTTCATCTTAATCATCTCTCATCATAAAATAATACTTATTTTCCTGAAACTCCAACTCATTTTCAACGAAGTAATGACGTATTTTGTTTAGCCTTATACAATAATAGTAAAGAAGAGCTAGACGCTAAGAAAGTTGTTCTCCGTTTAAGGTGAAGCAGGAAAAGACTTCTTAATGGGATTCCAAGGATACGACCAGAATTATACTGATCGTTTATGTGAAATAAAACAGTCGTGAAATGCTCGCTAGATTAACAGAATGATTCCGCTGAAGGTCAAAAACTAATAAACTAATTATTTCATAGAATTTGATATTTGCCTTTATGTGTAATACTTTGTCACCACTTACTTCGTATCTGATTATTACTAATTTGCACACATAAACTACCCACCACAAAAGTATACAGTGCTACAAACATTTTTATTCTGAAGTGGCAACTAGGAAAAACCATGAAAAGTTTCAGTAGAATGGAAAATAAATTATATATGAATTTGCAATCATTCATCATCTTCCAAAATTAAATGATAGTAGCTCTAGCATATATATAAAGCACAAAAAGCCCAAGAGGCTGAGGTGCAGCTGGCGAAAGGACCAGCATCCAAGGGGAGAAAAAAGAAAAAAAAAAGAAAAAAAAAGAAAAAAAGAAAAAAAAGAAAAAAAAAGAAAAAAAAAAAAGCTCTAGCATATGAGTGCAATATTTACCGAATGTATCAGGGAGTGAATTTTTCAAATGAAATATATCCCAAAATGAAAATAAATGTGTCTTCAGATTACCTACCTAATGTTTCAATTGAGCGGTGCTCTAGAATATCCATCCTCAGTCCCTAAAAATGATTGAATTGAATGATTTAATTCCAAAAATGTCTCAAGGAATTAAATGATATACAGGGTCCTGCAACTGCGATCCGATGCAAGCATGTTTTCTTCTTGAGAGAGTATCTTTGGAAAATATTCCGAAGTACACAGGATGACTGAGAAAAGAGCAACAAACCAAAGTTATGTTTTCTGTAATTAACACTCTATGTTTCATCACATATGATTGAATAGAGATTACTTGAATCATTCAAAAAATATAGGGTCATGTATGTTATATTCGGAGATATATCGATATTAAGTAAAAAAACATGAGTTATTCAACACTTTGTAATACTTCTGGAACAATAATAAACTGAATGACTCCAATGTGGTCTATTTTATATAACATGACTCACAGTTGAAATTTCATTACTTTTTGTGTACCGGATGGTTCCAAACGCAAATTGAAAGATATCTTCGTTTTTAAATAGAAACCCACAAAGGACTGGCACTGGATACATGTATTCCTGGGGCTCGATAGATTTTTTTGATTTTTGGATATATCATTCTACAGGTTAAAAGAAGCAACTTTCTTCATTAGACTTTTTTTCTGACTCTATAGCGTGAGCTACAAAAATGGGTTGATTGTCTAACGCTAATTATGGAAAAAAATTCTGCGAATGGATTTTTCTTGATTTTTGAGTATAATATCATGTGAAAAATATCAATTTTCTTTGATTATATCAATTATGGTGTACATTACTACAGGACGGGGCTGAAAACGCGATTTTTCTGAAACTCGTTTATATACTTCTCGCCCAATTGTAGGCTTTTCTTGGAATTTCTCGGAACCAAAAGTTGATAAAGGTTTAGTGCTGAGCACGTTTTGATGATCAAAGTAGAATACCGTTGCATATTTTATATCTGTTAATAATTAATTTTAATATAAGTAACCTATCGTTTATCATGATGAAACTTCCACCATGTATCTTATGTAACCGATTATAAATATAGAATTTTGAGCTCCATAATACCTATATAATCTTTGTATATAGTTGCATTGTTTATTTTGTATGAGTATATTATTGTATATTACATGTACTGTTGGTAGTTTCAACTACTTTTGAGAACCAAATATCCAATGAAAATTCGGATTTGATGCCTATCGATGGTGGTGAATTTTTTCGAATTTCGACAATCTTGTTACTTGGCTATGCTGCAATGATGATGTTCATAAACACATGCGATTGCAGCTGCGTCAACACTTTGAATAGGTAATCGTTTTCTTGTGAGAGTATCAAGATTGCATTTATTTAAAAATTGCATTCTCTTCAGAAGGTTTGAAAAAATACCTCTTCAGGATAACCCATCGGATCCCTGCGGTTAAAAGATCAACTATCAAAAGAAATCTAGTAGTAATAAAAATTAGTAATGTTTTTTGGCTAACCATGTAGACACTTTGGGGAATGTAATTTGAAAAGTTCAATTAATGTATCTATAGAACAGTTCGTCGGGTTCATCTACACAATATGCCTCAAGAAATTCAACAAAAAGCCCACCACAATTGGGCGAGAAGAGTTTCAGAAAAATCGCGTTTTCTGCCTCATCCTGTAGTAATGTACACCATAATTGATATAATCAAAGAAAATTGGTATTTTTCACATCATATTATACTCAAAAATCAAGAAAAATCCATTCGCAGACATTTTTTTCCATAATTAGCGTTAGACAATCAACCCATTTTTGTAGCTAAAGCTGTAGAGCCAGAAAAAAAGTCTAATGAAGAAAGTTGCTTGTTTTGACCTGCAGAATAATATATCCAAAAATCAAAAAAATCTATCGAGCCCCAGGATTACATGTATCCAGTGCCATGTCCTTTATACTATTTTTCCGCAAATCCTTTGAAATTCGACAGATATTAATTGATTTTGAAAAAATCGCGAATCTTCAACATTATAGGCCAATTATTCAATGTTGACTTCAACTGCAATTAAACACAATATATATATATATATATATATATATATATACAAAGGAGAAAAGTAGTGGGTAAACCCTCATAATGCAACCGTAGACGGATCCGTTATGAGGGTTTACCCACTACTTTTCTCCTTTGTATTTATTATTCCCCTCACAAGCCATTGTATGGTTTTTTACTATATATATATATATATATATATATATATATATATATATACATGTACATATTCAAAACTTCGTTCTTTATTGAAACGGTAAGCTCAAGGTATAGGGCAAAGAAATCTAAGCTTTCTAAGTATGAAATACCACACCACATACAGATTTATAACTTGTTCTAAATTATCCTGAAAATTCATACTTAGCAACTTTTGATAGCTATCAAAATACTTGTAAGATTGGAAACGAAAAACACGCGGCGCATGCAGCAGATAATTGATGCCATTAATAGCTCATCTGTCAATTTCATTGCACCGCAAATAATGTGAACCGATATTCAAGTTATTTTATTGATAGCTTTTATCTAGACTCTTTAGTTATTTATGTATTGCATGTGCCCCATGCCAAGTATTTTAAAAGCTATCAAGTATGAATTTTCACGATAATTTAGAAAAAGTTAGAAATCTGTATATGGTTTTATCCTTCATAAAGATATTAGAGAAATTATTTTATAATTTTCAGTCCGGTACTTAAAAACATGGTACACTGAAAATTTCCTGCTTTTTAGGGTTATGTAAATTAAATTATGGAATTGAATTTAAATACTTTGATGGTATCATTAGAGAGACATGCGATAAATTTCAGATTTATTCAAGTCTTTTTTTCTTCTATCTTCTCAGACAATATTCGTTTTACCAGGAGCCGAAAACTGATGAAAATCGACCCACTATGATGGTCGAGTAGGACTTCATCAGACTTATTTGCTTGTGTTTCATTTCATTATTATTATCATCATTCTTATTATTATTATTTTACATTAATATAATGAAATTCGTGTATTGTCGTCGGTTCTGGAAATGTGTGCTCAATTTTAGATTATTCGGAGGATTGGTAAAAGCTGAAAGTTGAATTTGAAATTCTAATTATTATTTTTATTATTATCATTATTAGTCACATTGAAAAAAAATTCAAATGTTTTTCCTGTAAGACACCTAATTTTTGAAGAACACAGTAGACAATTTTACTGCTTACTTTTCTAGTTTCCATTTTTAACAAAAACTTTTTTACTTTTACCAACAATTCTTGAAGTATATTGTCTAGATGTCTCACAGAAGATTAAAATTGGTTCTCATGCTGAATAAATGTTGAGAAATAGTTTTTTGGAATTGTTCGTTCTACGAATAGATTATTCGGAAGTGAAATCAAAAATTCCAGTGCCACTCTATACATTCAGGAATATGCTTATTTTGAATCGGCTTTTATCACAAAAAGATCAATTTTACTCTGAAATATGCGGTCTTTGAAAATACATAAGGTCGCTATTGTTAGCTTTTGGGTAACAATCTTTTTTTGCCAAAAGGTGATTTCTATGAACTAATAATGCGAAATATCCAATGGGAAATACTGCCGGTTTAATTAATAGAATGAGAGAAAAAACATCAAGTGAATCACATAACCGATATACAGTTCAGATCTGCAAGAGCAATGACTTCCTTTCCTCAATGTAATAGTAATAATCAAGACGTGAATTGTTCTTAGACAACAGGTAACCACATAGGAAGTGCAACTGTGAGAGAACTACTATAATTTTCAATTGCTACACTTGTTGGTTGACTGAGTTCAGATACATTTTAATGAATTTGTCTAAAAAATCAAGAATTGGACATAATTCTGCACTCTTTGATGAAATGTTCCTCGTTCAGTATAGCATTCCCGACTACTTGACCATTACTTGACTCTAATGAATCATTTCCTCATTTATTAGCTTCATGAGTACTGAAAAAAATATCAATGACTGTTGCTGCAAGATACGCGAAATTAATTATGAGCTCTTTAAAAGAATAACTAAGTAGGTATACAGTCTGGGCTAGAGCTGAGTTGGAATTGGTCCAACGACAAATCTTAATATTACCTATCTCATGATTATTGTCGAAATTTACGATTTCTGGTTTCAAACTGGGTGATATTTATTTTTCAAACTAGTCATGTTTTCAGTCATCAATCGTCGAAAATATGTTACTTAATGATTGTTTTCTGTAGAAACATTTGTCACCTGTCGGCATAGCTTTGGAACTCATTATAGTCTGGTTCACAAGTGCTTTTTGTACGACTATTTTTCTGAAGAAACCAAAAATTATGAGCGGTATGTCATTGGATTCGTAACGGCATATAGAAAAAAGAATAAATATAGAAAAGTTATAAACAATACAATAAAAAAAATGGGATTTGGTTTTTCGCGAATATCTAGAAAACTATTGCAGAAATCCAAAAATATCACCTCTCGAAACTGTACCATCAATATTTATAATTTTAATTTTGCGGCGAAAATATGGGTGAAAACGAGTGGTTCGGTTCGCGCGCTCGTCACCCAGATTGGGCGCATAAAAAAAACAATTACTTAAATTAACGAAATATTATGGGATCTCGGGATCGGGATCTCGGTAAACGGGGTAATTACCCCCTCTCCCAAGCCTATTCCAAAATACTCCGTCCTAAGGTCTGAGGATGAATGCAGTATGTTTCAAAATATCGTAATTTAAGTGTTTCAAATACTTTTATTCGCAATTCTTACAGACCGAACCACTTTACTGCTTGTTTTTATTATTTCATATGTCTATTGGAAATATATTCATATTTTACTATTCTTAAATGAGAATATATATCATCACCCCTCCCCCCATACCAATACCCTGGATCCGCCACTGTCTCGAGATCCTGAGATAGAAGCCGGAATCCCGACTTAGATGTCGGGATCTCGAGATGGAAGTCGGGATTGAAAAAAAGAAAAAACCGTAGCCCTTCGTAAAAATCTGTATCATGATGGATCTCATTATGAAACGGATTATGGGCGTATAAGTTTATTATTATAGTACTGGTGTAGAAAAACTATACTATTCGACGGTCAGGTAACTTTCACTATTTTTACGGAATTTTTCGATAATAATTTCGCGAGTTCTACCATTTTTTTTGTGATAGGGATGGGGGTCGAGTGCCCCCATCAAAATTATTTGTCTTCATATTTTTCCGAAACTGTTGGGTTGGAAAATTTTTCCTAGTTCTTCGGGTTCTTTAACTAGCTTTCGAGGGGAGGGAGTGGGGTGAAATTTTTGAAACTATATTTTTGGATAGTCCGATATTTTTCACTAGTTAAACGGATTTTTTCTATTTTAATTTCGAAAGGTGGGCCTCCGACTAATCAGTGCTAATAAAAGTTTTAATTAACAATGAAATATCAACATATGAACTTATGAAACAAATTCCCATTCATACTTTTTTAACCAAGGTTAGAAACAATCAGATTGGAAAAATTCATCAATATACAGGATGAGGAAACCTACTTATCCATTAAAGACAAGGTATTAAATTGAATGAAAAGTTACTAGGTATAATTTCTCTGTGAAAGTAGATTACAACAAAATATTAAGCAATTTATTCGCAACAGGGGTAACCACTTGGTGGTGGATGTATTCCTGAAGACCTGAAGTATATCTAGTGAAAATGAGACAGGCTTGGTTGTATGATCAACATTTATAATAATACTTCTTGAGCTAGTTGTTACAATAACTGTAATATATTATGAAGTAAAAAAATGTTTAATTTCATTCTTAAACTGTGAATTCGATAAAATTAAGTATTTTCATAAGAGAATCATTACTTACCTTAAAGTTCTTTCTACTTTTTTCATTATTTTGGTGACTTCAACGGTATAAAATGAAGGAAATATTTCACTATTAATAATAATAATAATAATTGCTTTTATTGGTAGAAGCAGATAAATAACAATCATTGACATTGAAAAACATAAATCTACCAAAATGCTGCAGAGTTAGCTTTTGGCAAGTGCTTTCTACCACTCAACCTTAGGTAATCTATTGTTTATTCTCATTAAAATGCATGTGTTAACGAATAAATTATATATATATATATATATATATATATATATATAAAATAGATTTCTCAATAATACACTCTTGCATTGAAACTGGAACTTTTTCAACAAGTTATGCCTATGTACCAATTATCTTTCAAATTTCCTTATTTGATTCAAATTAGACTCCTTTGTTATAGGTTTGTGATTTTTAAAAAATTCTAGATTTTGTTTTAAATAATTTCTGTGAAAGTGAATTTTAGAATAATTTAAAAAATAAAGCAATTTATTTCCAACTGGGGTATTCGGTTACAGTAAATACCTGTAGATCAAGTGAAAATGAGGTAGACTGCGTGACGAGTTCAAAATTAATAACAGTACTATCAGTTACAATAACTGTTAAGATAAGAAAAGTCCAAAAATAATTCAATTCCTCTTTAAACTGTAAAACCGATAAAATTTAGTCTTTCTAACAATTTTGTGGTATAAGTACTAATGACAAAATCATATCTAAGATAATCATTACTTACCTTATAATTCTTTCTCCATATTTGATTATTTAGGTGATACATATTGTTTCGATGCTTTAAAAGAAAGCAGTCAGGTATTTCACTATTAGGTAATGCTTAGCTACTTTTTATTCTCAATCAATAGATCTTTTTTGATAGTAGACTATCTTGGATTGAAATTGAACCTTTTTCAAATAGTTATTAACAGATGCTGATGTTCCACTAAGCTGGGGATCTCTACAAATTCTTCAATCATCAATTTGTTTCAAATTAGATTCATTATTTAGGTTCGTGATTTAAAAAATAATCTAGATCATTTTTCAAGAAATAATTTCTTGCTCACTTGTTAAATAAAACAAAGGAAATATTATCAAGACATGTTTATTCTGCCAGCCTCAACAAGCTCCCAATTTACAAAACAGTACAATGACATGTATGAGGAGAGCTAATGAGCGCTTGAAAAAGCAACAATTTTTCTTTTTTTCTCTGTCAAGCATTCATTCGCCTCACGAAAAACGTCAAATGAAAACAATAATAATAACGCATTACAAATAAATAGTACATCTGTTCAAAAAATCGTCTAACTTTGTTGAATCTGCAAAAATTGGTTGAGGACACGGGAATTGCACGTCCTAAAAGCGACCAAGGAGACAAACATGGGGGGCGCAACATCGGTGAATTGACCCAAAAATGTCGGCCATAGTACACGATGAGTTTCATCGCCAGTCCCATCGCCACCCCCCTCAGTCTTACATTCCTCCCTGACTCGCTGTACTAATCTTAAAATGGATATGAGTGGTGATACAAACAGGCGAGATGATTCCATGAAAACGATCATGAGATGATTCTCTACACAGGACAAAAATCCGTTGATCTAAGCCAATTTTTTGTCGTAATAATTTGGTGTAGCCTAATAAATAATTATGTTCATTTAGAAGTATGCGACAAAACATTTACTTGGAGCATAATCGATTTTCACCCTGTAAACAGAGATACGCAATAACACAACTTATACATAAATATAACTACAAATCAATTTTATCACATATATTATAGACAAACAATAGGATTGATTTGCCAATCTTCATTTACATGGAACTATTTAATGATTGTTTGAAACCTTATGTACAAAAGGGGAACCAGAGTAGTGTGCTAGGGGTTGGTCCACTATGTACAGAAGAGGCACACTACCCTGGCCATGGCGGAAGTTACTTAACATGAGAATTTGGGGTGGTTTGAGACCAGTCCCTACTATACTACAACATAATATGAAGGGCACACACATCAACATACATATATAGACAGAGATAGTAGGGCTGCATATACAGTAAATATAAATTATTTGGTTTGTAATACGTTAAAGTGGCACCTAATGTCCTTGTCGCAAACAGATGGAAAAGTCTTAGTAAGCAATAGGCATGTGCACTCCACTTTGTACTAATCTCATGTAGCGGATGCCCGCTTCCATTACACCTCCATCGTGACCATCTTGATTGGTCTCGGCGAAGGGGACGGTGACTTTTTGGACAAATTCAGCGGCTGCTGGGAATCCGCAATGTCCACCTGTAACTCCACCATTTTGGGTATCGACATCGACGAGTGCGGACTTGCCGGAGATCTGGATTGCGGGGGAGCGGGTGACGTAGAGTGAGGAGACTGCGGATGCAGATACAGCCTCGTATACTCCTGCTGCGGGGGAGGCGTGTGACTACTTTGCATTTGATTTTGACGGGCGGTAGTCGTAATCACACTCGTCGCCCAAACAGGCTGCGGGAGTGAACCGTTCGGCTTGTAGGGACAGGCTGTGGTTACGGCAGTAACCATCGGAGACGTTGCTGGAGAATCACCACCCCTCATGATGAAGTTGTACATTAGATCCGTCCTTTTCATCTGTTCGGCCGTCATCCTAGGACCTTCCATTAACGATTTGGCTAACATCGAATGCGAGCTGGACAGGCTCGATTGGGATGCTGACGTGAGCTGCATCTGGAGCTGAGATTGCACTGGTTGTGGAGACATGATAACAGCTGGTTCAGCTTCGGCCGAATCCTTATGCCTTAGTGCCCTGAACTTCTTATGGGGTTTGTAGGCCTCGTCCATGAGCGAATTTGTGTCATATAGTGGGGGAGCTTGCAACACACGTTTAAGAACTGGCATGTCCTCGACTATGTGATGGTCTTCCACTGAAGACCTCGGGCTGGAACAAACTGACGTAGGCTTCTCCATTCTTTCTGTGCCAGACTCGATACCTGAATCGGTAGGAGAGTCAAGTTTTCTAAATCTGCAGCGTGAATTGAGTGGTTTCGAAACTGGGGTGATTGTTAATCCATTGTGAATAAGATGTGACGTTGCAGGTAACTCGTCATCTCCGGATGATGTAGAACCAGAATTTGCTCTGTGCCTGTGGGGGCAAACGCCTCCTGCTAATGTGGCAGCCAGCAACGGTGCGTTTGTAATATTTGAGCTGATATGGTGGTTGACATGATGGGGATAATCGTGTATGGACGCCATTTCCGAGGAACAAATTGATTCCGAACTCGATACTGAGCCCAGGGGAGATTTAGCTTCGTCTATGGTGACATCAGAAGATGACGACCAGGAGGAAGCCGCTGGACTTTTACTGTTACTCTCATCCTCCAGGGGAGTATTCCACAATTGATGTTGCTGCTGCATCATTAGCTGTTGTTCAGTCATTTTGAAGGCGAGCAATTTTTCAGAATGTAGTGTATTCAGCGTGCGGAGATCGGGAATTTTCTTCATCAAATCGTCCAATATGTGGGGTTGGTCGTGGTGGTTTTGGCTGACGACCATCTGTAGGGCCGTCTTGAGTTTTTTGTGCATTTTTTCTATCAACCCGGTGTTTCTCAGTCCTGGACGATCCGAACAGATGACAACGACCGAACAGAAAAGTCCAATTTCGGCATCGGATAATCCTAGGGCGTTCATCCGTTCCGCGAAATCGAACATACTGTCCATCAGGAACCGAGCGTTAGAACTATTGTGGATAGAGTCACGTTTCAACACTTGTCCATTTAAACATATCATACTAGCGGTCTGAGAGTCAAACATACACGCGAGTCGCACTAGTAACACTTCGAAAACGCCAGCTTTCAAAAGGGTAACTTGGTCCTCCTGCGCCAGCAAGGAGAATCCGGGAAGCCGTTTCGCAAACTCGACCACACCTCGTATAGCTGGTGAAAATCTCTTCGAAAAATCTTGCAGCAGCTCCTGCTGTCCCGTCAACGGTTGAGGGTTTGGGTTAAGAGGGCAAGCCTGAAAAAAAAAAGAAAAAACTACACATCGAGAAAGTTACCACAGTTCTCTAAATATTTTCGTGTTATCTGCCAACGTTAAAAATAGAATGACCTCTGCGAGTCTCGGGAGAAGGTCGCGAATAAATGCGATCAATATGAAGGTTTGTCACGTAGCTACATTATTAATTGCTATAGGAACCGGTGCATAAGGCAGAGATAGTCCGATATTAGCTAATTTAGCGTCATTTGAATATCTGAGCGGTGAGGTGATAAATTTCGCTAGTGTCATCCTAACTTGTTCAAGTGCGCGTTAACCTTGCTGTGAAACCCGATAATGGCAAGAGGAGTGAGAGAGATGGAAACACTGCGGAACCTTGAATATTTCCGTTTGTCCCCCTGCAAGCAAGGTCGTCCGGTCTGGCAATGTACGCTTTTGTTCGGGCACATTCAATTTGTGTCCTATTTCCTTCCGCTTGACGGATGTCGCAAAAAACTCACTACCTAAACATTGGCATAAACACACTGTTTAATTCTTGGTACTTACCAGAGTGGGTGGGCAGGCTGTGTAAGAGGGATGATCTCTCGCGTGCTGCAGCATCGGCTCGACTTTGTCTCTGGTGAAGTCGCATGTGTCGATATGCGCTTGAACCACTGTTTCCATAACCCTGTTTTCGTTCTCCAGTTCAGCGGCGATGGCTTTTCCAAGGGAGCGAGAGTTTGAACTTTGTTGCATGGCAGCCAAAATCCGGGCTTTTTCTCTCTTTGGCACACGACCGAATCTGACAGCTGAAAAGAATAACGCTATTAGTATAAAATGTAAACAAACTCGTTCGATAAGAGTGCATGAGGGATTGAGGGTTCGTCCAGGTGCCCTTATTAGGCGCGTGCCATCTGCTCTACATCTGTTATAATTCGTTAAAAAATATATGAGCGACAGGAGAAAGTGATCGCGCCGACAATATAAAAGATAGTTTGGAAACGCGGGAGAGAAATTTATACTTGCTTTCACGCCGATGAAAGTGTAGGTCAACGAAAGTGCTCGACGAAGTCGATTGAAAAAAAAACAAATTTGTAAAAATGACATACGTGCGTTGTGATATTTGACGACTCCATTGAGTATCCCTTTGAGGATGGGTAGTTCTTCGCCCATTTTGAACCTTTTAGCACTTTCACCAGTCACATGTGCACGTAATATAGTTGGGCTACAATCGCGGAGCGCGGCGCGATCTGGCATTCCCGAACTGAGCGAAGTAAAGTAGTAGCGAGTAGTGGCGCGAACTCGCCGACCAGAGACAGGCGTAGCACCCACGGCCGCGACTCCCCTCTAGCGGCTCCCCACTCGCGGCGCGTTTTCCCCTCCATCACCCTTGAACTTGAGCGCTGCGTCCGCGTTGCCTATCACGCTTTGACGCTAGCGGTGCTGCTCGATAGCTCGAAGGGGGGACGCCAAGGCCGTCGTGTGCCCTGATATCGCCGTCACCCACCTAGGGGACACCCCGCGACTCGGGTCACCCGTTTGGCACCACCCCAACACTTGGAAAAACATTTCGATGGCGGATGGCTTCTATTTTGAATGTTGTAAACAAGCATGAAACATTTGCATAACTCGGCGAGATGCAAATCGTTGGTGGAGATTTTTTTCAGTGTTTTAGCAATGGTTCTCGTTTATTTTACATGACTTACACCGGTTGTGGCCTAATGAGCAACTCTCAAAGTCCTCAACTTGTGAGAGCTAGGGAAGACGCATCCCTTAGGATCTTTTAACTTGTGATGTCCCAAGGCACGGGACCGGTGACCGTGCTGAGATTCGAACTCAAGTACATAAAGTTAACTTCCTATTTCATAGAATTCTTAATAGAAAAACTATCACACAAAGATGAGGACTTTTACATGAATGAAATTATTATTTTTCAAAGGGTAAGATGAATTCAATAAACTGCCTATGAACTTAAAATCATCAGTATCTTTATCTTCCCACAAATCAACATTATCGAAGATTAGAAGAATATTATAACTCTTGGAACGTTAGGGATTCAACTGCAGTAATATAATAGTTATTGGGTCTTCTGAAGACATCTGAGTGTTGCTCGTAGAGGTGTAGCCGGATGACGTTAGAACAAATTTTTATAAGAATTTTTTCAGGTATCTGTGGACTGTGTTGATTATTTTAGTATTATTGTTGTAGGTTTCTGAATCTGCAACTGGCTTTTGTAACTATCAATTGCTTGTGACATTTTTATATAAATGTGAAGTAATTTTTTTTTATGTGTACTCGAGATATTTGTATATTAGGCTGACCTATTTCAAAAAACTACAACTACTATAACAAGAAACAAGGAATCACCATTGAAATACTCACAACGAATCAACAGATTAATAGGATTTCTGGCAAAAACAGTTTTTCTTTTAGTTTAGACGTTTTTAAAAATCATAGAACTTTCAGACATATTACTAAAAAAATTGTTTCACCCACGTAACAGGTGTTTTCTATCGTAATGGAATAATTTCATTTGTGAGAAAATTGAAGATTGTTAATATGAAAAATTGTTCAGAATTGAAAATCACATTTAAATGTTAAGAAATCATATCCCAAGGGGGAAACAACTAGTCATTTTTTGTACACCTAATGAAAGTAGTCCAGTAATTACTTGTAATGAAAAATAATGAAAAAAGATTTAGGGGCAGGTTTTTCTCTAAAAAATTATTGAAGGGACATGATATAAGATTTGATTATTCTGATCAGCATAAATTATTCATGTAAACGTTTCAATTGTAAATCTGGTAATGGCCAAGCGGTCTAATGCTCAATGCTCGAGACAAAATATTATGATGTACATCTAATGAACAAGTTATATTTTATTTATATTGAAAAGTAAAAAATATGAGAGTATATGAGAGTGGGAATATTCGCTAAAGAAGCACCAAGCCGCTATTTTAGAATAACAATTTCTTTACAAATGGGTGAACTTAGTAGGTATTACTGTAGAGAAAAAAAGAATTTGTAAATAAATATATCGTGTATTTTAACATGATTAATGATTCTGAACAACTTTTCACAATACATTTTTCAAATAAAATTACTTTTGTATCAAATTAAAATTTTTGACACTATAGTCGTATGCGACCAACAAATTTTCAAAATTGGGCTCTAAAACTTTTCATGATGAAAACTTTTTCTAAATGAAAAATTAAAGAGTTTTCTATATGTCGGCAACTTAAGTGATCTCACTGTATGTTTTCAATAGGAAAGTATAATTTTTCAAAGCATTTCTAAGAAATAATGCTTTTTTCCGATCATTGGACAAAAAATGGTTGACCAAATAATTATTCAGAGATTACATAAAAATATACAGCAATTTTTTTCATAAAATGATTATTGTTTTCATTTCTAACTCTGCAAATGAGCATGAAATATTTGTATAAGAATAAAAGGCAAATAGTTAAGGGAGTAATGACAGTTTACAGAACGATAATTTTTTTTTTTTTGAAAGCATTTTCTATTAAAGTACAAAAAATTGTCAAAAGTTGAATTTTTCGTTTCTCGGAATTAAATAGTGTTTTATTAGGTGAAGGCGAATTCATTTATAAATAACAGAAATCCGATAATAATTCAACCGATTTTTTTAAATACATTTTCAGAACTTCATACATTTTGGTCATTTTTTGTTTTACATCAATTGTAAAGTAGAAAAAACCTATCCATTATTCCCCAAAAATGGCTTTCGATAGTTACTTAAAAAAAAAACAGTTTCATCGTTCCACTATTTTTTGTCCTTTTTTGATTTTTATGTAGGTGTTTCATTCATATTATTTCATATTAATATTGAATAATATTTTAATCGGGTATATCTCATTATTTATTGTTTATAGCTAGTTTGATTAGATAATCATTCAGAAACAATAAATGAAACTATCAGATCCATCCTATTGCTCTTGGTTTGGTGCTTTGGTGCGCTTATTTCGACACGCCAAAAATAAATAACCTCGAAATAGCTTTCTAAAACAATAGTGCCCACATCTTCGATCCGATCCGGAAACAAAAAAAAGCACGAGACCTACTTTCGTCTTTCAAGTGCCACATATAATTATTTATCCGACTGAATGGAAGTTGGAGCGTGCAGCACAGTTTCTTGCCATTTTCAGCGTAGGCGGGCCATTGACACAGCATGATTAATACAGCGCTGAGAAGCGCAAGCGTTCGATATAATTCAAGGCGGTACAGGTTTTGGCCGCTAGGGCGCGCCACCTAACTCGAACGCTGAACTGGGTATCGATATTTCTGCGTTCGGTCGACGACATGTAGTGCGACCGTTGAAGATAAATACATACAGATGAATTGCACAAAAGAGTTGGGACTCAAACTGACATATTGAATAAAAGGGTTTTTTGAAATGAAAATTGTTAATTTTAGAGCAAAACTTTGGTTATGATTACCTTGCGAAATGTCACTTTCGCAGAGGTAGTTAGATGTGTTATTGCAACCAAATAAAATTTGGCTGCTAATTTTATGTACCTATTCCCAGGTGACAAAAGGAATCTTGGGGAATTTTTATAAAGTAAGCTTATACATAATATTATTTTAAAACTAACAAGTCAAGAAAAAATAACTAGAAATTCTTATATATTTTCTTAAACATTTGTCATTAATCCGCCAATGAATATAAAATTCGTTTCAAACCGTGTGAACCCCCGTCCTAATTTCACAGTTCCATATACCGAGATTACATCGCAAATATTTATACCGCTCAACGCTTTTGAATTAATGATGTCATAGAAAGTTGGCGCTGAACGCGGCAATTATTTTAGAGATCTCTGGTCGGGTCAGTGATCTAAAAAAAATTAAATTTCTTTTCGACAATAACAGAATTGTTTCATTCGCGTTACGAAACACACTTTCTCCGTTGCGAGGAAGTTAGAAACGACGCGGACATGCAAGCTCCTAAGCTTTCATTAACTCACTACCGATTACTTTCTACTAATGTTCGAGCGTAAAAGCTTCGAAGTAAAAGTATATCCGACTCTGCGAATGTCATGTAGCGAGATTTAGCAACCCGAGATTGTGAAAAATGGGGATGGTTGAGCGAAGTAAAAGTGAACGATGTAGCACAACGATCTGGAGTTCAAATCAGTTGATGACCTCAACACAGTTAGCGCCAGTAACGTAGAATTATTGTGCAAGTGCTATTGCGATATCGGCCTGAATAGTGCGAGCTTTCAAAAATTACCAAACTCGGGGTAGGTGGTATGACCCAGTATTGTCGCGAGGGTCATTCACCTCTGGTTGGGTGAACTTTCTCGGTGGCTGCGCGATGTAATTCCGCGCGGCGCGGGGGTCATTCACCTCGGGACCTGGACGACCTATATTGACTGGGAGCGCGGAATCGCCAGTTGAAGTTCCTTAATTACAATACAATGGACAAAGAAATGGAATCGTTGCAACTGGAGCATCCACGTTTGGAGGAAAAACACAACACAACTCATTTGTTGGAAGTTGTTTTGCGTTTTAAACAGTTAGTGAAACATGAATACTCACCATCTCTGCTCATTCCAACGGAGATGCATTTTTTCAGCCTGCAGTACTGGCACCTGTTCCTGTTGACCCTTTGGATGAGGCATTGCTGGTTTTTGGTGCACGGCCTGTACTGTATTTTCTGTTGGATGCTGCGCCTGAAGAACCCCTGCGAAGAACACTTATTTTGAAGACAATCATCACTATCGCATCCAGAGCTACTGCTCGTTTCGTCGACACTAGGGAGTTTCGGCCCTTGCTGCGACACTAAAGACTCGGTACAATTCAACACGGCCATATTCATCGGTATTACTGAATTATTTATAAACAATAGAACATAATTTCGAGCATGAACACAAATTTCGTTTGGAGAGCTCTGTATCGCGACCAAACGGAAAGATATTCGAGCGAATACTGATGCCTAGCGCTCGAGTTTACCAGAGTTAACCAGTTGACCCAGTTCCCGGTTGTTCACCCGCCGAAGTGAGCTTGCGAGGCCAGTTCAGTACGTGAAAGTGAGAGTGGCCGTCTCTTTTCCACCCGCTGCCGCGAAAGCTCGCAGACAAAGACGGCGCTAGTTTCGTCACTCGCGCGTCGGGTCTGTTGCCCCATCGCGTTTCGCGAAATATTTTTCTGGCATTATTTTGTGGGTGCTACATTTTTAGTGGCGAGCTGCGAAATTCGGAGGGTACTCGCTAATTGCGCGAAATTCGACATTTCGGGTTACCTCGAACGCCTGCCAGGTCGTTGAACTGTGCCGGGGAACTGGTGCGATTCGAATAATTACAAATAAAAACGCAAGTAGTAGGACAAACAATATTGAACTACTTTGCTGTTTATCGTTTCGAATAAAAAGTTCAATAAAAATTGAACTTTGTGTCGACAAAGTAGACGGAAACTAGGTCAATATTTGGAGAAGATAATACGGGAATGCTAAGTTTGAAATGATCAACGCTCAAAATTCTAGGGACAAAGCCGCTCCCAGAATTCTGAGAAGAAAATTTCACTTCGAAAATTTTACCAACTAAGCTGCAACCAGTTTTTTTATGAAACTTGACTTTATATAAAGTTCACCTCTTTGTTTTTAAATATCTAAAACTATTACAGCTTTCTGAAAATCTCAATTTCCACAACAATCACTCGTTTTCTATATTTTCGGTGTTTTCTCCTAAAGAATTAAGTATTGTATTTTCTCTGTTTTTCGGTCTTATTTAACTCACATTATTGTTAGTCAATGTTTGACAACCCAACCCAAAATAATTATTTTTTCAATAATACAAAAAATTACTGTTTTTGAGATAAGTAAGGGATAACTCTTCTAAATCCCGAAAACTCAATTTTTTTGTAAGAATGAAACAAACACAGCTATGTGAGAAGTTTTAGTTAGTTCAATCAGTCTGGCGAATTTTGAAGTTGAAGACGATGAATTTTTCCTCTCATAACTTTCTAGAAAATTATTTTTCTAAATTTTTCAATATTGAATCCCGAAAAGTGAAGTTTAAACCTTGGAGTCACAAATAGGTTTGAATTTCGAATTTGAATTTCGAAAATTGAACAGGTGAAGAGATTAAACGTTCTCAAAACTAAAATCAGCCATGATACAGAAAAGCACCATTTTTCAACATTCGATTGTTTTTAGATTGGAAAACTGCATCTTCACCATAACCGTGGTTCTAAGAATACATAACAATAAGTATTGAACTACTTCGCTGTTTATCACTTCGCAATAAAAAAAAAGTTAAATAAAAACCAACAATGTGTCAACAAAGTAAAAGGAAACTAGGCCAATATTTGGAGAGAAGATACAGCAGGAATATCGGGGTCGAAATGATTAGCAACGCTCTCAGAAGTCGTCCAGTGAGTGACACCGAATAGGGTTATCTACGATTATTTTTGCGAATCGGTAAATGATTCAGAGAAGAGTTCGTCGACCTAGCAGTAAACAAAAGTAGATGGCTGGCCGGTCAAAGACTTCTCGCACCGATATGGGTTTCTCGATTCTACTGACGTCACCATTACACTGTTACGTCAACGTGCGAAGAGAGGGAGTACCCGCGTTACTTCGTTTCAGTGTCAACGAACCACGATAATTATTCTTTTGTTTCATGAATTTGTTCACCTGAAACTTTTCTATGATAACTATGCGAGATACTGTTGTTTCGGGTAGTTGACACTGCTAGGAAATGCGAAATAAATTGGTGATTTGATTTGTAATAGTCCGAAAGGAAGTATTATTTAGAGACCAACGGGATTGATAAACGCCCTGTTGATAACTGAATACATGAACTTGCGAAAACTTTGCCAGCGCCATTAATTTTTGCTGAATTAAAAGGCATATCAGTAGAAAATATGAATAATCATATACTTTATCTTCAATGACGCACTTGAAATTTTGAAACTGATGAAAAAGCTACTTATGCTGCCGCCCTGAGAGGCCTGAATCACTCTTATTATGCATTCTTATTCTGAGTTATTAGACAGTTATGACAACCCAGGTAGGTATTATTCAACCCAATAAATATGGTTGGATTGTTAACAAAAGACCATAAGGGCACATGTAAATTGGTTCTCAGATAAAGAAGGATCAGGTAATATGTCTCTCTCAGATAAATAACATATTCTATCTAGCATCTCAAATACATTTCTAATTTTCTATCTGACAGGAACCAATTTGCATGGTCCCGACCATATAAGTGGCATCTTGGATTAATTTTATCCTAATTCCAATGATTCCAATCTTGATACTAAAACACTGTTTTGAAGTTTTTAAAATTTTCTTCAAGAAAAAATATTTACCTACCTATTTTCTGTTACATAACCGAAAATTTCGGAAAGCTCATTATCAGTAATGTAGACGTTTTTCTAATTTTATCGTATTAGAGCCAATAGATTGAGTATAAGTTTATATTTTTAATTGATTATTCCTTAGGGCCCCTTAGATTTTGCAATTTTTTTCTAAAATAAAGACATTGCTCACATGCTCCCAAGTGTCATTCTATAAAATTTGGAAGAAAATTCATTTTTTTTATTTTTATGGTGAAAAAACTAATTTAATATTTTTGATACAATTTTCAAATAAATATCCTGTCTTAAAATAAATAGCTTGAATACATGTTACTATTCTCTTTCTATTGTATCCCAGCAAAAACCAAAATCTCAAAAAATTAGAATGTACCTACAGGAAATAGCAGGAAAAATATTTTGACTATATATTTTTTAACTGATTATTCTTTAATTTCTGGAAGTCTGATTCAACATACGTTTGTTTGTCATGAAGTTAATACAATTTTTTTTATTTTTACTTCAGTACAGGGGAATCAAAATCCCATAGAATGACAATAAAACATAAATATGTTATTATTTGACTCATTCAACTCGAATAATGATAATTACCATTTTTTTACCGAAAATTCATTTTTTTTAATAAAGGTATAGGTAGGTATCCGGGCAACTACTGAGAATATACTATGTTTATTTTTCATTCCAGAGGAATTAAATCTTTATAGTACAATATGAATTTGTCCTCATTTGGACGAAGAAAAAATGTCCATTCTAGTTTTACTTTTCAAAAGGACTTCATTTTTCTCTAAGGCTTACTTATCAAGGAATATACAAAGATTCCAAGACGAGGGTTGTCAAGTAAGCAATATCCAAACACATTTTTTATTTTCAAATTATTTTGGAAAAACTGAAACTGGAAAACTGAATATAAACATACTTCTTCACAGAAACTTTTTATAAGCCTTCCCGCGATAATATCAGTTTTATTTCTAATTCTAAATCCAATGATGTACCCATCATACAAAGTTTTTCATAAAAAATATCCATCATCCTACATTTAGAATTTCAATTTCAGTTCAGTTCCCTCAGCCCAAATTGGAACGTTTCTTTCGAGAAAATTCTGGTAGGCATACGAAGCAGAACAAAAAAGCTATTCGCTTTTGTTTTTTACCAGCAAGTCTAGTATTCAGCAGGTCAACGTACGACGATGTAGGTTGTCGTACTCGAGACCATTCGCATTGCATCATTGCGATAACGGCCGCGTTGGCGCATGCGTCAACTCGAGAGTTCATTGGCCCAAGCGAGCATTCCCGTATACACAAAGTTCGTTATTTGGCCGAGTCGACCTGGTTACTTCAATATCTATTGCGAAATTGGACCTAGTTTTCTCATTGGCCTTCATTTTTACCCACTGGTAAGTCACTCGCCTGGAACAATTATTATTCTGACTCCCGAAGAAAGTTTGTTAGCATTTATTTATTATGTCAATTGCGTTAATTTCATCAGGCCAAGTGTGGAGAGTAAGTGATCACGATACATTGAGGTAGGCCTGAGCTGTTGCGATCGGCAGATTTCAAATACGGAATGGATAAGAACGTAGTTTGGTTTTTCCTGCTGGAATCGCCTGATGATAATATGAAACTCAAATTCGCCAGTTAACCGTCTTTCCAAGTCACTGTAATTCCAATGGCTCCAAAAACTCCACCGGAATTGTTTTAGAGGCCGAAAACAACGTTTTCCTCTTTATGATAATCTGAAGATAATTATTTTTGGTAAAAAAAAAGAAAACTTGATGATTCGGCACTTTCGATCATCATAAGTTAAATCAGTATCCTGAGACCGGCCAAAAATATTTCATTTTTATGTTTTTGTATTTAAGAGATTTGTAGCTTTTGCTCACGACTTCGTATGCCTATGATTCGTACCTACTTCGAATAGCCTAATTTTTTTCTCCAAACTTTCATTAATCTCGATACTATTCAAATAATAAAAAAAACTGATCAATGGTTTTGAAGTGAAAAGGTACCAAGCAAAGTACAAAGCACCAAGTAAAAAATGCCCTCGGTACAGCGAAAAATTTTAGCGATTTTATACATAGGTACGACAACAATTATTATTCATCTCTCATTTCACCCTATCATTTATTTATGTTAAGTTATTTTATTTCACTCTATCAAAAGTAAAAATAACAAAACTCACACACGAAGTTTACTCTCCTATTTCACCACTCAAGGATAGAATTATGTGTTTACTTATTTTACTCAAATGCCTTAAATTGAAGTTTCATTTAACCCCTTCAATGGTGTAATTCCTAAAAACTCTGAAATACGAGATAATTTATTTTCAATCAAATCGGGAAAATAAAAGTTTAATGGCTCTAGCTTTAAAAATAACACAACCCCATAAAAACTTTTAACCCACATTTCGCCCCCAAAGGAGTAATTTCCGAGATAAACTGTCTCCAAACCAAATTTCAATTTCAATTTTATCGGCTTAGCAGTTTGATAATATTAGTATGAATGAAAAGATTGTACTATTTTAAAGAAACACGAAACTTTTTTCTTATTTTCGCCTTTATTTTATTTCCTTACTTACTAATAATTCCTTTATCACATTTTCTTTTTTGTTGCCAATTGACATTTTTATATAACGCATGAAAATTGTGAATACTAATATTTTCAATAACATTAAAGACGAAATCGTAAATAATTATACCTAGTGAGAATGTAACGATTATTCATTCTTCTTGAAAAATTATTTCAAAAACCCCCTTTTTATTATTAATTCAGAAACATTGTCGTGTCATAAGTGTAGGGATTCTGATAATAAAGATTTATTGCTTAGTAGGTAGTTATAAATAAAATTGAAACTATCATCCTTATAAGTTTCATGAACAATTAAAGAAATCTGCAAAAGCGAACGATATCCAGGATTTAATGTTTCTATTGCGTATAATTAATGTAACTGTATCATAACATTAGTCAAAACAATAATCGCCCACGCGCTTACATAAACCGCCAAACATGATTGCCTCTTCTTCTCTTGGATAATAAATATAATGGCGCACGTCGTGAAGCACCCGGGTACTTCCTCGTTCAAGATCAAAGATAACCCATCCATTCTATACTTAGTAAGTGCAACGATCCTAAACCTAATACCGTTACAAAAACCTCACAAAACTCGAAGAAGGGGTAATCGACGTCTTAAAAAATTACGGTCGTTCACCTATCAGTCGATTCGCGTAGCGCCACCTGGCGGATCGAGCGACCAACCAGTTTGCACCGGTAAACAAATTTTACGAGGAATTTATAATGATCGTTTGTAAAATTTTTCAGAGTGAATGAACTTTGGTAAATGAGGTTTCGTTCTAGATGTAGGTGCGAATAGAATGAAGAGAATGGGTTTTTTGTTCGATAATTTGATAAACAAATAATGGTGTCGTTTTGGAGAGCATGTAATAAACACATTATTCATATCGGAAGTCACTTGATAGATATGGGTACGAATTAATTCATTAAGCGCATTATGGGATTTTCCATGGGTGATTTTCAGGTATGAACAATATGGTCTGCATTTCTATGATGATTTAGTGATTCCTTGAAAAAACATTTGCTAATTTAATAATAACTCACAATTAAAAAAAAAATGTTCACTACTTATTAATGGTATATTAAAGGATGAGTGGATAAAAAAGACTCTCAAACTCGCGCGATTTCTCGACAGCATCAGTGCTCGAAATAGAGCAAGTGTTTGAAAGATCAGTTATCTACGAATACCTACTTCACGTTATTTTTTTCAATTGGTGCACTTTGAAATCATAAATACTAGTTTCATTATTACAAATAATGGAAATAAAAACTTATAACGTAAAATGGTTGAATTCGTGATGTGACATCAGTATACCTTTCGTTAATGTTTGAATAACATTTTTGCATTATTCGTAATATTTCGTTTGACGTTACAAGGTGTCAGATTAATAATCATAAAATTGTCATTAGACTTCACGGTTCTCGCGTTTTCAAAGTTCGATTTGCACACGCTGAGGCGTGCTTTAAATAGGTAAAAAGTGGAACCAATTGAAAAAAAAACATTCTGCATTGTTTTATATTTCTGTGATCTAGAAGTATTCAAATTGCTCATAAAAAAACTTCTTAATTTTTTCAAAAGAATTTTTATTTACCTATTCATAGGCTCAAAACAAAATACCTACTTATAAAATACCTAACAAGAAATGTTAGCTAATGATACATATTTTGTCTTATCCATATTGATCATCTCACATGAATACAGGGTGTCCCAGAATGAAGGGGACAAACTCCGAGGGTAGAATTCTCACTTAATTTTAAGGCTGAAAGTTCCAATAAAAATATCCCCAAAAATGAGTATTAAACGAGTTACAGGGTGTTGAAAGTGACACAAAAAAATATATTTTCCAGAATTACTCCATAACGGCTCAAGTTTTCTCAATGAAATTTGGTATGTCACTTAACAGCATCTATTTTCATATTTCAAGGCAAATCATGTGTTTGTAACTCTAAACAGGGGCGTACGGCAGGTGGGTACCCCTATTCGCCCCTCCCGAACTTTCACGCCACTGGATTAATATCGATTTCGTCTTCTTTTTCTCAATCCCCAATATTTCCTATACAAAAAACGAATACGTTTCGTTTCACGAATATCAACGGTTTTCGAGATATTTGAAATTGAATAAGTGCGTGCGTATAAAAATCTTCACATTATAACATTATAACCAACATATTTCATACCTTGCAATGACTATAAATTCAAATATTTCGAAAATTGTTGGCATTTACTACGATGAAATCGATATTAATCCAGTGGTGTGAAAGTTGGGGAGGGGTGAATAGGGGTACCCACCTGCCGTACGCCCCTGTTTAGAGTTACAAACACATGATTTGCCTTGAAACATGAAACTGAATGCTGTTAAGTGACATACCAAATTTCATTAAGAAAAGTTAAGCCGTTATGGAGTTATTCTAAAAAATATATTTTTTTGTGCCACTTTCAACACCCTGTAACTCGGTTAATACTCATTTTAGGGTATATGTTTATTTGAACTTTCAGCCTTTAAATAAGTGAGGATCCTACCCTCGGAGTGTGTCCCCTTAATTCTGGGACACCCTGTATATGGAGTAAATCATTGCAAAACCCACTTATTTAGTCAATTAATTGTGTAATTTTTACAACAATCCAACAAATGGTAATAGATATTGAATTGAACGTTTTTGTAGTCCACTACGCCATTTATTGTTCATACTTTGTTTTAGCGTTGCTCAGACCTGATATTTTCGTTTTTCTGATGTTGTGGGTAGTTCATATTTCAATCAAAATCAACTTTTTCATTATATAGTCGATGATTCAATTAAGCTGTTACGAATCGATAGGAATCGATTATTCAACAGTAGTTTTCAGTTATCGAAAAAATAATTGCGTATCATTCAGTCAATCCACTAAAAAACTTTTGTTTTTTGTACCCTGAATTGGGTACTATTGGGTACATCAAGGGCTTCAAAAACCCTTTCCTGTGTCTTTACTATTTTCTGAGAAAAAACTAATCCTCACTTAATTCATTGTCCCGCCTCTCATCAAACTTCTTTTTTTGTGAAATATACAATAGCTGTCGAAAAAAATCAGAACGGATGTTGCAAAATAACACCCTTTCAGTCAAACCCTTTCATAATTTCCAATTTCTCACAAACCAGATTCCCTATAAATTGAAAAAGGGTAGTGTCAGGTAGAAAAAGGAATTAATAGCAGACAGGTATAATTTTGCCAAAAATTGCGTTCGCCATCTGCCCCAGTTCCTCTCAATCAAACCCTTCTTAATGGAAAAAGGGTGGTAGGATCAACATTTTTTTGCTGGACCCTTTCGCTATAATTTTTCTGTCAAGGGTTGCAGATGAAAGTAAAACGCAGGTGTCAATGCGGGCGGGTTCGATCAGGTAGGCTGCTGGCCTTGGAATGCCAGCTTGAGTTCATCATACTTTAGAAGATGACGACCCGGACGCGGCGTTGCCACATTGTGACCGGTTTGGTTTTATGATGAGAAAATCAGTTTTTTATACCGATTAAATTATTTCTATAGTGTTGCAAACTTTTGAAAAAATTTATAGTGTTCAGACTTGCAATATGCCCGTATAGTACTGGAATGGCATCTAGTAGGAGTGTAACTGCCACTGTGACAGATCTAAGAATATATAGACCGGGAGATGATGACAGATTTTGGAGAACAGTATTGTCCGTAGGTATATCCTCATATGATAATAAGACATGAATCAAAAAATCGTCGTAGGTTCTTCATATTAAATCATAATAATATTTTTTAAAAATTATGTGTTTCATCAGTTCTATTCCAATCAGGCTGCCATGTGTTTTGTAATGAAATAATAGAACTATAATGCTCGAAAAACAATTGGCATACCGTTAGGGTGGGCGGAGAGTTCCCTTTTTAAATAAAGTTCACGTGACCAAATCAGCCATTCGGGCCTACCCCTAATGGGCTGCGACTGGTTTTTCAAGTATTTTAGTTTTACTATATCATCACCAAACTCATGGCAGCCTGATTAAAATCGTACTCGAGTAATAATAATAAAAATAATAACAATTTTTTCTTTGATTCATGCCTTATTTTCATAAGGATAAACGGACCATACTGTCCTCCAAAACGCATACTAAGTAAAATCTTATCCAACATCTGTCATCATCTACTGGTCTAATATGACAAGACGCCTTCAGATACCGTTCATATTATTCAATAATTTGTATTAATATAACATTTAAAATTACAGACCTCTAAAAACAGTTTCAATTCATTTACTCAAAGGAGGAGGAGCAGTTAGTTTTCAAAACAACGAAAACCTCTCCGCAAACATATAGATTGTCCTTGATCCTCACAATTTTCTTTGAACATTACAGGATTCTTCTTTTTATGTGAACCAACAGAATTATTTTTAGGTTTCATCATAGTTAAGTAATTGATTCAATGAGATTATTAGAATAAACTATGTTATTCGTTATTAAAAATGAAATGTCATCCGATATCTGGTAGTTATGAACTTATCTAATGAATACAGAAAATATCAATCGATTCATTGAAAAATATTAGGAACTTGGAAGTCACCGACAAGGAAAAAAGTAAAAGTTTCTGAAGCAGTCTGAATAATTTTCAACGAAAATTGTATTCTTTACTGAATTAATGAAAGCTAATAACATGTAGTATATATACCTATTCATTCAGCGACTTGGCAACAAACGGACATCCAATTTCTGCAGGTAGCAAGCACGCGGCAAAGGCCAGATGCACGTATCTTTTTTTTTGGGCAATCGATGGACCACTTTTACTTTTCAATGCTTTCGGGCAAGTTGAAAAGAAGCTTAATTGGCACTTTTATAACATATGACCAGCCTGGCATATCGTGCGTATATTTATGATTTGATGATGCCGAGTTATTTATTGACAAGAAAATGAGAACAAAAGAACTGACAAAGAAAAAGATTTATAGATTATTGTATCATCCAAATATCGATTATTGAGAAGCAACGGATGTCTTTTGCAACTGCTTTTTTCTTCTTCCGACCAAGAAGTTGAATTTTTTAATAACAATTTCGAAAGCACTTAGTGACTGGGGTATCTGAACAAATTATTGCAGCATAACTACAGGTATTCTTGAATCGTGTAAACATGTTTATTCAAGATACAAGTAAATATTTTGGAAACAGAATCTCAATACCTATTCTTAATAATGGAAAATTGATTATGCAATCCAATCTTCAACATACAGCTATATATAATGGGTATTTTCATCGACCACGACCTTTGAATTGTGGTGCTCTATGAATCTCATAGCCCAAATTATGTTTGTATACGAATGGGGAAAAACCTACGTTTGTGCTTGAGAAAGCAAATTCTTAGATGAACACTAAAGATGAGACTAAAGTATATATATAAAGCGCCATCTCTAGGTTCCACAGAGCACTCCGACTAGAGTAGGATGCTAAAACATATGAAGAGAGGAAGAAACACCATTAACTAATACAATAGTTATTTTAGTCGGCAAGTATTCAACAGAAAACAGCTACTGCCCCTACGACCATTCAATTATATCTGTTATATTCTTGGCAGTTTTTTCTATAAGAAGTATTTTGTTCTAGTATCAAGAGGAGTACATAGAACCTACACCCTTATAGAGTTTCCTTTTATTCTATTTCTAACTATAGGTGCAATAATTAGATAATGGAGTATAAAAATCGAGAACGAATTAAAAATTGGGAATGATTTCAATGTACGTAGATTTAAAAGAAATTGTGATCCCTCTGCCGAACCGAACATCTTTAAAGTGTATTAAAAGGTAACCAGGAAGCATGATCGCAAATTATCACGAATACGTTCTTGAAAATCTGTTCAAATCATATTTAAAACGTCATTTCGATGCTATTTTTTTATACTCATCTCCCATTCAACTACCGCGTAGCAAGTTGCCAACCTTGTAACAGCAATTATTTCAAGTTCTGCGTCCCACGGTGCTGACATCTGCTTCGATCGACAAAGATTGGACTGAGCTATCATAAAAAATTGCTTCCTTCATAGGAATGACCTCAGTGTTCGTACTTGAACTCTCATTTTAGGCAGAGACCTCGACCATATCATTATCAAGAGCGTATTTATCTACCAATGGCGTACGTCTGCGCAAATGTGATTATAGAAGGCGCCATTTGTCGAAATATCTAGTAGGTATTTTTAGTAATTTTCAAACGAGCAATATATTTCGGGTATCCCGGAAACGGTTTTAACGATCTGTATCAAACTTTGTATTTAGATAAGAGTTTGTCTTACAAGTTCATCTATATACTCAAGTAGTCGTTTTTACTGAAAAAAAAAACAGATTTTACACATTTATTCATTTTTTATTTCGAATAGCAAGTCGATTGATAGCTGTAGATAAATCGATTTTTTGGCGAAAGAGCCTGAAAACCACCAATCCAGAGATGTTAAACGGAAATATAATAAAACCCCTGAAGCCATTGGAATATGCTCTGGAGAAACGTTAGCTGCAATTGAGAACTGTCACTGACAGTTGTATTGGTATAAAAAAGTATTATCATTGGTGAATCAAACTGGAAATAGTCAACCAAAACAATTTTCACGAGTCATAGTACAAACAGCAATTTCATTTATATAAGTAGTGGATATTGACGTGTATATTTTTGACATAACTTTCGAGAATTTCACTCGAGTGTATTTTGTCTCTATCTAGAACTTTCCAGAACCTCTTTTATGGTTCATTTTATAATTTACTCGAACTTTTTAAAACCTTCCTGAAGTTTGGAGAACATTCTACAGTTTTCTCTCGTATAATCCACAGATTTCTAGTTCCAAATCTAATGCCCACTTCCTGGTGACCGAATATCGAACGTCAACTCAAGTGTCTTTTCAATACACTTTGGAGCTTTCCAGAGCTCCTTTCATGGTTAATTCCACAATATCCTAAAATATTTCAACACCTTCTAGAAGCTCTGGAACATTCCAGAGTTTTCTCTCTCATACTCTACAAATTTCCAGAAAGTTCCTATGCTACTTAACTTTCGAGAATTTCAGTCGAGTGTATTTTGAGTTCGTTCTAGGACTTTCCCGGAGCCTCTGTTGTTTCCTCGAATTTGCTAGAACCTTGATGAAGCTTCGAGCCTAGATTTTTCTGAAATCGCTCGAGAATGCGTACTTTCTCGGATCAACTTTAGACCCCAAAATACTCTAATCTAGTATTTTAGTCCGTTGCTAAGCAACGACTTTTCCCGTATCGAAAACGGTACGGGAAAATTTTTGCCGGCGTCTCAGCAATAAACAAACAGTGACAACGAACTTCCCCGTATCGAAAACGGTCCGGGAAACTTTTTGCAGCGTCTCAACAATAATGACATCAATCAAAAATTGTTATGCATTTATAAAAATTTCTAAATTTATGATAAGGTTTATTGCGATTTCAGAAAAATTAGTATATGTACCTCGTAATAAAAGCACATTCCAAGACTTCAATGCTTGCTGGCCGGGAATGTAATGCTTTAACTACTAGATACACAATATACTATTTTGGCGAAGTCGCGGGCAAAGATTCTTTATAAATTTCTATGTTTTGGTAAAACCTCAGGTGATATCCTGCAATTTGTTATGAAAAATTTTCCTATTTTTCCCCTTCATGAGAACTTCAAGGATTATTTTAATCTGCTAAACCGATCCAGATGCAATTTGGTATGGGGATGGTTTGAGAGTCCGGGAGAGACATAGGATAGATTTTATCCCGGAAATTATCTCCTAGAGCGGTGAAATGAGGATTGAAAGTTTGTTTAGAGTTTTTCTAAATTCCACCCTAGAAGAGGTTGAATGGAGGATGAAAACATGTAAGGGATTGTTGCTATTTTCAAAACTAGAGTCATGGAACTTTCATTCAACCTACTTTAAATTTTTCAGAGTTTTTGAAAATGACACCCTTAAGGGGTAAAATGAGGGATGAACATTTGTAAGGGATTCTTTTATTTTTAAAACAAGAGCAGTGAAAATTGTATTACAGCCAGTTGAATAAAATAATATACTCATACTATAGCATTGTTGGAAATTCTACCATGAAGTAAACTTCGCGTGGGAGTTTTGTTATTTTCAGTTTCGATACGAAATAAATACCATTGATTAGTTTTCAATTATTTAAATAGTAAGGATATTAATGAAAACTCGGAAAAAAATTAGGCTATTTGACGTACTAATCTTACGAAGAAAGTCGCGCGGGTAAAAGTTAGTTAACCATAATGTTGCGAACTAACAAGAATTTATTGTAATAAATTGCAATAAGAAAGAAAACAACTCGAGAGTGCTTGAACTTCAGAAAATCATTTCGTCTTTCAGCGCCCGAACGTTCAATTGAACTGAACTCATAGTAAGGCACGAACCCCCCCACCTCCCTCCCAAAGCTACGCCGATGTAGTTCAGCGCTGGCGATGTCTTCTCCCACCCAACGCGTCTTCTGCCCGCTCGTACACCGGACATTGACATTACAATAACCGACCTTCAACCTTCGTTTTGCACAACAGAATACCAGGTAGAACAGGCGCTTGAAATAACAAAGACGACCGGTTTCTATCGCTTATCGTTCGATTTTTCTCTATTCTAACAACCCCGAAATTCGATCCCGTCTCACCCTTGGAAATCGGTTTCCGGGTGTGTAATTCGTGTGGCCAAAATACCAAGGTAAACATTACGTGAAAAAAACGCTTCCTTATTTTGTTTCGTCAAGGTTTGTGTTCAATACCGAATTGACCGAGTCCTTAGTGGTCCACTTCCTAGCAAAATTAAACCAACCAGAAGCGACTGAAAATTGTTGATTGGTATTAAAAAATAGCATCTTGTGACTATTATTCTGTTTCTTCATCTTGTGACTATTATAATCCTTCATTTTTAGACTATTCTGTTTCTTTTGTATTTGCTATTACTAAATTGGCGATTTACCTACAATTTATTGATAGGATCTAATAGTTATGCAACAGTAAAACATAAAGAAACAATTTCTGTGTAAATTACTCCTTGTAGATTGATGAAAACAGAAAGACATTCAGAAATTTGCTGAAAATTTGTTCTTCCTGCCAACGCTTCAAAAGACTCTTCCAACTCTTTGCTGTTGGTAGATGAACAAAAGTTATGTAATATTAATTTTTTGCGTTAAGAGTTTGAAAAACAGAGTGTGAAAAGATCGAAGCGACCACAAGCAGAAATCGTCATCTTTAAAAAAGGAGATCACTCCACAACAACTTTTTTTTCTTCAACTTTCGGTTGGTTTAGTTTGTGCCACGAAAGCTACAACTGCCACGAATCTTCCTCGACTTACCTTACAACCCTCGCAAGAATGTACCCCATAGTGGAAGCCTGAAGCCTTGTCTCCGCAAACCCTGCACAGCACCGTCGTTCCGTCAAATTCTGAAAAAAAAAAAGGAATAGTGAATAAAATGTGATGTCACTGATGCCAGCGATCGTCGAAAAAGAAAGCAGTGGACTGCTTTCTCCGAACGATGCAAGCGAGTGCGTGTAGTTACATCACTGGAGAAAGTGGTACACACGGTGCATCGGTTAGGTAACTCCGTGTGGGAATTTGAGAGATGCGTTTTTTTTATGATACGATTTTTATATGGCCATTATTAATTAGGTATCTTGGGACATATTTCAACAGAACTTGTTTTGAGTTGTAGTTTATCACTTTTTTTCCCAATTAATAATAAATCTTGAATAAACGCCAAAGCAAATCTAGTTCATTTATGAAATAAAAGGTACGTAGGTATTCTTTTTCATAACTCAATTTCAAGCATTGACTCTGTCAACAATAGGTATCATGGGATTTAGAATTACATTTCTATATTTAAGCCAACACAGAGTTAGTTTCATTCAACTAGCTAGGTAGGAACAATTAAAAAATTACAAAAAGTGTAGGTATTTATTAGTGAAATTCAGATCAGTGACAGAAGGCAATAACTTTTACAAGCACTGCTGTAATGATAATTTACTTTGAAATGTTACTTTGAGAAACACTTTTTGAAAATATGGTAACGTCCATACCTAAATTCAAAACCGGCTCTCTGCCACTAGGAGACATATTAGTAAAATCCAAATTATTTGATGTAGATTCCGGTAACTGAGGAAGGTTGTTGACGCTGCTATCCGGTGACATGATCATAGTGGGCACTGATTTATTAAATCGTCATCACAAAAAATAAAACACTGTATAGTCAAAACCGATATCTTCTACAAGACAGAAGCACATGTGCAATGACACTGAACAACAATGTCCAAGAGCAACCGAAGAACTGACGATAGTGAAAGTCCCAGTTGATACTGGGCTTCCTCTCGCTCGGTTGTATAGTAAATATTACCTGAAGGGCAACAAACCATTCTAGCGGTGCGGGGGGACGAGATTTTAGCAGCATAACCGCGAACTTGTGAGTTCATCGCATTTTCAAGTTGGAGGTCACTGACAACAATGCTCCTTCCAGCCAATCGCAGCCCAGTACCGGCGTAGTGATTGGCTTAGAGCCTTTCAGGCTCCTCCTAGCCGTGGTAGGGAGCTGGTGCGAGGAAGCAAGTTCAACGACTCGAACCTTGACTGAATTACCCAGACAAATGAGCAACGCAACTTCGGCCAAGGTCGCTTTGATTGCGCGCACTCACACTCTCATCGAAATCAAAAATTATTTTATTCCTTTCACTAAATTTTTCGGCCGGTGTTCGTTTTGTACGAGCAATTATTTTGTTTGCGGGAAAACGTTTTGATAGCTACTGAAGCCAGAGGCGAATTGACGAAATCAGCTTAATCGAAGTTGAATCAAAAAACAAGGAAGAGAAAAGTTATACTTTTAATGACACAATCATTGTCAGCAACTTATGGCACCAGTTTAGGAAATATGCATAACAAGGAAATGACGTGACATCAAGGAAAAACCAATGACATTGATCACTCATCCATATTAGGTATATACAGGGTGCAAGAAATTGGTCAGAAAATGAAAACACATGAATTTCTACAAAACACAGTAATTAAATATAAAGAAGCAATTACCTACGAAGTATGGTGACTTCTGTTTCCACAATCCCCTTCTTTTGCATTATCTCAATTTGATATTTGGATTTAGGCATACAATAAAGACATCTAATGGTCGGGCGTCGGACCACCATTTTGAGAGATTTGAGAGATGCCATCTTCGACAGAAATGAAAATAACAATGGAATTAGAGTGATATTGAATCAGAGCAAATTTAATAAAATTATCCAAAATTAAAAAAAAAATGGATTTTACATAACTATATGTGAAAAATAGGAATGAAGAACTTTAGTTTAATGATCTTATTCAATGATTTACAATAGCTTCGAAAAGATCCCGAAATGTGACTTCTGCAAAAAGAAGTAAAACAATGGTTCTTTAGAAAATTTACAGTACAAACAAATTACCCAATGCTTCACAGCTTATACTTTTCGAAAAATGATAACAATCTTTTTAATTTCAATTTATTTCTATTTTTAATACGTAAAAATTATGTATGAAATGTTTTTACATTTTAGCATCTGTTAGTTTTGCAGAATTTGCCAATTTTGAAATCAAATTTGTTAACAAAACATTTACATTCTCTCTCTTGAGATTGAAGACATATTCTAAACACTTCTGTGCCTATACAAATTCATTTCATTCTCTCTCTAGTGATAGAAAAACACTGTGGTGTAGAAATAATAATGTTATGTTGAAAAGGGGAACATTCTCCATGAAAATTGAAAAATGAAAAATGTGATTTATTTGTAATATCTAACAGAAAACAACTACTTTCCTGGTTAAAGCCACGCTGGACATTGAACTACATCTGATAGATATTGTGAAAAGCAGGAAAAAAAAATTTCATAGAGAATGTTCCCCTCTTCAATATGATTACCTCCCAAGAGGTAACGATAGAAAATAGCGACTAAAGTTTGTCTTTCAGCCGTAGATGATACCACAACAGATTTTAAGAATATCCTATTCGTAATTTCGAACAAAAATCAATAATGTTATAGTTTTGACTGTCATGGAAGATCTAGTTTCGATTCCATCAAATTATGATGCAGGATTAGTTATTTCGTATGAATGTTTGGTTGTTTTTCATTTCTTTTATTTCTACATTTTTGATCTTGGGGTAAGTATAGTCTGTTAGTCCGTTAGAATGCAAAATTCGTTATGCTCGTGCATCGAATTTTCATTCCAACCTTATTACAGAATATACTATCCTCCACGATCGTTAAAGAATTTGCTAATTCTGAAATCAAATTTGATAACAGAATGGTAACATTCCCGCTCTTATCGATCGATTATCGATATTGAACACAAAATTCTAGTCCACTTGCTGTCTTATGAAATTCACGTGTATTTTATTCCATCACTTGTTAAGGAATGAATATTCTTGCATTGTTGTTGCAATAATAATATTGATAGAGGTTTTTCGTAACTTATTCATCATGAAAAATTTATCGAGTGATTCAGAAATTGAATATATTCAATCATAGAAAACGTTGATTCAACCACTTTTTTCCTTGTCAACAGGCCAATTTTTCTTTCTGTGTATGAAAACTGACCTTTTGAAATTAACGAAGATCCATGATATTTAGTTGAGTTGTCATTTTAATGAATTATACCACTTGTCACAAATTTATATTAGGAGATGTCATCGTGAGGAAAAGGAGCGGATGGCTTGGTGCAATGGATCGTATGGTCGCGAGTTCAAACCACAGTGGGAGGAAATAAAGTTTTTTTCTTGTTTTTTTAATTACAATTTTTTATGAAAACTTTGTGTAGTAAATAAATAGTTTACGTTTACCCACGGTTAGTTATTTCTTATGAATTTCTGGTTATTTTTCATGTCTTCTATTTCACAGTTTTGATCGTGGAGAAAGCACAGTCTATTACTAGGTTAGAATGAAAATTCGCAATGCTCGTGGTTCTTCGCTCGCGCCTTTCGGCTCGCTTTCCACTCCCATCGGAATTTCGTTCTAACCTTGTTACAGAAAATATTATTAGGTGAGCTTTATCAACCGAATTCAGGTTCTTGGACAATAGGACATTTCTGATTTCTGATACTTGGCAGATGGTTCGTTTCTCAGTTGGCTTGATTCCCGGAAAGAGAGACGTATGCGCGGCACATTAAAAATGAAAAAAGAAAAATAAATAGATCCCTCTGAATCAACAAGATTGTATATTTATACGTTCCCAGATTCCTTTTTTTTGCCGTTATTCTCGATATGAAATGAACATAACCTATTTACTTAAACACACTTCAAAACCACTTCAAAACGTGCTCCATTCCAACGAAATATTTTTCAGCAGCTAGACAAGGCTAACTAAATATTGATGTAAGTCTCATTGTCATAATAATTATTCGGTCACAAGGATACCGTCGGTTTATCTAAGAAATTAGATGTAACTGGTATCCACATCCATCATCAGTTCGGATGAGGTCAAACTCGTTGTTCTCGAACGAGTTGTCACTTTCTCGTGCGTTTACGCGCGCCTATACGCACCCAACGTAACTTTATAATCCTGTGTGGGTAATCAGTGACGAATTCTTTTCGTTTTCATTCATTCACCTGGTGGTATGCGATAGAGAAGATAAGGTAGCGCTTCATGTATCTTAGGAGGAGAAAACAGTTTGTCTTCGTCCATTATAACGTAAAAGTAATGGACAAAAGGCAATACTTATTTAACGAAAGTAAAATGTTTGAATGTGTGTGTCTGAAAATAAGCATCGCTGTTATTTTTGCAGGACATGAGAATGTAAACTTCAAAACCACATTAGGTTCTCTCTCGAAAATTGAGATAATTTTTCTTCTACATATGTTTCCCGGCAGCATATTTACAGATGCTACTGTATTTCGACACCACAGTGTTGAACTCAGTGAGCTTCTGTAAAATGCACATATTTACAAATGCTACTGTATGTCGACACCATACCAGACCTGTTTTGGGAAAGAAGGGCAAGACATTAATGCTTCTTTTTGAGGATAACACTCAGGATTCTTCATTATGCAGATAACATCATTTTGCATTATATTCATTTGAAAAATGAATCAACACTTGTCCATGGTTCTCCATCAAAAAATGACTCGCCAATGTCTTTCCTTATATTCACTCCATATATTGTGTGGAATAATGAATGATACGAGGTTAATAGTGATCTGAGGCTCTCTTCAGCCTTCGAAGAAAATAAAGGTGGGTGGGTAGTTTTTTACATAACATTTCAATGTGAGTTTCATTGAAGTGGATTGTCGATAGCTAAGGCAAATATTTTAACATGACTGTTACTGGTTAAAGATAATATCTTTATTCGATTTCAACTTTTTTCGTGAAAACCATTTCTTTCAATTCTTTGTTGGTTTCTATATTATCACCTCAATATTCAGAACTTTAAGTTAATATCGTCTGCAAAGCAAATAGTTGTATTGGAAAGCAGATAAAATTTTATTAATATAAATAACAATGAGTGTCGATCAATAATTTTTTTTATATAAGTCATTGTCTAAGTTTAATTCATTTTTTGAAAAGATTGAACATTTCATATTAAAAAGGGGAAGTTGAAGCCAAGAAAGTCCATCTAATGAGTTTACGTTTAAATAAAAATTAAATGTAATACCTGAATTAATAATTGATATTTAATTTCGAATAACTGAATTATTTGAAATAATACTGGAACGTGTTCAGGATTTATATAAAATATTTTCCTATACTATCTGTTTGAAGTATATAGGTATATTTTTCAGTCATGATCAAACCAAAAAATATTTTTATCAAACTTCTGATCAATAGGAATTCTCTTCCAGATCAAAACAAATATTCTACTTTTCTCTTTCAAATAGATACTTTCATTTACAAAATTCACTTAATGAAAATGTAAATACTTCATCAAATCAACTTTTGAGGGATAATACTTCATGACAATTTCAATTTATAAAATAGGGCATTAAAGCGATACTTAACAGAAGGCTATAAAACATATTATGAAATATGGATTTATAATAATTTAGTTTTAGCAAAAACCAAGTAATGACCCTTACAGCTATTGAATTATATCTAATGGATTCTTAGAAAATATTCTACTTTAGTGCTTACTATAACGAAAGCATTAAATCTGATTCGAAACATTTTTCATAATTCATTCGATTTCAATTTATTTCAGAGACATATTTAAGTAATTTTAAATGATTTTTGTTGGAGAATGATAACGTTCAATGGATCTTAAAAATAGTATCTCACAATTGGTACAAAAACGAAGATGTTGCATCTCAAAGAAGTGAAGACATATTTTGACAGTGATAATAAAAATATATCTCAAACAACTACTTAATGGTCGACAGTATATTCCAAAAAATGGGCCACGACAAAGGAATTCCGAAAGGAGGTCAAAGTTATAACAGTTTGCCTTTACAATACGGTCTTCATGGAAACCATAATTCCAAACGTAAATAAGGCCTACTTTGAATGGAAGTATCACAATTTTTCTAAAGTTATTAGACTTTCGGCAACGGTCACAAAGGAGCCACGTTCTCAGAATTTACTGAGGGTCTATAATTCGTATAGAAAGTAAAATTTCACAGAGCCATAAAAATATAGATGCTGAAGTGAAAGTCCGTTTTGACAATTTTGACATAAGGTCACGGTTGTAAAAATTAATAAAATTCAAAGGGTTACAGCGTTATATAAAGTGATCTCGTCGAGGTTCGCAATACTCGAATTGCTAAGGAAGCAGGTATTCCGTGAGTTTCTTCGAGCCATAGACGTGCCAAAATATCAAAACCCAGAAGATGTTCTGAAAGCTTTTATGTAGATTTACCTTAATTTTAGAAGGAACTGTTTCAATAGCATGTATTCAATCTGAATTATTATTAAATAATAATAGTGGTAATTCTGTAAGCTTTGTTAATTTTTACCCATTTAACATATTTTGTTACACGTTTATACAATTTTTACAGAATAAACAGGTATGTTATGAACATACAGGCCACTACATTTATATATTTTTTACAGAATGACCAGATATTAAATATGTATGAAAATTAACACCCATTAAAAATTAACATACAGCTTACAGAATTAAGCCTATTTTGTGTTAAAATTGACGGTTAATTTTTTATTGAAACAAATTCCAGAGAAACTGGAATTCAATACCGGTGTATCCTAAGTATGTATTTAAAACAAAAATATATAAACATATAATGTAATTATAAACCTAATTAATAATAGAGCTACATTGTCGATCCTTACTTGACACTGAGACAAATCTAGAAAATATATTGGTATATATTAAATAAATTATAATAAAAATACCCTGAAAACTAAGCTCGTAAATGGTAAAATCCTAATAAATAGTTGAAATATTTTATAGCTAAAGTAAGTATATATTATTATTACTGTCAGATATAGTTCCAGAAATTATTGTAAATTGTTATAAATATTATTGAATAAAATTTTGCACACTTTTAGGTCTCCCAAAATTTCAACTTCCAAACCATTCCGGAATATCTTCAAATAAGTTCTTTTAGAACACAGTTTGTGAAGGCAAAATATGATAAAATAGACATTTTGGCAACAAAGTACATGGAAAAAGTTAAATCTGACAATTAGTTATTAAATTAATTCAAGAGCAATGTTCCACTTTGCAATAATTCATAAGAACATATTATAGAAGATTGTTTTAACAACTGATTATAACGCATATGTATTATTTACCGTACTAAATATTTTGTAATCATCAGCATGACACCTTGATTCTAGTGAGTCGGAAAGGTTATTTATAAATATTATAAAGAGGAGGGGGCCAAGATTTGAACCCTGTGGAATTACAGATATGGTCAGGAACCAGTCAGATTTTCTATCACGCAATTTTGCAATCTGATTTCTACCTTTCCATCCATGGTGAGAATCTGAAATACTGTTTTTCATATCAAAATACATTATCTCGAATAAAACATATCCAAACAATTCTGCATTCTGCAGTTACATTCAAGATTTTAATTGGCCGATAAATAGCTATGTTGCTTCTTTCGTAATTTTTTTGAATTACTGTGATTTTCGTGTGTTTGAAATGGTCTGAAAAAAGTTCAACTTGTAAAGAATTTTAAAATATAACCAAGAGTAAGTTGATAGAGTGACATACGAAGAAAAATGTTGTATGGCAATGCGGAACGCGTTTGGCTACAGCTTTTTTATTGCAATTTTTTGTTTTTGTAGAGGTACCTGTATCTAAAATGTCAGTAAATGATTTTTTTTTAATTAATGAAGAACTGATTCTTCGAGCACTATGGTTAAATTTATCAGAATTCGAAACAATGACAAGAATACGAGAATATTTCTTCGGATTATTTAATGACTTCATCATTTGACTTTTGACAGTAAAGATGAATCTTCTTGAAATACTAAACTACTGAAGTATTTCATATAGACATTGAATAAGCAAATTAGTAGTATTTCTGAAAAATTACGGCTAATGAAATGAATTAAAGGCTAGATTTTCAGTATGCTCACCACTCTTACAAAAATGCTATTTTATTGTCCAAAATAATGTGGTCATTATTACGCACTGGCCAAAGACAAAACGGACTGGTTAAAGTTTGACGATAGTTGTGTCACTGAATATTCTGAGGATATCTTGAATTTATTGGAGCTTCTGGAGTCACCCTACATTTTATTTTATGAGAGAGAGTACATTGGCAGATCAAGATCTTCAGATAGATGATGTGGTGCTGCAGGTTTTTCCGGGTTTTCCTGCAGCTGAAAAAGCAAATGCGCCACTGGAATCAATCAAGTCGCCCCGGAGCGCCAATTAATTTTTGTTGTTGTTTTATAATTTGTATTACCTAGTTATACTATTAACCAAACAACGCCACTGTCTCTAGGGTGCATTGCTCACATTATAGTTTCGTCTAATAATTTGGATGGCTAGCCTTGGACACATAATCACCATAATATAATCAGCTACTCAAGGTTGACATTGGACAATAACCTTTACGATTTTTAAGCGTTGGTCGGTGCCATTGGATTCATGTTAATACTTTTAATTCACATTGTTGTAAAGAAGGAAGTAACATCGTCTGCTATGAGAATAAATTATAAGAAGTCAGTTATATAATTGGTTCCACAAACAAAGATGATAGAACTCGTTCTTTTTTCAAACTTTGAATAATGTACAGGGTTGAACAAAATTGTTGCACAACTTGCCGGAAGCCATAAACATACAATATAATAACTTAGATATAATAACAGATTATTACTCTCTCTATGTCGTATTTTGTCGTATTTTAGTCATTTATAGTCAATTTGTGTATAAGCTTAACATATAGATATATGTTGTCGCGGACTTTTCTATAGACTATTTTCGAGTTCTACAACTTTTCTATACAAAGTATTTAAATATTTCCTACAGTTAACGCAGCGTTCGTAAAAAAACATCATTGCAAAATGGTAACCACAAAAAACTGTTTTATTAAAACGGTATAATAACCTATGTCCCCCTTGAAAGTCCATTCTGAATATTGGTGAAAAATTTTTTGAAATCATATTACCTCCTACATACAAATTTTACCAAGCAACCGTGGTACCGGTTACGCTGTGTGACTGGCACGCTTGGATTCTTGACTGTGTTTTCGGATCGCACGTTAAAAGGTAGGACCCTCGTCATTCTCAACTCAACAAGTATTCTGAATACTTCTGAGGGTTGCTCGTAGGGGTGCAGACGTATAACATGACGGTTGGAACTATTTGTTTTTACCGTTTATTTTATATTAGTATATAATAGCATGAGTTACGTTTTGACACCTTTTGGAATGAGGCCATTGTGTTGGAACCAAGCTACTAGTGACGAATTATACGATGTTAAGCAGTGGTTTCGACATACCTTTCGAATTGACTGTAAATGATTTGGGAACGGAATCAATAAAATGCAATTCATATGATTTACAATTTCATTGATGAAATTGATAAACTGGAGTGGCCCGGGAGCACTTCTTTGTGGGACTTCAGAATGAAATTGTCCATGCCCTTTCCTATCAGATATCTGTCGAATTCCATTGTTCATAGTAAACCATGATGTTTAAATTTTCAAAAAAATTATGTTTCATACATTACTCATACGGCTTTTATAGTTCCCTCCTGTTAACTTTTGAACGGTTGGACATACAAACATGAGAAAAAAACTGTCCACTTAAAAATTTCAAATACCATCTATTTTTGTTTTTATTTCGTTAATATTTTTTTACAGTTCGCATTCTGAATATCAAGTATACGTGCGAATCTTACTGGAACTCATACCTCGATAAATTTTAACGGTTTGACGTGGAACAAATGGGATAGAAAATATTTTGAAGGGTATTACCGATACTACTGTTTGAGAAAGGATACATTGCAATTATTGACAGATGGGCTGGGGTACATCAACTCGAAAATCTCGAAGAGCATAAAGATCGAAATTGTGACAAAAGGTATTAACGAAATTCGAAAATATTTAGATGGTTGAAAAGAGAATTGAATTAGCTTTTCAAGGATATGACACTTGACAGAGATTCATGGCCAAAGACACCAAAAGTTTCGACGGATGGAAAAGATAATTACGTTCAAGATTTTGATATTTCTTCCTTTCCAGTTTTTCGCTGGATATTGCTGCAGCTTCTGCGGACTTAGAAGTGTTTACTAAATGAAATGCTGTAACTGTGTCAGCACAAGTGTAGCCCCACACCACAGGTTTGCCACATTTCCAAGGTATCAGCGTCATACCATCAGAACGTTTACTATCATCTCAGCTAGTGCCAAGAGGTTCTAGCACAGCTAGAATACCTGCTGATACCATAGAACGTTAAATGATATCATTGACTTGATAATGTTTGGATAAACGGCCTGCACTTTTATAACAATGGTAAAATCCTCACTTCATTTTAAGGCTAAAAGTTCCAATAAACATATACCCTAAAATGAGTATCAACCGAGTTATAGGGCGTTGAAAGTGTTAAAAAAATATATTCTCCAGAATAACTCCATAACGGCTCAACTTTCCTTACTGACATTTGGTATGTCACTTGACTGCATTCAGTTTCATATTTCAATGCAAATCGTGTGTTTGTAACTCTAAACAGCGGCGTACGGCAGGTTGGTACCCCTATTCGCCCCTCCCCAACTTTCACGCCACTGGAATAATATCGATTTTGTCTGCTTTTTCTTATGCCCAATATTTCCTATAGAAACGGAAAAAGGTTTTGGTTCACAAATATGAATAGTTTTCGAAATATTTAAAGTTGAATAAGTGCGGGCGTATATGTGATATGGATACTGAAATTGAATGCTGTCAAGTGACGTACCAAATTTCATGAAGAAACGTTGAGCCGTTATGGAGTTATTCTGGAAAACATTTTATTTTTTTGTTACTTTTGTTGCTCATTTTAGGGTAGGTATATGTTTATGGGAAATTTTTACCTTAAAATGAAGTGAGGATTCTACCATCGGAGTTTGTCCCCTTTATTTTGGGACACCCTGTATATGGATAATAAAACACATTTTTAGAAATGTGTTTTTCGAAACTAATAACATAATTATAATAGCAGTTGTAAAAAAAAATTTAAACCTACTCATACGGAGTAGAAAAAAAAAATCATGGTCTCTTCCGGATTTCATGTATCCCATATATCAGGTGAGGACATACTGTTCGCAATCCCAACATGTTCGGTTTTTGTTGCATAATAGCAATTATAATTTTTTGGCCTGGAATACCGCCCAGACACATGTCAGGCGTGAGGACTCCTCATCTGCGGTTATACAATGGGGTTTCCGGGATATAATCATAATACGTAGGCAAAAAATTGTTGCGCACACGCCTGACAATGTGACCGTTATCTAAAATGTCTGTATTTTGTTTCGGTATGGCTGCCACGTGGCGCTATATAATTTTTTTTCATTATGTCTTCGATGGAGTACATTCAATCTGTTATACCCCGAAAAAAATAATCACTGAAATTCTACAATTATAGTCGTGTGTACGACGTTCGATATCGTATTACCCGAGGAATATAGTCATTTGATTTGTTTTTCGCTTCGGGTATCTTCCAGATGATGGATTGAAATATATAGAGGGCATTTTATATTTGTATAGTATTCGATTGTTTTTACTACTTATTATGTGTTCGGAACATCCTAATACAACGGTAATCTGAACAATACTGTTAGTTCGAAAACATTTATATGAATACGTCACAAGTTGATTTAGGATGCTCAATTATTAATTGTTTTTGTAAGCGCCCGATAAAAAATAACAATACGACACTCTTGATTTCCGGCTTTGGGGTTATTGACTGATTATTTGTCCAAGCCATCGCGTAAACTGAGTTAACGGGTAAAGAATACAAGAAGACATTACCACTGATGTCCAAGCCTTCAGTAAGAATACATTTAACCGATATTAGTCACCTTTTCGAGAAATTATTACGCGTTAAAAAGTATTCAAAACAAAGTGTCATCGAACTCTTCAGATTGGTTGGTAGCTTAAATGAGTGACGATTTGAATTTCCGTTGAAATAAATCATTTGAAAATTCATGTCATTTGACCTCTCAATATGGAAATGTGAGTCGAACCAAAAGACGACATAGCATTTCAATAACGAGGTTATTTTTTTCATTCATTGTTTCAAAGGTTCTGATGAATAAGGTCCGTGTCGCTCTGAATTAAATCAGTAATATTCATTTAAACACATCGTTTTCCAAAAAAATTTTTGCACCGATTCTCATAAAAAAAAACTTAGCTTTCGAAGCATATTCGAAAAATTACAAATTTCGCAAGAAATATAATAATAATATAATACTTCCTCATAAACACTAGTAAAGTGAACTCTGAGACATAGCCTGTGCTGGTAGAGGATGTCTCTTATTACTTTCCATGACGATCTGGAGCGACTGATTTGAACATGATTCCATTCAGAAAATGGAAAGTAATTCGTTTTGTCTGTGATATATCGCTCACGAACTAATTAACTTATCTGCAGAAAAGTTCTCGAAAATGATCTACGATTCCTAAATTGTCAAGAGAAAATTTCAAAATTACAAAATTATAAAAAAAATGTACGATAACAAGGAAGACGCCAACGTATAAATAAAAAAAAGGAACAGGACCACTTGAAAAGGAAATCACCAACTAATTATAATAACAAATTCATAAAGTATTAATCGAAAACTCCTCAACGATGTAACAATTTCTAACATATGTTTCCAAGCCTGGCTTCAAATATCGAAATAGTTGGTGAATTCTTCATAGGAACTCACAATTTGTTAAATATTTTAGATCAGAGGTACTAGTGACTCTTATGGTAGAGAGAGGTTCGATGTGTTTTTAGTGTTGAATGGAAGTAAAGGAGGGTATGCTTTTGATAAGGAAGTTTGGGCTATTCATGAAAAAACATTTAAATTCTTTCAAATGCTTAGAAATGAGTACTGCATTTTAACTTTTTTCAATCTAGAATAAATTATGTTCTTATCAAGTATTTTCAAAAAATGCAAAGTAGCAACATCACTCTTGAATTAATTCATTAACTAATTGTCAGAATACGAAAGCGCAGGAGGGCCTCGGAGGTTTATTTTTCATCACTTCGACTTTAAAGTCGAAATTTCGAGAAAAAACTTGAAATTTTGACTAAAATGTTGAAATTTCAACATAAAAGTCGAAGTGATTAAATGTCGTCATAAAAGTCGAAATTTTGACATTCAACTCGAAATTTCAAGCAAAAAGTCGAAATTTAGAGAAAAAAGTTGAAGTGATGAGTGCGCTGTTGTATCAGAACATTTATTGTACATTGAAACCCAGGATAAACACATACGCTTTGTTGCCAAAATCTTTATTCTTCCCGGAATGGTTTGGAAGTTGAAATTTAGGAAAAATGTTTCTTTTTTATAGACCTAAAAGTGTGCAAAATCTTATGACCAGGAGCAGTTGGCCCAGAAAAGCATACCCTCGTTTACCCATAATTTCAAAAACATAGTGCACAATTCAAGTACATAAAGAGGTGGACCAACAACTATAAGAATTTTCAACACTCTGAATGAATTTCTGCATGTCTTGCGCCAATTCAGTTGGGCAATAATTGTTAGTACATACATACTCTTACAGAATGACAGCCTTTCAGTAGACGAGCTCATACTTATACCCCATCAGCTTAGGATTGCGAAACGCAGAGGATAGCAAATAGTTGTATGATACAGATCTAACAGAACTTCTTTTCACAAAAATTTCACATAAATCTCTATTCTTAACGATTTTTCCGCAGTTTGTCGCACAGTGTATTATTATGAGGAGGACTTTAAGTTTATAATTCAAAGTTAGTCCCAGCATTTTTGGTTATCTTCAAAGATTTCAAATGTTTCAGTAGGGTTATGCATAATGAATCTGATTTTAAGAGATAAGTGATTTTTCTCAGCCCGCATGTGATGACTTTTCCTTAGACGATCTTTGTTATTTTAGTAAGTCTTACTGCATTTCACTCAGTGATAAAACCCAAACTCAAATGATATCAATTCAATATCCAGAAAACCACGGTGCTGTTAGGTATGAAGATTTACTTTTTCGTTCGCTTTTTTTTCCTGTGTTCTCTCACATTCGAGTGATCAAAATTTCACCTACATATCCACAAATATCATCTGTCGCTATGATTCATATGACGACCGATCATAAAAAACATAATCGGAAAATATAAATTAACGAACCGAGTTCTTGGTTTCACATACTTCAGTGATTCTTGCAAAATTCAACGAACTCAGTTGAACTCGACGATTACTACAAAATATTTCCAAAGAAATCATTGTATAAGCGTAACCTAAATAAATCGCAACGTAAGTCCGTGAAAGGTATGAATAAAAAATTGTTTACAAGTTCAGTAATGACGCAGTTTGAAACTTTGTTTACGGTAGTTCCCATCCACGGTTCCAAGTAAACAATATCTAGATATACCATGTGCTTCAGAACTTCAGAAAATTGAACGAACTATGTATTTGGTCCTGAACTCCAGAATGAATTTTTAACAGTTTCAAGTGTTCGCAAGTTGTCGGCGGCAGATTTTTTAATACCTTATGATCATTCTCTGACAGAAATTATTCAAACACAATCTTAACAATGAAGGCCTTTGAATGTCATCCGACTATGCTTATGGTATCAGAATCACAGTACACCGTTTTCTATTCCCAATACTGTAGACTGCAAATGGTTTGAAATTTGAAAAGTCAGAATGAAACTATAACTAACAAATATACGAGCAATCATCATGTTTTTTATTTCAAAGAGTAGTATCGGTGCAACCCTCCAAACGGTTTTTTATTCATGTTTGTACATTGAACGGTTCAGAAGTTAACAGGGGTTGGGGGGGGGCTATTAAAATCTGAACTGTATAATTCCTTGTTCTGAGATTATTTTCCTTTTCAGACAGTTATAAAACAAAAAAAAACATGTCAAGAAAAATTTCAATCAAAATATGATCACCAAATTGTTTCATCGAAATTCCTCTAAAACCTTAATGAGTATGACGAAGATTCGCCACTAAAATCCTTGAATTATCCACGCACAGCTTCTTGTCTAACCTCCCAGTCTGCTGACACAAATGTCATCTCGGAAACTTAATGGTACACTTTAATATTGGCAGAATTATTTATTGCCGTGACCATTGTGGTAGATTCATCACAACAAAAAAAGTAAATAAATCAAGGGTGATAATTCGTGACCATAAAACCATTTGAAACTGTTGAAGGGAAGGTCAAAATGTAATTATTGGATTATTGCACCCTGTCATTATACATTTCCAAGGAAACGGGAAGTGAATTGGTGTTCATACTGTTTCAGAGAAAGGGGAGAAAGGATCTATTTGGACGTTTCAGTTGTAAATTTGAATTAAAGCGTGAACTCAGAACCTAAATCGGTGTTGGGTCTATGCCTGTGTCTTCATTAAAGTGGTTAGAAAATATATGGAATTAGTCACATAGATTTAAGGGTTACTATGGTACTGGTTTGTTGAAAAAGGAGGGTTTTTGTCGGGCTATCGTGTCTTTCACGGAATTTAATGTTATCCCATTTAATACCTGATTATGACTATAACATATTTCTGTAATAATTACAACAAAAAACACAGACATGGTCGAGATAATAAATGGTTCGTTACTGTCATTGATCTTTCATGATTATCAGTCTCCTTATAGATTAACCAACATGTATGTGGCTGAAACAATTTAATGTGATAAGAAAGGGTCAGACTGTAGAGGATAACTGAGAAGAGAACAATTGGAGTACAATTTCATGACATGCAATATGGCACAATCCAGAAAGTTGGTGAGAAACCATTGTCATACTTTGATGCACAAGAAAAATCTGCTGCTATATAACTATATATTCCACATAACTTGATGGCCTTCCTGTGGAATAGTGGAATTTGTAACATAGTCTATACATTTTCCAAAGGATTAATGAAGTTACAGTGGAATAAACTAACCATCCCGTGAAAACAGGAAAAAATACAAACAATTTGGGAGCATCATTGTTGAGGTCCAGTTTATCAATATCTTGTTAGCGTACTTAGACTTCCAGCCACATTTGACTGTTGGTTAGAATGAATATGACATTTGCCAAATGAAGGAATAAACTCACAATCTAACAGCCAGTCGCGTAGCAGAGACATTTAACTGACTATGAATAAACCGGTCCTAAGAAGTCAGTGATAGGTTCCAGTAGCAACGGGTTGTCTATTTGTTGTAACTGATCATGATGAAATAGAAATTATTCTGAATTTTTAATGAACTACAAATATTATTTCTTCACATTTTGAAGTATTACTTGAAGTTAGAGGAAGGTTCTTATGAAGAGAAAAATGGAAAAAATATCCCAGAATAATTTCAGTTTCAAATTTTGCCCGCGACTTCGCCATAAAATAGAATTTTTGAAGGGGGTTTGCCCGCAACTTCACCAAAAAAATACATAAGTAGCCGGTGGATCAAAAATATACACCTCAATAGACACGGCGATGGGCAGTGACCAGAGTAGTTCTGCTGATACGTAATCTTGATGCACCGAGACTGTGCAATGGCATCGGGATATGTGTCACAGACAGAGCTGGGGAGGAATATCACGAAAGCTACTATTCTTACCGGAGCAGCTGAAGGAGAGAGCGTGTTGAAAAAACACTAAAGTGATGTTCTCGGAAATTCACCCACCAGGGAGATAGCGTGGAATATTCTAAAATATAAGATTGACTGTCCTTGAAAACATTCGGAAAAATTCGAGAAAATATCAGAATGAACCATAACAAAAGGTCCAGAAGTCTCTAGAACGGAATGAAAACACCCAAGTTAGTTCTTGTAAGTTAGGCCGCCATGAAGAAGGCGTGGGGTGGAACTTGCAGAAAATTTCTAGAACATATGAAAGAAAATTCTTGAACGTGAAAGTTCGGCCACCAGGAAGGTGCCATTGTGGTGTAACTTTCTGGAAATTTCTAGAACGTAAGAAAGATAACTCTTGAATGTACTAAAAGCTTCTAGAAAGTATTAGAAAATTCGAGATTGTCGTGGAATTAACCAGAATAGAGTATCTGAAATGTTCCATATAGAATGTACTGGAAAGACACACAAGTGTAATATCTAAGATATCCGCGCCACGATGTCACGATGTTCGTGCAAGCTAATTTTCGCGCGAAGTATTCCAAAAACTCAATATTTTGGGGGAATTTAATTTAATTTATAACTTCGAATTTCAAATTTAATTAACTTTATCGCGTGAAAACAGTACTAGGATTTTTACTTCCACCTTGTAAGTCTATTCAGGGTGATATAGATGCAAAATATCGTCGGCATTGAACTGATAAGAATAAACGACCAAGCCAGTGCTGGTAAAGGGCTTTCAAGTAAAATCAGAAATAGTATTCTCCGGTCGTCGTGCCAACTCATTTGTTATATGATTAATTAATTTTCTTTCCCTTTTCTATGTTTGTGTGACTGTGTGTGTATTGAACACTAAGACACACAGACACACTAGAGAAATCGATTGCGTGAAACTTGTTTACATGAAACTAGTTTCTCGTTTATTGCACATTGTAGAAACTATTTTCATATTTAATATTATTAAAATAACTAGTTGCAAATATGCCTTCCGATGAAGAATGTGTAGTTTTATTCTGGTGGGCGAACCGCAGATAAATAGAATAATAAAGAAAAAAAAAACGCTTTTGGGTACATCCCAGTGCTGTTCGACAACTTTCTCAAGTTTAATATCAAAATCGGTTTTTTCTTTTACTATGTGTTAAAAGTGATAAAATCCAAGGAAGGATAATAAATCTTATTACTGTCCGTCCTTATAGCACGGCGAATACTACGCTAATGAAAGAATTTCAAGAAACGAGTAACAACAAATAGGGCACGTTGCATTTCGAGCAACTTGTTAACGAAAAAATTTCTGGTCTCCTGTTTCCGAAACACCAGTGTGCATCATTTCATATAAGTACATGGGTTATTTTATATTGAAACGAGTTGCATGTTCCTTGAAATGAGTTTCATGAAATTCGTTGCTCCAGTGTGTCACCCGCCTAAGGTGAATGAGAAATTTATTCGTACCATCTCAGAAGTCTCCAGAAAGGACCCTTTGGTCCCAGAGAAAGAAGACCTCCAAACAAACAAAATTGGTAAGGTTCTTAGTGCTGTCGTTTGCTTATATGAATGTTTATTATTTGTAACATGATAAATTATACTACTATAAAAATTGCGTGTTAAAAGTCAATTTCATCCCTGCACAATTTGGAGTTTATCGATCTGCAACAAGAAAAAAACATAAGTTCATGAATAATTCTGTTTAATGTTCGGACGTCTACCCAGCTTGAGTCAGAGAAGTTGAAATAAAAAACTGAATGAGTTTAATTTATTATTTCTCATTTTTTTATTTTAGGACTGTTTCTTAGCGCCACTTGAAAACAAATTATTCCACATCGGTTACAACTATTAAAACAGCCGGATCTAGTCACTAGTAGGCGAGCTCACTTTCGAATGCCCCCGTATTTCTCCAAGAATCGCGATGATTCGATGGATGGCGAGAGGCCACGGCCAGCCGAAGACCCCGGAAAAAAGCACCATTGACTGACATTGAACTTTGTTGGATATTTGGCGCCCACCGGGCAGAAAGACACTATGGCCGAATAAAGAAAGGATCAACGTGCTCTCAATTTTTTATTCCGAATCACCTTGAAGAGATTCACTTGTTGACCGAATCGTCGGAATGTGCTCGTTTTCGATCTGCGTCGAATGGATTTCGGGAAGTAAACAAGATGGTTGGTGTTTGAAGTTATTAGAACGTGAAAATTGATGTTTCGTCGAAATATAATTGAGATTCGGTCCTTGTTTCACACGTTCTCAGAATTGAAAACGTCCGAGTTGATAACAGAGCGTGAAAATAAGAAGTGATTTCATAAGAAACATTTACCTTTTCGGTATACCGGGTTTCCCAAATTTTATCTGACATCTGGTGTGTTGGAGGAGATAAAAAATATGTTGCATATAAATGTATCAAGAGTTCATGAGATCTATATTTTGAATATACAGCGTACTTGATGTATAGTTGCTACACACATTAAGATTCTGAATTTAATTCTGAAATAATTTCATGTATAGGTTTTGAATGTCAGTTAGGATGTTGTTGAGTTACTGTACTTACACTTATAAGTAGCTGTTGATTATCAGGATATAAGTATAGCATGCTTGGGATCGCACATTGCAAAGTAAGACCCTCGTCATTCCTTACTTGGAATTAATTTCAGATAGATTTTGAATTATATAGAATTATATATACAGTGTGACCCACTTAAGTCCGGAGCACCCTCATAAAATCTACATATTTATAAGGAAATGAAATTTGCAAAATATGCCTTTTAATCAACCCACCAATTCAATTTCAAAACTTTTATCAGAATTTTGACTACACCACTGGATTCAGGGAAATATCACTGAATGTAATTTCATAGAAATCTGTTGATAAATAAAAAAAATTAAATTATGAGAAATAAAAATGAGAATTTTCCCGAAGTTCCATCAACATATTTTTCAAATTTTATTTTCTTATTTACGAATAGATTTCGATGAAACTTTGACCAATGATATATCAAGACCTTCTGAATACAGTGGTGTATTCCGAATTTTGTTAAAAATTCTGAAATTGAATTGGTGGGTTGATTAAACGGTATATTTTTGAAATTTCATTCTCTCATTATTTTTTTATTTATTGACGCATTCCAACGTAATTTACAATTAAACCATTTAGAAATGTCTCAAATCCAGTAGTGTAGTCACATTTTTTCTAAAAAAATCACTAGTAATTTTTTTAGATTTTAGACCTTGAAAAATCGGATCAGTTGGCCCTGGAAATGGAGATTCATTCATGAAATTTGGTGTCCTAGTAGACTTTTTAAATGTCTACCTGAAAATAAAATTATTCCAATTGGTTGGAAAATGCAGATTTTATAAGGGTGCTCCGATCTCAAGTGGGTCAACTGTAGAAGTGGTAAAATACGTAGTTTTTTAAAATTGGTTGGCAGCGAAAAAAGAATTCTGGAAAGTTTAGTACTGAGCATTTCCAAGTGTGTCCAGTCCACCAGTCCAGACAGTCATCTATAACAATATTAATAATCCTAAGCAAGCAGTTTACAGTGTGTTTTTACTACGGTGTTTTGTTGTTACTAGAAATCACCAAATTTTGTGTTTTCCTTCTATTGATTTTTTGTTGAAAACCAAGCTTCTGCTACTAATATTAAAATCTCTGTTTGGTCAAGAAGAAGTGAAATTTTCCTATTTGCGCTAACAAGAGATGTATCATCTGCAAAGAGGACAATTTGACATTTTGTTAACGCATATGATAACATAGATCATTGATGTAAATGATGAAAAGCAGCTGTCCTAGAACGGATCCTTGGGGGAATCCATGTAGAATAGTTCTGAGATAAGATTTGTAATTATTCTTCATGAGTAAATATTCCTGTCTTCCCTCCAGATAAGACTCAAATAATTTAAATGACATGCGCCATAAAAAGAAAGCTTTTCCAATAAGATTTCATGGGAAGCACAGCGAAGGACTCGGAAGGTCGGTCGCAAATGGTCAATAACGAATGCTTGTGCTCCTTCATATCTTCGACTATACTTTCCACTATCTCAAGAAGGGCTAGTTGCGGGCGGAGTGTGTAAAAGTTCAAATTTCTCAAAATATCCCAAGTAGCCCAATTGATAATGAATGATCTTAGAAAAAATGACATAGATATAGGTCGGTAATGCTCAACCTCTTCACAAGCCCGCTTTTAAGGCAAAGATATAACTTAGCAATTCTGCAAGCACTTGAAAAACCTTGAATAAAGCAGCCGTTAATCAATATCGTCAATAGTCCCAATAAACTGTCCAACGAAACTTCCAGAAGAGTATCATTCAAACCATAAACATCAGTTGTTAAGAATCACGTATCTAGGGTGGAGTCGAAACGTACAGAAAAAAGTTAGAACTGATTAGAGGCAAAGATTTCAGATAGTCTGAATTCGCAGTTGCAAGACATGGAATATTCCCCGTTATTTTATCAACTATTGTATATACTGAAAAAATTATTGAAATCAGTGAATAGCTTACTTTTGGAGCACATTTCTACTACTTTCAAAATTCACTAATTGCCAGCTGGTTTTATTCATGTTACTGGAGTTCGAAAATGGGTTTAGTTTAGTTTGTTATCAAATTGGGTATCTAGCAATTGAAGTACTTTTGTGATAAAGGGAAGAATACTTCTTGATCTCATTACTGTAGTTCAGCAGAAATTAATCGTAATCCATCTTTCTAGTGTTTTTTTTATAATCTTTTTTTAGTTTTTCGTAGAGTGACCACTTCAGAGGATCCTTATCAACATCCCAAATAGTTAGTTCTTAGTGATGATAAAATATTCCTTTTTTTGATGTCATGGTTGAAACACGTTGAAGTTGGGCCATTTTTAGAATGACTTGTCTTCAAGGGAAAACAATTTACTTTTTTTTATAATTTTTATTAATTACCTGCGTATCGTTAAGTATGAAAATTATTCAAAATTTGCTGCCTCAATCTCAAAGTTAATTTTGAGAGTTCATCGAAATAAATGAAAAATACATTATTTTGTGAAATATTGGCTTTATTGATCAACAAATCTATTATTTTCTTTCTTAATCAACTCACCATATCACAACATGGTTTCCCTCGTATTTGTGGGACATGCTCTGTTTAGTCGAATCAAAAATTTTCGATTCGCTGACGATGAGCCATCTTTCTGTACCAGTGGGGTAAGTGACTTAACATGACCTCGGTTTCGCGATCGGACTCTGGCGAAGATTCTCGATTCTTCGCCAAACGTAAGCTTTAGGTCACTGTCCCGAAGAAACCTCTCAAAAATCCCCACCTCGCTGGAAGAATGTGCCACGGTATATCCTCGGATCACGGCTCTCATTTTTATCGACGCGATGGACGAGTTATGAGGACAGGAAATGGCGCGTATTGGCAATGATACCTCGCTCGTACCATATAAAATAAATCGTCCTCAATATTTCCTTGACGAACAGAAAAAAGCTCATGGTTGTTAACAACATAAATTCCTTCATTTCCTGAGAAATACGTTTTAGTTTAAATTAAATAAAAGACAGTATATAAATGTTTACGCCGCTTGGCCAAAATCATAATAATTTTACGCCCCGAATTCCGGGACTAAAATATCAGTAATATTTTGGAAATTTTGAAAAACTCTCTTGCGTTCTCCTTGTCTGTCGAAAACAACCCTATAGAAGTTGTGATGGTGTCATCAGCAATACCATGAAAGTAACATATGGTATCCCTCAGGGAACCGTTCTGACGTCCTTACTTTTTACAATTTATATCAATGACATGATGGATGACACTGAATACAAATGAAAGAGTCCTCAGCTTCGCTGAGGTGAATGGAAGCCTTAAAAATATCCTACTCATTTTAGAAGACTGAAAAAAATGATATATTTTCATAACGAAATGGAGGCAAAGAAACAAAGTTGTGTATTTCAAAAAAATATTATTGAAGATATTTACAATTTCAAAAGGAACTTGAGAAGTATTGCACACATTGAGAAGTCAATATTATCTTTTAAATATTCACTTGAAGCAATGGCAATTGCAGTTATCAAAAAAATTGAAAAAGTCTGGAAGATATTATTCCTTTAAATATTAAATTAAATTTGAGTAAAACGTTGAATAATGGAGAAATCATCAAGATATTAGAAAATATGGTTTCGAATTAGACTGGGTCTAGTTTTCCAATATTATCATATATGTATCATAATTCATTTAGTTATAGAACTGAAAAGAAAAGCACCACATTCGCTGTCTAAAATTCGATATAATAGGGACGCTTTGAATCGTGTTTGCCACGTGCAGAGCTGCTCCTCTATTGTTCACTAGACTTTATCGAGAGCCTTCGCTTCATACTAACGATTAATTAAAACTGACAAGGAACTTCCTTGCTATAAGTTTCTTCACCCTTTCGCAGAACGGATCAGTTACCTTTTGTAACGGCAGAAAAGCTATTGAAATAAAAAAAAACAGAAAGGAGTATACGAACCCAGGTAGGTTGAAGATTAACAATTTCAGCCAACAATATCAATCCATTAAGGTATATTTCCGCACCCTATTGATTCATTTGAAAAATTGAAGTGTAAATTTCAGCTCCAATTTGTTTCAAGAGTGATTACTTTCATTATGGTTGTCTCACAAGATGTTATTCAAAATTCGGAGAAACCTGTTTTTTTTTTAAATATCTTTGAGTTTCTATGATTTGAATAAGTGAAAATCAACAATATCAACAAAACAATATTATTATTAGTCTTTAATTTTTTAGTTTCTACAATGAAAACTAAATTTCTTGATCTCATTACCGCCTATATGTCGAAACAGCATACTGCGAGAGACTTGGAACTATTTAATATTTATGGTTATGAGCTGTTGATATATCGTACAACAGATCGTTTTTTATACAATCATAGTCTAGAGTGAATTTTGAAGAGAGCAACAAAGATACAACTGCATATCGTCAGCGTAATGGCGTATTTGACATTTTTCAATTTACTGATAGAAGTCTGAAATATATACTGTAAATATCAATGGCCCTAAGATTGACCCTTGAGACACCCCATTTGTTACTGGTATCTCCAAAGCCAAAAACTAGTTCACCAAAATAGAATTAAATTTAAAAATAATTTATCAGATCATATATTAGATACTACACTTTTTAAAAGATTTGTTCAAGAATATAAGTCAACCATGGAGCGCGTGACTTACCCTTCTTACAGATCCAATAGAGGCGTGAATTTGAAATAAAGCCAGAATATTATCATTGATGAAAGTGAGCATCTCAACATTGGGAAGAGTACTTATACATTATATATGAAAATTCATGGAAGCTAGATCCTAATAGGAATGATCTCTTTTAAATTTTTCTTCCTATGAATAGTAATAGAAATATTGAATTCAATTCAAACTAAAAAAAAACACCTGATTATTGTAGTAGTTTCGCCGGTTAATTTATACCACATATTATATATATATATATATATATATATATATATATATATATATATATATATATGTAAAAAGAATCGAATGCGAAATTATATTAGGCACTTTGTTCTGTCAGGAATGAAGTTATGAGGAAAATCTTGAATAACCGCAGGTCGTTTGACCATGAACCACTCGATGACTTCAACGGTTACTCAACAAAATTTCATTAATGCTGCCAACGTAATAAATGAAGTAATCTAACGAAAGGGATCCAATAAAACAATCATAAATTGAATGTTTGTAGAAATTATTATTGAATAATGGTGACTTGACGTTTGTGGCCCCCAATAAACCGTATTGATTTGAGGGTGTACATTTTACCTGAAATTTGTCTTGAGTAAACGAAGCGTGTCCAATGGATTGTAAAACTTCAGTTCTATGTTTATACCACAAATTTAAGATTGTTGAAATTTTTATGACAAAAAAAAGGCATTCGGAATGTTTTGGATCATTTACGATCAATAAAATATGGCAGATTAATATACTGATAAACAAGCAAATGAAAGAAAATAAAGAAATTTATCAACCCTCACAGAGTCATGGCGGGTGGGTCAATACATGCCGTTGGCTACAATAATAATAATAATAGCCTTTATTTCCAACAGTTTCCTATTCACAGGACAATATTAAATAATAACAAAACTTGAAGTGGTGTTAATGAGTGAGTAGATCAAAAAATTAAAATAATAATATATCATAATAGTAGTTATTTATTGTATAAGTGTTTCGAGCCTTTAATTTTCTCAAGAGAATAAAATTGTATCCAAAACACGCATGCAATACAACGCTTTATTCAAAATCACATTCATTTAGAATCAGAAGCGCCTAAATTTATCAAAAAATGACTTGACATTTTGCATGCAATACAATGCTATATTCAAAATCACATTCATTTAGAATCAGAATCGCCTAAATTTCTCATTAAAAATGATTTGACATTTTGCTCTGACTCTGCTTTCATTATGGAACCGTAGTTTTCAGTGCTTGTGAGACTTTTAAGGTATGCTTTCTATGAAATTCAGGTTTTTGTCAAAAATAACACCAACCCTAACACCTAACACCTAACCTATGTTACAACGTTTCAGTTCAGTATTGTCAACATTCTCAAGAATAGGATATTATTGATGTTATTGTTTTTTCCATCAACCGGCTGCCCCCTTACGAGCAACCCTCAGAAATCCTCGAGAGACTTGTGCGAGCTAGGGAAGATACAGCCCTTACCTTCTAACGTGCACAAGGCCGGTGACGGCGCGGAAATTCGATCCCGCGTACCTTTGCATAACAAGCGAGAACACTACCTGTGCGCCACCAAGACCCATTTTTCTAGTATAGGACCTTGCATTTTCCAACGTTAAGACTTAACCTATTTATATTGAAGCAAGTTTGAAAGTATTCCAATTGTTTCTGAAGATGTAAGCAGTAATTAATATCATTCACAATGAAGAAATATTCAAATCATTAGCCAAGCAAAATTTCTCACATAGGTCAAATGGTTAGTGGTAATTCACTTAGCAATTTCCAAAAACGATTATTGATCATCATTTCTATATGGCATATAATTAGAACTAAAATTTGTTGGTTTAAAATATATCCAAAATAAGACAACTGATGGTAAATAAACGGAATTCAGTTGCTTACCGCAGGTACTATTGATTCAAGAAGTTGTAAAAAACCTATGAAGTGAAAGTAGAGTAATAATTAAGACGTAAGAAAGAAAAATAAACACTCAACTTCATTAAATTTTCATTAGCTTTCAAGTGTATAAAATAACCCTCTTTATAAAAAATCAGGTCAGTTAATGTAATTTGGCGTAATTTTTCTTCTCAGGTCATCAGGTCAGTTAATTCACGTTTAATCAATATCCAATATTTACATTAAACCACTTTTGCTGATTTCTCATTTTTTCACAAAATGGAGTTATATTTCAATAAAAAGTTATTTCGCTATATAAGCTAGGAAGTTACGTTCAAACAAATATCTAACTATACGCAGGAATAATTGGTTTATCCTCGGTTCGTACACTCGCGTTTCGTACACCCTAGCAAAATTACCTGGAATATTCTGGTTTCGTACACCCAATTGATGGCCCAAATGTTTTACGTGTAGATAGTGCAAAGAGTAATTCTTTAGTCTGATCTAACCCGAATGAACTAACCTCACGTAGACATTTGAGCGCGTGGAAATTGAACATTGAGCGCGTGGAAATTCTGCGAAGAGTAATTATTCAGTCTGAAGTAACCAAAACGAACATCGCAGTGATCGAGTATAGGAAACGAGAAAACATCGAAATAAATACCTACATCTATGAGTATAAACAGTGCGAATTTCATTATATAGGTATTAGGAAATGTTTCCTCAGGCACTTTTCCATAAACGAAATAATATGAACGCACTCAGTTATCTCAGTTATCAATAAAAAGACTGGAAAAAACATCTCAAAATGATGTGATGTATACCCAATATTCAGTGGTATACAAGCAGATAAAAATGTCTTTGCATCTAGTCAGAAATTGACGACAACCTAATTTCCTCGGTACTACCTGTAACATTCCTCTTTACCAATTACGGACACAGTTAGCTTCTTAATTTCAACGACTTTTGTGGCTACTTCTCGGCCTTTGCCAATGCGAAATGTGTTAAATAACTGCAAATAGCCATAGGGAACTTGGCATCTAGGACTTATTACTATCATAAATCAAAGCTAATAATATGGTCGTTCAACTCTGGCACATGCTATGAAGTTGGTTGCAGTTCCACCCACTCATTATGCAATATGTGCTCGAACAGTGCCTTCTAATAGAGAAGCAGGCGCTAGGGCGTAGGCAACTTCTTTCGCAGAGATCAAGTGCAAAAAAGTGATCATGCATGGAAAAATAAAAAATATGAGTATTCGTAATAACATCCTTCTTTTGTATATGGTCATATACTAAAATAAATCATTTTGCAAAAATCAAACTCTGCATCAGCACAAAAACGAGTTTTGTTGGATACTTTATAAGTACCTACATGGAAAATGGTTAAAATTGAATCTGAAATGAATGTACCTGACTCCTAAGTAATTTTGAAATGAGCGTGTCGTAAAAACAAAAGCATTTTTTTTTTATTTGAACTTTTTTACTTTACCTGAACATAAACCTAATAAAAATGCAGATAGTGTACTAAAAACTAAAAAAAAAATAAGTTAGGTACAAGGTACCAGTCAACACACCACTCTCCTCATTAATCTAGGGCATAAATCAAACTAAAAAATAATCGCGGGTGGCTTAGCATAAACTGAGTACATAATATGTTAATGATTGTTCTGTGATGTCGTACGATGGTAGTGACGGATTTACTTTTACACACATTTTGCATAAGTTGTCTATTGAAAAGATACCTCCAAAGCATATAAAGATATGCAGTTGACTGAAGAAAATAGAAATTCAATATGCGCCACGATTATATTTTAGTCTGAACCCAGATTGATGAGGAGAGTGGTGAAAGAGACTGGTTTCTGGTCTCTACCTCATTATTCTGCATCTTCATTATGTTTCTTCATCTACAATAATACCCTTTAAATTAAATCATTGTATTTACTTATTTTATTTCCATGTTTTTAGTTTTTCAACTTAATATTTCTCCATTTTATTTAGTTCATGTAGTGCCTCATTATTACAAGGTTTCTTTCCTGTAATATTCCTGGGTGGGGGTTAAGGCTTGAATTACGATTCTGAATTGACAAAGTCGTTTATTTTTGGTTTTGATAAGAGAGGTACCTAGATTTCAGTTTTAATATATTGATTGTCTGCTCTGTGATCCGCCAGTTTGTTTAGTACTACCATCTAGAATTTGTAATTTTTTCATGGTGTACTGTATTCTACTAGTCAAGCCGTCTAATTTATACCCATACTGAGGAGGCTGAAAAAAAATCTAATTAGCCATTTTGTGGCGGCGGCCATCTTGGATTTACAATAATAGTGAATACATATATAGTCATCAGAACTAAAGATGTTTCTATTAATACAATTTTTGCCCCAAGACACAAACAAGGCAAGCTGAGTAAAACCATTTAAAAAAAGATATATGTTGCTCAATATTATTCGCAGAGGTACCCGATGTAATTAGGAAGTCCACTCGATTTGTATTTAAAAAAAAATTAAACAGTGGTTTCAAACCATACCCAGAATGAAAATTCATCAGATAATAAATAGAAAAAACATAATATAGTTGTATCAAATGTTGATTCGTACTCTTCATTGGAGCAAAACATGTATTATCTGGTTTTTTATAATATGTCAATTAATTTAAAATAACATTTTTCTATTAGCTCGCATAGAGGAATTTATGATTTATGAATATCCTATCCTATGAGATACCTTTGTAGACCTTCCTATTTTTATTCTTCCTTTGTTATCATGAAACATTTCATCATGTGAAATTCTGAATCGATTATTCCTCAACAAACATGGAAGATAAAAATATTTACTAATAATGACAACTAATAACATATTTGATCAAGAAGATCAAGACTCTGCAAATTTTCTCTGATTGAGTTGTTATGAACATGTATTCTTTTTTCTTATCTAGTTGAAATTAATTTGAACCTTATGGTCAAAAGAACCAAAATATTTTAAGAATATAAATGTAAATTGTGGACCATAAAAATATGCCTCTCCGAAAGAAATAAATAATAACACCACTCCTGAAGCAAAGTTTAATGAAACGTTTACATAACAATAAGATTTATTGACACATTTTGTCACACTAGTCTATTGTGGGACGGCACTGTCCTCCAACTGCAATGGCAAACAATTCAGTGTTCCGTAATATTCTCGGAAACAACTGCAATGCAAGTACTTTAGACTCTCAAGTCAGCCTCTGAAGATTACATTCTATGTCATGCCCTCCTAATTTTCAAAACTAGTTCATTATGAATCAAAAGCGATAGAGGTTAGTGACTCATTGGAAGGTTCGCGTGACATTCATTTTGAGATAAAAATGACTCATTACATTCCGCCCAATAGGTAATATACTTGAATGACGAAATGATGAAGTAGGTGTATCTGATATGTTTAGGTGGATAAAATAGCAAGGCCCTTTCTATTAATTCAGGTATCGTGAAAAAAAATCCTAATTTCAAAATCGTATGTAGAGTTATGTATTATTTTTTGTTTGAATTATTCATTTAATATATTATTAATGGATAATAAAGGAAAACATCTGACACATACAAGAGTCATTCTGGATTTTCTGTAATTTTTCTCGATTACAACCCTGAAAGGACCAAAAGCTATCGAGCAATAAAAACTGTGCAGGAGTTTCCACTAATGAGAATTATTGTATGTTCTTGTAAAACTGGAATTTCAACTTGAAATGTATTAAGAAGAGATAAAAAATGAACAATGAAAAAAAAATTATTGGTGATTAAAACAATATTGAAGTTTCGAAATTAAAACTGTATTATCACTTTGATTGTCATGTTCATATCAGTATTGTGGTCATAATTAATTTGCCCTTTTAACTGAATATTTCATGTGGTTTCACCATTTTTAGTAAATGAAAAAGTGTTGCAATAACAGAAGGATTTTTTTCAAAACTATGCATGCATGTTTTTTTCTCATATACAAAGAAAAAGAAAGCGTATCTCTTTCCTCATTTATATAGAATGAATATATATTTGAGTTATACCAATTTCATTTGCAAAGTGTTTTGTATATAAATAATTTGGATCGTTTATATACTTTTACAGGCTCAGTCGGTTCATTCATGAGCAGTAATAAGTTTTCTCAAATTATCAAAGGCTCTTGCACCTCAAAATGCTCAAGTTCTTCATAGAAACGATTCTTCTGTGCTACCAAATTCCTGAACAACAGAAATTGTTAAAAATATTCAAGAGTTTACCGAAAAAAATGTATGAAGGTCTTCAAGCGTTCTTCAGTTATTTTATAGAAATATAAAGGTTAAATTCTTAAACAGTACCTATCCGTTTTATATTCTTAAGGGATGAATGAAACTTTTCTGATAAGAAATAAATAAACACGTATTTAAAAATTCTACCCTTGAGAGGGTGAAATGAAATAGCTTAAAGGGAAATAACGGCAGGAAATAAATAATGGGGTGAAATGAGAGATGAACAATTGTATTCGTCCATATGCAATCGCTAAAATTTTGCGCAGTACTAATACGGCAATCTTTACTACTACTAGGTACTTTGCCTATTTTTTGGTGACGTTTCTGAAATGAATTCTCTAATAGGATTTTAGGGTAACGTATTGATTAGTTTTTTTAATTATTTAAATAGTATAGAGATCAATGAAGGCTTGGAGAAAAAATTTGGCTTTTCGAAGTACTGATTTTACGCAGGCGAAGTAGCGGGAAAAAGCTAGTTGATTATATATTTAAAAAAAATATGTTCTGAAAGTGAAAATGTTAAAAATTATCATTCCTGGTAACGAAATCAATAGTTCGTGAGCTTTTTCACGTTTCAGTCTTCGTTGAATGAGACTGAAGTTGAATGAATTGGGTATTTTAAATTTTTTTTATTCTTGACTAGACTTCGCCCATTTGTCCTCTGTACGTATTTTTTTTGAGGACAAATAAAGACGAAACATATAACTTTAGTGACATTTTTAAATGCAGCTGTCAAAACTGACAACTTTTTCCTATCTAGTGATATTTCTAACGGTGTTGCCAGATTTAACACATGAAAATAGTAGAAAGCAGTACAGAAACGTAAAAATATTGTAATTTGAATAATCGAACATTTGCATTTATTCAAGAGAAGCATTATTAACGAATAAAAAATTCGTCTGTATTTCACTCATCTCAAGTCTCAAATCAAACCGCTTCCGTCGAGAGAAGTGGTACGACACACGCACCACCACGTCACATTCGCCTCTTGCATATCTTCGCCAAGTATACAGCGTGCAACGACCTGCATAGATACTGACCAGTGATGACCAAACGATAAATAAATATTAACCGGCACGGCGGGAAATTCGCTGAATTTTTCAATTCCTCGCATGACATCATGCTTTCTCGGAGTTCACTTATCGGACGTTGACTTGCGCCAAGCTTCGTCAATGAAGGACTGGAGGGTAACTGAAAAAGGCGTTTTTCGAAAACTGTCTTCAAAAGTTGACTCTTACATGATATTTTTTAGGTGTCAAAACGACAGTTTTTTGTTCATAGAACGTAATAGCTATTTTTGACACTGACAACTAAAATATCCTATTTTTCAGTGGTCATTTCAGTGTTCATTTAACGTGAAAAACGTCACGTTAAAACAAGAATACGAAAAGTAAATTACCAGTATAAAAAGTAAAATAGTAGTGAGAAAAGTAATTCAATGGAACGAAATACTAACTTATCAAAATAATCAGCTTCATATTGTGCTCGGGATTTTTCTGGTAGTTAGCCAATTTCTCTCCTTCTATATCGGATGCCTCAGAATAATAATCTATTTCTTATTCGGTAACATTTATTTTGATAACCAAAATGTTCTATTTTTCGTTCCTTTATGAGGTTTGATATCATTGTTTGTTTGTAAATAAACCATATCAACTGACATCTCACTAAAGCCTTCTCTATGATCAGGTTCATCTAAAACTTGAATGATATACAGGGTGTCTTGTATGGAACATGATATATCAAAAAAGTATTCTCAGCTTTGTGATTGCAATTCATTAATATTCCAAAAAATTATCGGTAATAATCATAGCACTTATTATATTACCCCTGAAAATACCATTTTGTTAAAGGTAGTATTTGGGATTGGCATTGTGGAGTTTTCAATATAACATTCATCAGCAATATCGAGAACTGTATAAAATTATCTTAATTCCAGAAATTTCCAGAAATTTTGATGAAATTTTGAGAAATTATACTAGAAGATAATGTTTGGTTCGATAATTCAAATCAACATAACTAATGAACTTTTATCCTGAGATATTTTATTTAACAATTTCATCATCGTAATTATACATTGAAAAGTATCACAAATACTATAATTTTTTAAATGAAAATCGTTGTGATTACTCGATAGATGACGTGAGACGCACAACTTTAAAATTTCAAATAGTATAGGGGGCCAAGTATCACATCTTTATAAAGATAATTCATCATAATAATTTCATTAATATTTTTATTACAATGTGCAAGTGAAATTTCGAGTATAAGGGCGGATTTGAATGGTATCCTTACCTCGATATCTTATGAACGGTTTGATGTGAAACATAAAACTATTTTGAATGGTATTACCGACACTACTTTTCGAAGGAATATACATTGAAATTACTCAATGATGGCACTGGGTGCACGATAAAAATTGAAATTGTGAAAAAGTTGGTTGAAAAGAGAATTGAATTATCTATTCAACGATGTAACACAAAACCCGCACGTATTTCGACATTTTTAAGTGCATGTTCCTCCACCGCCATCTATCGAGCAATTAAGTCTTTTATTTCAAAAAGTAGTATCGGTGATATCATTGAAAACAGTTATCTGTTCCATGTTTGTACGACGAACCGTTCAAAAGATAACAGGGGGGTGGGGGGCTATAAAAGGCCTCACTTTTGGGCATGATTCAAAAATATCCGCTCACAGCCTCTTCAAAGCTTCATAACGTAGTCAATAAAGTTTTTCTCAAGAGTTCTTGACGAGTATTTACGCTGGATAAGCTCCTTCGAAACTTTTGTTAATCTATAAATTATACGGATTCATATATTTTCAACGAGATGATTGGCCTTGCAAGTTGACTAGGCACCTCGAACTCTATTATCACAATTACTCAATAAACGTTCCACATCACACAAAACAAGAATCGAAGAGCACGTGTTTGTTACACGTGCCGCTATTGTGTGCTCAGAAATTTGAAAGTTTCGTAACCAAACCAGAATGGATTTTGTCGAAAATACGGTACTTGAGATCGGATGATGCAGTTGCGAAAGAGTGTGTTTGGGTCTAGGTCGAATACTTCTGAAAACGAGTCTTTGTGAAATTTTCGTCGAGTATTAATTTGTTACTAACAAATCCACAGTGTGACATTTCGAAGAAAACTAATAAAGACAATGTTTATTAATAATGTGCTACAACAGGTCCAGTGAGTAAGTGCAGAGAAATGTTTTTTGTTCGTTATGTTCAAGTAATTTTAATAAATTTTTTGAAGATGGCTAATGCTACTTATATATCATCCCTAAAAAATATCTATTGATACTGTTAGTGATTGGTGATCAATTTTTCAGTGTTCCCCAATTAAATTTTTGGCTCCAACATCTACATGTCAGTATGAAATTCACCAGACTTTCAAAATATAGAGAAAATCTATTCGACTATTGATACATTTTTCAAAGAGTGTTTATATGAGTTTTGAGTTTATGTGAAAGATTAAGGGATATTTCCATACTTTTTTGGAATATTGTTAATTTTATATTATTTACCAATTACCAATGGTTACAATAAAATATATCTTTTAGGAAACCGTAGTTTCCGAGTTGGATTCAGTCCTCAATGTTCCCCGAATGTACAACTAGTAAAATGTTTGCTAGTAGTGATACCGATATCACAGATCAAAATATGACAACTCCTACCGATGATGAATTTGAAATATCAAAAACCCCCCTCGGATGCCATCAATAAGTAAATTTCCGGAGCCGCCAAAAAGAAAGGGTACAGAACCAGATAAAATGACTTTTGTCATAACTTCAGATGACTAGCAACACATAATGAAACTAAAAGAAGAAAAGAAATTGAAACAGCAAAAAAAGATGAGAGAAATCGACAAATAATAGCAAGGAAGAAAAGCAATGGCAGACTAAAAAAAAGTGGTAAAAATTGACTAATGCTAAAAATGTAAACATTTCGAAAGCCAAAATTAAACCAAGAAAAATATTGACCAAAGGAAAAAAGGAACTATCGAAAGAAAAAACTTGAACCCAAGATAAAATTCTAATACATTCGAACATTAAAATTCATTTGCCAAAAACCTAGGAAACTATCTCTTCAGACACTGGCTGCTGTAGTATTTTCCTCAAAATGATTGAATGACAAAGATATTGTGGTTTATCTTCAGACATTATATGCATTTACTGTTTCCGGATTTCCGGACGTACCATGAAGAACGTTTAAAAAAAATGAAGAGACTGAATCAAATATACCCAAGTAACAATTTCAAGACAGTTTTTATTTATTTAGGTTTTAAAATGCTTTAATATGTTCAATAAATCGACATCGGATTTAAAGTAACCTTAAGATAAACTAAAAGTACTTAAAGACCACTTATTCTTAAACGAAGAATTTAATGTACTCTTTAAAGCAAAATAAAAATGCTATTTGCTCTTAATGTCTTATTGATCTTATACTGGTTTTATGTTACTCTTAACATTAGCTATTTTAAAACTGATTTGCTATTATTAAGAATTAAATAGTAAGTTGGTTTTAAAACAATCCGTTCGGGGAAAATAGTTTTAATGCAGTTTTATGGAGTACCCTTGATGTATTCTTTAAAACCCATTAGGAAAGCTATTTTATCCTAAGACTATACATTCAACATAATACCACATTAAATCCAAAAACACAATTTTTACCTTTTAATGAGTATATTAAGAGTATTATAAAGTTTAAAGGTTTTAATTCAGTCAATTTGGTTTAAAGAAATACCTTTTGGTCTTTGGACGACTTCATTCAAATTAATTATATCTCCCCCACATATGGATTGAACACCATCTCGTCAAGAAGCTATTTTAGTGAACCAGTGCTGTCCGCATGTTCACATGTGAAATAAAACACAATGTAAAGGAATAATACTAATATGCAAAACTTACCTTGTTTTTTTAATGATATTCGTCAAAGATGAAAATGCACCACATGCTTCAATCACAAAACCGGCAAAATTTGTGAGGTTAGGATTCCATTCGAGAGCAAGACCACTTTGAATCGATAAGGTCACGAGTTTGAACACATTAAAGCATATTGGTTTTAAAAAAAGGAAACGTAAATAGAGTCCTGCGAGAGTCAAGTGGTAAATAAAACGCAGTTTTAAATCTTGTGAGATTTAAAACATTCAATAAATGAACAATTAGTTTTAATCTAGATCACGCTATGTTTTACTGCAATAAAGACTCCGCCATTTTGGACTTTTTCAATAGTAAACGAAAAGAATATTATTATTAAAATAATTGCGTCTTGGATCTTCTTAGAAAACTGAAAAACGATGTGTCGAAATATGCCATTCAATTAAAAAAATGACATTTTTTTAATATTTTTTGACTAAGAGAAAAATACATTAAATTAGTAGCGCTCGAGTTATGTTGAAGTATTTTATTACATTTTATCAGAAAAGTGCCATTCGTTGGTGAATTTTTCAGAATAGTTTGCTTTATTTTATGCTATGCTTAGTATACCTATGCGGTTTAAAATATTACCACTCTGCCGGCCATTATACAGACTTAAAAGTTGTCGAGTGTAAACAAAATAAAACTCTTTTAGGATTGATTAATTATTTTTAAGTTAATTCAGTCCGCTGTAAATACATTTTAAGATCAAAACGTCAGATAATAAGTTTTAATTTATGTATTTAAAGTTGCCTTGGAGAACTCTTTAAGAATATAGAATTAAAACTTAATAGTTTCAATACAGTTTTAAAATTTAGTCTTGAAGGCCTTTTCAGGATGGGCCCTTTTTGGCTAGAAGCTACTTTATGATGGTCTCAGGGCTGTCTTGAAGATCACTTTGTTTTATTCGAAATTTTATTGTGCAGTTTTAAAGCGATCTTGAAGATCGGAATAAGAGCGTTAATGTTACTTGGGTAAGAACTTTTGTATGCCCAACATCATCAAAACGTGCAATAATTAGTATGAACTGATAATTAAAACATTTCAAGAGAGATTAGTTTTGTTTTATTTACTTTTTTAATGAAAAGTATAAGTTATTTAATTGATATCATGAAAGGGCCAATAACTTTTTTTTTCAGTGACAATAACTGTATCATAATTTCTGATATTTTTTTTGTATTTGTGACTGTGATAGTACTGACAGCAATAAAATATAATTCAGTGAAATATAGTACGAGATAATTAGAAAAACACAATTAATACAGAAACACAGAAAATATTACTTTGTCATAGAAACGCAAGAGAAAGGTACGTATGTGAATGATCTTGCAGTTTTCAGGCATACGGCTAAAAAATGCATATACTTTGTGAATTGCCCGTGCTTCATAAACGCTGCGTGGGCATCCATGTATCTGAATCGGCCTTTAAATATTTAATATTTTTACAGGCTTCACAATAAATTTGTTTCCTATTGACAGGTTATAATTTGGAAGAGAGTTCCCAAAGCTACTGAATGGTAAATAATGGGTTAAGTTAATGGATAAAAGTCTACTGTCAAACCAGTCTTTAATGTCATACCAATTTTTAGCTTTATATACTATGACGGTATATAATAATAATAATAATTTGTCTTTATTTGTCCTAAAAAAAAATACATACAAAGGGCAAATGGGCGAAGTCTAGTCATGACTAGACGAATCTAGTCAATTCCAACTGCAAAACTGATGATTTTCTCATATCTTTGTTGTTCAAATTATTTTATTTAACAGGCCCTAACACTGTGCTTTGTGGAACACCGCATTTTATTGTTTCTTCTGAACTCATTTCATTTGGTATTTTCACTCTTTGTAATTTTAGTAGTACATACAGAGAGAACGATTGCCCTAATCCTGCTCCTGCAGACCGGGAAAAACGATATTGGCAAGTGTGCGGGTTCATCGTGCTCGAGGTCGTTGCATCGTCGACCGGCGGCAGGCAGAACTAGCAGCAGGCAGCAGGAGTCGCAGGAGGCAGTCACAATGGCGAACGCGATTCTTCTCGTCGTCGGCAGAGATCGCGCCAGATTGGTGCGTGGAGGTAGAAATAACGGTGTCCCGGGTTCGTCGCTCGCGGTGCGATGGACTGCATACGTCAAGTGCATTTACCCCTTTTCCAAGAGCAGATGGTCTACTGTGACTGTGGTGTCGTTAGTAGTTAGTAGTACGGGCGTTTGTTTGCCCGATACCTACGTGACGTTCGTTTCCTAAACGCAACGACCAATTTACTGCAGGCTATACAAGGTGTTTTGATAGTCGTCCTTGCTACTAGAAATTGAGGATCGATATCGGGACAGGAACTTATGCGATCACTGTTTAAAATTCTACGGAATGTTTGTTATAAAAAAATTACATTATCATAGGACGCGATTAAAAATTGGGGCCTGATGAAATTGCACCATCCATATTTCTCTCTCTATAAACGCTCCCAACTATCGTTTCTCAAATAGCAACAAGCTCTTTTTACTTCATCATGCTGAAAATGATTAATTATCAGATTACTTATATGTTTTTATTTACTTTATTATGTGCAAAGCCTCCTTTATTGAAGATCATTCAATTTTGAGAACACTATAATAAACATCTTGTATCTTTGGTTCCTTTCAGAATTCTCCAAAAATTTAGGCACCAGGGATTTGATAACTTATTATTTTTCATCATGACGAAGTGAAAAGAACATTTAAGAAATTGCAGTTGTGAGCACTTATATTCCGTTTTGAGAATATTTTTTATAATTTTTGGAAAATATGGGTACTGTAATTACATGAGAACCTCGCAATTTTCAACTGAATATATCTTTTCTGGTAAAACTGCTGACGCCGTTCGTCAGTTGTGATGATTTATGTTTGATTTTCATACCGGTGTGAAGTTACCGGCCAATTTCCAGCGGCCGAATTGCCGAAGATTGCCGAAGGTCCATAGACGTACTTCCTTTTTTTTATTTAGGTGAAATGAGCTCATAGATGATCAGTGTATTGATAAGTTTTATGGAAACATCATATTACTTTCAATCGAATAGAAAGGAAATATTTCATTATAATTATGATTATAATAAAGTGTCTCGTATATAAGACTAAAAAATAATCGATCGGCTAAAAAATTCAGTGGTTGGTAGGTATTACAAGAATATCGAAAATAATATGTTTTGTTCACGAATACATACATTTAAATGAAATGAAAAATAGCTCACGGGAACACAGTAATTAATAAACCAATGATTTTGTCAAAACGGGTTTAAAATTGAAGAAAACTGGAAGAGACAAGCTTAAAGTCATATACATTCCACTAAAAAATCTAACTGTAATTGAAAAAAACACCGTGAAAAGATGAATCAGTGGCGGCCCGTCAGAGAGGCGAACCCGTCAAAAGAAAATCAATATAAGAAGGAAATGGACCGTCACTTTCATATTCAACTAAAAAAATCAACTTTTATTGGAAAACACACAGTGAGAATGTGAATCAGTAACAGGCCGTCAAAGGGCCGAAATCGTAAAAAAATTAAAATAAATCGGAACACCAAGAAGAAAATTTAAATAATTCGAAACACCAAGAAGAAAATGGACTGCCACATCTATATTCCGCTAAAAAACTCAAACTTCCATTGGAAAATACACGGTGAGAAGATGAATCAGTAACGGGCCGTCAAAAGGGTTGAAATCGTAAAAAATTAAATAATTCGGAAAACGAAGAAAAAAATTCAAAAAATTTGAAACACCCAGAAGAAAATGGACTGTCACATCTATATTCCACTAGAAAAATCAAACCTTTATTGGAAAATGCACAGTGAGAAGATGAATCAGTAACGGACCGTCAAAGGGGTCGAAATCGTAAAAAAAATAAAAATTGAAATAAATCAGAACATGAAGAAAAAATTTAAATAATTCGAAACACCAAGAAAAAAATGGACTGTCACATCCATATTTCACTGGAAAAATCAAACTTCCATTGGAAAATACACAGTGAAAAGATGAATCAGTAATGGGCCGTCAAGGGGTCGAAACCGTAAAAAAATTAAAATAAATCGGAACACCAAGAAGAAAATTTAAATAATTCGAAACACCAAGAAGAAAATGGACTGCCACATCTATATTCCGCTAAAAAATTCAAACTTCCATTGGAAAATACACGGTGAGAAGATGAATCAGTAACGGGCCGTCAAAAGGGTTGAAATCGTAAAAAAATTAAATAATTCGGAAAACGAAGAAAAAAATTCAAAAAATTTGAAACACCCAGAAGAAAATGGACTGTCACATCTATATTCCACTAGAAAAATCAAACCTTTATTGGAAAACACACAGTGAGAATGTGAATCAGTAACAGGCCGTCAAAGGGCCGAAATCGTAAAAAAATTAAAATAAATCGGAACACCAAGAAGAAAATTTAAATAATTCGAAACACCAAGAAGAAAATGGACTGCCACATCTATATTCCGCTAAAAAATTCAAACTTCCATTGGAAAATACACGGTGAGAAGATGAATCAGTAACGGGCCGTCAAAAGGGTTGAAATCGTAAAAAAATTAAATAATTCGGAAAACGAAGAAAAAAATTCAAAAAATTTGAAACACCCAGAAGAAAATGGACTGTCACATCTATATTCCACTAGAAAAATCAAACCTTTATTGGAAAATGCACAGTGAGAAGATGAATCAGTAACGGACCGTCAAAGGGGTCGAAATCGTAAAAAAAATAAAAATTGAAATAAATCAGAACGCGAAGAAAAAATTTAAATAATTCGAAACACCAAGAAGAAAATGGACTGTCACATTTATATTCCACTAGAAAAATCAAACATCCATTGGAAAATACACAGTGAAAAGATGAATCAGTAACGGGCCGTCAAGGGGTCGAAACCGTAAAAAAATTAAAATAAATCGGAACACCAAGAAGAAAATTTAAATAATTCGAAACACCAAGAAGAAAATGGACTGCCACATCTATATTCCGCTAAAAAATTCAAACTTCCATTGGAAAATACACGGTGAGAAGATGAATCAGTAACGGGCCGTCAAAAGGGTTGAAATCGTAAAAAAATTAAATAATTCGGAAAACGAAGAAAAAAATTCAAAAAATTTGAAACACCCAGAAGAAAATGGACTGTCACATCTATATTCCACTAGAAAAATCAAACCTTTATTGGAAAATGCACAGTGAGAAGATGAATCAGTAACGGACCGTCAAAGGGGTCGAAATCGTAAAAAAAATTAAAATTGAAATAAATCAGAACGCGAAGAAAAAATTTAAATAATTCGAAACACCAAGAAGAAAATGGACTGTCACATTTATATTTCACTAGAAAAATCAAACTTCCATTGGAAAATACACGGTGAAAAGATGAATCAGTAACGGGCCGTCAAAGGGGTCGAAATCGTAAAAAAATAAAAATTGAAATAAATCAGAACGCGAAGAAAAAATTTAAATAATTCGAAACACCAAGAAGAAAATGGACTGTCACATTTATATTTCACTAGAAAAATCAAACTTCCATTGGAAAATACACAGTGAAAAGATGAATCAGTAACGGGCCGTCAAAAGGGTCGAAATCGTAAAAAAATTAAATAATTCGGAAAACGAAGAAAAAAATTTAAATAATTCGAAACACCAAGAAGAAAATGGACTGTCACATTTATATTTCATTAGAAAAATCAAACTTCCATTGGAAAATACACGGTGAGAAGATGAATCAGTAACGGGCCGTCATAAGGGTTGAAATCGTAAAAAAATGAAATAATTCGGAAAACTAAGAAAAAAATTTAAATAATTCGAAACACCAAGAAGAAAATGGACTGTCACATTTATATTTCATTAGAAAAATCAAACTTCCATTGGAAAATACACGGTGAAAAGATGAATCAGTAACGGGCCGTCAAAGGGGTCGAAATCGTAAAAAAATTAAATAATTCGGAAAACGAAGAAAAAAATTTAAATAATTCGAAACACCAAGAAGAAAATGGACTGTCATATTTATATTCCACTTAAAAAACCAAACTTCCATTGGTAAGCGTACAGTGAAAAAGTGAATCAGTAACAGACCACTAAAAAAATCAAACCCTCATTTGAAAACACGTAGTAAAAAAACGAAAACATAAGAGAATAAAAAATATCGAAACACGAAGTAGGAAACGAACTGGTAAATAGTTACATATTTCATAAAAAAAAAAAATTCTCATTAGAAAATATACAATGAAAAAATAAACTAGTTATGGGCCGACGGAGTTGGCTGGAACGCAAAAAAAATTAAAATTAAAATAAATCACATTGTAAGTATCCAGATAAATATGTTTTGGTCACCTAGTACTTTTGGCAAAGTTCACACATGTCATTAACCGTTTTCTGTTTTACATCAAGACCGTTTTCCATTTCAGAAACCGTCAATAGACATTTTTTATGTATGAATCTCAAACATGTTCTACACTTGAATAATGTTTGAGGATTCTGGAGATTTACAGTCTGAGCACAGAAGAGACATTTTTTCCGTATATTCTCACTATTTTTCAACAGAAGATATTTCAAATCAGTGCGATACCCTGGAATATCGAAACAATCAGTCAGATTCTGTTGCTGGACGATTTTGGAGAAAAAATAGATTACATAGACACCACAGTTGTAACTGTCCGATTGTATTGCGTGGTCCAAGGAATTGTAAGTCCAGTTTTCATAATTTTCATTCTTCAAGCGGAGAAACTTTTTCAATCTTTCCAACAATAACCCTCCGGTAATTGCCTCGTTTCCCATGGGATCAATAATAGTCATTTTTTCCTCAGTGAAATTGACTTTCAATAGAATAAAATGGTTATGTAAAGCTACTGGAAATATGATGTCGTTTTGCTTGAAAGTGATGGAATCCACAAATTTTTCTCTCAGAAGGTCCCCACCAAAAATAATCGAAGATTTTGCTACCGAAATTATTTGGTATTTCCGTCCTGAATTCAAAATATATAAAATGTGGTCTATTACGAAACTACTCAGCCAATTGTTACCGTCAAGTGTCAAAAAGTCCTCAATGAGAATTTCTTTAATAGAAAACTCAATATTCGGATTCGATGTGACCACGTATCCCCTATTGTGCTCCAGTTGTTTATAAAAAGTTACGTCCAACACAAGGCCGTTTTCTAAAAAAATCAGTTCTTGTGAGGTGGTCCATTTTTTTTCAAATTCGGATGGATATCCCTGTGGTGATACTAATTGTGGGAGCATATAGAAATAATAGAAATTTCTCAATTTTTTGAACGTGTTCTGCCAAAATCTTGTCGATCTGTGAACTCTCACAATTTTTATTCCTTTGAGAGTAAAAATAACTAAATCGCACCATGATCGGTCGGTAAGTTCCATCAAACCTTGAATTTGATAATGATAATCATGAACCAATCTTATTTGGGTATTGTGAAAATCTAAGAAGTCAAATTTATGTGAATCAGGATCTATATTCCTAGCATTAAACGGGCACTTTACCTCAATAATACCATCTTCATCAATAAGACCGTCGGGAGAACCAGCAACAAAAGGATATTTTTTGTGGATTATCAGTCCAGATGGCTGATATTGTCTGTTTGTACGTTTAATATAAAGGGAAATTGCTTCTGCTTCAAAATCAATCCCATATTTCATGGCAGTCGTTTTGATCTGCTTGCAGTTCCTTATATCTTTTATTATGTTTTGGTACGAAGATGTATTTCGTACCTTACAAATTCTTCCGAAGTGGGATGCTGTGACTCTAAATTTCCTCTCTTCGAACCACCTTGGACAGAGTCTTTGATATCTCGTCTCTTTCTCTAATTCTTCAATCTGAAGTTCCGTCAGAGATATTTTATTCAAAAATTCCTCGCATTTTTCGTAGAATTTTTCTGAATTATTTTCACTGAAATTCGTTTTTTCCAACTTACACACTTTACAGATGAAATCCAGCTGGGAATAAGATTTATTGCCATTCGAGTCGTCACACAGTTGATGAATCCATCGCTCGCATTGGTCACATTTTACCCATAAGGTCCTCTCATCTATCATTCCATGACCACAATATGCACACTGTGCCATCTCATCATCGTCTTCAGGAAAAACAATGCTCTTCTCGTTTTTGTGAAAATTTTCGTTTTTCAAAAAACTTGCATTGAAGTGGGTACTCGATTTTTTTGGTGGTTTTCGATTCCAAGTTTCCCTAGCACTCTTCTCTTCAGACCAATCCGAGTTCTTCGTTAACCTTGATTTTCCAATTCCCAAATCACATTCAACCTTTAGTGACAACACGTCTTCACGTAACTTTCTCAGGAACTGAGAACATTTTAAATTTTTTCGGGAGTCAAGTTTATTGTGTTTCAGTACCCCGAAGTAGTTTTCAACTATTGAATTACTTAACGGTTTTTCATCTTTCAATAAAAGGCCGCTCCACAAAGGACAATATGGTAAGTATTTGGTGAGGATGAGATCAAAAAAGTCAACGTTGTAATAAATATTATTTTCATCATGGTCCACATCTTCGATTTGTACATTTGAAATAATTTTTTTGAATCTTGTGTAGAATGGACTCGAACTATAAAGAGCAAGATTTTTCTTCTCTGTTTTCATTTCCTTGATTTCCTCTATTTCTTTATAACATTCTTCGAGATAAGTAGGTTTTTCACAAGACATTTGTGCTAATCCCCTCTGAGCATGTTTAACTTTTTCGTTAAGACGTTTGCTTGTTAAAAGCGTGAAAACATTTACGACAAAATTATCGAAGATCTCAATGCTTTTTATTAAAATGGCAGACGCCAGTATATCTTTGAATACATTTTTTTGATTAGAATTGAGAGATAGTTCATCCACATCTTTACATACCATCTTCATAAAGTGGGCGCAACATAAGTGGATTCCAATAATATTAGTTTTTGATGTTGATATACCATTTTTCTCTACCAATTCATAACATGTTTGTAGGTATTCTTTCAACGTACATCTATTGCACGCTTTACAAATCGCATGGATATTTGCGAATGAAAAATCAGTCACGACGCCTGAGAAAGATGGCCAGTATTTATTTTCTTCACAGAAATATCGAAAGTCGCTGAATAATTTGAATATTGTGTTCGAATCATGAGTGGAAGAAACCATCGAAAATATTGGATATACTCTTTTAGGAATTTCTATTTTCAGTACGGCAGTATATACTCCTCCAGTTGCGTCGAAGTGAATAAATGGTAAACATTTTGAATTTTGGGATTTTAAAACATTGAGTTGTTCAAGACTGTAAATTTTCACACTAAATGGTAAACAAATTTCTTTAATATACTCAGGATGATCCACCTGCATTAGTATCAAATCACGCAGATCGTCTTTATCACGATCCAAATCAGCTAATGCTTCTGATCTTATTTTTCTTAAGGTCGCATCAGATTTGATTTTTTGTAAATTTTTTCCTTTTTTCAGAATATTCACGCTGGCTTTCAAAAGCGTATGTTTTTTATAGTTGAAAGGTTTTTCGTGTAAAAGTCTCCTCTTCAAAATGCATCTTTCAATACCCCTCACATGACTCGTTAAATGAGATGGGTGGTTGTAATTGAGGGATGTACTGAATACGTGAACGGTTTTATTATCAATACGGATTTTGAATTTTTTACATTTTTTCTCATTATGTTTACAGTTAGCAAACACATTGAAAACCTTGTCTTTCTTGCGATATTTCACAAAATCTATAACTATGACGCATACATTATTCACGTATTTGGATATTCCTTTTTTGAGTATACCAGGATAGTATTTCACATTCAGCTTGCCATTCCGGCAAGCCATGTCCCATAGTGTATCTTTTATCTCGAAGGTCCCTTCTAGATATTTACAATTCCTGTGTGTAAGTTTCACTAGTGTATCCCTCACATTTTTCGAATTGAGAGGTAAAATTTCAGGCGAATTTTCTGGACTCGATAAATTCAAAAATTCTCTAGGAACCTGTGCTCCTTCCGGAGATACTTTCTGTTTATCATTATCTGCGACAAATTTCTCGTTATATGAAGATGTCTCATCACTCGAAATATTCGTTTGGGCTTCGAGTGGTATTTCGGATCTTGAAGAGAACGCTTTTACCTTGCTCTCTAAAGCTGGACATATCGAAGAAGAACCATCAATTTTTCCATTCGAAGAATGGTGATTAACACAAAAAGTTGAATCTCCCGAAATATAACAATGTTCCTTGTCTTTCTTTGGAGTGGAACAATATTCAATGGAATTATCGTTGAAAAGATCATTTTCTAATATCGGTGATAAGTCATTTCTATCAGAAATCACGCAATTTCTCAAAGATCTCCATAAGTAATAGATCCGTTTTCTATTTTTGAGAGAATTTTTCATAGAGAATTGTTTACAAAGTCTAGCATAGACAGATAATACATCACTGCGGTATGACTTGCAAACATCTAACTCATTCAAATTCATTTTCGCCAAAACATTTTTCAAGTTAACAATATTGAAATGATTGATTCTCGATGCAGGCAGCGTTTTCATATGATTGTCTATGAAATAGCTCTTGAATCTGGCATTTTTATTGACAATTTGTTCAACTCTACTGCAGAAACCAAATGAAGTCCCTTTCAAAGATCTGGCAATATATTTACATGTATCTTTGTCAACAACACCTTCTGAATTATATGAAGGGATTTGTTTCTTCAAAGCCAACGATATGATTTCATAGGCTTTTTCAACAGATACAAATTTTTTTTTCATAATTTTCAGTGTTGAAAAAAAACTCAAACACAATTCCCAAAAACTATTGAAATGTTAAGAAACACAAAGAAAAACCACATACAAATAATTTCGAACCAACGAAATACGTAAAGTGAAATGAATCCACAGATAGATAAAATAAGTTTTTAGCCAGACACAATAAATAGTATTAACTGAGAAAATTAGGAACTCTGGCAACAGCACTGGAAATGACTCACGCTCGCTAAGATCCAATGTCGAAACTCGAATGGGTTAGGTACTAGGTTGAACATGCGTTTATCCGGCGACACTGAACAGATCCTAACTTGATTATTATGCAATTTGAAGAAAAAAATATAGATACAATAATTGTAGAAAATTTTGTGCTCTACAATTTGGTATATAAATTTTTTGAATACCCATAAATACACGAAACGACCAAGATTTATCTCTTCCTTCAATTCTTCTGGCTTTAATCAATAGTATAGAATGCATACAACAGGACTTTACGACCTTCCGAATCTAATTATCGAGTCAGACGAGTTCAAGGAAGTCTCAATGTAGTTTTCACAATCATCTATTTCATATTTCCGCTCTCTACGACAGTCATCACTGGTTCATCTGCTCACTGTGAGTTTTTCAGTAATAATATCCCGACTCATGCATGTCCACCCTGCATTTTTGATCCCGCATGAAAAATGCGTGGCTCTTGACGTTCGCATCTGTGCCTGTCGAGATGCGTGAAAATGGCGGGGTGAGCACGCACGGAATTATAACATGTTTTGGTTTACATAATAAAAGATTCAGTAAAAGGTAGGATAACTTGAAAAACTCAACTGTATTTTCTCCAGTTTTGCAAAAATGAATAAGAAAATAAGAATTTGTTATAGAAATGGAAGTTGAATATACATAAGTGAATGTTTTGGTTTTTTTCCGGGTTTTGCCGTGGTCTTCTTTAGATTAAAATCTACAAGCGTTTCAACTGAAACTGCGACAGTCATCTTCAGTGTCGTGGCGAAATACTCTTCTTGACGTATCAACTGAAAAATATGAATGGTCTTGCAGTTTTCAGGCACAAGGGACAAGTATGCATAAACTTAAGAATTGCACGTGCTATGGAAACTCTGCATGGGCACGCATGTAACTAAATCGGCCTAAAGCCACAGCCTATTTTCTTCGAGTTTCAAATTTTTTTCATTTGATTATGAAGATTCCGACACATCCAACGGCCTATCACTGTGTGTTTCCCAATGAGAATTTGATTTTTCTATTGGAATATGAGTGTGACTATCCGTTTTCCTTTAGCCGTTTCGAATTATTTCAATTTTCTTCTTAAATATTTTTATTTTTTTTTTACGATTTTGATCCGTTTGACAGCCTGTTACTGATTCACGTTCTCACTATGTGTTTTACAATGAAAGTTTGATTTTTTTTAGTGGAATATAGATGTAACAGTCCATTTTCTTCTTGGTGTTTCGAATTATTTAAATTTTTTTCTTAGTTTTCCGAATTATTTATTTTTTTTACGATTTCAACCGCTTTGACGGCCCGTTACTGATTCATCTTCTCACTGTGTATTTTCCAATGGAAGTTTGATTTTTCTAGTGAGATATGGATGTGACAGTCCATTTTCTTCTTGATGTTTCGAATTATTTAAATTTTTTCTTCGTGTTCTGATTTATTTCAATTTTTATTTTTTTACGATTTCGACCCCTTTGACGGCCCGTTACTGATTCATCTTTTCACTGTGTATTTTCCAATGGAAGTTTGATTTTTCTAGTGAGATATAGATGTGACAGTCCATTTTCTTCTTGTTGTTTCGAATTATTCAAATTTTCTTCTTCGTGTTCTGATTTATTTCAAAATTTATATTTTTACGATTTCGACCCTTTTGACGGCCCGTTACTGATTCATCTTTTCACTGTGTATTTTCCAATGGAAGTTTGATTTTTCTAGTGAGATATAGATGTGACAGTCCATTTTCTTCTTGTTGTTTCGAATTATTCAAATTTTCTTGTTCGTGTTCTGATTTATTTCAAAATTTATATTTTTACGATTTCGACCCTTTTGACGGCCCGTTACTGATTCATCTTTTCACTGTGTATTTTCCAATGGATGTTTGATTTTTCTAGTGGAATATAAATGTGACAGTCCATTTTCTTCTTGGTGTTTCGAATTATTTAATTTTTTTCTTAGTTTTCCGAATTATTTAATTTTTTTACGATTTCAACCCCTATGACGGCCGGTTACTGATTCATCTTGTCACTGTGTATTTTCCAATGGAAGTTTGATTTTTCTAGTGAGATATAGATGTGACAGTCCATTTTCTTCTTGTTGTTTCGAATTATTCAAATTTTCTTCTTCGTGTTCTGATTTATTTCAATTTTTATTTTTTTATGATTTCGACCCTTTTGACGGCCCGTTACTGATTCATCTTCTCACTGTGTATTTTCCAATAAAGGTTTGATTTTTCTAGTGGAATATAGATGTGACAGTCCATTTTCTTCTGGGTGTTTCGAATTTTTTGAATTTTTTTCTTCGTTTTCCGAATTATTTAATTTTTTTACGATTACAACCCTTTTGACGGCCCGTTACTGATTCATCTTCTCGCCGTGTATTTTCCAATGGAAGTTTGAATTTTTTAGCTGAATATAGACGTGACAGTCCATTTTATTCTGGGTGTTTCGAATTATTTAAATTTTTTTCTTCGTTATCCGAATTATTTTATTTTTTTTTACGTTTTCAACACCTTTGACGGCCCGTTACTAATTCACCTTCTCACTGTGTGTTTTCCAATGAAAGTTTGATTTTTCTGGTGGAATATAAATGTGACAGTTCATTTTCTTCTTGGTGTTTCGAATTTTTTAAATTTTTTTCTTCGTTATCCGAATTATTTTATTTTTTTACGATTTCGACCCCTTTGACGGCCCGTTACTGATTCATCTTTTCACTGTGTATTTTCCAATGGAAGTTTGATTTTTCCAGTGGAATATAGACGTGACAGTCCATTTTATTCTGGGTGTTTCCAATTATTTAAATTTTTTTCTTCGTTATCCGAATTATTTTATTTTTTTTACGTTTTCAACACCTTTGACGGCCCGTTACTAATTCACCTTCTCACTGTGTGTTTTTCAATGAAAGTTTGATTTTTCTGGTGGAATATAAATGTGACAGTCCAATTTCTTCTTTGTGTTTCGAATTTTTTAAATTTTTTTCTTCGTTATCCGAATTATTTTATTTTTTTACGATTTCGACCCCTTTGTCGGCCCGTTACTGATTCATCTTTTCACTGTGTATTTTCCAATGGAAGTTCGATTTTTCTAGTGAGATATAGATGTGACAGTCCATTTTCTTCTTGTTGTTTCGAATTATTCAAATTTTCTTCTTGGTGTTCTGATTTATTTCAAAATTTATATTTTTACGATGTCGACCCTTTTGACGGCCCGTTACTGATTCATCTTTCCACTGTGTATTTTCCAATGGAAGTTTGATTTTTCTAGTGAGATATAGATGTGACAGTCCATTTTCTTCTTGTTGTTTCGAATTATTCAAATTTTCTTCTTCGTGTTCTGATTTATTTCAATTTTTATTTTTTTACGATTTCGACCCCTTTGACGGCCCGTTACTGATTCATCTTTTCACCGTGTATTTTCCAATGGAAGTTTGATTTTTCTAATGAAATATAAATGTGACAGTCCATTTTCTTCTTGGTGTTTCGAATTATTTAAATTTTTTTCTTAGTTTTCCGAATTATTTCATTTTTTTACGATTTCAACCCTTATGACGGCCCGTTACTGATTCATCTTCTCACCGTGTATTTTCCAATGGAAGTTTGAATTTTTTAGCGGAATATAGATGTGGCAGTCCATTTTCTTCTTGGTGTTTCGAATTATTTAAATTTTCTTCTTCGTGTTCTGATTTATTTAAATTTTAATTTTTTACGATTTCGACCCCTTTGACGGGCCTTCATGATTTATTCCTTCACTATGAATTTTCCAATAAAAATTTGATTTTTCTAGTGAAATATGAATGTGACAGTCCATTTTTTTCTTGGTATTCGGAATATTTTCGATTTTTTTATGATTTCGACCCCTTTGAAGGCTTGTTACTGATTCACTTTTTCACTGTATGTTTTCCAATGGACGTTTGATTTTTTTCAGTAGAATATGATGGTGTTTCGAATTATTCAAATTTTCTTCTTGGTGTTCCGATTTATTTTAATTTTTTTACGATTTCGGCCCTTTGACGGCCTGTTACTGATTCACATTCTCACTGTGTGTTTTCCAGTAAAAGTTGATTTTTTTTGTTGAATATGAATGTGACGGTCCATTTCCTTCTTATATTGATTTTCTTTTGACGGGTTCGCCTCTCTGACGGGCCGCCACTGATTCATCTTTTCACGGTGTTTTTTTTCAATTACAGTTAGATTTTTTAGCGGAATGTATATGACTATAAGCTTGTTTCTTCCAGTTTTCTTCAATTTTAAACCCGTTTTGACAAAATCATTGGTTTATTAATTACTGTGTTCCCGTGAGCTATTTTTCATTTCATTTAAATGTATGTATTCGTGAACAAAACATATTATTTTCGATATTCTTGTAATACCTACCAACCATTGAATTTTTTAGCCGATCGATTATTTTTTATTCTTATATACGAGACACTTTATTATAATCATAATTATAATGAAATATTTCCTTTCTATTCGATTGAAAGTAATATGATGTTTCCATAAAACTTATCAATACACTGATCATCTATGAGCTCATTTCACCTAAATAAAAAAAAGGAAGTACGTCTATGGACCTTCGGCAATCTTCGGCAATTCGGCCGCTGGAAATTGGCCGGTAACTTCACACCGGTGATTTTCATGGCCAACTTTTTTCGACTGGATAATCAACTGTATCTCAGCCATTTTCCAATCGATTTTCAATCTTGAGATATAAAATATTAGAAATTCCAAACCCTTCAAAACCATAGAAAAATTGGTGGGCGCACCTCAGTCACCCGGTATATTTCTGAAAATTATATATCATTGAGTCATATAAATTATGATAGTTCGTTCTGTCGTAAAGACATAGTGAATATGGTACCTATATATGTTCAACAAATATAATGAAATAACTAGAAAGTATCGGTCCTCTGTTATTGTTCAAAATATCTATGCATTTACTACATGTATATACATTTTTTTATGAAAATATAATGATATACGTCGAGTGTATAAGAAAGGATTTTGATGAAGAAAATATCATATTTTTCAAAATATTTTAAAGTGGCCTTTGTATTGCAAAGTATAGAAAAACATTTTTCGAAAATTTATTCATAACTGAAAAGAGGTAAAAAATATGAAGTCACGGCCACCTATTATATTGATCGTTTTATTGCCTAATTTTCTGTGTACTATTGCGTCCCATATACGTAGTTTTTAAGGAAATATCAACGTTTCCTTAAATTCATAATATATATCAGGCAAATTAAAAAGAAAAAAAACTCACCAATGATACAATGATTCATATCTCGAAATTCAGAAAATCGCAGACACCTATTTCGAAAATAAGTTCTTACTATATTCGATTCTATTTTCAATAACCCCGTCTCTTGCTACTAGCTTCTGCCCACGACTTCAAAACTGAGTCGAGGGAGAAATGAAAAATGTATGACTAATAAAAAAAGATAGGATAAAAAGTTTCACCCACAGATATTTGATATGGTGAAATTGTTAATGTTTACTCATATTTTTAATCAATATACATCTACAACTTTGTGCGATTTATTATATTCCGACAGTAAGTTTTAGGCACTCAATATTCTTGAGACACCGACATAAAAGTAACCATGTGAAAAGCAAGGAGTGCCCAAATGAATTCCTATCACTTTCAGCGTTTGACCCTGGGACTTATCAATGGTCATTGTAAACGCCAACTCTCAGGGAAATGGTAGCCTCTTAAATTGAAATGATATTGACAGTCTAGTTTTTCTGGCGAAGTCGCGGATAGAAGCAATTTTCAACATAAATTGGTAACAGTCGTTAAAATTGTTTAGAATTGTTTAAGATTGTTTCTCGTAATGGATCAAAGTAATGAGGTTTAATTAGCAATAATACCGGGTTAATATCATGTAGAATATAGAACTAAAATTTTGTTCACACTTTTCCATGATACTAGATGATGGGACATATTCTTCTTGTTATTATATAGAGGGAAAAACCTCGAAAAAAAGACCTCGAATCAAAAAAAATGTATTCGTGTTCATACTATGTCAGCTGTGGAAAAAATGTGTATTGCCTTTCATGTCTTATCTTTATCTTTATATAAGTCTTCTTCAAGTGTGCAGTGCAAGTGACTCAACTCCTGAACACCTTGACCGATTTTGATGAAATTTTTTCGTTTACTTCTTTGTGGTTTCCTGGTTTAGTTTCACAATTAGGTCTGGTAGGTGGCGCTGCGATCGGTAATTTATTTTTATTGTTATCAAATTTTTTCAAACAAAAAAACATGTAACCTTCCCCCAACCCCCAACATTCCTTGGAATCAAAATAAAAACATAAGTTCCTGATTAATTGACGTTGTTTTGACATTTAAAATTCGGTTCATCGTTCGGGAAAACGTCTTCTGGGTTCGCTAGATAGCATGGCTAATATTTGCATCATTTTTTATTTGTACGTTGGGGTGAAATCTTGCAAGTGAATTTTGACCCACTTATAGTTATCAGATTAGCTCAAAATATGACAAATGTTCATAATTCTGGTGAAAATGCATTATGAAGTCTTTTATAGGGAAAAAACAAAATGTGGCTTCAAGATGGAGGACAACTGTTGTCCAATTTTATTCAAAATTGGTATGTGGAAGTTTTCGAAGTCGGAGATAATAGATATTTTGTTAAAATTCACGAATTCAATATGGCGGCTCCAATATGTTGGATGAATTTTGTGATTATGGTTAGATAATTGATATGTGATTATCACATTTCGTGGTCGGAGATTATGATTAATTTTGTCAATACAAACAAAATCAAAATATCAGTTTCAACACGGTCAACGTGTTTATCATTGCCCTATAAAATGAACAAAATAAGTAGTCATCTACACGAAACAAATTAAATTGACTCAAAAACTTAAAACGCAAAACTTTATCTAAATACAAAATTTGATCCAAATCATTAGAGCCGTTTCAGAGATCCCAAAATTTATATTATTATTATTAATATTATAAGTATCACATTTTTTTCTTGAAAAGCGCCTATACAGATGAACTTAAGTAGCAATACCTTATCTAAATACAAATTTTGATCCAAATCGTTGAAGCCCTTTTCGAAATCCAAAAATTATCATTATTATTATTACTATCAGTAAAATTGCGTTTTTCCAAGAAATACGCCTATATAGATAAACTTAAAAAGCAAAACCCTATCTACATACAAAATTTCTCTCAAATCGATTGAGCCGTTTCCGAGATATATCAAACTGTGCGTTTTGTTTACGAAAACTGTGCGATTTGATTACCGTGCGTAAGGAGGAGTACTGAGGCTATGAGTCGTGTGTTTTTGCCTATTTTCTACAGTGGCCGTAGGTTAAATAAAATAATTCATAAATGCAATGAAAAGGAAAGAACACCATAGATGTGCGAGGTAGGTTATTCGGTAAGTAACAGATTCAAAAGCCTACCGCGCAAAGTTTGTATACAAAAAAATTGGTATTTTTGAGCGAAAAGCGTTTGAATTTGGTACTCACAGATTAACTTATGTCACAACATATGAAGCAATTATTTTTTTTCCTTTTCGGTAGATTTGAATAATTCTATTTTTATTTTTTTGTACATTGGAACAAAAGCATGTCTTTACTTTTTACTTCAAAATAATTGTTTTATTCAATTTGCATTTGAGTATCCAAATAACCTGCAGTTAACTGTTTCACTTCCTCTTACCGGAGAGCTAGCTTATCTTTAATCATAACATCCCAATCAAACCAATCTCGGCATCTGAACTGAACCTAGATTTTCTCGGCGTCTCACTCGTTTTTTTTTTTTTTTTTCGCCCGACTAAATGGATCGGTCGCGTGCTGTGTCGGTAATTAGCGAAAGGAAAAGAGTGAGCCACCAGCAAGCGACGCCGCCGAGAGGTGGAATAAGCAGGTGAGTGACCCACAAAGGGGACACTGGCTCTGAGGTAATCCACTGCCACGCGTTCATTACGTCAGATATTATTGGTCGCCGGTAAGCGGTTGCATTGTCTTGTTTTGGTCAACACGATGGAGCGGGTGAAATTGCGTGTAACAGATAAGACTCTGTTTTCTCGATAAAACGATTTACAGTAGATTCCTTAGGAGGTCTTCTTGATGGTTGTAGACGATGTAGTAACTTGATTACTTGTACTTCGGACATCGTTTTAATGGTTGAAAGATTTCTGCTACTACGTCTTCAGGTGAATACTGTGAATACATTCACCTGAAGACGATTGCAGATTCAAGCAATTGAAACGTAGGGAAAATATTGAAAGAAGTAGAAATCTTTCAACCATTAAGACGATGGAAGTCCGAAGTACAAGTAACCTCAGGAGGTCGTTGTACTTGAGTGTAGGATTTAGTATTTTTTTTAGGAACTTCTGAGAGCTCTGACCCGGGCTGAACGATGGCAGGTGCTTTTTTGCAGTTTTTGAGATATTTAGCCCAAATATAAAATACAGATTAAGCCGTACTACCTGTGTAATTCGACAATCGGTTGTGAGAATTCACAGGGAGACATTTTGTTCCTTTTTCTGCCCTGAGCTTATTTGTAGTGCGCCGTTGGTAGATTATGTATTACAAAATGAGTTTTCTGTTTTGTTTAGAATATTTCTGATCACCTGTAGGTTTTTCGTATTTGTGACCGTTATCAAAAAAAAATATAAGCAATTTTCTGTAATTCGCTTTGGCTTTCTTTGAATAATCTCTTGTTGCATTACTTTTGTGTGGAATTATCCCACTTACAAGTATAATATTTCATTCGTTCAATGAGTTGACGCTCATATCGCTCCTGTAAACCTGTACCAAGTGTAATATTTTAATAATGATTTTACACAGAAAAAAATAATCGAGTGTGATTTTAATCACTGGGTTTCACAGTGGAAAACAACACCAAAATATGATGGACTCATCAATTTTATCAGGCACTTCATAAAATGCTGTGAATTTTGCTAAAAATAATTGTAATGTAATTTCTATGTTTTTTGGAATTTGTGAAATATTAATGAAGAAAAACACCAGAAATTCACAATGAAAAATGATTTACTGTGCTTTTATACACCGTCATGCAAAATTTACACCGATTTACATGAAACTGAAACCATTGTAATGAATACTTGATAAAATGGTATTACAATTTGCTCGAATAAGAGAATGTGAATCTAATTTTGGTGTTATTTATAATTTCTGAAGAATTTATTCAGGAATGACACCAAAAATTCACAGCTAAAATGGTTTCACGGTGCCTTTATACAACGAGATGCAAAACGTACACCGATAACATGGACACAATTTTATCAGGGAAAACGATAATATGGTGTTAATTTGGAACAAATTATCAGACATGATTGTAGTCGAAATATTACTCCGACTTTATGACATGAATATTCAAGAAAAACACCAGGATGTTGTAATGAAACACATTTTTACGGTGCCATTGTGCACTGCCTTTTGAATGAAATACCAAGAACGTATATTAGAATGAATCTTACCTAAATGAAATATTAATGAAGACAATGATGTTGCAAGCTAGTAAATTTCACCAAGTTCACTGTCATGTCGTCATGTGGCCTGCATCCATACAGTCGAAATTATCAGATCGAATGCTCTGGTGCTAGCAGTTCACCATTACCCGATAGTACCCAGCGCCTTCACTAGAGGGCCCACTCTACAGGATATCGTTGTTTGCATAGAGCATGTGAGCCTAACATACGAACGCTACCTTTTGAGAATGTTTCAGGCAGTACAGAGAAATCTGAAAAGCTCAGAAATGAGCTAGCAAAAATGAAGGAAAATGCCGAGACAGCAGAGCCCGACCGCCGTCAAAAGAGTCTCATTATTTTATGTTACACCATAACGGTGTGAAATATGTCGGTGCTATTTTTCACTATAATTATCAGGACCTATTTGAACACCAAATGGTGTTATCTGGTGTTGTTTTTTTACAGTGTATAATACCTGAACCAGTGATATATTAGACACAGCTCATGCAGTACACAACAGTCAATAGTTCTAGTAAATAGTAGAACAACCAAATACTCGCACTATAGAAGTGAAAGTTCTAGTTGTTTGGCATATCTTGAATGAATCTCTACTAAATCCTAACACGTTCGAAGGGTGCAGACGCTCCTTCCTCGAGATTTTCCTTTGAATTTCTGCCAGTAGTACCTCAATAGGCTAGCAGTAGATTCCAAATTGTAAAATCCTTCTCATTTGAGAAGCCGATTTCCATTAGAAATTTTTGTCACAACCACATATGGGCTCCAGCAAGGAAATCCACATGGAATTTTAGAAACCTAGTTTCAAGAGCAGTCCTCATTAAATGTATAATTGGGGATCATTTGATTGGTCCTTTATTTCTGCCTCGTTTCGTACACACGTTTCTTATACCCCAGCAAATTTACCTGAAATATTCTTATATCGTACACCCAAATAATGAATGAGTTTTCAGCTTCTCGTTTCGTAAACCGACCACTGCAATGTTCGTGCTGGTTAGATCAGACTAAAGAATTACTATTGGCAAATTTTATGTGTTCAATCTCCATGCACTGAAATGTCTACATAAGGTTAGTTCGTTCTGGTTAGATTCGACTAAATAATTACTCTTCGCAAAAAAATTCTGGCATCTCGAATCTCTAGTGAATACAGTGAATATAGCTGATGACTTACGAAATCAAATTTGAAACCGTACGAAAGAGAACAAGCATCAGTGGGAAGAGTTGGAGGATTTCACTTTCGAAAATTGTTTTAACGTAGTTTTCTTCTTATTGTTGATATCATGTTGTTTTTTATCCCAATATAGTCAGAGCTTACTAGAATATTTCAATAATTTTAATTTCGTCTAGCCAATTACACAAAACGATTTTTATTTTTGTTCGTGATAACGGACGCAAATACAAAAAAAAGTATGGCAAAACAAAATGTTTCAAAAAAAACAGAAAAAAATAGAATCTACCAGCGGCGCATTTCAAAGAAAAGGGAAGATGACCCGTGAAATAATATCTTCCTGTAGACTCTCTCAACCTTCAGGAGTAGTGATCTTCAAGTCACGAAAACTGCATAGTCGCGCAGAGATGAATCAATGAAATAGAAGCACTAATTTTCTCAACTATAAAAGAGCACTGAATTATTCTCAGTGCGTGATAAGAAAAAAATCGTATATTGTTCCACACCTACCCATCCCCAAATAATTCTTGAAAAATAGAAACAGAATTGAAAGATGGTCTTTCAGACATCAAAATCTTGCAACGACCCCACTGGCTACTTTGCAACCCACTGCCTAAGACAACAAAGTAAAATTCAAATAATATTAATAAACAACATAATAATCAACAGAAATTTAGTGACTTCAAAAAATGGTAGGAACGCGCAGTTTGAGAAATAGTTGTGAATTGAAACGAATGAAAATTCAAATTTTATTGTGGTAAAAAACAACTAGTTCCTTAGCCCAGACTCCATTTATTTGGAAAACACAAGATTCAGATTAGTCATAACTAAGATGTGAAATATTCATAGATACATATTTGTCGTCATGATGAATTGTGTATTTGGTAGGTACATCGCATATATCATTTTCACTTGAGTATGTTTATTTGCCATTAATATTCAAATTGAACATCCACATCATAACTCAAATATTTAATAGTTCTGCTGGTAGGCAATTAATATCCAAAGAAAGTGAAAATGTTACAATTTAATACATATATTTATATCTTTATACTCTTTGCAATTAATTAATTCATTTCTGCACGTGGGATATACAAACTGAATTAATTCATGCAATTGTACATTAGCAGTGGATTTCAAACTTCATTAAATATTCGCTAATAAAGTATGCTATATGTTAAAGGAAAGTTCACTTTCAAATAACTATTTTCTGGTTAGATGAGGCTGATTAAAAAATAATCAGACGGCCATGCATTCGCACCTTTGGCTTCTCCGAGTTCTCAGAAAAATTAACAAACAGCATGAGGAAGTTAGTGGATATTTCTCGATATTTGGTTCTGACTAATAGTTGTTTCAGTTAACTGATCCAAATTTATTGCTGTTCAGTATGGAGTATTTTATAAACTGAAGAAGTTCCATCATTGTCAATACCTATTGACTCTTTGTTTATTTAAAGTTTTTTCTAAGTTTAATTTTGGACCATAATAGGTGACACATTTTTTTGGATTGAGATGGCAATAATTACATGTCTACCTACGTATACGCAAACGGATGGGCCGAAGACAGAGCAAGGAACTGAAAGTGCATTAGCATATTTGGAATCATCTCACTCTTGAAACTTACCGATACAGGCAAGTGTATTCACGATAGAATTATACGCAATCTGGCCAGTAATACATGAACTTATATGTCTTTTGCTCAGACTTGCTAAGTTCCATTCAAGCGATAGAAAACCCTTTCAGTAAACACCTGCTGATACGAAGGATCATAGCATTCATGATCCACCTTTAGTCAAAAGAAAAAACCATGATTTTTGTTTGGGTTCCTAGCCATATAGGAATTGACGAAATTGAGAGAGCCAGACTCTGCAACAAGAGCTGCAACTTAAGATGATATCGATGTGAATATACCTACAAGCCCCGAATAACAAAAAAAATTTCACAGAGAACCCATGACAACACGAATAATCAAACAATGAATCAAAATTTAAAGATGTTAAGCCCGATGTTGTAGTCACAAGACTTCCACAAGAGCTGATGAGAGGAGAACAAGTTATACCTAATAACATGACTTAGATTAGGTCAAACTAACTTAACATCCTCGTATATGCTGAGAAAACAGAGACAACCATATTGCGAAGATTGCCAGACCTCGATGACAGTTAAGCACCATAATTTAGAATGTCACCAATATGAAGTTGCTTAACAACGACATAATTCACCAAATAGTATAAAATCACAGTATCAAATATGTGATTAATTTTTGAACTTTCTGAAAGCAACAGATTTGCTCAATAAAATATAAATACTAAGTCATGATAAGTTACAATAATACTAATGACCTCAGTAGTCGATGCCAAACCTAACGAAAAAAAAAAATAAAAAATTACGTGCCTCAGTAATGTATGTGTGTTCTATTTGTGTCTAAACTAACCAAATCTAACCTAACCTTATATAATACAACTTTAAAATTTGACGAACAAATAAATATATTTTGAAAATCCGATATTTTCATACCTAAGTGTAGGCTTGTCAAAAATATTCATGAATTGGGCAACTCTCTAGTAACACTTTTTTATTCCGACTTGCTAGAAATCACTGATCTCTTAAATTTTCCTCGAGTCGTCCTGTATATGATAATTATTGCTCTGCAACTGAATCTTTTCACACATACTTTCTCGCGACCCATCCCTTGCATCAAGACAGAAACAATTAATCAACGATTACAAAACAAAAAAGCAATCGCTTGATAAATCGAAATCGTAGTAGGGCTTGGTGCTAGCAAGGTCGAAACTCTTGCTCGACACACTTTGTCTCTTTCCCACATTGTGTGAAAGACAAATAAAGAAGCGGTTTCGCAGGTTGTCCTCGGAGAGTTAAATGACCCTAAGGACTTTCAACTGATCGCGAACGGCCATGCCCAGACACGCTTTAAAAAATGTGGAAAATGTAGCGTTAATTGTAAAAAAAGTTCTCACGAAGTTGAACTAGAGTAGATTTGTTATTAAGGAGAATATTGTGCAAGAAAATCAATTTATTTTGTACTTTTTTGCCATTCGCTTCGGTTTACTGAATTTTGATATATGAATGAAAAGATATACCTATGGAAAAAAAGGGGCTCCTATTATTTTTTTGAAAATAAAACATTCAATTTACAGAGGTGGGATTCTGTGTACCACATAATTCTATTGTCGACAGAAAAAGTGAGATGACATTATGATTGAATTCACGGGAGAGAAAGAGACAAAACTGCCGACAATAGAATTATATGGTACACATAATCCAACAGCAGGGTTAGTTAGGTGTATGGGCATAAATTATTGTCAGAAGGAGCAAGCACATTGACCCTGAACGAAAAATACAATGCATCTATCAATTTTGACTACCCTATCTCAAAAAACATAAAATTGTACTTGCATAAATAAACATATCTAAAATTGACGATGTCATTTCAATATTTGTAACTGAAGGTGTTGAATCTTTTGATTTATTAACAAAGGAAGAAGGAAGTTATCTTTCTCTCAAGAACGAAAATATTTCTGTCTGAAAGTATTTGGTAAAAAATTCGGGAACATTGTTGAATAAACAAATCTACCAAATAAGGAAAGTAGCAACTTATAATAACCATTAATTGTAAAAATGTAATGGCATAGACAATACAAATCATAGATCCAAAGAATGTGGGTATGGAATATGTCTGGTGCTGATAAAAATGTATTGTAATACGCATTGATCATACTTACAGCAGAAAATATGCCAGTATGTTTGATATTATTTCTCGCAAAAATCTCCTTACAAATAATTTTTATTAATTTTAACGGTTTTAACAGACCATACTTTTTTAGCTATAAGGACAGGTGGAGCTGAAATTGTAAAGAATTGAAAATATGATTGTTTAGATTTAGTTCTATGAATTCATAATACACGATGATTTCAAGAACGGAAGCAACGAGAAATTGTCAATTATGATAGATAATTCACAATGCGATCAGACAAAGTCTTCAAAAAAATCCTCAAAAACATATATATGTATATATATATATACATGTATATGTATATGTATATATATATATATATATGTTTTTTCAATTTGTGCCCCTTTTTACCTATTTAAAGCACGCCACAGCGTGTGCAAATGGAACTTTCAAAAACGCGCGTTTTTTAAAGTTACCATGGATAACATCAACAACTCGAGAACAGTGAAGTCTGAATGACAATGTTGTGATTATTGATCTGATAGGAGTACCTTGCAACGTCAATTGAAATATTACAAACAAATGCAAAACTTTTATTCAAACATCAACGAAAGGTATACTGAGGTCACATTACGAATTCAACCATTTTACATTATAAGTTCTTATTTCCATCAGTTGTAATAATGAAACCAGTATTTATGATTTCAAAGTGCACCAATTGAAAAAATAACGTAAAGTATTCGTGGATAACTGATCTTTCAAAAACTTCTCTATTTCTTTGCGCGTGTTTGAAAGACCTTTTTATCCACTTATATTTTAATATACTAATACTTCAATGAAACATATACCTAATGTATGTCTTGATACTTGAACTGAGAATACCAGCACATATATAGTTTTTCTCAACGTGTCTAGTAAAATATTCGTGATTCGTTATTTTATACCCTGTATAGGGACACAACTCCATAACTGACAATTGAAGGTAAACTATATTTTTTCAATGGTTTCTCAGTGGAATACTGCAACCGCTGATACATTTGCTAATACATTTTCAATAACAACGATTTGTTCCTCGTTTTGCTGGAAAGGAGGCAGCGTGAAACCTCAAAAAACACCACTATGGAAATTAATAATATTTTTAACGAAATCGCTAATTATTATTTTATCGCGAATTTTACATCATTCTTATGTAGATAGGTACTTACTAGTTCCTTGGTAAATTGCATTGTTTTATGAAGCAATATGAGAGTGAATTACCTGCAACAAAAGAAATAATTATTGAAATAACTATAAAATGAAATAAAAACAGATGAAGAAATTTTTAACAACCACATTCTATTTCTGAGGCAAAATGACGCGAATATTTTTCTCAATATTATTCGTGCTTTTTGAATAGAATCCTCAACAAATCACTATTCAGGGAGTGGTTTATTTATACAGTAAAAAGAGTGAATTTTTATCCATTTGTAAAAAAAATTATTTTTCATAGACATTGGTGTATTACGGAAAACTTGTATATGAGTTATCAACATTCTTAATTTCTGAACAGTGTACAGGGGAGCACAAAAAATAGGCGACTCCCTCTTCTTCCTATAATAATAACACTCCCTCATAAACCCTCGTAGAGTGTACCCAAAGGCATAACCTGTGCGGGTAGAAGACGTATATTCTTATTATTTGCCGTGGCGCTCCGGGGCGACTTACTGATTTTTAGTGGCGTATTCACTTTTCAGCTGCAGAAAAACCCGGAAAACCTACTGCACCACCTCGGGTGGCCGGCGTGCACTCCAAGCTAGCACCAGACGAGATTGGCATCTAGACAACACACAATACACTTGCTTTCAACAATGACTGTTGTCATCTATCGATTCCGATATTAAGTACTTGAGAAAAAATCCCTCGTACATACATCGGGCTCGAACCGACTACCGCTATACTGAATTTTTGAACGGCCTGCGCCTTAGACCGCCAAGCTAACGGCTACCCATAAATAAGTCTATACGGAATTTGGACCAATTTATTATTTGTGCCAAAATATCGACTTGAAAATGGTTTGAATTTTTACCAGTTTTATGGTGCTAATTGAATATTTCACTCTCTATAGGCAAGTTCCTAAATTGTAGATAGTGACTCATAGGATGTATGATTCATAATCCATATAAATCTAGTCCAGAAATAGAACAGAAATCAGCTAGGTACTTGGCTCCAAATCAAGTTTTACTTTGCTACTTTCATACATGCTCTCCGCACTTTCAAATCCCGTAAAAACCTGGAAATGTACGATGAGTCACTATCTACAATTTAAAAACTATACTATATGTATGTCCATAATAATTATCAGTATAATTTTATAGCGGAAAATTATTGAATAAATCAATTAAAAAATGGCTGTGATTTCAAATTTGAATATTGTTTTCGATTCTAGACAACTTTTCTCTATAGACTTTTTTGATAATATCAAAAAAATGACGATAGTTTACTCTTGATCAAAATTCCTATTCTTTGTGCTCCCCTGTAGGTACACTGTTTGGAAATTTAGAATTCTCATAACTCAAATATAAGCTTTCTGTAATGCACTAATTTTTATGAAGATTAAAATTTTCTGACAAATATATAGGTAATAAAAAAGTTTTCCATATGGTGCAAACTTTTTGAAACCTAAATAATTAATAGATAAATGGTTATATTTTGATCAGAACAGTAAACTCTAGGGCGTGGTGCTGTCTCATCTTTTCATAATTTTTCATTTGTGAAATATAAAAAATGAGGCAACTTATTTTTTCAATATTATTCGTGATTTTGTTAATGAGAAATAAAAAGAAAGAATAAAATTCCCTTAAATCCTTATTAGGTGTTATTATATATTGCAAAATAATGAACGTATTACCCAATGAGCACACGTAAGTTTTTTAAACGTGTTATAAACGTGGCATTGGTTGAATAAACGTTTCTAGTTAAAAATTTTAACAGCAATAATTTGATGTAATCTTCAACGTTGAAAGAATACGTTATAGAAATGTGTTTTCAACGTTACTTCCTCAACAAGTCGTTAAATATACGTTTAACAATCGTTATGTTAATTCAAAGAGAATTTTTAATCAAACTTGCTTTATGCGATTCATTTATCAATGTTTCTGATATCTTCCTTAACCTTTTATTTGGTAAAAACAATGTTGTTTTATTGAGTATCTTCGATGTTCAAAAAACCTGATTGAAAACGCCAATAAAGCGATAATTAGTAAGCAATTGGTTGAATATTACGTTGTTTCACGCGACATTTTTTCGTTGAAAATACGTTTGGTTTTCAGCCATTTCACAACGTTATTTCAACGTCCTTGTGCCCATTGGGTAAAAAGTGTATTGAAATTATTTCAAGTATAAATTTAACATAAATAAAATAAGCAATGAAATATTCCACAAATCATTAAAAACCAATAAAATAAAATACAGATTGTGTGTGGAAGATATAGACAGCAACAAATATGAGGCCGACTATTCTGATATAAATTATTTATTTTCTTTCTTTACTGAAAATACTTTTCAGTAGCTTTATAGCTTTTAACAGCAAATTTCTTTTTCTACAACCGAGCGAAAAGTACCATGTTTGTGCTTCATGAAAGAGCAAAGTTGCACTTTTACGAGGAGCGAACGTTTTGGTTACTTTGTCGCTTGCCAAGCAAATTACAGTTATAGAAAGTAATTAAAAATAGTTATTATGATTATAAACTCTCATTTTATAAACTTTTCATTCTACTAATTATGGCAGAAATGTATATGAAAAACAGTTCAAAAATTGGTTGGTATTCTTCTTTAATTTTTTGAGAACTTTGTACTACTAAAGGAAATCTATATTTTAATCTCGCATATTTTAAAATCTGAACTGTCAAATTTGGGGTTATCAATAATCATTAATTTTTACCTAATATTTTTGTAAAAATTGCAGTTGTAGAAAAAATCTGCGTACTTAATTCGAGCGTAAAAACTTTGGCGCTTTTAAAACATTGCCTCGGTCCGCTTCGCGTCGCGCGTCAAATTTGTCTCAAATAGCAAAGTATTACTTTGTGCTCTTAATACACACATTTCTTTACATAATCAAAATCACACTGAAATATTCCACAGTTACTCGGTCATTATACGACTCATCGGAAACAGGACAAATTATCAATTCAACTATTTCCTAGCAGAGCAGCGAGTTGTTGAACTCTCTGCAGAGAAGGACCGAACGTACTGTTTATGGTGGAGCTATAAAAGGGGTCACCAAAGGTTTGTAACCGCGAATAAGGTCACTACTCGCGATCTAGTGTGAGTAACCTCGATTGCGAGAGCTCATACACCTCTTTCCCACTCTACCGACTCCAAGAACCGAGTGTAACGAACGTATCAGTACGGGGACACGGTGAAATGAGAATTATCTCTGTTATCTGAAATTTTAGTTTTCTTGAAGTGTATTTTTTAAGTACATATTCAATTTCTAAGAAAATAGGTATGCTACTTTATTGCAAACGTGGAGGAGGTCTGCGGCGGCAATTCTATGACATCAACAAAATCAGAATAGGTAGTTTTCTTCCCTAAAATATATAGCACGCGAGATTGAAAAACGTAAAACTTATCCATAATATATTCAACATTGATTTCTTTATTATGAAGTTCTTTATTAGTACATATATTGTATATTTATTATCTGTGTGCAATAATTTTCAGAATAATACCACGTTTAACTAAACGCCAGTTAAACGTCATCGTCGCCATTGCAATATCAATATTGTTCATTTCTAATGAATCATGCCACAAATATGTTTTTCGCCAATATTACCTTATTGGAGAAGTCTTTAATTTTCAAAGAATTTTTCTCCAAGCAGCTTTTGTTTATGTATATTGTACAACTGATGATGAGCGCATACGATCGAAACATGTATAGTTGAAATTTCTATATAGAAATTGAAATAGTCGTGGAGACGACTTCGTATTCTCAATTTTCCTCAAATCACAAACTCTACTTTAGGATGGCTTACTACCTTCTTATATTAGTACAATTTATACAATAGGTAAGTACTTCATTTCCAGAGATTTGAGAAAATTGAATATATTGTACATATAAAAATTCAATAGTATCTAGTTTTAAAATAATAATATTAATATGAACAACAAAAATAGTATAAATACTAAATAGTATACAAACAAACATTCAAATTATCAAAATCAGTGTTGATATTTATTTATAGAATAAAATACATTTTCGTAGAGAAGATTTTTTTACACTATTTTTATTGAGATAACACATTTGTTTAGGAAATATTGAAAGATTATTAAATAGTTCGACATGAAATGAATTCTGTTAGATGCAGATTTCAATTTGTGATTGACAAAGTGCAGCCAGGTAAGGGACAAGGCGGTTGGAATCACTTTTCTGAAACTTGTGGCAATGTTTCACTATGCAAGAAACACAATTCAGTAAATAACTGCTCACAAGACTCACCATATTATTTAAAAAACACATACTTAGTTATATATTTTTTTTGGATATTCAACAAATCATGCAATCTAGCGACTTGATTGAGATTTGAATGAACATAAGTCTTACAAAATATTGATGAAGACAACAAATATCACAAGGAACAGCCTCAGAGAAGGTCAAGCATTGATCCTTTATCAATATTAATTTACCATTCCTTCTGTTTATTTTGGCTTATTGCATAACTTTTTGCAGGGCTAGCGGGTCATCTCATTGGAATGGAGTTACTATCTAAATAAATCTTATCGATAGTTTCCATAAAATATTGTTTTAGGTGTGAAAATATTTTCTTTTTGAAAAAAATCAGTCTTAATTCATTCGTAGGAGAATACTGTAAATTTTTGTTAAATTTTCGATCCCTTTTTTTGTTCATAGCTCCATTGATTTTAATTATTTCAAGACATAATTTTCAGGAGATTTTTTCCTGAATATGAAACTTTTCAAATGATACCTTTAAATAGCATGTTGACCTAACGCTTATAACTTGTTGACTTTAAAACCTGTAGACATTTGATTCCTTCAAACATGGTGTTTCAATTTTTTATCTGAAATTTCCAATAGTCTGAGAACTTTACCTTACTCTTTATGTAATTTTTTTCATTCTGGAATAAATATATTATATTAGATGATAAATATCGTATGCTGGGAATTGAGAAATAAGTGACAATTCCATTTCTCACAAACTTGGTATTGAAAATAATGTATTGATATTTTCGAATGATAATTATTATCTGAAGATTTTTGAAATTTATACTTTTTACTGAAGGATGAACTAATCTACCGATTTTTTTTTTTCATACAAAGATTCAAATCAAATGAAAAGAGTGGTAGTTGATATGTCTCTGAAAGTTTGCTGTTTTTTTACCAATCGACTATATATATATAGATAGTACTTTCAAAATTTACAAATCACAACTTTGTTAATGGCGAGAAAGGCAATAACATTTATTTATAGATGAAGTGTTTCAACTTTTCGGCTTCAGCTTTTCCATTTCATTATAAAAATTGCACGTTTGGTATAAACGTTGAAAAGAATAAGTAATTGTTTCCTAATTCAATTATAGAGTTGATATTATAAAAATATTTTTTTTTTATTTATTTTTTGTGCTCGGAAGAGTATTTTTAAGTTGGTCTTTCTTATTTAATTTCTTCTTTGGAAGGTAAATAATTTGTTTTTGTTATCAAGATTGAGAATTTAAAGCTATAAAAGGTTACTGAAACCTTGTATATTTAAAACATATTCAAATATCAAAACCACCCAACATATAAATATAATAATGAAAAATTATTTCGTTCAACTTGATCCTCTAATACAGTTCCACAATAACGTGAAAAAAGGCTGCAAAATATTTTGTTAATTTAAAGATAAATAAGTCATTCTGCAGGGTAACTGTATTTTTCGTTAGTTTTTCAATTCGTCCATACACATATCATGGATAACAATGGGTGACTGACATTTTGTGCGAGGTCAATAGTTTGGAAAAAGGTGCGAAAAGCTAATGGCCGTAATATTCAAATTAGCGCACGACTTATTACCTATACTCATTTGGAGTATTAACACAATACATTTCTACTACCGGTTCGGTTGTGTTCAATGTACCAACCACTAAAAAAATTTAAATAACTAATACAGCTTTGATATATAATTATGAAGCCACTGAACTTTGATGAAATATTGTTTCCGATATGTTGTCAGTTTCCAATGAATATATGCATTCATTAAGTATATTTTTGAAGCCCGTTGATCCTTTCAATACAGTTTCTTATTACGAACAAAATCCAGAGAAGAGTTTTCGGCTAGAGGTATATTGTTTTTGTACCGGAATAACAACGTCCAATGTACATTTAGTGACTCCCAAAAATTATTTGAAAATCTTGGAAATATTCTTCATCAAATGATTCTACCAGTAATTGACTTTTCCCAACATTTTATTTTGTTCCGTCTCTTAACACACTAGTTTTAGGATCCTCAATTACATAGATAATCAATCAATTTTACGTACTACCAATATGTACTCTCAATAATTTTGTAATAAGATACTAAATATTAAAGTATTAAATACTTAATATTTTTTTCTCTTCTTTTAATTTGTTTAATCAATCGGAAATCAAACAAGAACTCATTCATTATCAATATAGACGTAATACGTATAATAATAGAATGGCAATAAGTGGACAAATAAAAATACGTATCTGCTTACATATGAATTTAAGAAAATTTTCATATCCATCCCGAAATTGCTTCTTTTGCAACAGGTTGAAATGAACGCAAAGTTGGCAAGTTTACAGAATGAGTGACAACCGAGACAAAATAAAGCAACAACAATAACTTTTGCAACGCTTGCTCAGAAATATTAAATAATTTCGAGTGATAATTTAACTTATGTATAAAATCGTCCATAAGAAACGTCAGTTTTGGCAGTTTAATATCGGATAAATAGGAACGTAACTGTTTGCAAGTGGAATCAATTTTATTAACAATTCTTGATTGTGGTATGAAGGTGAGTTTATGCAGCACAAATTTACACTAAACAGCAATTACCATTTACACTTCAACTTCAACTAAGAAGATGAACCTCTCAGTTGACATAGTTCATTTTATGCAGGGAAATTAAAACAAAATTTAAATTAATAGTTGGCCAACTTTCATCTTTTTAGTGTTGATGTTTCCCCTCGGTAAATTTGGCAATGAATTATGTTATGTGTAGTACTTTTGTTTGATGATCAATTTATTTGATTCGTTAAATTATCTCACTAAATACCACTCGAGGTTTTGTTTCATCGTATAAACTTTAATTTTGTTCCACTCAAACTTGGTAGCTTGTATATGACTCGAGCAAATAACATTAGATAAAATCACTCCACCTTCGGTAGTTCGGTGTCATTTTCGGTACGATTTTATCACATTATTTGCTCTCGTCAAGCAAAATTAAATTTTATCCGATAAAATAAAAACTTCCTCGTTTGACAAATTCCCCCACCCATATCGTAATATGAATTTTTACGATACTCATCATAAATATTTATCAAAATCTTTGTAGATGATCCATCGACTTATTTACAACCCAAATCATAATTTATTGGTTACGTGATTATGTGTGAGTCAGAGGTATCTGTATTTTTATTGAGACATTTGACTCTTCAAAAAATGTTTATTCATTCAGCCAACAATATCTACATATATCAATCACACTTTCAAGACCATTACTTAATGCAAACAATTTACGAAATATCAATTGTAGCCATTAAAAATACAAACCAAACAGAGTCCCGGCCATAAACAACTTTGAACCAAAAACCCATAAAAATAATTAATGGATTTACATAATTCAAATTCAAGTTCATCCATAAACTCACTCGGCTACGTTTGAGCTGCCCCATAATCGAAGTAACAAAGTACTGGCCGCTCCACCTACCGGCGAACTCGCGAAGTTCAGTTCAGTTCAGAAAGCCGATTTAGAACTGAAACCACGAGAGGGCGCGAAGTGCGGCGTTTGCCTTTTCCTCGAGATTTTATACACGTGCTACGCAAAACCAGATAAAAATGTGTTTACAAGGTCTAACAATGTAAAGATTTGAATTACTGCTTGTCAACAGTGGAACTAGGAAATTAAATATAAATATTCAGTACACCTACAATTGAAGGAAACAAATTAAATTGTATATTTGTAATGTTGGATTTGTTAATAAGACTTTCGTACTTTGATAAATTTCAATATAGAATAGGCATTTATAAAGTTATTAATATTCTATACTCGTAGAGTAAATTCTCAGAAATAAATATAGGCATATGCACACCAAATTAGTCTTTTTTCTTAGAATTTACTCTACGTTATTCTTGTCAATATACTCAAAATAAGAAATTAACCTTCCGAAAAGCGAAAATAGTTCTATAGGACCTATATTAAAATTATGAGCAACTATAAAATTAAAGACGCGTAAAAAACTGTTCATTTGGTATATTTAATGCTAAGGTATTATTTACTTGTCTTTTTGAATTTATTGGTAGATAATTGTAGGTTTGGCTGCTGATTTATCTGTTATGCCGAACTTCCTTATAGTATAGCCAGTCGAAAAAAAAAATGAATGCCATTCGATATTCTGTTTATCAACAAATAACCTTCAAAAAAATTATAGTCAGTTACCAGATTCTTCCTGATGGAACGAGGACAATGAAAATTCTCAGAATCATGAATGGTTCAACGCAAACGTGAAAACATAAAGCTACTTCAACGATAAATTCAGTCATACCTGGTGAAAACTCCGAAATATCGGACTTGCAATGCTCCGGAGCAAACATTTTACACCGACCACCGAAGGAGGAACTTTTCTAAATTGATGACTGACGAAGAACTTTTACTCAACTGACGGTTCAAGGGTGGCCGCGTCGGGGTTGTTACCATCGAAACGTGGGCGTCGCGACGCGCGCAACTTTCAATCACCTGTAGATTCGGCAGGGAAGCGCCTTTTTTCGCGGTATCGTCCACGTGGATAAAGGAGAGTATGCGGAAGAGACACGGGAAAATCTACGCCAAACCAGCGGATACCAGCAACTGTTATGGTTGAACAAAGGAATTCTAATAATGGATTTGTCTTATTGGAACTGATAAGAATCTCATTAATGAATTGTTATCTCGAGGTTACTGAACTGAAACAGTGTCAAAATCGCGAGATAACAAAACATTTGCTGATTTAATTCAATTTATTTATCCTAATCCATCCGTTTTAGTACCCAATGGAAAAACACAATGTTTTCTCTAAAGACGTGTAAGAATGTGAAAAAATAAATTGCAAACTATTATGAAAAACTATACGGGGTTTTTTGTTACTTCTCTGGTCTCTACTTTAGTGTTTTAGTACACCTTCCTCTTCGAAGTGTATTTATGGGTATTTGATCAATCTAAGAGGCAAAAAGTCCATTACTTAAATGTCGTTCAAGATAGCAGAAAATTATTACATGATGAACTTGAATAGTGGGGGAAAATGGAAAAAACCTACACCCCGATCTCAGCTATTTGCTGACTATAAGTCTGAACTTGAATAACTTGATCATCTCTGAAAGTGTATCTTTTATACAATTGTTTAATATGTAACGCTTAGATAGTCAGTCAAAATTTTTGGTACGAGTTTTTTTTTAAGAAAGTATTGATGAATCGTGATAACACAGGTATGAACACACATTTCAAGTAATTTTTATTTTATTTATTATTTCTCAACAACTTTTGGACAATCAAGTTATTTTTTGTACTTAAGGGTGCGGATCCTTTTTGATTTTTTATCAAGTTTAAAACTTTTGCAAATGAACTGTTAATGAATTTCCGTCGATCAATTCAAACAAAGCTGGATAAAAATTTCTAAAAAGAAAGACTTATTTCTTAAAAAACATGAAGAATGGTTACAAGAAACGCGTTGCTGCACAACTTTCGGAATTTGGAATGTTTCTTGTAACTATACTCTTCATTTCTTTACAGAAATGTATCGTTATTTTTTTATTCATCTTTGTATGAATTGGGACTTTACATATGAAAACGCATGCTTCATTTGGTCTTTGAAGCTGTCACAGTTTTCAATTGCAACAAACATTACCCCAAAACCTGTTAGGACTATTCCAACGGATTCAGGGGTTTTATTATTCCTGTTTAACATCTCTTCTTGAGTGGATTCATTAAATGTATCCTTAAGGAAGGAGCATAGCCAAAAATTTTAATTCTTCAATTCGAAATAATTTTTTTTGGCAAATCCCATTTTTTAGGAAATACACGTATCTATATTGATCAACTTAAATAGCAAAACCATATCTTTATACAAAATTTGATCAAAATTGTTAGAGCCCTACAAATAAATGAATACATAAATATAGAAGAATTGATTGTTTAAATATATAAGATAATTGATTTTTAAAAATCATAATAATAATTTTTATTTAAATACAAACATTTTTTTGAATTTTGAAGAAAAATTCATATAAAATATAACTTTGGGAAATATCCTATTGTTGCGTCTTCGGGTTCAAAAATAAGTGTACTCTGGTATGAACTCGCCTTTATTAATCAAACTTTACTTGACAACACTGTAATACAAGTCACTGTCAAAATACTTGTATCCAAGGTAACTCAAGGTAACTTTCTAACTAACTTCATCTCACAAATGCATTGCTTTTATATACAAATAAAGTTCTAGAAAACTTAAGAAATCAATAGAACACAAATAGAATGTTCGACGATTGATCCAGAACAAAAGTTAGTGCTTCTAGATTTTTCCATCTAATTCATCGAACGATCTCGAACAATTCGAGAAGTCTTTATCAAATTTCAGGTCTGTAACACTATAATATAGGATTTTTTACAACTAACTACTGATTTATCCTTGTGCATTGATTCTAGAGAGTAACTTTTCAAATGCTTTTATCAAGCATTTCTGAATATTCCAATTTAAGTACATGTCAAATTGTGGCTTTAGATGTGGAATTGTTGTTTTCTGTTAGATATTACAAATGAAATTTTTTCCATTTTCGAAAAATTAATTTTTTTTATTTTTAAATGAGAATATTTCCCTTTTCAATATGAATACACTCCAAGAGCTCAACTTGAACGTTGGAAAATAGCGACTGTTTCTCTTCCAGTTGGTGTACCTAGGTACATTCGGTATTATATACAAACTCTATCAGAAGTTTAGTGAAAACAAACACTTGATCTTTTTTAGCGTTTTTTGGTAATATAGTGTATAGGTATAGCCTTGTTGACAAGAAAACACAATTTTAATGATTCATGTTTTGGCGTCCGAACTATTACATTTTTAACGCTATTTTTCAAATCATAATAATGTTTCTTGTATTCGAATGCATTAAGTCAGGTAGTGAGTAATATGAAAATATGATGTCACATATTTCTGATATGAAGATCAATTTGACAGTTTATCTAATCCAATCAAATACATAGCAGAAAATGGTTGCGTGCAAATCAAGCAGAACTTTCACACACATTCTTCCCTCTTCTTTTTTACTTTGAACTGAAGATGGACATATACATTATACATGTTCAAAACATGTCTTGAGGTAGGATTTATATCCTGATCTTTGTGGAGACCACTTTGTATTCTTTTTCAAAAAAAAACTGTATTTTATTGCATCATTAGATTAAAAAAAAAATTCCAACAATATTACAAAATTATAGAGAATATATATTTCACAACTTTGATGATCATACAGGATATAATTTCATCCAAATATAAAATTTTATCCAAATCATTAGATCCGTTTCCGAGGTCTAAAAATTTATATTATTATTATTATTATTAGTAAAATGACGTTTTTTTAGAAAAAGTGCCTACATAGATCCAAAAATTCACATCATTATTATTATTAGTTATTTGTAAAATCGCATTTTTCTAAAAAAAACGCCTATATAGATGAACTTTGAATTTTGATCCAAATCAGAGATCCAAAAATTATTATTATTAATAATATGAGTAAAATCACAGTTTTCATGAAAAGCGCCTATATAGATAAACTTAAGTAGCAATACCTTATCTAAATGAAAAATTTGATCCAAATCGGTGAAGCCGTTTTCGAGATCCAAAAATTATAATAATAATTATTACTGTTATCAGTAAAGTCGTGTTTTTCCAAGAACGACGCCTATATCGATAAAATTAAAAAGCAAAACCCTACCTACATACCAAATTTCTCCCAAATCTGTTGAGCCGTTTACGAGATATATCAAACTGGCGTTTTGTTTACGAAAACTGAGCGATTTGTTTACCATGCCTAGGGAGCTATTTACTGAGTCTGTGAGTCGTGTGTTTTTGCCTATTTTCTGCAGTGGCCGTAGCCCAGGTAGCACCTCATGTTGGCTGAATCTTGTTTTCATATTGGGCCAATATGGATATATTGTAAATGTAAAAATAAAATTGAACCAAAATGGGTTCATATTGGAAAAACAAGATTTCATTAATAATATTGGTGGAATATTGGCTCAACCTGTTCTGAATGTATATTGTTCCATGAAATATTGGGTCAATAAATAATTCTCACCAATATCGATAGAGCGATAATGCCTACATATTGTTTCCAGCATCTAGCTTCAATATTGCAATATCCAAGTTTGATAGCACATTGGTGGAATATTATTTAATCCATATTGACCCTAAATTGATTGAGATTGTTACGAAAACCTTACGCCAATATTTGAAAGACAATATTGATACAATATTACAAAATACATTTATTACTAGGATTGAAATTTGAATATTGGCGAATACCTACTCAATACACAATATTGAAATGATCATGATTGAACTTGGGTAAGAAACCGCTAGATGGCCCCACATATGGAACAACAGCTGAATCATAGTAACATATATTAAATAAGGCTTGTCACAATGCGTTTACAAGTCAATCTATCCAGTGATAAATTGAAGTAGAAACGAAATTGTAGAATTTTTAAATTATTCGAAATTTTTTGGAAATATTTCATCAATGTTTCCAAGGCAACATATTCACTTTGAATATTTTACCAATATATGCAAATGATATTGTACCAATATCCCTAAATATTTTGGGGCCAATATTGCTTCCTCAATATTTCACTAATATTATTTGTATAATGTGCCAGTATCCCGAAATAATTATAATTTTATCTCGCCAATATTATGTTTTAATATTTTGCCAATATTTTACCAATATTATTCCAATGTAATGTGCTACAGCGATATTGTACTAATATCGCCTAACATTTTGAGGCCAATATTTCAATATTTTCACAATATTGTACCAATATTGTCCCAATATGGGTGTGCTACTTGGGAGGTTAAGTAGTTTTTCAAACGGTTCATATATTCACGTAGAAAAAGGCATTCTGCGTCAAATTTTAATCAGAAATCATGATTCGATTTCAAAAATTCATGAAATAAAACATCGGAATTAATAACTGACAAGTTGCTGATCCAATAAATATTTGTTTTTGAGGTTAGTTGGGATTGGGATCAGTAAAGGTATTTTTATATAAGGATTTAACTCGTAAAGAACTACTTTTGGTGAGTACTTTCCAAACATTTTAAAATAATCGTAATTTATAATAATACATCTTGGCAAGTAAAAAACCAATTCCATGAGAAACCATTGTTACAGAGCCCTGAAGATGAATTCAATTAAATTCGAAATGTCGGCAAGAAAACGATAGTTTTTTCCTCAAGTTTTACTGAACCCAATCCCAACTAACCTCCGATACAAAAATTGGAATCAATGATGACATTTCTACAATTTATCAATATAATAATTGTCTTAGAAGAAACTTTGTATGATCCAGTTTCGTAAAGAGCTTTTATCATAAACAACTCAACAATTAATGTTATATGGACAAACTTTCGAAGTTCAAATGTCACACATGCCTAAAAACTTCGAAATATACAATCGCAATTGAAAAAAGAAAACAATCAATCATTCCGGAAACGTGATAATGAAAAGAAGAAGCGTATTTTCTACTGTTTACCGATATAAAAACAAATCGGAAATTTGTAAACATTTTTTCATAAGAAAAGACTCCGTTTGGATATCATGTTATTTTGAACGTGACCATGGTACGTTTTGGATTGCTGACGTCAAAGGGGGGATAATATTAGTCCTTATGACGCACTCACTCTTTTATTCTTTCTTTGTAAAATCAGATCGCGTCAGTACCAGTGTGACGGACGTTGAGCTTGCATAAAAATTGTTGGTTCTGACACGTGTTGCATTATCCCCTTGGAGAAAAGGGAATACGTCAACGATTATTAAAATAGGAACAAATGTTATCATCGTAATGAGTATATAATATCTCGGAGAGCGTCATACGGAATGTTCGTAATTAATTGTGATCTAATGTATTTATTTTGAAAAAAATCAATTAGCCGTTTTACAAACCGTTTAGGGTTAATATAGAAACTGGAACGTTAATTTTGTTATGATCATTCCAAAATGCTATTTATATTTCGATGAATTGTACAGGGAGTTCATCACAAGTTAGTAAAATGAATTAGACAAAAAGCGAGTTCATTTTACTTTTGATGAAATGAAAAATTTCGAAGATACTCATTTATTAAAATGAGTGTATGAATACATTCATATTAGTTTTCTATTGGTAGATCAATTTGAGTTCATAAGTGAGAAAATCACATCAACGTCAAACAAACCTTTGGTGGCAGGTTTCAGCATTAATTGAAAGTAGACCATCATCAGACACCAAGTTTCCAAATTAACAGACACTGAATTAACAAATGAAAAATTTAATAACAAACAAATTAAAAATTCCTGGGATATGCTGCTCTAGAATAATGAAACTCACTTGGACAACAAAAGGTTTACCTCAGGTTTCAGAGAGGTAATGCCTCGGGTAATCCACAGGAATTTGACAGCATCAGCAGCTTCAGTGTAACTCCTTTAAAGTTTTTGTATCAAACAAACTATGGTAACAATTCTGATACTTGTTAGGGCTTACAATAGCAAACTAGAATGAAAACGAATTTTTTTTCAAAATGTCAAAAAATGTAGAAGTCAATTTTCAATAAGGTTTTCTTCAGATGCATAGGTATAGCTAAGAGAAAATTTTCCGAGTTATTTCTTATTCACCTTTCACTTTCTTACAATCTCTATATGAATTTATTTGTGTTCGAACTACTGATTCTTGAGTATATTTCAAATCCTTTTTTTATCAACAAGAACTGAAAGTTTCAACAAAAATCATAAAAAACATTATATCACTCGCTCTATCGTATTCCATTAAAAAGTAATTTTAGTCAACATTTTTGTTTTTGTGTAGCTCCTTTCTTCTTGAAGTTAGATTTGTTATCTCATGCAGACGTCGATCATTCTTTTGATATCAATAATCTTCACATATTCTTCCAAACTATATTATTTTTCCCTCATTTTTATCGTTTACATTTCTTTCGATTGAAACTTAACTTATGGTAATGTTGAAAAAATACACATTTCTGTTATTTCCTTTTCTTCGTTTAGATTCTATTTCAATCTACCTTCCTTTCATTATTTCTTAATTTTTTTACGTTCTTCCTTCGCTAGTTGTTTTAAATCAAATTCAGCATTTTCTTCTTCAATTACTACTGATCAATATAAACATTTTTACTGAAATTCACCTACTACTTTGGTTTTTTCGTTCATTAATCCTACATTATTTTTTTTTACAACTATCTTGCCTCTCTGATAATTCTTCTATAGTATTTGAAGTTTTTTAAAACTCCAAACATGTTATTTATTACTTTCTTTTTTCATACAATGCAAGCATGCATGCATGCTTCAGAATTCAAATAGCAAGATCTTCATCATCATAATATTTCTTTGAAATCTTCCTTCTAATTTAAAGGTTTTATTTTAAACTGAATTATATTGTTTCATATTTCTACCCAGAATATAAATTAATCCTTTTTGATGTTCTCTTTTTTTCAATTGGTAACTATTGTTTTATGTTTGTAGCAACCAGTACATAACATATAAATGCTCCTTCAAACTTTTTTTCCGTGACAAAAATCCATTCATTTATAATTTGAATAGAGTAAACATTTTTTAACAAAATAAAAATGTGAAATGTAAAAATAATTAAGTCGATGAAATGTCAAGAATGGTACTATTTTGTTCGAGGAATGGCATACTAGGAAATGGTACATTCTATGGGGTTAAATAACGGTATATAATAATTGATGAAGGGTTCTGATACATTTTTTTCAGCAAATCGCTTCACCTAATCATTGTGAAACCTGCTAAGAGAATCACGGAAAGTGCGTACGGTCCTGCAAATTGCGCAATGATGTAACAAAACGAGAGTTCGGCCCAGATATACGTGGGGCTTCGACCTGAATGTCGGTCAAGAATGAAGTCTTACAAATTAATAATATTCAAGATCTACTACGATTTTCGCTCACAGAAAAAATGCCAATGATTTAAAAAAACAATCTTCATGGGAAAATTACTGATTCTTGTAACGCTTCACCTACTACTTTCTTTAAATAAAACCAAAACGGTGATGAAAACGAAAGTGTTCAAGAATTTCGCAAACTGGCAGGTTAATGACCATTTGCCATGGATAAGTGGGTAAAACGTCGAAGCCTTGGGGGCTAGTACTTCAAATTAGTAGGTAAGATAGATCAATGGATTAATAATACAATAGAAGATCATTTGATTGCGTCAAAAGGTAATTAGGTGAAGTTAGTTTGTGTTGTCCAATATCGAGTTATATTTAGATCAGCTTTATTTACTCATTAGAAAGTAATTTTATTATTCAACTGTTTTAGTTATTCTACGAAGTGCTACATACAAATTGGTATGTTGTTCAATGAATTTTACACAAAATTAAATGAATAATTCTGTACAGCTAATTTGCCCCGATTTTCCATTATTAAGCTTGGACAGTCGATTGAATTCAATGTGCCTCAGATAGGTTTTTAAACAGTGAAGAATAGGGCTGGGTTGAAGTTGAATGATGGTTACTGGAGGTTAGCTTTCATTAATCTCTGTTTTGTTTGCCATTCGAGGCAAATTTGCAGTAAGAACTGAACAAGCTAAAAAGAAAAAACGTTGTTACTCATATGGTCCATCATCTGAACCTTTTATAGTCTTCCACAGCCAGCACAAATGTCTCGAGGACTTCTGAGAGTTGCTCTTAAGGGTGCATACGGCTGAAGGAAAGAACAAATTTTGATAATTGATAGTAATATTAAAAAACGTGACATAACCAAAGTTGTTGACTTTATTTTCACACCATCGTTGTCAATGATACGATAAAACCTTGCATGTAACTTGATTATTATGCAATTCAAATAAATTTCGGAAGTTGATTATTATAAATCTTATTATAATCTTTTCATGAATAGCTCTAAAATTTCACTATTTTTAATCGAATAATATAATGACATTCTTGAGTTGAAATAGTAAAACAAGTCAAACATCTGAATAAGCAATTCCCATCGTCAATGACTGCAATTGAAATTTTTTGTCCGTTCATTCTCATGTGTCATCAAATAATTTTTCAATAAATAAGACAACACTAGTTACAAAGACTCTCTCTGGTAAACAGAGACTTATTAGCCATACTACGCAAGATCTAACAAGACTGAACTAGTCCTAAATTTTATATACTCTCAATAGGTAACATGATCGCCAACAAAATGCCCGGGACCGGCCACTATTCTCGGCGTCTCCTGTTTTGTAAATTTGTAAATTTTTTCCCTCTCTCTCACTCTGCTTAAGTAAATGGTAATTATACAGAGAGAAGGAGTTTCACAGATTGTTTAGCTCGACGAGGTTACTAACATGCCAAAACTCCAAGTGTCCCATAAAAAGTTTCACTTCAATAAATGTTTAATCACATATAACATTGAACTTCCAGGAGCAATAATTATGCTCAACTAAAATCTAAATTTTTTAATGAATGCTCATAGACGAAAAATAACTCAAACTGTTTAGTAGGAAGTTTTGAGTTTTCAGAGACCAACAATATAGTTGTATTCCCATTTATATCTGGAATTGAAAGAACGTTATATGACGCTAAGAAATTTACTAGAAACAACTTGTTTTAACATTATTTAGCGAGGAGAACTAATCACAGTATCAACCAACATTCCTAAAAATGAACTTGTATCGTTTCGAGGAAAAATGCCGAACAATATATAACTATAGATCATTTATTTATCTGTCGCCAGTTAATTTGCATTTTCACACCAGTTCAGAGCCTATTTCATAAGCAACGGACCATATAGGTAACAATAATGAATGCAGTTTGAATAAAAATCAACCCACACAGTTGTGCTTTGATACTCGATTAACCAGCCTAAAGGCATTTGTTTTGTGTCGATATGCGGTCATTCCACAGAATATACGCAAGGTTCCCAGCAGTGGCGTGTAGAAAAAGAGGCGCGAACGAACGATGACTAGGAGTGCAAAAGCATTTTTTCAAATGATTGCTTACATAAACCTCTTTTCTTCATCTGATACTAAGATATTAAAACTACATCAATAGAAATATTTTTGAAGTAAATCGATTGAAAGTATTTTCCTCTTCTCGGTCTTGATAACGTAATCGTACCATTTAGGAATATTTGTATCGATTGATGCTGAAGAGATATGTGTGGGTGTCATAATAAGGGAGACAGAAGAAATCAAGTCCATTCTCAGGTTTTCCAAAACTAGAAAAGACCAGGGTCTGGCGGCATACCAGTCAGAGCACTGAATGATTTGCCAAGGAAACTGAAAGGCATAGACGTCCTTACCAACATCATAAAAGCCGTTCTGCCATCCATGACCAGTGCACTGAACATCCTTCCGGTTTCAGGCAAGTACACTCAACAGAACTTCAGATGACCTGCATAGTTGACGCAGCAATACAAGACTGGAACTGCACCGCATATGATCACCTACCTCACGGACGTAGTCCTCTTGGATGTCTCAAAAACTTTCGAGAGAGTCTGGCACGAAGCGATGGACTAATAACGAAACTATTGAAAGCAGACTACCTATAGTTGAGCTCATCAACTTCTTTTTGAGGGGAAGATAACGAACTTTATATACAGAGATAATTAAAGCATTCATGCTTACAAGGCGACGCAGGTCACTAGACGGGCAAGTCATCATGAACGACCAACAAATTCTATATGTGAACGAAGAGTAGTGTACCAAGGGGTAACCCTGGATAGGAAACTTACTTCTCAAAGGAACGTCACAAACAGATATGGCAAAAGACTCAAGGTAGAAGCTAGGTTCTCTCATAGGATGAAGTAGTAGAATGAACTTCGAGCTAAAGCTACATACGCCTCAGTACCATCTTGCTCCCATCATAATATAAGCGTAAACCATAAATAAAGACACAAGATCCAGGCCTTCTTCAACGTTCGCCTGAGAATGACAACAGACGAAGAGGTGAGACAAAAGCAGAACCTCCGGTGACGCCAGCTTCCATCCAAAGAGGGCTTTTAAACATACCTTGTGTTTTTCGGATTTTAAGAAGTTCGGCGCTTAAAGATTCAACTGTTAGAAATAAGTACAATAAGCCCGCCAAACAAGGCCTACAGCCAGATGCACAGTAGTCATTGCTATTAAAACTATACACTCATGTCAGATATGAGGGGGTCTCAGGCAAGTAATTGTAGAACAAACAGATCATGGGTTTTTAGTGTAAAACACCATAAAACTATTAACAAATGTGAAAAATGTGAAAAATGTGAAAAATGTGAAAAATGTGAAAATCAAAAATAAAACTAGTCCTAATTACGATTAAGTGTTGAGTGGTTCGCAACAAGTGCGGGGTCCACCTATGTTCGGGAGCATGATTGGGCCACTAAAATAACGTAATCAATAAAATATTAAATTAAAGTTATGACCATGCACGTGTCTAGAAACGAACAAAAGGTTCTTAGGTGAAGTTTGACATGTGTCATATCAAACGTCTCGATTGCTACGAATATGTTGACTAACACATGCGTATAGAGCACTGACAGCTGACGTCACAACATCGGTCATGGGGGGACAAACATAGCATTTGACATTCGATGAAAAGAAAATTCGGTTTTTGTCGGTGTTATGTCATCAGAATGATGGGGAGGCTTAAATTAGTTTGTAGTTGATATTCTTTCGTATTTTATGACATATGCAAAATATAAAATACATGTTTAACAAACTTTCGATTAGCGAAGAAATAAAACAGGATACTTTTCAATGTATTCAGTGAAGAAATTTTTGTAATAGGGATACACAAGTATAAATTATAAATATATCAATTTTTCCTAATTTTTGTACAATAAAATTACAGAAATATATTTGTTCTGTATGTATAAATAAAACTATCGATTACTCGAGTTGGAAAAACGGATTCAAAAATGTCATCAATGTATACTATAGTGGTATATTCACATTGCAAATACGGACGATGTAAACAGTGATCAATGCATGCTTGCAGCTTGTCCATTACCTGATCGACAATTCTCGCAATGCTATTGGTCGTAAGAACAGAGCAGAGTTTTATTCAGCTTTGTTACGTTACAATTATTAAAGCTGCGTTTTGTTTAAAATTTTTGCGGTGATTTGTTTTTGTGTTTTCAAATAAATTATTGACTATTTATTTCGAATAGATGTCCTGATCATGTTTAGTTCACATTTTAAGAAGTGTATAAAATATGTATATATTTTCAAATTCATTTCACACTGTCAACAAGCATAATACGACTCTGTTCAAGTTTAGCGTTCACGTGCTTTTGTTGACATCGTCCGTATTTGCAATGAGAATATACTATAGACACATTACAACAAATTGAAATTTCACACCCCCAATACATCGTACCGAACAGTTTAAACGACCGTTTAGTAACAAGATAGTTAAAATTTACAATAATGTACCAAGCCATCTCAAAGAAATTAAAGTAAAAGACTGGTGTGTTTATAGAGGTTGAGTGGAAGAGTAGCTATTATGAACATTCACTATGATCTAGTTTTACCAATGTTTTTCAATTTTGTCAAGCTGAACTCCGCCTATCATGACGTTATTTTTTATGTAAATATTTAATGTTATTAAAAAAAACAGCTATGTTTGATTATTTGTTGTTTCTTCCTATTTATTTTCTATTCGACTCCTCGCTTATCAGTTGTCTAAGGATTGTGCACACTAGTTTAATGCTATTTTTGTCCTACATTCCACTTTTTCAATCAATCAGTGAGGTTTTTCAACTGTATCCCATCCATAAAATATAAAACTTTCGACATGTGCCGTACATGGCATCACACATTAAATAGGTAAGGGCCTGATGGTCTTTCGTAGCAAGTCTCCCGGACACTTCTGAGGGTTGCTCGTAAGGAAGCAGCCAGTTGACGGAAAGGAAGAACAAATTTTGAACAAAACAAAATGAGTCAGGTAAATGTGTTTCTGAGTGCTTGTTAGTCTTATTTTCTTTTAATTTTTGTTTCTCTAATTTCATATTTTATTTATTAATTGCTAATATAACCATTTCCTGTACCCGCACGCCACTGGTTTACAATAATTTTATAGTTGCATAATGAATAGAATGAGAATGAGCGACCCATATCGTTTAACCTCGCGCGAGCAATGGTGAACGACCTGAGGACCTCGAAACGGCAAGAGATCCCTTCCTCCGTGTTTTCCTTTCTTTCCATAAATTGGGGAAAACCATTTTCGTCGTATCTAGTTTCCACCGATGCTGATGACGATAGGGAGAAGGAATTAGGGTGCTTGAACCGAGTTCAACTCTGAAAATCAAGGGAAGTTTAACACGAAAAATTAAGGGATAGTGGATTTAGGTGATAGCTTTCAAACTGTTTCGTTCAATAAGTTTTATTGGTACATTCTGTGAGATATTTGGAAAATTAGACTACAGACACGTCTGAAAATGATGCATATCTTTTGAAATGCATTTGAGTTTTTATTTTCACTTTCCTCATTTCCTTCACGAACTTTCTTTCAGCCCACAATTTTGAAAAAAATTAAAAAATTGTTTATATTAGTAAGTAATTACTAAATAAATGATTTCAAGAAGATTTGATACGTCGCTATAGGATGGTTCATTAGGAGATAAGTTAATGCTGCAGAGGCAAACATTACCTTTGAATCTGAATCGACAATGGGGTTCGTAACCAGGCCAAAGCACGTGGACTTGATGAAGGAATTTACTGTTATTGTATTTCTGTTAGGGACAGAATATCAGTTTTTTTATCTGTAGGTGATGGTGGATGCCATTAGGTGTCATTTTAGCTATATACTCACTGAGAGAAAAAAATTACAATACCTATGATATCATTGGCAGAGCTTTCAGTTGTTTTTCGAATTAGACTTCTAACATTTGGATCGAAGATATAATTTCTTATATCCTATATTGTTTTCATGGAAAAACTATTGAATTTCACTTTTACCGGAAACAGACCTAGATCGAGAATTTTAAATGGAACCCTGTAGATATTTTTACGCCATTCGATAAACAAATTACCGTTTCACTGACACATCAAAAGAGGACTTTTGTTTTTAAAATGGCAGCGCAGGAGAATTTTTTCAAAATTCAGTATGGCGGCACTGTAAAGTCATCGATAAAATGTTCGTCAAGTGGAGTAGCATATCAACGAAGCACTTTGATTAATTTTTCATAAAACATGCAAACTTCTAATTTAAGTATATGTTTCTTGTTTTCATTTTCAATTAAAAATCATTAAATTTATGTACCAACACGTAGGGTATTTATTTAGGGTGATGATGAAGACAACCTTCAATGATTTTTTGAAAAACTTCGAGTCCGTAGTTAGATCAATTTTGTCTAATATCCTTTTTCATAGAGTTAAATTACTGATGGAAAAATTTCAAGTTGACAGAAATTTATCCAATAAAAAAAGTACACTACATCAGTAATCACCTTCATTGAAACAATTATTTGAAGGAATAGTTATCAAAAACACAAATGGTATGTTTTAGTGATTTGTTCAGAAGAAATTTCCCTAAAACAACACAAATTGTGCCAACAATACTGTACAATCATAGCTGAGATGACAGAAATTGCAGTGACGGCCGCTTATAAATGGAGTTAATTTACCTATCGCTGATGACGAGATCTTCGGTATATTACCCCAAAAAATTTACTTATTTTTGGGGAGTTTTGTCCCAGCTTCATGGTTTCTCATTATTAGGTATATTCATTTTTCATGGTATTTATACCAAAATAACCAGCGAAATTACATTCAAGGAAAGTGATATTTTGTTGAAACTTATTTCTATTGTCTCATTGGTTTAGGAGTTGAGTCGGATGAAATCTAGTATTCTGTTTTCATCTTCTTAGTTCTGAATCCTCATTCAGAAAAATGTACTGAAACCAATTTGTTCTTTGTGTCTTCCCATCATGCTCCAAGATAAAATGAATGTGACATTTCCAACCCCCGTAATAGTTTCACGTGGGTAGTGATGCATAAAACCCCTCGAGTCCAATTCACAAAACTGTTTGAAATGCAGCGAACGCGGCGTGGTGCATCTACCATTAGCCATTCATGAAAGATATTCTAGCGTCTTCCCACGCAAACTACCGCAAAAGATAACAGCCAAGAAACAGTAACAGTTTGAACCGGAAGGGCGACGTACTGTGGATGACCCTTGCAGACGTAGGTGCAACATACGCTTGTAACCTGGATACAAGTGCATTGGCTTCATGGCATGCCGGGACCATAACCATATGTGCGAGATATCTAGGGAGAGAGCTTTGGAACGTTAACGTTTCCTGTGAAATATGATATTTATAGCTTTTCAATATATTATATGGACGAATTTCGTTTTGTAATTATCGGAAATAATATTGGCAAATGCAGCTGGAACATTTGGAATTTTATATGGCGTTTTAATTGTTGACCTTCCGATGCTTTCTTTGCCACTGCTCGTTGAACTGTTTTTGTCTTCGTTCTAACAATTCTGAAATGTTTCGGTGAATAAATTGTGACACATATTTCTGAAATTATTCGTAATGTATGAGACGGTTATAGCAAAATATTGAGTCTTATACAAGAACCTCGCAATGAAAATATCCTTCCACCTCGCGTTTTACCACAAGTTGAGGTGAGTAACCACCATTACTTTATTTCAAAAGGGCGTTAACCAGATGTGACTATTAGTAAAACAAGGAATGGCAGAAATCAAAATGCTCAGAGCTCGCTGATTCAATATAGTTTATCTCACTAGGTACCTCGAGAGATGCCTGACTTATACATTTAGCTTTGTTGTTGGAAAAATTGCAACAATCCATTCAAAATCGTCTCAAAGTAATTTTTGCTGAACTCCTGCAAATTCAATTTTGGAGCACTTTTATTCACTGATTTGATCGCTATCACATAACTATGCACTTTTACATGGATTCTATGAATACTGGAATGAATTTACACATTCATAAAATTTAAAAATAACGCTGAAGTTATTCAGGAGATTTAAAAAAGGGGGATAAAAGCAAAAAAGTTGTGAATTGGTTTATTGAAATTTCGAATATGCCGAATTGAGTACCTAACATGAAATTTACGTAATTTTATAAAAGTTGAATTGAATTACATTCAATACATTATACTATCGGATTTACGTGTATGAAAATACCAGACCGGATACTTCAGCTGATTTTTTTATTAACTTTAGAGAGAAAATATTAGCCCGGGATGCAGCGACAGAAAATTTGCAGATACTCCTACAAAGCTAGTTTTTTTTCAGTTTGTTGTTTCGATGTAACAAGTAAACAAAATGAGAGTCTACCACCCCAATGATGATGCGTTGATATACAGTAAGTCTCAAAAAGTTTGTACCATGCGGAAAACTTTTTATTATCGATTTGTCAGACAATTGTGTTCTTCATAAAAATTAGTGCATTGCGGGATATTTGTATTTGAGTTATCAAAATTATAAATTTTAAACGGTGTACAGGGGAGAATAAAAAATAGAATTTTGATCAAGTACAGTTACCGCCAAAAAGTTTATTATTAAAATATTGGAAAAAAAATTCTGGGAAAAGTTTGTGCATGTCGTATAACCTAAAAATCGTGATCGCTGATATAGCGGCAAATTGAAAAAAATTACTATGAATGGGCAAAAAGTGGGGTAGGATGGTAAGCTATCGAAAAAAGTTATTTGAAAATGTTGCTTAGAATTCAATTTTATACTCATGAACAAAGCTTGATGAGATAATACGAGAAAATTGAAACTGGCAATTTTTTTTAACCATTCCATAGCGAAGTGGTCGAGGTGTTAAGAGCGTTTGCTCTCAGCCAGGCGGCTGCGGTTCGATACCCACCGCCATCACGGAGCTTAAGTGGTTCGGAATCCACTTTTTTAAGCCGTAGGTCCTGGATCTCCCTTGCTCGAAGAAGCTCTGCTTTTGAGTGATTTTCTCGGATATTCGTATTTACAAAAAAAAACAAAATAATTACTCCTTCGACTTTTATCACTCAAATTGGACTTTATTCAACAAAACCACCCAAATCGTAATGGGAGACTTAAATGTACGTAACTGTGGATAAAACGTTCCAACAAAACAAGCTGAAGCTTTCGCTATCACTTATTGTCTAGACCAGCTGATCGAACTACCAACAGACGTTCCTGATGTCAAAAACCAATACACTTGATCTTTTTCTCACTACCAATCCTGATCCTACAGTATACGAGTGAAAGTGCTGCACTTGAGAACTGCGACAACAACCTCATCTCCACACTGTGTACTTGTTTGTCTTCATTATAATATTATACTTTTGGACACAAAATACCTTTTCAAAAATTGATATTTCATGAATTTACGTTATACCGAGACGAAAACGAATATAAACTTTGCATGACACGTGACTAAATTTAAATAGCACTATTTGGATTTTTTAAAAAACATTCATTTAATATGGCGCTGTTTTGAGGAAAATGTGTCTTAAATAGAGCATTGTCAAAACGAATAAGTTTCATGTTTTGAGTCTTGTACAACAGACAGTGGTGAAGTTTACAAAAAAACGGGCAAAAACTCAGAGTTACCTCAGCAGTTGAAATTTTGCATGTGGGCTAAAAATTGCATTAAAATTTCTAATAAGTTTTTCAATATTTTCGGAAATAACCCCACTTTGGAATTTTTTAGGAAAAATTCAAATTTGATATATTTCATGTCATCGAATCAGAAATTGAAGCTAAAGTCAAATTTCGATGAAAGCCATTAATACAAAATCCCATATGATGTGGACTTCACTGGTCACACTGTATAACAATTGTGTTTTTTATAAGTAAGTACTACTCCAAATATATGTTTCAATTAAGGTGATTATTATTGTGGTGCATTTATTTTATATACTTATAGTGTAACCCATTTGAAATGGAAGCACCCTTTTGATTTTTTTTCCATATGGTAGACATTTAAAAAGTACACTAGGAAATCAAATTTTGTGAACTAGTCTTCATTTATCTTATTTCACGAGGAAAAAAAATTATTAGTGTTATTAGAGACCAGCTCGAACGGTAGAGCGCGTGGGTCATCGATATCTCGAGCCAAGCAACGCAATGCGAAGTTATGGTTTGGATAGAGACTTACCGACGACCTCCTTTCGAGATATATTCTCCTCGGATCGTGATAGGAATCGCACGGTAAAATGTAAGACCTCATTCCTTTGTTGATCCTTAGCAATTTTAACATTTTTTTTTTAACAGATCACACCAGTGGTTTCTCGATCTAGATGAATTGATAAATGCGGTACATACGGTATATTTTTGACAAACTCTTTAAAACAACAAACAGTATACAAATAGGTTAATGTATATTTGGAACCTTTGGTGTGAATACAATTCAAGAAATTTGAAATACCCAAAACACCAAAACTATGTTAAGAACTAAAAGCTCATAGCTCTTGAGGATGCCAACTTTGTTTGCAAAACGCGTGTCGAGAGAGAATTATCGAAGTTTTGGTGTTTTGGGTATTTCTATTTCTTGAACAAAAAGTACCTATATTATGTAAAAAGTGTTATAATACTTTTTCTACGAACTCATATCAAAAAAACAAAATTTGAGTTTCTAAATGTTCATATTGGCAATTTTAATTTTTGAATTTGCTTTGAACACAGATTATGAATCTGTGATCAATCATTCATTGAGGTACATATCCGTACGCTAATTGCCATTTTGGTTATGAGAGTGAAAAACAAAATAATTTTCAAATCAAATTCCAAAACTTAAATTTGAACATTCCTTATACTACTTCATCAGATATGCAAAATCAAAACATTCTCACTTACTTAATCGTTTCATTTAAGAAATTCGAAACGAATCTAGAGAAGTAGGCCACAGTGAGAGTAGCCTTTGGTGAAAACATAACATCAACTTTCTTCTTCGCTTGAACAACATCTCAAGACACGCATCCACTTTCGCTTTCTTCGGATACTTTCTTGTCTTTTTTAATGTATACACTCTGATAGGCTTCACTTTCGATATACTTACACCGAGTGCAAAGCTGTCGATCGTCAGATTCTTATAGAATAAAAAGTGAAACCTATGTAATAAAAAAATAAACGAAAATTGAACATTTTCAGCAAACTCTAAAAATTGTCTTGAATAACTTGTAGAAATATATTATTAGGTAACGAGAAAAATATCAGTATACTTACATAATGTTTGAATTATAATCTAAAAATAAAAACCTGGCGATCTGATATAAATTCCACCCACTTTTGGTGGCTTTCCAATTGACCTACACAAGCGAAAGAACAACAACCCTATAAGTACTAGCAAAGGGTTCGATAAGAAAACACGAAACCCACCCACACCCCTTCAAAGGGTTGGAAAATTGACTCCAGCCAGGCCATTCACCTTGAGCGCCAAATAATGTGGGACGAACGAAATTCCCTATATTACTCTGTTAGCCTCGCTACATCCACCTTCGTTTATCTTCAACTATTGCAGAGTCGGATCTAGGAAATTCAGGTCACATCGTACCCAGCGAGAGACTACTAGTTCAATGACTCCTGGCGCGGGGTCGAGAATATCTTTGTAGCCTTTCACGAGGCTCGCTTTTCGCGAATGCTTGGCAATCGAGGTCGACCGGTACCCTGGTGCGAGAGCAGGCCATTGCCTTTTTGTTTTTGAGGTCGCCTACGTCAGTTCTCAGCTTATTCATTTCACTTATCCATGGCCATTTCTGTACGCGTCTATATTGGAATTCGTCTCACTCTAGCTTGTTTAAAGGAAGTTTCTTGTGATCGCTTTGAATATTTTTGTGAATACAAGGAATGCCAGAGTATCTCTTTATTTCTCCGTATGTTGAATTAAATCCACAGTAATTACTGCGAGAACGATGAGTTTATGATGAAGAAATCATTTCGCACAGAAATTTATCAAACATTCCTACTGAGTTAGATATCAATTATACTGTCACCAATAGAAAACGGGTGTAGGTATGTGTGTTTACTTGTCACAAAAACTACCATATTCATTTTACTAGTCATACCTACATTTTATTACATACAAACCAAAATAAATACCAGTTCCATACCACCAATACACCAAGAACTTTGGACAGATTTTCAACGAACTACGAACTGGGTATGAGGGTGGTATTTAAAACAAGAGCCTTTTAGGAAACCCAAAGGAAACAGTCGAGAATTCGAAAAAGTCTGGAATTTACGAAATTATAAATGTAAGTTTTTAGGTGTTGAATTAGGGGGAATTCGATCGAAATGTTGAAGAAAACCAATTATTAAATTATCGACGTTTCGAAACTTTATTGTTTCATCTTCAGGGCTCTGAAGTATAAACAAGAACATACATATTAAAATGGTATTCTAAAAGGTGATTTTGATTAAAACAAAATAAATTATGTAAAATACCAATCGTTGAAAAATAAAACGCTTCGGACACTTCACAGAAAACAACAACAAGGGTACTTACATTTAGGGTTGCTTTCCGGGTTTAAAAAGGGTGAAATAAATAGATTCGACATAAAGTATAAATAAATACACAGGTTCATGGTTTATGTCGAATCTATTTATTTCTATTTCGCCCTTTTTAAACCCGGAAAGCCACCCTAAATGTAAGTACCGTTGTTGTTGTTGTTTTCTGTAAAGTGTCCGAAGCGTTTTATTTTTCAACAATTGTTATTTTACATAATTTATTTTGTTTTAATCAAAATCACCTTTTAGAATACCATTTTAATATGTATGTTCTTGTTTATAATTCAAAGTTCTGAAGATGAAACAATAAAGTTTCGAAACGTCGACAATTTAAATTGGTTTTCTTCAACATTTCGACCGAATTCCCCCTAATTCAACACCTGAAATCATATTCAACGGTCGCCATTACATTCAACTATAAATGTAAGGACTGTGATGCAAAATATTATGGACATACCTACCTACTAAAACATCTATTAAAGTAAGATATTAAGAACTGTCATCACATCTAAGAAAAATTAGCAGTCACTTATCATGTTTTGCAACAAATAGAAACCATAGACTTTATTTTATTAAGATAAATTAATGCAAGTTAACAAAAGGCAGCTAGATGTCTATGAAAGCTTAAAAATAAGTGAACATAATAATACAATTATGAATAAAGATGATGCCTAACAGATTACTGTATAGTTTGTTGAAATAATCTATTAATTATGTTAATAATGTAATTATCATATCCAATCATTTTAATATACCTGATTGGTAAATAAGGAAACATTGTTAAGGTAATTAGGACACAGGTACCCAGCAGAGTATGGGTATAGACACTAATCAATTTATAGAGAAGAGATATTATTAAAATATATATATATATATATAGTGAAAACAATTGACAACTGTGGATTCTAAACTACTTACGTGTTGATGAGATTGATTGCAATAGATGATATAAAACATTTAAGTGAAATATATTCATTTTTACTGCACTTGGATAAGCAGAAACATAATGTCAGAGAGCTTAACTCTCAATCCATGTTATAAATTTTAAAATAAAACTTTAATAAACGTTGTTAAAATTGAATACTGATCTGATAATTTTGCAATAGTCATGTGTCATTTTCATGAAACAATGTCTAGTCTTTTTGTTCCAAGCTTGATGTACACTTTTCTCGTTCTGAGTGGTTCAATCTGTCTAATTTCAGATTCTAGTACAATTCCATGCAGGAACGTACCTTAACAAACTTCACTTTGAATACATAACCTCAAATAAATTTTCTTTCTTTTCCACGCTTTCCGATCAACCGGTGTGACATCGGTATGATATCCATTTGAATAAAATTGAATAGAACTAGATTTTATGCATAACTGAGTTTTTAATAATGTGTGACGATTACCTTTAAGATTATCTCATAACTTGTTTTTTAATATGTTTAATTACTGTACACGTCTTATTATATCATCTATTGCAATCAATCTCATCAACATATATATATATATATATATATATATATATATATATATATATATATATATATATATATATGTATATATTCACAACAAAACAGCTCAACTTGTAATAACTCCGAAAATGACTCTTTCAAAACGACATTCAAAACAGGGGTTTCTGGCGTTACCCATCATGAGTACGGGTTTGGTCACAAGAAGTGATGATAACCACTTGCTTTTTCTAATAATTCAGAAATCAATATTGTGAGCGTGACTGCCATTTTCATGAACCTGAAAGAGAGCACTCTACCATTGCCAACTTTTATATGAAGTAAAATACAGAATAAATGATGAACAAATTAATTTGAAATTAGGTAATTTGCAACAGTGTCTACCAGATTTAATCACCGCTCGTATTTTCTGTTAAATACTTTCTGATGGAATTTTTCCTCCACAGGATTACGATTGGGAGAATAACACTGTTAGGCAAACATTATTTCCAGACATTTTATCACATCACAAAATTCAGTAAAGTTCGAAAAATTACCAATCGTTCGGTCAGACACAAAATTAAATGTTACATTCCTTATTATTTTCTGGAATGTGTTTGTGAGACAATTTTCGAAAAATTTATTGACATTGTTATATCAGGAATGCAATGGACTTGAATATAGTTTAAGAAGGTTGTATTTCCGTAAAGTAGAACATAAGGGTGAAATCTGACATAAGAAACTACTACCCTGGCTATATCTGACAAAATTAATTCGTTGGTTGTGTATATCGTCGGCTTAGTGCAAGAAATATTTGAAATTGATAACTATTCAAGTTATTAACTTTCAAATTATGGAACGGGTAAAATAACATCAATATGACAACATATGTAGGTAATGAATGATAGAAGATATCATCATATCTAAGAATATACCATCCGTCTAAGTAGTGTTTCTTATGTCGTACATGGCGATGATGAGAAAATGATAAATATTAAATTGGTCATATGTGGCCATGATTTGACTTTCTAGATCAACAAGTCTGAATAATATATAATCCTCTTGACTTTTAATTCTACCGTGAAAAAACTGATGTGATCAGATTTTTTTGAAAACATGTTTTGTAATCTCCCTCATATAGGGTATAAAAATTAAATTCTAGTGTTTGCAATTAAAGAGATGAAGCAGAGGTTTTTATGATTTTTTTTAGATATCAATAATAAAAAAGTTTTCCATATGCTTCGAACTTTATGCCGGACACTGTATATTGCTATGTGATGTAGGATAAATAACAATGAATCCTTATTAAAACCAAACAAAACTAGTTGAGGTATTCCAGCCGAGTAAATTTCAATCCCGAATTTCCTGAAAGTTTCGTACTCCGTTTTATCGACTCCATTAGAGCGCGAAACAGAAGTTTATCTTCAATAAGCCCTTGCCTGTACACCATCAACAAATCACTCTCGATTTCATCGTCCGAATGAAAACGAGTCTTGAATGGAGAAAGTCGACTGGCTATCAAATAATAATTTTGAATTAATAGTGTCAGTGTTACGAGTTCTACGCTGGCGAGTTTTCACTTTCAGACGAGTCATTCTTTATAATTCTTGCACACACACTTTCATCCGAAGAGATTATTCTTCCATTGTTACGGAAGACCGGTTGCTCTCGCGGACGAGTGATTGATTTAAAAAAGGACGGTCGTAGTGATAATTGATGAACGATTAATTATTGCTTGTATGAGTCTCCCAGGATGATCGAATACTGTTTGTTGCGTAGTCAGACCCGTAGGCGAATCAGTGCCCAATAATTGAATGCTTTTCAGGTTGACATACTGTAGATTCGATAACAACAGTGTTCTATTGTTTACATCTTAGTTCATTTATGTGTACAATATGTCACATACGAATATAATACGTGTTCAAAATTATAGAGTGCCTCAAAGCCCTATTCCAGGTCCCATTAAATTGTGTATTTATGATATCGACTTTCCTGGACTACTATCTACTCTCTCCAACACGTTCACCATATTATCCATTAGCTGGGGACATAACCACTGTTGACAAAACCAACATTTATTGAGCTCAACGTCATGATAGGAGAAGTCGTCAATTGCTAACGAATAGTAAACCACAATAATTGTATTTGCCCAGGAAAGAATGAGACCTACATTTTTTGAATTTTTTGGTGCAGTACTTGATCGCAATCGTTTTTATCAGAATCCCTTTCTTCTGTTGAGTTATTCAGGCCCTGAGATAAGAGCAATTATTACTTTTCGCGAAATGCGTTCCCGCTAGGTGGCGCTAAAATTTAGGCGCGAAACAACATAATGGTGATCAGCTGCTAAACTCCATAATAGACCACAGTGTTTAATTTCAGTCATATTCAAATTTGATTGAAATAACTACTAGAGATGTCGAAAGTTGAAATGAGTTAATCAGACATTTTTATCTACGACGACATTGCTATATCTGACAAAACTCTTTGTTTTTTAATGGAAAATAATGTAAAGAAACTTTGTCTTTGCTACTATTGAAAGTACATTCAGCATTGCGGCACTGATCAAATATGCTTATTAATGGAACTTTTGACTTCTGCCGCCATTTCAAGTTGACGATTCTGAAATTGTGAACACCAAAGAATATAACTGAACTCAATTTATTTTCCAAAAATCGATTATTAATGAGAAAACTATTAAAATATATACACTAGTTACCGCTTACGGCAAGAAAGACCTAATCTACTTTTTATCAGTTCAACCAAATAATTATAGATGTCACACCCTTTGCACAGACTGGGAATAGACTGGTTGGTATAGAGGCGAAGTAATGGAATGTGCACATCATGGGTGTACTGAACATAATTTCTTATTTCTTATATGATCGTACCCATACAATGTAGTTATACCTACGTCTATTATGGTCGCACTCAGAAACAGCACGTGTAACTTTAAGATTATGCTTTAAAAATATTAATTCGTCTCGTCAGTGATTCTTCTCTCACAATCTCACTCACTTCCCTAGAACACAGCAGAAAAGTTAAATCAGAAAGTAAAAAATATTATCATGGTCAATTTCATCGAGATTGGCCTTTCGATTTCAGTTTATACAGCCCTTTGTTGTCAGTAAAGAGACTTGAACAGCAGATCTTTTCCAGAGCTTGGTCTCCTAATGAACTGTAAATTTTTGGACCTCTCGTTACCAATGGAGGTGTTCCCACAGGCATACCCGAGGAAAAAACAAATTTGAAATTTTATCTTGAATATTTTCAATGTTATATTGTTTTTGCCTTCTTGACGGTTCTGAAGAGGCTGAAAAGCGAAAAGGTGGAAATGATAAATGCGTCTTTCAAAATATCATGTAGTTATTGTTTCTGGAAAATGAAAAACACTTGCAATAGTGTCCTTCTTGGGGAACGTTGTACAAATTATATGTCAGAGGTAGTTCAATAGCCATCGTGCTATCAGACAGAGAAGTAATTGTTTTATGTCAGACAATCTACTATTTCAACGTCTGAATCATTTGTTTAATTTAAAATGAAAATTATCGAATCAGGAATCTACCAATATTCAAAGTAAACATATTGTTCTCAACAAAATCAGTTAAACAAAAGCCTAAGCCAAAGTTAAAGTGCTAAGGAAGTTTCATTTTTGTGTAACTGATAAAGAGTTAGTTAATTAATAGATTTGTTATACTTCTGTAATTTCAAGTTTCTTTTTTAATTTTTCAGTTTACTTCACCAAATATTTTGATTTTGGATTTTGGATATGCAACTACTAGCTTCTGGAAACGATTTGCACGATAACAAACAATTCGTTGTTGATTAGCTATATATATATATATATATATATATATATGAAATATATATACATGAAATGAAATTTGTCCTTCCTGAATAAAATATCCTAAATATATTTCTCTGTAGTGGCGATTATCGAATATATTGCATATATTCAAAGAAGTTTTTCGACATAATTCATTTGCAAAAAAACTTTAAAATATCCAATATTAATTGCCTCTAAGGGTAGGTATACTGAACTATTATAACATTTTCGTTTCAATAATATGACACAGTTTCAGCATTAGGTGATTTTATAAACGATTATTTCATAGTTTTAGTGGATCATCATAACAGAATTTCTACTTTGCAACGTATACACAAACTATCGCTCATTCCATATTATACTATTTCTGTTCACCACTGGCTATATTTATTTAAAAAGAAAAAGATAATGTCTATAAAAATCTGAATGTACAGAAAACGTATACACGTGTTTTAGACTTGTTGGTCATCATCAGTAAGGTCTAGCCAAGTGCAAAAGATGTACAGCACTGGAATGCAGGACAGAAACGAAAGGAGTCAAGCACAGAAAGCCAACCACACGTTTGTGGCTTCAGGAAACTTTTTTGGTACAACGTAGTCCGGTGTTTCTCAGGTTGCAGTTGACTTTTCAATCGTATCATAATAATAAACGTATGCACTTTCCAATCTCTATATACAATAGAACATTTAGGATTTTGAATGTTTTTCAATATTCCCTGTAACTTCCTGTATCAACGCTAGCAATAATTTGTATCGTATATTCCAGAAGTATCAGTACTCTACTGACAGGAGTACATTTTTCCCAAATTAAATGTATGTACTTTATAAATATGGGAATAAGAATGGGCATAGCACAATGGCAGTAGTATGTGATGCCAACAGTGGAGTCTTCGTAAATTTCAGGCTATAATATGTATTCTGTAATCTTTTGCACAAACAATTGCTATGATCATCTCAATGGAGATTCCTTGCAAAAATAAACCCCAATAGTTTAACTATGACATTCTACTTGTTATTTCATAATTGGAAACTTTAAAGAGTTCGAATACATCAGTTCTGGCATTACCAAAAACAACAGTTATTGCTTTTTTATGATTGAGTGGTAGATTACTATTGTTTGACCATTTCTCATTATTGGAACATACCACGTCAGCAGTAAATTTCAACTTATTCAGAAGCTCATCAAAATCAATCAAAATATTCGTATCATTTGCATAACAAATAACATGAACATTCTGTACCATTTGCCAAAAATAGTATAAGATCGTTAGCAAAAATAATGAGAATAAGAAGGCCTGAAACAGAACCTTGCGGCATATCTTGCTCAACATCCACTTCCCCATGTAAAACGTTGTTTACTCTTATCATTCATTTTCTCCTTCTGAGAAATCAACATACCCAAAAGTAAACATTTTACCTACTTGGCTGAAAATTAATTAACACGTATTTCAGAGTTTTTGGAAATGACATCCTAAAAGAAGTGAAATAGGGGATGAAAATTTGTATGGAACTTTTTTACTTTTGAAGCAAGAGCAATTAAACTTTCGTTTCAGACACTCAAATAAAATAATTAAACTCATAATACAGCGTTTTTTTTTTTAAATTATAGCCTTAAGGGGCTTATAGCCTTAAGGTATGAAATAGGGGATCAAACTTCGTGTGGGTGTTTTATTAAAATTATTTTTTATACGAAATAGATAAACACAATTCGTGTTCCAAAAATTGTACCCTTAATAAGGTAAAACGAGATAGCTCAACGGGAAATAACGGTAGGAAATGAACAATGGGGTGAAATGAGAGATAAACATTTGTCGTCGAACGTCCACAATCGTTAAAAGGTTATGCTGTAATGGGGATATTCTTTACTTGGTTGGGTGCTTGGTCACGTCAAAACCAATGATCAGTTTTTTCAATTATTTAAATATTATGGAATTAATGAAAGCTCTACGAAAAAAAATAGGTTATTCGAAGTCGTTATCCTAACGCAGACGAAGTCACGGGCAAAACCTAGTAAAAAGACAATGGGTCATATGCATAAACCTGGAGCAAATGCTTGTACTCGGATTTCTTGAAACAGACCTATTCACTTTGTTAAGTAATAAGAGAGACAAACCAATAGTATAAGCATTCGCTAGCTTTTATGCATGCCACCCAATATATGGCAATCAAGAACAAAGTTTGCCCAACATTTATATAAACTTCATTTGCTTGAGATCTCTCAATTCTATTCGATTTACCTACTTCTGTAGTTTTTAGGTGGAATAAAAGTACGCATTTTGTATCCGTTAGGTAGGTACCTATACCTACACCCTGAAAAATCACAAAAAAAGTTAATTGAATAGTTTGGAGTCAGTAACTTTTTTCGGATTTTCCAAGCCAATTAGTACCTAACTGCTACACACTGAGCTGTCAGTGAGTCATGATACGATTGATACAAGTCTTTTGAATCACATTAGGATAGTTTTATGTGTTGAAAACGTGTCATCCAAATGACTGTACAGAAAATGTAATTGCTCAATTTTAACGTCCTGTTATCAATTCCGAAAAAGCTTCAATATTGGCCCATCGACAAATTCGCATATCTCTTTATTGCGATAATTCTAGTACATAACACTTCGTGTCGTAAAGATACTCAGGTAACCTATTTAGCGCCCGGGTTTGTTGAACTCTCCGTTCGAGGTTAGATAGTGGGGAAAACACAACGGCCATTGGTTGAACCTAGGCACATGTGCTGTTTTTGCATTCAACATTCAACCTCCAGTTTTAATTTCATCTTGCCCTACATTCGGCCGGCCGCCTAACTGAGGTGAACGCACTAGCCTCGCATCGATGGCCCAACGACCTCGAAGAACTAGCATATCTCGCGCTCCGCTTCGGCTCGAAATCGGCTCCCTGCGACGAGGCTGCTCGCTGACACGGATCCGCAGAACCTCGGCTGTTGTTGGAATAAAAGTGAGTGAACCGAAGAGCGAGACGGCTATAGCGAGCGCGAGAGACAGATCTTTCGTTGAAGGCCGAAGGTGAATGAACTAGCCTCGCTGCGTGGAGCTCGCGCCCTAGATACCGTCTGGGAGATTGAAAAGTGAAAACCGAGTAACTTGCGCTGCGTGGCCGTGCGAGATTATTTCTTAAGGAAATGCAATATTAGGAAGTTGGATACCTATTTATTTTTCTAATAACAAATATTAATATTGTTGTTTTTGGCTACCAGCATCGAACTTTTCACGCTTGTGTAGTAATTATGTCTGAAGAACTAAACTTTTGACGGGTCCCAACACAAGCATAATTTAGTTTCAAAATGGCGGCGAGTAACGAGCGCGAGATGAATATTACCAAATAACTGATAATCGTCGGTCGGCGAGTTGTAGATACGTATTTTAGAAGGAACTCTAAGGTACTGATGAGGACTTCCAAAGTTTTGAAATATTGACAGAAGGGGCACTCAGATAGATATTTCGATTTGGAAACTTCGGTAATCTTGACATCATTATCGATCTTTATTCTAGAAACTGTTTGCTTGCTCAATAAATATAAAGATAAATTCATAAAACATCCCTCAGTCAATATATACAACTCATCAGTCCAAAGCCAATGACTCTTTTAAATACAACAGCTGAAAAAAATATATAAACTCTTACCTAGTCATAAGAAAATTTTGAGTGATTATCCAAATTTTACAAAAATATTGCATGACTTTCTTATTGATGAAATCTATTATATTATATAGTATGGAAGAATTTTATGGGGATAATTTTCAATATTTCTATAGTGTTAATAAATTCTGATGTTAGTGTTATTTCATTGGCATGTATTTTATGACATTGATGTATTTTCTTTTTTTAATATATTTATATGAACTTTTGTATATATATATTTTTGTATTTGCTTATAGTACAGACGAAGCTTTGTCAATAACATTCCTTCAGAGAATGAAGCATATATTAATTATAAAAGGAAACAAGGCCCTTCAAAACCCCACGGCCCCAAAATCGGGGGTCGAAGTTGAGGTAAGGAAAGTCGGAAAAAATAAGGGAAAATCCAGGATATAGCTACTTCCCAATATAATTCTGAAATAAATAAGAAATAAAAATCTGTAAAATGAAGAATACCTACCTACCGCTACCCAGATCACTTCTCCAAGGGTAACATTGAACAAAGGAGAAGATGTCAAAAATGAATAGTTTCAAGATAATTAAAAAATCACCCACTTGGGTAAAAATATATGGATTAAAAAAAAAGAAACTGAGAGAATGGAATACATTTCCACAATCTCATAGTGAGGGACGAATTTTCATCTAATCCATGAGGCCTCGCCATAAACATTTAAACAACATGGAAAATTTCATTTCTATCAAGTCTATCTTTTTGTGCTAATCTGCTGAAAGGTTGCGATAAAAGCCCTGATACGATGCAAAATACTTGGAGATCCCTACTTCATCGCAATACTCTCATTTTAATTCACGAAATCTCTCACCTGCTAAGACTCTGCCTAGAAGTTTTTCATTGTCCGTATCCAGTACATTTTTGGCATCCTCCCCATATTCGGCATCCTGTCTATTGTCGACAGTCAGTACATTTTTGTCATCCAGTGCCTTTTTAGTATCCATTGAAGTTTTTTGTGGCAAAGGTTGTTGCTGCAAAGATTGTTGCAGCACAGTTTGTCGTGGTGAAGGTTTTTGCTGCACCGGAACAATGAAATTCTTCCCAATGTCCGCATCCCCCACAGGTCTAGCAGTGGCACAGGTAGTTTCTTTGTATTCGTTGACCGTCATTGTAATATTTTAACCAGAGAAATTATCAGTCATTGGCACAAACTTTCCCTATCAACACATCTCCGACTTTTTTTTTATCACATCGACATAACTTATTGCTTTGCTCGAAATTGTGCAGCCGTGATGCACTGATGAGATCGCGCTAGTTCGAACTTTGAAGTTGGTTTGAATTTGACGCGTTGCTCGGTCGCGCAACTCGTATCGAGAATGTTCAGCGCTGTTCGTTTGTTACGGCGTTGACCCACTAACTCATATCCTTCGACGGCCGGTCAGCGCACTCTAGATTACCTCTTCGGGGACTAGTGAGAGTCTTCGAGAAAGGGGCGTCTTGCTCGATGTGTGTTGTTTTCGCTTTTATTCGTCCACAAAGATTGGTATGATGGATCGTTGGTTAATGACCTACCATAAGGCTTGCTGTAGAAAAGAAATTGACCGCAGCGTTCTTTGTCAAGGCAGAAATTTTAAACTTAAGATACATCCTAATATTTTTTCAAAAGTACCTAGATAAAACTTTTGAATATAAAATAATAGAAATATTTAATTTTCCCAGTAATACACTCAAGTATTGGTTGATTTATTTTCTCTGCACCCAAAAATTCACTCATTTGTTGGATGAGTAAAGCGTTTGAATTTCCTGAAGCGTTGAAACACCCTGTGATTCACAGAAATTTAATCACCTATTTCAATTCTATTAGCAGTATCTACGCATAGTAGATATGATGATTTGTTGATATTTTTGGTGGGAAATTCATTCAACAATTGTCGAATAATCAAAAGACATCTTTGTGGATCCATCGCATTTTTTGGCAACAGAAAAGTTTTGTTTTAATACAGAATAATAAAAAAAAGTCAATTGTTTCAGCAATGCACACCCCTCACACAACTCTATTAAGTCTTTTTCCGCGCTACAAAATTCACTGAACATGTTGTTGAATAACGAAAATATATTTGTTGCGAAAACTCCTATTTTTAATTTTTTACTCATGAATAATTGATATAAATATTCCATTTTCTCAGTCGAAGTACTTACCATCACAATTTGTTTTTTTTATCACTCGACATATATATAAGTATATATATAAAGAGTGGGCCATAATGATTGTAACATAGAAAAAATTTCAAAACCTAAAAATCGATTTTGACATATGTCATGTGACCACAAAATATATGGCAGAAATTTTGAAAAATTCATTATAAATGGGCAAAAAGTGGGATTATTTTAAAATATAGAAGAAAGTTGTCAGAAAAAGTTTACAATTCAATGTTAGGGCCAAATACAAAGTTTGGAATATATATCATAGAGCAAATATAATCTAGTTTAAAAATTTATAGGAAGGTCTTTGTCGAAAACATAATCAAAATGGGACAAAACTAAAAAAAAATGCAAGGTCGAAAACTTGGATTTTACATCTCAGTCACATCCCATACAAGAAAAAAAAAGAAACCTGCTGCCACCATTTGAAGCAACTTAAGATGTACTAGGTTACTGGGCAATGCGGGGCAACTGAATTTTTCTATTTTTCTATTTTTCTTTTTTTCTATTTTTCTACATTAAAACGTAACTCTTTTGCTTGGGTTATTCAATAACTGCTCAAATAATTTCTGATCAAAACATTTAAAAAATTATTATACAGGGTAGGTACTGCTGAGTGAATATATATAGCAAAAAATCAAGGATTCAAATTATGAGATAAAATAGAACATCGTCATTATTTAGCTTCTAAAAAATAGAACACAATTGTTCTGTGAGTTTTGGAAGAAAAAATCAAACAATTTATATGGATGCATCCCTGGGAAAATGGAAATTCACAAGTTTTTCATTCATTCCAAAGAAAAATACAGAACCATCAGTAATGTCTCAAAATAACATAAATGGTCGTTATATACATGCGATCTTGCCGATAACACGAAATTTCTGCGGATTGCAAAAATCCTATAAAAAGACATAAGTATATCTATAAACAAAAGTTTTTCTGTATTTTTTTTTCGATTGAACGAAAAAATATATATCAGTTTCGAAAAACTCTTATTCAAACCAGACCTTTCGGATATTCTATCAGCCTGCATCTTCAAACCGTTCGCTACAAAATCTATATATTGTAATCAGGAAATAACTGACACTTTCAGAATCACGCTGTGACCAATAACATAAACGAAAAAGTAAACCACTTGAGTTTTCCAGAAACCTTCAGTCACTTGAATCAGTTGTTCAACCTAACAAATTGAAATAAGTTGTCAATGTCGAACGCGTGGATTTGATAATAAAAGTCATAACTAAATTTTATTAGGTCAACAATAACTATAACAAACAAGAAGAATACCCAAAATAACAATATTTTCCAATGATGTTTTCAATTGTTTCACAAATACTTACAAACAGTAATTTCTACAATTCTTCAAATTGGTTCTGGTTTCATTATTATATGAGAATTGTTCAACCAACCTAGCTGAAAACGTGAAAACGTGATGCGCACTCGTAGCACAACGGATTATACATAGTCCGTAATATATCCAGTGATAAGGCACTCAACATGATCGTACGCGCAATTTCAGCTAGGTTGGTTTCACTGTACATATGAGAATTGTTAAGTAATAATTTAGTACATGCTAAAAAGAAATAACAAATGTATATAATTATTATTTTTTGAATTACTAAGCATCGGAAATTAGCATAAACCCAAACTGTATAATAACGTGTCAGACTAGGTCCAAGGAAGCCATACAGAAAGTTTGGAGAGAGTATCTATACATTTTTTGTATTAGTCATGAAATCTACCACTTTGACGCGTCAGACTGGAAAAACGCCCCGTGTGCTGTGTCAGACAATATGAAAAGATTGTTTTATAGCTCTCAATGAATGGACCCTGAGAAAATCAGCTAGTTATTAATAAATTTTCCCATGGTCCTTTTTTTCGATATATTCGAGGGAGCGGACACTCAATGCCCCATGTTTTTTGTCAGAGAATTTTATTTTCGGGTTCCAGTTTTTAGGCTATTATTTGAAAATAAAATAATATCTATAAATTTTTTGTAGTCGTCAAAACGACGTATTTAGGAATTTTATTTGGAAAAACGCCCTCGAAACAAAAAAAAGTAATAGAGGAAAACGGTGACAGACTAGGTGCAATGAAGCCATAGGTACAGAAAGTTTGGAGTTTGGATCTATCAGTAAATTTTTGCCGATGGGCACTCTTAACTAATATGTTTTGATTGGAATGGCAACAAATGGACATTATATCAATCTACAGTATGTCCATTATTTTATTTGAAATTCTGCTGTCGAATAGAGAATTGAAAGATGAATTCAATGAGGTATCACTCGACCCCCCCCCCATGCCATTTAAAAATTTTTTCATGATTGTCAAAAAGTAGCTTATGAAATACCATTCAACCATGAAAAATTTCAAAGAAAAATTCCACTCCGTTCAAAAGCTAACAGGGGGGGGGTTACTTTATGGACAGACTGTATATATATATATTATACTTCTGCTGAAAACAAGCTAAAACCCTCATATTTTGTCATCAACCACTTATATTTTGTACGTAGATTATAGGAAGTAGGTATTTTATAGTAGGTACTTTATAGTAGGTACTTTTCAATGTTTTTTTCCAAATATCCACCCATACACACAGAGTTCAACTTCACCGGAATAACAATGTGAGTATTCATCTGTATTTTTTTTTGTATTGTATGCTCAGTTTTATGATTTTATCATCTGATTCTACATATAAATCGATATAATGATAAAAAATATTAATTATTAAAAAAATGAAAATGTCTTTCTGAGACGAAGTCATACTATTAGAAAGAGGTTTATTGGGTTTCAACCACGATCGAAACGATTTGATGTACCTACCTACCTACCTATACACAAATTCTTCACGAATTTCACGATGGAGTTGAATGTGATAGGGAAGGACTTATTCATTTACTACCTACTACACATTTTGAAAGAGGTCCGATCAATGTTATTACCCCTTTTGGAAATAAACAGAATTACAGCTTGGTAAATCTATGAAGGAATATCAATAAACGTATGATATGCGCGAATTAGAATGAGAAAGCTTGGGATTATCAAGAATGGGTAGTATAAATCGTACAAGTTAGAATGAATACTGAGCTCTTCGGCTACCTCGCTTTGATAGGCTTGCCGATTCCATATCCCTCAAGCTGTATCAGTTTTATCAAAATCAAAACGGACCATCAAGTGCTCATAGGCTCTAACGATGGGTTGAAACCGTGCGCAAATTCCGCCCAATTCAAAAACAGTCTTTTTATCCTAACAAACAAATCTAAATATTACCTACTTAGGGGAAAGGAACAACAAGTCCTGTTTTCCTGCAAAATTCTTTCGTTAACTTCATGATAGGTAGATAAACTGTAAAAATGCAAACTTGAAAGTACCCCAGACCAAACCGCTGCTTTCATATTCAAACAGAATAAATTTCTATTGTTGATGTAATAGTTTCAGTAGAATTTCGTCAATAGCAAAATACTGCGAAACCATCTGATTATCAGAAATGTTTGCAAATATAAACTTTCCGACAGTGATGCCAAAATTAAATGATAAAACAGAACAGTGTTCATGCTCAAGCAGATTTAATTTCATTGAAAATTTTTTGCTCAAGCGGAAATCCAATAAAATTAGTTAAATTGAGGTCATGTGATTGAATACAACCAATAAGAACAACATTATACTGATAACAGACCCAACGATCTGTTTTCACTCTCAGGCACGTTGCTATCAATGGATATTCATATTTTGATTTATTTCGATTTTTGAAGTTTCAAATATTCAATAACGTCGAAATGTCAGTGATGTCATGATTTGGTTGTAATACTGACGAGAAGATTGATGAAATTTTCTTATCAAATACATCAAAATAAACTGTTTACAATAACACATTTGTATGGAAATCATTTATAGACTATTGCAATGTTACAAAGTATCGGTTAGCAAAACATTTTCTATTCGAATAACCCTCGAACATTGATAAATATAACAACTTCCTCAAGCTTGTTGCTTATAGAAAACAGCTTTCGGAATCTGCTATAATTATTCCTACTGATAATAAAGTGGATTTTTGATAATGGATGCTCAGAAATATACAGCCTGTTTCAAATTAGGTCGGCACCATTGCCAACCAACTCTGGTATTACTGCCGCTACGAATTCGGTTAAATGGGCATTGTAAATGGTCATTTTGATGCAAAAAAAATGACAATCGCGTATTAGAATAGAATGAAATCGTACATTCCACTGATTCGACTCGAGTGATAAAAATGTAAATACACGTATTCTAATAGAACAATGTTGCGGTCCTTTACAAAACTTGAAAAGGAATTTTTCCGTTGTTAATGATATAAAAACATATACAAAAATTAGATTAGGCATTCTCATTCTCTAGTGCATTTTAGTTCTTTCTGGAAATTAGTATTAATTAGGCTGAAAATACCTTAAATTTTGGAAATACTACTAAGAAGGATGCGAGGAAAATATTTGACAAAGTAGTGGAATAGTGAGGCTTTCCTATAGTTGTGGGTGATACACATACAGCTTTTATATCGTCTGTGGTGAACTACTTCAGCATTGATGATGGGCAAGAGCTCCGAAATCATTCTAGAGATACTAAGTACAAAAACACGTTCAAATTTAACGGGGCCATGCTGTTCTCTCATTAGAAGCACTGGTAATGCTAGATTTCTCGATAAACAAAGTAGTTTTCGAATGAGATTCAATATCCTTCGTACAAAGTACATTTGTATAAGCTTGAAAAGTATTTATTTTGCATTAGATATTTGTCACAAATCCTGTATTTCGGTATACATTTTCAAATACATCTAAATGTATGCCCCAACGAACATAAATTATTTAGATGACAACGAAATTAAAACGTTTTCCAACATTTTTTGATATCAGCCGGATAAACTAGAAATAACCAGCATTCTGGCAACATCGCGTATGTCCAGGGCTAGAGTATGCGTCACACATACACCGAGCTCTACTAGGAGGTCGATGACCTGTTCTAGAAATTCAGTGTCCTACATTATTTGTTAAATCGTTATCAGGGGAAGTTTGGATTTGAAAAAAGTACAGTTAACATAGTGAACAAATAAGATATAGGTTCGGTGAGATAATTTGAGAAAAAAGGTTGTGGTGAAAAATTGAAATAAAATACCTACCACATATGCAGATAGTTGATAGTTATGTGATTGAAATAACAAGCTATCTAAAAGTTGTGTCATTTTCTATCCCCTTCATTTCAGTACGTTTTGGAGCCAGATATTACTGATACAGTGCATGACATATAATTATTTTCACTTTCACGAAGAATATTCTTAAAACATATCAGTGTTTCAAAATAGTAGGGGCGTTCAGTATTATGATCGCAGACTTGAGCTGATTCTAGTCATGCGGCCACATATCAGGCTAGTGCATATAATTTTTTTGAAAAAAATAGCAGCAGGCAAGGACCAGGTGGAAAATGTTGTTGAGGTTCCAACTTGAGAGAAAAATAAAATTAAACACGAAAACACGCAAAATAGTGAAATGGGGATGTAGTTTAGGGGTTGAAAACTGTTTTTGCGATTTGCGGCTAAACGTGACCTCCTACCTGTAAATGTTCAATGTACAAGTTGTAGATAGTAAAAAAAATCTAAAACTTTTGTAATCAATACTTTTTGACATAACCTCAAATTAACCGTCAAAATGGTATTTAATTTGTTCCTTGAATATAAAGATTTAATTTACATGGACATTTATAAAAATGTCTTTTTTGGTGACGAATAAAGATGATATTTCAACAATTCAGAAGAAGACTAGTTCTCGACTTATGACATTTTTCGAAAAAAACACGCTTACCTTCCACGAACAACTGTCTTGATGTTTTTTTGGATTTCGAAGGTCTGTATCATATTAATTGTTGAAATATCTACTTTGAAATGGTCTATGCAATTTTATGGTTTATTGATCGTTAAAGCGCTTAAAATTGAGAAAAACCAAAAAAAGTCTCTCTGAATCATGATTATCTCAATATTTTCAATGATTATCGATTTTCTTCATTATTTTTATAACAAAAATAGTTTATATTAATTTATTTATAATAAAATATTCGAAATACATGATTACACTACAAAATTAATTTATTAATATTATTTTTATCCTTTTTTAAAACTATTGATTTGTTTTGTCTTCAAAAATATATAGTCGCAATTTTACAAATATTTATGAAAAATTCATTCTGATTATTTTGCTTTGCGGTTGTTCCTCTTCTTCGCGTCTATCGCATTTGGAATTTCCGAAGGATCTTCAAAATCATCGACGTCTTCAGGCTCTTCAATTTCGATTTAAGATTCTTTGCTTGCTCTTCATCGATAGTATCCTGCATGTTCGGTCCAGCCCCATTACTTTGCTCGTTTGTTATCGGGCTCACTGTCAAAATAATTAAGCCAAGATTGCAATTGGTCTGTAAGAGTGTTGCGTAGCAGTTCCCTCAGTTGGAGAAAGTTTTTCTAATTTTGAAGAAGATTTATCAGATGCCTGTTTGAAAAGCAGAAATCTTAATGATATATCTATTTTTCTACTTTTGTAAATACCAGCTATCAGTTGAGATCCATTTTGTGCGATGGTGTCTGTATTTTTATTATGAAAAATACTAAGGAGGCTTGATTTCTTACGTTGTATTCCAGCGTTTAAGCAAAGATCTTATTTAAACTTTTCAAGATGGTTTGCGCTACTAACTGTAATGAAATTCTTTCAACTGTATTAATCTTACATAAAACCAACTTATATTATGTGAATATAGTCCAATATTTACAGAAATAATGAAGAGAATCGAAATTAATTGAAAATATTGAGGAAATCATGATTCAGAGAGACTTTTTTTCGGTTTTTCTCAATTTTAAGCATTTTAACGATCAATAAACAAACAAGTTGCATAGATCATTTCAAAGTAGACATTTCAACAATTAATATGGTCACTTATAGACCTTCGAAATGAAAAAAAAACATCAAGACAATGGTTCGTGGAAGGTAAGAGTACTTTTTTAGAAAATGTACATAACTCGAAAAACTATTCGTCTTCTGAATTGCGAAAAAATTCATACTTATTTGACACCAGAAGTAACATATTTTTTCAAATTTTCATGTAAATTAAATCATTTATATACGCGAGCAAAAAATTAAATACTGAAAAATAGATTTTCCGCCATTTTGAAGGTTAATTTGAGGTTATGTCAAAAAGTATTGAATACAAAACTTTTTGATTTTTTATTGTCTACAATTGTGTATTGAACATTTCTCAACCCCTAAACTGCATCCCCATTTCACCAATTTGCGTGTTTTCGTGTTTAATTTTATTTTTTCCTCAAAGTTGGAATCTCAACATTTTCCACCCGGTCCTTGCCTGTTGCTGATTTTTTTATTTTTTGCGTTTCAAATTCGTTTTGGCACTAGCCTATATATATGTATTCTATCAGTCAGCAATAAACGAACGAAACGGAAGTGAATTAAATTTGAATCGTTTTTATTTTGTAAAGAAACTTCAAGTTTGAAATTTTCAATTTGGCTATTTCAATAATGAGTATACTATGCAAGATTTTGTTTCGGACATTAAATTATTTTCAAAATGATGATGAGAAAAAAAGTTGATTTTGCTTGACAAACAGTGCCTCAGTTCACAGACAGACAATTTGAGTAATATTTCAGAATGTATCTGCAAATGTACCTGAATGTATCTGTTTTTGAGAAAATTACACACAGGAACTGGATATAGGACTATAGCTGTTGGTCACCCATACGGACACCACGAATGTGTGTGTTTTTTTTGTTCTCGGAGTTAATCGATATTGATATCGGACTCATTTTATGGCGACGCTAGTTCTTCTATAAAACTTTTCAATTAAAAATATTGATGGACACTAATCTGGATAAAACCTATCCTATATATCAAGTTGGACCAAGCATTACACATTTAAAAAAATTCTCCAAAATCGGTTCAGTGGTTTCGGAGATTAGCAAGAACGATGACACGGAATTATTCTATAACTTGTAGCTGCAATACCCGGCGCGGCGTGGCCCAGGTAAAAATATATGATCTTAGATCATTTCACTTGAGTGTCTCTTCAGTATCTTTCAGAGACTCTATTCTAGTTCATTCCAGGGCGATCTCGAATTGTCTAATAGTACTTTCCAGAAGTTTCCAGAATAATCAAGAGTTTTCTTTCTTATATTCTAGAAATTTCAGCACGTTCTAGAACCTTCCGGAGCCTCTGTTCTGGTTCATTTCACGGAGATCTCAAACTGTTTAAGCGGAGCGCAGACCAGAGCGGTAGCAGCCGCGGTGGCAGACGCTGTGGCGGTGCGGTAGAACGCAGTGAATGTAAATAAACGGTAGAGCACACATCGGAGCGGGCAAGAAAACGCGCCCGTCGTTCCTTGCAGCAAACTACCGCGCCCGCCCTGCGGTCTGCGGTAGAACGCTGCATGCACCGTTTGCCCGTCAGTTCGTGCGATCTGCTTCACAAGGAAACATATGGTATAGTACAGAAATCCTCATGAAACAAGTGCCTGGTCACCAAATTTTGTATGATTTGTCTCACAGAGAATATAAAAATATGAAAGAAAGACAAAATATTTCGTTCAAACATTCAATTGACATTCTAAAATAAACGAAAAATCGTTCTTTGTCCCATCTTAAGTCTTGAAGAATTGTATGGAATCTCTGTCTAAATTGAAGGCGTGAACCAATTTTTTGTTTTTTCCTGAAGCGAAATGGTATACTTCCGTTCATTAACTTTTCGTCAACGGATTCGATTCATCACTTACCTCATCTTCTCACAACGCCTGCATTGATTTTCATTTTCAGTAGCAATCAAGCGTGATATTATCGCGTTGGTGTGCGCACCTGTTCGTTCGCTTCGTGACCGCACCGCCACCCTGTCCGCGACCGCGACTGCCACCGCTACCGCTCTGGTCTGGAATTAAAGAACATCGCCATCTATTACAAACTTATGAAAATAAGTACAACCCTTCGTCCTATGAAAACATTCAATTAGCAATAAAAATTATTAGGATTATTAATCGAGATAAAAACTATCATATCTTTCAAGTTTGATCAAATACACACAGTTTGCAAAATTTCATTAAGATCGGTTTCGGAGTTTAGCGCGTACAAACATCGTGAGACGGAATTATTTTCAATAAGAAATCTGCATTGTTCGCAATGGAGCTTGTCAAGAAAGAAACAAGATGTCCTGCCCTACCAGGACGGCGCTCATTGCCATAATCCTATACAATAGGAAAAAGTGGGTCGAAAATCCATCAGAAAACAACTACTTTCCTGGCTAATACCACGACGAACGTTGAAGAGTGTATTGGCATGCTGGTTGTTGATGTTTTCGATTCTTGCTGTAAGACGGCAGGGCGGTTACCGAAAGCCATCCCTAGAGTTCATTTCATCGGCTAAGAGAACATGATGAGAATTAAGATGACTTGATTTTTTTCAGTGAATGCTTCTCCATAAAGATCCGAATGACGAGCCATATCTGACATTGAAAATGTGGAAAATTCTTGTTTGTATCAATCGACAGCAGTAGGAGAAAAGTGTGCACAACATACATTTTTCGAAATTATGTGGATGATGCATTTCCCATCGAGAAAAAAAATTCAATACAAACTGACTGATCTGATTCGCGACAAATATAATATATTTCCGTGAACTACAAACAAAGAATCTGGCTGTTTCATTTGTGAATTGAACAATTGAGGCCCAATTGAATGCCCTACTTATTCAAATAATTGCAAATTTTTAATGAATACTTTCATGAGCCACATAACTGTAATGAAGTTATGCACTTTCGATAACGGTTCCCCACCGGTTTATGTTGTGAAAATATAACATTTTCATGATGGATTGACAAAGCGGCAGCTCTGAAAAATGGCTCAACCTAACATTCCTAACCAACACACAATACATTTGACCAATGGAAATTACTGTCAAAGGCTTCCAAGAGTAATTATATGTGCTCATGTTTTCGAATTTCGCTACAAATCAGGGGCATGACCACAAAACGACTTGAATATTATATACCCTTTCTCGGTAGTCTAGTGCTTGCATGGAGTGCACACCGACCATATGGGATGGTACTGTAGGTTTTTTCAGGTTTTCTTACAGACCAAAAATCAATAAGTCGCTTGGGAGCGCCACAGCGAATAATAATAGCAGTCCTCTACCCGCACAGGCCATGCCTTTGGGTATATAGGTACACTCTGCGAGTGTTTTTGATGGAGTATTATTATCATTATTATTATTATAATTGATAAACTTCAATTCGGCCAGCTATTGAGCAAATCTTTTAGTCATGGTATATAAAAATAAATTAGGTACTTATATCAAGAGCCCTACTGAAACCAGAGTTTTACACGTTTGAATTTATGTCTTCATCTATCATCCATATACAAGTTATAGGTACCATTCATCCTTCAAACAACTGAAGCCAACTCTGCCCTAATAGCCCGGGAGGTACTGTCACTTTGGAATACGTCATAGTATGCACGTTGAATTTTTTATCGTTGGTAGATCATGTGATACTCATCACGAAATCAATCGTCAGACCCTTGAGTAGCGGTGGGTTGCACAGGGTGTTGAAAATGAAAAATTAAATCTATTATTTATTCATAACTTCCACAGTTTCGGAAATTTTTCAGTTTAATTCGGAGAAATGTTTTTGTTGAATAAGAGCTTTATTTCAAAAGAAAAATTACATTTTTAGTTGCCACCAGTGGCGTAAAAAAGGGTATATTGGCCCCTTCCTCCCCTATTTTTTACGCCACTGGTAAAAATCAGGAAAATTATCATTTTTTGATTTCTTCATTCAATTTTAAGTAAAAAATTTATGATTGTTTGAACCCGAAAAAATCAATCGTTTTCAAGATAATTGCGCTTTTATGAATACATACTAATAATGAAAAAATTGTTTTGCCGCAGTGAATTGTGTAATCCAAATCACTGCTTCAAATTTGTACTGGATATTCTACCGAAAATATCAATGCTACTCTCACATGCATTTTTCACAAAGCTGCTTTCTTGCAGAAATACGGGGTGTTGTAACTGGAAAATTATAAAGCATTTTTCTCCTAACTAACATACAGTGTATCTCACTTCTCATGGAAATACCCCAGTATCTTCCGTAATTATTTGAGAAGAACTCTGTAAATTTCAGGATGAGTCTAAATCTTACCTGTGGTTGATCTGAGTGAAATACAATGCTCGCCAGGAGCGATGGACTTATCCAGTTTTACAAAAATTACATTAGGGGAGAATATACTTAGGCTCAAAATTCCAACGGATTCGGAATCAGGACAACAATATTACTACCAGTACAGATTTTCGATGAAAAATGTTCACTTCTGAAAAACCCAGTCTCACTGTTCATGGAAACACCCCCGTTTCTTCAGTAACTATTGGGGTGGAACTCTGTAAATTTCCGGATAGGTAGATGTACAAGCGATGAGTCTGAATCTTGCCTGATGTTGATCTGAGTGAAATACACTGCTCGCCAGGAGCGATGGACTTACCCAGCTTTGCAAAAAAACATATTAGGAGACATTATAGACCCAAAACTCTAACGGATTCGGAATCAGGACACCAATTTTACTTACAGTACAGATTTTTGATGAAAAATTTTCAGTTCTGAAAAACCGAATTTGTCTTAATTTTCATGGAAACACCCCATGGCGAGCAGTGTATGTCACTCAGATCAACTTCAGGCAAGATTCAGACTCATTACCTGTATATCTACCGATCCCGAAATTTATAGAGTTCCACTCTCATAGTTACGGAAGATACGAGGTGTTTCCATGAAAAGTGAGACAAACTGGGTTTTTAGAACTGAATATTTTTCAGCGAAAATCTGTATTGGTAGTGAAATTGGTGTCCTGATAGCGAATCCGATGGAATTTTTAGCCTATATTGACCTCTTATATAATTTTTCGCAAAACTGGTCAAGTCTATAGCTTCTGGCGAGCAGTGTATGTCACTCATATCAACTTCAGGCAAGATTCACACTCATCGCTTGTACATCTACCAATCTGGAAATTTACAGAGTTTCACTCCAATAGTTGCGGAAGATACGGGGGTGTTTCCATGAAAAGTGAAACAAACTGGGTTTTTCAGAAGTGAAAATTTTTCATCGAAAATCTATACTGGTAGTAATATTGTTGTCCTGGTTCTGAATCCGTTGAAATTTTGAGCTCAAGTATATTGTCCCCTAATGTAATTTTTCGCAAAACTAGGTAAGTCTATCGCTCCTGGCGAGCATTGTATTTCACTCAGATCAACTACAGGTAAGATTTAGACTCATCCTGAAATTTACACAGTCCTTCTCGAATAATTACGGAAGATACAATTCACTTCAGGAAAACAATTTTTTCATTATTAGTATGTATTCATAAAAGCGCAATTATCTTGAAAATATTAATTTTTTCGGATTCAAACAATTTATATGTTTTACGATAATTTTCCTGATTTTACCAGTGGCGTAAAAAGTAGGGGAGGAAAGGGACCAATATACCTTTTTTGTACGCCACTGGTGGCAACTAAAAATGTAATTTTTCTTCTGAAATAAAGCTCTTATTGGGCAAAAAAATATTTCTTCGAATTAAACTGTAAAATTTCAAAAACTGTGGAAGTTATGAATAAAAAATAGATTTAATTTTTCATATTCAACACCCTGTATGTGTGCAACCCACTACTCAAGGGTCTGAAGATTTATTTCGTGATGAGTATTACATGATCTACCAACGACAAAAAATTCACCGTGCATACAATTACTTTTTTTTAACTTTTCTTGACAAGTTGCACAGCCTCCCACCACTCCACCCACCGCGGTCGCGCGGTCTGAATCTTGGTTTAGTAATAAGTGGTATGTGTACTATAATAACAAATAAATTTCATTGTGCATACTACGACGTATTCCAAAGTGACAGTACTTCCCGGACTATAATGAATTGTTCCATCGAATTATCTGTACTTTTCTTTTACATTAAAAAATTCAATTATATAATACACTTTCCTTTCATTACTTGGCGACCAATCAAATTATCACCTATCATATCATTTTTTCCTTTTTTTCTCATGCTAAAACGAAGTTTGTTACTAGATATACGTAATTGTGTGAATTACGTTGATATAATTTATGTTCCAATTTTCGCATTAAAAATTAGATTTGATTTGCTTTCATTCGAGACAATTATGATAATTACATATATTTCATTTGAACAGTTATTACTAAACTCTGTTCCGAACGAGAAAAATGAATGAAACCGATTCTAGCTGAATTTTGACCCAGTTAGTTCAAACAGAAGTATTCAATCCAAGGTATATACATGCAATAACATGATGGGCGAATATGTTGAACAACATGTGTCAACGCTCTTATAAAATCATAAACATATTTACTTGAAGGATGAAAATTTGTATTTCGTTCAAAATATTTTTATTTTAATAATCGTAGCAAAGCGCTTTCGTCAGTGCGTACTCGGCAGGTGTACAAAAAGGTGTATAAAAACATCATGCCCATGGACCAAGTTGAAATTTAAAACTGTACATAATATTAAACGTGTTTAAAATTGAACAATTCTCATCCTTCAACATTCAGACAGATATGATGTAGTATCGCATATCTTAATCCAGAATAATCCTCGAACAGGATGGAAATTGTTCAATTTTAAACATGTTTTATATTATTTAAAATGTTCAATTTCATCTTGGTCCATGGATATGATGTTTTTATAAAGCTTCTTGTACATCTGACGAGTACGCACTGATGACTTAACAGACGATTTTTGAAATAAATATATTCTGCAAAACATACAATTTTTCTTCCTTTAAGTACATTGAAGCGTGCGCATAGCTTGACAATTTCACTAAACATATATAAAAATCAGGAAAAAGTGTACAAATAATGGGAGTATGAAATATTTTTGATATCACTAAAATGTTTCTTATTTGTTTACTGAACTCCAGGAACTAGTATATTGTACAATGAGCATGAAATTGTACACTATAGTTTTTCTGCGACCATATGATTCATAAACAAATCTGTAATATTTTTAATAACACTTTTTATCATAAACTTTCCTGCCTTCATGATTCCCATAATATAAAGGAATTGAAGATGCAAATATTGAAAACTATAATAAAAATCGAACACTAATCGATTTCAAAAAAGAAAAAAATTGTGGTTTATGTGGGATCTGAACCCTCACCCCCACTTTCCAAAACCTGAACATCCCCTCTCTCTTCCGTCGCTGCTACGAGCTCACATATTAATATGATGTGATTAACTGCTATAATAGAAACTCGTGCCAACTATTCGAAAATATAGAATTCGATTGTCCTCAAACTTTATATTGAAATTAGCAGTGTCAATGTCAAATCATCCTCACTATTACTACCCATTCTCGATTACTCATTTTTTAAACGAATTTTGTAAATACTGATGTGATATGTCAAATTATTAGAACGTTAACAAACTTGATTCGATCTTATAATATTTATGATCATAAAAATGACAGTCTAGTAGTTCATGAAAGTCGTGGGAAATGAAATATCCTGTACTGAAATGATCATTGCAGTACAGCTCGTGATGTAGAAATGAAAAAGTGTTTACAATCGGCCTACTTCCTTGATCGATAAAGCGCATAAAATGGGCATATTTCCATGTTGTCGTAGAATAACTAAAAATTCTACTAGTATTTTATTTTTGGTAGGTCTGTCGAACAAACCCCAGCACAGATAAAATTGTTTGTTCTTCTAACTATACTATGGTCTGATATATTTTTGTTTTTCAACTTATCTATGAATGACAATGAAAAATCGTGTGAAAATATATTTATAAAATCAGAAATCATCTCAGTATTAGCCTCGATTATAATAATAAGCAGATGGCATCTATCGTCAAAATACGGATTAGTGTTTCAGTACCTTACCTACCGTTAACGAATCTACCAATTTCATGTATTACAAATATGACACTAAGGTAAAACACGATCAAAATTTCCACAAAGTTTATTATATATTACAGTAATTTATGTATCAAGTGAGTAAAAAAAACACTTTAGAAACGAGTTTCATACAGTATTTTTTCTACAACTGTAAAAAAAAGTAACCAATTCATATTTTTTTGCAAATATGAAATAAATTTGGCATATTTTTATTGATTCATTATTCGAACAAAGTTCGAAGAGTATGCCGGAGAGTTGAGTTTCAAACAAATGAAACGAATAATTTCGACAGAGTCGAAATGTCTTTCTCTTCACACTATCCCGCTAAATGGAAAATTTGAAGCGAATATTAAAATAACTTATTCATCGGGGTCAATATTATTATTATTAATGTTGACTTGACTTTCGAATAACTAGTCCTCGAAGTAACTTTTCATTTTCTTAGATTTGTATTCAAAATAAATAAACAATCCTCGTGAAGCAACGAATACCTTTTTCTTTCTTTGAACTATGCCAAGGAAATCTCATATTTGCACTATCCACGATTTTCTCCGTTCAATCTGCATCACTTTTCATTTCTACTTAAATTAAATCTATAGTTATCAAGAATTCTTTATCTGGATAGATGCCCAATTTCACAAATTTCATTAATTATTGTTGTCAACTAGTTTCTGACGGCCAAACAGCCATAGCTACCTTGGATTACCTAGTGTAGATTAGGTCCAATAGTTCCTTAGGAATATAGTTTCGAATTTTGATTTGATTTAATAGTAAGAATGCTAAGAATATTAGTGGTGAAACATCTGAATATCAGATATATATATATAGGTTATTAGTTGCCAAAGAAAATGAGAACTGGCTTTATGACAGGATTTCCTTATTATTCGGATCTGTCACTGTCACTGTCGGTTGCCTAGCAACAGCCGTTAAAAAAAGTTCACTTTTTTTACGCTTTTCCGTTTAATAATGAAATCGTATGTTGATAGTGAAATATTGTAATACTTTACGCACACAAACTACACAAAAAAAGTGGACTTTTTTTGACAGTTGTAGAAAAAACTTATTATATATACATTTTGTGGAAATTTTAAGCGTGTTTTACCTTAGTGTCATAGTGTCAACTATGGATTTCCATCAAATAACGGCCACGTCAATCAAAAAAAAATAAATATTACAAAAATAGTAAATAGTTCCATTCCAGGAGGGCCAATTTATGTTATCCAACTGAATATTTTGTGTTCCAGCAGCAAATCAAGAAGGTGCATAACATGTTTGGAACAGGCAAAAGAGTTATACCAGTAAAAGATGTAACATTTCGCATGAAATATCTCCCCTGCGCATGATTAATCAGTCCGCAACAAGCTGCTAGAACAAACCTAGTGCACCGATCGATAAAAATATCCCCATGATAGTTGTTAATCCCCAAAATACCGGAATTTCATTATCAGCGTTTAATACTATATTTCCCGCAATATTGTCATAAATCACCACGAAAAGATACATTCAGCATATGCGGATAACTTAGTTTCCAAGTAGTAAATGTATAATTTGCCATGGAACACATTAACGTAGATCTTGCGTTATTGTACTGTTACAGACCTGAAATTTGATAAAGACTTCTCGAATTGTTCGAGATCCTTCGATGAATTAGATGGAAAAATCTAGAAGCACTAACTTTTGTTCTGGATCAATCGTCGAACATTCTATTTGTGTTCTATTGATTTCTTAAGTTTTCTAGAACTTTATTTGTATATAAAAGCGATACAACTCTGAGTTACCTTGGATACAAGTATTTTGACAGTGACTTGTATCACAGTGTTGTCAAGTGAAGTTGGAATAATAAAGGCGAGTTCATACCAGTGTACACTTATTTTTGAACCCGAAGACGCAACAGTACAATATTTCATCAGCACATGAACAGAATGCATACAAATCCAAACTATTGACTTTTGGCCCCAAACTCAAGCCACTATTCCTAATAAAACACAATAATATGAATACTGCTAGTGATATGCTTCCAGTCGTGGATGAATGAAAAAATTTGGGGTTATGGCTAGACACTTATTATACACGAATAGAAATATGCTATTAATTTGAAACTTAATCCATTTGAATCACTCATCATGTCCATACTCTCATACTGTGAATTTGCGTTCCTGCACTTTCAAAAAAAGCTCAAATGCGCCTGCAGAATTCGTGCATGAGGTTCTTTTTGGTAATTCGTAAGTTCGGTCCTATATTCGAGACCCTGAAAAACTTAAACTCCCGCTTCTCTGTGAATTACATTTTTAAGGACCTTGCGTTTACCAATAAACTGAAATTTGACCAATAAAATGAAACATTTTCAAAATATAAATTATATTACAAAAGAAAATAGACGCTGAGGTCGATCCAAAAACTCCACAACAATTTTGTAAAAATGAACGGTTTAACTTCGCTTATTCAGTAATCTACTTTTTTACTATTATTTTTCTAATAATGAAAAATGGATTATATAATCCAATTATCCGCAAAAAAAAAACTATTCAATATAGGTAATTCGACAGAAATGCTCTCCAATTACATAGGTGAAATTATTTTTTGATTTAAATGTGGGAATATCTACGTATCGGTTTTTTCAATGAGTAGCGGATTTATTATAGTCGTAAGTATTATCATTACTTGAATTAAAAATGAAATTTTCAATTCGGGCTATTTTCCCCAAGCTTCGATTCATTCGAGGGCCGCGCTGGGCTCATCATTACCGTATTAACCACTCCCCAAATTATGGGGTGAGTATCCATTGGTTCCGAAAAACGTTTGCCCTGAGCCCACGCAAAGCTCCAAGACTTGCAATCTTCTGCATTGGCACGGCTATGATTTCTGCTGACTTGCTAGTATGATTTTTAGGAGAAATCAAGGGACCCTATAATCAGAAAAAACATTTTTACAGAATGGTGTGCGTATATATAGCCTCTGTGGAGTTCAAAGAGTAAATCTCATTATTTCGTATGTTTTTCCTCCTCTTTTCGAAATTCTCGCCAGGAGACGAAAACTCTATGAGGAATTTCGTCTTACTTTGATAGTGGAGGAGAACAAAATTTATTGGCTTGTATTTGTCTGGTAGTGGGAAACAAATAGTTCCAATGAATTCGGCACTTCTCGTTATTCATGATGGGCTCAATATCCCCCGGAGAGTAAGGCAACAACGGTGTCTTTTTTATACCGTACCGAGTCTCGTAGATGGTAGTACAACAGGCTGACACCGTGTATGCTGGAAATGCTGACATCAAACGCATTATTAGACCAAGATATAGTTTTTTCACCCTCAAAATAAAATACGCAAATGACTTATGCTAATTTTTATTAGATAGCTGGTTAATGAAAACCCCGGTTTTCGCCCCAGCAAAATCGCTTTGTGTAATTTTTTGAACAAACAAAAAATTATACAAATTATAGATATGATATCTTCTTCCATATACCTTCAACACAATTTGAATGTGCACATCTTGCATCTTGAAGTTTTTTATAACGCGATTGTACAAAAACTACCCATCGGACAGAAAACATCTTGCGCACAGTTAAACCACATGTTTTTATCTATCAGTTTCCACAGTATTGTTTGTTCAGCTTCAGATTTGTATAGATTATGAATTTTTGAAAAATTGGCCGAATTTTTCCGGATTTCTTCAGGGAAAAATGCTCCGATCCTGTCGCTTAAAAACTGTTTTGTAGGTTTTATAATTCTTTACAAAAGTTCCATCAACTGTACAACGATTCCTTCAATACCTTTTATGGGATATTTGCAAGATACCAAAATGTAATTTTTTCACTATTTCCTGTTTAAAAAATTCCGCAAAGAAATTTTGCTAGGGCGAAAACCGGGGTTTTCATTTACGAACTATAAAGTAGTATAGGCCATTTGCGTCTTTTATTTTTTGTGAAAAGATCCTTTTATTTTTATCTACAGCTTGGTCTATATGGTCTCAGGCGCCCCATGGCTGGTCCTGCATGCTATAGTATATAAAATAGTTCTATTTACAGCATCAACCACAATATCGACATTTTGGTTTGGACTATTCTAATACGAAAAACCAGATACTATCAAATATCAGCACAATTTTGCACGCAAATAGTTTCTTATTGAGTAACTGAATTGCACCAAAAACCCATTGACTAATGTTTTGATTACTCGCCTGTGATTGATATTTCATTTCAATCACGTTCGATTATGAGGCATCACTTGGTTTTATTGCTGAACATACATGGTAGTTCAAAACAATCCTTGTGGAATCGAGAATATTTTCATTTTATAAATTTTATTATCAAAAATATAAAAATTTTGAATTTTTAATTCTTTCCCATGTTATTTGAAAACACGCCATAATATTTTTTAGATGAGTACTTATACACGTGTATCATACCTAATACTATTTAATATTATTTGACAACTGAGGGTGGTTTGCCGTGGAGTCAATACTTTTGAACTTTCCCTAGCCGTATTGGCAGAATTTTGTATTGAAATGTGGCTTGAAATAATTTATTTTGGTTTAGATAGGTCGTAGTGAAAAGGTTGTTCATGGTGATTGGAAACTCAAATCGAAAGGACCCCGCACGGAATACATGGGACTTTGGTTTATTGCGGAATTTAATGAAACTCTGGTATGTTGTATGTTGTATGATTAGTTTCTGAGAAACAGGGTGATTTTAAAAGTAGTTACACAGACAAAAAATAAAGTTAATTTATCACAAATTGAGAATATTTCGGGTTTATTCTTGTGATTTGGATAAAATATGCCATGCCTTTGGAAACGCACCATTTTTATAATACAAGATAGTATTTAATTTACCGGGGTCGTCGTTCTCAAAGATATCCCGTTTCGACGTTGTTTAACTTACTTAATAGAAATGAAACATTTTCTAGTTTAATATCGATATTTTCCTGAGTAATAATAATAGTTTAAAAAAGCAATACTGTTTTATTACAAACACCAGTATTTCTACTATGTCGGGTACTTAAAACTTGGGGGTAATTATTAATTACTCCCTCTCTTGGAACCCCTCTACTGGATGATCTTGATACATTTTTTTCTTTAATTACTAGTAATGGCCCACAGAGCTCCTTATTTATTTTTGGTGGTTTGCTAAAAATTCGCCCGTTGCAGGATTTTTATCTCTTCTGTCACTTTTTTCACAGTGTTTGCCACCGATGCTATTTTTTACCGATATTTATTCACGAGATATGTCACAAAAGCACTCACGTTTTGAATAAACAACTCTCTCAATTTATTTTATTTTTTATCCAACCTATCTTCAAATATATCTATTACGTAGTAATATAATAAACCTATTGAAATTGCGCCACATGCGAATTTTTCGAGAAAGTTCAAAGATATAGTGTCGCCGACAAATATTTTTTGTAATACCCTCGTATTTCAAAAGTGTAGGTTCGGCTCAAGGTTTTTCACATATTATAGCCTGATGGTTTTCACATATTACCGTTAAACATTGAAAACATAGGGTTCTATTGAGAGAATGAAGTAAGTAAAAAACTTCGGAATAAGATATTTTTAAGTACTTTTGTGATGACCCGACATAGTAGAAATACTGTGTTTGTAACAAAACAGTATTGCTTTTTCAAACTATCACTATTACCCAGGAAAATATCGAAATAAAACTAGAAAATGTCTCAATTGTAATAAGTAAGGTAAACAACGTCGAAACGGGATATCTTTGAGAACGTTTGTGACGACCCCGGTATATTAAAAACTATATTGTATTACCTATAAAAATGGTGCGTTTCCAAAGGCATGACATATTTTATCCCAATCACGAGAAAAAACCAGAAATATTCTCAATTTGTAATAAATTAACTTTATTTTTTGTCTGTGTAACTACTTTTAAAATCACCCTGTTTCTCAGAAACTAATCATACGATTTGATTATGGTCCATTTAAGTGTTACCTACAGATTGTGATCTACAACATACAAGAGTTTCATTGAATTCCGCAATAAACCAAAATCCCTTGTATTCCATGAAATAATGGTAAAAAAAATGTTTTGATGATGAGCACTTCTGCTCGAACAAATTATGACAAGAATATTTTTTATCAATTGGCGCCGCATATAGCGTAACAATGTTGAACACCTTGTAATTCAAGTCATTCAAGAATGACCCTGTGAACATATTTCTCAGGGTATATCTGAAGTGAAAACGAAATTGTTTGCAATAATTAAGATCAAATAAAAATAGCATTCTAGATATCGGTTCAGTGATCTGCATGTGTGTCACTTGATTGTTCGCTTGCCGTCGTGATATCCAGTGGTGTGACCTATTGAGGGGTCTGAGGTGCTCCGTACACAGAATCTCATCGAAAGATACATATTGTTATACATATTTTTAATTTTTTTGGGGAAAATATGGTTTAATTTGTTGTAAATGTTAAGAGTTACTTTCAGCGAATATTTTTTGAGGAATGAAAATAACTAAATAGAATTTGAGATCATAGTTAGCATTTCGATAGAGTTCCTTTGAAGTTGGTACAAGACCCTTCCTATGTACAGAAAAACAACAAAAAGGCTTGATCAGAACTGAAATTGTACTTACACTGGATAAAAATGTGCCGTGATGGTTGGAATAGTAGATAATTCGCCTCGTAAACAAATCAACCGTAAGGTGTTGGGTTCAAATCCCGTGCATGGTATTGCACGTCAACAGGTAAAGGTAACGTCTTCCCTAGCTCGCACAATTCTCTAGAAGACTTTTCAGGGTTGCATTGGTGGTTCATTCATTTTGTGGAAATTCATGTTCATGGAATCTTATTTAAAAACTTCCTGATTGAATATGACAATTTCATTTCATAATGAGAATAATTTCAGAACATTCTATTCAAAGCAAAACCCAAAAGAAATAAATGTAGAAAATCAAGTTTACCTATAAGTTTTGGATTGTAGAGAATGTTCAGCAACTTACAGATACAGAAATTACATTACTTTCTTGCACTATACAATTGAAAATTAATTGTAATCCTAGTATCAATTTTGTGATAATGGTGTAAAAGCCGAAAACGATCTAAATAAAATTAACCAAGACTCAGTGGAAATTAGACAAAAGTTATATTATCGTCGGTAATTTAACACAAAAACTAATATTTTATAATTTTTAATGTTCCAAGTAATGAACTAATAGACAGACTATAGACTCATGCCCGTGCTTAGGGTCATTCCATGGGGGGGGGGGGGGTCCTCGATCACATTGGCGAAATATCTGAGACCTTTTTTGTATTTCGTATCCTGAATTCTTCCATTGTTCTTGTGTTTTAGGGTCCTTCCAAGCCCATGGGGGAGTAATCCACCCTTTTCATATCATTTACGTACAATTTCACTTCACTTTAAGGCCGTCATGGGGGTAATTACCCCATTCCCCCCTATTCCACCTGCAAAAACGCGCCTGTTTAGGCCTTGGGGTGATTTATAATACTTCGCAGAATGTTGATGGAGTTGTATTCAGAGAAAGAGGTATTCGGCAAGCTTCTATGCATACGGAAGAGCAGCATGGAAACAGACATCGTCGGATCGATCTCAATGAGACCGTTAAGAAATAATTTGTCGATATTTCAGGATCATGAAAATATATACAAAGAAGAAATATATTTGTACATTTTCTAAGATGTTTTAGATACATGATTGAGTTCGTGAGCGGGGTGCTAACAACGAATAATTGCTTTCTTCTAAAAACATCAAAACATCATTTCAGATGGAGTTGTGAGATTGCATTTGTGAAAACTATATTCTATTGGGTAAGTCAGATTGGTGCCTCATAGAAGAAGATAAGCAGATTGGGTAGTAGATCAAGTGGTTTTCCTAACAAATACAAATAATGAATAATGTTCCGGACTATTAATATTAGTGTGCATTTTTGTTCTCTAAGAACATTAAAAAAGATGAAGAAAATACGTTAAACATCCACAATTCATAATGAAATAATTTTTCTGGCAATTTTTTTGTCTGAAAGATAATGAAATTGTTTTATTATATACGTCGAAGGTGGAAATTCAGTTGAAGAGATGGATTCTTTAAAAGCAGCAATTTTGTCTCAAAATAGTTAATAGATAATTTTTCAATATGAAGAAGTTAATAAAAATTCACTATTTCGGAAAGGCGAAGTTTAATGAATACAAAATATATTATTCACACTCACACTCACACTCACACTCACAATTATTATATACTACAACCAAGTTAGGATGAAAGCCAGAAAGATGGAAGGGGGTTCACTGGATGCTACCCAATCAACTTCGATATTCAACGAACTCATTACAATTTGAAAAAAAAAATTCTGATCTGTCGATCAAAAATGTTGCCGTCAGTATTGAAAATTAGCAACAACTATGGTATTATAAATGGAACAACCTGTATATTATTGCATTTTTTGCTACGCTTTTGCTTTCCGGTAATATTTTATACAAAACATAGCTTCAATTAAATGTTCGTTACTGTGGTATTTGGATTTGTAGAAAGAAAGGTGTATGTTACCTATGTCCTGCATATTAGTTATGTCTAGGAAAATTCTTTCATAATTATACAGGGTGATTTAAAATATTATTTTCTCGAAAAATCTCTATATATATATATATATATATATATATATACAATTCTTATGTGCATGTGTTTGTCACTGAACTCCTCCTAAACAACTGCACCGATTTTGATGAAATTTTGTGTGTGTGTTCAAGTAGATTCGGGAATGGTTTAGATTCACAATTCGATCCACTACAAAATGTTTTTTCAGTTATTTTTCATTTATAAGTGGATTGTTATTTTACAGTAAAGTATAATGAATGTATGAATATACAGGGTTATGATAAAGTAATCCACAAAATTCATAAAACGTACATCGATCCCTTTTGAAAAAAATGCAAAAACACGTCAAACTGTTTTTTTTTATTCCGCATCTTTTGACATAAGTTACAAAAATAACACGTCAAAGTTGTCAAAGTTATGACGTCATCAACACATTTTTTTAATGGGAAGCTAAGATTTTTATTACATTATGTGATAGAGCTTGTGTTTTTACACAAGGAAAAAATAGTTGCAGTAGGGCTCACATAAGAAAAAAAACGAGAAAATGAATAAACAACGAAATAAACGTAAGTTTTATAATAACTTTTCAATTAACTAAACAGTCCATTAAACCAAAACTATTTCTTGTAGAAATTGTTCAAACTGTGTCCCGTTTACTAACTGACATAGGCCAAGACGATGGTAGACCGCATTTATAGAGTTTTCGATCATCTGCGGAGTTATACGAGTCATTTCGTGTCTAATTCGTTCCATTAAGTCTTCTAAATTGTCTGGCCGGTTAATGTAGACCCGACTTTTCAAATGTCCCCACAGAAAAAAATCAAGGGGGGTTAAATCAGGTGACCTAGGTGGCCACTCCATTGGTCCACGTCTTCCAATCCACCGTCCTTCAAACTGGTTATCCAGAAACCTTCGAACAGTATGACCATAATGTGGTGGTGCGCCATCTTGTTGGAACCAAATACTAGTTGTTCCCATTATTTGGATCCGGAAATGCCGCAAGTAGGTCCGGAAGCACTGCCATACGAAGATGTTCCAAATATCGTTCAGCTGTTAAATTCCCGCGAAAGTAATAAGGACCAATAAATCTTCCCCGGACGATTCCTACCCAAACATTTTTTGGGGACGCTGGGTGTGTTTTGATTTTCCCGAGCCCAGTAGCGAGAATTGTGTCGATTTACAGAACCACTTAGGCAAAACGTTGCCTCATCGGAAAATACTACACTATTAAGAAAATTTGGATTTTCGTCACAATGCCGCATGAAGATTTCACAAAATTCCAAACGTCTGTCCGGATCATCTTCTGAGAGTTCGTGAACAAGATGAACTTTGTATGGGTGTAGTTTTTCTTTTTTTAACATCTTTACTACAAACGACTGACTAACATTTTCTTGTAAGGCAAGTTCTGTTGTAGTTGCGTGAGGGTGTTCTTCTACTGACAGCAAAATATCTAACTTCACATCGTCGCTTATTCCTGGTCGTCCAGATTTGGGAGCATCCCTCACGCTTCCCGTTGCATCAAATTTTGCAACAATTCTGCTTACTGTGCTTCTAGCAATTGGAGGTCTTTCAAAATGTGTTGCGTTAAATAAAGCACATGCTTCTTCATGACTTCGAAGGCGATCGCCGTAACCTACCATCATTAGAATTTTTATCCTTTCTCTTTCGGTTAAACGAGCCATAATAATAAAACTGTTGTGACACTAATTGTACGACTGACACTGACAAACCGTTGTTTTAGTAAAACAATTGAAAAAATTTATAAGAACAAATGTTCTTACTAGATAAGTTTAAGTTTGACCTCTTTTTATAATTGGTTTTGTTATTTCGGTTTTTATTCCTTTTCTCGTTTTTTTTCTTATATGAGCCCTACTGCAACTATTTTTCCCTTGTGTAAAACCACAAGATCTATCGCATAATGTAATAAAAATCTTAGCTTCCCATTAAAAAAATTTGTTGATGGCGTCATAACTTTGACAACTTTGACGTGTTATTTTTGTAACTTATGTCAAAAGATGCGGAATATAAAAAACAGTTTGACGTGTTTTTGCATTTTTGTCAAAAGTGATCGTTGTACGTTTTATGAATTTTGTGCATTACTTTATCATAACCCTGTAAAAAAAGGGGGGCCACCAAATAATCTGAAACCGAGACCACGTATGCGCATTCATGTCAAGGGGATATTTTTGCTCTTATATGAATACTAGTATAGAATAATATATGCCTTCCCTTCTGTGTTTGTGAAGATGCAAACCAGGCTACTAACTGAACCTAATTGTAGTTGTAGTTGTAGGTACTAGTAGGTGGAACAAAAAATTAAATAAGACTAATTTTGAGTAAGATTATACTTAGTAAGCCTCCTTGGATGCAATGTTTTCGGAATTACAATTGTAGACGAAACCTGTAAGGAAAATAAATTAGATATTGATGGCTTTCTGTTCTGTATTTTCATGTTTTTGTATATTACTACAATCAGTTGGCCGACGATAAACTCTTCTGCAGATATTCAATGAAGCTGTTTCATATTTCATGAAAGAGATACGCCAATGGCTCTGAATTTCCATTAGAAAAAATAGTGACCTCAATTTTTGAGGTTAAATCGCTTCGCAGGTCGTTCACCCGCTCTGATATAATCACTTATGCATGACTCTTATCTTTTCCAATGATAATTTTTATCAGCTCAAGGTCTTAGCCATTTATTCGTTTATTATTATAACACTTGTTATAATATTGAGGCTTGACATAATTTTTGCGCAGTTGATTTGGTTGTGTTCATGTTTTTGTGATCAAATAAAGATGATATCTTTAAATTAATTTTTGGAGAAAGATACTATCGACAAAGTTCAAGGTTCTTGATCTTGTTATTTTTCAATTGTTAACTTATTCATTAGGTCACAATAGACAAACTCAATGAAGATTGCAATGTTTTAACTAATGGCACTGATGCAACAAGCGAGAATGAGATAACACTTCGAATATACTATAACATTATATTTTCAACTGGTCTCCCAAAAATATTTTTTCTGGTTCTTCAATTCTATAAACGTCTGATTTTTTTATTCTCACATAGTTATATGAAATAGTTGTTGATCACTTGAAATAAGCATTTTCTAAATTCTCAATAAAAAAAATCTGAGACATATTCTTTCATCCTTATAATGGTTTGGTAAACAGAAATAATTTGAATGCATCAATTAAAAGTAATGAGTAGAAATAGAGTGCCATATTGGAGATAACTAAATGGATTTTCCAAGTGAAGTGAAACAATTTTGAGTCGTGGCTAAAGGTACGATTTCCTCTACGGTTGCATGCGACTGGAGACCGCGACCGAGTAGCTGCGACTGGTTCGCGAGGACATCGTCAGTCGTCAGTTTATCTGTCTATTTTTCTACCTGCTACTGAGTCGCTACTTCCAAAAGCCATTCGCCAATGACGCAGACGATAGTCGTTTTAGCAGATTTACGACTAATTCGCTGCGAATTTATACTGTTCGCTGCACATTTATACTGTAAGTAGTTAGTTGGCCGATGAGGAAACGGTTATATCAATGGTTTCTTGATTATCAGGCTGAAGAGAAAAATCACTGAAAATTTGTTTTTACGACATATTTGTTTGAAACTTACTCTTATTATTCAAATAAAAAATGCATAAAAGAATCCAATCTTACCTTCCAGGATTCCAGACGTATTTTCATTAACTGCTAGTAGTACATCTTTTTGGAAATATTGTGAAAAAAACAATCAAAAGTGCACACTGAAGGTATGTTTTCCTCCACGGTCGCATGCGACTGGAGACCGCGACCGAGTAGCTGGGTCTGGTTCGCGAGGACATCGTCAGTGATTCGGTTATCCGCCTAGTTTCATACCTGCTATCCTGAGTCGCTACTACCAAAAGTCATTCGTCGGTCGATAGTCGTCTATCATCTCCAAGAGCAGATTTACGACTAATGTCCTGCGAATTTATACTGTTAGTGTACCCTTGTGATTGTTTTCTTCACAATGTGTTTAAAATAGATGTATTAGCAGTTAATGAAAAGACGTATTGAAGCCTGGAAAGTAAGAGTGGATTCCTTTATGCATTTTTCTATTTTAATAATAAGATTAAGTTCCAAATAACTATGTCATTATAACAAATTTTCAGTGATTTTCCTCTTCAGCCTGATAATCAAGTATTAAAATTGATATAACCGTTACCTTAGAAATATTAATTGGCTACGACTGCCAACTAATATATTATTCGCACTGGAGGAAAACACATACTTTTCGGCTTTTGCTGGCGAACGAGTCGTAGCTACTCTGCCGTGGTCGCCAGTCGCATGCGACCGTGGAAGAAAACGTACCTTAACAATTTATAATTAATCATAAATCTGCTTTCGGAGATGATATACGACTAGCGTCTGCGTGACCGGCGAATGCTTTTTGGTAGTAGCGACCCAGTAGCAGGTAGGAAAACAAGCAGATACTAAGCACTGACGATGTCCTCGCGAACCAGTCGCAGCTACTCGGTTGCGGTCGCCAGTCGCATGCGACCGTGGAGGAAAAGGTATCTTTAAAGTTTAAGCTGAGTGCGGGTTTCGTTTAGGTAGCAAGCAAAATACCCCTGGTCCACCACTCTGACAATATTTAATTTGTTCCTTGCTGTTATTGTGCTGCTGGTTGCAAATACAAGAGTTTTTATCATGATATTATTTTTATAAATTTTTCATAAACCATTTAACATCATATTTCCTGAAAACACTCACATAAAAGAGTGACCAAATACCACCTTTCTACTGTTTTACAAACAGATATAGTAATTTGTAAGTTTTGATTCCGAGTTCACACCTTCGATACTTTGATTTATCATAGGTACTCACATGCAGGCGATCAAAAGTATCTGACTAGGATTCCTTCTAAAATTCCTGCATTCAAAGGATAATGAAACTGATAGGAATTATAAAAACAGGGAAGAATTTCGAGGATTCCACAAAAAAAACAAACAACGAAACTAATTTGAAGTCCGCACAATAATATTGTTATTCGCGGCTGGTGACCGAGAGGTCCCGGGTTCGGTCCCCAGCCAGGGTGAGTTTTTTTCATTTTTCTGAATGACGGAATCTCGTTGCTGTCTGAGAATAATCCTCCACGATTCACTGTTGCGTTAAAAATTAACAGTGCTGCTCCTAAAGTGGCGTAAGGAGTTAGTAACACAGTCTACCCAGAACACGTGACTAATGACCATATGTCTATGCCTTCTACGCGCCTCATTCAACAAACTTCACGTTCATATAAAAAAGTTTACGAACTTGTATCATAAATAGCTATTTTGTGATTTGTTCAAGACGAAACTTCACTAAAACGACTGAGAACATTACTGAACAATCATAGCTGATCAGGCAGAAATAGAATTTATTTTCGAGTAATAATAGACATAAAGATGCCCTGCCTATACCTACACAAACACCTGTTTTGAAGTGAACATGAATTATCCTTTTCTATACCAATTGGGGGCAAGGGGGTAACGGGTGATGAAATGTTATGGACAGTTTGTTTACATTTCGAGTAGAAGAAGTTCCATAATACAAACGAAGAATAACAACTGATCCGAATGAAATGAGCGGGCATACACGAAACTACCCGAATGAATACGGACTAAACAAACAAAGTTATGTTGACTTCAAGACAAGGATGGAGAAGGCATATCTATGGTCTTTTATTACTCTGAGGAATTTATCAGACATCAACTTAAAATGGGGTTTCTTTCTATAGGATCAAAATGCTTGCTTGGCAACTCTAATAATCCCGTAAGGACCTCAAAGCAATTTGATCGAGTTTAAGATTTATGACAGAATTTTCGATAGTATTGTGAGCACAAATGGTACATATTGAGATAATTGCAGAAACCAACTAAGTCAAGAACATTTCATTGTCGTGAATTTTTCAATAGTTACACCTAATAACCAGGATTGCCATCTTTTCAGGAGCTAACTATCGTACCAGCTATTTTAAATTATCAGATTTGGGCTGACAATATCATACGTGTTTATTTTTCGCCTATACTGAATATGATTTCTCTACGGCTTGAGCCATACATGTTCGTTGAATAAGTAAAACTGGTGTTTATAAGTTACAAAGTTGACAAAACTAGTGTTTTGTAAGTTGCATAATTGGCACTACTGGTAATTTAAGTCAGCTGGAGACTCGTCGTTTTCCTAACTGTCGGCATCATGTGATGAGCACTTTCCAATTATAAAGCTGGCCAAATGAATATTTTTTGATCTTGCTCTTGCCAAAATTATAATACAATCGGCCTTATCGTACGCAGCCATATCGTACATGTACAAAAAGCCAAATTATCGTACAAAACGATAATTATCATACGGGTTGGCAACCCTGCTAATAACTATTTTGATTTTTCCTTATATCGCAGGAGATGAGAGTTTATTACAACGAGCGAAACTATCGGGGATAATACCATAAGTGCAGTGAAAATTTCCGATAATTCTGAAAGAACGTGTTTTTTTCAACTGCATGAGTTAATTTTTTTCGTTGTTTCAAAGCATAAAATCTTTTGAAACAACACTGCAGTGCAATTATCGGGGGTAATACCACAAGAGCTCAGATTTAGCCGGATATTTTTGTGGTTGTTTTCGAATACTTACTTTCATTGGCTATTTAACGAGAGCATAGCTCGAGTGATTTGTCAGAATGCTCTCGTGATTTTGTCAGAACAGATCGAGCTAAATTACCTATATGAAAGTAAGTATGAGAAAACCACCGTAAAAAATAACCCGCTAGATCTGAGCTCGCGTGGTATTTGTTAAGACAATCCCATGAATAGAACATTCAATTCAATTAAACTTCATTTAATAAACTAAAAGAACAATAAGTAGAAGAATAATGTTCAGAAAGAACCAAATACAAATCTCGACAAATTTACGGGAATATTTTTTGCTGTTTAATTCTGTTTTTGACAATTACATTTGTCAAACTGATGCGACGCGCAATGCTTGATGAACGAAAAGTAAATGCTAGCGTTGCTATGGTAACGTAATTTATCCGATATTTTTATCCACTTGTATTTCTGTTCCTTCCTATTTAGCCAATAGCAAACTACGATTTTTGTACTAATGAGATTGTCGTAGGTAATATCACCATGAGAAATAGCCGACTATTATTTTCTTCATAATTCTATCGAGGGTACTTTGTATTTTGACAATTAAATGAGACCATATGAACATTAATAATCAGAATTTTGATAATTAAATGAGACCTTATGAACAATATCTAATAATCAGAATAACTCCCGACAGCTTTAGCTGGAGGGAGTTATGCTATTTCCGTAGTAGGGAATAAGCGAAAACGAGTCATTTCAATTTTGAGTTATGTCATACTTGACACTTTTCTATGTTTATTTACATGAATATCCGCGTGTAAATTATCGTGTTTAACTTGAATATCCGCTCATATTGTATGTCATGTGACTTCAACCAAGTAATTTCATAGGTGCAGCCACGTGTGAATGAAATAGTCGCTGTAATACAGCGGTAATTGCACATCTCTTTAGGACGTTTTTACACATGTGGGTCGATTTAAAATGTTTTCTCATGACGACTGGCTGACAGGATCGTATAAAACATAATCAGTAGTTATACCACGAGAGTATCAAAATAATCGATTATACTTCCGAGTTACGAGCCGTTTTCTGCGGAACAACACGATAGCGTCAGCTCGAGTGGTATTTTTAGGAATACGTCGAGTCACGAGGTAAGGATAATCTATTATTTTCGTTTGCTCGAGTGGTATTTTTCACGATTATACATCGAATAAACTTGATGATTCTTTCTTTGACGTTAACTGACAAAAGTCAAATAATTTTTACAATGATAGAACTGTCATATTTGGAGGAAACGGGAGTTTATCAATAAACGCCAACATTAAGTTGCTAATGACAACATTCACTTTTTTGACATTGCAAAACACCAAATCGATTATAGTTGTGTAATCAGTGTAATTCTGATGCTATTGGTCGATTTAAAATGATTTCTCATGATAATTGCCTGACAGGATCATATAAAAAGTAATTAAATATATTATATTTCCAGCAACTCTTGCAAGGAATGCTATTATCACACCAAAATATATTTTATAGGGTAGTGTAGTCAGCCATTTAAATAACATCTGATTTTGAGATCAAGATGAAAAATAAAACTTTTGGGAAAGCTATTGAAATTTCTTCACAATTAGTTGACTGAAATATTTCAAATTATTTGTTAGTTTTCTTTAATTCGTTATACTCAAATTAATATTGAACTTTATCTGAAAAAACTCAAAATATCCTATAGTCAGCCATTAAGATTCTTATTTTAGCCTCCATGCATCTAGTTGTCAGCCACGATTACTATATAGTAGAATGATATTTTATTTGGATGAAACTTTATTTATTTAATCATTTGCATTGAAAAATATATACCTACTTATAAGAAAATATTAACAAAAAAATTAATTCCAGATAACTCTTGATAACCCGGAACTCATAAAAAATATTCACAAATGAAATTACTATTCTGAATATAACTGTGAATATAAACATTATCATTCAATCAAATCCTAGATAACTTCTCAAAACTTTTACTATTCTCAATGTCACTATAAATGAAAACTTGAAATACGGTAAATACATTTCAAATGATATCTTTTGGAAAAAATGTCACAGCCAATATTTATCAATAACTTGAGCCCATTGGCAACCAATCACTCACGATCGACCTATGAATAATTCTATAGCTTTGTTAGGCCTCACGAATTGGGAACACCGTTTTTTCATTCTGCCTAGAAAACTAATAATACTGTTGTGGTCTCTTTTTCAATAACTCTTTTGATTTAGTAAACATTTTCGTTGCCTTTCGGAGCTAAAACTTTCCAAGATTTTGGACATATCGCGAAGATTCATCACCATTGAAAACGAGTGCATCTGTCAAAATATCAGATGTTTCAGCACTCTGGAGGTGAATTTATAATTCCCGCAACCATTTCCTTTTAGACTCTTCAATGATAATGCCCATTGTTTTAAAAAGTTCTTCCACTTGTCTCAAGGCTAAAATTTATGCCTTTTCAGGAAAAATTCATATCACTTTTCCCATTGTTTATCATTTTGAAAGTTATTTTAACGTCTTAAGTAACAACATTTCTAACAGCGTTGAGGATATCTTGGTTCCTCTATGAAAATCTACATTTTGCTAATTCTCAGGTACAGGGTACAACATTTTTTCTACTGGCCTCTCCTGTAATACCAAAAAAATAACACGAATAGCATATTATAGAGCCCATCTTGTGAGATTTTTTTGGATATTCACGCACCTTATGAATGCCGTACATGCCCATCTTTTTCTGAGTAAATAAGACAATAAAAATGACTCGGGTGGCTGAGAACGGGAATATTGAAACCTTGAGTCGGTAATCAACTAACCTAAGAAGTTTTATGGGGCTGACAACTGGTGAAATAATAAATAATCAAGATTTTCAAATTAAAGAAATCTGCATTGCATTGTTCACAATAAGCTTGTCTAGAGGGAAACAAGATGTCCTGCAATACCAGGACCACGCTTGTTGCCATAATCCAATACAATAGGAATAATTGGGTCGAAAATCCATCAGAAACCAACTATTTTCCTGGCTAATACCACGACGAACGTTGAATTACATCTAATGAATTTCCGTGCAGAGTCCTACAAGGATGTCTCCGCAGTTGATAGCTGCATGGAAATGTTCACTGAAACATTTGGACCACCTATAGATCGATTTCTGGGTTCTTGCCCTCATCAGTATAGGGTAGGTCTCTGCAGACAACAACTAATGTCTGCAACAAACGATTCAACAAAATCTCCATGTAAAGGCAGAAGCTAAGACATGGATTTTCGACCCAATTATTCCTATTGTATAGGATTATGGCAATAAGCGTGGTCCTGGTATTGCAGGACATCTTGTTTCTCTATCAAGATTTTCATACATAAAAATGTTAAGGAAGGACATCTATTCTAATTATGCAGAGGGTTCAAATTTCAATTTTCAATTATCCTTCCCAAAGTCAGCCAGGGTGGCTGTCTTTAGGAGTTCTGACAATTGTATGAAGCAGTTCTCAGCCACCAATAAATCTCGATGAAAAAATCCTATTGCGACCTCAAAAGCTTCGAACACTTGTTCAATATACATTTGGACAATGCCTGAAAAAATAAACCTTACAATCATTTTTGTTCAAGCGTTAGAGCCTAATAATGAAGTGCCCAACCATTGACTTAAGGTTCCTCACCTAATAGTCAGCAAACATAGCACAACATATTTCATACACAGGTCACTACTATCTATATTTTTATTGTTATAATATCCGAATGATTTACGAGGTTACCGCCAACAAGGTGGCTGAGTTCAGGAAGCTCAAAATGAACTTTTTCATGTTATTCATTCAACTATTATTTGAATAAGTATGGAAGGCTGACCACTGGAAGTGGCTGGAATTAGGCGCAGTTATCCTACAATGATCAATATGTATGGGATCTTAAAAAATTCTAAAAATTAAAAAATAAAATGGAATCAACTATAGGAGTGATTACTGGGTAACTGCTCTTTTAGTTTTACCCATGAGGTGCATATCTATCCATATTATCGAATGACATATTCAGGGTAAGGCCAAATATACGATTTGTACAGAAGCGTTTTAGTAAGTACTTATCTGTACATGCGTATTAAAGGCGTCATATATTCAGATTGCCTAAAAGGCCCATATCGGAGTAGCTCTCCATCAGAGAAAAATCTAGACTGACATTAGATTTCGTTTTATTGCCAAATATTTGATTGATTCATATGTGAGAAGGGTCTCTCTACAAACGCCAAAGCTGTTCGCTTATTTTTGAGGTAAGAGAAACACCAGAACCTTGAATAAGTAACACGTAATAGTTACGTTGTTCCGCACCCGTCCCTGTACATTTCTTCAATAAAAACCAACAACAAATTTCGATTTCGTTAAGAAATGATAGCCCCTGCCGTTCGGTGTCCATGAGAAAGTAAAACGTCACAGTTTGCCTACCTCAGGCCCACATTCAGTTTCTTGAACTCAGACTGAAATGTAGGTCGCGACACAACGACACAAAAGACAAGGACACCATTATATCCGAAGCAGTGTGCGAGAGAGCGATGGACGAACGGTACGGTCATATTTGAGGATAAAAGTGACAGTGAAAAATAACGAAATTGATATGTGGTGGGGTGAGGTACCGTACTAGAGCTGTTTATAGGAATGTACACGGAGAAAACAAGAAACAAAAAAGTATTCAATTTGTCAATGTTTATTTCAACGCTGTTAAAAATTAAATATTGTTATGAACCTGAAATTTGAGAAAAAGCACCGAAAAATATTCATTATATTCAAGAATAGTTTATAATTACTTATTTTTGGGACTAGAACTTCACATTTTTTTAAACTAACTTTTGTTTTTCTTATTGTTCTAGAACTTCGGAAACACCATCAGTTTTAATGAGTTGTGAATGACTACTATTTTTGAGGCACTGTTGAAACATGGAAATGAACAGACAGCAACCCAAAGTTGCCAATTCCTATAATAGTATATTGCATAATTAGTGCGGAATATAGAATATTTCATACGAGTGTGATAGGATGATGAACCATGACCCCCAGTCGAGTGGTTAATCATCTTGTCACACGAGTATGAAATATTCACTTTCCGCACGAGTTGTACACTATGCTTTTCCGACAACCTACTTGAAAACCAAATTATGTTGGATTTTAAAAATGTGTTTGGACGATTGATAATACGAGTTTTTACTCATCGAACTTTTACATGTGAATTGAATTTTGTATGACTCTTATACCTACCTAGAAATCATTTTTACAGGATAACCTAGTTTTAGGATTATGAGTGCATGCTTTATTCTACTACCGTATAATATCAAATTAATTGATTAAAAAGCATATTAGGAATATTACACAAAGAAAACGAATTTTATTGAACATTTATCAATATTTAGATACATTTGTCTACTTCGCACTAGTACGAAATATATTTCGCACGATCAGAAACAATAATATTTAATATCTATTTCATTTAGCACTAGTGTGAAATACCTAATTCTGTGTTCTGGTTTACAGTACGAAATAAAACGTATTTCAAGTAGGTCGTCGGAAAGGATAGTTTTGATTGCGCATAACTTTTGTATTTACAAAATTTATATTAGGATTTTGCTGGGCATGTTCTACAAGAGATGTGGTATTTTTTAGACTAGCTTCTTTCTTTAGATCCCGTTCATGATCCTCCATTCTTGTTGTTATGGAACGTTTTGCTTGTTCTCTATAAGTTTTTCAAAATTACTATACTATACAGAATTTCTTTCATTCATTCATTCATTCATTATTCTTTCATTCTTGTTGTTAAGTAACGTTTTGCCGTGGCGCTCCGGGGCGACTTACTAATTTTTGGTGGCGTATTCACTTTTCAGCTGCAGGAAAACCCGGGAAACCTACAGCATCACCTCGGGTGGCCGGCCTGTACTCCAAGCTAGCACTAGACGAGATTCGTATCTACTGTGTATGATTTTTTATGAAAGATGATATTCTTGTATTTGCAACTCCTATAATACCGAATGTTTCCAATTCTGACTGCACTATGAAGGAAACTGAAGTTATTGTAGACTTTGATTCTCGGAAACAATGTTTATAATTTCAAATATTTTAATAAAGACGTTCTAGAAAACAGTATTCGAATACTTTTTGGAAACTAAAAGGTATTTTCACTTGTGTATAATTTTCCATTTGCCGATTATTTTTTTATTGCGTCCCATTTTCGCTATCAATTCCTCTAAATAAATAGATGAATGACAAATTCATCATAAAAGTAAGAGGTGTTATACTATTTCCCTCATAACTTTCTTAATCAAGAAATGAGGAATCCCATCCGGTACTGTTGAATATTCATTCTTGATCTTATTGTTTGAAATGTCTGAAATGGATTTAGAAAAGTGAGTTTGGATTAAAAATTGTATTCTGTTGATTTCATATACGTTTTTATCTATTCGAGATATCAAATCATTTGGAGCTGACACTGAATCAACTCGCAGGTAAAGGAATCTGCAGTTGTTCACAATGAGCTTATCATGAAGGAAACAAATCATCATTCCAACAATCCTATACAAAAAGAAAAATTGGCTCAGAAATCATCCATCAGAATTTTTTGGCTAATAGCACGACGAACGTTGAATTACATCTGATGAATTTTTCATCGAAACATTTGGATCACCTATAGATCGATTTCTGAGTTTTGCCCTCATCAGTATAGGGTAGGTCTTAGCAGACAATAACTAATGTCACATCTCCACTTAGTCAGAGACATTAGTTATTATCTGCAAAACACAGAAATCGATCTATAGGAGGTCCAAATGTTTCGATGAACATTTCCATGCAACTAGCAATTGCAGAGAAAGCCTTGTAGGTAATCTGCACAAAAATTCATTGATGTAATTCAACGTTCTTCGTGGTATTAGCCAGGAAAGTAGTTTTTTTCTGATGGATTTCTACCCAATTTTTCCTATTGTATAGGATTATTGCAACGAGCAGGCCTGGTAGAACATGCTGTTTCTTTCAAAGGGTATTATCAGGTGACAGATATTTTATGAGTGCTATTCTGGCTCTTTTGGTTCTGCCTCTTTGCTCACCAAAAGGCGCAATCTTTTTGGGCAGAATGCCCAAAAGAAGAAAACATATTTCATGGCTATTGTCTGGAACTGAAACAGGAACATTTTCAAACCAGAAGGACATTATAATGTTCTCTAACAGTATCATTTATATTGCTGTCAGTGGAATATTGAGTTGGAGATAACCAATTGAATAATACTTACTATTTATAATATCTGCTTCAATAGCACTACCATAGTTTTTCAAACAAGTATCTGGTGCCTTAATGACACTTTGGTATAAAAGAGGGTAAGCTTTTCTGAGCCATCTGCTCCCGGTTATAAGATTTTGCACACTTCAAGGCCTACGAAAAAGAAAAATTTTCCCGAAATTTCAATTTCCAAACCATTCCGGAACATCTTCAAAAGCAGATTTGTGAAGCTAAAAAATGATAAAATATACATTCTGGCAACAAAGCGTATGTGTTTATCCTGGGTTTCAATGCACAATAAATGGAAAATGTCAGTTCTGACAATTAGTTATTAAATTAATTCAAGAGCTATGTTGCCACCTTGCATTTTTTGAAAATAATTGATGAGAACATATTACAGAAGATATAGATTGAAGAAAATTGAAATGTACTACTATATATTACTCATTTTTAAACATTTGAAGGAATTTAAATATTTTTTGAGGAACTGCCCAAATTTCCTTTACTGACGATTACATTTTGCTAATATTCAAAACTATGAATGCTCCACGTAATTGAAATTTTGAATCTATATGTAAACATAAAGTAATGGTACAATTTCGTGGTTTTAGAATGTTCAATGTTGCTCTTCCCAAATTCTAAGTTTATAACAATATTTATGTTGAATTATAAATCGGTATCATTGAGGTATCGTAAGGTATAGTTAATATATATTTGAAATGAGAGATCAATGCTCAGAAGTCTAGAATTTCTGATGAAATCACGTTCTCACCGTGGTAAATAATTTTTCACGCCAGTACAAAATATTCTCAGTGTAGTTTTGGTGTCAACAGCGAGGTTAACGACACCAATTCGATGACCAGAAATATCTAACGGTAATCATGTAGGGTGTTTGTTGTGTTTCATCATAGTTACCTTGTGTTTACTATTTACTGTTTTCATAGAGTAGACAAGCGGAACGACTGGAAAACAATGAATACAACCGATATTTTTCTGGCACACCTAAAATAGTTCATATGGTAATAAGTTGATCAACACAAAGCACGTGTGGAAAATATCGACATAATATTTTCTAAAAGTGTATCATAAATGTTATTGATCCAAGAACTGATAATGATTACGACATTTTATTAATTTCTTCAATAGTTAGGTGACTTTGATACACAATTTAGTTTGTAACCAATAACGATTGTTCTATTTACTCTTTCACAAATTCAAATCATTTTCTATTTGGTGTTATAGAAGTACCCCTCCCTGTCTTTGCTTTGTTGTATGTTATTAAGCCAGGTGCTATTTTTGGAATTTCTCCAGATTCGTTCTTCGTTCCAGATCTTTCTGTTTTCCAAGAAGAATAAGTTATATCTTCCCAAGTTGTGATTGCTTCCTAATGAAATATTTCTTAGCCAAGATTCAGACAAAAGATATGTGAATATACTGGAGTTTTATCCCAACACCAAACCGCTATTTTTGAAACCTCGACACGTGTTTCGATCACCAAATGATCGTCGTCAAGAGGGAAGATTAAACTAAATCTGCATACAGAGTTGCCCTTATTTATACCAGTTAGATATCTATGCTAGATACTTGCGTCTTGATCGCCTTAAATTAATTTCACAATATTGCATTATTAGTAATTAAAGTGAGCTATAAGGAACACTTAGCACATCTGAATATTGGAAGAACAGAAAAATCCACAGTGGCCCATCATGTTTGGCAATAAAACCTGTCCACAGACTTTAGTTCATCAATATTACTTAAAAAAAGTTAACAACAACAGGCATCTAGATGCCTATGAAAGCTTAGAAATGAGTGAACATAATAAAATAGAGCACCGACAGTGACATAATATGACAGTTGTGGAACAATGTCATAGGGGGACGAACAAACCAAACTGAACAAAAACAAACCAATTGAACCCATTTTCCATAAGGCTACGTGAATTTTTCTGGTCAATTTTCTGTGAAAAGTGATTTCCTAGGAAAAAGTTTTTGGCATCATTGTGGTAATCAATTCATCAAATGTCAAAAGCTTTGTTTGTCCCCCCATGACCGCCATGTTGTGACATCAACTGACAGTGCTCTATTATGAATAATGATGGTCGGATGGTTGACCAATACCCAATATTTTATTGTATAGCTTATTGAAAAAATTATGTTTGTTATCACATGATGTATGTAATTAGCATATTCTTTCAATTCAACATTTACCTAATCAGTAGATAAGGCAATATTGTGAAATTAATTTAGGAAAATTGAGACGCAGGCTAGCAGAGATATCTAACGGATATAAATAAGGACAACTCTGCATGTAGTTTTAGTTTGATCTTACCTCTTGAAGTTGATCACTTGGTGATTGAAACACGTGTTGAGGTATGAAAAAAAGCGATTTGGTGTTGGGATAAAACTCCAGTATTCATTACTACACCCAAGTTCCAAACACTGCAATGCAAAAAGATATGTATGTGAATATTTTCAGAGCAGCCATCAAAATATATTTGTTAGAACAAAGTTCAACACATGTCACAAATTACAAAATTGAGAAGACGTTAACGAACTGGAACTCAAATATCAATAATAATAATAATGTTTCACTTTATGAAAGTTACCATTTTGTTACGTTGACAAAAATTGGGCGTTTTTTGGATACCTCTAGAAGTTAGATATATTCTGGTCAGGAGGCTGAGTACTAGATCTTTTAATGGGACATTCGATAGAACATTTTCTATAAGTGATGGGTCGTTTTCATAAAACCGACAAAGCCAGAGAGCCAATCAGTATTTGAGTTTTCAGAAGCTATTTTATTGAGGAAAGTTTTATTTCAATTGTCTCAAATTCCAAATATCAAAATCGGAAATGATGTTTGAAAGATCAGCTAAACATTGTGACACAAATGTCAATTGAATATTTATGAATTGGAAGACCACAATACCCTGAGGTATTTGCAATATCATTTAATATAAATCTATCAATCTATCAATACAAGTTTTTGCACGATACTTGAGAATTGCTATTCATATAACAAGTTGCAAAATGAGCGTGTTTTCTGAGCAGGTGACAAGTTGTCACAAATACACATTATATACTTGCAAGTAATATTGGCCAGCCATAGCGTTAATGTCAGAGTGACAGATGTCAAAATAATACAATAAAATTATTCGTCAGACTGACAGATTTCGATAAACTTTATTAGTTTTTGGTTATTTATTTCTCCAAAGTCTTCAGCATAAATAAAATATAGATATCAAAGCTGCCGCAGAGGAAGAAATTTTGAATTTGTTAACAAATACATCTGAAACAGTATATGAATGATATGACTCGACTTATCAATAAATTTCATATTCACACTAATTGTCGTTATGAACTCTGATATTCACACTAAACTTAACAAAAAGTTGGAAATTTTTGAAAGATTTGATTTCGTTTCAAGGATATCATTCGTATATCGTTCAGATGTATTTTTACCACGACCATTGTGTAAAGTGGTTTATCACCAGTAAATTAAGAAATTTTTTTATAAGTTCGATGGGCGACCATTATTAATTATTTGCCATGAGTACAATATTGCAAATTTTCTTGCTTGTCCAAACTAATGCGGGTCATACCTTTTTTAACATTTGATCTTATTTTATAAGGTGGTCACATCTCTCCATGCAGTGGAGAGAATTTTAATGATTTCGAGGATTTTCAAATGATTACCTACTGATTTTTCTTTTCCAGAAGATAAAAAGCAACGAGGATATTATATAACAATAACATAATAATAACAATTTCCGGTAATGCAAAAATATATACTACCCTCGAAGGTACGATTAGTTATGATTTTTTCTTTCAAAGTCGGTGAAGGTAATAGAAGAAATTTGCAGTTTCTGAATGAATCGTCATTTCTATGTAAAACTAATGACTGCATCGTTCAGTAAATTCAGATAATAAGTAGAAATTATTGCCAATAACTATCAAAACAATTAAACCGAGAAACCGACTCAACCCACAAAAATAGACAAATTACACTTTTTACCCTTAATCACTTTCCATTTATATTAATGAAAGTGAAATTCAAGTCTTCAGTAGGAAAGTATTATGAGCTAAGCACTGTTGTAGCATTAGAAATTTCAGATTTCTCCTAGTGATGCTTGAACTACTTATTTTACAAGTTCGTTCACACTGCTATGGAGTAACATTTCGAGTGGCAATATGGCATAATATTATCTTACAGAGTGGCACAACCGAAAGGAATGCAACAGAGGAGTGAATAAGGAGTCCGTCGTTTCATAAATAATAATAATACAGAGTACCTTCTGAATAATTTTCCTAGTTCTGAAACTGAAACAACACATTGACAAATATAAAAAATAAACCCAAATTCCTACAAACTACAAGTTGTACTCTAGCCATATTCGTACAATAACAAGACGGACAACTGGAACAAAAAAAATTCACTTGGGGAATTATTTCCAACATTACTTCTTCATTTATCTTCTTTGCATTGCAAGAATTATTTATTTCTTGTAATGTACATAAGGTGTTTGACGGTTTTGGCTGAGAATTCTTTCGGACTAAAAACCGATTGACGTGAAATTCTCACAAAAGGCAGAGAATGGATCAAGGACGAAAAGTTGTATGATACTGAAGTGCTCTTTCACTATGGGGGTAAACGGCACTCGATAGATTTACTATTTTAAGCAAAATTATTCTATGAAGTTTTTTCGATATAATAATATTTTTCGCAATGAAAATTTTATTATTTCTAATGAACAACTCAAATATGATGTTATATAGAAAAACAAAGGAAAGTATGTTAAAAACTAAATCGATTTTTTATTCATTTCTATAGATGCAACAAGAACCAAGTTATGGCTCGCTGAAAATGTGAATCGTTGAATTGGTTCAACATTAAATAAATAACAGGAAATTTACCAATTTTAAGAGGAAAACTCAGCAGATATATTTCAAACTGTTTCGAATTAGGAGTTAAAAATTGACATCATTTAGATTGCAAAGAAAGTCTGATGATTTTTGAATATTTGGATAAAATCTTACGCAATAACTCAAATACTGAAGAAATGTGAAAAATATTTTTTTTATTATATTTTATTTTTATTTTCGTAGGGTGAAAACTACCTTATACTTTTTAGTTGGCATTGGAGTGCGAGTAAAACCTTGCGAGACGTTAAACGAAGTTCAGCTTCACAGAATTTATATCCCTTGAAATTGAGTATGTGAACTTCTTTCTGTATACTCGACAGTTTGGGAGTTTTTTACATATAACACATTTTGTTGTATCCAAGTCGATAGTGATGATACATAAAACTTTCGAAGACAAGGGTAAGAAGAGTTTGATTACACATTTTTTGGTGTAGTCCGAAATAATAGTGCATTTTACCATGAAACAATGGACTATATTTATTTATTTCGAAGGATGTGGCTTGTCACCCTCTTTTTTTTAATTAAAATAAGCTTTCATTTCAGTTGCAATGTTAATGTGTTAATTCATCTTGCAAGATGAATTAGAACGACTTTATTTACTAAATTCAAAACCGTCCAATAAAGGGCATTTTACCACATGGAACTGATACAGTTTTATAGAAAATTGTCCATTTGATATTGGAAATAAACAAACCGCGTCAGGTTATATTCTAAACAGGAACCTACTACGACTCTTCTTGAATTTATAACTTTGTATTGCTTTTATATCTATGAAAATGCGAAAAATAGTATAAACAAACCTCGTAAAAAAAAGCAGTTCCACTAAACTCGTATAGCTTTTAAGGTACTCGCTCGCTGTGCTCGCTCGTACTCAAACTTTGCTTTTCTAAACTTGTTGCTTAATATACTATTATCCTACGGGGTTGAAAATTTACATGTTGGTTCAGTTCCAATGACAATACTAATATGGAATAATTTTCACCCGTTGCCTACCGAAGGCTAGATAGAGAACGCTTGGGAAAATTTTTCGACGGTTTCGGATGTCGAAAATTACGGTGAAAAAAAAGTTAATTTGGGGCTCGCCCCTTTTTTTGAAAAATAGTGCAAAAACTCGCGAAAATACAATAGAAAAAATCCGTTGAAAAATATTTTACCGGTGGATAATATAGTTTAGGGAAATTCTGCCCCCCTGTCCCCCGTCGAAAGCTAGATAGAAAACGCATAGGAATTCGTAAAATTTTTCAACGGTTTTGGACATGGAAAATTTCGGGGGCCTCCTCATCGAAAAAAGTTGCCAAAATAAAATAGGAAAAATTTGTAAAAAACGTCGAATAATTCAAATTGAAAAAATTTCACAACCCTGTATCCCTGAAGGCTAGCTAGAGAAAGCATAGAAATTTGGAATTTTTTTGACAGTTTCGGACGAGGAAAATTACGACGAAAAAAATAATATTCTGGGTGCTAATTCATACAACAAACTAAAATTAATATTAAAAGAGTTTAGTCACTTGGTAAGTGTATAAGTAAATTAAAATATAATAAAATAAAATAAGAATAAAAACATACATTTGGGTGGTAATTCAGATTGTTTTTCGATTGGCATCTTAATTTTTCATATAATAGAGGGTACAGTTTTGGTCCTAGATATGTTTAACTTTTTTGGCTTAAGATCCCCTCTATTTAGAAAAGAGTTGCAAATAAAATAACGAAAATAATATCGGAAAAATCCGTAAGGATTTTGAAAAATATTTGACCGTTGAATAATTGAGTTTCAAAAGAGATTTCTTCCCTGCTCAGAAAAAAATCCAAAGGTTTCTGACATAGAAAATTAGAACGAAGAAAATATTTTAGGGGATCTAGGACCCCCTCCTCCACGAATACAGTTGGGAAATCTCAAGAAATTAAAATCGAAAAAATGCGTGAAAATAGTGAAAATTATCTCTCCGTCGAATAATTTAGTTTAAAAAAATTTTACTCACTGAAAGCTTTCAAGGGGAGTCAGGGGGTAATATAGGCAGAGAAGGTGCACAAATTTGAAGAAATTTCGACAAAAAAAGTTGGTCGGACCACTCGTTTATCTTCTCGAAAAAAATTGCGAAAACTCGCGGAGGGTAGTCAAATAATTCAATTTCAAAAAATGTACCTTCCTGTGTCCTTAAAAGACTGGATAGAGAACACTTAGAAATTTTCTGACTGTTTCAGACGAGGAAAATCAAGACAAAAAAAAATATCGTTGGGGGCTCTAATCTTCTACTTCTCGAAAAAAACTTCAAGGAAAAGCTTTCATTTGAAGGCGCTAAATGAAAAAAAAAAATAAAAAATAAATAATAATAAACTGTGAAGTAAATCAAACCCATCATTTTGTTACATAATATTTAATATAATATGAAAGTTTCTCGCAAGAATAAATCTAAGATTTTAGATTTAATTTATAACAAATTTTCACGCGACAAGCTTTTATATCATATTATATTTCATAATGTAACAAAATTATTATTTTCATTTCTTTCTGTTGGGACATAATCTATAAGTTCATAAGTACATAATATGTAACAAGTGTTATAAACGTCCTTTCAGTAACAAATAGTTTAAGGACGAGTGCAGCGTAGCGAGTGTCTAGAGGAGTTTTTTTTTTCTCCCCTTGGATGCTGGTCCTTTCGCCAGCTGCACCTCAGCCTCTTGGGCTTTTTGTGCTTGTCTAGAGGAGTTAAAACATACTGTACTTTTTCTATGATCATTTAAAATAACAAAATTGTATTTTTTTTTATTTCTTTTAGGTATCATGACACTTTCGATTGACAGACCAAGACCTGCTTTGTCAGGCGGGTTTTTAACCACTGGAATCAAACAGTAAAAGTGAAAGATGTATTGTTTTTAATTTTTTTATAAAAGACAGTATGTGAATTTTTGATTAATCGATCATTTAGCACGCTACATATCTGTTATGCCATTTTTAATTATGTGGGAGAAAAATAACACAATTTCAAGACGTAAAGAGAGAATCCTCGAGAGAATGATTCCCGCATCTTTCGAGAACTGTCCAAGATCTATACATTTGTTATTTATTTCGTCGAAGTTGAAGCAACACTGATTTCATTAATCACTCAAACATTTTCCCCGGGAAAACCAGGGTGAAAATCCTCAGCGACACGTGCTCCAACCCGCGAAATTTGAAGGCCAAGTGCAGGGCTACATCGATTTTAAGAGTGAATACACGCATGCGTTGCACTGTGGCATTTAAAGTCCACGACGGGCCGAAACCAGAAAGATCAACCGATATAAATTAGCAAGGCTACATTATTTTCGATATTTTATAGTGATGAATCAACTTCTGTAGAAAAAGACCCATTCATAGATGACGTTTGAGTCATTTTGAAAGCGATCTATTTTTTCTCTAGAAATGACTGTTTGGCAAATTTAATTTATACGATCGAATAGACCTTGTGTTTTTACTGTTGATTAATAAATATATAGAACTCAGTATATTATATGTGAATATAGTTTGAGTTGAAGATTCAATTTATGTGTAATATTCTTTGTATCATCTTTTCAGAGGACTATTTGTAAACTACTGATTTTGCTATTGTTTTGAAAAGGGTTTGCTCACATGTATTATTGCGTTATTTATGTACCTACTCATGCAATCACTTCCATTATCACAGTTGAATCCGTATCCAAAATTCACCTGGTTTGGATCGACTATATAAATCCGTATACCATGAATACAAGAAGTATCCTCTTCATCTTCATGTGATAATGATGTATTTTCTTGTTGAGAAATACCGTGTATTTTACACCAAACTAAACTATGTCATTTTACCCTATTTTATGCGTCGTGTTTTGGACAGTATACTTTCATTAAATCAAAAAAACATACACAATAATTATTAGCAAAACATGAGAGAAAAAAGCTTCCTTTCTATAAGTGCCTAAATTTGTTTGGATAAAGCACGCTTTCTACTTCTTCTGTCTGAATCTATTATCTTGATATATAACATACGATGACTACAGTAAAGGTAAACCAGCCTAGCTTTAGACGTGAAAATGTGCTGCGCACATGTCGGACAACGGATGATAGTCCTTAATATATCCAGTGATAAGGCACTCAACATGATTGAACCGTCTATCCAGCGTTGCCAATATATATGGAAAATTACGCGAAGAAGTTGAAAAAACAAGACTTGTGTCATTTTACCTGAATATTTCATTTTAAGCGCATTTCCCTTGTACTTTACTTCACTCTGTTGTACTTTACTGTGTAGATCAGTACTTTACGAAAGTTGACCAGTATACTTTACGAAAGTTGACCAGTACTTTACGAAAGAACTGATCAACAAAGGAAAATTTACTTATGCGTGACTTCGTTAAAGTACACCAACATTTCCATTGTGACGCCCTAACATTCTATCCAAGAGAAACGTTTTTTGTAGACAGATCAGTTTACTTACTATTCCACATAATATGAGATGAGAAAAGTTGAAAAATAACCAAGGAATTCTTGGATTTGAATCAATATCGATATTTTCAATATTTTGAAAAATCATAACAATTGACGTGAGCGGAGTTGAATTATAAGTCTAAAATAGTTAAATTGATTATACATTGCCGATTATGCATTTTTTTATGCTTTGTCTATCAGACAATTTTACATGTGAAAATATAATTTATCCAACACATGACAGTTATTACTGTCATTATTAATGTCATTTCAGCCAAGTGAACTATCAAATATCACTAGTTAGTTATGGATTATAACTCACTAGTGTGTTATTTGATAGATTACTTGTCCAAAATGACGTTAATGACAGTCATAACTGTCATGTGTTGTATAAAACATTGAATGCCACTCGTGTGTTATGTTGCCTAAGTCACTTGAGAATTTATAAATCTTTCTAGCGTGACTTATTTTCAACATAACACACTAGTACCACAAATAACTATTACAGTTCACAGTCTGGATTTCCTACAAATAAAATGTTGAAATAATCTAGACAAATGAAGCAATTTATTTTTCCAATATGCCGTTTGAATTTCATGTCGAGATCTATGTACGTTCTGACTTGGGCCAGTAATAACTCTCGAAGGTATATCTCACCACTCCCGCTGCAGCTGTAGTTCATCGATAATTGAGTAGATGGCGGCACCTACCGCACTCACATCGCCAAACAACTCTTCAGTGAACTTGAGAGTTGGCGTGAAAGTTCAAGTTTAAATTTCAACAAATTTAATTTTTGGACCGCAGATGATTTCTTTTCATGTAGTGGTAGCTGGTTTTTGTGTACACTTTCTTGCCAAGGTCGAAATCAGAATCTCAATCAGCACATGCCAAATAAATGGGAGTTAAGAAATGGGACCCTCGTGTTTGGGTCGATTCGTATTTCGGTATATTAAACCTGTTCCTTCGTGACTCCAATAGTTTCAACAGAACTTCTCGTATTTTAAAATAACGTATAAAAATCCATCCAAATGAATATTTCTCTTCAAGTGCTAGGAATCGCACGTTAAAAGGTATGACCTCGTTAATCCTTGGCTCGCATAAGTTTCGTCTTTTGAGGGCCGTTCGTAAGGGCACGACAGCTGGTTAACAATTTATAAAAATTTTAACTTTTCTTCATCGGAATATCGATATATACTGAATTTTTTTCAGAAGGAATTGAGGGGATGATGGATGATGAACTGAGGTTGACAAGAGAGTCATCTGAATATAATTGCGTTTACATATTGCCTTGAATTAAGTAAAATAACACAATTGGAACTAATGAATATACGGAAGATAATATTTTGAAAATTTATCTACAATGTGACCCACTTGGGACCGGAGGACCCCTCATAAAATCAATATTTTCCTACCGATTGGAATGATTTTTTTTTCATTTAAAAAAAAATTCTAACTACACCACTGGATCCACGACATTTTATGATGTATAGTGAATTACGTTGAAAATCAAAAAAAAGTTATAAGGGAATGAAATTTGAAAAATATGCTGTGTAATCAATCTACCAATTCAATTTCAAAACTTCAATCAGAACTTTGACTACACCACTGGATTCAGTGAAATTTGTTGGTAAATAAAAAAAATAAAAAATTATGAGATGAAATGACATTTTCCTAAAATTACATTTATATATTTTTCAAAATTTATCTCAGAATTTTCTTATTTAAATAATGATATATCAAGACCTCTTGAATACAGTGGTGTATTCCGAATTTTGATAAAAGTTCTGAAATTGAATTGGTGAGTTGATTAGGCGGCATATTCTTCAAATTTCATTCCTTTCTAACTTTTTTATTAATTGATGCATTTTAACGTAATCCACGTATAAACCATTTGAAAATGTCACGAATTCAGTGGTGTAGTTGTTTTTTTTTAGACTTCTTGAATTACAATGTATGATGGTTTTGTACCAGTTTTAAAATACGAACGTTATAGTTAGCAAAAATAAAACCTGATTTTTTTATGTGTTTACCTCGTGTCCCTAACTACGGTACCAAACTCCAGATGATGATTCGTTAGGTCGTTTTACAGAGCGTTTTAAAAATGTAACTTCAACGCCCTGTTGCTATAGAAATAGGGATTTCTTAATTGCAACAAACACGAGTGCTAATCTAGTTAAAATTATCTCAAAAAAATTATTACCATGAATAGTCGAGTTCGGTAATTATGATCGCAGATTAGAGTAGATTTTAGTCACGTGGCCACAGATCATTCGGATCAATCGGTAATAAACGAACGAAACGGACGAGATTAGCGTGGGATTGACTTTGACAGAATGTTGTTAACCTATAACATTTAAATTTGAATTGTATTTTTTTGTAAAACAATCTTCAACTTCGAAATTTGAACTGTGGCTATTTCAAGATCATTTTTTCATTTCGATTTGAACTTTCAACATCAAACCAATGGTAACAATCATCAATCTAACATAAATATAACCTCACACTTTCAAATTAATCGCATTGATCTGCCGAAATTCTCCGAGCAAAAAGATCAATCTCTGACAGAACGGATTTGAAAAACCGAACGATCAAGATTTACCTCCCCTACAATCGCTTGCAATAAACGAACTATACAGATTAATCCGATCAGTCCGACGTAAATACCGAACGCGGTTAATGTAATCGGCTTCATTATTTTTTTACCGGACATTTGTCAGTGTCATTTTGACAGCCAAGTGAATATTTCAACCTCTCCGTCTTTTACTTTTTTGGATTGACGTGGCCGTTACTTGATGGAAATCCATAGTTATTACACTAAGGTGAAACACGGTTAAAATTCCCATAAACTTTATTGTCTTTGCGACATGTTTCGATACACAGTATCTTTTTCAAGCGAATGTAGTACATGTACTACAAATGTAGTACATGTAGTACATGTAGTACATTTGTAGTTAAATCTTTCGTCAAACATGGAAACAGAGGAAATGCTTTATACTTTTTAAAATTTGGACATTTTAGCATTGAAATCATTACTAACAAAATCAAATGGATGTTAAAAAATATCAAATATGACTACATTTAAGGTTGATGTGGAATTCTTCATTGAATAACAAAAAGGTGAATTAGAAGCTGTCATAATATCATCAATATAATAAGAAACGATAAAAAACAGTTGTGAGTAATTTCAATCATGTATCATGTATAATGGTTTTGTACCAGTTTTAAAATAAGAATTTTACCGAGATCCTTCGGCAGAAACTAAAAAAATAATTTTATTTTGTGTATGTATCACTGTTTGTTAATTATTATGACCAAATTTCACTGTTGTGATATCTCTTCGGATATTGGTTTCAGTTGGGAGGTTATGCATATAGGCAAATAATGAAACTCAATAATATTTGGCTAAATATTTTTGAAAGGTCACTGGAAGATAATCTAAAAATTCGTTTCCATCAGACTGTTGATTCCTTTGTTCAAACATAGCAATAGAAAAACTGCTTTAATAGTTATTTATGCAACAAGTGCCAAAAGTAGGTGTTTATTGCCACGTGTTGTCCAACTCGGCCTGATGGCCTCGTTGGACAATTTCACGTCGAGTGCAATAAACTCTTTTTTGCACGAGTTTCATACAATATTTTTTCTACGTTCATGCAAAAACCAAAAAATGTTTCATTTAGGTGGCACTAAACTGAAAGGAAGACATATTTTGTTTAAATCTATCTGCTAAAAGTAATTCAAAAACATTTTGTGTAATTCAGATGATATTCGAAGGAAATAACTTTATTTTTAACAAATTGCATTTTCTAGTAATTTCATAGTCTATTATATAATGAATATGATGAAACATGCAACTATTTAAAACGTAATACAATCTCACAGAAAATGGGCTAAATTTGGTGTCGATTTGAAAGTTTATGTCTGTCATGATTACAGAACGCTATAGTAGAATTACAGATGAGTGCAATAAAGTCTTTATTGCACTAGTGCAATAAAGAGACAGTTTTCCACCAAATAAAGTTTTGTTTTTTGCATGAACGTAGAAAAACTTATTTCACTGTAAACATTTCAGTACTAAAGTATTATTTCCAACTAAATGAAATAGATGTTAAAAAAGCAATCAACTTTGATAATCTATTATGAGCCTTCCTTCCACAATGCAAATTTACTGTTGATGTTGGAATATCTTCATTTAATAACAAAAAGGTCAACAGCTGTCTGTTATTATATCATTAATATATAAGAAATGATACAAAACTAAAACAAATATGTATGATTTACTACCAGTTTTAAAATACAAACGTTACCCAGATCCTTCGCCATAAACTCAAAACTTTGAATTTTATGCATTAGTTTCTTACGACCAAATTATAGTTCTTAATATTTCAACCCTTTCCATATTTTACTGTTTTGATATCTCTTTGTTTATTGGTTCCAGATGGCAGAATATTCCTACTGGCAAATAATGAAACTCATCATCAGGACTGAAATCTGGTTTTCAGGCGGATCAACGATTGACAATGTGAAAAGATTCGAAGTGTACTGTAACAGTACCAGATAGGGCTATACGCATTTTTATCTACACTGCATTTGAAGTCACGATGAAATAAGGAATATAATAGAAATAGTTATTTACCTAACAAGTGCGGAAAAGACATTTTCCGTAAGAGTTAGGTACAATATTTTTCCTACGAGTGTTTTTGTCCATCTTATTTATGAAAAAACAAGGTTTTTAATATACAAGTTTTTATAATAATGCTACAAAATGACTAATAAGACAGAATAGTTACAGAGATCATTTAGTTAGCCCTAAATATCATCATTTTCAAAAATACAAAAAATCGTGTGGAAAAGTAAAAATCGTGCGGAAAGTTTTTTTCTATTTTTTCTGGTAATTTTTCTGAGACCTGACTTATTCTACCCATTCCGAAACTTCATTCATCGAATATTATAGCATCAGCCTAATCGAGCAGTGATGACTAATTTCTAATAAAATATTTGTGTAAGATCCTTCGAGAATGTTTTCCGGAAACTCCTCTGGCACAACCTTGATTCCAAAACGTGCGTGGAAACCTGCAGATGGCCATGAACCACATTCAAGTTCCTCAGCCCGGGAAATGCCAACGGAGCAAATTGCGATCCACGCCGTTTCGAACCCTATTCAGCTCATGCTTTAACTTGTTTTTCCGTTATTCAACTAAGTTGATGCAAACAAATAACACGAATGCAGAGCAGGACTAGTTGCAATTTGTTCCAGATGTTTGAACAGCAAAGTCGAGAAATGGTGTAGGTAATTTATATACTAATAGCTGACATTTTTTCAGCATGATGAACCATGTTCCTCGCATTCGAGAGAAAAAAACCGGATAAAGGAAAAAGTCTTTGCAAATTACAGACCCATCTCGGTTATAAATAATTTTGCAAAGTGTTCTGAAAGTTTTGAAAGGAACTACTCATTTTATAGCTATTAATGTAACGAGATTATTATGCGTTTTATAATAATCGAGGATGTTGCCAAGCGACGAGGCGCTCTGCGCTGAGTCACCTGTGCAACTTTCGAGATTTATTCAAATTGCATAATAATCAAGTTACATTAAAAGCTTTATAGTATCATGGACAATGTCACAATGAAATCAACAACTTTGGTTATGTCACGTTATTATCATTTTAGCGTGCCATTTGGTATCTAGAGAATTATAAAGTATTTAACGTATTATATTGTAACTAATTTATTATGTGTTGTTATGATATTATGATTTTAATAATTTGTAATGAAGATTTAACTTGAATAAAGCTTAATATTCAATGATACTATACAAATTATTCTACAGTACAACATAGATAGATAGATTTATTTAGATAGATTTATTTAAAGCTTTCAATTTAAACAGTTGAAAACTCAAGTCGTACAAAAAATCATCAATAATTTACATCACACTAAAGATAATACAAAACACAAATATAACCAAAATACACAATTACCATAAGTATAAAAAATTTATATATATATATATATATATATCACAGTCATTGGTAAAGGTAAATTGTACTCTAACTACAAAGAAGGTTTCTTATCCAGGAATTCTTTCAATGAATATGGCTCAATGCCACACAACAGATCAAAAACATGTTTTTTAAAATTTTGTCTTGTGCGATATTCTTTAATATTCAAGGGTAAATTGTTATAAAATTTAATGGATGCATAATGTGGCCCTTTCTCTGTATTTGTAAGTCTATGCTTAGGAACAATAAAATTGGTTTTCTGTCTTGTAGAATATTCATGTCTGTATGTGTCTGCTTCAAAATTTGATTTATTATCATATACAAAAAGTACACAAGCATATATGTAAATGGCATATACGGTAAGCATTTTGTTGGATTTGAAGGTACCACGACAAGAATCTGTATATTTCATATTCAACATGGTCTTTATACTTTATTATATACACGTTTTTCAGAAATGCAACCCTGGGAACCAAAACCCCGGCAGGCAATCTGACACAAGGTATTTGTACAATGTTATGATTTCATTGGAATACATAAACTTTGAAATACATGATTTTCAACTCTTCGTAAAAATTACAAACATTTCCTGTCCTGAGGACAAAGATAATATAAGTATGAGTAGTTATGATATATAGAGGAGACTCCTTCCAGAAAAAGTTGTTCCTGGAAATGGAACACATGGTGAGCCAAGAAAAATGTGTAAATTTGAAAACAGATTGTAACAATCTGAACAGCATTTACAGGAATATGCTACTCAACCATAAAACTACCTTCAGATAGCACAGATCCATTCTAAGGAGACAAACTAGACAGTTCAAGATAAGTTGGGACTAAAAAAACAAAAAAATCCACCCGAGTTACTTTATATCATTCTAATGCACCTTCAGATGTCGTCCTGTTGTATCGTATTTAATGGTTTCCAAAGCTATTGAAATGGTGCACATATTCCCAATCAATGACAACTTTGTGTATTCTCATCTAAATATCATCAGTATATTCAGACACCTATATTCAAATTACATTTTTGAGGTGAGTAGACTGAATGAGAATGGTTGCATTTGGGGTGTTTCTGGTTTATGCATTTTGTGTTGTTTGTTGTATGAATTACATTAACGTGTGATTTTGTTATTTTATATAGTATTACAATACCCCCCTTTTTATATTGCAGCCCTGAAGAAGGCGAGCAACATTCGCCGACACGTTGGCAGTGAAATTGTAAAACACTGAGCATTGTGTTTCAATAGTCCACCTATACCAATGAACAAAGCAAGCAAGAATTAAGTAGTTACTTGTAGATAGTGCTTCTCTTACATTCAAGCAAATTATTTAAGACAAAAAACAAGAATAATAATGAATTTCAACAAATCTCTTATAAATGCCGTCCTTTTTTAGAAATACTGCCCGAGTTGGGAGAGTTTCTCCGGAGAAGTTTCCATGGCAGCACTACTCGTGTGCAATAAGAAGTATCACTGTGAAGGCTGTTTCTGCCTCTTTAATATCAATATTCACAAGTAATCAGTGTCAGTCTTTCGAAGTTTATATAGGGGAAAACAAATTAACGATCAGTTTTATATTTTCTGAATATATATTCGGGTTTATCGATGGAGTTGTATTCCTTGGATTCAAGAGGTCTTGAATTTGTATGAGTATGAGTATGTTACGAGTGAACAGGATTTTTTTACATATGTTGAACCTTTTATTTTTACGGTATTACTAATAAGAAAATATTGAGAAAATTCTATGAGTTAAAATGTTCTTTTCGACGATATTTGTATTCCTATTGATTATTTAGTTTTTAATTCAGTTTAATTTTGATTCTTTAGTTTTGCTATTATTATTCATGTTAATCTTGCAGAATGCTCATAAAACATGTTTGTATTGTAGTACTAGATCATACGCCAATATTTACATAAATGATATCCTTCACCAAAATGAAACATTCTTTTATTTAGTGTCAAATACGGTACCGATTCCTCCAGCAAATATTAAAATATTCATTGAAAAAGTATTTGAATACCTTTTGTGCCGATACATACAACTCCAGAGGTAGAAAATATCCAAATACCAAAACTACTGAGAGTTCATATTCAATGAGGTTAAAATTTAATATTACTATCACGTAATTTTCTTTTTCTATCAGTGACTAATAAAATGCCTGCCTGACTGATTCACCCAAATTTACAGATCTCTAAAACTTCCTCCCTTGTCGGTTGTGTTATATTTCCCCTATCTGTCGCCAATATCGTTAATCGAATAAAAGTGCTTGCACTCACTGAAAAAACTTTTGCGAATTTGTATAAGGCGATAATGAAGAGATTTTCTCTTTTATTTATATAGCTATTGAAAAAACTAAAAAAGGTTAGAAAAAGCAATTCAGCGATTTTAATACTTTTTTATTTGTGCTTCCATCGCCACGTAATAAATGTTCTTTGGTTTGGAAACATGTTCTCTGAACATGGTCTTTTTTACCTTCATAATATTGATGAAAAAAGTTTACAATTCAAATCGCGTATAAATGATGACCAACGAAACAGCAACATAATAGTTATTTACGATACAAGTGTTAAAAGTGGCATTTTATTTTGTGTGGGGAATATTGCGAAACGAGCGTTAGCGAGTGGAGCAACCCCACGAGCAAAATAAAATCACTCTTAACAAATGTATCATACAAATTTTTTTGTACAACAGCTACTGCTAGTAAGAAAAAAGACAAAAAAAGTTCCATGAGGATTCGAACACACGATTTTTGAATTACAAAGAGGCTCCAACTATAATAAACCCCAACGCACTTTGTTTATGAATGTCATTATTTGTCAGTGATGAAGGACCTTCTGCAGTTGGACTGAATCCTACTTCATTTGTAACTTTAAAAGGAATTAGTATTACCAATTGCACAAACGGCCAAATGTATGTTCGAAATTTTATAAATAATTCCTCTTGAATAGGTGTTTTGATTATAATATCTAATTGAAGTGTTTCTATTAGAGAGATCTATATTACTGAGTATCCATCATCTCATATGTTATTTTACTTTTAACACTAGTGTTAAAAGTGATATTGTGAAAACGTCATATGTCAATTAATTAAAAACGTCATTTTTATTGACAGTTGTACAAAAAAGATAATTTTTCATGAATCTTAATTTTCAAATGTTTGATATTCGAATAACTGTGAAATGTTCGTTATACTTTTGGATAGACAAATGCTCAAAAATAATCGGTAGCCACTTGAGAAAGCTGTGTAAGCGAACATGTCGTGGTGTTTAGTAAAACTTGTGAAGATCGTATCATATCCTGTGTTATTCATATAATTACTATTGATTTCATCAAGTAACGTCCGAGTTGATCAGACATGTACCTCCCTATATAGTAAGTGTCCCCTTCATCTACCATTCGTATCCAGGTTGCTATTATCATTTGCACCAAACTTGTAATCTTTGAGTCTTTCATTTTTACGTTAGATTTTATTCCACATTCGTCAAGATTTTGTGAGATTCTCATTTAAACCCCAAATATCGCCTCCATAAGTAATTATAGCCAGCAAGTCTGATTCGAATGTTTAAGTTTTTTATCCTCTTTCATATATTCTCCTCTCAGTTGCCCTAATCATGCTTTAATTTTTTTACTATCTCACTGCTAAATCTCTGCCAATACCAACGAATCGTAACATTCGAAATCGCTACCTCAGTAACACCTACTCTACGAATATGTTCATCTAAAATTTGAAACATGTTTAAATTGTTTAAAATTGTTTAAAATTGTTTTTTCCGCTAACCAGCTGTCGTCCCCTTAGGAATGGCAGCCTTAAAAGTCGAAACTTGTGCGAGCCAAGGATTAACGAGGTCTTATCTTTTAACGTGCGATTCCTAGGACTTCATGGGACCATCGGAATATTAATCTGTTGTCGATAGGATTTGAACCTTCTCGACCAGCAGCATCAATCGATTTGAACGCGACGGTCTTAACCACTGAGCTACCTGGTATACTGAGTATGTTAAAATAACGCCACAATTTTTTAAATTATAGTTCCGTGACACTTTTTAGGAGTGTGTTTAAAACACTGGGGTGGAAAAAATTCGCACCCTTGTTTTGAATATTCACTTTTCACACTTGTATCATCATAAATAGCTATATTGAACAATATTCACAGTTCCTCAACCCTATTCCCGTTAGTCCAGATGCATTAATAATAATAATAATAATATCCGTTCTTTTCCCCATTTATCGTCCTTTTCTTCTATTCTAGGAGCAATAAACAGTTCCCTTACGATATTGATAAGTTATTAGATATTCGATGTATTTTTAGTTTTTTGCTTTGTTAACATATAATTCGCGTTATTATGCAAAATGCAAAAAAACGACAATAGAGGATATTTTACTGAAACTAAATTGAATAATTCATGTGCGTTATAACTTTGATATAATAACGTGAATCAGGACAATGTTGTTTTCCACCTGCATTTTGACTTAAAATAAAGGTTGCAAATGTGTACATATTATAATATTATAATATTTTTCCGATGTATCTGTCAAGTTTGCAGAACTTTGGAATTTTTTTTATGGTATATCAAAGAAAAACAGTAGTTTTTGAAAAAAAATGTTTCGTACACTTGAATTTGTTGCAAACTTTTGGAATTTTCTCAACGAGTATACAGGAAAATTCAGGTTAATTGCCATTTTGACAATGTCACGTACTTCGGAACAGGTTGTAAACTGAGACACCGGCCACTCGTAAAAATATCTTCATTTTACTCTAAATCGATATACTTTTCAACCCTATTCGAGGCTTGTTTGCGAAAACAACCCGACAATCTGACGGCCTATCTGTTTTTGTTACAAAGATACAAATAACTCGAAAGTGTTGTCTGGAGGTTTTGAATGTTGCAGACGCAAGATTTTTTTCATTTTTAGTAGTGTTATATCTCTCTATCTTTGTCAAATCTTACAAGTCAATTTGATCCACTTTCAGTCATCCCTTGATCCAATCGGCTTGAAATTTGGCAGGTGTTCATTATTCTAGTGACAATGCGTGATACCTTCTTTTAAATGATCAATAAAATAAGATGGCGGCTTTAATGTAGCCGGCGAGTACAGTCATTAATTGTCCAATCGTATTCAGAATGACTATGTCTAGGAGCACAGAAGTTTTTAGAATCAGAGATCGAGTGCTCGCGAGTTCATTGAGTGCTCGCGAGAGCTTTTTACTGAGATGGAGCACTGAGCACTGAGCCCTTTTATAATCTGCGGGCACTAAGCACCGATTTCAAAAAGTTTTCGAGCACAAAGGGCTTGGAGTGCTAAGACAAGCACAGTTCTCGGCACAACTTTGTCATTAGCTAAATTGTTTGTGATCTGATCCAAATAAATCGACTGCAGCACCACTGAGCGGTGAGTTGCAAATCTTCATGTGATATTTTAATGACACATTTAATAGGTTATGTTCAGGCTAGAGACTTTCCAAATTATCCTCGTATTTTGACGGTGAAATTTCTGTGAATGTAATAGATTTTACTAGTATTTGGTGGTTGTAAAAGAATATTGAAATGATTAATATTGTGTATATTTAACCAGGCATTAGGAATGGTAACTGATTTATCACAGACAAAGCAATTTCCAAAAATTTAAAAATAATGTTTTTTATCTTTGACTTGAGAATTTCTAAACGTTTTTTTTTGTTTCCAAGTGTTGCAACACTATCTCAAATAAATTCGCGTCTGTATCCCCATTCAAACGTAAAGTGCTCCCAACTTATTTTGCAGCCAATATTCGCAAACTCGTTGAACTCATTCCTTGACTCGGAATTACCTCAACCAACCCTCCCATGAAACAACTGCTCTATTAAGCCTCTCCAAGTTGCATAAATATAACCCGAACGAGGGTGAAACTGGCGCTATCTCCGTCGAACAAGAACGAAATACTCTCGCTGTTGTATTTGCAATTCAGCATCCTCCTACTGCTCGAAATCTCCATCCACCCTCACCTGTCTGGGTCATTGCTCCCCTCGACGCTCCCCAGCCACCCGCTCCGCCCAATGTCGACGGCCGGTGCATAGCCGTCTGGATTCCGCGGCACTAGGGTGTTGTCATGGGGATTGCCGGCCGCCCGACCCCTCTACGACTGCGGGGCTGGATTTGTAGGGCGGAAGGAGCGTACGCAAGGGTAACGCGAATGAAAACGGATGGAATTGTTTCGAAAAATCGCTGAAAATGTTAGCAATACTCAACAGACTGGTTGAGAAAGCGATTATTATTATTATATTTTTCGACAATCAAGAATTTGCAAAATATATGCGGACTCTGAATTATTTACATTTTTTTTATTTCGTTTCAATATGACGATATTTTGAATGTCAAAATGACGTTCATATTTGCACAAGTGTGAATATGAAATTTCATATCGATATAAGTGTGAATATGGAAATCGATTATTCAGATTTATTCAAAATTACATTAAAAATTACCTTCTCTGCGGCATAGCTTAAATATATTTAGGGACATCTTCTGTAAACAACAACAACAAACAAAAATTACAAAAAGACTTGTACAGTGACCGCCAAAAAGTATGTGCCATATGGGAAAAAAGTTTATTATTAGAGTATTGGAAAAAAGATTAATGGGAAAAGTTTGTGCACGTCCGATAACCTAAAAATAGATTTTGACACCTGTCAAGTGATCGCTGGTATGTCGGCAAATTGAAAAAAATTACTATGAATAGGCAAAAAATCGGATAAAATGGCAAGATATCGAAAAAAGTTATTTGAAAATGTTGCTTAGAATTGAATTTTATACTCATATACAAAGTTTGAGTTTCTAGCTGTAGAAAAATATCAAATTATTTTCTTATGAATAGCTTGACCATACTGAAATATTTGTATTCCGATGAAATAACAAAACTTTCTCATTTTCTCCACACCAGAAAGCACTAAATTAAAAAAATTGAATTTTGTCAGAACCCTTGCTGTTACATTGGTTCGTATCTAACAGTTATATGACAATTCCACTATTATTGCGATGTTTATGTTCTTTTTAGGTAGGTTGTGATTTTGGAACACAAATGGAAAATAATTTTAATAATTTGAAATTTCCCATAATATTTTATTTCTCAACACATTCTATGCATCTAACTTGAAACAATCTCCCATAATACATTAATACATAAGTCTACATACCGTGTGTCTCACTTATTATGAAAACACCCTTTAGCTGCGGTAATTTCTGAAGTAGATTGGTGAGATTTGCAAGATCGACAGATACTCCAAAAATATACCGAATGGCCCTAGGTACATTGCTGTGAATTTTCATATACTTTCATTTAATATACGAGTAGGTACATTTCTTTCTGAAAAATATGTTCATGCATTTTTACAGGAAATGTTACTTTATTCTTGAAATGTTTTCTTATATTATCCTTTTTCCCTATATGTGTTGTTATAGAGTTTGAAAAGATGAGGAAGATGAAGAAAAATTCATACAGGGTAGGAATTCGAAAAAATTTGGGACGAAACCATGCAAATTTTACATTTTTAACATCTTCCTCATACAAAATTTAATATTCGATATTTGAAACATGCATTTTCAGTTTTAAGAGATGCAAATTCTCTCAAGAGAAACATCCGATAAATTTAATCTACAAATGTTTCCTGTTTGTATCAAAATATTAGCCGGACATTGTATGGCGGTGATTTTAATATTTCTTTCTGATCCGACCAAAAAGAAAATACTGTTATGTTCAGAGAACATCCTGAAAACCAAAGAAATATACAGGGTGTTAATTAAGTACGTTGACAAACTTCGGGGGGAGATTCTTTGAAAGTTTTCAGGACGAAAAGTTTATACAAACATGTCACAAACGGCTTGGTTTTCGAGATACAGGATGATAAAAATACATTTTTGTCAAGACTTTTTGAAGTAAACTTCGACATTTTCGACGATAATCAGTTCAAATTAGGCAATGACAATTCATTCAATAGTACGCACGATACAAAATAGGTCATTTCTTAAATAATTCACAGGGTCCTCCTTTTTTCAGTCAAGACTTGTTCAACCCTTCTGCCACCAGTGAGATATTGTGAGAGAAGAATAATCAATGATGCTTCATCATCATTTTGTTTTCTAGAAGTTTTTCATTTACTTGTATGGTTCAGAAGCTATAACGGAAATATGAATACAAACATTTTACAGTGTCCCATTACATTACAAAAATATTGAAAATTGGAAGAAATATTTTTTCAGAATTAGAAAAATCTAAATGAAAATTATAAAATAAAAAATTTAAAGACAAGCTTTTATACAAATACACTGGAAATGAAAAAATAATTTATTTCATTGTTTGATCTAGGTTATTCTGTGAGTAACAAATTCAAAAGCTTCCGCGGTTACAAAACAGATAATCTTGTATAGGAAGTTATTTAATCTAATACCCACAGAAAAGTAGGACCCTATGAATTATTTAAGAAATGAAATATTTCGTATCGTGTGTACTATTGAATTGTACTCGCCTAATTTGAACTGATTTTTGTCGAAATGTCGAAGTCTACTCCAAAAAATATTGTAAACATTTATTTTTATCACCCTGTATCTCGAAAACCAAGTTTAGGACATATGTTTATATGAACTTTTCGTCCTGAAAACTTTCAAAGAATCACCCTTCGAAGTTTGTGAGAATATTTGCTTCTCAAATTTCTTTATGTTATGCAATACTGGAAAATGTTCGCATTAATATTTTCAGTAAATGAAAAACTTTAGGAGAACAAAAAGATGTTGAATGAATTAACATTGGTCATTGGTCTCATAATATGTCAGTGAAGGCAGAAAAAAATTCTAAAGGATTTAACATGGCTTGACTCTGAAAAAAGGAGGACCCTGTGAATTATTTGAGAAATTAATTATTTTGTATCGTGCGTACTATTGAAAGAATTGTACTTGACAATTTGAAATGATTATTGTCGAAAATGTCGAAGTTAACTCCAAAAAATCTTGAAACAAATGTATATTCATCACCCTGTATCTCGAAAACCAAGCCGTTTAGGACATATGTTTAAATGAACTTTTCGTCCTGAAAACTTTCAAAGAATCACCTCCCGAAGTTTGTCAACGTACTTAATTAACACCCTGTATATAGAATTTGGTATAATCCTTAAATTTAAATAGATTGTATAATTAAAAAAAGTGGTATTTTTTTTTATTTAGGTCTTACTTTGCGTTACTCAAATGTAGAAGAAAAAAAAAAGAATTCTGACATAATGCATCTTTCAGAGAATGAGCGCTACCTTTCTGATTCGTTTCATCGGCTACATCATGAAGGACCCCAGTAAAACATAAAGCGCGTTGCACTCATATTCGCATCGAATCGATAGAACACAACAAACGAACAAACGTATCCGAGGGGATCAAACTCCTGCTTCTATAACTTGTAGGGGTGGCCGTTGCTCAGGGTGGCATGTCTTTACGTTCGCAGTTATGGTTAGGAATTATCTAGAAATTGGGGGAAGAAAGTTTAGTGGGTCTCTGCTGTCGGAAATGGCACGAGAATACTTTTAGGGGAGATGAAAAAGAAAGTTGTAGATGTCGGACTTCATTGGGTTTCTTGCGATCAATAACATACACGCTTGTATCGAACATTTGTAATACAAATTTCTCCATCATTTTTATATATATGGAAAAGTATGCTGATTCATTAATGAACTTTTTTTTCTGCAATTGTCAAAATATTCATTTTTTTTGTGTAGTTTGAGTGTTTAAAAGATACAGTGCTAGTCTAGAGTCCGTTCCCCCATACTTACTTATTTTTGAACCACCTGGTATATCGCAACGAAATTTGGAAGGCTCAAATAAGAGATAAACACCTAGTTTTTCATGAGAAAATTCTAGCTAAAAGTTTCAAAATTGCAGCTGAGCGCCATCTTCAATAATTTTTTTAAATAGAAGACCCGGTATATCATTGCATGATCGGTTAGGGACGATCATAAGGAATCCAACAATACCAAGTTTGATGCTATTATCTCCAAAGACTATGGAGATATCCCTTATTACTTTCTCCATAATCCGAATGAGTGGGAGAGAGAAACTTTTTCTGGCGGGTCAATAAATTCTCTCTCACACTTTTATGTATCCATTTTATGTATGTGTTTGTGTTGTGTTGGTGTTGTGAATTTGATTTATAATATAGAAAATACAGAATAAATTTCTATTATGTAAATAACTTTTTGACAATGCCCTAGCTCAACCTTTTATTTTACCTGCTTTACCTTTCCTTACTTATATCTCCTTCCTTTTTGACTCTGCCGGTGAAACAAGAAAAACTCCTGGAAATATGCAATTTTAAGAAATATCAAAACAATAACAGTCAAATTTTTATAAATTTTTAATGCTGAAAGTTTTGTATGGAAATAAAAATATGAAATAGATCATTCCTAGAACTGAAACTCTTATTTTTATTATTGAAAATGAATCATGAAATGCTTCCTAAGTTAAGAAAAATATCCTCTGCATCCTCTATAATGTTTTAAAAAATTAAAATATCTGCCTCTATGATCTAAATTATCTACTACTGAAATTGTGTCTATTTTATAAATTCTAACAAAGTCCGACAGATGGCACCATTATCAAAAGTGAGGTTATCATAAAATTCAAATACTGTTCGCTATGATTTTCAGATTTAAATATTAAAATTGTTTATAAAGATCATGAAATATAGTCAGCGATTAGTTAGAAAAATTGCGCACAGTTTAAAATAGTTTATCTGCTGTACTGATCTGCTCTGCTTCAAAACTGGTGCAAACTGGAGCCAAAGTGTTGTGATATACTTAGTATAAATACCTTTTTCTACATTAGTGCAAAAAGCAAAACTTTATTGAACTATATTTAGTGGAAAAAGAAGTTCTTTATTGCACTAGTGCAATTACAGAATTGAAAGTTTTAAAATGAGTTACGCTTTTCATTTTCCTACACCTAGTGCCGAATCTTAATGAACCATTTTTTTCTTTTTGCATGAACGTAGAATAAATATTGTATGCAACTCGTGCAAATTTTTTTTATTGCACTCAACGTGTTGTCCAACTTGGCCTAACGGCCTCGTTAGACAATTTCACGTCGAATGCAATAAACACTTACTTTTTGCACTTTTTGCATAAATAACTATTATAAGCTGTTATTGCGAAATGGCCATTAGGAAGGATAATGGATCCAACTAGAGTATATGTAATTATTGAGTTGAATTTCATGAAAGCATAGGTGATCATTGTGCATTTAGATTCAGTAGAAATACCATAAGTACTTCAAAATATTCGGATTATACATCGATAACTTGTTGCATAATTACAAAGAGTGTCAGTAGTTGTTGAAATGAATTGACCGCGGAAATGGAGGCTTATTCTGTTAAACTGACACGATTTATAATTAGTATGCAGGAAGTTTGAGATATATAACCTTGAATATTTTGAAGTACGAATTGTATTTGATGCGATTATTTTTTGACTGAATTTGAGACAATGATAAGATAAAACGTCAAAATTTTACGACGCGCTTTGTTTGGTTATTATGGAATTTCAAATTTTTCTGAATTTCTGATTGTTGGAGTAACTCTATATAACCACGTATATTCGAAGTTAAACAAGGTAACTTGACTAAATTGGGCGTTCCGATTGGTTAAAAATTATGAGACCAGCAGATTTCTGTATACCTAAAGAACAATTTTCATTTGTAATTTCCCAATAACAGTTTTTCTCATGATCAGAATACGACATTTTGTACCACAGACTGCTACTAGTTAAAATTAATAATCACTTTCGAAAATCTCAACACAAATTCCGACACTGTCGCCGTGTGGAGTTTGTTTATATGGTATGATTTTATTACTTGCAAAGAGTCCTGCTAATTTTGTTTAGTTATTTACTTACTAATTAGTGGTGGTCTTTATTCTCGATATTCACCAATTTTTAATTTATATGAATAAGTTTGCGGATAAAATCGTATATTTTATTCGGAGTAAAAGTAAGTGTATGTGGCTAGGCGCTGTATTATTTTGCGTCGCTACCTTCGGCAAATAAACGTTCTGCTTCACCACATCTGAATTGATTAATAAAATTGTAATGGCTTTGCTATTTTCTTGAACTGTGAAATAACTTGTGTTACCACAGTGGAGATATGAAATTTATTTGGGTTTTCGACGCTTACTTTGATTAAGACAATTTTCCGTTGAAAATAGTCATTATAAACTCATTGAATGGTATATTCTGTAACAAGATTAAAATGATAATCCCATACCTAATATTTTCGACCGATTAAAGGCCTGTAATTTTTATCGTTACCATACCAACTAATAAAATTTCAATATATTTTGGTCTCCTCCTTGGGGTGAGGAGCATGAAATTACACTTAATTTTTTTTGACGTTTATAGTTTAAATTAAAGAGTGAGTTAGAATCCCACTGGTGGAACTTTTTTTATATTATTTTTCTCGTCAAACATTTAGTTATTGATGTATAATTGTTATTCTACCTCTTATTGCGTTTGAATTAACATACCAAAGTGGTAATTCTGTAAGCTTTATGCTATTTTTTACCCATTATACATATTTCGTTATTATTACAGAATAAACAGATATGTTAATATGTGTGAACATGAACTTACAGGCCATATAGCTTGCGGATATACCACTACATTTATATATTTTTTACAGAATAGCCAAATAATTAAACCCGTTAAAAATTAACATAAAACTTACAGAATTACCCCTATTGACTATTTTAATTTCAAAACCATCAAAAGCCGTCATTGTCTTCAATTAAAAACAGAAAATTGAAGCTCTAGTGAAAATTCGATTCGAGTCTGAGCGCGAGCCAGAGGCGAGCGTGAGGAACCAGGAGCATTACTAATTTTCATTCTAACCTAGTAACAGACTGTGCTTTCTCCAGAATCAAAAATTTTACATATTATAATCAAATGGAAAGTCTTTTATGAAGATTTCATTCAACGTTATTTCACATAGTGGTATTACGTGAAGAACTTATGTGTCAGCTAAAATAAAACAATGTGGAAGACAAAAAGATGCAACATACAGAGGGACATGCCACATTCGTACACTTCAATGCATCGAGTGAAGTCAAAGGGGAGGGCATATGTTATAATATTACGGATTATCCGTACGTCGTCTGTCATCCTCTTTAGTTTGATCTGTCATCTGTCAGGAAAACAAAACATTGTGATACGCAAGTTCACAATGCATTCCACTGCCCCAAAATCAAGTGACGCGTGCCTAGAAGAGAGTTATGCACTTGTTTTCCTATCGATGCACAATAGCGAATGTGACTCATTGAGGATTGTTTGTGCATTCATATTTATTTTTATTTTATTCATTGTGTAATCAACAGAATATATCCAGTTACCGATTAAAATTATACACTAAAACATTAATACCTGCATACTGAAACATACAGAGTGACATGACAAACTATGACAAACTCGTACACTTCAGTGCATTGAGTAGAGTCAAAGGGGAGACATATGTTATATTACGGATTATTCGTACGTCGTTATCCTATTCACTTTGATCTGTCGTCTAGCAGAAAAACAAAACATTGTGATACGCAAGTTCACAATGCATTCCACTGCCCCAAAATCAAGTGAAGCGTGCCTAGAAGAGAGTGATGCACTTGTTTTCCCAGCTATGCACAATAGCGAGAGTGACTCATCCGAGTTTACCGTCTCGCACATATCGATCTGTCTGCGAGCGCGGAATTCGGAACACAATCGGCGCGAGGGAAATGCACTCGGAAGTGCATTTGGTGCGACGAGGATGGGAGTTACGACCCGACGACTCCTGCTTGGCTATTCATGGAAAAATGGAGAGTAAGTGCACTGAATGGCACGTTCTCGATATAATTGGTCGTGTGAATATTTAATATTGACGACATTGAGTCTAGGGCTGAAAACATTAACTGAATATTTTTCCAGACTCAATATTTCACGATTACGTTGCAGACAAATGCGCAATTCCTCAGTATTTTTGGGGAAGACTGCTTTTGAAAACGACATTTTAATTTTCGACCTTCAATTCAATACACACTCTCGCATTAATATTTTCAGATTCCAGAAGGACCTTTGAAATCATGGACAGAAGTATCCTGCTTCAGAAACCTGGTATGGGATTAAAGCGATGGTTGATGAATGATAATATAATAATAAAAAAAAACATTCAGAGCTTTTATTCAAATGCGCTGCAAAGAAAAAAATAATTTCTTGAGATGTGTAATGCGGGTTATTCTGTGAGTTACAGATTCAAAACCTTTCCGCGCAAAGTTTTCAGTTTGCGGTTTGCGAAAGCGGCACTTTTGCCGCGAGATTTTCGCCATTGAGTACACTGTTTTCAATGGAGTCTTCAAATAATTTTCCAAAATTTTCAATTCTTAGAGAACGTATTATTTGCTGAGGATTACAACTGTTCAAGGCACGGGATAACAAGTTTTTTAATAACCACTTGTGCGCCGAAGATAAACAACATGCTATTCAAGAAGGTCGGTACCAATATAAAACTTTCAATGCGAATATCTCGCGAAATAAAAAAGTTAGAAAAACGCCGTTTGGCACAAAATGCTAAAGAGTTAGGGGGAACTAGAACCACCATATTTCAGTGAAGGGATAAGTCACCCCGTCGGCGCGTCACACCCCAACTTTAAAATGTCAAATGGCACTACCTCTTTTGTGATACCTCAAATGAACGGTCTCAGTCAGCAGTATTCACCTGTACAAGACTTTTTTTCCACCCACTACAGGGTGTAAGAAAAACATAAAGTCGAATAAAATAAAATGTATTGTGTTAAAAGGATATTTCATTTGATAAGATGTTCAAAATGCATTCTATTATGTTGTAAGCAATAGTAAAATCGATGTTCAAATGCCATTCTAACATTTTCGAACACATCTCTTGGAATAGATTTGCATTCTGCAATAATGCGTTGTCGAAGATCTTCTATTGAAGTAGGTTGTGTTTTAAATACGACGGATGTCAAATGTCCGCAGAGAAAAAAATGGAAGGGTGTTAGATCGGGAGATCTCGCTGGCCATTCGATTGAACCTCTCCGTCCAATCCACTGACCTGGAAAAGCATCATTCAAAAATTGCGCGACTGGAAAAACGTAGTGGGGTGGTGCTCCATCGTGCTGAAAATGTATTAAATCTTCATTCAGGTTCCTATTTCCGTCAATGTCTAACTGATTTTCTATTTCGGCAACAATTAAAGGTTGAATGGTGGTGTTTAACATTACGAAATAAGTAAAGCCATCAAGATTGCCATTAATAAATAATGGCCCAATCACTGTATTACCTAAAATTCCCGCACAGACATTTAATTTTTCTGGATACTGCGTGTGTCCTTCCCTGAAGACATGCGGATTTCCGTCACTCCAGTACCTACAGTTGTGTTTGTTCACTGAACCATTTGAAAAAAAAGTGGATTCGTCGGTAAAACAAATATTTTTTAGCAACTGGGGAGTAATACGTAACATTTCGGTCATGGTCTCGAAAAATTGAATTCTTCGATCAGGGTCGTCCTCCCGCAACTCCTGAAGAATGTGCATTTTGTATGGGTGAAACTTATGAAGTTTGAGTACCCGACGGATAACTTGATGAGAAATTCCTGTTATCGCTGAACCTTGGCGTAGAGACATTGTAGGATTCATAGCAAAATGTCCTAAAACTTCCACTTGTGCCGCTTCATTAAGTACTCTTGGATTGGTCCTTTTTTGTTTGCCACTGATCATATTTCTTCAAATTTAAGAATCAGTTGTCTGATGTAAGTATGACTTACATTTTTTCCGGGGTTTCTTTCGTTAAATGCTGCAGCAGTTCTTAAGGCACAACGATTTCCAAAACCATAGATAAACACCATCTGAATTCTTTCCGGCAAACTGTAAACCATGATGAACAGAAAATAATAGTTCGCAATTCGTTTGAGGTAATTTCAATTCGACGGTTTCCTGACTTTACAGTAAAACCTTGCACAAAGGACTAAATTTTTACCAACATTGATAGGTATGTACGAACCCGATAAAAACAATGCTACTTTTTCGAGTACTTTTTATTTATTCTGAAGGAATGCTCCAACATGATTTTGTTTTTTGTTTACAACAAACTGGAATACATGGTGACCATCTAATGAAATGAAATATCCTCTTAATAACAACAATTGAATTTGAAAATCGATTTTACTATTGTTTAGAACTGAATGGACTGCATTTTGAACATCTGATCAAATAAACTATCATTTTCACACAATACAATTTATTTATTCGAAATAATGTTTTTGTACCACCCAGTGTTGGATGAAAATGAAAATTCGTGTACAGGGGAATACTACTAAATGAGACCTTTCATTTGAGGTATTACAAAAGAGGTAGTGCCATTTGACATTTTACAGTTGGGGTGTGTCGCGTGTAAGGGTGACTCGTGCCTTCACTGAAATATGATGGTTTTAGTTCTCCCTATCTCGTTAGCCTTTGTGCCAAATGGCGTTTTTCTAACTTTTTTATTTCGCGAGATATTCGCATTGAAAGTTTTCAAATTTACACCCTGTATGTATATTCACTTAACGTCTGAGTTGAAATTATTTGCGAAAATGTTATTGGACCTTATTTACCTACCGTTAAAAATGATGCATCCTATACAAATTTTCTCCAGGAGCAGCTTTCCATTTTACTTGAAAATGTTCCATTTACTATTCGATCACGGATGTGGTTTATTCACGTTGGTGCGCCTGCCCATTCTAGCATAACTGCTCGTCAGTACTTGGACGAAGTGTATTCAAATCATTGAATAGGCAGAGCAGGGCCCCTAGCTTGGCCTCCTAGATCTCCAGACTCAAACCCCTTGAACTTTTGCGTCTGGGTTCACCTTAGGTCCTTGGTTCATACGAACCCCGTTGAATGTATGAATTAATTAATTGTGCGCAACAATCCAAAATACACCCGGAATATTTCAACGTTTGTGCCGATCTATTAGACAACAATTTGATTCCTACCTGATGGTTTGAGGTGGTCATTTCGAGCGGTTTTTCTAACTTTGTTTTGTTTGATCTTGTTGTCTTTTACTTTGTTGTAATACACATAATTTTGTTTCGTTCGTATTTTTAATTTGGTATTCTATTGAAATAAAACATGGTACTGGTACCATCAAAAGTTAAAACAAGCGGAATAATTTTAAAATATTACTATTGAAATCATAATTTGTACAAACAAAACGTGACAGTCACCTACTAGATTTTATTTTTTGTTATTATTCAAAATATTGTATTATATTTTTTATTAAGAAACCATTACTTTTACGGAAACACCAAAATTGTTGAAAAAAATTTGTAACAAATCGTTCCTTCCAACAGATATCTTTAAATCAAGAAAATTTCTTTTGTTAGTTCTGGTAAAAAATTATCAAACTCAAAAAAATATCCATAAGGTAACCTTTTCATTGGTAAAACACTCGCCCACAAAATGTTATTTCTTTCACTCTGCAACAATTTCTCAACAGCAAAAAGAAACATTTTTTTTCTCATTTTTAGAAGCGTGTAACTTTTCAAGGGCAGGCTTTTGTTTACATGAAAGTCCCCCTTTAATTTTCGATAAGGAACCACCCCCTAAAGACTTTCACATTTATTTGGAAACACCCTGTATATAATATTATAAAAACATCTATTCATAATTCTGATTCCAAAATATGAGATTGCCTATCGCGTCCAAGTCACATACATACGTATACATACATAACCAACCAGAAATTATGAAATCATAGTACCATAATAAAAACACAAAAAAAACGCATAGATGTACCCTGTGTATGCAAAAAGGCAAAACAGTTATTCCTGCCCTTTTGGAACTTTCAGCGGCAGGGCACACCGGAACTCATTTGTCCTTTGATAGACCCCACGATGGTGTATGGGCAACATCATAGAAATATATATTATATACTTAATCTAGAACGATAACCTCACTAAACTTCACGGCGAAAAGCATGCCGCGTATGTACGCCTGTTTACGAACTGCGCATGCTCGTCATCAGTTCAGTTTGGGTAGATCGTTGCCAAGTTTTAAAATCATTTGTCGTTCCAATTCAAAGTATTGTGTCATGAGGAAATTAAACCCATTCCATTTAAAAGAGAGGCATTTTTCAGCACTGTCAAGACTTTTTGATATCTAAAGAACGTTTTAGAGATAGATTAATCTCAATTTTAGGAGCGAAAGAAACTTATTCAATGTAATAATGCACCTATGTCACTGTAATTATAAATATCATGCAACAGTGTTTATTCATCAACTGACAAACATGTCAGAGGTCAGAGTCGGTTTAGTTGTTTTGATATGATTTTAAAATTTTAATTGTCCTCTATTGTGTAGGTAGTGTTATCTTCAGTGAATTTGCATTAATCCGTTGCTTTACGATATTTTTCAATAAAACAGTTTCTTCCGGTTTCTTTCTTCAGATAAACAATGAACTGTTTAGTGCTGTGGTGTGAAAGTAAAGGTAAAATACCTGGGATGAATTATTTTTGTAAGTAATAACTTTTTTAATGTCCAAAATACCTAATTATTTTAGCTTGACAAAAAGAGGCACAATTCTTGGTTAAGGGCTTTAGGGAGAGACCCCAATGCAGAGCAATTGATCGAGAAAAATGTAATTTGCAGCAGGCATTTTTCTCAGGATGATTTAGTTAGAAAGGCCAATAGAATCCATTTGAAAGCCAATGCAGTACCAACACTTTGTCTCCGCAAAAGTGATAATATTCTTGCCCAAGGATGGTTAGTAACACAACTTTATGCAAACAAATTTTGAGTTTGTAGTTACACCGCTTATAATATTTTCTGAATTTTCTTGAATTAGTTCTAGAGTTCTACAAGAAATACAAAAAAATACATATACCAAACATGAAGAATTGCCTGAGAAAGTCAGTGTCGAAATGGATGATATGGAAGTGTTTTTCTTTGATAAGGAAAATGCTCCTGGTCACACCATTTCATGCACCCCTATTGTGGAAATTGCATCAAGGTAACACAACTAGAAATACTCCTAGAAATAGTTATTCTCTTTAAATTAATTACTACAAAAAATTATTCCTGAATACTTCTGTATCGAAGCATTCAATGCTATAAATATAAATTTGAGAAAAAAAAATTCATAATATTAGCTGAAACTCATTTTAATAATTTTTCTGTTGTACATTTTCCAGTTTAGTGCTATAGTATATTGTGCAACTAGTGGGAAAAATAGGATATTTCATACGAGTGTGGCGAGATGATAAACCATGTGCCGTATGCGAATGGTTTCTCATCTTGTCGCACGAGTTTTACCGCATACTTTTCCGATGACCGACCCGGAAAATAAAATACTACGGCATTTCACTTCATAAATATTTGTAAAAAGATGTTCTCAAATCGGATAAATAGCAGGTACAAATACACATAGAGTTTTCCTACCATTTTCCCAACTGCCTTGTGTAATATAAAAATAAACCAAGAACATTTTCCCTGAGAGTGAGAATTGATAATCTGAATATAAAAATAACAGTAGTAGTACAACATACATTTGGTGAATATTTCGTTGGTTAACCTTCACCCAGTATCATATTTTACTGAAACCGGGCCTGTCACAAACAGAACTGATGACGCGCATGCGCATAGCTGACCTGTCTGAACTTTTTACAACACTTTCGGCCTATGTGATTATCATTCTAGATTAAGTATATAATATATATTTCTATGGGCAACATCCACAAATACGTGGCTTATTAAAGCTCTGTTGGGGTCCGTGTCTCTTCGTAGTTAAGCAGGGTGTTATGATATGTTTATTATGTGTTAGACATAAGACGATTAGGTTGTTGATGTTGTGATTAGTTCCCGAAAAAACCGAATTGTAACATCAAAATATAGAGGTATAATCACTTTCATATTGCACTTACTATGAAAAAAATAAAATGGAAAAACTTAGATAAATTTTCTAAAACACAAATGCGTATTTTTCATGAAAATATTCTGAACTTCAATAGTATTCGAATTGGTTTGTTGTTAGGTTTTTCTACACTTAATTAATTTCCAGTCAACTGCTCAAATCTCTAAAGCCTGTGTGATAGAGAGCCTAATGAAATATAAAATAAATAATCTCTACAAAAATATGGCATCTTGTGGAAAACTAAAGACTTCTATCTGTCCATATCTGGCCATATTCCGGATTATTTTTTTTTAATAGGCACTTCAATTTGTTTTTTAAATGTTCTTACTGATTCTCCACAGCATACATGAATCTCTTTTCTCCACAACCGTTACAAAATTTGCCAATTCTGAAATCAATTTAAAATTCTCGCTCTTGACATTGAACAAATATTCGAAAACACTTGCTGTCTTATGCAATTTGCGTGTATATCATTCCATCACTTGTTAAAGAATGAGCATTCTAACTCTGTTGTAGCAATAATAACGTTAGTCTTGACTGGCATAATAGTGACAAGATGTGAATTGAAATGAAAAAATGATTTTTCGTTAGGTTTATATGTATAATTTGTGGTTGTGGATGAAAATTCGGGATGCTCCACTCGCATCGAATTTTCATTCTAACCTTGTTACAGAATATACTATGCCATACCTCTTTGTGTTGTTCTAAGATCTTCAAGCTTGTTTATTTTGTTTTCCACGTGTCTATTTTTGATAACTGTCTGTAAGCAGCGGTTGCACCAGAAAAGTACGAGATTTTGTCTAACACCCAGAGAATTAATTACTCATCGTTTCTATTAGTAAGCAAAAAATTATTTAAGAGCAAACAATACCCTTGATGAAACGGGAATCGGTTTTGAGCGTTCAGTTTTATTTTTTTGCGAAAATTTTGTTGGAACAAATGATTCAAACCGTTTGTGAGAATTCGGGAATCTTACTGATTTTTGGTTTTGATGATTTTGAAGAAAATATTTTTTTATGGTTTGACAAAAAAAGAAAAAAACAGACAAATTCCCGAATTCTTAAAGAGATTATAGACTCAGAAGAAAAAAAAAATTGTATAAAATCATTAGTTTTGACGCAAAACCGATTCTACGATTAGAAGCTATCTACCTTATTGGAGCTCCCAGCTACGTAGGTTTTTCACCGACAAGTGCTTCGTTACCTCCACTATCGCTCTTGAAAAATATATCCCCATACACCCAACATGTGCGGCGCAATGATAAAATTTGACTTTCGTGATGACGCGCTGATGTTGCCTCTTAAGTTCAGCGAAAGCAGAGCCGTTAAAACCATCTTTTCTCGTGGACAAAAAGCGGCGCATTCACCAATAAATTTAATACATAATGTATGGCCCAGATCACAGCATTCGCCAATATATTGAATATTTGAAATAACTACTACTACTACTGTTCACGCTCACCCATTCCTCACTATTCCAATCATATGGTATTTTTGCCGGGAATAAAATACAGTAGTGATTTTTTATTTCGCCTTTTATGTATTTTGGGGTGCTGAATCCGAATTTTTCCGAATTTTTAAAATTATTTCAGTTTTTTACCAAAAAGTAAAAAACTATGCACTTTTGAAGGTAGACCTTTCGATACAAAAATGAACAATATAAAATTTTCTACAAAAAGCACTCCTCAAATGTATTTTTTGGTTGCACGATTTGGCCGCTAGAGATCGCTGAAAAAAGGACAAAATTAACTACTTTGTGGAAAACCCAGTTTTCTAGTTAGGTTTTCGCTTGTAACTGAAAAAAATATGCTTATAGTTACAATAAGGCTTATTTTCTGCTCAAACTATATTTGTGTAATTGTCAATCAAGCTGTGTGCACGTATGTAAAAAGTCCCCGTCCTATTATTTTTTGAGTGGTTCAATATTTTTCAACCAAATTTGGCACGTGGCACCTCGTTTGGAAGGTAGTTCAATTCTCTATTCAACGGTGTACATTTTTTTAATTTTTGCCCACCGTTAGAGGAGATAGGGGTATTTATATTATAAATAATGTATACGCTTATTTCACCTATGGAAAGTAAAAATGGACGTTTGGCATCTTTTAACCACTTTCAAAATAGAGTATTCCATGGCTGCCTTCAGATTTTTTCTAAATAATTGATTTAATGAGACTTTTACAGCTGAAGCAATATACTGCACTTTTCAATAGAATATGATTATACCACTACAAATTACGGTATATCATAATTATTTTTAATCACAAACAGAAAGTTTTATAGTTTTTCAATTGTTAGATGGATATTTACTACATTATCAAAATAATGTTAAACTAATTTGCCTACGTATTTGGCATAGGATACATAAATAATTTCAAAATATATATGCCCCTATCTCCCCTATTGGTATGCAAAAATTAAATATTTTTACACCGTTGGATCGAGAATACCTTCCAAACGAGGTGCCACGTGACCTAACTTTCCATTTAATTTTTTTTCCCAAATGACGTCACGTGTGTGCGGATTCAAAAATAATAAGGGGGGACTGTATAATAAATCATAGCAGAGCGTTTTCAACGAAATTTCAATTATCACTTCATTTCATTAAGACATTCACTAGACATGTTCTAGTAGAATTGTTTCATCCAGGATAATCCTGAATCCTGCCCCAGCTCTTTTTATCTGTAAATGTTCTAAAATTTAATAAAAGTATATTTGGTTTCCAATTGATTATAAATGCATGTATTTATTAAATAGACATCAGTTTAATCAAGTACCTACTAATTATTATCTAAATATAAATTGAAACGTTGGATTGTGGTTTTCAAGGGGCCCTGTCCTTCTTTCAATTAGGTAAGTATAGAGACTTATCTCTGGACCAGGTTAGTTAGTTCAAGATCTTCGTGAGGTTTTTCCGATAGCATATACCAGATTTGTTAATTTATGGAAAACAAAATACTACCAAGTGTTGGTGTTTGTGATACAGTCAGTTCTATATAATCAAGTCAAAATGAATTGTGTAAAAACTTTGAAGATGAACCCAGAATTGGGACGTCCCATTAAAATATTCAGAGACCCTCACGCTGATCTGAAGGCAGTTGTGAGTGTAGGAGAAACATTTCTCCATGCTCTCCCATGAATTCAACCATAATGTCATCTCACTTTTTCTATCGACAATACAGAATACAGAATCCCACCCCTGAATTCACTGCATTCGTATTGCTAAAAGCAACTATTAATTTCAGTGTCGTCGCTACTAATTTTCCTTGCATATTCCAGAAAAGCAACCAGGAATCCCAGCTGCTAAGCGTCGTACACTGTACCTGTCCATCAATTTTTTATTTACCTACCTACCTATATTAATGATGATAATTAATAGACAGATACAGTTCATATTATTATTAAGAAGTGATCATAAATACTAGATAAATAGTTTTGAATAAGTGAATAGTAATAATATAGGTCTCGACTGATTTTGGTTGAAGGGCTATGTCTACAACATACAATTTCAACGAGTTTTAATACGGTTTGTCCAAAATGAGTTACTAAGGTGTGCAATTTGTAGGGAATTTAACGTAGTTGATTCAGAATCAAGATTTTTTGTAAGCACAATCATAGTTTTTGAGTTACAAGTAGGAAATTTTTGTCCTTTTTCAGAGCGCTCTAACAGCCGAACCATTCAGCCAAAAATACATTTAAGGATTGTTTTCCATAGAAAATTTAATGTTCTTCATTTTTGTATGAAATGGTCTACCTGGAAACTTGCTTATTTTCATGGCTGAAAAACTGAAAAAAAGGTAGAATATTTTGAGATTTTTTGCGATTTTTGTTGTGAAGCCATATCCGTGGAAGTTAGCAAAGTTGAAATTCAGATTCAGCACCCCAAGAAACATATAGAACGAGTGATAAAACAACTACCATATTTTTTCCTGAAGCAGGCACCTCCTAGGACGATTTGACTGGATACATACTACAATGGAAAGTGGATTGATTCATTCAATCCTACGCGAAAATCTAAACAATAGGTATTTTGTCGGCCAGTTTCCAACAGAAAACAACTACTGCTCCCTATGAGCGTCGAAGTATATCTGTTAGATGCTCGGCAGTTCTCTACAAGAACTACTTTGCAATACTCTCTAAATCTTATAGATGTTTCAATTCGAATGGGAGAACCTTCGCACCGGTCTCATAGATACTACCGATTATCAGCGAAGGCTAGCTCAAAGAATTGAATGGAAAATTCCTTTCTGTATAAGTTTGATATTCCTACGACGTTGCGTTATAAAGTGTTATGTCGACTTCATATGAAGCCAGAAGCATTTCATAAGTTGTGGACACTACTTGACGAAAAAGAATCATAGTAATGAAAAATTGATTGATTTATCAATACAATATTCTGCGTAACCCTATAAAGTATACACTGTTCGCAGTGTAAAAATTAACTGTTCATAAAAAAAAAAAACCTGTTCGTAGAGCAATTTTCTACACACTGTTCACACATTTACGCATTTTTGAAAGAGACAGTCATTTGCGTCAAATTTTACTCGGTAGCCATCATTTGATAAAACGACGGGAAAAAAAAAATTTTCATTGAGCGTAAGCTGGCGGAAATGATGTAGCCCTTGACTACTTATATTTTCAAATCAAAAATTTATTACCTGTGAATATTTTTTCCCCATTTACTTTGCATTGGTCTGTATTAGAAAATGTACGTACCTGAAACAAGAAAAAAATAATGTTAGGTTAGATTCACTCACTTCTATTTATCTAAATTATTATCGATTCACCTTCAACTGTGAGAAAAGGTGAGGAAATGCCTTGATTCTATGAATATTGGTCAATATTTCTCGTGTATGCAAATTCATCGTTGTAAATTATGAGGGGTCCTTTAAATACTCATTACAACCCTTTGAGATATATCACTCCTGAGAAGACGGAAGTAAAATGTAGTTTTGTAAATTTTTTCCCAAATTCAAGTTAACGTAGAAAATTAAAATTTTGGAGATTATATACATCCGTAAAGAGGGACTATGGGTATATTTGATAGTATCACCATTATGTTATAAGGGGGTGAAATTAACAACCCTTTATGTATTTTTTGTTAGAACTTTTTATGCAGCTGAATTTTACGAATCAAAAATATTAATCAGAATTCCTATTCTATTTTTCAACTCTTTTGTAGATCTAATAGTTTAAAAAAAAATGAATAAGTATTATATTATAATGTATGGTAAGTATGTATATGTATGCATATATGAACATACGGTTTTCTGAAGAGAAACACAAGGCTATTCATTTTCGCTCCTTCTTCTATTTCGGATGCTTTGAAATATTTATTGATTTCATCGGAATTCATTGTTTTGGTCAAGTTTTGTTTATTTAATGAGATTTGAGTTACCACAAAGAAACAATATTCGTATACAAACACACCCGATAGAACTTTGCTTTTTTTTCAATTACATTTTTTTACGCATTTTTTCAAATTATGTGTAATGATTTTGGAAAAATTCTATTTGAAAGAATTAAGTAGGTAAATGTATAGATAATTGGGGGTAGAAAACCTTCTAGAAAAAATATATCTATTATTTCTCACACCAGAAGGTTTAATTTTTGGTCATAATTCAGTGCACCTATAACAAAAATGGTTTCAACCAAATCGTAATCAAGAATATTTCATCAACAACTAAGATTTCAAGTGCAGTCAGAAATAAATCATTTGTAAGTATTTTTTTCAAATAGGTATTTCTTAAATAGCGTTTTTCGCATTTTGACTGATAATGTGCTATTTTACTGAATTCAAAATCGTTTATTAAAGTGGCACTTTCCCACATAGAACTGTCACGTTACTATATAGTAAGTGACATTACGAATAAAACAGTTTGACAGATAGTCGTTGGAGTAGATTTCTTCAGGACTTTCAACAAAAACAAAGAAAATTAATTATCTGCTATCTATGATAATTTATGAGAACAAGAATTATTTTCCCCTTCACCACACAAGTAATTAAATTCCTAGATGCGCATTTTGATAACCAAGTTACCCTCATCAGTGACACCACAGGCGTCCAATATCCCATTTTCGATATGATAATCTATGGTTATTCGTAAACTTGTAAAAAAATAGTTCCATTAAACTTTTATCGTATAACTGAATATTAAGCTTCCTTAACGTTAAATGTTCATTACAAATTATTAACACCATAACATCATAACAGCACATAATACATTAGTTACAATATAATACGTTAGTTACTTTATAATAGATACCAAATGGCACGATCAAATGACAATAACGTGACATAACCAAAGTTGTTGATTTAATTTTCACATCATCGTTCTCAATGTCGATGATACGATAAAGCTTTGAATGTAACTTGATTTGTATGCAATTTAAATAAATCTCGGAGGTTGCACAGGCGACTCGGCATAATATGAATCGCATAATAATCTCGTTACATTAATAGCTATTAAATACATATTTAGTAAAACTTTCCTTTTCTGAATTTGTTTAATATAATATTTTCTTTCAACTATGCCCTTAACGATATCCGTTGCTCAACACCCTTTATTTTTATAACGTCTGGTACATTACAGCGAGCGTCCTGGTATACAACGATAGCACCCTGACCTACATTTCAGCCTATACAAACGTCTGGAATATATTAACTAAAAGACAGGTTTCATATTACAACTCCCTTGATCTCGAAGACAATATTATGTCTGCTTTCGAGTGTCTACACATTTTTTTATATAGGTATGTTCGATAATAATACCATTTGTTTGTCACTATAATATGTTCTAAACTATTTCAAATTCCAAGGCACTTTCTCCAAGTGTTTATCGAAGTCCTTCGAGCTAATGCGTTTACCCTAATCTAAAAAAACTAGTTGACCTTCTTGTTGTCATACAAGATTATTTTGAAGGGTCTCGCTACCACCATCTTTTGAATTTATCTTTTATTAAAACGTCTGGGTTTCTGTAGACTCTTTTCAATCGAACAAAGGGTGCAACTACACAATAAGGATCCCGCACGCGCATATTATGTGGCTGTGAACTTTTAATGAAAGTCAGGGGCGTAGTATGCAGGGTGTTTCAAAATTCAGTATCAAGATTTGAGGGGCGTATTTCTCAGGTCAAAATAATACTTTTTTTCCCATAAACACGTGTCCGCAAAGGCTTCATTACCGAACTACAGAGCGTTGAAATTTCAAGATTTAAGTTTTTTCTTCATAGCTCTTTCAGTTTTTGAGATAAATGCTATAATGTCAAATGCTTCAAATCAAATCTAAACGTCAAAATGGAAATAGCAGTCAAAGCCCACTAATTCGCTTTTTCATTGTTGCGTTGAAAAATTTAATTAACGAATTACAAAAATGATTTTAATTTTTTGTCGATATAACGGTTGCAGTTGCGTAAAAATTACAAGAGACAAAAAAATTTATTAACAGAGTAAATAAATCATTTCATATGTTAGAATCCACCAGCGGCGTACTTCAAAAAAGTTTATGGGGCGAAAAATGGCTTGACCCCTGAAAAAATTTCTTCCTGTAGCTTGTTACAATCACTCTGTATACTGGATGATGTAAACCCTAAAACGTAGCCTATATTTCAAATTTGATCTCAATATCTCGAAAACTGAAAGAGCTATGAAGAAAAAACTTGAAAAATCTTGAAATTTCAACGCTCTGTAGTTCGGTAACGAAACGTTTGCGGACACGTGTTTATGGGAAAAAAATGTATTATTTTGTCCTGAGAAATACGCCCCTCAAATCTTGATACTGAATTTTGAAACACCCTGTATAATAAAAATTTGGAAATATTAAAGCTAACATATTTTCAGGTAGAATAATGTTTTTTCAACAACTGTCAAAACAGTATTACAATTTTAGTTCGAAAATATGAATAGGAAATTCATAAAATCTTTTGTGGAATCATCTGCGACTGAAAGACAAACTTTAGTCGGTATTTTCCATCGTTCAAGATAACCTCTTGGGAGGTATTCATGTTGAAAAGGGGAACATTCTCCATGAAAATTGAAAAATGTGAATTATTTGTAATATCTAACAGAAAACAACTACTTCCCCGGCACAAGCCACGCTGGACATTGAACTACAAATAAGTCACATTTTTCATTTTTCAATTTTCATGGAGAATGTTCCCCTTTTCAATGAATACCTCCCAAGAGGTTATCCGCCGTTAGAGTGACCAATCACAGAGCGCTTATTCCGGGCATTTTACTGTCGTCCAAAACAATGATCCGAATAGGTAACAACGAAATCATGTGAAAGAGCCAATTCTTATTTTCTGTGGCAACTAATAGCCTATAAATATTCAATATACAAAGGTTTCACCGAAAATGTTCATAGCATTATGACTATGAAGCAAATTTTGCCAAAAATCGTAACATTTTCGTCGAACAATAACAATAACATCTCCAAGGAACTATTTATCCTAATTCACACTAGGTAATTTAAGGTAGCTGGGGCTGTTTGGCCTGTTCAGGCCTTCAGAAACTAGTTTACATTAATGAAATTAGTGAATTTGTGCGCTTCTCTCGATATAAAAAATGAAATTTATATAATTAGAAATTGAAAGTGATGAAGACTGAACAAAGCAATTCGTGTTTAGTGTGAATATGAGTTTTTCTTGACATAGCGTAAGGAAATAGGTATTCGGAGGTTCACATGATTATTTTGAGGAAAAATCTAAGAAAATGAAAAGTTCCTCCCAATGGACTAGTTATTCTAAAGTTAAGGAAACATTAATAATAATAATAATAATATCGACATCAACAAGTATGTCAAATTAATTTCATATTTACATTAAAAATCTGGATCGTGAAAAAAGTGTTTTTTTTTACTAAGGACAACATTCCCTACTCGTAACAAAAATGTCGCTCTACTCACTTGATACATAAACTACTATTTTATTTCATTTGTAAGTTGGGTCTTACCCAGCAGACATTTTGAGGTTATTCATAATATTATCAGAATATTATCTTTCATACCTTGAAATGAATCCCGTCTGTATGAATTAGTATTTGAGAAAATCATATTCCTTGAAAGCAACGTCAAATGTATTTTGACAATAGAAAAAAAAACCCTCTAGAATGCAGGTCAAATGTCTTCGTACGTAATATAAGCGTATCGATGATTATCTAAATACAAATTCTCATCAGCATCGGAGTATTGGCAAAAGGGCCTATCGGGAAATTAACCAATGGGACCTCCTAAGTCCAATGTTTCAATAACTATTGATCTAGGGAGTGACTGAAGAAAAACACCCCAGGCCGTAGCACTCTTATTTGTTATGCGATTTTGATAAATTGAATGCTATGGGAATGTCGTAATTCCAATTTTCCCCTTCTTTTAGTTAAACTTCTGCGACTGTATTTTTTTTAATGGTATCATAATAACTTTTTTTATGTATCTCATGATAATTTTTTCCTGAAATCGATACCGTATAAGTTTATTTTCGTGCAGAAGTATGAAAAATACACGTTTTCTTTTTCAATTTTTGTTTCATAAGAATTATTGGACAATATATAACAAAATAATGTGTTAATTTCATTGCAATTTGTTTTTCTTGGTTTTTCTAATTGACAATTTGCTTGATTGGTTCAAAGTTGACCTGCTGGGGTCTATTGAATTGTTCTATCGTCAGTGGTTCTTAGTCTCCTCCCATACTTCAGAGATGATTTCCTAATGCATCAATAATTTCGTCATAATTCAGGTTCTTCGGTATATTACATTCAGTGTTCATTAGCAGAAATTCAGTACTTCATCAAATCATAAAGTTAATAGATATTTGAAGGCAAGGTATATATTTGACTCTGTCGCAGATTGCAGATTATATGTTTCAAAATATCATCATACATCATTGTGAAAGAAAAAGGTTTTCTTCCACTTAATTTTCACTGTCACTGAAATTTTCACTGTGATAACCTCATCAGATTGTATTCCTCTGACAGAATAATTCAGTAAATTCAGATATTAAAGAATATGATGAAGTAGTGTGAATCCAAATTTTCGTCGTTTAACATTACGCCGATTGAAATAGTAACAGCCTTTTATAGGTATTCATTGAAAGTTTGAATATCATCGATGAAAATAGTTTTTTTTGTTGAGTATAATTCAGGAATTTAATAATCACCGACTCAGCTCTTTTCATTCATATTGACGTTTGATTTTGAATCAATTTTTTTCATAGCTCACTACTCAATTCAACAAACAACCAAAACTATACCATGTTAGGGAGAAACCCACAACAGTCGCCATCAAAAATTATAATATTTTAGGTTATGCCCTCAAAGTAAGTAATTGTATAAATAAATATTATCCATTATCGAGCGAAAACGACTTCATATTGCGTTTCAACTGCGTTTCATTGCTTCGAATTTAGGTTGTTTCTGGGAAAATAAATTTGAAATCACCGTTTTTTTAATTTTATTCCTACATTACCTTGAAGATATGAAAATAAATTAGACAAAACGGTGGCTTGCAAGAAATATTCATGTCAGCAAACCAGCAAACCAGGACAGAGCTTTTTTTACAAGACTCATGAATGATTTTTTGGGTTTTGGAGCAAGCCCAGAATTTTTTTGGACTATTTGGACTATAATGGAAATCAAAAAATGTTACACTTGATCATGAATTATACTTACATATAGATAACAAATCCATCAGAAGTGTTGATACTATAACATTTTTAGAAACATCAGTAGAATCCAAACTTAGTGGGAAGAAGCTCACATGAAATGAGTATGATGAAAAAAAATTATAGACTGTATCATTTCTCTTATTGGAACTTCTTTATTATCAATTGGTACAGTCAACCTTCCAATATAGCTTAATATTCTGAGGTGCATCGTCCTAGTTAGATAGAGCCTTAAGAGCCCTCAGAACAAAAACAAAAATCTAAGAGCTACAATGTGCCACCAGCAACATCATGCAAGCCACTTTATAAAATATCCAAGTAATTGTCATTACCTAGTATGTTAACTAATTTTATATACCAAAAAAAAATGAACTCTTCCTCAAGAAGGACTGAGACATACATTCATCCAATACAAAAATCAAGACAAATAGTCGTCAGCCATTTTCACGCCGAGAAGTAGATCTACATTCGCCAAGGCACATCAGAATTAAGTGTTTTAACAGTAATATAGTGGATATTTATCTCAAAACCATGAATAACTTTAGAAAGAAGAAGAATTAGCGGCAAACAGACAAATTTTAAAATTGCAGAAAAAAGATTCTCCTCGAGCAGGATTCCTCTATATTGCCGGTCATTGTTCTACCAACTGAGCTACCAAGAAAACATGACTTACAATCAAATATCGGAATACCGCTTTTTCCTAGAATTTCAATGTTAGTAGTGTCACCTACAAACCACGGTATTTGTAAGGTGTTCGAGAGTTAATGGTTGGATGGGAACTCATCCGTTTTCAATGATGAATTTTAAAATCCCAGAAAAAGATTCTCTTTGAGTAGGATTCCAATCCACTACCTCTAGACTGCCGGTCAGTTCTCTACCATCTGAGCTACCGAGAAGACACGCTTTCCAACAGCATATCAGAATATCTCATTTTTCTAGAATTTTAATGTTAGTAGTGTCACCTACAAACTACGGCTTTTGTGGGGTGTTGGAAAGTTGAAGGTTGGATGGAAACTCATTGTTTTCAATGATCACCAATACCCTATTTACCTTTCACACCTAGCATCATCGACATATAGCAACATTCAGCAGGGATCGGGTGAGGATCTCCGACCAATGAACGCAAGATTAGCCAAACATGAAAGTGTTTGCTAAACATTATCATGTTGCTGATGCTGATGATGATAATGTTTAGCAAACACTTTCATGTTTGGCTGTAGTTTGTAGGTGACACTACTAACATAAAAATTCTGGGAAAAAGCAGTATCCCGATATGCAGTTGGAACGCAAGTCATTTTGGTACCTCAGTTGGTCCAATACTGACCGGCAATCCAGAGGTCGTGGGTTCGAATCATGCTAGAGAATATTTTTCTTGAATTTCAATTTTTTTTTTTCGATGAATTCCTCAATTTATAAATATTGTGTGCCTGTGCTACGTATATTTTATATTTTCTGTTTATTGTAGTAAATTTTTAGTTGAAATTATGGTTTTTTTAAACTGACTAGGCAGATAGGTTTGTGGATTTTATTAGGTTTACTGTATAAGTCTCATAGATGCCACTAAATATTATTAAAAAAAATCACATGGGGTACGGCAGCTATTTTAACAACTCTGATCAACTCTAATTATACCAAACATTAAAGATAACGAAAGGAGTGCTCGAATAAGAAGGACCATCTGCATTTTGAATATGCTGTCCTGATAATACGACAAAAACCGCGCTTCCTGTCCGACATACACTTAGACTCATTAAACAAAGTTCGTCTGGCTGCTGCCCTTTCAATCAGAAGTGAATGGGGTACGAGCCAACATTACAAGAAGGAAGTAATTGAAAGTGAAGCGATGTAAATAGGTGACTCGGTAGAGTTCACTGGCACCAGGGTTAATAAGGGCATGCCGTCTGTAGGGCGAGGGAGTGAGGAGAGAAAGAGGCGAGGTGTGATGCAGACGGATGGGGTGGGGTTGACGAACAGTGTTGCCGGTGCTTCGTTTTGGAATGGAGAAAATTATTGCGGATTCTATTGAGGTGGGTGATGTCTAAGAAGAATTTCGCAAAAATGCCTAGATGGTAGGAAATTGAGAAACAACATGGCCAGAAACCGTTGTTCCGAAGGCGCTGCAAATAATAACCTACATATTTCATAACGTGGTTTCTAAATTGCTTCCCCAAAAGTTATGTATAATGTTATGTTTTCAACGATTCCTTGAGAACTTCAATTCAACAAAATAATCAAAATCAACATTAATGAATAAGTAAACATAAACTGTTTAATTGGATAATTAAAAAATTAATGTAAACATCTTTTTAATAACAAGCTTTCATTTATTATTGAGCTGAAAAGTAAAAAATTATATTTATTGTACCTAAGAAAACATAAATTGAATATTCCTTCAAAAGTTTTTTTGTTTGTATACGCTATATATTATTCTTTAATTTTCAGTTTGATAGTTTATAAATGAAAGCATGTTTCTGAGAACATTTTTTTATTTTGTACTCTAGAATTAGAATTTGTTTAATTACCTCTCTGAACTGGTGCGCCAAGTGCCAAGATGAATTTACAATGACATCACTGTACTCATCAAGTCCTTGCATTTGATACCCATATCATAGAGTTATGTGTGGAGATTATAAATCGGAATTTTGTGACGTTCGTCATATTGGATTTACAAAATGATAAATTGACTGTTCAGGACGACAACCATATTGTATTCACAATGTCAGTCTACTCATCGTATTTCACTCATCCATTCCTTTTATTTGATACCTAGATCATAAGGATTAGAGCCGATTCAGATAAATGGGTGCCCACCCAGGGTTTTTTACCCCGCATGATAAATTCCTCCAGTATTGACAAAAGTATTACTTCCAAACCAAAGAAAATAAAACTTTTTGAACGTATGTTCACATGTGCTGATATATAACTTGATGTTCGTGAGTACCTTCGATCGAATCATGAACAATAGTCCTTTCGACTGGGTTGTTATCTTTGTTTTCTTTGAAGATGTGATAAAAAGAATTATCCAATTGGTGCATGCAATTTCCTTTCTGGTCTTCTCTTCAACATGACTCTCGTTGAAGTAGTGTTTCCTGTTTGTTGGATTGTTAAAAAGTTGGACTGATAAAATATTCATACAGTTGATGACCGGCAAGAATGGTTCTCATGCTGCGTTTCCTCTTTGAATGGCGATACTAATACGTTTAATGAGAAAGCTGGTGGATCCTTCATCGTTCGATACTTGGAAAATATTTTTACCACTTTCTCTTATGAATGCACTAAAACCGCACACTCCGTAAATTTCTGTAGCTACAGGTAGAACAGGTAGTTATTTTTCGAACTCTCGTATATAGTGTTTTTCATATTTTCTCCAATTTATACTGCTGCTTCCTGGATAAGTTGAATCAACATGTGATGCTACCATGCTACCGACGCAACTGATATCTCATATGACTGGTTCATAACATTTTCAAAGGATCAATGTCATTCCATCAGGTTGTTTCCCATCTTCACGATTCACACGTACAGGTTCCAAGATACCAACTGTATTGCTCCACCTGAATCTGATCCCTTCAGATTCAGTTTCTCATAGTGAATGGAAAGGTTTATCACTTAAATCCCCATAATTTTTTTTTTCAATTCTATCTTGAATGTCATAAATGTTTTGCTGCGCTAATAAGGAATACTTTTTTAAAGCATTCTTACGTTATTGTTTTCCAGTCGGTTGTAACGAAATGTAAAACATTTTGTTACTTTTCATTTTTTTATTTCATGTTGGTATCACATGTTATTGAGATGTTCCAATTTATTTAATTGTTTAGTGATTGGTAACACTGAACATAGACAGAGTGAGAGAGAGAGCGACTTCCTTCTTTGAAAAGACTTCTTCCTTCTTCGCCCCTTTCTGAATTGAGCACTCGAAGAGTCAGTTGCTTTTTGATTTTCCCTTCCGGAAAGATAAATTTTCCACAACGAGGAAATGAAAGGTCGTATACATATTTAAATGATTAATATAATCAATTTCTGATTGATTCAATAATCGAATCGATATACATATCGGCATTCTTTTGGCATATTTTTCTAAATTTCCAAAATGTATTTTTGATCTTCTCGCTTCACGAAAACAAGATGGCCTCATGTGCGTCACCATTAATTATCTGTACTAACATCTTCAAATTTTGAAAATAAATATTACAATTCAATCTTATTCGAATAACATTTCGTACCCTCTTTCGACGAGTCGGTCCTGAAATGTCATAAATGAATTCTTTCTAACCTCAAAAATTGATGACTCACATGTGGCAATAATTTCTGTAAATTCTATCTCTAAAACGTTGAAATATCAAATCAGACCTGTTTCTGTTCGTGCTGAATGGTTTTCAGTGATACCAAGTTTTTTTTGGAGTGCCAGAAAATATCAATCTGCTTAGAAGGCAAGCCTAGGTGCGAGCAGCAAACGAGAAGCTAAAGGTACTCCTCCTGAATTTGGATAGTGATCTGCAGGAAAGACTGGCCTTGTATCTAGGAGAACAGGATTCATGGGTGAGTTTAAAAGCTTTAAATTTATATTTTTATTGAATCTGTGGAAGCTAAACTCGCTCATGATTCTTTGAACTCTTGGCTCGATCTCTTCCACATCACTGCCCAGGTTTGGATGGAGGGACCTGGCCAATAGTCGAAAGAAACCCTATATGTTTTGAAACCTCTCTACATGACAACCTTTCACTTCCAGTCGTTGTTACACAATCAAGTTACTTCGTGATACTGCATCACATCAAGGATTATTTCAATACTCTCTCTCTATCTGTATCTCTGTATCTACTTTTTCTTAAGAGGGAGATGAATATTTTCTTATGATTTTTCTTACGATTTTTCTTACATGTCAGTTGAACATTAGTAAGTGATTATTAAATTTAAAAAAAAAATTTGAGAAAGCAATAATTTCATAAATTTATTTTTCTTGTGCTCGTTTGAGACTGGACTCTTCTCTACCATTGCTTGAGAAGATTCTAAATTTAAGCTTCATTATATTCTTTATTTAAATTGCTTCTTAGAAACATTGTTTAAATCAGCAAACCTCAATATTTCTTTTCTAATACCAATATGTATAAATTGTAAATTTAAATTCTTTCTTTAAATTGTATCCTTGAAATATTTAATTGAGAAAATTTCAAATAATTTTTTTTATGCCTAAGAAAATCTGAGACTAGACTTGTTCTCGATTTCGCCCATATCACGAGTCATGTGACTCAAATCTGTCACAAGGTACTGGTTTTGTTTACTTTTTCACAGCGTATACCTCAGCGTCCAAGTATCTGAGTTACAGGAAAGATCCCAGACCGACTACATATCCTATCCAGCTAGTAGAGTAGCCATTGTCTTGAGACACCCCTAAAGGCACCTACGTCCAACGTTGAAGTAGCGCTCTGGAGTAAGTCTTTCCACTCATCGCAACGACTGATCATAAAATGTAAACTAACCACAAACCACCTAATCTTTGTAAGGCGAATCGACTCTAGTAAAACTAGCTTGTATTTTTTTTTTTCCTCTTTCTTAAAATTGTGTTTTGTATATGCATACATGTTTCTCCAATCATAAGAGAAAGACGATAAGTTTATGTAATTTTGTGAATATAGTGTTTTCTGAAATTCTGGCTTTTTACTGTTGAGAAGCACAAAGATTATCTTTTGACAAATCCGTGTTTTTGGTATTTTCATTTAATAAAAAAAAAAGAACCTGGTGCCCATGCTTACCTAGTATCTTTTATCTCTTTCTCTGTAAATATTTGTCAAAGGATCTATCTTTTATACTGCAGATAACGATACCCACGACCTTCCGTACCAATCTGAGCAGCTCACAGGCACTGCTGTATTAAATGAGCAAGTAAATAAAAATAAAGCACTAATTTTAGTTACACAAATTTGGCGCCTCAACTCTTTATCTGCTTAGTATTTTCTTTGTGCATTCTCAGTCAGTAACATTTTATGATCAAGGTTTGCTGACTTGAATAGTCTCTTTTATTATTTTCAATGAATGTGTATTGATCAAATCAAAACACACTCATTTATTGATTTTTTTTTACTCTTGATATTTTACTGAATTTTTGAAAATGTCCTTGTCAAAAATTGACCCCAAACACTTGAAGGTGAATGAACTTGATTATGAGATTGCTATCAGAAATATAAAACCTACTGGAGATGTAGACTCCAAACGTAAACTTCTGAGAGGTCTTCTCAGTCAAGAATGTGCCAACCGCAGTTTTGCTGAAATTATTGATCCTTTCTCATTTTTAGAAGATGAGAAAAACATCTTAGATTCACTTAATGATATAAAGAAAAAAATTTCAGATTTTGTTGGAACCTCCTCTGATTCTGCATATAAGAGATTAGTTTCTCGTCTCATTCATTTATCAGGCCGCATTCATAGGGCTCAAACTAGTGACGAATCAGAGGAATCCAAAAAGGAAAAATGGCAATTGGAACTTCTCACTATAGAGGGTGATCTCGATGAGAAAATTTCCCATGCAACTTCAACCCCTATACCTTCCACTTCAAATGTGACACAATTTCCATTTACTAAACCAGTCCCTGCCTATAAATGGAACATTTATTTTACTGGAACAGCTCATAAAGAGTCTGTCATTTCTTTTCTTGAAAAGGTTGAATCTTTGAGAATTGCAAGGGGGGTTTCTAAAGATGATTTATTCATTTCTGCAGGTGATCTTTTCAAATCGCAGGCCTGGACCTGGTACAATAATAATCGTTCAACTTTCAAGACATGGGACGAACTAGTTACAAAATTAAAAGATGACTTCCTACCCTATCACTACAATGATGATTTGTTAGATGAAATTCGAAATAGAACACAAGGTTCTAATGAAAGAGTAACTATGTATATTTCTGCAATGGAAGGCTTATATAATAGGTTAACATCAAAACCAGATGAAAAGACTATTGTTAATCAAATTCGCAGAAATTTGCTGCCTAAATTTGTTTCTCAACTGGCTCTATCTGATATTGATTCCTTGACTGAACTATCTAAACTATGTAAACGGATAGAAGAATCCAGTGTATGGTCTAGTCGGTACAAGCCTCCATCCTCTCGTAAAGCTTCTTTGCTTGAGCCTGACCTGAGTTGTCCAGATTTTTTTGAAGCAGGTCCTTCCTTTAGCTCAACTAGGAACTCCACACACCTTTCTAAGGAAATTTGTGCTTCTTCCACAAGTCCACTTCCAACATGCTGGAACTGTGATTTGGTTGGCCACACATATGGTGATTGTAAAAATCCCAAGTCTATCTTCTGTTTTGGCTGTGGTTCCAAGGGTGTTGTCAAGACTAGGTGTAAGCGTTGTTCAAAAAACTTGCCGAAGGGTGTCATGAAACTGGACACAGTCACCAGTCATTCGGAAGGTCCAGACCAAACTACACAATCCACCAAGAAGAAAAAGGGAAAATCTCTTCCCCTAAACAACACAGAGAAGTAAAACTTCTTTTCCGAGAGTGGGATGAGTGGTTGTGTGTTGTCAAAAATTTTTGTTCTAGGAACAATAAACAAGTCTGTGCTACCACCACTTCTGAATGGAACTCCTGGTTATCTGTAGTAAAAAACTTCTGCACTAAAGTTACAGTTTCTCCTTTATTTTTAAAAAAAGGTAATGACAATCGACCTTATGTTAGTGTCAACATTTTTGGTGAATCTGTAGTTTCTCTTGTTGATACTGGATCGAATGCTTCAATTCTTGGATCATCTGGATTCTCTCTTTTGAAACGTCACAAAGTTCCCATTCTCTATGATGAATTTCTTCAAGTATCGACAGCTGATGGAAAACCTCAGGAATTCCTGGGTTATGTCAATATTCCTATCTTTTTAAATGGTGTTAGTAAGGAACTTAAGTTGCTGGTTATTCCTTCTATCACACAAACCTTAATATTGGGAGTAGATTTTTTAAAATTATTCCATATTGAGGCCATGAATTTAAAAAACTTTTCTTATGAAGTCAGAGGTTCTTCAGTTTGTGCTGTAAATACTATACAGAGTGTTTCCAACTTAAGTGACCGGGAAAAGGGTGAACTTGAGAAGGTTGTTGAACTTTTTAAACAAATAGGACCAGCTGATAGGATTGGCAGGACCCATTTGATGTCACATTCCATAGACACAGGAAATGCAAGGCCATTTAAACAAAGACAATATCCTTTGTCTCAGGTAATGCAATCTCACCTGGAAAAGGAAGTAGATGAAATGCTCAAACTTGGCATTATTCAACCTTCCAAATCGCCTTGGTGTAGTCCTCTGTGGTTGGTAAAAAAGTCGAATGGCACGTTTCGAGTTTGCTTCGATGGAAGGAAACTTAACGATGTGACAGTTAATAAGGATGCTTATCCCCTACCTTTGATTGACTGTATCATCACCAAGCTCCGTGATGCTCGTTTCATTAGTTCAATCGACCTGAAACAAGCATTTTTCCAAATTCCATTGGAAGAATCATCCCGTGCAAAGACTGCTTTTGCTGTACATGGCAAAGGTCTCTACGAATTTGTCGTTATGCCTTTTGGATTAGTATCAGCAAGTCAGAGTATGTGTCGTCTTATGGATCTGGTTATTGGACCTGCCTTAGAACCATATTGTTTTTACTATCTGGATGATATCATTATCGTCACTCCAGATTTTGAAAAGCATTTGGAAATTTTGAGAAAAGTATTCAATAGGCTTAAGGAAGCCAATTTAACTATTAACTTTGAGAAATGTCATTTCTGCCGTCCCTCTCTTAAATTCTTAGGTTTTTTTGGTTGATGAACATGGCCTAAGAACGGACCCAGAAAAGGTGTCTGCTGTAATGAATTATCCTGTACCTAAAAATACTACACAGATCAGACGTCTCATTGGCCTCGTCAGTTATTATCGTAGGTTCGTCAAGAATTTCTCTAGTTTATGTAGTCCAATAACGGATTTACTCCATGGTAGAAAAAAAGGTCAACCAATTGTATGGACTCCTGAAGCTGACAAAGCATTCCAGGAAATGAAAGACTCTCTTACTAGTGCTCCTGTATTGGCAAGCCCTGATTTTTCAAAGACATTTACCTTGATGTGTGATGCCTCGGACACAGGTGTTGGTTCGGTGTTGTTTCAGGAAGAGGATGGAATGGAACATCCAATTGCTTATGCTAGCAAAACTTTGAACTCATGCCAAAGAAAGTATACCACTACTGAAAAAGAATTGCTTGCAATTATATTTGGTATTGACAAGTTCAAATATTATCTGGATGGTCGTCCCTTCGTTGTCATCTCAGATCACAGTTCACTTCAATGGCTTCGAAACATGAAGGATCCTTCACCAAGATTAGCACGTTGGTTAGTAAAATTAGCTCAGTATGATTTTACTATAGTTCATAGAAAAGGTTCTCTCAATGTTGTTGCAGATGCCTTATCACGTTCGTTTGAAATTGCCTTGCTAGATCTATCTACCTTGAAACGTGATAACTGGTATCTTGAAATGATTAAGAAGGTTCAGGAACACCCTGTGTCTTATCCGTCTTTCAAGGTGGAAAATAATATCTTGTATAAACACATTTTTTGTAAGTACAACATTGAAAGTAATCTAACCAATTGGAAAATTGTTGTTCCAACTGGAAATAGACAGGAAATTTTGGAAACCTTTCATGATCACGAGACTTCCTCTCATTTTGGTCTTTCTAAAACTTTAAGTCGCATCTCTGAATTGTACTATTGGCCAAATCTTAGAAATACAGTTTATCGTTATATCAGAAAGTGTAAAGTTTGTGCAGCCAGCAAATCTTCTAACCTACCTCAAGCAGGCTTGATGGGGTCCTATCGAAATATTAATCATCCATTTCAACTCATTTCTGCGGATCTTCTCGGTCCCTACCCAAGATCAAAGATGGGAAATCAATATCTTCTGGTTGTGGTAGATTGGTTCACAAAATTTGTTTTGGTGCATCCAATGGCTAAGGCTACTTCGAAAGCAATAGTGAAATTCATAGAAAATCAGGTCTTTCTTATTTTTGGAATTCCACAAATTTTTGCCTGCGACAATGGTCCACAATTCACCAGCAAAGAATTCAAAAATCTCATGAAAGAATATTCTGTCCAAAAGATTTGGTATAACGCAAGATATCATGCCCAAATAAATCATACTGAGAGAGTTAATAAAACTATCACAACTGCTATTCGATGTTATGTTCATGAGAATCACAAAACCTGGGATCAGTCTATCTTCAAGGTGGCACAAGCTATTCGTCTTGCAAGACATGATGTCACCACTTACTCTCCCGCTTTTCTAGTTTTTGCCAGGAACGTTCCAGTATCAGGAGACTTCTATGGGAAGATTGCAGAGAATGCAAATAATGTTGTATCTATTGGTGACAAAATCCATAGAATTCAGGATTCCCAAGCTTTGCCTCCTTTGTACGAAGATGTTCGAAAGAAGCTATACAGGTCTTATGTTCAAAATTCTAAAAGGTATAATCTGAGGAAACGTTCTTTAAAGTTTCACGTTGGTGACTATGTTTGGAAAAAGAACTATGTTCTTTCTAAGGCCTGTGATAACTTTTCAGCCAAGCTTGCTCCCAAGTTCATACCATGTATTGTTAATAAGGTGATCTCTCCTTTGGTTTATAATTTGAGGGATAGAGATGGGAAAGACTTGGGTGATTGGCATATTAAGGACATAAAACCTGATATAACTGACGATTATCGTAGTAATAGTGGTAGTGATTCAAAGTCAAATTCAGATCAGAGTAGCGAAGATGAATATTTTTCAACATAGTATCTTTTTATTAGGGCATATGTGTTGGATGTCCTTGGGTTTCCCTAAAGCTCTAGTAGAAGTATCCTACCCAACCAGTAGGGGAAAATTTTGATAATTTTGGAGTAAGGAGTTGATTTTCTTGTTGAATTTCAAGAGATCCTTCATACTGGAAACTTGTCTTGATTTCTCCCTACGACAGTAACTATCTGCTGTTTATTATTCACAGTGGCTAGTTTTAACTACGCCACTCTAGATACTACCATGTATGTTCTTTGGCACACTACTGAGTACCCCTGTATAAATTTCATAGCTTATAACTGTAATTATAATTTTTCTATATTTTCATTGCTTGCAATCCATTTAAATCTTGTAAATATTGCCTTGTGGTGATTGATATTGAGAGTGAGTACATTTCATTATCTTACCCTGTTGTTAGAAATTTAACGAGATTTTGTAGTGAAGGAAAATTCCTCTGTGAGTACCTTCTGATTATTTTCTGAATGCTATGTGCTATTGGAATTAAAGTGTTCAGAATCTGATTGGTTCTCAACAGTATAATCAGATAACCTTGATTGCTAATCTCTACCCCTATTCTTACCCTGGAGTTTGGAAATTTCTGACTCACATTTATCTTGTAATGAAGGACAACTTCTCTGTAGCTACCTTCTGATTATTTTCTAAATGCTAAGTGCTATTGGAATTAAAGTGTTTGGAACCTGATTGGTTCTCAACAGCATAATCAGATACTCTTAGTAGTTTAATAAGATGTCCCAAATTACTGACCTTTATCCCTATCTTTTTCTTGCAGAGTGTTCACCTCTGTGAGGAGTATCTTCAGTGCTACAGGTCCGCTGACCTTTAGTTTGGTTTCTTTAACAAGGAAATCATTATTATGATGATGCATCAGCATTTACCCTGTAGTGCCTTTTGCAGGGCATTATCATCATATCGACACACAATTGTAATCCTTAGGTTTGCATTTCGTAGTGTACTTTCAGTAATGTACTCACAATCTTCCTTTTTTCAATCATAGATTCTTGACTCAGTATTGTTGCCAAATTACATAAATTTTTCTTGAATATTTTTCTCTATATGATCAGATTCATGCTTGGAGTATTGCCTAGGAACTCAGAAAGTTCACAATTCTCTGTAAATTGAAAACTCAATACAGACATTAACTTCTTACGTTCTTAAGAGTGTTGTGGCTTATGTGAAGCTGGTTGCCTACTTATTTTAATGTCTCCGTTTAACATCTCAATCAACAATTGTCTAGCTTATCACTCTTGTTATGTGTTGCAGGATTACTCACTTTCTGATAGTTTCTCAGTTTTGCAGTACTTTGGCTGAATTTTTGTAATTAAATCCCTTATCCTAAATTTTACTTCATATCCCGCAATAGACACTCCAATGAAGGAGTTATTCTGGAAGTTTTTTACCCTTTTCTTGTTCTAAAAAAAAAGGATGGTTAACTTTAAACTTTTTTTGTTTTAGGGACTCACTTTGGTGGGGTGTGAGCTCAGCTCAGATGCGACAGCTGGTTTACTAGCGGGATCTTTGGAAGGGAGAGCATTGGGGGGTCTTACTTGGGCTAGCGGTGCGCCTACGGGTGAGCATAGCAAGGCCTTAAATGGCGGCTGGGTACGGCTACTGTGTTTCTCCTGAGCTCCACTGATCTGTTGCATCTGAGGACTTGTTCACAGTGCCAGGGATGGGAGTATCCCGAACTTTTGCATTGTTGTTATTAGTGAAGCGTTTTCACTATTTCAGTTGGTGGCGCTATAGTTCACCCCAGTTGAGGTGACAACTGGACTTATTTTTTTTGTTGTTTTCATAATTCATTTTTTTTTTGTTTCACCAAGGGTATAGTTGGTGATGGTTCCTTGTGGTTGAATTCTGGTTGGTGGTGGTTGTCTCGGGTAATCTGGAGGCGAGTGGTTGAAGATGTTCACTCACCGGCGCCGCAATCAACATCCTGCAGCGATGAGGGCATCTTTGCCAGATTGTCTGGGAGGGCTTCGGCTGCGCCGGATTTTGCCTTGGGGAATAGTCAGTAGCTGGACCCTTTTTGTATCTTCACTCCAGAACTGTGAAATACAGGGAGTTGGAAGCTTCAGCTCTGTAAGTGCTATAACTTACAAGTTTTAGTTCCAGGATATTGGTAATTAGCAATATACCTGTCTTATTATAGAAAATTTCAGCTATGTAAATGCTACAATTTACAGATTTGATTTTTGATATCTTTCTCTTTGTAATTAAAAAAAAAAGAAAAAAAAAAAAAAAAAATTTTTTAATAAACTTTTTTTTTTTTACCGGAGTTAAAGGAGGGTGTAACGAAATGTAAAACATTTTGTTACTTTTCATTTTTTTATTTCATGTTGGTATCACATGTTATTGAGATGTTCCAATTTATTTAATTGTTTAGTGATTGGTAACACTGAACATAGACAGAGTGAGAGAGAGAGCGACTTCCTTCTTTGAAAAGACTTCTTCCTTCTTCGCCCCTTTCTGAATTGAGCACTCGAAGAGTCAGTTGCTTTTTGATTTTCCCTTCCGGAAAGATAAATTTTCCACAACGAGGAAATGAAAGGTCGTATACATATTTAAATGATTAATATAATCAATTTCTGATTGATTCAATAATCGAATCGATATACATATCGGCATTCTTTTGGCATATTTTTCTAAATTTCCAAAATGTATTTTTGATCTTCTCGCTTCACGAAAACAAGATGGCCTCATGTGCGTCACCATTAATTATCTGTACTAACATCTTCAAATTTTGAAAATAAATATTACAATTCAATCTTATTCGAATAACATTTCGTACCCTCTTTCGACGAGTCGGTCCTGAAATGTCATAAATGAATTCTTTCTAACCTCAAAAATTGATGACTCACATGTGGCAATAATTTCTGTAAATTCTATCTCTAAAACGTTGAAATATCAAATCAGACCTGTTTCTGTTCGTGCTGAATGGTTTTCAGTGATACCAAGTTTTTTTTGGAGTGCCAGAAAATATCAATCTGCTTAGAAGGCAAGCCTAGGTGCGAGCAGCAAACGAGAAGCTAAAGGTACTCCTCCTGAATTTGGATAGTGATCTGCAGGAAAGACTGGCCTTGTATCTAGGAGAACAGGATTCATGGGTGAGTTTAAAAGCTTTAAATTTATATTTTTATTGAATCTGTGGAAGCTAAACTCGCTCATGATTCTTTGAACTCTTGGCTCGATCTCTTCCACATCACTGCCCAGGTTTGGATGGAGGGACCTGGCCAATAGTCGAAAGAAACCCTATATGTTTTGAAACCTCTCTACATGACAACCTTTCACTTCCAGTCGTTGTTACACAATCAAGTTACTTCGTGATACTGCATCACATCAAGGATTATTTCAATACTCTCTCTCTATCTGTATCTCTGTATCTACTTTTTCTTAAGAGGGAGATGAATATTTTCTTATGATTTTTCTTACGATTTTTCTTACATGTCAGTTGAACATTAGTAAGTGATTATTAAATTTAAAAAAAAAATTTGAGAAAGCAATAATTTCATAAATTTATTTTTCTTGTGCTCGTTTGAGACTGGACTCTTCTCTACCATTGCTTGAGAAGATTCTAAATTTAAGCTTCATTATATTCTTTATTTAAATTGCTTCTTAGAAACATTGTTTAAATCAGCAAACCTCAATATTTCTTTTCTAATACCAATATGTATAAATTGTAAATTTAAATTCTTTCTTTAAATTGTATCCTTGAAATATTTAATTGAGAAAATTTCAAATAATTTTTTTTATGCCTAAGAAAATCTGAGACTAGACTTGTTCTCGATTTCGCCCATATCACGAGTCATGTGACTCAAATCTGTCACAAGGTACTGGTTTTGTTTACTTTTTCACAGCGTATACCTCAGCGTCCAAGTATCTGAGTTACAGGAAAGATCCCAGACCGACTACATATCCTATCCAGCTAGTAGAGTAGCCATTGTCTTGAGACACCCCTAAAGGCACCTACGTCCAACGTTGAAGTAGCGCTCTGGAGTAAGTCTTTCCACTCATCGCAACGACTGATCATAAAATGTAAACTAACCACAAACCACCTAATCTTTGTAAGGCGAATCGACTCTAGTAAAACTAGCTTGTATTTTTTTTTTTCCTCTTTCTTAAAATTGTGTTTTGTATATGCATACATGTTTCTCCAATCATAAGAGAAAGACGATAAGTTTATGTAATTTTGTGAATATAGTGTTTTCTGAAATTCTGGCTTTTTACTGTTGAGAAGCACAAAGATTATCTTTTGACAAATCCGTGTTTTTGGTATTTTCATTTAATAAAAAAAAAAGAACCTGGTGCCCATGCTTACCTAGTATCTTTTATCTCTTTCTCTGTAAATATTTGTCAAAGGATCTATCTTTTATACTGCAGATAACGATACCCACGACCTTCCGTACCAATCTGAGCAGCTCACAGGCACTGCTGTATTAAATGAGCAAGTAAATAAAAATAAAGCACTAATTTTAGTTACACGGTCAATATTGCATGCAAATTTTTCCAACCACTAAATTATAATCTCTGGCTCCTGCTTTTTACCCAGTAGTAATGCGAGGAATCAACTACAGCATCAAGATTTTCACAATTCCTTTTTTCGTTGTTAGAAACGTTTGAAGTATGGGTTATGGGTTTTTCTCATCTGGGTTAAATATTCCCACTGAAGTCCTAGGAGGAGTTTTCAGCTGTCTTACTCATTTTCAATTACTATCATTCAGTAAAAAAAAGTATCTGTTAAAATACTGATGGAATGCGAGTTTTCGGTCCAAGTAAGGTATTTCACAATCACTCCCCAAAATGTTTCTAGTTGAATGTCCTCACCCCCTCCAGTGGAAAAACTCCCCAATTCCACACAATAACCACCAAATTGGCAACTCTGTATCAACAGGTTCCTGACCTCGATTAGTCCCGCCCCCTTTTCGCGTGCATTCCACTTGCATCAGCGACGCGAGTTGGGCGCTTTGAGGGGGGATGGTCTCACCCTATTGAAGTCTGGCTCGGTTTTATGCTTGCTCTCTCTGTGTGGGTACACTTGCTTCTGCGTTTCATAAATGCGTTATAAGCACAAGGGCGTAGTTGTAGGAAAGTCGGAGGGTTGATTTCTGGCACGGTTCAATTTTGGAGGTAGATGTTGACTCATTCTCTTATCAGTTAACATAAAAAATCGATCTATAGGATTTCCACTGTTTATTTACAATTCATATGGGAGGAAAATATTTTGCGGAATTATTGTTTTGCAAGCATCGCTTGAACAAGGTCGTTTCGTAGGACAAAATACCTATATAATATCCGTTGCGAGTTTGACGTTACTCGTACCGAAATGAACGACAAGTCATAAGGAAACCACAGCGATTGTTCGTGATTCCACCCATGCGTTTACTTTACACCGTGCCTGGGTGATTCCGCGACTTTTAAGAGGCAACATCAGCGCGTCATCACGTATGGGGATATATTTTTCAAGAGCGATAGTGGAGGTAAAAGCACTTGTCCATAAAAAACTACGTAGCTGGGAGCGCCAATAATCTAATCATAGAATCATAGAAACTAATGATTTTATACAATTTTTTTTCTTCTTCTGAGTCTATAATCTCCTCAAGAATTCGTGAATTCGCCTGTTTTTTCATTTGTCAAACCATAAAAAAAATTAATTTTCTTCAAAATCATCAAAACCAAAAATCATTTAGATTCCCGAATTCTCACAAACGAATTGAATCATTTGTTCCAACAAAATTTTCGCATAAAATAAAACTGAACGCTCAAAACTGATTCCCGTTTCATCAAGGGTATTGTTTGCATTTAAAAACTATGTTATGATCATTTATTTTTTCATAGTATTATGTAACAAGTGTTATAAGAAAACGTTTTTTCAGTAACGAGTGCATACCGTACTTTTTTTAAGAACTCGCGAACTTCTGTGGTCCAAATAAGACTTCACTTATTTCCTATAAACATGTGTCCTCGAACGCTTTATTTCTGAGATACAGGATGTTGAAATTTTACAAAAAAATCAGTTACCTCTCAATATCTCTAAAACCGCTTAGGCTTTTTTGCAGTTTTAGTACATGCAAAGTACATATAAATATATATTTTTTTCATGATGAAGATTTTCATCAGTGACGTCCCTGTAAACATCTCTCATATCTCTGTCATATTTTTGATCAAAATAATGATACGCTACTGATTTTTTGTCGACTAAGTGTTAATTTTATAATTAAAATTGTCTTCTATCTTCCCATAAACATGATCTTTTGAGTTTGTTTCGTCCGTCGGATGGTTTTCATTTAAAAAATAAAAGGTTTTCATTTGCTTGTTTGTACCTATGCAATGAAATGCATTTTATTTTTAAAATCGAAAACTTTACACCGAGCGAAAAAAGTCAGAGGACCATTTAAATTATATCTACTCATGAAAATGGTGCCAATCATATAAAAACCGAGATAAAAACAATAAGCATTTGACAAAAAACAAAAAACAGAGTATACGCCACTCTGTTATTAGAATTTTTATTAAATTTCAACACCATGTATTTCAGAAATAAAGCGGTTGCGGACACATGTTTCTGGGATAAAAAAGTCTTATTTTGACCCCAGGAATACGCCCTTGAAATGTTCGTATTGAATTCAGAAACATGGGAGTTGAAGATGATCCTTCTGAAGACATCATTTAAAAAATTCACAAATCGACCCCATCAGATGACAAGCAATAATTATACTGAGTGAAAGTTTGATTTTTTGAGAAAATTCGTTTTTTTTTGAGATTTAGTTTCTTTCATTTTAAGACTGCGGAAGGTTCAGATCCCCAAAAAATCCCCAGTTTTGCCGCAGTGTGAAGATGACAGCTGTGAAATTCAATAGTTTCATTTAGACTGTGGAGGACTTTCCGAGGTACAAAACAAAACTAGATTTATATGCAGTGTATGATGTTATAACTATCCATTTGGTGTTATTTGATTCAATATAATAAATTATCTGGGTTGAGTAAAAGAGTAATCTTGTATCCTTGTATGGAATATTTACTTCATTGACAATTTAGGTGTTCAATACTAAACCAACTCAACCAAAGTAGTATTGTTAGACACATATTGACTGAAACACAGCACACTGTACGTATTTCATCTGAAGTGGGATCGCCAAAAGATACTAGAGAAATAGGCACACCAAATTCTATATTTTTGACGAAGGCAGCCTTATTACCCTTTCTACGTGAATCATAATATGTGCCAAGAAGGGTAGAGTTGCTTCTCAATCTAATGGATGAATCTGCTATTTGCCTTTTGTAAAAGCTGGGTGAAGTTCAGCTGTTATTTCAGCCTGACTCTGTTTTTCATTTTCTTTTGTTTCGCCATCTGATATTCAACATCTACTTCATCAAGGCCTATCTACAAATTATTAACGTTATGATTTTTCTTTTTTCTGCTGAATGAAAATGAAACTATTGCAAATAGAAACGAAAATTAACATCAAATCCAAAAATTGTTTTCGTCAAAAGAAAGATGCTTTCAGAAAATTGGAAAGTAGCTTGTATGTAGAATTTTTTGACAAATTGAACAGGTGACAAAGTAATAAACTCTAAATGGCTTATATGGAGCTATAGTATATTCACATATAATAGTAAACTGCGAGTGGTTCATCATCATCTTGTCAAACGAGTGTAAAATATACACGAGTTGTATACTATACTTTTCCGACGATCTACATGACAAAAATAGGTAGGTATGGTCGGAACCTTCACAATTAATGCAGATGTTACATCATTTATATCGCATATTTTTACACTGGCTAATTCAGCTTATCTCAGAGCTCCGCTTATAGCGAATGCTAAGGAAACCTAAAAGGAATAAGATAAATATTTTTATTTATCTAGTATTGAGTACTGTATCTTGACAAAAAAATATATAATTCAGACATTTGTATATCTACTATAAAATCAGTTTATAAGTGACATGATTATTTCTCTTCAATTATGAAACAGTAAAATAAGAAAAATTAAAAATAGTTATTTATGCAACAAGTGCAAAAAGTAGGTGTTTACTTTGAGCTATTGAAGGAAATTAACCTTATTTATCAAAAACAACGATTTTCCCATACAAAACAGTTATGGTGATGCAATAGAACATCTAATTATTATCTTATAGAAAAATACTTTTTTATCGTCGGATGATATAACAGCAAAGAAAACTTGATGAAAATCCATAGTAATTGTATAAACAAGAGATGATTCCATCTTCACAAACTTTTATTCAATACCACGACATGGTTTGCTAACACAAGCTTTCTCAAGTAATTTTTTTCTGATTGACTCTCGGTCGTTACCTAAACCCTTATTATTGCACTGTGCCTTTTTTTCGTGCCTATTTTCACAACTATTTGTTGTCAAAATTTCCCCAAATGTCTTGCACTATGACACCATTACTATTTTTTTCAAGTTCTGGTTCCCACGAAAAGGAAAATCCTGTATTTTCCAAAGAACATCGTGAGAGCCGAGGGAAAGTAGGCAGAAATTGGTGTTCATCTTGAATTCGAGAGGATAGCTCGAACGGTAGAGCGCGTGGGTCATCGATATCTCGAGTCAAGCAACGCTATGCGAAGTTATGGTTTGGATGGAGACTTACGGACAACCTTTTTTCGAGATATATTCCCCTCGGATCGTGCTAGGAATCGCACGTTAAAAGGTAAGACCTCGTTGATCCTTAGCTCGCACAAGTTTCGACTTTTGAGGGCTGTCGTTCGTAGGGGGACGACAGCAGGTTAACGGAAAAAACAATTTTAAAAAACAAAAACAATTTCTGAAGGCTGAATGCCTTATGGAACACCTCCCGAGACAGCGAGTTCCAAAGCTTTGCCGTTCTGTGAAAAAAAGCCCTGGGAAGCAGATGTGCGGCATGTCTCCAAAATGACGGCATATGGATGTGAGGACTGAGCTTGACGGGTCAATCTCGATGAGACCGCTAACGGTGTAATGATTAATGACATTCCGGAAGCATCGTCCATGAAAATATCTATAAAACAGAGACAGATCGCCAACCTTTCTGCGATGTTCCATAGAAGTAAGCGAGCTTGTGAGCGAAGTATCACCGACGAGACGAATGGCTCCCTTTTGGACCGAATCTAAAAGTTTCAATGTGTGTTTGGGTCTGCACTCCATATAAGGGAACAGTATTCCAAAATTCTGTTAGATATTTCAACAAGAATCTTCGTTTTTTTTTCAATTTTCCGAAAAATCATTTTCAGTTTTCATTTGAGAATCTCTTTTGAACATTCATACCTTGCAAGAGGTATCTTGAACGATGGAAAATGGAAAAAGGTTGTCTTTCAGCCGCAAATGATTCCAAGTCTGATTTTATGAACAAAAAATAGATTTCTCTTATTTTTTATCTGCGGTTGTGGGTATTTGACGATGAATAATTTGAATTCCAAATAATTATTTCCACCCATTCACGTCAGTTGACTGAGTTTATATTTATTGCAATATGAGAATTTTCCGAAGCGCCACTGTGTCTACGCGATGAGACAAATCTAGTCAAGGTTAGCTTTTAATTATAGCTCAGACGTTTCTCCACAACCCCTCAGCTTCACCGGCTGAAGGATTTTTGTGCGTCTGTTGACTCATCGCGACTGATCCCTCGTTTTTCGCAAACGAATAGGTATGGGTTTTCCATCTTGGATCGATACACAATTAGCTGTTGTAGAGACATTGAAAATCCATAGGAATGTAATGGGTTTTTCTGAGATTATCGAATGAAGGCATTGTATACTTTCATTGAAACAAAGGAAAAAGTCGTAGAACCTTCAGCCTATAAATTACATTATAATAGTAAAAATATAAATATAAAAATAAAAATACGGTATACAACATCAGACAAAAATAATAATAAACGGTATAAATCAGACTATGAGCTACACTCATAAAAAAGCACATATGCCTCTCTGCTCACAAGTAATGTGGATGAAATTGGAGAAACATAGGTGTCATTGTACTGATGCCACGTATCATCGTAAGGATGTCTACAATAGTATAACCGCTATTGGTAGTCCCGCTGTGATTTAATACAGCATATAGTTTCTAGCGGCAAGAAATTGCATTTTCCGTTGCATAGTTGCTCATATCCAATCCGTCTATAGGAAATTCAATATTTATTTCAATTTTATCTTCGAATATTGCTGTTGAAGAAAAACGTTTGAAATGGATAACAAGAATTTCTGGAAATTTATTGAAAGATATAGATTTCGTGCACTTCCGACTCTTTTGGCATTTCGAACAAGTAGGTTTCTCGTCACCATCCAAAGTTTCTTCTAGAGTAAAAGCATCCAAACAATGTGACAAATCCCAGGTGTCCCGTTCTTTGTGGAATCGGTAGAGATAGGTCCCAGAAAGGATCAAATGTGACTGTACAATGCCCACAATGTGTACATTTTATTGAAGATTTCAGTTGTCCGACAAAATCATCTACAATCTTAGAGTTATTCATACTCAAGAATCTAGTCCCAACCTCTTCAGCTTCCTCATTGTCACCTAATTTCTCATCGACCTCAGAAAATATGTTCACTGACTATTATTTACATCTTCATGTAATCCCTCCAGCGGGTACCTTGAAAATTCCTGGGCATCTTGTTGCATTAATGATAAAATGTAGTACAAATCTTTGAATCTGTCTTTCTAATGGTTCCGTTTCAACTACTGGATCTGATGATCTGACCATAGGTCCTCTAATTTATTTGAATTCTTGGCGAATGAACATTTCAAATAGTTGTTGAATAAATCACACATTCTGGACAGTGGAGAATGATTTCCCAAAATCCGTTTTCTAATTGGGGCACGCCAATAATTTTTTTCAAGATTTTTTAAGTTTACTTCGACATTTACGACAGTAATCAGTTCAAATTAGGCAAGTACAATCCATTCAATAGTACGGACGATACAAAATTCATTTCTCAAATAATTCGCAGTGTCCTCCTTTTTTCAGAGTCAAGCCTTGTTCAACCCTTCAGATTTTTTTTTCCGCCGTCACTGACATATTATGAGACATGAGTTATCAATGTTGTTTCATATAACATCTTTTTGTTCTCTTTAAGTTTTTCATTTACTTGTACGATTCAAGAGCTACAGTGAAAATATTAATGCAAACATTTTCCAGTATTTCATTACAAAGAAATTTGAGAAGCAAATATTCTCACAAACTTTAAAGGGTGATTCTTTGAAACTTTTCAGGACAAAAAGTTCATATAAACATATGTCCCAAACGGCTAGGTTTTCGAGATACAAAATGATAAACATACATTTTTTTCAATATTTTTGGAGTTGACTTTAACATTTTCGACAATAATCAGTTCAAATTAAATTTTTCTAATACTGAAAAAAATATATCATCCAATTTACAATAATTGAGAATGTTTTATTTTCAAATTTTCTAATGTTATGAATCACTGAAAAATGTTTGATTTAATATTTTCATTATAGCTCCAGAACCGTACAAGTAAATGAAAAACTTCAAGAAAACAAATAATGTTTCAATGATGTTAAATGAAACATCATTGATAATTCCCATCTCTTAATCTTTCAGTGGTAGCAGAAAAAAATTCTGATGGGTTGAACAAGTCTGGACTCTGAAAAAAGGAGGACCCTGTGAAATATTTAAGAAATGAATTATTTTTCATCCTGTGTACTATTGAATGGATTGTACTTGCCAATTTGAACTGATTATTGTAGAAAATTCGAAGTTAACTCGAAAAAATCTTGAAAAAAAATTATTTTCATCAATCTGTATCTCGAAAACCAAGCCGTTTGGGACATATGTTTATAAGAACTTTTCGCCTTAAGAACTTTCAAAATCATCTTTCGAAGTTTGTGAGAATATTTGTTTCTCAAATATCTTTATGTTATGCGATACTGGAAAATGTTCGCATTAATATTTTCATTATAGCCCCGGAACCGTACAAGTAAATGAAAAACTACAAGAAAACAAAAAGATGTTAAATGAAACAACATTGATTATTCTTGTCTCATAATATTTCAATGACGGCGGAAAAAATTATTCTGAAGGGTTGAATAAGGCTTGACTTTGAAAAAAGGAAGACCCTGTGAATTATTCGAGAAAATAATTATTTTGTATCATGCGTACTATTGAATGGATTGTACTTGTCTGATTTTAACTGATTATTAACGAAAATTTCGAAGTTATATTCAAAAACTCTTGATTAAAATGTATTTTTATCACCCTGTATTTCGAAAACCAAGCCGTTTGAGAAATATGTTTATATGAACTTTTCGTCCTGAAACCTTTCAAAGAATCATCTCCCGAAGTTTGTCAACGTACTTAATTAACACCCTGTATATATATATATATATATATATATATATATATATATATATATATATATATATATATATATATATATATATATATATATATATAGTTAGGAGAGAGGAAGTCTTTGCTGACCAGTTAAGATAAAGCTAGGAAAACTTGTTGGGTACGCAGCATGCAGGAAGTATACTCTTATAACACTTGTTCCAATATTTCGACAACGTTTATTGTCATCCTCAGGGAAAGCTACAATATTATTAAAATACAATGAAACAATGACTAACAGTGGATTCCAAAACTACTTACAGTGTCGGTGAGGTTATGTGCATAGATATTATAAAATAGACGTTAACAATTGCAATGTACATATTAAAACAATTTGTGAGAGTCCTTAAAGGTCATCATCAACAATTATTGAACTTTTATAGTTAAAAAACATTTATTATAATAAAATTGAAAAATTATTTCCTCATACCGGTATTTTAACGTCGGCATGGGAGAAGAAGAATTTAATTTAGGTTAACAAGTGAGGTTAGGTACGATCCTGCATGGAACAGTACTAAAAAGAGGAACATTGACAGACTGAACCTACCATGGAACGAGACCTTGTCATTCAAACATGGAATGGCACAGAACACCATAGAAAAGACATCATATCATTAATTAATTATTTCCACCTATAGAGGGAGTACTCAACAAAACAGATAGATAAATAGATTACTACAACGACAAGATATCACCTTTTGTGATATATCAAGAAGGTTCTGCCTCAGGTTAGGATCAAAGCTTTTAAATCTTGAAATTGATATGAATCATAAATTAATAAATATTCTTGAAAATAGGTTGAACGTACTAAGGACCGAGATAATCCCTTTAACGAATGAGTTGCTTTTTGTTGAATTTTCTGCAAGACAACAACCTAAAAATTTTTAAAACTTTTTCATAAAATTAAATCCTCAAATATTAATAAATTAAATAATCTTTCACTTATTCAATCCAGGAATAACTTAAATGTTAAACCTGAATGGGTAAAAAATATTTCTGGTACCGACATTCCTTCGGATGTGGTACAATTCTTAGCACTGGGTCCTAAATTCAGTATAGAACCCCGTCTAAAAAAAGATTTCTCAATAAAAAATATATTGGCAGATGTTGATTACATCACGTCGTCTATTCCAGATGACCATGTTCGTAAATTGACAATTGCCAGATCTACCAATGTAATCACTAATTTTGTAAATGATTCGTCAAATTCCTCTTCACAATTTCAGCATTTATTTGATAAAACAAAAAATTTCTTAAAACAAAATCCAAATTTAATTGTTACAAAGTCAGATAAGGGTAATGTCACTGTTATTATGGACAGAGATCAATACATTGCACTCTCTAATGATTTAATTGAAAATAATAATTCTTATATTATGTTAACTAAAGATCCCTCACAATCAATACAAGCTAAATGTAACCTCTTAATAAAATCTTTATTCACCTCTAAGCAAATAGATGAAATTACTAAAAAAAGGCTGACCACCTATAACGGTATAATTCCAAAATTTTACTCTCTTCCCAAAATACATAAACCAGTTTTGTCCATGAGACCTATAGTAGCTTCGATAGGCTCACCGACTGAATTTTTATCTGCCTTTTTAACTGACATTTTAACAAAAGCTTATAACTTTGATAATGACTATTATATAAAAGATTCCTTTGACGTCTCCACAAAATTTAATAGATTGCAACTCCCTGACAATTATGTCCTTGCTAGCTTAGACGTGGTATCATTATTCAGTAATGTTTACTTAGATGCTTGTATTAGAGCAATAGATAAAAAGTGGCACTGCATTAGTTCCATTTGTTGTATCCAAAAACAATCTTTTTTTGATTTAATAACATTTCTCTTTAATAATACAGTTTTCTCTTTCAACAATAAAATTTATAAGCAAACTTTTGGTACTCCAATGGGAGCTAAAATTAGTCCTATACTTGTCCCTTCAATTTATTTTTTATAAAGAAATATGTTGATGACATCATCCTCTCGTTACCTGCGGGCTGTACTGCAGAGATACTTGACATTTTTAATAGCTATGACCCATATATACAGTTCACGTTGGAATGTGAAGATGATGAGCGTAGTGTTCCTTTCTTGGACATGAAACTCATTCGCTCACATGATAACAGTATTATCATCGATTGGTACAGGAAACCCATGAGTTCGGGTAGATATATGAATTACTTGTCGTACCACAAGGAAAATATAAAAGTGAACCTGGTCAAGCAGATGAAGCAACGTGTTCTCAACATCTCTGATAGTACTTTCCACAATAAAAACTTGGGCATTTTGTACAACCTATTTCGAAATAATTCATACCCTCATGTCCTTCTTAATAAAATTCTTTTTAGCTCCACAATGGAACCTGTCATAAATAATAATAATACAGATTTGGATATTGCTGATGTTGCTGATCCAGAACACATAGTCAATACTTTTTATACATCTCTACCCTATATATCAAATATTACTCCAAAACTTAGTAGAATCTTTAAACCTTTTGATAACATCAAAATTGCAAATAAAACTGTTCTAACGATAAATTCTCTATTCACTAAAGTGAAAGACAAAGTTCCTTTACTTCATCAATCACATGTAGTCTACTGTATTCCTTGTTCTAACTGCTCGAATGAATATATTGGACAAACTAACAGGTTATTAAAAGATAGAATTTGTTCACATAAGAGTGATTGTAGATTGCACCCAGAAAGATGTGCACTTAGTGATCATGTGCAGACAGAAGGTCATAATATCAACTTTGAGGCTGCGAAAATCTTAGCCAAAGAACCTAACAAGTATAAAAGACTCTTTCTAGAGATGGCCTTCATCTCACAGTCATCCTCATGTATGAACAAAAAAACTGACATTAACCATTTAAGTGAAATATATTCATTCTTATTGCACTTGGATCAAAATCCACATAATGAAAGGGACCTTAACTCCCAATCTATTTAAAATATGTTTTACTCTTCCAGTAATTTAAACTTTACAAATTTATAACGTAAATCTTTATCAATATATTTTTTCTATATATCTGAGGAGTCACTAAGACTTCTTCAATCAAAATAATTGTTACATAATTTTGTCTACTATTCATATTATCTGTTTTTACTTTTAATAATAATTTCAGTATTCGGAGTACTCCCTCTATAGGTGGAAATAATTAATTAATGATATGATGTCTTTTCTATGGTGTTCTGTGCCATTCCATGTTTGAATGACAAGGTCTCGTTCCATGGTAGGTTCAGTCTGTCAATGTTCCTCTTTTTAGTACTGTTCCATGCAGGATCGTACCTAACCTCACTTGTTAACCTAAATTAAATTCTTCTTCTCCCATGCCGACGTTAAAATACCGGTATGAGGAAATAATTTTTCAATTTTATTATAATAAATGTTTTTTAACTATAAAAGTTCAATAATTCTTGATGATGACCTTTAAGGACTCTCACAAATTGTTTTAATATGTACATTGCAATTGTTAACGTCTATTTTATAATATCTATGCACATAACCTCACCGACACTGTAAGTAGTTTTGGAATCCACTGTTAGTCATTGTTTCATTGTATTTTAATAATATTGTAGCTTTCCCTGAGGATGACAATAAACGTTGTCGAAATATTGGAACAAGTGTTATAAGAGTATACTTCCTGCATGCTGCGTACCCAACAAGTTTTCCTAGCTTTATATATATATATATATATAGTTATATTTATATTTGTCAATTTGAAGTGGAAGAACCTCACAAGTATATTTTTGAGCCTTTATAATCTTACTCTATGTCCCTACCTATGTTATAACATGGGTACGTAAAAAAAGAATAGGTAAATGATTTTATTGCCATTTCATTGTTGAAGTCCTTACCACGTTTTGCAAAAAACAAGGTTTTACTGCTGGAATTGATAAAAAAGTCGAAATGTGAATTAAATCTCATTTTTGAACCAAAATATACCTCAAGTTTTTTTATTTGATCTACTCTTTTTATTTTTATTTATTGTTATTTTTTATTTGTTGCGATTACAATAATCTGATAATTTCGATAGATCTTGAATCTTCACTCAGTTGCTAAGCGTTGTTACTCTTTCAAGTTATGTGCATATAGAAGCATATTTGAACGTTCAAAGCACCCTGCCAAATTATTAATGAACACCAAGAACAACAACTGGTCCAAGATATGAACCCTGTGGAACTCCCGAACACGAACGGTGTGGATATCGATTGAGGTTCACAAGTTCTCTTCCCTTATGACAAAAGGAGGACAACCATCTCAAGAGGTGTGCCTATACACTGATTCTAGCAAGCTCTGAGATAAGGAGTTTGTGATCGACCTTATCAAAGGCTTTGTTCAATCAGTTTATGAAGAATCCACAAGTCTTTAGATAATGATACAAACTGCCATAGATGATAGTTTCAAACAATTTGCTGAGAATGGATAATTTCTAATACCAACTTCACGCTCATACAAGAAAGTCCTACATTATGAACTTGTATCATAAAAAATAACAATTCTGTGACTGATTTCGAAAACAATAAAACAACCGAAGGTGAAACAACAAATTCATTTCATAACAAATGTCTTACACTGGAGATACAATGTCTCAAGGAATATCCATTCAGCACATTCACAAGTGCCTTTATCCGATAAAAAAGACACAGAACAGTACCGATGGACACCAATACAAAAAAACGTGTCTGTTTCGCTTTGCAAAAATGATAGAGAAAGCGAATTGATTTAGATTTGAAACAAAGGATTCTATCAAGGCCCTCAGACTGAACAAGGTCAATTTGCGGCTTCAATTTCTCTACCCATCTCATTATCGGAATGTGTTTAACGATTTTTACGTATGCTGTAGACTGGTTGACATTGTAAGCTCACAGATCTGATTTATTCTTCGTGACGCAGGATGTATACCTCTTCTTACGATTGTATTTCACCAGGTTTTCTTGTACTCACATTCAGATGGCTTCTGATATTTGAATAGAGCACTGTCAGCCGACGTCACAACATGGCGGTGATCAGCTGAGGGGGACAAACAAATAATTTGAGTTTGAAAAGAAAATTATTTTTTTTCGGTGGTTAGTGGTTAATTGTGATTTTTTGGAACTGAATTTAGTGATCCTATTATTTGATAATATTTTGGAATACTCTTGTTTCAGATGAGAAATCGTATAATTTTACTAATAACTTCGCTGTTAGTTTTGCGATCTTTGACATTAAATATCTACTAGTAATACAAAACTTTCCGTCTTTCATAACATCCTACAATGTTGACTTCAATGTTAACTGTAAATTCCCCGCGTTTTTTTGTTCTACGTATTTTGGGAAGGTACATGGTCCGGATGTTCGGAACAATCTGACTAGTATGTCTCTGTACTCTAGCAGTTTCTACCTGTCTCTGCCTTGTTTGTATAGAAGGAAATTTGGAATTTTCACGTGCTGGTCTGGATCGGATCGGTTATAACAACCCAAAACAGTACAAGTTTTCATGATTTATGTCCTCAAATCTAAAAGAGAAAACTGTTTGTATGATATCTATCATCATAACAACGTATTTTTGAATTGGAGAATCCAGGTTTATTACGCCTCTACAGACTTATGCACTCAAGTCCGACTATACACAAGGAATTAATACTCACTAAAATGCCAAGAACGTGTTTCAGGAGTTTTTTCACAGAAAATCCACAAAAAGGACACGCGTAGTCTTATGAGACCATGCGTGCGATCACATTTTGGCCATTTTATAGGAAAAGAGTCGATAACTCAAAAACGGTTCCTCGTATCGATTTAAAACAAGGATAGGCTTCTAGAGGACGTTTGATTCTATGTAACTATGTCTGCGGAAGCACCTCAGTATTCTTTCCATGGATAGTCGAACTAGCGGCAGTGGTATTTCTCTTCCATTAAAATTTGAAATTCTAAAGAAGCTAGCAAAGCCACACACGAATTTCGACTCGGGATGGGTTACATAATTTTAGGCTCATTTTAGGCTAATTTATTACCATATTCCCGAATTTTTTGCTCTTCTCCTTCATAGAAAACTCCGGTGGTGGACTTCCAGAGCTTCTGTTATGGTTCATTTTAAGATTTTCTCGAATTTTGCAGAATCTTACTCAAGAACAGTCTAGAATTTCCTGTTATGTTGTAGAAAGTTCCACGCTATCTCCTTGGAGATCGAATTTCCGAGAATTTCACTTGAGTGTTTTTCCAGTCCTTTCTTGAACCTTCTAGAGGCTCTGTTCTGATAAGAAATTTTCTAGATCTGACCAGAAGCTTCGAGAACATTTTAGATTATTCTCTCTTCTCTCTAGTAGTCTAGATATTTCCAGAAAGTGTTTATGTCATATATAGCTAACCATATAAGGAGTGTCCAAAAGAATTTCTGTCACTTTCAGCGTTTGGATCTGGAATAATGATCATTGTAAGTAACTGTCAATTTCATGGAAAATTTAGACTATTGAATTGAAAAGTAAATTATATGGCATAATTGGGATTCGGGAAATGAAGATGCTCTCTCCTTCAGTTGCTCCTGTAAGAATAGTAATGATATTTCTCCCCAGCCTTGTAACACGTAGCCTGTGTGCCATTGCACAATCCCGAAGCGACCAGATTAGGTATCAGCAGAACTGGGATGCAAATTTTTAGCATCAGTTTATGGGAAGGCATGTCTATTAATTCCAAGGTGTCAAGAAATTCTAGACGGTAAGTTATACTGTCCTCACTGGTCATCATTCCAATTTATCCAATTGATCCGAAAAATCGTAGAAAAAATCTTTGAATTTGCAAGAAAAAATATTGAGGTCATCAATCAAGATAAATACAAACTATCCCGTGTTTCAAGTTGAACCAAATTTCAGACAGTGAGCAAAATTTCATTAAGATTGATTAATTAGTTTCGGAGTGTAGCTGGAACAAAGATTTAGACAAGATATTTTTATAAAAAAATGTATGTATGTAAGTCTCACTATAGCTACAAGGCAAGAGGCGAAAGAAGGCCCCGAACAAAGAATTTGTATCTGTTCAGACAGTCAGGCAGCGCTCAGATCCATCTGTCATCCTAAACCAAGCTCAGCACTTGTGCGCAATCCGGAGATTTTGTGGCCGGCTTCAGCAAATAGAGCACTATCAGTGACGTAATATGACAGTTGCGGAACAAAGTCATAGGGGGACTAACAAACCAAACTAAACAAAAACAAACCCATCAATCCCATTTTCCATAAGACTACGTGAATCTTTCTGGTCATTTTTGTACGAATAGTGATTTCCTAGGAAAAAGTTCTTTGCATCATTGTGATGATTAATTCAACAAATGTCAAATGCTTTATTTGTCCCCCCATGATCGCCATGTTGTGACGTCAGCTGACAGTGCTCTATTAACGATGGCATTGCCCCTAGGAAGAAATGCCAAGCACTACGCCCCTTATAGGAATACTAATAGGGCATAACAAGTTAGGCAGACCCCAGTCACTAATAGGCATAGAAACTTCATCTCACTTCCTCGGCGAGTATGAGGCCTATGGGAGATTAAGATTTGAAATATGTGGAGTTGGAAAACTCCAACAAGAGTAAGGTGAAGGTTCGAAAAGGAATATTAAGTAGGGAAAGTAACGTAGATATGTGGAGAACAGGGTATGGCAAAAAGGCTCCATGAAGGCCTACATGCCCGGCTGCCGAAGTGACCTGCCCACAACTACTACTACTATGAATAAGATTTCTTGTTTGAGTTATTTTATTTATATTTTCAAATGGCATGACGTATCCAATGAAGGCCACTAAAGAATATTATTATCATTATGACTATCACCTATACGTACGACTCCTGAATTCGAACTGAAGTTGACGAAGTCAAATATTTATAGTGTTTTAGAATTTAAGTATCACTGCTATTCAAGTTATACAAGAAATGCGACAGGTTCACTTTACCATACTTCAAATTTAATGAATCAGTTATTGTTTAGAATCGATAGCTTTCTGTGGTTCGAAAGTGATCGTATTCCATATTATATCAAAATAACAGAAATTCTATGTGAAGGCGATAAATGCATTTCATGAACGACTCACCAAAATCCTATTATCCTTCTGACCTGGGAACGTGGTTGTAGCTTGTAGCGGTGCTTACCGGAAAGGGCCCTTTTCTTGACCGGTGTGGACACTGCAGAGATCAATCACAGGATTGAATTACTTCAATCCAACACGCTACGATAAAATGCAGGTTGCAGAAAAATCACTTGGGACATGACTGATGTGTAAATTGACTCTCTTTCGCTTATCATGAGATCGACTTCTCAAGTACTTGGAGTGCCGAAAGTATATTGTTGTTTTTTGTACGACGGTCGGAGTTCTAACAAAAAACTGAGTAGACCAACTGAGAATGCGTAAATGTCACTGACCGGATTGTCTTTTGGATTTATCGTCAATCAATGCAATTATTTATGCCCAACAAAAGTTTACTACCAATTAAAATTAAGAACAAAAAAAAAAGAAAAACTCAGAATGGCTTTTCCAAACAGTTATTACTATCAACGTTAATACAAATTACTAAGTACAGTCAAAATTGGTTTCTCCCATCAAATTTATTTTGCTCCCCTTTTGTCCATGTTCGGTAGAAGGGCGACATCAAACGTCGGTTTTCTAATTAAATATACGAGAGGGTCTTGTAGCTCCCACATAGACCTTGAAGAAAAGGAATAATATAATTGATTCGTCCCTACATCCGTGCGTGACCTTCAAATTCGCCGGGTTACTCCCCTCTTCGTCGACCAGAACACAAAGTCCGGGGACCAGCTCTTCGGACGGTCTATTTTGGGGATGCGAACAGTAGCACGGGAGTTTCATCGCTGATCGTGAACTTCATACATTGTTGTCAAATTTCCACTGAAAGGTACAGTAGGTATTACGCTTTGGAGAAATTGTGAAATGTTCACATCTCGTAAACGTATTATTATCAACATTACATTCAATAACATTCAATATACTCCACAAAACAATAAAGAATTTAAGCAACAGCATCGATCCAGCTGGATTCCAAGTACAGGCAAATTTATTGAGGCGTGTGTTTGGAAGGGAAGGACAAATACCTGCTCAAATCCTAATTAATGAATCAGAAAAAAAAAACATAGAATCATTGAGGCGATCTGACCGAATAAGAGAACAAACAGGAAAAAAGGGAACAAGCAGTTTACAAGTAGAGCCGAGAAGATGACAGCACTGACTGCTCTTTACAGCGCTCGCATGTAATAACTTAAATTTGACACCTCACATCCCTTAAGGCCAATTCAGATACATGGGTGCCCACACAAGGTTTTTGATCTCGCATCCTCCAGTGCTGATAAAATCAATAATTCTGAACCAAAGAAAATATGACTTTGTGAACTGTCTTACAGTTTATAGGCACAAAGGTCGAAAATGCTTGCTTGTGAATTGCACGTGCATGAAAACCCCGTTTTTCAAGCACGGTTCAATTCACAAGCAAATATTTTTGACTCTTGTGCCTAGAAACTGCAAGACAGCCCAAATACGTTCCTTTTACTTGCGTTTTTATCACAAAGTCATATTTTCTTTGGTTCAAAAGTATTATTTTTTTTAATACTGGAGGAATTTATCATAGAACATTCATATGGAAGTATGGAAAATTTCGAATGATATATACTCCCAATTTCGGCCTTCTTATAAATTGAATTTTCATATTTTGGTAATCTACTAACGGGAAAAAATTTAAAAAATAACTCCCAAAATACATGATGTCATGTCATGTGAGCTAATGCTCCAAAAATGGATCTAATCTATACTAGGATCATATACATAACGAATGAAATAGTAAAATCGACAATGAAAAATCTGACAGATTTCAGATTTTTGCCTCATATTTTCTACATGGTGGAAATATTTGGAGAGAAGGGTACTTTGGAGGAAAGATGGGAATGCTTCAAACTGTGTACTAGTAGTTCGTATTTCTTCGTTTTTAGTCATTATGGCACTGTTCTCATATGGAACGTAGGTATTTTCAAACAATATTTTTTTTGTCAGAATGAAATTTAATGAAATCGGTGATAAAATATTCCTTCAGTCATAAACACTGTCAGAATTAATATCATTATTAATACTTTGACAGCACTTATTACAATCGGGTAACAACGATTGATTATTATTTATAGGTAATATATGCCAACATTTTAGCTGTTTTTGTGTATTATTATTTCGGTTTTGTTTTCTAGAAATATTATTTTACAGTGTCAGAAAAAAAAGGTAGTACGTGGTACAGAGAAGACTATTAAAGAAATGAATGTTGTTGTTACGATATTACACCAACTTAAGAAGATGATTGGACTCTCGCGGACACGATTGAGATGAGCATAAATCCTTCGAAAATATATATATATATATATATATATATATATAGTATCAGTAAGTAGCATAGATTTAGCTTCTGCTGATAGATTTTTTTTATAATAATTGCTAAAAATTCAGTTCATGTATTTCTGCTGCTTCGTTACTGAAAATACTGGATTATTCGGGAAGTAAACTATGGGAATATTACTGTAATATTACTGAATAATACCATACATTTATACAATATTTCTTGATTATTCTCTACGTAAATTCCTGGGATGATATTGGAATATTCCAGATATTCTGTGAATATTCATCGAAAATATAAGAATATTTTGTATGAATTATCCACCATATATTGCTACTAACTTTTCAATAACCCATGAGTGTTTTCAGACCAGAACCCTCCCAGGTATTTGCATTTTTTTCAACGTTTGGCTAACATAATAATCTCTGTATCTGCCGAATTCACAGAGAGCTCTGCTACACCATCTTTCAATTATTCTGCAGGCGACCTGCATATGGTCGAGGACGACTTTTCAAAATCTCTGTAATAACCACAAACAGAACGTCAAGCACACTTTCACCGTCCACACTGAGCACGAAAAAATCGACAAAAACCGATCGGCCCGAGCACCGCACGCGCATTCTGTTCGTGCTCAAATCAGCGTCCACACTGTCCGAGCATTCGCTCGTTCGGTGCTCATTCGGTGCTCATGCGGTACGAATGCTCTAGTTAATACGCACCTTAAGACCACTCCATCGTCCGGGTATGCTTGTATATTCATCACTGACTAATAGTCTAAGAGCCGAAGAGAGGTCGACCTTTACCGTTCTGTTTAACGGATGAAACATACTTCTCATGAAGTTTCATAAATAGACGAATACGCCTATCAAAATGTGGTCCAGAAGGTTGTTCAGAATTGAAAACAATATTCAAATTTGGAATCACAGCCAGCGTAGTCTACTCTTGATCAAAATTCTATTTTTTGTTCCCCCTGTACATCGTTTGTAAATTTGAAATTCTGACAACTTAGCAATGCACTAATTGTTATGAATATTTAAATTTTCTGACAAATCGATAATGAAAAAGTTTTCCATATGGTGCAAATTTTTGAAACTAACTGTATATAGTCTGGGCCACATTTTGATAGGCAACCCATTTTAGGCGTATTCGTCTATTCATGAAACTTCATAAGAAGTCTGTTTCATCCATTAAACAGAACGGTGAAGGTCGACCTCTATTCGGGTTCCTGTACTATAAGCACCACCTCCACCTCGGCTTTCTATTTGACACCCCCGCCCCCAAGACACTCCGTCTCGGTTGAGCGACGATCCAACTCAGCTGACTATCGAGTGACGCATTTCTGTCGCCATTAGTACTGCCTGTACGGTAGCTCTCTTTTAGGAATGAAGACTACTCTCGAACATACTCCATACTATTGGGCTGAGAACTTTTAGGCTCCTCTGCAGTATTACATTCAGTCAGGTCCTGCCGCTTTGTATGGGTTGACCTTGTTCACTGAGCAACCTTTTTCGCCAGTTGTCGATCCCCTCGGAGGACCTGCTGTGTTGGAAGAGTACGTTGTTCTTCGTCGTCATCGCCTGGGAAGTTTATCTTTAGCAGTTGTTTGAGTGAATTTTCTAAGAATACAACAGTCAACCGGTGAAGAACTTGTACAGACTGGTACAGGGGACTAGATGTATGGAATGGGTGCTGTAAAACTAACACGGAAAACACAAAATGCCCAAGAAGCTGAGGTGTGGTTAAAAAAAAAATGTTTTTTCCGTTAACCAGCTGTCGTCCCCTTACGAACGGCAGCCCTCGAAAGTCGAAACTTGTGCGAGCCAAGGATTAACGATGTCTTACCTTTTTGCACTTGCGATTCCTCGCACTTTCTCGGGCAATCAGATAAAAATCTGAAGTCGCTGAGGATTCGAAACTAGCCGACCAGCAGTCAATGGTTTTGAACGCTTCAATCTGAACCACTGAGCTACTTGACCTAGCGAAAGGACCAGCATCCGAGGGAAAAAAAGAGGTTTCTTCGAGGTTGTAATTGGAACATTCTGCCTCGTTATTCAGGATTCTCATGAGTCTGGCAGGTTTCGTTAGGATTTTGTTTTCTCCACATAAAAATTTTCAACAAGCTCTCTTACTTTTTTCTCGGCTCCTTTAGTCTCCTCACGCTTTGCTGTTGCCCTCCTGATGGCTTTATAATGGTTGATTTTTTCAAGCTCCTCAACGAAATATTCTACCAACGTTAAAGCAAAATCATTACAACAATGAATATTCCTAGTCTTACGTACATTTTCCATCTTCAGGATAACGATTCTTCACATTTTCCTTTTTGGACTATGTAATGAAGATGGCTCAAAAAAAGAGAAGAAGCACAAAATCTTGAAAAGGGGAACATTCTCCATGAACATTGAAAAATGAAAAATATGATTTTTTTGTAATATCTAACTGAAAACAAATTCTTTCCCGGCTAAAGCCAAGCTGAACATTGAACTACATCTGATAGAGATTGTGAAAAGACCCTAACTGAAAAGAAAAGTTCTGAAAGTGAAAATTCCCATTTTCATTTAGATAGTTGATTTTTCTTAATTATCTCTAGTCTTCATTGAAAATCCATTAAATAAATTAGATAGGGAGAATGTTATTAAAAAATATCACTCACAGAAATCGTTCATTTAATTGAAGCAAGGTTCGCTTCTCTCGCATTTAATCCTAGAGAAGCAAACCTAGATAAAGATAAAAATAAATATTCAGTTACATCACCTGTACTCTTTAAATTTGTGCAGTTGTAGAAAATATATAGTGTCCAACATATGCGGAAAGTTACTTTTTCCACTTGTTGCACAATATACTATTCCAACGGGTAATGTGCGTGAATAAAAATGTTTGCATGATCTTTAAAGTCTTCTAATCGATTATGAAATGAATAACATGAAATCGGTCCCAACATCTTCCGAAGCATTGGCGAATTCCAGTTCACTCTGACAACATAGTATTTATCTTAACGCTGGGCCAAGGTTAATGGCACGCGATGCGCCCTCATGGGAATGCGCCAGGCACGTACGGGGTGACACAAGTAAGAGGGTCGCTTGAGTTTGCTGAAATCGGAAAGAAAAAGGAATATTTTTGTTTCTAGCCATAAGGTGGGATATCATGTATGTGTATTAGGGTGATCGAAATAGGAATTTATCTGATTTTTAAGATATATAGTTTATTCCAATTGAAAATGAAAATTATCCATATTGAAATATTGATTTTCGCTCTGATAGGTATTGCAAACATGTCTACACAACACGTCAATAAGAAAATGTGATAAACCCATTTTAATGAACATTATAATTTATTAATATTAGTTACTGTACCAAAAGTAATACGATTATATTTTTGCTGCAAATTCCGTGGATAATGGGGAAAACAACCACAGAACATCACTCCCATTGACAGTTATATTCCTGAAATTTCCTTAAACGAATTATCAGGCGCATTTCGCTGGGTTACAATTTGGGGGTATGTCCATCCAACCGGAAAATTGTTCCCAAACAAGAAAAAAGATCCTACCTAGCAACTACAGACCTTTCGCAAAGCCATCAACATCGAGCGATTAAAAATCTATAGTACGCTCAGGAATTGTGAATGATTGTCGATATAGTTTCTGTCATCAGAGATCAACTCGTAACCTGCTTGCTTATGCTCACATATTGTGAAATATGACGAAGCTGTGGCCGTGACAATGAATATCTTCAAATCATTTGTTCGAGCTTGGAACCAGTGACTCTTCACCATTTTCTGGCTTGCCATTCCTTCCAGTTGTGTTCCTTGATATTTAGCTTGCTTCCAGACAGATCTACCCACATGCTGGTCATTGGGTTTTTTCCGACACTCTATCTATAAATGTTGGTGTCCCGCGGGGATCTATTCTAGCACCAACACTTTTTCTTCTCCAAATCAATGATTTGTTGCAAGCTATCTCATGCCCGGTGCACAGCAATCCCTTTGAGCCTGACCCTCGGCAATGTTCTCTGATGAACATTATAAGATTTTCCTTTTTGCGGGAATAAGAAGATTGATTATTTCAAGTTAGTTGTTATAAATATTTGCTTATTTTTTAACGATGAATATTTTCGACCGCTTTGGTATTTGAAACATATTGTCTCAAGTCCAACCACTTTTTCAGCAAATATAGTTCATTTATGCCAATTGGCATATTTTCAAACCATCAGCTATTTGGAGATTCATACCAGCTATTATTGATATTTTTCCTCTCGATAAACCAACCGGATAAATCAAGGAAATCATTATTGTTAGTTTAAAGATACCCACTGTTAGAAACAATAATTGAACCAATTACGATGGCTTAGTTAAATATCAGGTACTATTCTGTTTTCTTGTTGAAGTTCCATTGTCCTCTGACTTTTCTTCCAAATAATGTTCTTGATTAATTTTGACCGACCCACGCCACTCTGTGAAGCTGATTCTTCAGCTATAATTATGAAATAATGGAACGTTTACCTTTCTTATAATTTTATAATAACTTTTTCTTAAGTTGTACTTTTCCTAGGTATTTTCTAAAGTTGATTTCCTTTTTTGTGTTTCTTGCATCACTAGCTACTTAAGTTCTGAGAATGGTTCAAACGACCTATGTCAATTGATCCTAAAACTCCGAGGTGAAACTGTAAAGATAAAGGAAAAATTCAAGTATATCAGGGTGATTCTAGACTCGAAAAAAAGCGGAGACTTCGCTATTTCTAGCCAGGTGATCCTTTGGGAAAAAATGGGGGCTCAGACCAGACATGCTCTACTGGTTGTTTAACATGTTGGTGAAGCCTTCAATAACATATGCTCCTTTAGTATGGCCTAAGACACAACGAAGAAGGTCTAAGCATAAGCAAGGTCCAGAGACTGGCTGTCTTGGGATCACAGAGGCCATGAAGTCAACGTCTCCTACAGCTATGGAGCCACTACTGGAATTGCCTACCCTTCCCTTCACTTCACAAAACATACTTGACAATGTTCACATTGTGCCAGGGCACAATGAGTATCGTATGAATAGTGATCAAGAACGTGTTAGAAAGGCCACATACCGAAACGGTACTCTTTCGACCACACATTCAGGGTATCAATACCAGATAGATCTTAATGGAAAAATACCGACCTGGATATCATTTTGCAGGGAAAGATCTGGCACACATACGGACCCAAGACTGAAAAAGGTGCAGGTGCAGGGGTATATCCAAAAAGCCCAAAGACTGGCTCTAAAGTAACTGCCAATAAACGAAAGAGAGAGACTGGCTCTAGATATTCATTGGGCAAACACAACTCTGTTTTTCAAGCAGAGTTATATGCAATCCTGCATTGCATGAAGGAAAACAATCGGACAACCGAGCCGTTGAAGATGATTCGATTTACATAAAGTCAGAGAGTCAGAACGCACTTGAGGAAATGAGGAGCCAGGAAGTGACATACCGGTCAGGTATGGATATGCAAAGAGGAACTGTAAGCACTTGCAGACCGCGTTAAATGGATCTGGAGATATCAGGTAATTGCAGGCAATGAGAAAGCTGACAAACTTGCCAGAAAAGGGTCGGAAGACGATCTAGAACAGACTACAGCATTACCAAAACGTACAGAACGAAGATCTGCGAACTACTCGGTTCAAACCCCCTATAACACCTCAAAATATTGTAAATTTCATTGTAGGCGTGTTTAACAAGCATCATCAGGAAATATAAGTTCCACATAGTTTTAAATCGTTATTGCACCAAAGGTTCCAAACATTCATATAAGCGTCTCAATTATATTATTGTGGTAATTTTGCATCAGTGTTCGGTATTGTTTTCTCGACAATTTTCTTATATTCATCACCATTATTTTGCCATTTCGAATATCCCAGTTTATCAAACTGGCAGACTATTCACCTTGAAAAATCAGTCATAAACGGAGAAAGAAGTAGACCTTCTTTACAATGGTCTAGGTATCAATTGTCAGCCAGATTAAATCAGGGCAATCGCTTGACAAATGAACTGGGCAATATTTTCATTTTAATTTTTTATCATCTCGCACACGCACGCGTTACCTAAGTATCATAATTACCAATTTTAAATATACATATTGTAGCAGATTACTCTATAGTTATTATATGACATTCAATAGATAGTTTTTCTAGGTACCAGCATCTTCGTGCACCTGGATTCTAATACCGGTGGGAACTAGTTTTTCTACTGATCCTAGACTCATTGCTGCTGGTGGATGAGTCGTGTGTTTACCTAACAATTTTCAGAGCATTGAGTATCTTTTTAATGATATACAATTCTAGATTACAAGGTGTTGGATAAACATAGGCGTAGAAAATTATTTCAAAATAAAAGCTTTTCTGTAATATTTTAAAATTTTTAATGAAAACATGACACACAGTTCATGTGGAGGATATGTTTTAATTCGGTTTATGGGAATGCATTGTTGCTGTTTGTTAAGGATAGCAAAGTGATTGTTTTAGACCCTCGCACAAGGGTCCGACAGTTGAAGTTCATGGGTCGTGAAGGATAGTGGTTTTTCTATCAGATACTTGACACTGAAATCACCTACTATCCTGAAGGGTCTTGTGGACTTTGTATCCATTTATTCGTTATTTATTTATTGTCCTTCTATCCATCAGAATTGCCAAAACACTTTCACCCTTCAAGTCAGAAAGTACACAACTTTGGAAAGTTAGCTCTAAATTACCACGAAAAATTCTGATATTTGATTATTTATCAAATACCGTTGCATATAAAAAAATCATTACCAAGAATAACTATCTCGAAATAATGAAATGCAACACATTGTTCATTTTTGACTTTCGATGTGTTATGCTTGTGGTTCATGTTGGAGATACATCAGTGAACTATTTTTGTTGCCTTCCTTTTAAATGCTTCACCCATTTCCTGACTTCCGTTTCCGCCTTTCAAGTGAATAAACCAATTTAGAACTCCCTTATTAATCCAGTACGATTGGGTTTTTAGACAATAATCGATTGTAGCACCACCAAACTTGGTATGCTAGTAGTTGGAACCATGATAAACACAAAAAAATTTTTTTTACTAAAATTCCAGCGGTGGAACATATTTTTTTTCGTTTAAAAATATATAAATATATTTTTGCTGCAATCTTGGAAAATATATGATTTATCGGAAAAACAACAGGGTGAAAAACAATTCAATTTTCCACATAAATTATTCTTAGTAATTTCTTACGAAATGCGCTAGTTTTCTCATGAAACGTGATTGAATGCCGATATCAAATTACAGGTTCACCCTTACCCGCCGCTGAAAGTTCTGGCGGAGCCGAATATTTGATTGGTCATTACTCTGCTAAAAACGATCGGAGAAGGAAAAGGAAAAGTTCATATCGTTTCTGAAGACTCCTACCTTCTCATGCATATATAATATGCGAGTATTTGGGTACCTAAAATGTGTTTTGTCGCACTTCATGGACATGTTTGCGGATAATCCGAAAATCATGAATAATTTTGTAAATATGGAATTATTATACTGAAGCAGCAAACCTTTGGACTGTATGCAACAATTTCAAACTTTGTTTTACTCCTGCCTTACCCATAAAAACAACATTCTCTTCACTAAATGTTGAAAATAATCGCTCATTCATATCCTGCATATATCTATTTAATAAAACTATTGTGAAACTAAAACCTCAACTTGAAATTACATACTTAATTTTTTATGTAGGATGTGTTTGAGCGATTATTGTCAACATTTACTGAAGAAATTGCCAGGAATATGGGTCAGTTGAAAACTGAAGAAGGAGTAAAACCCAGTTTTTTCTTTGGTATGTATAAGTGAGAAACGAGCGGATATCATGAGGTGTTACTGAAAATCATTCTTGTGGAGAATTAAATTATCTCTCAACCTCTCAAATCGTTTTTTTGAAAAATCTTATTATTGTCTGAAATAACAACAAAAAAGAATTATATTTTATTTAAATAAAATTTTTTGTAGGTTCCAGCGCTGATTTTTTGGTAAACAATTTTTTTCTAATAATACTAATACTAGTGCTACAATTCATTCTTCACTTTCTGCTCGAGTTTGTCTGTCGTTACTGGATTATATATAAATTCTCTGATTTGAATAACGACCAATTCAAGCACAACATATCCTTCTAATAATCATGATGCGTATTTTTATAATTTCAATGTGATCAGTAGAAGAAAAAAAAAAAAGAAAAATGAAGGAATTTAATAAACCAAAAACAACAGCAAAACATTTCTTATATAACACTGGTGCTTTGAAATATTGATAATTATCTTTCTTCTTATCAAAGGAAAGTTCCTCAACATTATAATTCCGAATTTTCAAACTTATCAGAGCCATGCACTTGAGAATGAAACAATGAAGCTCTTCAATTCTAGTTAACATTCTCCTTTTATTTTTTCTGAATGATGCAGCTGGTTTTCCTTTGTTTTAACATTTGCACTGAGTCACAAACAATGTTTTCAAAGTTTGACAAATTGAGGTAAATAGTTGTCTTCTCAATCCATTAATACATTTGGTTGTATTTTGGTAATATCAGGTAGAATTTTCTGGATTGATGTTTGTCTAGGTTCATTGTTGCTAGCTTTTTGTATTGCTATGTAGTATATTGAATGTAAAGTCATCAATGACGGAATTGCGGTTTTTGAATTTGTGGATATTTAGTTTTTTCCACATGTTCATTCGATTTCCTGACTTGACCTGTTTCATGAGATTTATGTTTTCAGGTGGGGATAATTTATGATTGTTTTGTATGACGTGTGTGAGCGAGGTTGATTTATATGTAATTGGGTTCATGTATGTTTTCCAGTGCTCTTCAGAACTTTCGATAAGTTTTTTATTGGTTTGGCCAATGTAGAATTTGTTGCAATCTGAACATTGTATGTTGTACACTCCGTTTAGGTTTTTGTCTTTGTCGTTCTCATAGCTGTTAATTTTTTATTTTCGTGCTCAGTGGATTTATTAAGGCACGAATAAAGGTGCAAAAATTAATAGGGAAAAACAGTTTATGTAGAGCCATGAAGATGACAGCACTGACTGCGGTCGAAAGCACTCGCATAAAATAACTCGAGGTTGTAAAACTTTGAACTCATCCGTTTTGTGACTTTCTACAAACGTCAAAAATGACAAGGTTCGTGCATTGACAACAATATGCGAAGGGACACTTTATTCATTTTCCTTCGTTACCATGACACCGTGCGTGAAGTAATGTGCAAAATACCTATTTCGCACACTGCATGTAAATTATATGGGATTTTCATATTATTATAACATATATGGTCCTCAATCAAGCAAAAATACAAGAAATAATTTTTTTCTGAATATTCAAGTGAGGCTTTTTAACACTTTTCAAATTGTGACAAAATTTTATACTACCAATTTTTTTTGACGTTTGTAAAAAAAAAATTGTTTGCATCTCGTGCTCGAAATACTAGCCGAGTTAAAAAAATCAGTTCTCGATCACCAAAGTAGCAAAGTAGCGAAGTTCCCCTCAAAAATTATTCTGTAAAGTCAAACCAATAATTTTAATAATTGACAACTGTTCATTCACAATTGAAATGTTTTCACTCAACTAAATCTTCAGTGTTGCTATTCAGATTTCTTCAACAGATATTATTTCAAAATGTTTTTGCCTGTTCTGGGGTACATCTGCAGTGACTCCACAAAAAGTTTAACGGGTTCAGATTTGGCCATCTTGCAGGTCACCTCCTTGTCTCTTTTTGGCCAATCATGCTACCACAAGCGTTTCGCGAACAATGTTACCAATACATTTTTATGCCAATTTTCATTAGGCGATTCTGGAAAAATCATAGTCTAAAGTTTATGACGTCATAAGTTTTCCGATGAAAATATAGGAAATTAGATGTAGGACATTCCCAAAAGTTTGTGGGGGAAAAACTTCCCGCTACCAAGAATTTTCCCAAATAGCATGTTCAACGAGTGTATGACGATAATGCCATTTCAAAAGAGAGAAACATGGCGCCAATTGCAGAATGACAAGTTCAGGATTCAGTATGGTACTAAAAGCAATTGCTTTTTCTGAACAGTTGAAGTTTTGGTAGTGGGCTCCATATATCAGAACATAATTCAAAATAGTTCATATCTGCTCCTGATTATCCAAAAGGGGATGAACGGGTATGAAGAAGCTCTTTCAAATGTTTCATTCCCATAGCTAAGAAGACAGCTGTAGTGGATGAGTCTAGTGGTGTCAAAAAACCATGCCACCATGGTAGTGGTTACTATTTGGATGGGTGACCGGCACGCTTAGACGGACACGTTTCCAGTCAGAATTCTCGGCCTTGCTTGGGATCGCACGTTAAAAAGCAAGACCCTCGTCATTCCCAGCTCGCACAAGTCTTCTAAAGACTTCTGAAGGTTGCTCGTAGGGATGCAGCCGGATGATGGTTAAAACAAATTTTGAACAAAACAATCTTCAGCTGTTGAAACTTTCTTATCCAGTTAGGTAAGTGCAAATGACGTACTTTTGGTGTTTGGGTAGTTTCTATTTCTTGAATTGTACTCACACCGAAGATTCCAAATATTCAAAGGTTCGATACAAGGATTTTCTCCATAATGATCTTGAATTTTTATCAGATTTTTTTTATTCTCCGATTCCCAAATTGAAATAAATATTGTATAGCAGATTGAAAATATAAACTTTCGATTATATTACCAAGGCGACCGAGCTTCGCTCTTTTTGCAATATTACCTACATATGAACGGCAGTCTTTTGAATAGCGAACGTAAAAGCGGCAAAACCGAAAAACCTTACTATTTGTGCAAACTGTCACAGTGACAGTTCTCTATTTCAACAAATGTTCCCCTATAACATATGAAGGCCGATTCAGGTACATGGGTGCCAACCCTGCATTTTTGACCCTGCATGAGAAATGCATACCCATCGACGTTCCCACTTGTGCTTGTCGGCGTCCGTGAAAACGCGGGGGGAGCACGGAACATGTTCCAGTTCACACAATGAAAGATTCAGTGAAATATACGATGATATAATTTGAAAAACTCAAATGTTGTACCTTAGTATTGAGAAAATTAATACAGAACCAGAGAAAATATGACCTTGTGATAGAAACGCAAGTGATAGGCACGTATTTGAATGGTCTTGCAGTTTTCTGGCACACGGGTAAAAAATGGTTGTGCTTGTAAATTGTACGGGCTCCATAAACCCTGGGTGGGCACCCATGTATCTGAATCGGCCTTAACGACTATTCCGGCGGTTTTAGGGTTTTTATTATTCTTGTTCAACATCTCGTCGCAAGTGGATTAGTGGTCTTCAATGTATCATGGTTGGATGGAAGAGCAATGTATGATCATAGTACTCTATCATGGTCATAGATTGAATCCTTCCATTTGATAGGATATTCTATTTTCTATATATATGTACTTTCATTTAATCTGTTACTGCTATTTCTATCAACTCCTATTATTATTAATATTATTATTATATGGCAAATATGGTCGCTCAAATGAAAACGAACCAATTACAGAAGATAAATGTCGATTGCAAAAGTCGCTCCCAGCAAAAGGTACCTTTAGTGTTGTTATTTCGTTAGTTTGTGTATATAGTTAGTGAAGAGGATTTGTCAAAATAAAGTATACTTGCACTACACTGTTTGGAACCTCAGGTGTAGAAAGGTTTTTGGATTAATCTTCCTCTTGAAGATGATCACTTGGTGACTGAAACACGTGTCGAGGTGTTAAAAATAGCGGTTTGGTGTTGGGATAAAACTCCAGTATATTCAAAATAAAGTATGTATATGAAATAATTTTCATCTCTTTTTTCTTGGTTTGAGAAAACTATTTTACGTTTACTATTACTTTGAAAGAGTGTCAGCAGACGTTACAAAAAATTGGTTAATTCGACAACTGTTACCGGACGGAGTCAGGGCTAACTGAAATATATCATATGTTGTGAAATATTCGAGGCTATGAGCTAGCGAAGTATAATATGTTATACATCGTTGAAATAAGAATAAAATATACTAGTATTATGCGTGAAAATCCAAAATAGGAAAAAAATATAGTGGCCAGAAGACGAAATATCGAATTGTGAATCTGAAAAGCCATCGTATAGCAGGAAAAAAGTGTCAATGTGCTATTGATTTTGATATTCTTCATCAAATTAAGCCACACAAAAAAATTTAAATGTTTTTCCAACGTTAAATGTTTTCCGTTTCTATCGTATGTTTCCTATTATAATCAGAATTTCGAAATTTCAGAATGCATTTTCAGTAACATAAATGTGCAACTTTGACCTAATTTTACCACATATATCAAAATAATTTATTGACTAAAGAAAATAAATTTTCTCACTTATATTTTCGAATCAAGAAACTAACGTTTTGGGTAAAGGTGTTTGCTTTATTCGAAGAATTTTCATTTTTCAATAGTAAATTATTCTTTTCTTTTGAGAACATATTGTTTTCACTATATATAAAAAAATGAATTTTTTTAATGAGGCTGGTTTCTTTCAAGATTATTGTTTTTTGTGTGCATCTTCATATCTCCAATAATTTCCGAGATCCCAATGGTGGCCCTTGAATTTGATTTACCCTGTATAAATACTTCTTCGATCAAAATTATTTTAATACTTCATGAACCAAAAAATTGTTAAACAAATAGAGAAAGCTGTACATTTTGCTTGGTTTATTAGTAGAAAAATGCATCCATCCATTAATTATGATATCCAATTATAGAACATAAAACTTGTAGCCTTGTTTTTTCCCTCTTGGTTTGTCAGACCCGATATCGATCGTATATTTAACTGCATAACAAATTCTAAAAGAAACCAACTCTAAGAATGGTCGACCTTGATTTCACTTTCTGTGCACCGAAAATACTCTCACTGTTGTGTAGTCCACAGCGATGAGTACTACAAAAAGGCGTCAATGAACTCAGACGCAGGCAATATGGATGCCATAGACATAAAAATAGTACACTTGAAATTGGAACAGTTTTTGTCCTGGTGTGGTGATGCATGCAATATTTAACAATCATTGAAAACACGTGGTAGGCAAAGAGCACAGGAAAAGCAGATATTCCATCCAACAGGAAGGCTTCTTAACACAATCTCCAATCTTCAATCATCAACCATAAATTAAATGATGCTGAAATCGAACCTATCAGTGGGACACCGGACACGCCAGTCGAGAGTTTTCAGGGAGGTAAAATAACCCATTGAATATAGTTTTCATGAGAATATTTCACTCGAATATTTAGGTACTCGTACATTAAAAAACAAATAAAACAGTAGGTATTTTTTCAAGAATGGTTAATGTAGGTATTCATTTATGAAATAAGAACTCAATTCAATTGGAAATTATTTGTCACTAAGTTGGACTACGTGCTGTATGTGTAATATTAGCCGGAAGTGAATAGTACATTCTTGATAACAAGCAGTCCGGAGATCATTATCAAATTCTACGAAATATTGGTCCATCATCTCAATATTGCTGAATTATTCATAAATAACTTTGTGAAATTCAGAAAAAAAAATGTATATTATGATTTTCAGTTGAGGTGTTTATCTACCTTCAATTTTAGAAACCCTCAGAGCTAATCTGAAATAGTTTATTATATAACAAGGGACTAAAGTGAACGTTATAATCACGTAAGGGATAAAATATCACTTTAGTCCTGTGGCATATATATGCGCTATTTTTTGCACTTCCAGTATAAATATATATTTTTTTAAAATTTCAACAATAACACAATTATTTATTTTTATGAGTTATATAAACATGATACTTGATAACTCGGTCGGTCATAGCAACGGTGTCAACAAAATTTTTCAATACAGTGTCACTCTAAGTAATGTTGACATTCAAGACATCTCTTCAATTTCCTTCAATGTTCACTTATCAAATACAAATAATCGCCCATTTAGTTTCATCAATTGTAATAATGTTAATATCACTTACATTGTAAATTCAATCAATAAAGATTTATAATATTCTCTGATTTTTGTCCAAGTTATTAATAGTGTAGCTGCGGTAGAGTTTAATTTTTTACTTTATGTTCCTAGGGATTCGAAATGCAACTTTATTTCCTTAGGGACTAAAAGATACATTTAAGTTCCTATTATACGGGACTTGAGCTTTAGTCCGGGAAGTGCAAAAATGTTCATATATTGTTTGTGATAAGGGTTAGGCTGTCGATATTAAGGAATAATCAGTTCGCCAAAAACCATTTATTCATTGATGGCTTTTTTGTGAATAGGATAGAATAGAATCAGTTACACTCCCCGCAAAAAAATAATAGCAGTGCTCCTCTTACAGTTTATACCTCAGGGCAAATTTGTTTGTATATTTATAGAAAATGTTATTTTTAATGAAAAAAATCCAGTCGGGCTAAGCTCCGACATATTCGAAAGACTGAGCTCATCATTACCCCAATAACCACTCCCCAAATTTTGGGGTAAGCAGCTTTTGGTCCTAAAATCATGTGCACTGAGCAGACGCTTTGAACCTAGGATGACAACCCTTTGCGTTCTTTCAGCTATGATTTCTGCTGTCTTGCGATATGCCGCCATGATTTTCAGATTCGAGAGTAGTGAATGAATCACACCGCCATGGGACACTATTATCAGAACAATCAGTTTTACAGAATGGTCTGTCTAGGCAGAACCTACAGTGTTCAAAGCTTATAAATCTCGATATTCCATCGATTTTTCCTCCTCTTTTCGAACGATGTTCGTTTCGCCAAGAGCTGAACACTCTATGACGAACATCGTCTTTCTTTGATGGTCGAGGAGGACTTCATCAGACTTATTGGCTTGTATTCGCCTGAGGGTAGTTCCAATAAATCCAGCACTTCTCATTCTCCACAACACAACATACTAAATATCCTTCGCAGCGTGAGGCAACGCCGGTGTATCGTCTATACCGTACGAATATTGTAGATGGTAATATAACACGTTATGTCTGCGGATATAGAATGAGACCGCATATCATGCTGAGCATGCTAAAATGCATTATGGTCTCAAACACATCACGGCAGGCCTTGCATCTAGTATCAGGGACCTCTATATCCGTGACGCAGCTACGGTAGACGACCATCCTTGCAGACAATCATCAATTCCTCGGTCTCCGACTTTAGTCCACGTGACCACAGTAGGTGTGTATAAGTCAAATTTTTTTAGCCGACGTCTTCAGAGGTCAGCAGAACTGCATTTTTTGCATCCTTTATGTGGGCTTTTGCCGAACAGCTTCCAACTCGGTAACAGGGGTCGGGTCACGCCGTTTGGTGTTTGTTTTCCCTTCTTTTGCCTTAAAAGATCGGATCTGTGTGCAGTTAGGTCTGTACGTAATAATGGCGAGCGAAGCGAGCCTAACCTAAACTGAACCTGAACGAGCCTAACCTGAAAATGGTCGTATTTTGTGAATTTTTACTAACAGAATTTCGATCTGTCAAATGGTGAAAATCCACAACAAAATAATAGACCTGTACCTTCGAAAATAGTTGTAACCGCCGAAAATTTCATTTGGATTTTTTGTAGAGGAGACCGAAATACGTAAGTTGGAAAAACATTTTTTTGAAAATTCGGTGGCTCTCTCCAACCGAATATTTACCAAATTTTTTATCTAGAATGCAAAATGATACTTTTGCTTTCGAGAATGAAAAAGTATTTCGCATTCTAGAATAAAAAATTAATAAATAAATATCTGTCATTTTTAATTGACGTTTCGTAACATTTCGTGTTTGAACCAATACGAACGATCTAGGTGATATTGTTTGCATGACTATTGTACGAACGAATATCTTAAAAATGGGCATGTGATAATAACTTGGTGAAGGAAATAAATAAAAGCACATCTATAGATAAAGTAAAGATTCTCATGAACAACTAACAAAACAAAAACTTATCTCATCGACGAGTTCTTTCTCTGAAAGGGGTTTTGAGGAGTCAGTAGAAAACATTTTAATGAATGGTTCCATTATCAGAAAACAGTCCTAAATTATATTGTTTTTGACACCATCAGTCACGTATGCAACCACGATTTCAAAAGTTATAGCCAAAAGGCAGTAATTTTATAATTCTGATATTTCGACACCGCGAGATTTTTCCACGGCTCTGTTATTGAAGATAGTTTATACTCTTAAAATCGTGCTCGGTCAATTCCATGCAAAGATGCAGTAACTCCATTACACAGAGACCTGAAACATTTCCCGAATATTTTTTCGTTCAGCAATACCTGTAATAAATCCCAATTCGTCATTGTCCAGTCTTGCAGGGCGTTCCTCGAGGTAAATCAAACAAAAGAAAGAGTAAGATGAACGCCAGCTCAGGCATTTTAGCATGTATACTTGCGTTTACAAGATAACAATAATTTAAAAAAGTATCACGCTTTCGGTTGGGGTACTCGAAAAGCTTCTTCAAGTTCATCGGCCGTTCGTTGTACTTTGAGAGGAATGGCCGAAGGTCCAAGTCACCTTTGCAGTGTATTCCAAGAAACATCTGTACATCTACACTGTACAATTGATGAACGCTACAATTATTTATTGAATAAGTTGTGGGATCATAATGTGGTTTCTCAAATGTATTACTCAATTTCTAGCAAATACTAACATGTTATCTATTTCGATAAATTCCTGTAATATTAAGCCAGTTCGACTCCTTTCAATTGGCTACTGATCGAATTTATAAACTTGTAAGTCAAAATTATTCTCTCAAATAACCAATTTTTTCATAACTTCATGGTTCCTCTCTGTACATTTTAGCCTTCTTAAGAATACAATTATTGAATTGTCTACCAATAATCAATTTTTCTTTACGACTATCGTATTCTACATTGATTATTACATATTGGTTACTAATTGAAGGATGAAAATGATTCCAAGACACCAGTGCTCCAGAGCACTTTTCGGGATTACTAAGCACTAAACCTCTCCATATAAATGAATCTTGGTCGAAACATGAAGTCGCGGCAGATGGCACCCGGCCGCACCCCCTACCAAAAAATCAATTTTCTACGATAAGTACTGCGTTTAAAAGATTACTGTTTTGAAAAAATAGTACAATTTTGTCAATTAGTTTTTCTATCTAAAAAAATAAGTTCAAAATAACTAAATATTACTTCTTCTTTTCAAACTACCTTGACGTATCGGAGACCAAATCTGTCTCTGTTATCAAAATCTTTAAAATAATAATTTTTTTATTATCGAGTCAATTTTTTATTTCTTTGACGAAAGTCAAAAAAAGTCTACTAAAAATTCGTATGGATGACATTTGCCATCTTGATGCAGGGGATGTGCGGTATGTCAATTACCATTCTGTTATTTCAAACTTCTTTTCTCTGTAACCATATGCGGCCTATTTCGATTTGATTTTGATTTACATATTTTGTTTTTTTTTTCAGACTGTGCGAGGTTAAACACTCAAAAAACGATGTCAAACAAACCAAACATTCAATCAATATTCCTATTTTATTGGAATCAAATTGTTGATTTCAGCAATTCTATTTCAAAATAGTATATTATGTTAGCAGAGTTATAAACGTCCTTTCAGTAACGAGTATTTTATTCACGAGTGCAGCGTTGCGGAAAGACTGTTTAAAAAACAATAGGCGAGGACACGACAAAATATTTGTGCTCAAAATGTGTTGTAAAATACATAATGCATATATATAAATGTACCCAGAAAATATTGTTTGAGTCAAATTTCAATTACAGCTAGTCTAATTTCGTTCTGAAAAATAGCAAATTTTGAGGCTACTAATATTGGCGCTCTTGGTGACGTACGTGCCCGAGCAGCCAATAGGCGTAATCGGGTTGATTCTGACGTTTAACGGCAACGTTGCCAAGCTTCTAAAACTCTAAACCAGAGAGCATAAAACCATAGAGAAGTGACTGAAGACATTATTCCCAATGTCAAACGACGATGGCGAATTTTAAAGTTGTGAAAACCACCGTGAAAACATTGGATCTGTCATAAAACAATATGTTTGAATATAAACAAAAAACTCGATAGTTTTAATATTGTGAATTATTGTGGTCCATAAAAATGATGTTCAAGAGAGAAAGCTAGTCATTTATTTTTGTTTCGCCTCAAAGGTATTTCAGAGTTTGAATACTTTTTCCCGTTTATAGGTACTAGTTGAGTGAATGACTATAAACCTCAGAATAAAACACATAGAGATGCCCTGCCTATACCTAAACAAATAACTATGAACATGAAATATTCTTTTCTTTACAATTTGTGGGCGTTGGGCGTGACGGGCGTTGAAATGTTATGGACGGTTTATTTACATTTGGAGTAAGAAGGACCATAATTGCAAAGAAAAATGACAACTTGATCCGAATGAAATGAGCGAGCATACACGAAACTATCCGATTGAATACGGACTTAACATCTATAAGGCCCTCGCTAACAAACAAAGTTATGTTGCCTTCCAGACAAGGATGGAAAAGGCATCACTATGGTCTTTTATTACTCTGAGAAAAAGGACCACCCCTTTTGTACGAGACCGATTTGAGCATGCGCATTATTGCATTTACTTGTCCATGACCACATATCTCAAAATTTCTTCGTTTCAGCATTTGTGTTTTGTGGACATAATTAAGTGTGGCAACGTTGCTAAATTAATTGACGCTGTCAACAGTGAGATTGGTTGCTCTGGGTAGTACGTCACAATGGCGCTGAAAAGAAGTCATTTGAATTTATAAACTTTAAATATATTTTTTTCATGTTTCAGACAACTCAACAAAAAAAAATGAAAATTGTCACTAGAGTGTTCATAAACTATAGAATACATTAAAAAAAATTTGAAAATTTCGTGTCCTCGCCTATTGTCTTAAGGAGTTCATAAATGTTTTACCGTACAGTTTTTACGAATTCATATTATAACCATAACATTGTATGTTTTTAAGTTGATATCTTTTTTATCATAATAGTTTCAATTGACAGGTCAAGAACGACCTACTCTCACAGGGTGTTCAACCACTGAAATCAAACAGTAACCCTAGCGATGTACTTAAAAAAATTGAGTTGTTATGGTAATATTTTTAAAAAAATACAGACTACGGAATATGTAATTAATTGATCATTCATCATGGTACGCTGAATGCCATTTCAGATATTATGTGATATTATTAATTGAGTGAAAAATATTTTGTTATTGGCCCTTCTACGCCTTCGTAATCATAACACTAATAATACCCAATACAATTATATAAATACTACATATTCCTGTTGGTGAACAGGGTTTGAAAACCTCCTCTATACTGTGTATGCAGCGTGTATTTATAAATATACTTGTTGTTTGAGTAACGATTTTCAACACATCACATACCTGCATAAAATATTTTTTATTCTTTCGTAAATAATGTGTAAAGAAGTTCCAGTTGAACATTGAACATGTATTATCATTGGCATTATGAAGTTCTGATTATTTTTGATATTTTTGTATGTAGACTCTCGTAATGTTTTCATTAAAAATTGATTAATTTGATGAAGAGATAGAAATGCCACCAAAACTAGGTGTTACTCGAATTGAGAAATTGCCAGTGACGCACGCATAAAACTTTATTCTGATTCCCTATGACCATTTCTGAGGTTGATGTGGTGAGTAAGCGTTGGGTAATCGATAAAGCGATCCTCGACCTCATCACAAAAGCTCGACTCTAATTTGGGGGAATTCCGGAGTATTTTTAGTTGTGTTATCTTTCTTATATTAGCAATCGAGTTTTTGGAAACAATCTCAACAACTCAATGGGGGAGTTTCTTTCAGAAAAATGAGAAATTAAAATTCTTATGTTTGTCACCACTTTATATTTCTAACACTTGCGTTATTGTAGTTTTGTCCTATATGGACATTTTTAATCTATATTTCAAACTAAATTTTGTAACACTTGCGTTACTGCAGTTTTGTCCTATATGGACATTTTCAATCTATATTTCAAACTGATGAACTGCATTAACGTAAGTGTTACAAATATAAAGTGGTAAAAAACATGGGAATTTTTATTTCTCGTTTTTCATGATGATCTCTTACCACGTAGTAACGGGTACATACACCAATTTATTGAGTTTCGTTCAGTTACCGCCTTAGATTTTTTTATAAAAAAACATGTACCTTGAATAAAAATCAAATTACTTATGTATGCCTTAGTTTTGGTCATAGGCTCCTTTCTACATACATTTTATAAAAACGGAACACTTTTCAAGAGAATTTTGTACGTCATGTTCAATTTATAGAGATTTTTTGATAGTTGACAATCAGTCTGTCTATTATATTACTCATATTTCAAATACGTACGATGTATTCAGTAGTCGAGTTTGGTATTACGATCGCAGATTCGATCAGATTTTAGTCACTTGGCCACAATTTAATCGAATCAGTCGGTAATAAACGAACGAAACGGACGAGATCAGCGTGGGCTTGACATTGACAGAATGTCGTTAACCTATGACATTTAAATTTGAGTTGTATTTTTTTGGGAAATGTAACTGAAGGTCACGACCTTGTTTGTTAGGTATAGTTAGGTATTTCTGATCCTTCCTAGTCTTTCCGATACATCTTCAATGTGTGGTTAGTAATAATAATAATAATAATAATACTTTATTTTCTTTGAGACATGTATAAACACGTATTGAATTTGCCATACCTACAGGTTAAAAAACTAGAACTAAAACTAAAACTAAAAACTAAGAACTAAGAAAAAAAAAATTTGGCAATTGGCTAAATCATCATCAACATAGTGTTCAAATGTCATTTAAAAAATTCTATCATGGAGTAAAATCCACCTTCAAGTTACAGATGATTTAATGTTGGACGGAAGTTTATTGAACAACTTTTTACCTATTACAAAATGGAAATGGAACATGCAAGTCATTTTGCATGCTGGGGAACTAGCCCATGGGTTCCTAGTAATTGGTGCGAGGCCCAAAGACTCCTGCTCCAGTTCCCTCGGGAGTTTTGGACCCGTCCGTGTACCATATTATAGTATTCTTTCCCAGGTTCATTTTATGTTCCATTCTCGCTTGGTGTTTAGTTCCGTTCGAAAAAATTTCTCGTAACTAAATTTCCTGGTAATTTCGTCAGTTGGTAGATCGGCAAGGTGTGCACAGTCGGTGGAGGTTGAGCTCCTTACATCGTGTGCTGTCCCTTCTAGTACGACCTGAGATTTGCTTCCCAAGCAGTTCTCCTCACCACGATATGGAGAGGAGTGAGGTCCAGAATGACCTCCATTGCTGCTGTCATCAGAGATATTGAACCGATTCAAAATGGAAGTCCACAATTAAAATAATCAGACTGATTGTCAACTGTCAAAAAATCTCTATAAATTGAACATGATGCACAAAATTTCCTAGAAAACTACTCCTGTCCATAAAATATGTATTCAGGATCATATGAACTAAAAAACATTTTCAATTTCAATTTATTGATGGCAATGTACAACATAGTGAATATAATCATAGTAATAATTAATGAGTATATTAAATATATAACTTTTCAACCCACCTTGAGTGGCCTGCTACACCTAAGCACGTGAGTGCTTGTGTTGTGCTTTGCAGTACTCCTCAAAAGGGAGTTGTGAGTGAAATATGGTTGACGCTCGATGGGGGAGAAATTGAAGCTAAAATTCTTTAGGTTGGATTTTATGTTTTTTTTTAAAGAGATTATGAATTTTTTCTTTGTTGGTGAGTATGAATTTTTTTATAGAATATTTGAAGTTGTTTAGTTTTTTTATTTTCTTTAATTCTAGTGGCAGATAGTTATAAAATTTTGGACCGTGGAAGTGTACAAATCTTTGTGAATGACTCTTCTTAAACAATGGCAAATTCACAGACATATTTTCGCATGACCTGGTATTTTTTTGGTTTGGTGTGTCATATTCATTTTTATGGAAAAACATCCAGATCAGGCATGAGTAGGTATAAAGGCTTCTTACATCGAGTAGATTAGACTCTTTGTAGAGTTTCAGTAGAAAATAACTTTTTTTTGTTTAATATTATCTTCAAAATTGTATTTTGTACGGTTTGTATACACCCTAGGTTGTTATTGTACATTCCCCCCCATGCAGTAATACAATACCTGATAACAGATTCTGCTAATGAGTAGTATATGGTTATCATATTTTTTTTGTCTAGTATATCTTTTAAACAATGGAATTTGTGGATGAGTTGTCTCAGTCTGTTTCGTATGTAAAAGGCATGTTCGTCCCATCGAATGTGTTTGTCTAAGACAACCCCTAAATATTTAATTTTGTCGGTTTTTTCAATCTTGGGGCATGTACATAGATCTTGATTACAGTAAAATTTGTGTATTTTAAGGATTTCATTTTCTGGTTGATCATTATTTTGTAGTGAGATAGTCATAAATTTTGTTTTGCCAATATTCAAGCTTAAGAGGTTGAGATCGAGCCATAATTTTATATTTTTCATTCCTTTTTCAGCTGCAGTAAAAACCTCTGACCAAGTGTCTTTAGTGAAAACTAAGGCGGTGTCATCAGCATATGAGACGAGGTGACCCTGGAAGTTTGTTATATGTGTGATGCTGTTGATGTACACCAGAAACAGTATTGGCCCTAACACAGTCCCTTGGGGCACACCAAGAGTCACTGTAGACCATACACTTAACTGATCACCTACTTTGACCCTTTGTCTTCTCTGTGATAGATAATCCCGCAAGATATTCAGTGGTATACCTCTAACTCCATACCTGAATAATTTATCTAGAAGTATGTCGTGAGATACTGTGTCAAAAGCCTTGGCCAGGTCAAGAAAAATTGCTAAGCACTTTTCCGACCTGTCCAGGGCATCAACACATTTTTTTGTGAAATCAACTACTGCATTTTCTGTATTGGAATTTTGTATAAAACCAAACTGTCTGTTGGTTATTACATTATGTGTATTGAAAAATCCAATTAGTCTCTTTTTAATACTTTGTTCGAAAATTTTTGCGAAATTATCTATCACAGAGATTGGCCTATAATTTTCTGGATCACCTCTATCCCCTGTTTTGTGAACGGGAGTTACGGTAGATTCTTTCCATTGGGAAGGAATTTTTCCTTCACTATATGCTAGATTTATTATGTATATGAGTGGTTCAAGAATGTGTCTATGAATTTGTTTGATTGTTTTTGTAGTTATTCTGTCTGGACCTGGTGAACAATTATTTTTCTATTTAGAAATTATCTTAATCAATTCATTATTTTTAACAGGCTGCAAAAAGAGGTTAGTATGGACAAACGGTTCTTTTAAAAAGGTATTGGGAACATCTGGTTTTTCAATTTTTTCTGTCATTTTCATGCCCACAGATGTAAAGTACTCATTTAAAATATTTGCTTTTTTTTATTTTCGTACGTTAGTTCTCCGTTTGGCAGTTTCATGGGAAACTCTGCAACATTCTTTTTATCCTTGTTGTTGTTTGATATCTCATTTATTATTTTCCACGTTTGCTTGGAGTTTCCTTCGGAGGCATTAAGTTTCTGTTTATAGTATTCGTTCTTAGTATGTTTAATCAAATTGTTTAGTCTGTTTCTATAATCTGTGTATTCTATTATTAATTGTTCTGTTTTGTGTTTTAGCATAATTTTTTTCATTTTATCTCTTTTACGTATTGATATTACCAATCCCTTTGTAATCCAGGGTTTTAGTTTTCTTTTTTTATACGGTATTTTTATTATTTTGGTTGATTTGTTTATATATGTTTTAAGTTTGTCAATGAACTAAAAAACATACTGATGTAATTTTGATCTTTATACACGATAAAACAGTGTTTTCTACAATTGAAGAGGTAGAGGTTTTTCGTAGAAAATTTAAGTTGATAACTTGGACTAGACTCTCCCATTTCCGTCAAATCAAGCTTTTGATTTTATGATATATCAAAATTCAGCTATGAAAGGAGTTTTGAACAAATTTCATGTATGACATCCCAGGCAGTTCTCATCCCATTTATTTTTATTGACTTAAATTCAAACTTTTTCGTGTATTGTGCTCTGTCTATGAGTGGAGATTGGGGATAGTGGCTGTGCAAAAAAACACAGTCAGTAAGTAATCGTAATAGATAAAATCAGAAAACTAGTTTCAATATATTTCTAACACGTTAATAAAGAGCAGCTGCTGAATGGCATTTGTACCCGGTCAGGTTGAAGGTGTTAATGAATGGCATATGTAAATGCTTGCTCCCATGCACGCATTTCAACGATTCATCATACTCTGATGTTGGTCATTGAACAGATAACTCAACAACCACATCTGGTATCCCCATCATTCATTTGGCAAAGAAACAAGTAGATTATTTTATAAGTTCTGGTTCCTACGAAATGGAAAATCCTGTATTGTTCAGAAACCATCGTGAGAACCGAGGGAAAGTTGGAAGGAATTGTTGTTCTTCTTAAATTTCCGAAATGTCTGAAGGCTGTATGCCTCAGGGAACATCTCCCGAGGCAGCGAGTTTCAAAGCTTTGCCGTGCGTTAAAAGAACGAGCTCTGGCAAAAAAATGTTTGGCATATCTCCAAAGGGACAGAATATGGATGTGATGACTGAGCTCGACAGGTCAGTCTCGATGGGATCGCCAACGGTGGAACGATTGATGATATTTCGGAACAGCATCGTTCTTGAAAATATCTATAAAACAGAGACAAGATTATATAATTCAACCATTTTTTAATACCAAATATAGTTAGGGATTAGTGTAAGAAATAACTTAATAAGAACTTACCTGACTCATGCTACGACGGATATTGAATTACATCCGACAGATTTATGCAGCGTTCCACAAAGTAAATAGTGTATTTCTGTAAGGTGCGTATTCACTAGAGCATTCGTTCCGCATGAGCACCGAATGCGCACCGAACGAGCGATTGCTCGGACATTGTGGACGCTGATGTGAGCACGAACAGAATGCGCGTGCGGTGCTTGGGCCGATCCGTTTTTTGTCGATTTTTTCGTGCTCATTGTGGACGGTGAAAGTGTGCTTGACGTTCTGTTTGTGGTTATTACAGAGATTTTCAATTTAATTTGGATATTGATTAGTATGAATATTTTTTGTAGCGACTGAATGCGGATCGGTGCTCATGTGCCAGGACACACTACGCAGCCTGAGCTTGAACTGAAAAGAACGCCACTGTATTCAAAATGTTGCGCATTGTTTGTCAACTTTGCAACAGCGGAGGTGGATCTATTTCATGAATGAGGGTGGAAATGGGTAATTTTAGATAAGGGTCGCTTGAAAGGGTAAGGGAAGCCTCTCAACAATGGAAATATTTGTTTTTCTGGAATTGCTTCACACAGATGTCGCTAAGTGGCTATTGCATTGGTGTTTCTGATTCTGTGATAAGGTAATTATTTTCCGGGAAATGATGAATGTGTTCAGCCGACCAGAATATAACGATTTTAGAGAACAATTTATTTCCAAAATTCTAAGAGATGAATATCAGCCTCTATTATTCAGAGAAACAAATGCAATATTCTTGACATAATTTTTTGGGTTTATCACCTTCCACAATCTGAAAATGAAAAAATTTTTTTAATCCAAAGAAATCTGTACAAGTGTAGAAGGGCAAATTAATTAATTTGCCCTTCTTTGGATTAAAAAAATTTTTTCATTTTCAGATTGTGGAAGGTGATAAACCCAAAAAATTATGTCAAGAACTGGATTTCCTCCACAAAATCAAACTTTTAATCAATAAATGCAATATCTTTATTCAACTTTAATTGAGTTTTGAACTTAACAATCAGGACATAAACAGACAGTGTAGATAGAGATTCCAGAAAAGAATCACCGAAGTATTCCAGGAAATCAGAGAAAAATTCAAGGATAGAAGAGTGTGATGAAGAAATACTAGGAAAAAATAAAAAAGGAAGTGTTGTATGGTATCGGTTGGAACATTGTAACTGAGAACGAAACATTGAAGATTTTGGACTTAAATTAGTCTATAGAAAATGCTTTGACTGTCTTCAACCAGTTGAACTCACTTAACATGTTCTGATTCCACCAGAATTCATCTCCCAGCAAAAACTGCCAAACATAAAGTGATTCAAGATTAAAACCGTCTCGGAATTTGATACCGAAGAAATAAATCATAACGTGATCCAGTCAACTCGTAAACAACATTCCATTCGGTATGAATCATCAGTAGTCCCCGCTGGATCTCTAACAGCGACTCGAAGCCATCCAGAAATGAATAGTAGCATCTAGAGAAATTGCGAAAATTTCTTCCACGTATAAATAATAACGTGGCACTTGCCGCCAGGAGAAGTCTGAATTCGGATTGCTGATTGAAATAAATGGTCCAATGAAGCGAGTGCAAATAAATTGAGTGTTGAAATAACTGAACGAAGTATTGTAATTATATTCTGCTGGGATTTATAAATTTATAAATTTTTTAAGTGGAAATTCTTCACATTAAGTTGGAGACCGGCTTAACATATCCAGATCTCACCTTTCCAAGAAACAATAAATTATTGAAGCATGAAGCACCTAGAGGTCGAGTTCTGTCGTCATTATTTTCTAATTCTTCTGACACCATACGTTGTTGTTTCTGATGACTACGCAACATTAATCAATTTATGAACAGCGAACAGGGAACAACTTGTTTTTGTTGACCGTTCATTTGAATTGGAAAAAGGATTCAATTTCCTGTAGGAATTCCTTCCATTATTTCGGTATAGCCTTCGTTAAGTACTCCTCCCAAAAATCGCTAATAACATAGAACATTAATTCACCTATTTGATTTAGAACATATTGTATATATGCATAGTACCTTGTTTAAGTTTTCCAATTTACCTATAAATTGTCTTAAATACATTACATATTTTTGTTTCGAAACAACCCATCAGTTCAGCAAAGATTCATGAATGAAACATTCAAACACCGTGAAATCACACGTGAAAAATTCCGTCATTGCATGGAAATTCGACCAGCCAACCGAACAATGTGCGTTCGATTGCCTGCCGCTTATTGCCCTCTACCCGTCTCAATGTCGCTCGGTGATACGTCAGTGGAGTTATTTATGGCCTATTTCAAATCGAGCGATGAATCGCCAAGGCACAGACAACCACGGAAACTTGGATTGGCTACCTGTTTTGATCAGCACCTCACGGTCGCCAAACTTCCAGAAAATAAAAAAATTACCTCTCAAAAAGATTTTCAAAACTCTTTGAAATAGACATTTTTCAATGAAATTTTGTTTCATTGAGCCGTTTTCACATTTTTGGAAAGAAGTAATAGGTGCCAAGTCTGCAGGGTAAGGTGAATGAGGTAGCAATTCGTAATGTAATTCCATCAATTCAGTGGTTGTCATTGCAGATGTAATGATCGGTGCATTCTCATTGTCAACCCACACCGTTTTTTTTTATCAAATAGTTTTTTTTAACAAATGGAAATGTTATCTTTGAACAATAAATAGTTTGCCAGTGAATAAAACCGAAATAGCTCTTGGTCTTGATAGGTTGATGAATATAGACAGCAGTTGTTTTACGAACATTTTCATACAATGTTTCTCGAATACAAAAATTGTATTGCAGGAGTATTTTGAAAAAGATGTATGCCCGAAATATATAAACAGGAGTACCTCAAGCATGAAAGGGCTCTTTGGTCTAAGCTTTCGGAAAATAGAAGGCCTGACAATGTTGTGTGTGAACGGGCTCTTTGGTCTAAGCTTTCGGAAAATAGAAGGCCTGACAATGTTGTGTGTGAACGGGCTCTTTGGTCTAAGCTTTCGGAAAATAGAAGGCCTGACAATGTTGTGTGTGAAAGGGCTCTTTGGTCTAAGCTTTCGGAAAATAGAAGGCCTGACAATGTTGTGTGTGAAAGGGCTCTTTGGTCTAAGCTTTCGGAAAATAGAGGGCCTGACAAAGTCGTAACACCTAGATTGTTTCACTGAGAAAGAAACTTTGGATGCTAAAGTGAAATCAATATGTTCGAAATGCAGAAAGAGGCGGAAGTTCGCTAAAAAAAACTTTTCGGTGGCATATCCACATTGGAGAAATACAAACACCACCCATGAGTAATGTGGGAGGCGTCCATACTACCGGTTACTACCTAGGTATTCCGAAATAGTCGACTTAGCGCTAACACCAGCGCAGGTGGATACCACCGCTCTTTCGTGTGGGACTAGGCGTTCTCTCGGTAGAGGACAGATGAGAAGGCTGCTCTGCGTCCTTTTCCCTATGTTATTAACTTCCATGGGCGAAGATCGAATGGAGAATTGTAATGAAATCCATGAAATTTTATTATAACGACCATAACGTAAATGTACCAGTACCTGACACCCTAAGGGTCAGATAAATTCGGTTTCCCCTATATAAAAATGAAACGTAAAACTTTCAGGCAACTTGTCTCAGGAATAACTTGTTAATATAATGAATTTAATTTATAGTAAACAGAATACTATGAAATTTAAGAAATTTGGAATTTAAATTATTTTTTAATTTTGTTTTATTATCATCCAGTAGCTGACACCCAAGTTTTGTTCTTAGCCCTAAACCTGACTTTATGTGCACCAGTGCCTGATTTTTTATTTAATTCAGCAGAATACAAAAGAAATAGATATAAAATGAAAAAAAGTCGCTATTTGAAATGAATACAATGCCATGGCACGAACAAAATAACTTGATCTTGTATTAATCAATTTTGCAAAGCACTTCAACCACTGCATACATAAAATATCCTCTTTTTCTGGCCACTTGTAATTTAAACCACTCTTCTATAGGTTTTACCAAGATTAATAATTTGTTTTACCTGTCCTGGATAGTATTTGCCATCGTTTATAACAACATCTTCTTCTTTTGAATTGTCTTTACTAGAAGTGTGGTCCTTACTATAAAGACTGTTCATCCCAGTTCTCACCTTTGTTTTTGCTTTGGTTTTCTTTGCGTTTTCTTTTTTTCGTTCAATTTAATTTCTTCTCGGTTCCGTTTTCTTTCAGCTTTCTCTTGCTCTTTTCTTATACGTTCTTCTTCTTTCTTTTTTTAAAATATTTTTATAATTACTAGTAGCTGACCCTAAATATTCCAATAGCTGAACTGTGGGTCAGGTATTGGAAGCACTACATATATAATGGTGCTAATTTTAATGGATAATGCTCTTTGATACACCATCGAAGAGAGCATAATTTTCAACGATTTCATGAAAACCCTATAACTGACACAAGCGTCAGGCATTGGCTGTTTACTAGCCAGTACCTGACAGCCCATTCTAAAAACACAATATACATTTCATCTAAAAATTCGCTACTAAAACAACATTTATACTTGATACCATAGTAATCAGTACAATTGAATTGCAAAAAATAAGTCACTCCCTTTTTTTATTCTCTATTTTCATTCAAGTAGGACCTTAATGATTATATTAAGAAAACACGCCTAATCATACCCTTCCGTGGAAATATTCTGTCAAAAATATTAATTCACTGTTATCCATCTGAGAGTATAGAAACTCGATAGATAACACTCGTACCAACCAAAATAATTGAATATATTCAGAACATGGACAGAATATTGCTTATTTTTGAATGGGTGAATAATGAAACGTGTCAGGCTTAGGGACAGTGTCAGGCATTGGAACATTTACGTTATTCATTTATTTATTTAGTTATTCATCTTTCAACACTCCGACGGCCGGTCGTGGGTTGAAATCCTAACGACTTCAAACATTTTTCTGATGGTCCAGGAAAGGTGTATCTCACCGTACCACCTCTGGGTCTTCGTGTAAACATGACAGCTCAGATCTCTAGACGAGACTACCTACGAGATGGAGTGTGGTATGTGGTGTGGAATGAAACAGGTCAGATATGGTACCCATAAAGGTTATCAGCCAATTTTTCAAAAATAAAATGGTGACATATATACTTTTCAAAGAACTTTTTGTTACTTGTCCATTGCATTCTTGTTTATGAAGGTTGCAAAAATGTAGCCACGGATATGTCAATGGTGGGAGATCTTAAGTACCTCTTGCATATTACTAGACCAGATCTCATCATTATAGTGGCATTGATGATGGGGGCCAATGAATATCCTTCCAGTGCACTTATACAGTGTGACCCATTCAAAATTTAAGTAAGTACAGTTATAAAAACTACATTTTCCAACCGATCGGAATGATTTTCAGGGCCAACTATTCTTATTTTTCAAGATCAAAAATTAAAAAAAATATATTATGGATTGTTTTACGAAAAATCTTATTACGCAATAAGATTTTCGTGACATTTTCAAATACTTCATGTTAAAATTACGTTGAAATGTGTCTATCAGTAAGAAATATGGGATAAGTTATATGGGAATGAAATTTAAAAAATTTGTCGTTTTTCAAACTAGTATTTCAATTTCAGGACTTTCATCAATATTCTTAATACACCAGTGGATTCAGGAAGTCTCGAAATATCACTATTCAGAATTTTATCGGAATCCTTCAATGAATAACATTCATACATACATAGGTTTATTGTTTTTGATACACCAAATATTATTTAAAACATTCATAACGAGTCAGATTGTTCGTTAACAATTTTTTTCGTCGATCGTGCACGTGGGATGTATTTTAACGCACTCAAAATCGATGATTAATGACCCTTCTTAATGAATGATTTTTTATTTATCAACGATTTGATTATATGCAACCCAACATATATTTTATGTTGGTTAGTAATATCTGTTATTATTTATTTGACAATTCTGAAATAAAATTTCAGAAAATCTTCAATACACCAGTTGTCAGTTGAAATCATAGAAAGTCACGTGACGTAATGGTAGCGTTTACCTGACAGATGAAAGAAGTGGCACTGAGGTCGACAGTTCAAATCCACATGAGAGTAATTTTTTTTTCAATTTGAAAAAATAAAATAAAACTACTACTAAGGAAAATTAAACTATCTTTGATTAGAGTTAATATAAATAGGAAATAGTGATTGTTTTGTATCCTGTCGTTAAATAAATAAACATTGAAGGTAAGATATCCCTATTTTTGAAAACTACGGTCGACGGAAAAGTTTTGTAACAAACTCGTGAATTAAAATTGTCTTTTCCATCAACCAGCTCTCGTCCCCTTACGAACGGCAGCCCTCAAAACTCGAAACTTGTGCGAGCCAAGGATTAACGAGGTCTTACCTTTTAACGTGCGATTTCTAGCACTTTCTCGGGCCATCAGATAAAAATCAGTAGTCGCTAGGATTCGAATCTAGCCGACTAGCAGTCAATGGTTTTGAACGCGATAGTCTCAACCACTGAGCTACTTGGCCCTTGCCGATTAACAATAGCCATGACAAGATTCATTATATTTTTGTGTGGAATATATATTATTGTGGTCTCCCTACAAAAAGCAACACTCAGTCGAAACTTCTGCGAGCCAAGGTTTAACGAGGTCTTACCTTTTAACATGCGATTCCTATCACTTTATTGGGCTATCAGGAAAAAGATTTTGCCGTGGCTAGGCTTTGAACCCATGTCTGGCAGCCAGAGAGTGATTAATAGATCGGTTCTTTTACTACTCGGCTACCTGGCTTTGTTTTAATTGTTATTGGTTAAATTATTTAAATGCTATGTTTCAGATGATTAGTGGGAAAATTCAAAAAATTTTGATCTCATTTTCTCGGTATGGGTATGGATGTTTAATCATGAAAATCGCAGAGTCGTATAAAGGACTAGTGGTAATTAGGAATATTTTGATCATGAATAAGATTCGTGAATGTAACATTGGTTTTGTCTAATAAGGTTATTTTGGAAGGCTAGATCGAGTTGGAGTTTTTTTTGTTCTATTCGAAGCCACATCATGTTTGGAGGCTGATAGTCTATCTGAGGGCTCTACATTCTAGTTGCAGTCAGATATTTCTTTTGGAGGTTGCTGACACCTGAGATTTTGTTGGAAATTCGAGATCAAAGTCGGAAATATAAAGTCCGTATATTTGATTCAAATTGAATGAAATATATTCACAAGTGTTTGTATATAATTCGTATGGTTTTAAACAAGGGCTGACACTCTGATTTATCGTAAAGTTATTTTTTTAAGAAGGGAAAAACTAACATACCTGCAGGTATTATAATCTTTTATTATGTGAGATATCTGCGGAAAGGCAGTAACATTATTAGAAAGCGCCCAATTTTGCAAAAAGATGATCTCTACAAATGGATTCATCCACCAACGTTTTCATAATTTGATGACTTTGAGTAAAGCATGCTTTCCGTACGATATGATCCCCTTACCTAACTTTCTCCGTCGTATATGAAGTCAGTATTAAGATTCATGTACTTGAACAGTACTGAAAACAGTAAAAACTTTTGAATTATTCTTAGTTACCATAAATGTACTGGGCGTTCGATCTAAATTTGATTCAATATAAAGGGTCATAATTTTATGAATTGGTTCTTCCTTTTTCCGGTTTACTAGTTCTTTAGGAAGAAGCTAGTATTGAACCTGCTGTAGAAGAAAACAATGTGGTGCCCATATTTTTGTATAGGTAAGGTGAATTATTTTCTAAGTCAGCTCAACGCTCATCTGTATTTTTCCCATCTCCACTTCAAGAGTCGGTCCCCGAGACGAAACCTTGCAACATTCAGCGCGTTTGCACCTCAGTATTTGAATCTCCAGTGTTAATAAACGCGTGACAAATTGTTGACGTTACAAGTGCAATAATTTATAAATGAAAGCTTGAATGTGACGAGGAATCAATCCGATATGATCGAAATATTAATCACTGCAATTGTTTCTACGAAATGGAATATGAGGCAAATATTAACAGAAAACAATAAAATATTTGAATGAAGCAAAATTTGTATTACGTGCAGAAATATATTTATAAAATCGTAGGAGAGCGCTTTCGACTAAAAAGTCATCATCAGTGCTTACTCATCATGTGTACAAGAACCAAAACCATAAAAATACCATGCGTCCAGAGGACGATGGACGTGATTTAAAATTAAGACCTTTTATAACATTAACAGATCAAAAGGGCTGGGCCAGGATTAACCTGGATAAAACAATTCTAATAGAACATATCTGGTCCCTTATGAAATTTCATACAGGCAATAAAGAGGTCGGTGCACTATCCCGAGAAGGAGCAAGTAATGTCCTGAATGGCCCAGAACCGTTTTGCGTTGTTTGAGACTCTCAAACACTCCTTTCTTATCGCACTGTCACTAGCACTCATCGACATAACCTCAGATGAGTCCTTTGATTGAAACTGCTCCAATGACGAACAAGACTACTTTTAGTTTTATTACGATATAATTCCTTGAGAAATTCACTAAAAATGTCATTAAATAGTCAATAAGAGTTTTGGAGTGAAAAAGTGGGTGTTTGCTGATTCAGCAGAAATACGACAATTTTTATTTGGCGTTTGAGCCCGAACTGCCGAAAAAAAAACCTGAATAGTGGAATTTGTACGAAATTTTTTATATTTCCTTTCTGAATGGAAAAGTTTATATAATTTTTATATAAGTTTAGATAATTTTCGAGTTATAAACGAAAAACTACAAAAAAATTGATTTTTCACCATTTTTAATGTTACGTCAAGAAATTTTGTTAGCAAACTTCAGATTTGGATTCAGCACTCCAAAAGACGTGTGAAATGGAAAAAATCAAAACTACCCCAAAACTTTCCAGCCAGGGGCCCTGTCGAATACAAATTTACTGAATTACATATGCCACAGTGCAATTGTCACTTTGAGGGCGGCAAAAGTTAGCTTCAACTTTTACATCCCACTCATAATAATTATAATAATTCCCATTTGCGAGTACAAAAATCGTAGTTTGCTATCGGCTAAATAGGAAGGAACAGAAATGCAAGTGGATAAAAATATCGGATAAATTACGTTACCATAGCAACGTTAGCATTTACTGTTCGTTCATCAAGCATCGCGCGTCGCATCAGTTTGACAATTGTAATTGTCAAAAACAGAATTAAACACCAAATAATATTCCAGTAAGGTTGTCGAGATTTGGATTTGGTTCTTTCTAAACATTATTCTTTTACTTATTGTTCTTTTTGTTTGTTAAATGAAGTTCAATTGAATTTAATTTTATTCATCGGATTGTCTTAACAAAATACCACGCGGAGCTCAGATCTAGCGGGATATTTTTTCCGGTGGTTTTCTCATACTTACTTTCATATAGGTAATTTAGCTCGATCTGTTCTGACAAATCACTCGAGCTACACAAAAAATATCCGGCTAAATCTGAGCTCTTGTGGTATTACCCCCCGACAAATACACTACTGGTTTTTTCACTGATTCATTTGTTTATCAATTTTCGAGGTGTTGGTTGCCAAAATAAATAGTTTGACATTGATATGTTTCTGAATTTCTTATTCATTAAATTCTCCTGCCGAATTACACTCGAGGTTTGTATTGATCTCGGGTAAATTTGTGTTGTTCAAATTCTAAACTGTTTTCCTTTAGCAATTTGACTCGCATAACTGTCAACCTAAAAATACTCCACCTTCGGTGTCGTGTTTTTAATAGTTGACGTTATTCTCGTCGAATTGCTAGGAAATAGTTTCTCATTAAACAACCCAAATTTACCCGATAAAATACAAACCACTCGTGCAATTATAAGTGATAATACGTTTGACATTCATCCAAACACGAAATGCCAAAATATATTAGCATTATATTAGATAGGCACCACTGAATAATATTTTTGCTAACATTTTATTGACGAGGAAACCAAATAGTTGATTTCGCTAATATAATTTTCAATGTGAAATTCCGTATTCAATGCCGCAGGTTCGCCTTCACTGAAGGTTATGACCAACAGTCGTTCCAACACATACACGCGCAAGTTCTCTTTCAGAACAGAACATGCTGTCGCACGTCGCACACGAGGGAAACGACCTAGTGCTCGGGTTGTTGGCTCTTTCGCTTTCGCGGTATGCAGTTGTAGGCCAGAAGAAATAGACACTCAATTCGTAATAATTCCAAAAGTTTTCAAACTTTCGTCAAGTGAATGGTACATAGAGAAAGCAATAAATCTCAGTTTGCAACCTGTTCCGAAGTCGACAACATTGTCAAAATGGCAATTAACTTAAATTTTGATGTATACTCATTGAAAATTCCAAAAGTTATGCAAACTTGGAGTAGTATCATAGATATTAATGTAACGAGATTATTATGCGATTTATAATAATCGAGGATGTTGCCAGGCGACGAAGCGCTCTCCACCGAGTCGCCTGTGCAACTTACGACGGAACATTTTTTTTGGCCTCGAATGTGCCATGAAAACACGAATTTTATACACAAAATACAAACTACATTATTTGTACAACTGTGAATGTGAATTTACATCGTCTGAAATATATTAAAAATAAATACTTCCAATACATCTTGACGTGGTTTTTTGTCCCGATAAGTTATCGCCTTTAAACGACTGTTCTCTGAAAATGTTATTGAATGTTTTCAATAAAATCGTATTCAAAAATGTTTCTTGTCTGAAAAAAAAACAAGTCCAAAATAACTTAATAATACTTCTCTTTTCCATACATCCTTAATGTTATCAGTACGTCCAACACAATTTCACAGCATTCAGTGGTCTTTCTGTGTCGTTACTATAGAAACGGTTTGTTGGCACGCCACGTGTTTGACTGTTTGACTGTGTTTGCTCGTAGTTACTTCAATTTCAAGTTATTTTCAAGAAGATGAATGTTGATTATGATAGTGGTAGTGATAACCCCTCAGATATATCTGAGAAAGCAAATGCAATATTACTTAATATGTTACCGGCCAAATCCAAGTTAGTATATGATAAAACAGTTGACCAACTTCATGAATGGTGCGACAAGAAACATGTAAAGGTTTCTGAAGGTTTCTGAAAATGTGCTTATATGCGATTTTGAGGAAAAATCAAAAATTAAAAAACTTTCGACGTTATGGAGTGTGTATTCAATGTTGAAAAGTACATTGAATGTTAAGGAAACTATTGATATAAGGAAGTTTTCAAAATTGGACCCGCTCATTAAGGACAAAAGCGTCGGATACCGAGGAAGGAAATCCAAAGTTTTATCAAGGGATGATATCAATAAATTTATACCAGATACTGATAACGAAACAAATTTACTTTATAAAGGGAACGATATCATCATAATTTTGTAAGATTATTAGTAATTTTAATATTTTTTATTTGTGTATGTTGTCCTAATTTTGGGTATCAGCGGTGCTTGTCGCCGTGAAGAATTATTACATATAACTGATGCCATTGAAGATGCTGGATCTACATTCATTGTTAAAATACCTGATACGAAAACCCATTGCGCAAGAACGTTTACCGTTTTGAATTCTGATTACATTGAGATATACCGCAAGTAAAGAGCTCTAGGGCCACCCATACAAAAAGTAACAGATTATTTTTAAAATATTCGAGAAGAAAATATTGTTGCGTCTTCGGGTTCAAAAATAAGTGTACACTGGTATAGACTTGCCTTTATTATTCAAACTTCACTTGACAACACTGTAATACAAGTCACTGTCAAAACTGATATCAAAATACTAGTTGCCAAGGTAACTCAAGGTTACTTTCTAACTAACTTACTTCATCTCACAAATGCCTTGCTTATATATAAAAATAAAGTTCTAGAAAAGTGAAGAAATCAATAGAACACAATAAGAATGTTCGACGATTGATCCAGAACAAAAGTTAGTGCTTCTAGATTTTTCCATCTAATTCATCGAACGATCTCGAACAATTCGAGAAGTCTTTATCAAATTTCAGGTCTGTAACATTATATATACAAACATGTGGGGGTAAATAAAATAGGAGAAATTCCCAGCTCGATTGCAAAATGGTTTGGAAAATACATATATAAGAGCTGCACAGGTCATTGTTTCAGGAGAAGCTCTGTAACTCTTCTGGCCAATGCAGGTGGCAACATTACATCCATAAAACGTCACGGTGGCTGGAAATCTGCCTCCGTAGCAGAAGCATATAATATAGAAGATAGTTTGAATAACAACATTGAGATTTCAAACAAAATATTGAATTGTCCATCATCTTCCAAACAAATTAAAATATCCGATGAAATTGTGGAATCAACTCTTCAAGAAATATCTAACGTTTCTGATCAGCATCAACATGGAACATCTTCGGGAATACATGTTGGAAGTAATTTTTCAAACTTTACTATCAATTATTATTCCAATAAATTAAATTGTTTTATGATGAATAATCAATCAATAATGGACTGTCAATAATAAATCCTCGAATAAATCTTTCAAAAAGTAATATTTCATGTTTATTTTGTGAATTATTTTTCCACCGTGAAAAAAAGAGAACATTTATGCATCAATAGAGATGCAGAAATGTCAAGTTTTTTGACAGTTGTAGACAAACTAATGTTTATCTTTGATATACCATAAGAGCAAATTCCAAAAGTTCTGCAAACTTGACAGATACATCAGAAAATTATTCCGAACATTTGTACAGACTTTTACGTTGACCGGAACATATATTTTCTTAATTCGTGGTCATTTTGTTGATCAAGGTTGGCTCGAAATAATTACAAAAGTTTTGAAACTTAGTTCCAAACTTTGAAAACATCTATATATTCTGATGCATTAACAAAGGACCACGCACACATCTTATGGAAAAATGTCCTTTGGTGAAATTTTTTTATATGCTGGAGCTATCCTGAGTAAAATTCTCCATGGCTCAACTTGATCGTATGACTAGATTCGGCGCTAGAGGGCGCCAAATCACGAATTTTGTGATTTTTGGAGAAATTCAGCTGAATAAAAAAATAACAATATCTCATTTATATTCAATACTGTGTGCGAATGGGCAATCTTGAAGTTCGTGAAAAATATTTTTCCATAATACAGATGTTTGAGTTGTGTATATTTTGGACTACCCTGTGAAAAAACAGAAGCGTTTTTGTTTCTGTATTATGGAAAAATATTTCTCATGAACTTCAGGATTGCCCAGTCGCACACATTATTGAATATAAATGAGATATTGATATTTTTTTAATCAGCCGAATTTCTCAAAAATTCACAAAATTCATGATTTGGCGCCGAATTTGGCGCGTCATACGATCGAGTTGGGCCAATAGAGAATTTTTCATCCGGTTGACTCTAGCTACAACATATACAAAAAATTCAGCCATTTTCATCGAAGGACATTTTTCCATAAGATGTGTGCGTAGTCCTTTGCAACCTTGTATACACGATCCGGAACTTCATGCAATTTGGAAAAATCCAAGTATTTAAAAATTGAATTTTTCAGATTGCATGAAGTTCCGGATCGTGTACAAGGTTGCAAATTTGTGAATGGCCAGAAGATGTTTTTAAAATTTGCAACAAAGTTACAAAACTTTTGTAATTATTTCGAGAATTTTAAAATAATTAGATTTTTCCAAATTTAATGAAGTTCCGGGTCGTGTAAGAGATGCAAATTTATGAATGCTTCAGAATAGATGTTTTCAAAATTTGCAATAAAGTTTCAAAACTTGTAATTATTTCAAGACCACCTTAATCAAAAAATGACCACGAATTGAAAAAATATATGTTGCGGTCAACGTAAAAGGTTGCAAATCTGTACAGCTGTTCGGAAATTTTTTCCGATGTATCTGTCAAGTTTGCAGAACTCTTGGAATATTTTCAATGAGTATGAGTAAAATTTAAGTTAATTGCCATTTTGACAATGTTGCGGACTCCGGAACAGGTTGCAAACTGAGATTCATTGCTTTCTCGATGTACCATTCACTTGACCAAAGTTTGAAAACTTTTGGAACTATTGTTAAATATTCGATTTTTAATGTCTATCTCTACTGGCCTATTGCACATCGTAGTTAATACTGCCAGAGGAATGCAGCATGCATCTACATCGCTGGTCTGATCTAGTCAACTAGTATCAATGACATGAGAAGAGCGATTATTGTTATCGTTATTTTTATCGATGTTTACTGTTTGTTTCAGATAGTGCAGGAGATCGTCGGACTTGAAAAACTAGATACAGAAGTGATTGAACATGGTTTATCTTTCGTTAGTCATGTCAATAATTCAACAGTTACAAGTGTGAAAAATTAACTACTTCGAAAGACGTGTGTGAAAATTCATGGAATAAGAAAATCGAGCTCTGTAATGATCTTTCACACCTGTATCATTTCTGACTAATAAAAAATGATATTTTTTATTTTAAACAAACTTTTATTCAAATGCTCTGGAAATTAAAAAATAATGTCTTGGGTGTAATGTAACAGAATAACCTACATTTCAAAATCTAAAGAAATAAGTTTATTAGTTTTCAACGGATTTAAATAAAAGCTTCTCTTCAAAAAGTTTTTTATTATTTTATCATTTTTATTGTAAATGGTTTCAATGTTAATTTTGACGATTTAATTCTTTGGTAATATTATTTTATTCTATAAATTGAAAATTTGCATGTTTTATTTTATATTTAAATATAGAATTGGATTTTTTATATTTTTACTCCTGTTAATATTTCTGTGATTTTATTTATATATTTTCCAATTAAATTATATTGACAGTATTTTTAAGTACCTATTGATTAAGACATTCCAAATAGTTTTTATCGTTGTGATTTCATATTTCTATTTTTATATTTCTTAGCCAAAGTAACACTATATTTAAATATTTATAGATCAAGTGATTTTAAACATTCTTTTCATTTATACTTTACTCTATATTGACATTACTGTCACGATTTGGTACCTTCACAAAGTGATTATCTTTACCTATATATTTTAAACCATATAAGCCCCATACAAGTATTTGATACTTTTGTGGTCTTCATCAGGTTCAATTTAATTCATCAATCACAAACAAGCATCTTTTTGCTTCTGTGATTTACTTCGTTTATTTACTTATATATTCCTATGTTTCATTGTAATCCTCTTTCAAGTGAATAAACATTATTATTATTATTATTATTTCATTTTATGCTTTATCATTATTACCTACACATGAATCTATGGATGTCTGATGAAGCAATTATACAAGTCTTGTTTTCTATGAGTTTTGAGCTATCTAGCCCTTCAATGAGAAGGCCGTAAATATTTACTCGTCCTTCAGTTTATGAATTTTGATAAAAAACATTCATGATATTCACGCTCAAGTACACCCACAAACCAATTTTGAAAATAATCAGACCATAATTACAAAACTTATCCGCCATATTGAATTTATAACAATTTCTATTTTTATATCTAGAGTGCGCTGGACGCACTTCTATAAATGTGATGAACATGAATGTAGAGTTAAAAATATTATACACTCTATCCTCCTACTTGAGTAACTATGGCGGTTTAAAAATTTCAATATCACTATTTCTTGAAAAAGTTATTTTTTTATGAGAACAGCCTTTCTACAAGCATTCCTTAAATTATAATGTTTCCGATAAATAATCCATTGATGGTTTCAAATCGAAAATACGATGGATAACACTGATACACTAATTAATTGTTGAGAAATTATGAGGAAATTCGACTGTATCGCTCATCAAATATGCAGTGGATACAAAATAAAATGAAACAAAATTAAAGTATCATTTTTTACATAACACAAGTTCATAATGAATTCGAACAAAGGAGAAACATTCCTGATTCCGAATTTAGTTGAAGGGAAAAATGTTCGAAGTGCATTCCGCTAACGTCTGAAGTAAACAAGATTTTCATATATATCAGTATCGGAAAGTTTTCATCTGGGCGGGGTATGGTGGTTTCATGAGAGCGTGAAGAATAGCTTGCTATATGTTGAGAGAGCATTACAATTTCTCCTCTACTCGCTCGAGGAAGGGATACCAACGTGGGCTGTTAATTCGTCGGCTGTGGTAAGAGGAGAGGCGCAACGTAGTGCGTCTCTCTTATTTATGTGGTATTATCATATCATTGCGTTCCTTGTTGCTCGCGTAGATTTCTGTGTATACCCCAGATGAAAAGTTTCCGATACTGTATACATGATTTTCATAAAAATACTGCTGTACTGTATAGTTAAACGACCTGTACCTACCCTTTTTCAAAATCTTCATTGCTGACTCGTGACTAATTTGTAACTCTTGGTTATAATTTATATAGTAAGTAGGATTTCCTTCTAACAATGATAAAACATTGATTTCTGTCACCTAATCAATGATAAAAGTTTCATAGTATGGAGTTTCTCGTCTGAGTTGTTCCTCCACAACGGGGAAATATTGAAAACATGGATGTGGTCTTTTGGAATACCTTTCAGCATAGAAAGTAGCCGTGTTCCCCGAATTTTTCTTTCAATCATAAACTTTTATTTCCATAGAACACCTTTCATTTAGGATACCAGTTTGGACAATGGAAATGAATCTGAAAAATTGAGTGAGCTCTATTCGTTTCCCAAACTGAGCAGACATACATGTAGATGTTTAAGGATTCAAAAAAATATTGAATTATACAGGGCGTTTCATGAACAATTTCAAAATTTGATTCAGTTCAGAGCGAAAAGAAGCCTTCGAAATGTTTTACTCATCGAAGGTTCGTCTTGAAAATGATAATATAAAGAATGTCTGTCTAAAAGATGTTCTCATTTGTAGAAATTTACTTTTTTAAAAAATAGTGGTATTGAAGATTCCAAACTGCCATAGGTACTCAAGCAGGGGAAACAAAGTGTGCATAATTTTTTTAATTCTTCACTCATGTTCATCACATTGATTAAAATGTCCGATGGCTTGTCTAAAGAATACACTGACACCCGGTGTATACATATCTGCGAACAAAATTCAATCAGCTTCACTTGATTTGATTGCTGTTTGTTTAAGATGTGACATAAAATCGAGATTTCCGGAAATAGGCGATATTCAAAAACGGATAACTCGAGAACCATCATTGCAAATAGCAACTTTTTGTCGGCTTCCAAAATGGTGGGGATAATTTTTTTCTGAATGATCAACGGTTGTCGAGTTATGATAAAAAAAACAAAAAAGTCAGAATTGACGGCATTCTGGGATTCTGCGCAAAAGTAGGGGATTCTTACAATGTTCGCCTCCTCATGACCCCAAACCTATCACTGGAGCCAAAAATTCTACCCCCCTTAATGTACTCAATATAATCATTCGTTCTACGTAAGGTTAGTTCGTTCTGGTTCACCTATATTAGATTTAAATTATTTAAACTCTGGACTGGATTTCCTAATAAAGAAATGAACCTAAGAGTTAATATTTTAAAATAACTTTATTTGTGTTCGCAATTTAGAGTCAACTACAGGTATTACATCACCCCAACCCTTTTAACCTGAACCATCAAGTTCAAAGTGATCGCAATCGAGACATTTTCGCAATTGAGATACAGTAAAACCAAAATTGTTAAATTCGTAGTCCATGCGCAAAGAATAACATGAGAAGGCATTCGGAAGGAAAAAGATAGGCTGTACGCTCGGGTCTGTAAGCAGAAAAGGTACAATCGTATTCACAAATATACAAACCATTATGCGCTCGAGAGCCTTTTTCAAATCTTTTGATGGTTTATTGTTTTTGGCATCCTTTCTCATTAGCTATCACCTGTCAGACCATTTAAAATTTTGCCCTTAAGATTAGATTGAAACTCCATTTTTATTGTTTATTAATTTTTTACAGACTGTATCAGTTCTTACCTGAATATAATTGTGCTTTTTTACTAGGTACGCGCATCGTGGGCGTAAATATTTTTGAATCTACAGCTAGATGTGTACTATTGTACAACCCCAATTGACCATATTCACCGGCGCCATATTGTCATACGACAATACCAACTATCCATTGTTACCAACGGTTAAAAATATATCTGTACCAAAACCGCGAAAATTAAAAATGTTTTATTTGGTGCATATTTTATTTGGTGCATATTTTATATGCGTATTTTGTGAGTTTCGGAAAAATTTAACTGAAGAGAAAATCTAGGATAAATGGGTAGATATACCACTGTCAGTATCAGCTTTCACCTTAGCTTCAATAATGACAACATAGGCACTCAGTAAAACATTTTGAACTTTGTATATTTGGCTTTCACATATGCAAAGTGCAATATTTGACACTGCATTCTGTAAATTTATCTTTTTATTTCAAAATATCATTTTCATTTGATATTTTTGGAAAATCCGAAACGTTATTGTCCACGGACCCTTAGTTTTCATCTAAAAATGAAATCAACTTGATTCTAAACTCACTCCCACTCTAATTAACATTTTTTGATAACTGTATTGCCTAAATAAATATAATTTTGAAATGTAATTAGTAAATTTGATTATTATTAGTTGCGAACCCTGCGTAAGTTGGTATTGTCGCACGACAGTATGGCGACAGTGAGCATGGTCAATTGGCATTTCTCTTTTCGCTACGGAATATTTTTGCCGCTCATCGTCGATGGAGGTCCTAATCACAGTTAAGTGGGCAATAATCATCAATAATAAAAGTCTAAAATGAATTTACCTTCACAATAAACAGATAACGATAACCTTGTCCTTGCAAGTACGAAAATAAATTGTCAGGGTCAGGTCTGTTAGTTCGCTTTATACTGTGAATAAGCCTCATTCTCGTTATACGATAAGAGGATTTGTGAAGTGCGCATATCGAATTACTCTGATATATTTGAAGTAGACACATACGTTTTGTCGAATCAAAACTTATTCAATGCCTATACAGAGTGTGCAAGAAGTATAAGCATATATCAAGCACACCAAAATAATGTATGGAATACTCAAAGGCTCACTAGAACGACACAACAATCGTTCACAGAGGAAATCCTAAATTTAACCAAATTGTGCTTGCATGAGAGTTCTCTGGAATTCGAGAATATATTTCATTTACAGAAAACTGGCCATTATCTCCTTTTCTCGCCGAAATTTTTACTTGGAAAAACAAATTGAAATTAAAATTTTTTTTTGAATGTTGATATCGATGATATTTTCGTTGCTGGGTTAGACCGGAACGTAAATTGAAAAATTTTTCTAATGAATTGAACAGCCTAAACTCGAATATAGAAACAGAAATAGAAGATAATACGCATCATCTCAATCATACAAACTATTATCATATTCTATGATTCGTAGACTGTAAAATAAACCCCAAATTGATTCAGATTCCAAGTGTTAATTAAATATAAATAAATAGATTGCTGTAAATAATGGATAAGAAACATTTATCATAGATAGACTGTAAAAAAAACAAGAGAACTTTAAATTTAATATATCCGCCATATCAAAGAAAAGTCTGATTGACCTTATGCATGTTTAACATATCTCAGTCAGCATACGAACAAGATATCTCTTTTCGTTCAGAAACTGAATATAAATGATGCATTAAGAGGTAACAACAACCTTTATGAATTTATCAATCATGCAAAGTCTGAACGGGATGAATTCAAAAAGTAAGGGTTTACAAACTTGACTTTGACAATTGCAATGCACTATAAATAGGCCAGACAGGATGCAGATTCAATCGAAGATTCAAGGAGCATTTCATAAGTTACAGCTTAATAAATAAACAGCCAACAACCTTATCGACAATAACCATAACTTCAGATTCCTGGAATATTGCATATTCAACCTAAAGATCTGAAATTAAACATATTAGTATCCATAGAATCCAAGAAACGTATCAATAAAATTTTTGTTTTCAATGACCAGAGATTCCTGTATAATTCTCTCATTAGTAAAACCCCAACTACTCCTTGAAGTCCTTGATGATTTTAATCTATACAATTAATTCAGTCTTTTATCATCTCATTAATATAATATAACATAATAATATTGCATACCTGTTTTTGTAATTACCCAGGATATAAGAAGAAGATGATATTTCCGAGAATAACTAGTTTCTAACTCGCTCCGAAGATGACACTGTGTGTCGAAACAATTGTGAGCTTTATTACAGTATATAAATATACAGTGTGACCCATTTAAGATGGAAGCACCCTTCTAAAACTTACATTTTTCAACCGATTGGAATGATTTTTTTTTTCGTTAGGTAGACATTCAAAAAGTCCACCAGGACACCAAATTTCATGAATCACCATCATCGGAAAAATTCTAGAATAAGCATCCAACAGTGTGGCAGAATTCAATGCGAACAAAAGTATTTTCTCTGAGAAGGCCGATCTCACACTGGACAGCGTAATTGGGTCAGGAGCATCCATAACAACGAAATCTTCCATTTCAATGCCCTGTATCACCATCAGCAGTCTTCCATGAAAAAATCATGTCAAGTCAATTGCTAAAAGTGCCTCTCTAAAATTTGGTTGGCCCTTCCATACCCTTGGGCCATTTCACTTCCCGTCAACTGATTATAATGTATAAGGCATAGATCCCACCTGTACTGGAATATAAGAATACACTGTTTCTATATTTGGAATGCAGCATCTAATCACTCCCTAAAATATTTAGATTATGTCCAAAAAGAGACACTATGCTCTGGAACACCGTTGAAAGGTTGGCGATCTGTCTCTGATTTTTGATATTTCTTTGAACGACGCTCCTCTGGAATATCACGAATCGTTTCACCGTTAGCTCTTCCTAGGACTCGTTCTTCTGACAGACGGCCACGATTTGGAACTCGGGAGGGGTTGGCAGAAATTCATCATGACAGTTTGAGTTAATAAATCAAGACCTAGTTTGTCGAGCGGGTTTTCAACCATTGAAATCAAGTGCCGTTTTTAGTTACCTATATATGTAGAAAAAGGTTTTATTTCATTATAATTCAAGTTGAAGTTTGGTTGTATGGTAACCAGGATTCTATTGTACTTTTAATAGGCATACCTTATAAATTCGAATATTGTTGAACTTTTAAGTGGTACGTCACTGTTTATAAAAATAGCACCACTGCTATATCGCGTGCTAATCAACGCAATTTGGTACAGTTAGCAGTCTCAAAGATATAGTAATAATGTAATAAAGTAGTCTATTAGATTTATTTGCAAGAAACATCTCACTACTTGATAGCTGTAACCAGTAAATAATAGTATGTAACTAATAGTAATAAGCTTGAACGAGTTACTTTACTCATAAACATGTATCAAACTTCAAAATCATTCCTTATCAAGTTTTGATGAAACCTTGTTGTGACATATCAGTGTGGAAACATTTGTATGTAATTTCAATGTCAGACATATTTAGATATGATATTATCAGCAAGGACAGTGACAGTGTGTTCCTGTGACAAAATTGAAAACCTCAAACAATTCCAAAGAATATTGGGAGTATTATTGCTTTTTAGGAAATTCGTGAATTCAGTGATTTTTTTTATACAAGTATTGAGGTGAAAAGTATGTTCAAATGTCACAAAATCCACATATTTTACTCTAATCTTATGTCACAAATTTCATAAACTTTATTCTAATCTTGATATGAGCTTTTGTTTCAGTAATATTTTCAGTGAGATTTTCACTGAAGTTTTTTGTTTTTGCCCTCGAGAATGACACGTTTATACATATTTTTATGTCATACTTGTTCATTATTGTGTTTTTATTGCTTAGTTAACAACTATCTAATGTCGTACTTAATGGCCCGCGCAGAAATAATTTTTTGTTTAACTTATTTTTCGTATTCCATTTCGTAAGCTTCTTTAGACTTTTTTGGCAACAGATTTTCAGTTGCTTTCTTTGCTTTTTCAATAATTTCGTCAGGAATTCCAAAATCTTCGTTCATTTTGACTTCTAACTTTGACACATAAAAATTATTGTGATTTTATGACATTTACGTTTGTCAACATTCACCTAGCAACGATAGTGTCTACTATGATAAAATGGCAATGTTATTAATTCAAACCGGATTTTTTTAAATACTGATTTATATTGAGATTGGATTGCAATAACGAACTAGTATGACATAAAAGTTTGTATGTACCGCGGGCATAAGCAGATGTGTATACCCTCGGGCGACTTATAAACCATAAAACGTCGCCCTCAGGGCATAAACGTCTATTTATACCCTTGGTACATAAATAACTATTATTTCTTTGATTGGGAATAATTATACAATACATGAGCAGACCATACTACGTATTGCTAATTCTCCGTTAGCTGATTCAGGTTATTTTCAACAGTTGTTAATTTATTTAAGCCTTTCATACTACAGGAGAGAGGAGGCGCGTATACAAGGAGGGGGGGGGGTAATTAGATAATTCAGTATTTCAATCAAAATTAACCATAAGATTCACAAAATGAATCTTATTCTATTCAACGCATAACTATATAAATCTAATCATCTAATCTATTTCTTCATAAAAACTGAAAAATGCCAAAACTGCAGCAACGATCATACAGGATTGATTTGCGTTATTTGATTTGTCAACCTGATTTTGCTATACTTCAAGTTACCTATATAAATGTAAGTAGTTTCAAATTATGTTACTCTTGAGTACCTGATTTATTTGACTTCTATACCTTCCTGATTTGCCTTGGCATCAAGTTACCTAAATATGTAAAAGTTAAATGTATTTAGTTTCAGAATACATCTGTTAATTTCGTTGAATTAGTCCGTCCCTAATCTAAACGTATTCCATTCTATCTCTAAAGATAGAAAGATATTCTAACACTGTTGTAGAAATAATTAGTATCAGTTGTCGTGATAGTGACAAGATGTGAATTAGAATCTCAACATTATTGTTTGTTACGTTTCCATTCGAAAACATTTGATTTTTTATATACGGAACAGTACAGTTGAAATGAAAATTCGCGATGCTCGTGGTTTCACACGTTCACCCTTAGCGGGCGGTCGGAAATTACCAATCGCATCAGAATATACTATTTCGCGATATCCAATCATTAAACTATGATTGAAATAATTTATTGTATTTAGAGGAAGCCCAGTAAAGTTATGTTAGGTTAGGTTAGGTTGGATGGAAGTAAGTCATCAGACCCCCCACCACGGCCTTTGGCCTATTGTGGCTCACCGGATCTTTGGTGATTGCTTTCTCCAGCAGAACCAGATTGGGATTAATCCCCTTTCTATTGTGTTTCAATTTGAGGTTGCCCAGTGCTTTGGTTACCTCATCCCGATCTGCTTCAGTTGTATTCGAGGACTTCAAATTCCTCTCTTCTTGTTGACAGGTAAGACAGAGAAAGAGAGAGATCCACAAGAGTGGCAGTCGGAATTCTGACCTCCTTTTTTATTTTGATTACTCATGAAATCTCATGAGTACCTGGGGAAAGGTAAAGTCCGCCATGGTGGAGCCCCGCTATGGTAAGACCATAGTACTTTGGGAGGCCGCCCGGTATCACAGAGTTTGTTCCAGACTTTACTATTATTATACAGTCTTTGTGAAGGTGGACGTTTCCAGCTAAAGCACTACATCTTCCAATGTATCTACTTGATGAGCTTTCAGTATTTGCCGTGTTCACAGTTTCAAGTCTCTTTTTACTCTCAATTGGTAACAGCACTATATATTTTTTTTTTATCATTGACTGGGTCCAGGTCTAATTTTCGTCTTTGACTTTGAATTCAGCTTCAGCTTCAGTGGGTCACTCTTCATTCAAGTTCAAGTTCATTTCACCACCTCTCATTAAAAATAACTGAATAGTGTCCAAAATTGTAACTACAATAAAAACGAAATGAGTTTTGTCTCGCGAACTGTCAATATTAAAAACTTTACTGCATCTCCAACTATCTAACGAGATAACATCTTTTTCTGTTGCAACGTTACTGTGAAGATTTTCTTATAATTTTGGATTAATTAATTAATTAATTAATTTGAATTGTGCTACCAAGTAAACAAGCACCATGAAAACCTATTAAAGATCTAGTACTTTAGTACTTTACGACCGATCTTGTTACACTTTGGCGCCCAACGTGGGGCACCAGAAAAATTATACTGGATAAGATCCTAAACTCAATGAAATTAGCCGTGATTTGTGGAGCATACCATGGGCAGGGCGCAATTCCAAGGAAATTACAAATGAGGAAATGAATTTTCCCAAGAAAAGTCAGGGGAAAATATGGCGGTTATTTCGAATTTTTGAATTGCGCCCTAACAATTAACGTAGATACGCCACTGATTTGGTATATATAAAATAGTATAGAATATTCCAGTTTCAAATCAAATGAAAACTGAAAAAATTTAAGGCTATGAAATGCGGGAATTTTCAATTTATTATTTGTTTGTTTTCATTCAATATGTACAAATAAAGCACTTGGCGATAATATTTCCAAGTGCATCAATGAAGATAAAGGCCGTACTTAATCTAAACGTGTATGAAGCTGGGCGATATTAACAAGTGAAGGCAGCAGTGACGGATCCAGTGTACTGGTATGGGGAGGAAGGAAGAATATAAATATTCTCATATAAGAAAAGTACAATATGAATATATTTCAAATAGACATATGAAATGATGAAGACACGAAATAAAGTAGGTGGGTATGTAAGAATTGCGAATCAAAATATGTGAAACACTCAAATTACGAACATACTGCGTTCATCCTCAGACCTTACTTAGGACGGCAGTATGAGTATTTTGGAATAGGCTTGGGGGGTAATTACCCCCCTGAATACGTGACTGGAAGACAGTATAGAAAACAACTACTTCCCTGGCTAAAGCCACGCTGGACATAGAACTACATCTGATAGATATTGTGAAAGGAAAGAAAGACAAAAATCTGAATAAACTGAAAATTCGCATTTTCATTCAGATAGTTGATTTTTTTTTTATTTTCTCTAAAATATCACTCACAGAAATGGTTCATTTCATTGAAGAAAGGTTCGCTTCTCTGGCTTTAGCCGGGGAAGTAGTTGTTTTCTGTAAGATAATAAATAATTTTCATGGAGAACGTTTCCCTTTTCAACATGAATACCTCCCAAGAGGTTATCTTGAACGATGGAAAGTAGCGACTAAAGTTTATCTTTCAGCCGCAGATGATTCCACAACAGATTTTATGAACATCCTTTTCATATTTTCGAACAAAAATCAATAATAATAGTAATATTTGTCTGTTTGGTACAAATATTGCAATCGATTTTAAACTTTAATCATAGCTCAGAACTGGATGACAAGGCAATATATACCATTACATGCTAATAATATAATAATGATGAAAATAATAACAAAATGGTACTGGATGGTGCCTGAAAATTCATCAGGAGTTCAGATCCCCTTTTCTGCAGGGTCCGTGACCATCAAAAAGCATAGATCGGAGCATTCCTTTTCAAGGCAGCAGCACGTGCCACCGATGGACTTGGTATCGTTTTCGACACTGAACAGGGTGTCCTCCTGCAGATATATAAGGAAAAGCCAAAGCATGGGGTCTCCTTCGAGAATATTGAAGACCACGGCTGATTCAAAAATTTAACCTAACCTTGCTGTTGGCTTGTCAAGCTTATAAGGTCTCAGCCTATATCCACAGGCATAACGCGGCGTTACGAGTGTTGTACTATCATCTACGACACTCGTACGATATAGACGAGACCCCGGTGTTGTCTTGAGGTCCGGAGGATATTGAGCCCGTTGTGGAGAATGAGAAGTGCCGAATTTTTTGAAGCTATTCATTTCTCACCTTCCTTGCGAAACGAACATCGGAAACGAACGTCCGAAATTAGGAAGAAAAACAGGCTAAAAATCGAGTGTTACTTTTTCAACTCCGTGGGCTCCGCCCAAACGATTCTGTTAAAATGGTGGTTCTGATCATAGGAGCCCTTGGTGGAATGATAGACATGCTGTTCACTAATCTGAAAATATATACTAGTATGCCCTGATGCGGCAGAAATCTTAGCCGAAAGAATGCAGAAGGCCGTCATCCTTGGTTCACTACGTCTACTCAAGGCACATGACTCAGTAATCATTCACCCCACGTACGTGGGGAAAGAATATCCGGGATACTCGGGTAATAATAATAATAAGAAAATAAAATAAATTAAGTTGTTTTTGAAAAAACACTCTTTCATAGTACTTAATATGAACTGAAATGTATTTTTTTTTAAATTAACTTAAATGTAGAAGAATCGTGGGGTGCTTTTCAGTCACATTTTTGTAATTACAGCATTTACGAATAGCTATAGCAATAAAAAAATATATAACTGATATCAACCATCCTACGGTTTTTTAGCATTCAAGTCAATTTATAAAGATTATTTTGAAATTGGAATGGATAAAAATGTATTTGTAACCCTGGTAGAATAGCTATCCAATAATCCCGAAACTAATGATAATCTCGGTAATAATCAACATCTTTCTTCAAATTCGGCATAATTCTGAATAGCCAATATTCAATGTCAATAGCAAATCAATTGATACGAGACTGCTGACAATGGATATGCAATTATTGCGATTTAAAAATAAGCGAGGTATGAATATGAATATCTGAAGTTCTTGCATGTCAAGGCAATGTGTAAAAAATTATTATTGTGCAATTCAAAATTGATGAATTCCAGACTGTCAAATGAATGAGTATGTAAATGTGTTACGGCGTTCTTCATTGTTATCGTAGAACAGAAAAGTAGTCCTAGTTCCATCCCTATCCCCACGTTCAACTCATCGGAACAGGACCTTACTCAATACGAAATGTAAACATCAGAAATGTTGTTTTTCCCACGTGACTTACCGAGATCAGGTATAGAGCTGGATGGTTCCTCCAGCTTAATATCAACCATCTTCATCTTAGGAGGCGGTGGGGGCGGCGGTGGTCTCATGTTCCCAACTACGGGAGGCGAAGAAGTCGAGGACACAATCGCACCAGAAGAAATCCCAAACTCATTTTGCTCAGTTTTATACACAATCGTAGCAGTTTCCATGTTGCACCACCTCCGAAAACACTGTGGAAATTTTCAAAAAATTAAAGTCCCGCTCATGTCAGTCCTGGGCCAATCACGCACGTTTTCTTCTCGAAACGAGAATGAAAGTGAAACCGAAATGCAGTTCGGATATCAAAACTAAAAAGGGGTGCGCTTGCGCTGCATCCACCGCCCTATGTCTGGCACATGCACTCGAGGGGTGAGAGATCGACGAATTTGGGGGTTTGTACGTCTACGAGAAGCGCAACTGAACGCTGAACGCGGTGCTATCGAAGCGGCCAACGACTGTGTAATGCGTAATGCTGCTACAACGCGCTTAGGTCGGGCTTGGCCTTGTCCTTGAATCAGGATTCTGAACCCAGCTAACTCTCTGTGACTGCTTATCGATTTGGGGTCGCGGGGCGTAATACTCTCGCGTGCCCCTTATTGTGCGTGAATGCGTGCATGTGTAGGCTGTTTCTCATCTATTTCTCGACGATGGACAACTAACGTCGTAAAATCGCCTTCTTTCTTTCGGCAGTGCGGTGCTCTCACTTTTACTTCACTTGCACTTGCACTTGGACGATCCAGTTACCATGAGCGTAACATCTATAATAATATGGAAAGCTGAGTTGTACTACCTACTTCTTAAATATTAATATAGTAGAATAGAATGTATAAATATGAGTTTAGCAAGGAATAGTGAGTGTATCTACCTACAATGAAAAAATTCAACGTCAAAAATTCTTTATAAAGTATTGAACTAAAACATAAGAAATAGCTACTTATGAAACAAGTGTTAAAAGTGGCATTTTGGGGATATTGCAAAACGAGCGTCACCGAGTGGAACAACCCCACGAACAAAATAAAATCACTTTTAAAAAATGTTTCAGACAATACTTTTTTCTACTACAGTGCGTAAAAGAAGTGTTTACGAACTGTTGACGTAAAGTGAGTAAAATCATCAACAGTGCGTTAAAATTTTTACACACTGTTCATGCATTTATGCATTTTTGAAGAATACAGAATTTTACGTCAAATATAGGTATCTCGGAAGTCATCATTGGGTAATACGACGACTAATCATTACATAAAACATTCCAATTAATGATGCAACTGATACAATTTGGCAATATAATAACTGTCGAAGAAAAAACTTTGTATGATACACTTTCGTAAAGGGTTTTTTGTACACGAGTTTGTTGAACTCGGCTGCGCCTCATTCAACAAACTTTACGCTCACAAAAAAAAAGTCCTACTTTACGAACTTGTATCATAAATAGCCATTTTAACACAAAAATCTGGTGATTCACTTTTCGCATTAGGTATTGTTTTAATGTGACGTTTTTCATATTGAAATGACAACTGAAAAATTGCATATTTCAACTGTAAGTGTCAAAAGCGGTATTTAGTGATCTGCCCAATATGGGAAGGTTTAGCTACCTATCAGGATAAGCGTCTAGCCATACCAATTCTACTTTTGATCCCGCAGTTCCGCATGCGCACCACTCGAATTAAAATAATGTAATTGACCAAGTGGGACACTTAATGGCGGTGTCCCAGGGGGTTTAGATGACAAAACAAGAAGGCAGACTGTGTAGAAACTGCGTGAATTTGTTTTTTCGCTCGCAATTAACACACAAACCTAACCTGAACCAGGTAACCTAGCTTGGGAGTCAGTCGAAAATGTGTGAATTCGTTTTTCGCTCGCAATCGACACACAAACCTAACCTGAGCAAGCTAACCTAGCTTGCGAGTCGACACACAAACCTAACCTGAGCAAGCTAAACTAGCTTGCGAGTCAGTGGTAAATGCATGAATTAGTTTGCATGCAAACCAAGTTGAAAGTGCGTAAATTACTAGCCAACCATATCTGACGTGACTATACTTACCTAGATCTAATAACAATACAAAATTGTTACTAAATAACGATTATTTATTCAAAATTCGGAAAGCTGTGAAACTGGCGTGGAGCAGCCATATTTGACGGTTCACGCCGCTTCTAGCATAAACAAGTGCGCATGCGGAACTGCGGGATCAAAAGTAGAATGTTACGGCTAGACACTTTTCCTACCAGGCGCGTCCCAGGTGGCGGATAGGGAAAGACTATAATCGCCGGGATTGCGTTGGGGACACTCTGAAATCCTCCCCTAATCTCAAGGTATTGTGCGCGCCGAAGGGATGAATAGTTGAGGGGTACTCAACCACTAGATACAACACTCTGGGAACAACGTGTACCCAGTTTTATTTAGCCTTCCGCACGTGTGGGGGCCCTACGGGCGGCAACTTCTCTTCCTCCATCCGGTGTGCCCTCCAAGGTCCCACCAGTTCCCTGCACTATTGGGGGACTCCTTCTCGGGGTCCTCCAATATATATTTTCATTTATCTTTTCCTACGCGGATGGGCTCCGCAACCCACCCCACAATTTTCTCGACCCCAATAATAGCGGTGGGGTCATATCCAGGGTCCACTCCATCCATCCACCATCCAAGCGGTCTCCTTCATGGGGTCCACCACTTCCGTTCCGACGGGCTCCATTTTGGAAAAAATTGGAGCAGAAAATAAGTCCAACAGAAGCGATGGGTGCATAACGGGCCCGACTGAGAGGCCTGCATGCCAACGGTTTTTTCCGCCTGAAAACCGCCCCCCCATCATCATCATATTTAGTCGATAAAAACAAAAAACTTTTGAAATTTTTTGTTTTTCATTTGAAATGTTTTCGAATTCCTAAGCGTTCTATATCAAGCCTTAGGGGGCCCCAGGGGGTAACATTTTTCGAACTAGATTTGTCAACGTGATGATGTTTTTTAGAATATTCAATAGTTTTTTCAATTGTATTTTGTCGATTCTTCCCACCTTTTTTCAACATCTCCAACAACCGAGTTTTTTTCTTCTGATTTTTCCGAATTCCTACGCCTTCTCCGTCAGAGGGACAAAAAGGTATTTTTTTATTGAATCATACGATGGTCCAATGTTTTTCACTATTTTCCCACTTAAGATCGGAGCACCCATATAAAATCTACATTTTTCAACCGATTGGAATGATTTTTTTTTCATTAGGTAGACATTCAAAAAGTCTACTAGGACACCAAACCTCATGAACAAATCTTCATTTCCAGGGCCAACTTATCTTATTTTTCAAGGTCAAAAATCTGAAAAAAATACTAGCAATTTTTTTAGAAAAAATCTAAATACACCACTGGATTCTTGACATATTCAAATGGTTTCTTTGTGAATTACGTTGAAATGCATCAATCAATAAAAAAATCGCTAGTAATTTTTTTAGTTTTTGACCTCGAAAAATAAGATTAGTTGGCCATGGAAATGAAGATTTATTTATAAAATTTGGTGTCCTAGTAGACTTTTCGAATTTTTACCTAACAAAAAAAATCATTTCAATCGGTTGGAAAATGTAGATTTTATAAGGGTGCTCCGGTCTCAAGTGGGTCACACTGTATATACACAATTCTTTCTTGAAGGAGGGGGTAGAAGTTTATTCAATTTTGAATTAAACTATTCAATGGTTTCAGGTTTTTTGCTACTTTTACGGGTTTTTCCGATTTTATTTTCGCAAATATTCGCAATTTTTTCCGAGAAAGAGGGTGATCCAATCCCTCCAATTGTCATTTTTTACCGCAATTTTCAGCGTCCGAACCTTCGGAAAATTTTCTGAATTTGTACGCGTTCTCTATCAGACCTTCAGAGGAACAACATGTACTTTTTTTAAAAATATTATTGGGTGATCCCATATATTTCACAAATTTTACGGATTTTTTCGTTTAAGTTTGGCGAGTTTTCGCAATTTTTTCGAGACCCCTGACCGACATTATAGATTTGCCGTAGTTTTTGACGTCTGAAATCATCGCAATTTTTTTCGAAAAATATTACGAATTTCTACGCGTTCTCTATTTGAATTTTATGGGTACAGCGGGGTAAAACTGTTTTGAATTACATTATTCAATGATTCCAAATTTTTCAGTATTTTTACGGATATTTCCGATTTTATTTTCTTCGCAATTTTTCGCCATTCCTATTTTTTAAATTATTTATTATGATTATTTCATGTTTTTCACTATGTTTTATGGAATTTTCCGAATTATTTTCTTCGCAATATTTTTCGAGAAGGGGCGTAGGGGAGTAACATTTATTATTATTAATACTCTCGCGTGCCCCTCATTGCGCGTGAATATGTAGTCTCTTTTTTATCTATTTCTCGAAGATGTACAACTACTAACGTCGTAAAAATCGTCGACGAACATCGACTCTTACTTCTTTCTTTCTGCAGTACGGTGCTCTCACTTTTACTTCACTTGCACTTGGATGATCCAATTACCATGAGCGTAACATCTAGAGCTGAATAAACTACTTGTTAAAAATTAATATAGTTAGGTATACGAATTTAGTAATTTTGTTTTTTTCGTCTTTATTTTTTCCTACGAGCGTGCGGAAAAGTTACTTTTTTTCGTTTTGAAAGTTGTACTTTTCCGTACGATTTTTACTTTTCCTTACGATTTTTGTATTGTTGAAAATGAGGAGGATATTTAGGACTAACTAAATGATCTATGTAAGTAACTATTCTGTCATTTTGTAGCATTATTATAAAAGCTTGTTTATTAAAAACCTTTTTTTGTCATAAATAATATGGACAAAAACACTCGTAGGAAAAATATTGTAACTAACTCTTACGGAAAATGTCTTTTCCGCCCTTAACGGCTTGCACGAACTCCGCGTGCGGAAAAGTACTACTTTCCGCACTTGTTAGGTAAATAACTATTTATACTCCTCTTAGTGCTGAAAGAGTGCGGAAAAAACTTTTTTCCGCACTATAGGTCTTAGTATTGCATTCAGACCTCCTAGCATGGCAACTGTGTTACTGCGCATTCTCATGAATATCACTTGAGGTACGGTAGGGTTCGTTTCTTATATTAAATCATTGACCTTACGTTATTCGCTATGTTGGGATTCTTAAAAACTAGTTAATTTGTGATTTCCGTTAACCTGCTGTCGTCCCCCTACGAACGGCAGCCCTCAGAAGTCGAAACTTGTGCGAGCTAAGGATCAACGAGGTCTTACCTTTTAACGTGCGATTCCTAGCACGACCCGAGAGAATAGATCTCGAAAGGAGGTCGTCCGTAACTCTTCATCCAAACCATAACTTCGCATCACGTTGCTTGGCTTTGATATCTATGACCCACGCGCTGTACCGTTCGAGCTGTCCTCTATAATAACACCAGCATGTAATCAAAACTGAATATTTAGAACCTTAGGTGTGAATAGGTGAGAAATAGAAGCTATCCAAAACACCAAAACCACGTCACTTTCACTCGACGCGCGTTTTGCTAACAAAGTTAGCAATCTCAAAAGCTATAAGCTTATTAGTAACATCAAATATCAGTAAAGGAAGGTATGCTTTTGATAGGGAAATTTGGGCTATTCATGAAAAATAGTTATGTATGTTTTGTATGTTGTCTCCACACAACACAACCTCGAGCTAAAATCTAATCTTTTTCCCGTGTATAATACACTATTTTTTTTCTGTGACGGGAAAAACGACGATTTAATCAAACATCTACCTTAACCTATGTGTATATATATATATATATCCGGGAAAAAGCACTCACAAAAAGTAATTTCATAAAAAGTTATATTTTATTACCTGTCAACAGGGATAAAATGTCAAACTTTTTTTCCGGTACAGAAAAACCATTTTGATTCTTTCAAATGCTTAGAAATGAGTAATGTAGTAGTACATTTTAGTTTTTTTCAATCTAGAATAATATGTTCTATAATATGTTCTTATCAGTTATTTTCAAAAAATACAAAGTAGCAACATTGCTCTTGAATTATGTACATTGAAACCCAGGATAAAAGCTTTGTTACCAAAATTTCCATTTTACCCTATTTTGCCTTCACAAACTCTGCTCTAGAAGAACTTTTTTGACGATGTCCCGGAATGGTTTGGAAGTTGATGTTTTATGGAAAATGTTTCTTTTTACACCCATTTCCAGACGTCCGATTGATTTGAAATTTGGCAGGTGTTCATAGTTCCGGTGACAATGCAATATGACTTTTTTTTTGTTAAGTGGCGGCTCCAAGATGGCGGGCGAGACTTGTGATTACAGTCAGATTCGATTCAAAATTGGTATGTGACGTTTTTTTTAGGTCGTATATTTCGAATTTTCTATCGAAATTCATAAATTAAAGATGGCGGCTCCATGCGAGATATCATTATGGTCTGATTCGATTCAAAATTAGTGTTTGAGGGTTTTCGGGGTCAGAGATTATGAATTTTTCGTAAAAATTTATGAATTCAAGATGGCGGCCCAAGATGATGGACGAGTATTGTGATTATGGTCAGATGCGATTCAAAATTGGTATGGTCTTCGGGGTCGGAGATTTCGATTTTTTAGTAAAAAAAAATAAAAGTTTAAAAAAACTAAAGAACACGCTTTACTTCCCATGGACTGAAAAGTAAAAAATAATTGACAATTTAATTTCTCAAATGTAAAAAAAGCGTTCACAAACCCCTATTCATCCTCAAGGATTTCAGTAGTATAGTAGTGAATAGTTATTTTTGTATCTAGGGCGCGAAATGCTACTTTGATGACAGACATTTTTTCTACAAACATCAAAAGAAAAAAATAGGTAGTAGAAAATTTTGTCACAATTTGAAAAGTGTTAAAAAGCCTTATTTAATTATTGTTGAACATTCAGAAATAAAAGATTTCTTGGATTTTTGGTTAATTGAGGACTATATAGGTTAGAATATGAAAATCTCATATAGTTTACAAGCAGTGTGCGAAATAGGTATTTCGCATATTACTTCGCGCACGGTGTCATGGTAATGAAGGAAAATGAAAAAAAGTGTCACTTCGCATATTGTTGTCAATGCGCGAACCCTGTCATATTTTTACGTTAGTAGAAATTTTTTTTTTTTTTTATCGAGGCGCACATGCAGGGTACGAAATATGTATTTTGCACACTACTTCGCGCACGGTGTTATGGTAACGAAGGAAAATGAAAAAAGGGTCACTTGGCATGTTGTCATTTTTTGATATTTGTAGAAAAAGAAATATGAAGGTAGGTTTGTAAAACAGAAAACGTACAAATACCATATGGACATGACATCGAGATTTAACTGAAGTTTGATTTCTAGGCGTCCGATTAACTTGAAATTTAGCAAATGGCGGACTAGTTTGTTATTTGAAGGTTTTCTAGGTCGGAGATTATGAATTTCTCATCAAAATTCATGAAATCAAGATGGCGACTCCAATATGGCAGACGATTCTTATGATTATGGTTCGATTCTATTAAAATGTCGAAGATTATGAGTTTTTTGTTGAAATTTATAAATCCAAGATGGCGAAAGAGTTTTGCAATTATGGTCTGATTGTATTAAAATTGGTATTTGGTTGTATTTGAGGTCGAGTACCATGATTTTTTTGGTGATATTCATAATTTCAAGATGGGGGATAGCTCAAAACTCACTGGAAACAGACCTTGTAAAAACCATGGTTTATTAAAAATCAATAGTTTAGGCATACCAACTAAAAAGCACAAAATAGAATAATAGTGATAAAAAACAATAATAAAAAAAAACAAAATGGAGGCTCCAATATAGCAGATGAAATGTGTGATTTAATTCCGATTCAATTCAAAATTGGTATCTGGGGGTTTTTTTGGTAATTATGATTCTTCTGACAATATCGAAAAAATTCGAGATGGCGGATCTAGTATGGCGGGCGAGTTTTGTGATTATGATCTGATTCTATTCAAAATTGATATCTGGGGGCTTTCTCTGAAATCCATAGATCAATGCGTACTAACTGAAAAGCACAAAATAAAATGATATAAAAAAAACTTTTCAAAGGCAAGCGCTAAAAAGTAAAAAATAATTTCTGTCGATGTTGGTTACAGATTCAAAAGCTTGTCGCTTTCATATTCGAACCGAAACTCACAAAGTCACATCCAGAAAAATGATTTCTATGAGAATAAAGTTTTCAAATCATAGGCGATTGGAATTTTCAATCGATGTAGCCGATACTTGATGAAAATCCATGTTAACGTTTATAATTACATCCATCTATTATACCTGCAAAAAAATCAATACAAGCGAATTATTAAATTAAGGTTGGTCATCAATTCTTCTCTTTATTAATATTCGAACTTGCTGACAACATGAAGTATTTCAAAACCTATGAGCTAGCAGCGGAAAATAGTATGATACATAGGATAATAAACATTCCCCCAAGTGAAGATCTACCAACATAGCTGAACAAGTAAAATTCTCATTTATTGCGCGAACGCTCATGTTGAGTTCCTTATCATTGGATTTATTACGGAATATAGTTCGTTGTACGATGAATGTGCATTATTGCATTGCATGTTTTGTTGTACAAAAAGATTTTTTTGTACAACTGTCATTAAAAATAACGTTTTTAATACATTTACGTATGAACTAAAACTGACGTTTTCACAAAATCACTTTTAACACTAGTGTTAAAAGTAAAATGGCAGATGAGATGATGGATACTTAGTAATATAGATCTCTCTAATAAAAACACTTCAATCAGATATTATAATCAGAACACCTACTCAAGAGGAATCAGTTATAAAAGTTCTCACATGTATTTAGCCGTTTGTGCAATTGGTAATTCTAATTCCTTGTGAAGTTAAAAACGAAGTAGTATTCAGTCCAACTCTAGAAGGTCCTTCATCACTGACAAATAATGACATTCATAAATGAAATGCGTTCTGGTTTATTATAGTTGGAGCATTTGCCTGTCACCATTGTAATCCAAAGATCGTGTGTTCGAATCCTTATGGATCTTATAATTTTTTGTTCGTTATTTTCTCACTCGCAGTAACTGTTGTACAAAAAAATGTGTATGATACATTTGTTAAAAGTGATTTCATTTTGCTCGTTGGGTTGCTCCACTCGCTAACGCTCGTTTTGCAATATTCCCCAATCTTCTGGGTAACTGTCATAAACGTCAAAGAAGCCCTCAAATCAGGAAAAGTATTCGTGTTTATATCAGCTGTGAATAAGATATGTATACAATTTTGTATTACACTTCATATGTTATTAGCATATAAACACACATACAATAAGTTCTTATTTAATTAATTTCATTTTGCATATCATTTTATCAATCAAATTCCATATTCTTCAAAAATGTATATGTACTTCTTATTTTAGAGAAATAATACTTGTATATGTATATCTTTATGTTTATGTGCACCCTTTGATTCAGATAAAAAAAAATTATTATTCCTTTTTACGAGGCTGGTGGACTAACTAGACTTTAGCAAAAGCGTTAAGAGCCATTAACCTCTCGTATTTTCTTCTGAAGGAGACTGAGCGGCTGATGAACAGATACATCAGAAAGAAGGACCTGAAACTGAATGTGCTCAGCGACCTCCAGCACGCGTACCACAGTCACAAAAGCATGGAGAATGCCCTCCATCTATTCGTCCATTGGGTCGAGGGTGAGTTAGACCGTGGCGGTGCCACCCCTGGTATATTGACCAAGTAAATATAAGAAAAAGAGAGTATTGGATAAGAACAGAAAGACACTTGGAAAACCTACTGCCAAGGTATAATCACCTAACCAGAGGCAGCAAGACTCAACAAGGTCCTATCTAAAGACCCGGTAATGAGGCTAGAGGTGTTCGCCCTATTCGAATGCATATACACTAATTAATAATTGATAAATCCAAGATGGCAGTTCCTGATGGCGGAAATTTAACATGTAAATGGCTTCTTCATGGCTTGATATAGCTCAGAACGCATAGGAAAAAGACCTTGTGATAACAATATTCTATCAGAAATCCACAGATTGATGCGTACTAATTTTAACGCACAAACTAAAATGATTGATAGAAAAACATTTCAAAGACAAGCATTTTATGCGCTGAATAATTTATAAATTATTGAAATAATTGAAAAAAAAACTAAAATTCAAGGCAAGCATTTATGCGCTAAAATTAAGAAAGAATTTCTGTGAGTTACTGATTCCAAATCTTGCCGCTTTCCTATTCGAACTGAAAACTTTGCTTGGCAAGCTCTTGAAAAAGCTTGTATTCAAAAAGTTTTTCTTATCATACTATCTATACTTATATAATCTTCCAGGTAACTGTAACAAACTTCAAAGAAGCCCTCAAATCAGGAAAAGTATTCGTGTTTATATCAGCAGCTGTGAATAAGCTATGGATAAAATTTTGTATTACACTTCATATGTTATTAGCAAATAAACACCCATACAATAAGTTCTTATGTAATTATTTCATTCTGCATATCATTTTATCAATTAAATTACTTGTATCTGTATATCTTTGTGTTTATGGGTACCATTTGACTAAGATTAAAAAAAATATTTATTCTTTATTGAACTCCCATAATCTCCTACCTGAATTAAGATTAATTTGACATTGATTTTGTTTTGTATATGCTTTTATTCAAATAATTGTGTTTGTCGTCAAGATAATTCTCCTAGAAACAATGAACATATTCTCTTCAAAAAATAGAAGCTACCCAAAACACCAAAACTACGTCACTTTCACTTGACGCGCGTTTCACTAACAAAGTTAGCATTCTCAAGAGCTATACGCTTACTTAGTAAGCGTTAGCATTCTTTGTTAGTGGAACGCGCGTCGAGTGAAAGTGACGTAGTTTTGGTGTTTTGGGTAGCTTCTATTTCTTGAATTATATTCACACCAAAGGTTCCAAACATCCATTTTCGAACATATTCTCTCTCTCTCATTACCCAAATACCTTCTCATAGTTTTCGAATTCTGTATTAATTGAACGCTAATTATTTAATTCACAGCCGAAAAACCACGGCCAATGTGAACGGAAAAAAATCTAGGTCAACTGCATTTACGACTCACTTCCTAGACACAACCGGCAATCTCTTGCACTGCCTTTCTTACGACTCTCACTTTTCATCGAGACTACGAGACTTCTACATTGCTCTGGGCTATGAGATTACCTTCGATATAGTTCGATAACATGCTTTCAATTTTCGTTCATTCGGAATTACTGTCGAGCAGTGCCGTACGTTGAAAAATGCCAAACATTTATTGTATCCATTTTGACTGAGAATTTTGAATTAATGAATTGAGTCACAGCCGACTTAATCTCCCGAGCCGTGGTGAGAAAATCGTCAACACCGTACCGAAAGCAATTTGACGTCCTACTCATTAATTCTTTAATGTGAATTACTCGGCTTATTCGGAAAACTAAGAAAAAACATAAGAGAATGGATTTTTAGAGAAAAGAACGACGATTAATGTGGTTATTTAATTTTTTTCATGACAAACCGGAATCGCAATTTATTCAATTTCTTAGTTGTGGGAAATCTGTCAAGTTTGGTTTTTCCATGCCCTAAAATTCACATTTCGGGAGATTTTTTTCAACTTTTTTTTTCTGAGAAGTGCAAAAAACCACATAGATGATACCTGATTTTTTAAGATTTTTCATTTGAAATCTGACTGATAAAAATAATATGTTTTCGGAAGGTACCTATACAGAATGTGCCAAACTACCTGAGTTTGGTACATTCTGTATAACGTACCTTCAATAACATATTATTATCATCAGTCAGATTTCAAATGAAAAATCTGAAAAAAATCACAGATCATCTATGTGGTTTTTGCACTTACCAGAAAAAGTATTTTTAAAAATCTCCCAAAATGTAAATTTTAGGGCATGTAATAACCAAACTTGACAGATTTCCTATATGTAAGAAATTGAATATATTCCGATTCCAGCTTGTGATGAAAAAAATTAAATAACCACATTAATCGTTGTTCCTTTCTCTAAAAATTCATTATCTTATGTTTTTTCCTAGTTTTCCCAATAAGCCAAGAAATTCACATTAAAAAAGTAAGGAGTAGGACGTCAAATTGCTTTCCATGCGGTGTTGCCGATTTTCTCACCACGGTTCGGGAGATTAATTCGGCTGTGATAGGCTGGGTGTTAAGACTTATTAAGGCTTGATTGGAGGTTCCCGGCTTCTGTACCTATCTCAGTAATTTGGTGATCCATTTCTCATTTTTTTCCTAAAATTAGTTGGAATAGGAATCAATCAAGTATTTCGTGTAACAATGAAATTTGCTTGTGAACCAAGTATCACCGACAGGACCAGTTGCTGGTTTCTGTATCAATTATCTAGGAGATTTGGTGTTCAATTATGTTCTGGAACAGCTAGCGTTTTATGGCAGGTCAGAAAATGTGACAAAATTCAGAATCGTTTTCAAATGTTATACAACTATAACTGTTTCAAGACAAGGTATACTAAGGATTGAATTAGCGAAAATGATAATAGATTATTTTTAGAACAATTATTATAAACACATCATTAAGATTGATGTAGAGACTTTTTCATTCAGCATAGAAACAAAAAAGGGTAAAACTACTAGTCAGCATGTTCCCTTCAATTTGTTTATTTCATCAATTATACAGGGTGATTCCTAAGTTGATACTTTTTTCGAACTGTGTATATAGAAGTCGTTGAAATAAACAACTTTTCAAATAACTTTTTTCAGAAAACTGAAAAATAAGCGAGATAAAAAAAATAGCAAAACGAATCTGGGCGTGTGTATCAAGTCCTACCTAGTCTGTTTGTGTTTAGTTTTTTGCTCGGAGAGAGCAAATCGTTGTGTTGAAGTTAATGGTAAACTTTGAACACCTTATTTAAAATCTTATGTAAGAAGTGTCCTACACGGACTTGATCAATTAATGTAGGTATTGAAGTAATAGGTAAGCGCAAATAAATTCAGCATCAATTATACCGACCATTTTTACTCGGACTGTTCACCATGAGAACAAAATTATTTTAAGTGAAATTACAGTTTCACTACGGTGAAGTAATGTTATTATTCTTTTAGTGTAATTGTAATGTTTCACTAACCATGCTTTCTTTCAGAAATTATCGTAAACGCATTTGTACATACCTAGTTCATTGAAATAATTCATTGAGAAATTTTTAAACATATACCTCACATTTGAAATTCACTAAGCAATTAGTTTAAGAATTGATAATGACAGTAAACTTGTTCTTTTTTACTTTTTAATTACAGGCCTGTATTTTTATCTCTACCATAGTAACTAATAAAATTTCGGAAAATTTTTCTCTCCTCCTAGTAAGGAGAATGAAATTACACTGGAATTGTTTTGACCTTTTTAGGTAAAATAACATTTGAAGAGAATCCCACTACAGGAACGTTTTTTATATTATTTTTTTCCCTCGAGCTTTTAGTTATTCATGTATAATCGTTATTCTACCTTATATTGCTTTTGAATTAACCTACAAGACTATTCAAATTTCCAAACCATCAAAAACCGTCATTATCCTATTATTTTTTTAATGATATTTTGGCGTGAAATTTTCATACCGAATACCACTCTAGCTTTTATTAATAGTTATTTATGTATCAAGTGCCTAAAGTAGGCGTTTATGGCCTGCGGCGTGGATGATGATCACACGCCGAAGGCCATAAATGCATTTTACGCACGTGATACATACAAAATTTTATGCACTAGTGGTTTTATAGCGCGAATCACAAATACTGACTTGAATTATAATGGTCTACACACTTCATACGTTATGTATACAATAATTATTAAGAGTAACATAAGGAATGTGAAACTATAGTAGTTGAGAGCTAGATTGATGAATCTATTTCAAATAAATTGATCATCACTGAAAAAATTGCGAACGATTGTGCCAGAATTGAAAAAAAAATCGTATCGATGCAGGTGCTGTAACGAACCTTTCAATATGTAATAATAATTTTCAAGAGAATATCTCATCTTCAACATCAGTAACTACACCAACTAAGTTTTGAATATTCAGGCTTATGACTCAATTAAATGTTGAAAAATGTCAATAATTATGAAGAGATGTTATGAAGAGTATTTCTCTGTTGAACTGAAATAACTCTAGTTCATGTCAGATCTTGCATGAAATGATATGTAAAGATAGACAATTTGAGAATTTTGTCTACTATACGGCCCACGGGCCATAATGCGCCCGTGGGCGGTAAAATAACACTTCACGCTGGCTGAACCGCTAGTGCATAAAAACAGTAACATTTTTTGGAAAATTCGTGCTCTCGAAAAAATTTCCAGTAGTAATTAAAGCTCTAGTGGTATTATAAGTAAATATTCAAGTCGAAATGTTTTCGAATATCGTGTTTATATCAGACCTAGAGTTGTTTCAAAGTGGCTCAGCCAGGATTACAGTTTGGGGAGTTCCACTGAGTAACTATGCCCCAAAAAAATCACAAATATAGAAGAGTACTTCCATGATTTTTTTTTGCATCTGGAAGGGCATCTTTATGCCTATCTCTCTGTCGTCTGTCTTTCCGGTTTAAAATTTGCAAACAATTTTTCAAGCACTTGCTGGCATGCGATTGAGCTGCAATTTTGTACACTTATTAAGAACCGATAACAAAACAATGATTTGAAAATAAATGCCCCTCTACTTTCTTGAAAAAAAATTTCGACGGTTCCCGACGACGAAAATTAAGGATTTTTTGGCTGAATGTTTAAATAAATTGATTGTTTGATTTTTTCCTGCTATTAAATCATATGGTGAAAATTACGAATGGTACTTGAAGGATTTTGTATGAGCCTGAAAATTTTTCAACATTTTTGTAATCATCTTTCACTTCTAAAAACACTCGAAAAGTTTCCTTAGTTGAAATCAAATTGCGTAGTATGAGCTTCAAAACTGATAAGGGACTGAATGAGATACTGCGTGGATTTTCTATATTGTTCCTTCAGAAAATTACACTAGAAAACCCAATAGTTGCGGGAATTCATAGAAGTTTCCGGTTGATATAAAGATGTATTGCACATTTATACCCAGGATTCGGAAAGTTCAAGTCTTACCCTTCAATCCCCCATTTGATTTATCAAAATCTGTTTAGCAGAGACTGAGTAATGCCAGTTTTAACTTCGAAAACATTCTTTCTTATTTAAAAACGTGGGTGTTTTCGACACGGGCGTTGTTATGACGTAACAAAGTAATTTCAGAGGAAGCCTTTAATTTTTGGTAAAAAATAAAGAACATTTTTTGTTCTATATTTTTACACCTCTATTTTTGATTCCCTGAATTTTTTAATTTTCCACGTCGTTTTCAAGTTACAGCCGGAAAAGCGTCAGAAAATTCTTTGAACCGGATTTTCTTTCGATTTTCACAAAGTAGGGCCCGGAACTTATTGGAAACCTTTTCCTCTATTGTCAAACTAAGCCCATACCCTCCCTGGTTACTGTACTATATATCTAAATACGCCTGATGAATTTGTGACTATTTCAAATGAATAATAATGAGTAGCACAAATCTGATAATTGTTGTAATTTTGTCTAGTTCTGCTCAGTACACTGTTCATGAATTAATTATAGTGTACTTGACCATGAAACCACATGGCAGAATTTCAGTTCCTCATTGACTTGCTTGAATACCAAAACACCCAACGATTTTAATGGTCAAGGATTATGCTGATTTCCGTTCACTTTTTTTGCTTTCGCACGTGGAAAAGCAATCCTTGAAAATTTGACCTATATAACCAACGTATTAAGATAACGAATACTATTGTTTTAGTAATTATGTAATAATTTTCGCACATAGAAACAAGTAATGGAAGGAAACATTTTCATGGTTAATGTAGAGGGTATGCATTCATTCCAAATTACGGAGGTGATGAATTATGGGTGTATTTCAAACGAGTAAACAGTTGCGATTTTAGGTAATTCTTCAACCTCCTCTAACATGAAAAAATATCGTGAAAACTAGGAGGATTATGTTCTTTGACCTTGGGAGATTTTCATAGAACTACTTGTCGATGAATTTTCTGCGGTGTTCGAGTGTTCGTGAGCGAGGTTCCACCGAGGAGGTCAATCTCTCATGTGTATGTGGATGTTCAGGTGCTGACTACATGTATGGGAACATTATTCTACAGGTAGTTCCGCAGTCAAATCTCTTAAGAAATTTTAGTGAAAGGACGAAAGTGAAATTGGGATTTACATTTTTTTCTCAAGACGTAGAAACTTCAAATTTTGGAGAATACATATACCCTAGTAAAGATGTAAATACGTATTTCTTTTTGGTACTAGGTACAATTTTATTATAAAAGACCAAAAGGGTGAAATTAACAATCCTTATAATATTTTATGTAAGAACTCTTTATGGGGTGGAAATGTTTAAAATAAAATTATTATGTATATGTATATACTTTTCACGTCCAAAGATTAATGTTGTTCAATGATCAGGAGCCAGTGGACAAGTGAAACGCTCTAACTAATGAAATAATTATTTTGGACGTTTTTGACGTGTATGATTTCCCATCAGAAATCATATCTTGATATTTTTAACAATATTTCTCGTAATTTACACTTGTCCACTGGCTCGTGATCATTGAACAATGAAATTATTATCTAGATTCTCTGTTGTATTCCTCAAACTTGTCTTAACACTTTATGGCACCTATGGCCTGTTTTCCCTTAATGGAACCACGATGTCTCATTGACAGCTGTAGTGAACATTTATTCTTCAACAGTGCTTAAACTAAGTGTTTACGCATTGTTGACAGTGCGTAAAGAGAAATGTTTTCGCACAAGTACCTTAAAAAATCACATGTGCGTAAAATCATGAACAGTGTGTAAAGTAAAACATTAACGATTTTTGAAATATACAGTATTTTGCGTTGAATATAACTCGAAAGTCATCATTTGATAATGAAACGACAATTCACAGCCTAAAACATTCGGATTATTGATAAATTGATACAATTTGGTAATATAATAACTGTCGAACAAAAAAACTATATGCATGATACACTTTCGTAAAGGGCTTTTTCCAAACATTTTATTCAAAATTCTGTTAGATAGGTATATGTACTATTAAACAGATGAAAAGTACAAAAGGCTTCATGGTGTAATGGATTGTGAATCAGCCTGTCACGCAGGATTGCGTGGATGTGTTGCCAGCGCTTGCGGGCGTCGACTCCATCCCGACATATGTAAAATCAAGTATCCTATAAGTTATATGAATACTTTCTCCCCAGGAGTCCACTGATTAGAGACCTAACTAGGCTTAGGATCCATGATAATGAACCCCGCAAACACGGCGGGGTCCTTTATCAAGCGCTGGGCCTGGGAAGAACCGGCGGCTTAGGAAATCCAAGTTTTTACTAAAAACGATCAGTATCAAGATCCGGTTTTTTGCTTATAGCCTTTTCCGGAGCAACATCCAACTAGCTCTCGCCCATCGAATCAATATCTCGCAGTGTCTGCATCGAACAGAGACAGAACCCACGCATAAGCATTGCAGGAGGCGTGGACACTCCAGATACCACTCTGATATCTCATAAGATCGACGACCCGCACAATATCTGCGGGGATCTAACCAGCGCCCTTTCGCGAGGACCCTAGGTTACTCCTTGGCGAAGTGCGCTGCCCCCGAGTCGGAAACTACAGGGGGTCGTCGTACACATCTGCCGTCTTTCCTACCTTTCCTACCTTTCCCCTTATTCCCCGGCATGAGCTCGGAGAAAATTTGAACTTTCCCCACTTGTTGCACAATATACTATTTTGTACCAGCGTGTTTGTTGAATTCGGCTGCACCTCATTGATCAAACTTCCCACTCATACAAAAAAGTCCTACTTCACAAACTTGTATCATAATTAGGTAGCTATTTTTTACGACAGTGTTGAAAAACGTCAACACTACGTAAATTGATTTTTTACATACCTACTGTTCATACATTTATGCATTTTTGAAAAATACAGTATTTAACGTCAAATATAACTCGGATAGTACGACGACAATAAATTCATAACATAAAACAATCAATTATATGATTGTTACAATTGGGCAATCTAATAAAAACTGTCGTAGAAAAAACTTGTAAACTTGTAAAGGGCTTTTTTGTGCTCGCGTGTTTGTTGAACTCGACTGCGCCTCATTCGATAAACATCACGCTCAAACAATACAATACAGGGTGTCCCAGAATAGGGACAATCTCCCGATGGTAGAATCCTTCCTTCATTTTAGGGCTAAAAGGTCCAATAAACATATGCACTAAGATGAGTATTAACCGAGTTGACTGTGACAAAAAATTATATTCCAGAATAACTCCATAACGGCAAAACATTTCTCAATGAAATTTGGTATGTCACTTGACAGCATTTAGTTTGAAATTTCAATGCAAACCGTGTGTTTGTAACTTTTCCAACTTTCACGCCACTCGATTGAGGAGGGGCGATTAGAGGTATCCACCTCGCGTACGCACCTGTTCACAGTTACAAACCCACGATTTGCATTGAAATTCTAAACTGAATGCTGTCAAGTGACATACCAACCAAATTTCATTAAAAAAGCTGAGCCCTTATGGAATTATTCTGGAAAACATATATTTTTTTGTCACTTTCAACACCCTGTGACTCGGTTAATACTCCATCTTAGGATATATGTTTATTGGAACTTTCAGCCTTAAAATGAAGTGAGGATTCTACCATCGAAGTTTGTCCTGTTTATTCTGGGACACCCTGTATATCTCATTCATCAAATTTCTATGTACTTTCCCTTAATTCTCACGATTATATTACGGGGATTTTCCTATTTACAGTAGCCAAAAGATTGAAAGAAGAATTTTTCTAGTTTCTGTTTTTCATTTAATTATCCTACTAGTTTCTATCATTAAATCTTGCTATCGCCATTTGTGTTAGTATAAAAATTTAAGAAAATGACATATGGGCCGCAGTGCCCGCAATGGGTGTATCCAAAGCAAACAACAAATAATATACTCAGGAGGTGGGTGCTATAAGGCCTATAAATCAGGTTACTACAAAACCCAAGAGCGAGAGTGTTTCTCAGGGTCAAGGTCGCAGTAAAAAAGCTGCAAAAACTCGAACCAGTTGTCATTAACATATCCTTACTGTACGTTCTGTCAACAACATCATCGATAATGTTTTATCTGAGGTTGCTGAATGTAACAAAGAAAGATAAAAAAAGAGCAATAGAATATAGTGGATATGATTGTAGTTAGGGATTCAACAAAAGCTGTTTAGAATGGTGTGGGTGTAACTGCATATTTATACTATATTGTTTATTAGCTATATTTCTCCAGATATTAGTACCTACTATATAATTCACAGGAATGGATATACAGAGTGGATAATCTGATTTTTTTCTACAACTATTACTGAGTATAACATTTCAAATCATAGGTGATTGGAATGTTCAATCGATGTAGCCGATACTTGATGAAAATCCATGTTAACGTTTATAATAACATTTTTGTACAACTGACATTAAAAATGACGTTTTTAATTCATTGACACATGAACTAAAAACTGACGTTTTCACAAAATCACTTTTAACACTAGTGTTAAAAGTACTTTCAACACTAGTGTTAAAAGTAAAATGACAGATGAGATGATGGATACTCAGTAATATAGATCTCTCTAATAGAAACACTTTAATCAGATATTAATACTATTATAACAATCAGAATCAAAATTACTTATAAATATGTATTTGGCAATTTGTACAATTTGTGATATTAACTGACGAAGTAACTGCAGAAGCTTCATCGCCAATCAATGATGGTGCTATTATTGAAGTGGGATGATCAAATAATGCTGGGAGAGAACTAGAACTTATACCAGGAAACATTTTATCAGCTATTTTATTTTTATTTTCAATGGAATCCTCGATATAACCCTCAGCTACAGTTGAGGACTTCCACCCGCCATGTCGTTTTATTGTAGTCAAATTTGCTCCTGAATTCGCTAACAGAGATGCTGAAGATCTTCGAAAGCAATGGCCGGTAAACTGCTGCGGATCTGGTAATTTCAGAAATTCAGCAATAGTGGAAGGCATCTTCCCAAAAGTATTTATTCCAACTGGTTGAATAGTGCATTTGTAGTTAGAGTAATTCAGGAAAAATCGACGGTGAGTAACAGAAGTTGGGCGTAATACAGCATATTCACGGTAATAATTCACGTAGTGTCCAACGATGCAAAAACTTCTTTGAATGTTGGTTTTGGTATCCGAAATATGAATTAGTAATGACTGTATAGTTTCTTCAATGTCATCTACGCTCAATTTGCAGAGTTCTTCACGACGGCACGCTCCAAATAATCCAAAAATGGTTGCCACTTTAATCATAAGATATTTGGTATCGGGAGCTTCATTTAAAAATCTGTCAATCTGTTCCCTTGTCAGAATTTTCGATTTTTTCGGACGGTATCCGACACTTTTTCGTTTCAAAAATGCGACTAATTTATGGTATTTACTTATATCCACGTTTTACTTGATTTTCAGTTCAGCTTTTATCATAGAGAATTTAGACCACAGTGTTGATGATTTCCATAACTTCGATTTTTCTTCGAAATAAACTAAAAGTACGCTTTCGCTGAACTTGCCTTCAACTTTCTTCAATTGACTCCATTCGATGAATCGATTATAAGCAATATCATATTGTTGCCGAGATTTTTCAGGCAACAGATCTAAAGTTGCTCTGTTTGCAGCTTCTTGAATTTCTGGTGGAAGAAAATCATCTGAATCATCCATTCCAACTTCCATTATATTTATATTTGCAACAGTAATAGCTACGAACACAAAGAAGCTAGGATCGTTTATTAATTTGTGGTAACTAATAAACAACAATTATTAGGCAATTGTTTTTTACCTGCCTGTCATGCTTGCAATTTAGATTTGAAATACAAAATATGGTTGTCAATTATAAAGTCCATGTAGCTAGATCCGTAGAGCATCTGACTTGTAATCCAAAGATCGTGTGTTCGAATCCTTATGGATCTTATTTTTTTTGTTTTTTTCTTACTAGCAGTAACTGTTGAACAAAAAATTTTGTATGATACATTTGTTAAAAGTGATTTTATTTTGCTCGTGGGGTTGCTCCACTCGCTAACGCTCGTTTCGCAATATTCCCCACTCACAAAATAAAATGCCACTTTTAACACTTGTATCATAAATAACTATTATCTATTATATCTGTAAAAAAAAATAAAGTTTGGTCATTAATTATAGGTTCTTTATTAATTTTCGAACTTGCTGACAAATTCAGTTTCATTACTTGGTTTTCAACATGAAGTATTTCAAAATCTATGAGATAGCAGCGTATGATAGTATGATACATAGGATAATAAACTTCCCCAAGTACAGTTCTACCAAAATAGCTGAACACGTGAAATTCTCATTTATTGCGCGAACGCTCATGTTGAGTGACTTATCACTGGATATATTACGAAATATAGTTTGTTGTACGATGAATGCGCATTATGGGCGTGCATGTTTTCACAGTTCCAGATATGTTGATCATTATAGAGCAAATGGCAGTAAATAACTGTTATAAATCTTCTTTTCCGGGTAGTACCCAAAACAAAAATTGACTACAAAATAGCTTTTGGGTAAACTAAGCATATCTGTTTGTTTTCTGTTGGATATTTACCTATTGTATAGGGTTAATTACCGAAGAATTAATCCATTTTTCATTATTAAATAATAATGGTCTTCTGTTAAGTAGTGTCGTTCATTCTTCGGGAATTGATTTAGCTTCATATTGAAGTAAATGCGACAGTCGGTACGCTTTTCTTGGAATCTAGAGATGGCGCTGAATATATTCTTCAGTTTTTATTTTTTCGATTCAATTGGGAACTAGCCTTCGCTGTACCTTGAAACCGGTACGTAGGTGTTACCATTTAAATCTAAAAATAAATTCAGTTTCGTATTAAAAAGCATTGCAAAGTTACTCTTGCATAAAACTTTGCTAAGTATGAAAGTAGGGATTAGTAGTTATTTCCTGTTGGATACTTGCCGACGAATTACCTATTTTATAGGGTATTTTTACTTTACGGAAGATTCATTTTTCATTATTAAACGATGGTATCTTGTCAAGAAGTGTATTTAATTTTTCAGGAATTAATTTAGCTATTAGATAGTCTGAATTCTTTTGTTGAAACCTAAAGATGGCGCTTGATATATACTTCCGTCTTTTCTGTAGCCACGAACCACGGTTTCAGAATACCGTGTGAGTTGAGAATTAAATGGCATCCCTGCGAATTGATCAATTTCGCACTTGATTTTCTTATAACGTTTTTTAAAGCTTTGTTCATTATATATTTTCACAAGGAGACAAAATAATAATATAAATAATTATGAATGTGGGTCAGTCAGTGTGTGTCCTCTCATCTTGAACTTCCTATAAATCTGAACACACATAATAATGATTTATGCTCATCGCCCAAATTTCCATTGAAAGTTTATTCGTGTCAAGGTGCAACCTAGTTTCTCTATCTGAAATGAGGAAGTGCTACACACCTCATCTGATTTATTGTTGAAGTACAATCCTTGTCCTTTAACTTTTTTTAAACGTCCTCGCTAGAATAATGAAACATGAGATTGTTGACAAGGGCGCAACATAAATAGTCCTGTTTTTATGAGACGACATTGCCGTTATATTAGCACAAGCATCAATTAAATATTTTCGAATTATCGAAAATATTTTTTTTATAGATTTTATTATTCGTACTTGGCAAATTTGTGTTGAAAATAATAAATACCTATTCAGAAAAGCTGGCAGTGGTTGATGAGTTATTACTAGTGGTGGGTCATGGGTCTATAAAACTATGAGGAAAGACTATATGAAAGTTGGGATTATTTTATTCAACCAGAAATAAACATACAATTATTAAAAAATCAAAAGCTGAGGAGAAATCGACTAGCAAATGATAACGTTATCCATCGAGAATGAAATAAGTAAAACAAAAATTGAGTGAAAGCTTTTGTATCGCTCTTTATGGCGTTCCCAAAGAAAACACCATCAGTTTGGACTTCCTACGTTATAAACATTTTGCAAGATCCGTATCCAAGAGTAAATTCAATCTTGCTACATTACCCCCTACAAGAGAAGCTGCACGGCAACATTCCCTTCGGACCTACCTCCAAATTCAGTATTGGTATGACGTATACGAGAGTCCAGAGCAATGGGGTTGGGAAAGAAGCGCTCCTGTAATTCATTCCCTGCAAGTGCAAGAAGGGGTACGACCGAGCCTGTGAGTGTAGGAAAACGGGCTAAAAGTGTTCTATTATCTGCACATGCTGCCATGGATATGCGTGTGAAAACAGCACAGAGACTATTGCGGGCTCTGGTAATGAAAAAGAAGAAGACGACAATGACGAGTATGAAGACTGACCAATGCGAAATTATTGGCACACGAGGTAGACGAAGAAGACATCGAAAATAAAAATTTGGAAGAGGAAACAAATTTGCAAGAAGAGTGATATCAGTGAGTCTGGATCATCTAGGTCATTGAAACGGAAGAGACATTAGTAAAAATTGACAAATCGCGGATTAGGCTTACTGCAGAGCAGTAATGAGTAAAAAACGGTAGCATGTATTGAATAATCGGTATTTACTGAAATTTCTAGACAAAATGTATCTGTAACTTAGCCCTGCTGTCACTCGTGAGCTATTCATCTGATTGAGAAATGTTTTCCACAAAAGTTGCAGAAAATTTTATGTTCTATAATTTGTTCAATAACTATCTTTGACCTAGGTGGCACTGGAGAGAAGATACACTCGAAAAGCTGGTTTGGGTACCACTTTTCCAATATGGTGGCGCACAGTGGTCCCAAATCCTGAAAAACCGGCCAAAAGTAAAAAACAATCAATTCGGGTGAAAGACTGAACTCGTAGATTTTCGGGGCCGCTGATTCCGAAATCGAAGTCAAAATTAGAGAAGCAAAATGGTTGATCCAATGTGGCGGAAAATTTCTTTAATATCGTATTTAATTTCGGGGTCGCTCATTATGAATTCGTAGTCAAAATTTCGAAAAACACATTGGCGGATCCAATATGGCAGGGAGTTCCTTTAGAAACGTATTCAATTGGGGTAAAAAGTGAACTGATCCGATTTTATAAAATGGATTATTCTCCAGAATGTAAGTAAAGTTTGAATGTGCTGCTCGGAATTATTGTAAACAATGTATGAAATAGTAATTCATTCATAAAAAGTAGTAGTATTTTTCTTGGTTATGTTCTCAAAAAACTCCCCTTGACCTTTTCAAGTCAGAAACTACCCATTGCCTGTCTGATAAGCATATAATGATATAAACGATTGACACTAGATTATTAGAAATTTGACGCCCCTCACGATTTAATTTCAGTCTGACCAATGCCCTTGTATGATGAGGAGAGTGGTGTGATTACTGGTAGTACCTGGAACTTACATAATTATTATTTAGCTATTAGTTCCTTATCTGCGTCATTGTTATGTTTTTTTTATTGTGTTGCCCAACTCCTCTATACATAATCTTTCCAAAGACTTTACTCGGCTCAGTGCCACGTCTAAATTACAAAGTCTGATCGTCTGTAGTGTATACAGTATCGGAAACAATTCATCTGGGTATAGACAAAAATCTACGTGAGCAACAAGGAACGCAATGATACGGTAATACAACATAAATAAGAGAGACGCACTACTGTGCGCTTATTCTGTTTTCCCACCCGACGCATTAAAGGATCACGTGTCAATGCGACACACCGTACACAACACACGTCGGGATATCAACGAGTGAGTAAGGAGAAATGGTAATGCTCTCTCAACATATAGCAAGCTATTCTTTACGTTCTCATGAAACCACCATACCCAAGATGAAAAGTTTCCGATACTGTATGTGAGATTAAGATTGATATAGATAGCGCGAAAGGCCTTAATGTGTCTATCGTCTTTTCTCTTCTCGCCCATCTCGCTTAGTCAGACAGGCGCAGATTTCGGCGCAAACATGAACACTCATTTGCGAAACCATACAATAATGATACAGGGCGAAATTGAAACAAACAAAATTGTAATCTTAATAAATTAACTAATAATAAAAAAAGTGTGGACGGAACATTATCCTGCCCACCAAAATGCTTGTGCATTTTCTAATAGGGAGGGGACACAGTTTCACAACTGGTCGCTCGAATGAGCCATTAGCTGTTTTAACTGTGACATCCCTGACGACAACGTCCCGCCCAGGATGCCGGTCAGTCAGTAAACTGGTGAACACGTCTGAAACCTCTATTTTCACAAAGAATTATTTAATTTCAATCAATAACTTGAACTTGAAATATTCAAAACAGGATCTTGTTGATATTGCTACTCTAAAACCCCGTCTTTCTAAAAAAAAAATTAGATACTTTATTGGATTCAACAGAGGTTGTTTTCTTTTGTGGTGTTCTCTGGAAAGAATACACCCCTTCAATTTGTACTCCATAGTGGTATTACAAAACTCAGCAACTTCAGGGAGATAATAGTAATTGGAATCACAAAAGGCTTTAATATGGGACCATTCTGCATAATTCCCTTCGAATCTGGGACTAGGTTCATCAGTATTAATAGCATGAGAATCTGTGAAACAAATATTTTTCTTATGTTACAGTGAGTACAGCATTCATCAACAAACCATCTTCAGAGAGACTCTAGTCAACATACTCATCCATGGGTTTGGGTTCGTTTACATGACCAATAATACTACTTCAGTCGCAGATGATTCCACAAAAGATTTTATGAATTTCCTATTCATATTTTCGAACTAAAATCACAATACTACTTCCTTCGATAATAGTTCCTCGAATATTAATATAGTTAGTTCACCAGCATCAGAGTAGTTACAACAGTAAAATTTACCTTCAGATTTACAAGAAACATAATCAATTACTCTCTCATCTTCTTTGGTTGAAGTATTAGGATCATTTACATATATGGGTTCTAGAAAGGAAACAATGAAAGTGTTTTCTCAAATTTCAAATTTTACTCATTCGAATACGACATATGAGATTCATGAGAATGAACTCACCAGCATTACAGCGAACCTTTAACTTTCCTAGAAATAATCACAAATTATGTTAGATCGTCGGTGGAAGAGGTCTTTGGCGGGAAGAAATTGAGGAACCATTTTTTCTTTATTTTTCAGGAATCTGTGAAATGTATTTTTTTTTGTATACTCATATACGTTCTCATACGATGAGACACATCCAAACACGCTCGATTTTCAATCCGTAGCAGTTTTTACGAATATTTTTTAAAAAAATTCAATTTAAACAAATATGAAATTGACACTTGACAGTGATGATAGTGTCATTTTAACAGAATACAGTGATGCAAACCATCAAAGCGGTATTGAGTTCTGCGGAGAGAATCCAGCCACATCTTCCTTGGGCAGGGTGCCAACAATTATGAAGAAAACGAAGAATTAAGGATGACATTCGCTTCAGTCGAGTGAGAGATGAGTGCTTTTTCAACAGAAAGTCCAAGAAGTGGGTGTCATTGGTGGAAGTTAACGTGAGAGCGCGTTCTTCATCCAAGGCTTCTCTGGGGACGATGTCTGAAGAAAAGGACAACCAATTCTGTAGATTTTGAAAAGGGAGCACCTGCCACCAAAGGCGAGATTCGAGTAATACAGAGAGGAGAAGACCACGAGAACTAATTTCGGTAGGGTTGTTTTCGGAAGACACATGAAACCAATTAGAGATGGGAATTTTTCCTTGAATGAAGGAAAGTCTATTAATCACGAAGGTTTTCCAGCGGTGGGGGGGTGTAATTCAAACAGCTGAGAACTACAGTAGAATCCGATTATGCGCAAATCGTATCAGATGTGATTCACAAAAAAAAGAAGTAGTCTTGCCAGTGCACAACTCCAATTTGGGAATAGTGAAACTTTTGAGCGGTGTCACTTTAGATTTGGCACAGATAAAATGACTGGTACTAATACGTTTTGTTGGTACGAAGACAAATAAAATAGATGACAGCGCAATATCCCTTTTCGGAACTGTCACAAAACCCATGCAGCTCGCAAGTCTGAACATTATCAGGAAGCAAGAAGCGGGAAAGTTTGAATTGGACCAGGGAGGGTAGTTCCAAAATATACTATTCCCACATACGAGTAATTAAGCTGTAAACTCCACAATCTTTGCATGATATATTTAACATAAAACATTATCGGAGCCAGAATGCCCAGAGGATAAAATATTTTGGATTGTTTGAGTTTGAGAAAACGTGGTATCAATCGGCTGGACTGAGAAGGAAAAACAATCCGAAAATGGATTCCATTGAAGTCCAAGAATTCTCAATGTCACCTCTCGAGATCAGAGTGATTGATTTGAGATTGAAGAGTTTCAGCTTCGTGAATGGTGTTGGCACCACTGACAATTTCGTCAACATACAGTATCGGAAAGTTTCCATCTTGGGTATGGTGGTTTCATGAAAGCGTAAAGAATAGCTTGCTATATGTTGAGGGAGCATTAACATTTCTCCTCTACTCACTCAATATCGACGTGCACTGTGTCCGCTGTGTCGCATTGCCACGTGGTTCGTTAATGCATTGGGCGGGGTAATAGGAGATGCGCACAGTAGTGCGTCTCTCTTGTTTAAGTGGTATTATCATATCTTTGCGTTCTTTGTTGCTCGCCTAGATTTCTGTCTATACCAGAGATAAAAAGTTTACGATACTGTATGTGTTCGACTCTATTACTCGAGCTGTAGCGAGTAAGGTGACGTGTCCTACCTCAGCCAAAATTGAGAGACATTTGGATCACAATCCATACGTAACGGTGAGAAGGCAATAATCTTGAATAGGTTTTTCTGGAGAAAAACGCCATAAGATACGCTGATAGTTGGTGTGCTCAGGATTGACGAGAATTTGACAATACATTTGCCGAATATCAGCTGTGAAGACATACTTATGACGGCGAAAATTCAATAATATACCAACTAAGTTGTCAATAAGGTGTCGTTAAGAGAATGTTGGCCAGGAGTATGAGCAGACGCCAATGTCTATGTATCCCTTCATAAATGCTGAATACCTATTATACAAGTCGGGATTTTGAATAGACGATTTAGAGCCATTGTTCTGGTATCTGAAAATTCAGGATCGCCATGACGAAGGGGAATAGAGAATACAAATATTCCTGTTCCTATTCAGTTCGGTAAGTAGTTTCGAAGAATAAAGATTCGAACATCTTGTCTTCTGGAGATAAGCAATAAATGTGAGGAACTTCCTCTACATCCCAGAATTTTTGAAGGGTATTTTCTAACGATTTATCACAACTGAGTAGAGAATGTTTGCGAGCAGATGAACTAGTTTTTCCCATTAGAACGAAACCAAAGACAGTATTCAGGGCAACAGTTTCGGGGTGATTTCCTACCAAACGACCTCATTGTAAAATGTGATAGAACAAATCGGCACCGAGTAAAAGATCTATGGCACCGGGCGTATTGAAGTTGGGATCGGCCAACTGCAGATGGTTGATATACGGCTATGAATCAATTGGAAAAGGAGAGGAGGGCAGTTCCCCACAAATCTGAGAAATAACTACTGCGTCCAAGTTAACGGTGGGAGTGGAATTTCCTCGAGGTCAAATTGTGCATGACATATCTTCAAAGCTAGTGAGAGATGAAGTATTACCTATCCCTTGCACGGAGAAATTCATTTTATAACAAGTAATACCAAAGCGCATGGCAAATTTCTGGGAGATGAAGTTGCTCTATGAACCAGAATCCAGAAGAAGGCGTATTGATTGGTAATTACTTCTCGCAACTAAAATTTCCACTATCGCAGTGGACAAAAGAACATCATCAAATCGAGCTAATGAGATTTCGGTGAGACTGAGAGATTGCATAGGAGTAGAGGAATTTGATTGAGATATTTCTGAAGATGTGGCGCTAGAGTTCGACGGTAATGTCAACAAAAAACTTCCAGAAGGGACAACGGATTAATCAAAATGTAGCATAGTATGGTGCTTTTGTTGTCTGATCGTATGAGAGTTGCTCAAGCAATTCAAACAGAAGCCGTTATCTTCTAATATTTTTTATTTTATATTTGTGCAAATTTTGGACACCTGTAGATATAATGATCATTTTTGCAAATGATGCAGATGAGTGAGGTTGAGTTAGTAAACCACAGAAAATTTCCGAGAAATGGAAGTGCTGGGTTTGGAGTATTCCTTCTTTTTGATAGCTTTAACTTTTCTTCGAAGTTATATTATCAAGAGCACTGTAAAGCATAGTAAAAAAAGTGGTTAATTCATTATAAGTAGGCATCGCAGATGAATCGTGATTGAGTTCGAAATTTGGTTGCTATAGAAATGTCCACACGTTTCTAAATCATTTGGACTACAATGAAATATGATTTATCAACGGATAGCTTCAGAACGTATTTAATATATTTCTCAAATCCTGAGAATTGTCTGAGATGAGTTTGGCGGTATTTTCCATAGCTGACCAATGAACAGCGGCATTTTTGTACCGCTTGACAAGGGTATCATAAGCAATAGCGTAATTATTAGAAGTCATTGGTACCTTTTGAACAAGTGTTAAGGGTAGTCCTTTCAAGGCTGATACCAAATAATTGAACTTTTTCACATTTGTGAGACTCTGGTTATTATGTATCATGGCATCCAACATATCCAGAAAAGAAGAAAAAGTGGTTATATTCCCACTCTAGGTGAGTAACTGAAGTGTTAGAACTCGAAAATCATTTACTTATCTATTTGTGGGAAAATATCGAGTCGTTTTTTAGTTCGAAAATATGAATAGGAAATTCATAAAATCTATTGTGGAATAATCTGCAACTGAAAGACAAATTTTAGTCGCTATTTTCCATCGAGTCGTTTATTGATCCATGAATTCAGTACCCGAAAATTTATTGTATTTTATTCATGCAAAATCTATATTATCTATAATTTGGGATTGGTTCTAATGATCAAATGGAATGAAATGAAATTATCATCACTATTCATTCAATCCGTGTCGTGAGGACCAAAATGTTGGGGTGAATAATTGAATTGCAATTGTATTGCACCTCTCAAAAAAGTTGTATAGCGGACTGTTACGGTAGCGAGAGCTTCATGCTCTTACCTAACTGCGATGCTGGAATCGGCACTTTCGTTTTCTGGAGCTTGTGGAACACTGCACTGGGTGACGCGGGGCTTGAAAAAATAGTTAGTCTATGCACTCTTAATTCACTTCAATTCCACAAAGATTTGTCTGTAGTGTCAAACCATTCTTTCAAAATGGTGGTTTTGATCCTAGGGGACCTTGGTGGAATGATGGACACACTGCTCTCTGACCTAAAAAATTATACCGCTTTGCCGTGAAGCGGGAGAAATCTTGGTCGGAAGTATGCAAAAGGCCGTCATCCTTGGTTTACCCCGTCTACAGATGGAGACAGGGCCTGACTGAAACAATCCTGACGGATAAAAAAATAATAATAATAATAATCTTAATTTTCTGATCTCGGAAAAGGCTCTAAAAATTTAGATAAAATTTTGTATTCAGATGAAGTTTCGGTTTTCAAGTTCATCTTTATTTCTTGGAAAAAACACGATTGCACTAATAATAATACTAATGATGGAAAGGGCTCTAATGATTTGGATCAAATTTTGTATTTAGATGAAGTTTTCAGTTTCAGGTTCATCTATATAGGCGTCTATCTTAGAAAAATACTATTTTGCTTACTAATTAATAATGATGTGAATTTTTGGATATCGAAAACGGCTTCAACTTTTTGTATAAAATTTTTTATTTAGATAAGGTATTGCTACTTGAGTTCATGTATATAGGTACCTTTTCTGATATTATTATTATTATTAATAATAATAATAATTTGAATTTTTGGATTTTGGAAACGCGGCTCTAACAATCTGGATTAAATTTTTTATTGAGATAAAGTTTTGCTTTTTTAAGTTCATCCTTATCGGCGTATTTCCTAAAAAACGAGATTTCACTAATAATAATAATAATAATGCTGATGATGTTAACTTTTAAGTTCTATTTTCATCCACTTCGAATCATCCGAATAATCTGAAATTTGACACAGGTGAATTTAAGAATTCCACAATAATAATGTGATAATAATAATGATAATTTTCACATTAGATTGGAAAACGACCCACGCTCGTTCTCCCAGGTACTTTTATTTTATCATTCCAGACGTGCACGTATAGATCTTATCAAGTAGGAATAGGACAGTACAGGTTCCTTTATTATACGAAGGAACTCCAATGCCGATTTTCTTGTATTCAGATTAATATATTGGTTTTTCACCGGCTCTCAGAAATCTCAAAGTACCCCGCTTATACTGAATTCTTGACATGTGTTTTTATCGTCATTAGGATATTAAAAGTGGAATCATAAAAATATATAAGGTCATATTGTGTAACCCTCAGGTATTCAAGTTTAGATAATTGTAGATCTGATAAAGAGAACAGATAGCAACAAAAAATTTCACTTTATCGAAAGATTGTTTACAGATTAACCTACGCCACTGACTGTTCCAAACTCAGATCTCACTTTAACGATCTGGCAAGGTTGTCTGTTGAAAAACCAATACGTTATGTATCTTCCAACATATAAAATATTTCGACAAAGTAAATCTACCGAAAATAACCTGACCCATGCAAGGCCATGACATTAAAAGTCAAAGTCAAATCTCACAAAAATAAAAAATCCCGTCGGGAATATTCAAACATAGATTATGGTTCACGGTTTACGTATGCTTGATAAGGGTCGTTGGAATATTCTATATTTTGTGTGCTTTCATTGAAACATTTTTAAGTAAAATTATCATTGCTCTACATAATTGATCCATGAAGTAACTGATAAAATAAGAATATGAGATGTCTCCGGAAATCAAAATTCCATAGTCCTTGTGCTAGATAGATGTTGAGGTTATTCGCTAAATATTTTATGTGGCCAGTCAAAACAATATGCATTTAAAATATATCTCCGAAATGAATGAATAATTTCGGATATGATCGGATGGAAAGAACCCACCATGTCAAATTAAATCAAAATTTTTCGTTATTACTTTTTTTCAATACTGAAAAATAGACTTTTTCACTCCCACTCACCTACAATACATGTAGACTATTATGACAAATACCTGTCTGAAACAACTACCCCCTGGCTAATACCGTAACTGGTATTGAATTATGTCAAACAGATACTTGTGTAATGTTCCTTATTGCAGATGATACAATAATTGCAAGTGCTGCCCGTAACAATATCAATCAATGAAGACAATATATCCTATGCAATGAGGAACATAGAAAAAGTGTCTGTTTGATATGATTCAATACCCACCGCGGTATTATCCAGGAGAGCAGTTGTTTTCATAAAAGCATACATGCAAGGTTCTAAAGAAATTTTACAATAAAATCACGTCATTAGGTTTGATTTCGTTAACATTGATTCGGAGAACTTCCCAAAAATAGAAGTCAAGTATACCTCCGATACCGGACAAGACAAAGGGTTGTAGTTGTAGTTCAGCACAAAATTGACTCTGGAGATGACCGACTAATCCGAGAGTCAACTAGAAGACTTCCTCTTGTCAAAAAGAAGAGGAACCATCCGACACCCTGGCCATCTCCAGTCCTGTTGTGAAGGAGAAAGATGGTTAAATACGTTTTTGGGCGGACTATACTATCATCAACTGAACAACCTGCAGAAGAATGACAGTTACCCCCTTCCAAAACTAGATAACACCTTAAGCTCGTTAGCCGGCTCCACGATATTCTCGATTTGAAGGGTGGATATTGGCAGGTAGAACTGGCGTCAGAATACCGAGAAAAGACAGGTTTCATCATCAGCTGAGATTTGTGGCAGTTCACAGTAATATCATTCGGTCTCTTTAATGCTCCAGCCATATTCGACAGACTGATGAAAACGGCCATGGAAGACGTGACTGGTATATTTCGACGACATAAGCGTGGTCGAAAAATCACCCGCACACCATGTAAAAAACCTTAAGAAGGTATTATTGCGACTGGAGAAACCCCGGATTGAAACTGAGCCCCGATAAATACTTTCATAAATAAGTACAGTTACCTTGTTTCTGAGCAGAAGATCAAAGCAGTGAAAGAGTGACCTATTCCAAAAGACATACACCAGCTTCAAAGTTTTCTTGGTTTGTGCACCTACTATCGCCGATAAGTGCTAAGGGTCGCCAATATCGCTAAACCATTGGCCAGGCTCACGGAGGGGCAAATACAGTTCCAGTTGTCCGGGGAATAACAACATTCGGTCAGGAAGCTGAAATTCACCGATCGGAAAATTTATTTTGGACATGGACGCCAGTGACGTGGGAATTGGAGGCGTCCTGTCGTGTATCCAAGACAGAATAAGTGGTTCAGCACGACCCTCAGTAAACCGGAGCGCAACTATTGGGTCGCCAGGCGGAAACTAGCTCTTGTCAAAAGAGTGGAGCACCCGTATATGGTAGGAGATTCCTGTGGAAAACTGACAAAGTAGCCCTTTAATGGCTTTTAGAGTTTAAAAACCCTGATTGTCAGGTAGTACGCTGGATCGATAGACTGCAAGATCGAACATCGGGCTGGGACCAGCCATAAGAATTCAGATGGCGATCATGCTACTCCCAAGAGGCAGATGAAACTGAGTCGACAATTTGTAGAAACACAGCAGTAGATGATAACAAGATCCAGAAAGAACGAAAGAAAGATTCAGATCTTGGTTCAGTTATCGAGTGGAAAAAGACTGACCCAAGGTTATTTGCTAGCCGTTGAATTCTACTGGGCTCAATCGAATTAGCTTACCCTGGACAAAAGGATCCTGAAACTTGTGTTCGAGTCCGAGCATGGTGATGAAAACAGGCCTCAGACAGTTGTATCGAAAAACAGAAGACAGGGAGTGCTCCAAGAAATGCATGATGGGGTTTTATCGAGACAATTGCCAAGCTGACGTCTAGGACTCATGCAGAAAGTGTGCTGTATGTATGTGTTTGCTGGCAAGTTCCTAGAATCTGACTACAGGAATAAATACATGCTTGCAGCAATGGGCTACTCCAGTAAATGTGCGGAAGCCTATGCCCAGCCCAACCAGGAAGCCATCACCGTCGCCGATGTTTTGTTAAAATAGTGGATATTTCCATTATAGCTGCATTCGGCTCAAAGCTTCACTGTGGCTCATCACCAAAGTTGCGGAACTCGTGGGAAGGACCATACAATACTTTTTTCCTAAGTGGTCGAAGTGGTCGAGGTGTTAGAGCGTTTGCTCCCACCCAGGTGGCCCGGGTTCGATCCCCACCACCATCACGAACCTAAAGTGGTTCAGAATTCACTTTTTAAGCTGTAGGTCCCAGGTCTCGCTTGCTCGGACAAGCTCTGCTTTTGAGGGGTTTTCAACGAAAACCCGGAAGATTCGTAATAACAAATTTTTAAATTTTTGTTTTACTTTGAATATCACAATGCATTCTGAATATACACATTTTACCTTTCTGTGTGAACCTGATTATAAAATAATATCAATTTTATGTTTGCAAGGAAATCCTCTGTTTCAACCTATGCCATAGGAAAAACTTTAGGCAAAAATGCTCTGAATTAATATAAACATTTCTGAAAGTTTTGCAACAAAATATTCACATAGATTTGGGAATTCTAGATAGTTTTCTACATAAACGTGGATACAAACCAAATACCATTGTAGTTTCAAAGCGCTTTCATTGGTTTTTACCAAGCAAAGTTGAAAGGTGCTTCAGAAATACCCGCAGAAATAAAATGTTAAGTAAACAAGATAATAAGAATAAAAATTCCTAAACTGTGTCAGAAAAGGTATCTGAATGCATGACACTGTTTATATGCGATAAACACTTATATACATTATCTCGAAAAATTGTTATACAATGCAAATAAAGACGCGTCAAATTTTAACCTTAGAGATTGCGGTAGGTCATTGATGAAAAACAGTTCAAAATATTATTCATTATCATACACGTAGACAGCAAGTGTTTGATAATATTTTAAATACAATTTCAACGATGGTGGGGTGTATCGATTGGGAATATTAGAAAAAATCCAGGGGCGTGATATGTAAGATGATGCTGGACCATGGCCATATATCCGATGATTGAACGTCACAAAAAATGTAATGATTATATCATAAAAACGTCCCTAGTTGAAAGTGTTTTGATATTACGGTCTACTCGATTTATAAGAAGATTGGGGAGATTTTATTAGTTCTTCGAGTAGAATATTTCATAAGACACAGGGCGATCCATTACGGAGGATTTGTCGTTCCATCTTGGGTTGTGACAGAAGATGGTTGGATTTGAATTCAGCAATTTATGTCGTATATAGAAGGTATATGAAAAAGCGATGAATACTAGCTTTTTGTGGTGTCCCTGATAAATTCATGGAGTTATTATCACCGATAAGATAATTTGCATATTCCTGACAATTCTACTCATGTATGATAACTCCCATTTTTTGTGAGTTCAAAAATCGTAGTTTGCTAAATCGGCTAAATAGGAATATAGATTAGATTATATATTAGGGACTTTCGTGCTACAAGCCTCTACACCGCGACCTTTTCAGATCTATTGTGTTTGTCCTCGAGATCATTTAGAGTTCTTTGTCTAGCCCTGTCTTCTCCCTTGAATCTGGGAGCTCTTGGTTTTTCTTCTTTCAGCGTTAGAAACCTTTGCCTTGACAAGCCCTCGCAGTTTCCTCTTCTTCCTGACAGAACTGCACAGCATTTCTTCTGCCAGGCCTATTGTACTCATATGTTTGTTGAGCCTACAGTGCCCTGTGAGAAGTCCTACTACTATTCTAGTAGTGTTCCTCTTCTGGCTTAGTAGATAGTCTGTTAATGTTGGCTGCGGTTGTTTGATAAACTCTTTGGCCTGTCTCATCCCTGGTGCATTGTTCCACCATTCTTGAGACTTCTGTTGAATCCATGATTTGGTGTTTGTTTTTAGTACAGCTTTTGCTATACCGCAATATGGTTCTGGGCCATTCAGGGCCTTACTTGCTCCTTCTCGGGCTAGTGTATCGGCCTCTTCATTGCCTCTATAACCTGTGTGTGCTGGTACCCAGGCTAGTGTCAGTCTGTTCTGACTGCCCAGCTCTTTTAGGGCTTCTATGCAGTCCCAAACAAGTTTTGAGGTAACTTGCATTGAGTTGACTGCTTTTATCCCAGCTTGGCTATCTGAGTATAAGGCAATATCATTTCGTGAAAAATCGTGCCTTATTAGCTCTTGTGCACAATGGTGTATTGCAACGATTTCCGCTTGAAATATCGTTGCATGTTTGCCCAAGCTCAGTGAGATTTTCATCTTCGGCTTGGTTCCGTAAATGCCGGCTCCTGCACCTTCATCCGTTTTGGAGCCGTCCGTGTAGACAGCGCTTTCCGCATTGATGGGAGGCCCCCCCTTCCACGCATCCCTGTCCGTTATACTTGTCTTGAAAGTTTTGTCAAAGCTATATCTGGGAAGAATGCCATCTGATGGCATTCTTGTAACCGGGAATGCAAGTGGATCAGTTTGACAATTGTAATGACAGCAAATAATATTCCAGTAATATAAGTTTGTCGAGATTTGGATTTGGTTCTTTCTAAACATTAGTCTTCTACTTATTTTTTTTTTGTTTGTTAAATAAAGTTTAACTGAATTGAGTTTTCTATTCATGGGATTGTCTTACCAAACACCAGGCGAGCTCGGATCTAGCACGATATTTTTTACGGAGGTTTTCTCATACTTACTTTCATGTAGGTAATTTAACACGATCTGTTCTGATAAAATCACTCGAGCTCAGCTTTCTTTAAATTGCCAATGAAATTAGGTGTTCGAAAAGAACCATAAAAATATCCGGCTAACTCTGAGCTATTGCGGTATTACCACCGAATAAAAATCAAGAGATTTGGTATATTTTTAACGCTCAACTTGGATCCTACAACTAGTAGAATTCATTTGAATAAAAATCAAGCATGCATTTTCTATGTCAGGAGTATCCATACCATTGAAATGCCAATGCTAGGTTTCACCATCATCAGTGCGCTTTCATGTGAGGTGCCTCTCACAAACTGGTTTTCTGTTTCATGCCAAGAAGTATTTCACTTTATTTATATATGGTGTGCAGCACCCAAACAAACAGTGAAACCTTTAGATTATGTTCAGAAGATAGCCATTCGTCTCGTAGGTGATACTTCTCTCACGAGCTTGCTTACTTTTCTGGAATACCGCAGAAAGGTTGGCGATCTGTCTCTGTTTTATAAATATTTTCCCCAGAGTAATAAATGACCATCGAGAGACCTTCTCCATCCTTGTCTTGAAGTCAACATAACTTTGTTTGTTTACAAGCGAGGGCCTTACAAATGTTAAGTCTGTATTCATTCGAGTAGTTTCGTGTATGTTCGCTCATTCCATTCTGATCAAGTTGTCATTCTTCGTTTGTATGATGGTCTTTCATACTCCAAATGTAAATAAACTATCCATAACATTTCACCACCCGTCGCCCCCCTCGCCCACAAATTGTATAGAAAAGGATAGTTCATGTTCACTTCAAAACAGGTATTTGTGTAGGTATAGGCAGGGCATCTCTGTCTTTTATGACTCTGAGATATTTTCATTTACGATGGTCTTCCGAAATACCATTATCGTTCGAGCTCAGTCCTCACTTGCCGTCACTTTGGTGATATACTGAACCCCATGGCAGCAGAGCTTTGTAGCTCCCTGGCTCGGGAGGATTTTCCTGAGGCAGAAATTCAAAAAGGACTCTCACGATGTTCTCTGAGCATTACAGGATTTTCCTTTTCTTGGGAAACAGAACTCAAAAAAACTCCATGTAAGGATATCGTATTGTAGTTCAGATAAGGATTCAATTCATGAGGAGCTAACGGAGTAGTTTTGAATGGATATACGAGCCAAGTTCGATTTACTAAACCCCTAAACATACAAGAATACTACGATGACTAACGTAATTGTAAATAAAGCTTTTTCTTCCTAAGACTCATTTGAACACATGCTGCTTGATTGAGGGTTCAATCTAACCTCTTGCACTCCCGTGAAGAACGGGTGTATAATGCCATTTTATAACGATTGGCAGGTGTGAGAAATTTGAAAAAAAAAATTGTGTTTAAATTGTGTCGTCAAAATTTTGGGAACCGCTGTCCGCCGAATATCAGCTGATCAGAGCAGAGACGCAATAATACTGGAACTGCTGGATGGAAGAAACTGTGTAATTTCGAACAGCGGTTTCCAAAATTTTCTGAATTTTCCAACAAAATTTAAAAGGACAGGGCATAAACCCTATAAAAATGACTTTCAGCAAAATTTGAAATTTTTGTGATATTTTGTTTGGTTCAAGACCCTAAACCAAACAATTTTGACAAGTTACAAGAACACAATCTAACTAATTGTTTTTGATTCGAGTGTTTTGATTCCCAATTTTTTTTCTACTTTTACTACTTGTAATTACTCAATCTATGGTGTTTTAGTATTCCATATACACTTATGAATATTACTGACTCTTGATTTGATGATATTTTTTCATTAAATCGTATCACAAACAAATAAATCATGATTTTTCTCGAAAAATACCATAACGAGGCATATTGAATTATTCAAATTTGGCGCCCTCTAGCGGCTCTCCTTATCATACGATCTTCTTGTAACTTGTCAAAATTGTTTAGTTTAGGGTCTTGAACCAAACAAAATATCAAAAAATTATCAAATTTTGCTGAGAACCATTTTCATGGGGTTTTGTGCCCTGTCCTTTCCAAATTTTTTTTTTTTCGAATTTTTTATATTTGCCATTCGTTATAAAATGGCATTATACCGTCCCTCACGAGTGTGCAAGAGGTTAGAATACACCCTGTATATGAAGTGTCCGGCATTGGCTTCCATCATTATTATTATTAATGTGACTGTTATATGATATTGTAACTATTTTAGTTGTATAACTTTAGTTATTTATAAATATTAATTGACTATGATAATTGTATCACATACCAATGTTTCTAAACTTTTAAATTGTCTGTGAATGTATGTATATATTCAAACAAATACCAGGACGTATATAACTATGATGAAATCGTTTTTAATGAATTCTTTTTTTTTGATGATTTTTTTACCAAACTTTTATTTACTTTGTAAATATACACCCACTAGATATTTTTCATGCTTCATGCTCATGCTTTGTCAATAAGAATATATTTCTTCAGACAATAAAGTATATTTTGATTGATTGATTGATTGATCATGAGAAATGCTAAACTAAAAACCTAGTGTGTCAGGCGGGTTTTTAACCACTGAAATCAAACAGTAACGATAGTGTTGTTTTTGACGTTATAGAATTTGATTTTTTTTATAGACATTGAATAAAGTAATTGTTTGTATTATAAATAATAAGTATTAAAAATGAAAATAATTACTGATTGAAGGCTTGATTTTGTCGAGTAAATTCGTCAATTCGTTTCTTTACATGGTTTTTATCTTCCACTGTCTGAAAATGAAAAAAAAAAATCAAAAATATCTACTGTAGAAGACAAGTGCAGAAGAGTAACGCAGTGCCCTACGTGAGCGGCAACTCGCGGCCGACGCGGTGATATCAAAGCGATGATAATGATTGTGTTCTACGTAGCAACTACCGCGTGGCGCGTACTACTCAAGCGGTTTTTAGGCAGCACAACATGTCAAAATATTTGATATTTCCGCCTTTACCGCTTCAGTCTAGGCCGGTCAGATTACTTGTAAGAATTTTTTTCTCGAAAGCCAAGCAAGATACGAAAAAAATTAAAGAGACCAAAAAGTTGTTTTTTCAATTGCCTAACCCGAATAACTGTAATTGTTACCAAGTGAGCCAGTGGCGTACATTTTTTTGTCAAAACAAGGCACTAAAACATATGCGCTTTGCACGTAGGATACCCTGGTCGCGTTAACCTCCTACGCCGCCCGTAAGGACTGAGCCGGTCGCGTCATCCGCGTGTTTAAAAAATTATCATTATGCCGTATATAACGAATCAGCACAATGGATAATTACTATACATAGTTATTTAACGAGCAAGTGCAATTAATAATATAATCGAGATAAATTAATGATCGAAATTGTTATTCGCCATTTTAATTCACGAGTTTGTTATAAAACTTTTCCGTCGACCGTACTTTTCAAAAATAAAGATATCTAAATTTTTTATTTATTCAACGATAAATTAAGAATCATAATTTTCAAAGTTAGTTCAGTTTTCCTTAGTGGTAGTTTTATTATTGTAAAAATTAATATTCGAAATTGTAAAATTACTGAAACTAAAGGAAGGAATTGATGAATTGATTGATAGAAAATCATTCATTAATAGTGGACATTATTTAACGATTTGGAGTGCGTTAAAATACGTCATAAATGACGGTTGACGGAAAACGTATGAGTATTATTATACGAGAGAGACGACAGCGGTGGAAATAATGAAAGGCGGCTTTTTGGAACTGGATTACATGAAGATACCTTGACCGAGGAGTTTTTTCGTGCACTGTACGTTATTTCCTCTGTAATAATGGAACGTGTTCTGATAGTATAATAAATTGAACCATTTCTTCAACAAAGATTATATTACCTGACAGCTAATCGACTGACCACCTCTCGTTCATTAACCACTTGTTATTTGTAATTACATGGTATAAAAGTTTGAAGAATTAAAAGGGAACACATGCATCGTATCTCTTCATATAATATACTTGAGGGTGGTTGTAATTTAGTTTTTTCGATATTTTTGGGTCTAAGGATTTTTTCATGTATACATATTTGTGTGAACGTTTCTTGAACAGTCACATATCATGTCATATTTGACTGCTTGAACTCTTTTCCATTTCAGGGTTTGTGTATTATATTTATTACTCCAGAGATGCAGCCTGTTGAGGCTTATTATGTTTCCATTGGCATTTATTTTCCTTGAATCCCAATAACACTAATTGATTTCGTTTCATTGCCATCTTGATTTGATGAACTGTGGGCCTGGTTTTTATCTTCCTGATTATGACATGTTTATTTTTTTCATTCAGCAGGTACAGTATATTATATATATATATATATATATATATATATATATATATATATATTTATATATATACAATCTGTCCATAAAGTAACCCCCCTCCCTGTTAACTTTTGAAAGGAGTAGAATTTTTCTTTGACATTTTTTTTGGTAAAATGGTAGGTTAGGTTATTTTAGAACTCTCACAAGAGGATCTTTTCGAATAAATGGCTATTAAAGAGCTTTAGAGCAATGATAAAATATTATTTCGTTTCTGCGAGAGCTTCTTGTCACTCAAAATGGTGCCATATTAGAAAAAAATTCAAATAAGTAGATAACTATAGTGTAATAGAGCACTGTCAACTGCCGTCACAACATGGCGGTCATGGGGGGGACAAACAAAGCATTTGACATTTGATTTGATTGGTTTTTTGTGAGTGTTAGTGGATAATAGTGATTTTTATAAACTTTACAGACATTGATTGATTCACGTAGCCTTATGGAAAATGGGTTCAATGGGTTTTGTTCAGTTTGGTTTGTTTGTCCCCCTATGACATTGTTCCGCAACTGTCATATTACGTCACTGACAGTGCTCCGTACCTCGTTTTATTGAATCTCAGCAAATCTCAGAAATCATGTACCATATGCGATTCTGAGGGACAGAGAACATTTGTAGATATCAAAAAATATTTTTTCATTCCAATTGAGCTCGTTTAAAGCCATTTATTCAAAGAAATCGCGTATAAAAGTTCTAACATAATGTGCCGCCATTTTGTTATGAATAAATATTTTTGTCTGAAATTTTGCAGTCGTATAGAAAATCAAAAGAAAATTCGAATGAGGTATCACTCGACCCCCCATCCAATTTAAAAAATCTTTCAAAATGGCGCCTGGCTGCTAGACATTTTTTAATACTGTCAAAAAGTAGCTTATAACATACCATTTCACAAAAATAAATTTCAAAAGTTAACAGGGGGAGTAACTTTATGGACACACTGTATAATAGTTTTATTTTGTATATGTGTTATTTCAAATGTATATTACATTACTAGTGTGTGAATTGGCACTTTCTGCATAAGTGATGTTCACTTTTCTTCTACACCACGGATCAATGCACAATCTAAAAAAAAGAAATACTTACATATATTTTTTTGATTACATCAATTTGAGATTGTACAAGGAAAACTAATTTCAAATGGAATACCCGCAATTTTTTCAGTACTAAAATTTGTTATAACATTATGAATTCAATCACCAACTAACTATATGACGTAATTTAATTGATGTTAACATCACGTCAGTTAGAGAACGCCAAACTCAAAAAGAATATTGGTCAAGTAGGCACAGGAAATGAAAAATGAGACAAATTCATTGTGAAAATTGAGTAGAATTGATAATAATTATTAGACCGGGATATGATAACAGATTTTGGGTGACGATTTTACTCAGTTTGCCTTTTGGAGGACAGTATTGTCCGTATATCCTCATGATAATAATGCATGAATAAAAGAGTCGTCGTAGGTTCTTCATATTAAATAATAATAATAATATTTTCAAAAAATTATTTGTTTCGGTACATTTCCAATCAGGCTGCCATATGTTTTGTAATGAAATAATAGAACTAAATTCTCGAAAAACCATTGGCATACCATTAGGGTGGGTGAAGAATTCCCCTTTTCAAATACAAGTTCACGTGACCCTACCAGCCATTCGGACCCACCCTAACGGTATGCCAATGGTTTTTCGAGTATTTCAGTTTTATTAAAATTGTACGCGAATAATAATGAAAATAATAGTAATTTATTAATAATAATTTAAAGATTCACCATTTATTTGTATCGGTAGATAATTATCAGTTCTACTCAATTCTCACGATGAATTGGGCATATTTTTCATTTCCAATGCCTGCTAGGCCAATACCCTTTCCTAATTTGGAGTTTTTGAACTAAACCTGATTTACATATCTTTCAAATAGTGACGTCATGTGGAAAATAAATTACGTCATATAACATATGAGGGTTAGGTAGCTCAGTGGTTCAGACCGTCGCGTTCAGAGCTATTGATGCCACTGGTCGTGTAGGTTCGAATCCTATCGACTACAGATTTTTATTCTGATGACCCGAGAAAGTGCAAGAAATCGCACGTTAAAAGGTGAGACCTCGTTAATAGGCTCGCACAAGTTTCGACTTTTGAGTGCTACCGTTCGTAAGGGGATGACAGCTGGTTAACGAAAAAAAACTATTTAAATTTTTTTTTAACAATATGGTTGAATTCAGAGAGGAATTTTGATAGCGAAAAAAATGGGGGTATTGTAACTTCCGGTGAAAGCAGAAGTCCTATTTCCGATTCGAATATGGATTATAATCGAAAAATATTTCTCAAACAACATATCCAAAATTCAAATTCTCATGTTTGAAATTAACCAGATGGCGTGACGTAAGAAAGCTCATGACCACACGTTATACCGGCCTAAATGTAATATAGTTATTTATGGTATACAATGTTTTATCCAACAAGTGGAATAAATGAGATAATAAATAAATGAATGAGATAATAATTAATAAGTTTTGAATATGAACGTGAATAACTCACTAGTGAGTTATAGATTATAACACACTAGTGTGTTATTTGATAGTTTACGTGAGTCATAATCAATAACCCACTAGTGAGTTATGTATTATAACACACTAGTGTGTTATTTGATAATTTACTCGTCTAAAATGACATTAATAATGACGAGTCATAACTATCATGTGTTGGATAAATATTTTTATTTCATTTTTTCTCCATGAAAAATCCAAAAAAAAAATTGCCGGGTGAATGACCATAGTTGAGAGCAAAGTATCCATGGCCGTGTTCACTTTGCCCTCTTTGACACCATTACGTAATATTATTAAGAGGTCTATTCTGCGATTCCGGTGTAGCTGAAGATTGTCGTTATTGCACGATAAATTTTTTCGTTTGTATCACAAACCATACAACCATACAAACCATGTATGGTTTGTGATACAAACGATACATTTTATCGTGAAATAACGACAATCTTCAGCTACAGACTCGTAAAATGTCGTTAATTAACGATTGTCGTTCACTAACGATATCGTTAGGAATTACAGAATAGGCCTCTAAAATCTACAGGCTGAACAACTCATCTTACTTCTTACTTCGACACTGACTTTTATGTTCTAGAACCTAAAAGACTTTTTTTCTGTGACGGGAGAAAAGTTTGACATGTTATCGTTGACAGGTACTAAAATGTGACTTTTCAAGAAATTACTTTTTTCATAGGTAAAGGTAGATATCTACTATTGCAAAAGCTGATTTCACACGCATCCGATGTTCAGCTCGGGGCTCTAACCCGCAACCTCCTACCTTCATTACTCAACCTGCACACTACTAACCTAGCCGGCCTTTATTCCTAAGTTCGGAAAAAGCTGATAAAATGAAAAAAAGATGCCTAACTATTGCTTTGAACCACGTACCTATGACGTAGTAAGCCGCAATCCTATCGATGCGGCTATGAACCAATGACATATTAGGGCTAGACTGCGTTATTTACACTTTTTGCTGCGGTCAACACAGGGTCACATTCTAGGCACAATGATTTTTTCCGCTTGTTTCGCGGCAATTATCTGCTTATTTACATTGTATATAAGAAGATAATTGAGCAGAAACTCAGCTTTGCCGATTTTTAGGATGACTGCGGATGTTCTGCGGAATAAGCGGCAATAAACGGAGTCATTACTATGAACCGTGTTTGTATATGTAGATGAAATGGTTGTTCGTAAGAGAAAATGTGAAAGATCCGCGAACCGAAAGGTCTCAAGCCGTAGACATTTGATATATCACCTCGTTTGTTCGTTTTGGTTCAAACACGAAATGTCACGACATGTCAATTAAGGTACTAGTTTTAAGGCAGTTTTCGAAAAAAAAAATTATTATTATTATTATATATAGTGATAATGCACTAACATGACCGTACGCGCAATTTAAAATTTTCGGCTAGGTTAATTGTTTTCACTGTATCACGGAAACTATTTTAACGAGTTGCCAGTTTGTTATATTTTCATTCATGTTATTGAACTATGTAACTCATTGTCATAGATTTGAGAGTTTTGGTTTCTAACTTTTGTGTTTTTTGGTGTTCACTGTATACATTCGAAAATAACTGACTCTTGATTTGATAAGATTTTAGCATTGAAAATGTATCGCAATCATGATTTTTTTATGGAAAATACCAAAACAATGCATTTTGAATTATTCAATTTTGCCGTATTCTAACGGTTCTCCCAATCATACGATCCTGTTATAACTTGTCAAAGTCGTTTCGGATCTTGAACCAAATAGAATATAGAAAAAAATATATAAAATTTTGCTGAAAGCCATTATCATAGGTTTTTGTGCCTTGTCCTCTTCACATATATACATAAAAAATTGTTTGTCTTATTAGATCTTATTCGAAAAAGTCAGGTATCGAGCGCGACCTGCATTCAGTTTATTCAAGTATTATTTCATGAATATTTTATGTGGGTTCACCGGAAAGTTAGTTTCAAGAACCTTACACTTTCGATTAGTATTCAGACAATCAGAAATGAAATATTCATATTATTCAGAATTCTACTCCTTGGGTAAACATTGTCGAAACGAAATTGAATTTTATAATTTGCAGAATTTGTAACAGCTTTGGAATAATTACATATCAACTCGATGACTGATACGAATTAATTCAAATTTCGCAAGAATTTGCATCTCAAAGTTCAATGTCAAGTTCACAGCTTACAAAATATTGATTATTATAATCACACAAAAACAAATCTCTAGAAATTGGGACAAAATAAATAAAAATAACTCAGTTTTAAATGTCATGTTTTCGAACATGATGGTTATCTGTTGATGAGCAGAACTTATATCAACGAAATCGAGTGAGTTTAATGTTTTTAATTTGTTATAAAATATGTTTATATTTGAAATAAGATACATTTCCTCATAATATAATAGTATATTACGTAACAAGTGTTGTAATAGTTATTTACTTAACAAGTGCGGAAAGTAGTACTTTTCCGAACGCGACGGCAGTTGCACGAACGACGCGGAGCAGAGTTCAGGCAAGCCGTTAAGGGCGAAAAAGACATTTTCCGTAAGAGTTAGGTACAATATTTTTCCTACGAGTGATTTTGTCTATCTTATTTATGAAAAAACAAGGTTTTTAATGAACAAGTTTTTATAATAATGCTACAAAATGACTAATAAGACAGAATAGTTACATAGATCATTTAGTTAGTCCTGAATATCATCATTTTCAGCAATACAAAAATCGTGCGGAATAGTAAAAATCGTACGGAAAAGTAAAAATCGTGCGGAAAAGTAACTTTTCCGAACGATTTTAAATCGTACGGAAAAGTACAACTTTCAAAACGAAAAATCGTGCGGAAAAGTTACTTTTCCGCACGCTCCTAGGAAAAAGGCATATTACGCACGAATGGAAAAATTACGCACGAAGCCACGTATCGGCGAGTGCGTAATTCTATGAGTGCGTAATAGCTTTACAACACGCATTACGTACTATACTTTACCTACGGCCATATACAGTGTGCCGTTTCCGAGATCCAAAAATTCATATTACTATTATTATTAGTAAATTGACCTTTTTTTCAAAAAAAAAGGCCTATATGAACTTAAGTAGTAATACCTCATCTGAATAATAAATTTTGGTACAAAGAGTTGAAGCCGTTTTCGAGATCCAAAAACTCGCATTATTATTATTATTATTAGTATTTGTAAAATCGCCTTTTTATAAAAAAGATGCCTATATAGATGAACTCAAAACGTAAAACTTTATCTGAATACAAAATTTGATCCAAATCATTAGAGCCGTTTCAGAGATCCAAAAATTCATATTATTATTATTAATATTATGAGTAAAATCACCTTTTTCCATGAACAGCGCCTATATATATGAACTCAAGTAGCAATACCTTATCTTAATACAAAATTTGATCCAAATCGTTGAAGCCGTTTTCGAGATTCAAAAATTATTATTATTATTATTATTATCAGTAAAATCGTGTTCTTCCAAGAAATACACATATATAGATCAACTTAAAAAGCAAAACCCTATCCACATACAAAATTTCTCCCGAATCGATTGCGCCGTTTCCGAGATATATCAAACTGTGAGATTTGTTTACCGTGCGTAACCACAGACCATATATACTATAGACGTTCCACGCCCATGTTAACCTTTCGGATCGAATTAGCGCCATCTCTTGATTGGAAAGGCAACTAAACTGTCAAATTATAGTAAGGCGGGAATTTCAAAAAAAAAAATTAATTGAAGATGGTCAATTTCGTATTTCGCGGAAAAATTGAAACAATAGAAAGATGGTTTCATTTCTTTATTCAATTATATAACACTACAACAACTTAAAAGATACATAAGTATGAAAAATAGAATTTATGAATAGGGAAAATTATGAGTAAATAAATAAAATATAATATTCAGTCATTATTTATTGGAACAAGCACAATAATTGAATCACACAGAATCTTTTGGGTTTTTCATGAACTTTTTCTTTCTTCTCTTCAAATATATGTTACAGGCTTCCTTTTTAACAGGATCGTTACCACAATAAGGCCTTGTATCTTTCCCCTGAATTTTATTATTGATATATTTGCACCAATTATGCAATAAAGTTCGTGTACTTATTTTAATAATTAAATTTACTGTCTCATTTCTGTGCTTTTCACAAGAAAAAATATCAAAATTTTGTCTCAGAACTTGTTGTTTGATATCAGTCACCAGAGTTTTTGATGTAGGATATGTCTTCAAGAAAAAATTTATTGTCTCTAACAACTCATGAAAAAAGTTAACAAATCCCTCCGTTGGGTAGCATAACCTGTAACCCCATCCATTCCCATATTCTCTGACTCGAATTAATTCATTACCTGGGTCATTTTTTCCACTAAATAAAGATTTGTTACAAACCTCACATTTTTTACACAGTTTTTTAATTTTTTTCAAAATGAATCCTGCTACATAATTATTTACCAACTTGCTCAACTTTTCACGCAAATTCACAATATTTTTGGAACAAGTTGGTATATCTTTTGTAACAGAACTCTCAGGAATGATATTTTCACTGTTATCACAAAAAAATGCTTTAGTGGATGTAAACCAATTTTTCCCTTCATCATCTTCACAATTAAAGGTTTCTTTATGAATTTTGAAACTTGAATTGACCATCATTGTTTTAAAAATCCCAGCAAAACTTGATGGTGAAGGATTGGTATACAGTGCTCCAAACGCTCTAGCCTGTCCAAACATGTTCTCGATGGGATCCTGGTTCAAACGTCTGGGTAACAAATATTTGAACCCAGATCTTTTCAAGGTATTCCAGATAGAAATAAAATTTTTAACAGTGAATGTCCAATTTTTGAGACTAGGAGGACGAGCTTGGTCCTTTGGTTTTTTTTTTTCAAATTTCATCGACCGCAACATGGGCAGAGCCTCATCTGTCCAAAATCTAATATGATCGGATGTCTCGCTAATTCCACATCTGAGAATTTTTCCTCCCTCTGCTGATTTTCGTCCTCCATTCAGCGAATCGAACAATCTATCAAAGAAGAGTAGAAGTCTGGCAGTATCTGCTGCACCTTCCCCAAGAACTTTGTTACTGTCTGAAATGAAACAATAGTAAATTGATATTGCAATCACAGTTTCTGTCACATTTACTTACCAAGTCTACTAGCCAACATCAGTGTTGATGAAAATCGTTGACTAAAAATTTGAGCAGCTAGTTTGACTTTCATTTTTTTCATTTTTGCCTCCTCAATGTGTAGAGCTGTGATGTGTGGCAATGCTCTCAAGCCTTCATTAGTTTTAGAATCACAATCATTTTCATATAATAATTTAATATGTTGCCATTTTGCAACTCTCTGGCTATTTTGAAATGAATATTGTAAATTTTTTTTGAGTAGATTATTCCTTATTCCTTTTAGTAAATGAGGTGGATCCAGTATGGGATAGATTTTAAAATCTCCCACTTCAAAAAAACCATATTCATATCTGTCGCTTCTTCCCTGTTTAGAGTATTTCTTTTTTGTGTCATTCATTAAAGAATTTAATACACTTACATTTACACCGACTTGGTCACAGATTACTGTTATGGGTTTCAGACCTATAGCTACAACATTTTCCAACACTTTAGTTATTGTTTTTTTAAGTTGGACGGATTTTGCCCCACCTCTACTTGAAAAGCAGTAGCTTATTGGAGCTTTTATGTTGGATTTGATACCTCTAATCATAAAAAAGAGGGCATGATCACAAATGTATTTACTTCTTCCATCTCCAAAATCCTCGAAACCTTCTATAAATCCTTGCCTTTCATTAAAATTCAATCCCGGCATGAGACTCATTTCATCAAAAATTACTGACACAAATTTTTCTGCATCATCAAGTTTCTCAACTTTTTTTTGCAATGACTTGAAAATGTTTGTATTTAACCCAGGCTCAAAATGGATTTCAATTAATAATCTATGTAGGGTAGCTTTACTGGGTAAAATAAATATTTTTGATAGGAAGCGGTAAGACCTGGCACTTTGTTTGTACAGTGTTAACGCCATTATTTTTTCATTCATAGTGAAGCGACGTTGCTTTAGAGATTTGTCTGCTTCTCTAAATTGACATTTGATTAATAATGATGCCATATGGTTCAGTTTGTTGATATTTTCTTCTAAGAAATATTTTTTCTGAAATTCTTCTGCTTCAACTAATCGCTTTTTGAAGGATAATTTTGAATGCTTGGTGTAATTATACTTTTTGTATAATCGCCTGACTTCAGAGTAAAGTTTCTTTTTCTTGGGTGTTAGATCTTTTCTTCCAATTCCACATAGTCTTAGAATGTTCTTAGGACCTTGATCTGAAAATGAAACATATTTTTCAATATTCAATCAATACTTTATTTCCTGAGACTATTATAAGCATGGAAATCGTCAAATACAAATACAAAAATGGATAAAATTACAGTTTAGTAAAGTCATAAAATGTAATATAAAAATTCAATGGGAATCATGTAAAAATAACATAGGCAATAAAATAGTAAAAAAGCACACAAGCAAACAATCAATCAGTGTGTCAAAGCTGCCTGATCGCTTTGGAAGTATTCATCTAGTGAATAAAATACATTTTTGTAAAGAAGGTTTTTGACACTATTTTTGAACTCATTGGGATTACATTATATCAAGAGTACAATTTAATTTGATAATTTTAAATAGTAATTATTTTCGACATAGTTGTATGTTTAAAAAGTTAAATCAACTTTTGACAAACATCTGCATAACTTACCATCATTAGCTATTGAAGGAAGAATAGTGTTGACGGTAACTTCGGAATTGTATTCCATATCTTCCGTTTCTTTGGCCATCACTGCATAGTTATGGTCATTCAACACTCCCACATCTGAAAGACATATGTCATGAGTTCTACAAAAGGAAACAATGGTGCAAGAAACATACCTTTTGCATCGTCCCTATACTTTTCTTGCTCATTACACATAGTTGATTGAGCAGTCATACTAGTTACATTCTTCTCCTGTTTCTCTTTGCCCATCACTGCATAGTTATGGTCATTCAACACTCCCATATCTGAAAGACATACGTCATGAGTTCTACAAAAGGAAACAATGGTGCCAGAAACATACCTTTTGCATCGTCCATATACTTTTCTTGTTCATTACATATTGTTGATTGAGCAGTCATGATACTGGTAACATTCTTCTCCTGTTTCTGAGCTTCCCCAGCTTTGATCACATGATTGGAAATGATATTCACTCTATTACCTGAAACATGGTTACTGTAATGTGGTAGAAGCATTGTAGAGAGGCTGAAATGCCAATGTAATAAAAGAGTTTTAGAGAAAACTTAATTCCAATATGTTTTCCAATTTCTGAACTCTATTATCTATGTTAATTATTATGTTGAATGAACATTTCTGAAAGAATAGACAACTTTTGTAAATTTTTACACAAAATTATTTACCTGATAACTTTAAAGTCGGAATTGCATTCACATGTAATCTTTTAGAGCCTTCTGAAAAATAAATTTGCTCAAAATGTTGATGGCACACTCTTCTATTGGAATACACTTTTACAGGGTCCATAAGAAAGAGTTCAGCATTATCTATTTTTTTTAACCAAATCTGAAACCTGGGAAAGTGCTTCATAGGATTTGGAAACCGATGTAGCAGAACATTGTTTTTTTTACAAGTGGAAACACAACAAGGAATAATCGAACGCATAGTGAAAATATAAACTCTAGCAAAAACGTGTGACCATCCAAAAACCAACAACAAACAATAATTTGATTTTTGACATTTTTTGAACAATTGTCAAATGTAACAAGTGACAATTGACAAGACAAATGACTGAAGGCGACATCTCTTGATTGGAAAGGCAAGTAATCAGCTGTCTTGACCTTGACCATTTGCGTAGAACGTCTATAGTATATATGGTCTGTGTGCGTAACTGTAGTGGCCGTGAATAAATAAAAAGGGTTATAGAAGCAAAAGAGTGCCGAATAATTGTTTTTCTTTAAATATTTTACACAAAAAAGTTTCACTTCAAGTTTCTGAATGGAACCCCAATAGGACGTAAAACCTTTCAATAGTATTTTCAGTATCAAGAACGGTGAGCACATTTTACCGATCACAGACAATTGTTTGAACTACGCTCCTACCCCAAACATTTTGGGTTAGGACTGTTAGGAGCGTAGCGACGACTCCAATAATTGTCCGAGATCGGTAGTGCTTAACCTTTGTGATACTTAAAGCGTGTTTTGTACCATCTAAGCATTTTTTCCCTTGGTTGAAACACATTAATTTCCAGCTTGTAACTGAAAAGTCAAAAGTGACATTTATATAAAAGTGACATAAGGCGTCGCTAATTGAATTACTTACCGATGCTTTTGGCTTAGCAACCAGTATTATGAAGATATCGGTAATTTAGGCGTCGGTAAGTATTACTTAATTTGAAGTACGAAATGTATTTGATGCGATTATTTTGTTACTAAATTTGACACGTCAAACGTCGAAAATTTACGAAGCGGTTTGTTTGTAAGTAACATGAACTGCTTACTATAGAAATTCAACTATATTTTAAACACGCATATTCGAAATTGTTGACTCCGTTTGTTCCTCACTTTGCATTCAAGTGTTGCACTTCAGGCTCATAACTTCAGCAAAAATGGTGAAAAAATAACAAAACAAAGGACACTTTTACAAGTTCTATTTCAGTGCACAATAAAACTATACAAAGGACACCGCACACCTTTATAGGGAAATTGGCCCCCTGTCGAATCGGCTGAATTTTTGATATGTTGTAGTCCAAATCATTCCAAACAAAAAGTCCAATTGGCAAAACTTTTTCTATAGGCTAGTTTTGATGGTAGAACGTTACCCCGAATAATTTTCACCATTCTGAGTAATCAAGATATAAACATTCATCAATATAAGATAATATTAAAAGTATTGTTCATTGGTGACATTACACATGGTCAATTATACAGTGTGTTCCATCTTGTATGGTCAAACTAATACCTCAAGTTGATGATAAAACTTTTGTTATTAACACGCTTATATTAGCTTCACTTGTATGTATGTATGTGTCTATGTAATTAATTCCGGTGACAATGCAATATGACATTTTTGTAATAGAAAAAAAACAAAATGGCGGCTCCATGATGGCGGACGAGATTTGTGATAATGTTCCAATTCAATTCAAAATTGGTATGATGGAAGGATTTTCGGGGTCAGAGATTATGATGTTTTTTCAATATTCATAAATTCAAAATGGTGGCTCCAAGATGCTGGATGAGATTTGTGATTTTGGTCAGATTTAATTTAAAATTGGTATAAAGGGGTTTTCGGGGTCGGAGATTTAGATTTTTCAGTCTCAAAAAAATATTATGTAGTTTAAAAATACTAAAAAAAAAACGCTTTACTTCCAAAATGGACTAAAAAGTAAAAAAGAATTGACAATTCAATGTAAAAAAGCATAGGGTGCTTGACAAAGTTCTCTTGAGCTCTTAGACGCTCAGTATTGTTAGATTAAACTAAAAAATATGAGAATGTAGATCGGAAGCACCCAGGCTTTTTTCACATTTGAGTAATTCAATTGTCAAATATTTTTTACTGTTTAGTCCATGTTGGAAGTAAAGCGTATTCTTTAGTATTTTTAAACTACATAATTTTTTCTGTATTTGGGATGCAATGTTTTCATATTATCCAGTAGCCCATTCTCGAATAATTTTCAAACCGAATCTGAACTATAATATTTTAATAATGCGTTAAAGTTCAATTTCCCGAGTACTGTTGTCATATTTTTAAATACGAAAGTTAATCAGACAACAGGATCCAGAATAAGAATGTATTGCCTCATATACAGGGCGATACGAAAAAAATTGGGTTGGATGGTGGAACGCATTATTTTAAAATGAAATTTTATTTATAATTATATATATATTAGTGAATTTTTCAAACATCTGCGAAACCTTCATTCACCTCTCTACTACTATTGATTGTGTCTGAATCACTTGGATGTTATAAATTTTTGGTCGAAATAAGTCCATTTGCAGATGCATACCGTAAAAATCCCTGACGTTACAATGATAGATTTAGAAAGAAAATTTTTCTAAGACCATCTTATTGACTTTCAATATTTCTTATTCTTTCTCATGCCTTAAAATTATACAGGATGGTCAAAGATATTTTTCAGTATGGAACTTTTCAAATTTAACTTTCGCTTTCTTTTCGACTATGTGATGTAGCATACGGTGTAGAATGGGACTCATACACATTTTTTTATTGTAGATCCCTAAAACGATATGTAACCATTTTCGAATTATTGAACTTTAAAAATTTTGAGTAGCTGGAACATACTGTATAATTGGCCAAATATAACAAGTCCAAAGAACAATAGCTAAATAGTATATTAATTAATGTTTACATCTTGATTACTCAGAATACTGATCATTATCCAGGATAACGTTTTGTGTTGTTCAACAATGGAGAATAAATGAAGGTTTTCATGGGCCTCTAGCGCCAAAACTAGCCTAAAGAAAATGTGGTGTCCATTGGACTTTTTGTTTGACTACAACATATCAAAAATTTAGCCGATTCGACAGGGGGCCACTTTCCCTATTAAAGTGTGCGGTATCCTTTGCCCCCTCGTATAAGCCCGACAACATTGTTAAAAATTATTATTATAAATAAATGTGATTATTTATTTGTAGAGAACAAATGCGAAAGTTTACAAGTTTCCAAGTTTGGCATGAGAGTAAATAGACCATTTAATTGGGGAGACTTATAGAGAAAAACGTTTCTTTACCTTCGCTATACTTTTTTATATTTCTTCGGCCGGGTTTTTAACAAAAGTATGAATAATTAATTGATTGACTCTGTCCTCAAACTTGGTCGCAAAATTGGGAATTATATGTTCTTAGTTTTCACCAGAATTGCTTAAGATCCACATTTAACAATGTTGCAGGCCTTGTACGAGGTGGCATATTTTTATAGTTTCATTCAGCACTAACGTACGACTTTCATGAGAGTATGTATTATTTTTCCTTTTTTTCCCATTTTTGATTTTATACGCAAAATTGATTGGCCTACTTCTCCGCACCGTCTTCGAGCAAATATAGAAACACTTGATAAGCCAATGACCATTCGCTGAATGGCATTGAGACGTTATCATCTTAGATATTTCATTGAAATGCAAATATTTGCCTTACATTTTATTACTGCGAACAGGCAAACAAGCGAAATAATATTCAATATCTTGAATAACAAGTTTTTTTACTTATAGCAGCACGATCAATATAATATGTCGATTCGATGGTAAATAATAATTCCGTGTTTTCTGTTTGATTGGAAAGAAATAACATCATAAGACGGATTGCAGTTTTTGTCCAAAATAGTAATGAAATTTTCGGTTATATTGAACAAATGCATAAAAAATCGTGTTATCTAAAAATTCCAAGAGTTAATTTTCATATTTTGGCGAAAGAGCCCGAGTCCGAAGGAGGTCGGCTCTTTTACAAAATATGAAAATCTACTGCAATTTTTATACACACTTTTGTATGTGAAATTATCTGGTAATTTGTATGCACGAGTGTGATTCATTGGAATATTTCACGAATAAAGAACTATTGTTTTTTTTTCTGAGAAATACCTATTATAGTACAGACAAGGACTATATAAATTGTGCTATAGACACAACAAAACGCGATATTTTTTTCAAGTGTATCTGAAATTTTTCAGCATTTTTTGTGGCGAAATATTCGTTGAGAAATATTTTCTTTATTCATGTTTTCTACTATTTCCTTGAGACTTTTGGCTATTTCTTCTCATAGTTTAGTTAATTCTCGAGTGGCTCCTCACCAAACATTCTGTTTCCAAATTGTTGATAGTCTTTTGAGAATTCTTGGAGATAATTTTCTGCACTCTGGAATCTTTAGGGAATTTTTTTATATCTACACAGTTCTTCCTCCAGGGCGAGAGTTTGCATCACACCTGCTTCCCCAAGGTGACAAGACCAGCAGGTGGCATTTCTGGTGGTACTCCTTGTCAACAAGGGGCAGTTGTCTTTCTAGACGGAGATGTAGAATGTCTGCTTATGTTTTCGGGGATTTCAGTTAGTCTCGTCGCTTCAGCTCAATTGAAAAAACTATCCTAATTAGACACATTTGCTAACAAAATTGTTAGCACATGTGCTAGAAACTTTCTTCCTTCGTGAGGTCACAAGGGTGTCGGCCTGTATCACATGAAGATGTGCTCAGAGTTGCCCCGGCTTAGCATATGATGCTTTTAGTAACATTCTAACATATTACTTGAAATATCGTTCCCAAAAAAAAAAATTACCTTAGGGCAACCAAAAAAAATTATTTCACACAAATTAACGATTTAATACATTAGCTAGGAATGATAATAGATATAAGGAAGAATGTAAGAAATACAAATAAAGAATACAGAGAGAAACTGCAATCGCACTCGCAAACTGAAATCTAAAACAACTTGGACCATTATCAAGGAGCTACAAAAAAATAAAACTATGAAACATCGTGAAATAGTTATTACTGTCAATGATGTTCAATATTCAGATGAAATAATAGCTGAAAAATTTAATATACATTTTACAAGGACTATATCTGAAAACTTCTCTGTTGACACGAATTTTCTTGAGAGTACCGTCACCTCAAATAACTCAAGCTTTTTTATGTTTCCAATTACTGAATGGGACCTCGCACAAATGATTAACAGATTGAAAAACAAATGAAAAATTGCTCTGGTGAATTATGTGGGGTACTGACTTATTTAATTAATCTCTCAACCTCAAAAGGCATTTTTCCGACCAATCTTAAACTTGCTAGTGTATCTCCTATTTTTAAAAAAGGTGACCCAATCAATATGGATAACTATAGAGCAATTAGTTTTCTTTCAAGTATATCTAAACTCTACGAAATTAACATAAAAGAACAATTGGAAGCCTATTTCACAGCAAATAACTTGTTATCGCCCTCACAACATGGTTTCACCAAGAAAAAAAGGACTGATACGACACTGTGTGAATATCAAAATCGAATAGTAAGTGCTCTAAACAAAAAGAAATGCGTTTTATGATTATTTATTGACTTTTCACGGGCCTTCGATTGTGTAAACCATGATCTCTGCTCGACAAACTCTCATACTTATATAAGAGAAGACAAGTAGTCAAAGTTGGTAAAAGTCTAAGTACTGAAAGAAATATTGAGGATGGAGTACCACAGGGATCTATTTTAGGACCCTTCTTGTATTTAGCTTTTGCCAATGACTTGTTAGTTTACCTAAATAAGAACTCGGCCATTCACTGTACGTGTTATGCTGATGATACTAATATATTAATTATTGAAAACGATATGGACTCCCCGAAAAATACAGCTCTTGAGACCTACAAAAAAATTATTACGTGGTCGAAGAAAAACAATTTAATGTTGAATGAAGCTAAAACTAACGTGTTAAATTTCAAGATGAATACTGGACAACAAGATGAGTTGAATCTGTTTGTTGATACTGCTTTGGAAATGAACCTAACTAAGTCTACAAAAATGTTGGGTGTTGTTTTTAATGACAAACTTCAATGGAGGACACATATAGACAACTTATGTAATAGACTCAGAAAAGCCTGTTATTCTCTTAGGTTTCTCTCCAACCATTGTAGCCAAAGTATTTTAATGACTGTCTATTATGCAAACTTCGATTCGCATCTTAGATATGGCATCCTGAACTGGGGCACATCCTCTACCGTGTCTCGTGTGTTTTGTATACAAAAGTATCCTATTAGGATCATTGCTAAGCTGGGCTATAGAGATTTTTGTAGACAAACTTTTCAGTATCTGAAAATTTGAACAATAGCAGGAGTATACATTATGGAAGCTTGCACATATATCTACTGAAATAGACATACATTAGCTGCTACCATAATCATTCTACCCGAAATGCCTACTTATCATTACTTAGTCAACATCGCACTGCTCTCTACCAAAGAAATTTTGAGTTTCTGGGCTGCAAACTTTTCAATAAACTCCCTGATAGCATAAGAAATTCTGGAAATGTACATAACTTCAAATCAAGACTGAAGCAACTCCTTTTATCAAAGAACTGCTACAGTACAGACGAGTTTGATCTGTAATCCAATACATATGTGTATATAGGAAGAAACTATATTTATTAATTATTATTATTTGTGTGATTGATGACTTGTTTATTTTGTGGAAATTCATGATCACTTTGATGAAACGAAAGAACACTCTTTTGTCTTATTTCCACTAGATTTTTATTGTTATGACCGGTTTCGGGTTTTATCCCATTATCAAGTATAAAAACTAACTCTAATTATTATTATATTTGTGTATGCATGTATGTGTGTTTATATATGTGTGTATGCATCTCTTCATGTTTATATATGTTAATTGTTTCTACACATTCTCGATTTTAATACTTGTGACATTTTCTATTTTAGTATAGTATAGTTTTTTTTTATATACATATGTATATATTGTAAACTGACGTTTTTTTTTTTCATTGGTACTTCTGCTCCTGTGGTTGTACAGATCAATCTGAGTAAATAAAGAGATTATTATTATTATTATTATTGTTATGTCTATTTAGTATGTCTAGATTGTTAGCTATAATGAATTGAAGAAGTGACCTCACGAGCTTTGAGTAGTGGCTAGATATCCTTGGTAATACCAACGTTGCCAAACGATAAACTGATATCATGCGACTTCTTCTTAGGATAAATGTATTCTGGTTCGTTATTTCTTCTGTCACCCATTCCAGCCTTCTTTAAACATGTGGAAAATGGAGTCTTACGTGATATTAAGAAGGCATAATTGTAAAAAAAAACGTGAATTTCAATAAGGTTATCAGAACCAAACGCGTGCGCATGCGATAAGTATAATAAATAAAACTTGGCAGAATCGGTATTTCCCAGGTTATTTAGCTGTTCCTCGAGCGCTGGTGCCGGTACTTCCCCACACTACGCGATCTCATTCGCATTGCACCCAATTACCAACTGTAATCCATTTGTTCCGCAGTTTCTCACCAGTTCCATCATAATGGGTAAGGTTTCTTTCTGTATCATCATTAAGATCTCTAGATCAGAAATCAATGAGTGGCAGCGTATGGATTTGCTGTATCTCTTCCAGGCCATCCTTTTATTTTTCCTTTATGGATCCAAAGTTATTGTTTAAGTGTGGCTTCGTGACCATAACCCTCCACTTTCTGATTGATCAGTAGAGACTCTTTCGCTATCAGAAATGAAATTTTAATCTCGGGCTTGGTTCTGACTAATTTCTTGGGTGTGGTATCCAAGTCATAACTTTTAAACTCGTGTTCTAGTGGATCCCGGCAGGTTCTATTAATTGTTAGTTGGGTAATTTTTTATTTTTGTTTTCAAAGTTTCGTATGTGTAAGTATTGATCATGATGTACTGGTTGATTTAATGTTGTTCTTACATCATTCCCAATGACCAATCCGTTTCATCTTTCCAGACAATCTGGGAACATACAGTATAGGAAAAATTTCGAGATCTATGCGAGCAACAAAGAATGCAATGATATGATAATACCACATAAATAAGAGAGACGCACGTCTTTCGAATTTGAAAATACACGGGCGAGGAATCAACGAGATATACACTCACACACAGACACATGAGCAGATGAGGTTTCTCCACCTGTATTTTGGAATAAATGTGAGTGTGGCTTTTTAAATTTAGGTCCTTCATTTTTGATGATGGAAAGTTCATCTGACAAGATTTTTGTAGAATTTTTTAGGAGCGGCAAGTCTATGTGGATCAAATGTATTTAAATCTCTCGGTTTTAAAATAGGGTGAATTTAAAGGGCTAGAATATGGTGGGGCTCGCTCGTAAGTAGAGGTCTGAAACGGCTGTATCTCCCAAATATTAATCGTATAGAAAATCTCTTTCGAAGAAAAATTTTTGCAATTGAAAAAGCTACAATTCAATACTCCTGCATTCTTTTCGTATCTCCAGTACTTTTGGAGTTGGAAATTGCAGAAAATCGTTTTTCACTTTTAGTTCCAATTTTTCAAAAATTTGGCATTTCAAATTGGTCAAACTTCTACGATCTATTGACAATACATAAATGAAGAGAATCGCAAGGAGGCAACGATCAATTTTAATTAGGGTGTTAATTAGGGGGTTGTTTTCACTGATTTTTTTGTAGAAAAATGTAGGGACTGGCCTTATTTTCATCGAAACTCGATCAATTTTGATGCTACCAACTTCAGTTTTTTGTAACAAAATGCTCTTTCTAGGTACTTCAAAAAAACTCTTTCAAGTTTTTCCTCGTGAAATACAAACAAAGTTTAATTGTTATTTGACTCTGAATAACAAGTCGCAGCTCAGTCCGTATTAGTCGTACAAGAATTGTGAAGATGGATTTTTTTTTGTTTTTTCATGGGCTACAATATTACCCCACTTAGTTTTTTTTTTGATAAAATACGTATTTTTTGAGTTATTCGCGAAAAATCGATTAAAAAACTTTTAAATTTTTCGTCGAAAAACTTACTTTCAATAATATATCATATATAATAATATCTACTAAACCACTAAAGGAGCAATACTAGAATAATAGTTGGACTCCTCACAGGGCATTGTAGGCTCAACAAACATATGAGTACTATGGGTCTGGCAGAAGAAATGCTATGCAGGTTCTGTCAGGAAGAAGAGGAAAACTGGCCTATGGAGTCTCGTGACGAAGACGGCAAGATAAAGAACTCTAAACGATTTCGAAAAGGACGCGGTTGTGATGCTTATGGCACGGAAGCCTCAAACTAATCTAATCATCGAATTTTACAGAAAAAATTAAATATTTTTTACTTAGAATGAGTTTTTCCATCGTTTCCTATGATTAAATTTTAATAAAAATTTCTACCCTCAAGATGGGGGGGCAACCACCCCCAGGATAAAAGCGCCCCTCGGCATGATATAGATTTTGATCCTAGGGCTATTCCTTACCTACTCTCACAATTTCAAGTAAATCGATGTAGAACGAAAAAATTGCGAGCAAAAATGTTTCATTTTCTGGACTTAATAGATTGTAACATATGTATAATTGCGCGTTTCGTTGTTGGGTGTGTTACTGTTTCTAATTTCATGAATGTTTTCATCACGAATTGATCTGGATATGCATTTTCCTTGAAACAAATAAGATGTAATTCTTTTTCCAGATCCTGATTTTATATTAATAAATTATAAAGACATTACACAAGTTCCTTCTTCACACTGGTGTGATGTTTAGAAAAATAATGGGTATATGTCAATTGGTACCTATGTGTTGCCTTCCGATAAACAATTGTATTGACTCGAGACGATTAAACATTTAAGAAAGGAGTTGATTACTTTTTTCTTTTTCTGAAGTGAGTGTTATTTCAGCGTATTTATATTAATATAATATGAGAAAAGGTCCAAGTCATCTCTTCTCCTTATTCCATAATATGACAAATACATCATCGACATATCTTCTGAATCTCCACCATACCCTGGGGTCATTTTGTCAAGTTCCATGGATATATTACTCGAAATGGGCTATAATTAAGAATTTATTGGCCATACCGAATTCCTGCTTACTGAATTTATTTTTGAACATAGGATTATTTTACAAAAAAAATAATGCCAATACTACCACAGAACTCCTAAAACTCGTAGTGAAAAAGAAAAAACATATTTTCAGTTCAGCTGTAAAATGCTGAACAAGTATTAATTATTACTTTTTCTCATAATAGTATTCAATCCATTCGTCCCAGATTTTGTACTAGTAATACTTAATTTTCACGGAACTATGGCATGGCCCTGTAAAATATCATTACTTTAAATTATTTGAATTATTACGCAAATGAACGTGAAACGTGAAAAATCAAGCTCTGCTGGACGCCAAACACTACGAATTCTATTTTCTGAATCAAACAACAAAATTGTATATAGTTCAACTTTCATAACACTAACCCATAATTTATAGCCACTGTCGATAAGAAAATGGAAAACATGGTTGAAATATTAAAAATATACATGTTTGATAAGTCGATATTATGAATAGGTCAGTGACCATCTGTATGAATAATGAAAGGGCTTCTCGGATTTGCATACCTACTCAGCTTGATGAATTATTGATTAGTACTTCTTAAATTATACATATGTACAGGGCAATTCAAATTTGATCCTCATCAGTGAATTTTTGAAAATGGCTTATAGTTACAAGGAATGTCAAGTTGGTGGAATATACATAATCTTTATTGATTGAAAGTTTGATTTTGTGGAGGAAATTAAATTCTTGACATGATTTTTTGGATTTATGACCTTCCACAATCTGAAAATGAAAAAAATTTAATCCAAAGAAATCTGTACAAGTGTAGAAGGGCAAATTAATTAATTTGCCCGATAAGTTACTGCGTTCTCAAGACTGCTGTCTTGAAAGAAATTAATTTTTTGTCAGTAACGTACCCTAAAAAATGAGATCGAATTAACAAAGAATACTTCTCTTTTTTGAAAATTGTTGACGTTTCGGAGGCTGTATCTGCTGTATCTGTATATCTTGATGCATAGGGTGTTCGGTATCAATCAATCTCCATTCTATTAGTTCTTATTTCATCTCTGAGGAGACGGAACCAGGTGCGGTCCATTTCGATGGAATTGGTTGAGAAGATAAAAGAATGCACGCAGTTTCCTTTAACTTTCTTTTTTCTTGATTTGATTCTCTCAATAAAATTTTGGTATTATTCCATTCCATCATATGATCGCCATCAGATGTTAGAATATGTTCGGATATTTTCGAACCCGTTATTTTTCGATTTCTGATGTAACTTTTATGTTCTTCCTGACGCACAATCAATGGTCTTGATGTTTCACCTATATAACTCTTACAACACGAACAAGGTATGTTGTAAACACAATTTTTTGAACATTCACCAGCGTTTTTGATTTTGTATGTGTGAGTATTGATCTCAATGTATTGGTTGTTTTAAATGTTGTTCTTACATCATACCTATGGCCAATCCGTTTTATCTTTTCAGACAGTCCAGGGATATAAGGTATAATGTTGTTTGTTGGATGTGTATGGAGATTTCGCATGTCTGTGTGTTGTGTTGTTCGATTGTAAAGTGTAGTACTATTTTCAATTTCATTAATGGTTTTTTCCACGAATTCATTTGGATAAGCATTTTCCATGAGAACGGACTTTTTAAAATTCAATTCTTCTTTCAGATTTTGCATTGCATTTGCATTTGACATTGCAAACCACTTGTGCCCTGTTGTAAAGACATTTGACAATTCCCTTTTTCACGCTGGTGTGGTGATTTGAGTAATAATGGAGATATCTATTGGTATGTGTTTTCTTTCTATAAACAGTTGTGTTGACTCGAGATGTTGATTTCTTTGGATTAAAATTTTTTCATTTTCAGATTGTAGAAGGTCATAAACCAAAAAAATCATGTCAAGAATACATAATCTTATTAAAAAAAAAAAAAACAAAAAATGCTCACTTGTTCAGAAAGCATCCATTCGTTTTTTACATCATTTGAAATAACAGTGAAAAATTGATACCACTGCTGGTGAAGACGGTAGTCACATAGTGGTGTCTCCCAATGCAGTTCCTGTAAACTTTTATTTGGGGAGTACAAAATTCTGCCCCTGGCATGTTTATTCATTTTGGAAATGTCCGTTTATGTTTTTAAAAACTAGGCAGAATAAAGACTTATATATTCCATTTTGTAAATACAATGTGACATTGAAAATATTTAATTTGTTGCCTGAAGAATTGAAATGTAGTCAGTCTGAGGATCTATTCAAGAGGAAACTCAAAAATTATCTTTTAGAAAAATGTTTTTTTTATTTAATGGATTTCTTGACGTAAAGAACATGTGTTTGTGTTTTTTTTGTTTGTCTTGTATAAAAATTACTTTTGTTTTTATATTGATGTATTTTAGTTCGAAAATATGATAACCCCTTGAACCTCTTGAACGATGGAAAATAGCGACTAAAGTTTGTCTTTCAGTCGCAGATGATTCCACAATAGATTTTATGAATTTCCTATTCATATTTTCGAACTAAAATCAAAATGCTCATGACAGGTCTATGTCAAAAAATAATTTTCAAAGTGTCACCGCAGAAAAAATGTTTCTCTCATATCCATCCCTGATGTGTATGCTTCTGAAGAGCCTGTTTTATTCCAATCCTATATCAATCCTCCTGAAGAGCTTGGCAAAGCGAAATAGATTTTTGTCGACCAAAATGTATTGGGGATTAAATGCGAGAGAAGCGGACCTTGCTTCAAGGAAATGAACGATTTCTGTGAGTGATATTTTTTTAATAACATTCTCCTTATCTAATTTATTTAAATGATTTTTTCGAGGAAAACTAGAAAGAATTAAAAAAGTCAGCCATCTGAATGAAAATGCAAATTTTCACTTTCAGATTTTTTCTTTCCTTTTCAGTTAGAGTCTTTTTACAATATCTATCAGATGTAGTTCAATGTCCAGCGTGGCTTGTGCCGGGGAAGTAGCTGTTTTCTGTTAGATATTACAAATAAATCACATTTTTCATTTTTCAATTTTCATGGAGAATGTTCCCCTTTTCAAAATTGATGTATTTGTTTTTATGTCTAATTTTTGTATTCATATATGGTTCTCTTTTTCATATAGCATTTAGAATGTTACATGCTTGCTCTTGTTTGACAATTTTCTATACGATGCTGAAATGTATTGTCCACGAAAATAAATTATCTTATCTTATCTTAGTGGTAATGGGAAAGTGATATCACGTTGGTGCTATTTCTTTGAATAAGGCGAGAAAAACATATCTTGATTTTAAAGTTGAAAATATATCGTTTCGAAAACGGCTAGCCGAGAAAAAAACAAATAATTTATTGAAAATCACTGTTTTCTTTTTTTTCAAAAATTGAGACAATACGTAGTACGTTCTGCGGTGAAGTGAGTGATGTTGAATTACTAATCATTCTTTATTTAATAATATCTATTAAATTCTTTGGTACAATCTACCATAAGACAGAGTTTGCACTTTATCAAATAAAAATGTATATGAAAACTGCTTTGCCTTGTTCATCATTAGAATAGTAACAATATTTCAGAATGCAGTGAAAATTGTAGTCACAATCTCACAATTGTGTAAATAATAATATACAGTATCACTTCACATGGAAACACCCCCGTAATTTCCATATATGTTTTTTTACACCAAATTGTGAAATTTTCAGAACCATCATTTACATCACAAATCAACAAAATGATCTGAAAGGGGTAACTTTTAGTGATATACACTGCTCGCCAGTAGCGATGAAACGCCTTTTCCGAAAAATTACAATAGCAGTCAAAATAGTGCGAAAATGTATTCGTCTTCGTAATCAGAATTTCACGACTAACTCACATTGTTCCTAAAAGAAATTTGTTCTGAAAAATCCGAATTAATTTCTCGTGGTAATTTTTGGCATTGAATTAGGAAATTTGTGAAATCAATAAATACCCCAAATATGTAGGTATATAATTCTACGTCAAAACAAAGTTGAATTTTCGTCTAGTAGGAAATTAAACACCTTTATGATAACATTTTTGAGGAAAAGTCCAATTTCATCCGTTGGGTCCATTATTCAGTATACCAGTCATTTGTGTTCGTAACTGCCTCATCAAGTAGATTTAGTCTTCCATGGCATCGCACGTTAAAAGGTAAGCATAACGATCTTTTGAGAACTTCTGAGGGTTGCTCGAAGGGGTCAGCGGGCTGACGGAAATAACAACAATAACAATCACAAGAGAAAATTAGATGTTATTTCAATCACCCCCAGTCGTACTGAGCTTGAGCAAGAAGTGCTTGTACAGCCGATGAGCAGACAATAATAAAACATCATATAGCGCGCAAAAATATGTTGGGGTAATGGAGACATTCCTGAAATTATCAAAAAATTTTTAAAGGGCATTTTTCAAAAATGAAATGAATATAAATAAAAACCATCAATTGTAAAATAATATTTTCAAGTAAAACTACCATTTGAATAATAACATAATGAACGGGTTTCACGTAAAAAAAATCTTTTAAGTCTTGTAGATGAGGAATATTTGTTATTCAACTAACTTTTTACTCAAAGTGATTTTATAAAATCGATCAACAACTTAAACTTTTCTTTTAAATCAAAAGGAGCCTGTAATTCAATTATGGAATCGGCCTTTAATATTAATTGGAATCCTCAAATATTCTCTATCTCTCAAATTGAATTGGTGCTAAAAAGCACCAATTCTGACTTAATTTTTATCGTCGATCCCAAAATTCCTTAGTTAAGGAAAATTGCTTAAAAAGAAAGATCATTCGCCATATTGGAGAGGCCATCACTTTTCGGGTAGATTGATCAGTAGGATGGGCACTATTGAATAACCAGCTCGCCCGCCTGATTTGACCCCTTTAGATTTTTCATTTCGGATATCTCAAATTTCAGTTAAACAGAACTGCCCCAAGAACACAAATCAGTTTGAATGACAAGGGGTTACCCGTAGTGGTTCCCTCCTGTTGTTCATAAAAGCAACTTTTACCTGGAAACGATTTTATTCCATGCACAATTCAGTGAAAGAATAAAAGTCATCAACTTCGTTATTAATGGAATTGCATTTCTACAGTAATTCTCTGAGCTTCAAAGGAAACTAAAATCTCGTCTTCTTGCACTGTATGCTGAATGAACTCTAAGGAGTTTTTCGTATTGAAACTTACTAAATAATTACTGTAATTACTTAACTGTATAAGTAATTTGATTGTTTTATATTTCACTTTTGACTTTTTGTCGTATATTATCAAATAATAAATTCCGACTAAAAGTTGAAGCATGCACAGCTTTTCACGTTCTTACACTGAAATGTATCACTCTATGCATTTGGGAATATTGCAAAGATACTTAGTTTACGCATTGTCGTAAAAAAATATTTGATGAATTTACTAGAGCTTTTTAATAGTCATCTTTTCGAAAGAATCCCCATATATGAGTTATAACGTTATGTACCGGCAGGATATAAGCAAAACGTACCACGTTTCAGTCAATGGAAGATATTCTAGCTCTCTGATTGGTTGTGACCAAACACAGGTGCATTTTGCCATCCAGACTAAAACGCAGTGCACTTTAATTGTCACCCAGAAATTTATTCGAAAAAATTCCCTGTGGTGAACAGGCAAGCTAGGTTAGCTTACTCAGGTTAGGTATGTGTGTAAATCGCAAGCGAAAAACTACTTCACGCATTTTCGACTCGCAAGCTAGGTTAGCTTGCTCAGGTTAGGTGTGTCAATTGCGAGCAAAATACTAATTCACGCTAGTGCAAAATGCTCCACGTTTCAGTCTGGATGGGCAAAATGCACCTGTGTTTGGTCACAACCAATCAGAGAGCCAGAATATCTGCCGCTGACTGCTTATATGTGTACCGGCAAAACGGATCGTAACATATCCGAAAGTACAATGGTCAATAAACTATTTCAACCCATATAAATCGCCTGGACCTGATGGAATATTTCCTGTTCTACTGCAGCAGGGGATTGTAGATCTAGCACCAAAACTATGCAAACTGTAGCAATTGGCTGGTTACCACAAATCCGGAAATCTGTGAACGTGGTCTTTATTCCGAAACCTAGCCGTAATTCACACGACCAGGCCAAGGACTTCCCCTGCACAACGACTACTATGTCGTCCGCAAAACCTTGGGTGTAGTATCCTTGATTGGTCAAAGATTCCAGCAGTTCGTCTATTATATCCTATTATATCCTACAGTAGGGGTGATAAAATCCCGCCCTGTGGGGTTCCTCTGGCAATTTCCATCTGTGCGGAGTCTTCAAACATTTTGGTCTGGGCCTTCCGATTTTGGAGCAATGAGAGTGTCCATCTGCAGGTGGTTTCATCAAGGCTTCTCCTCCTGGCCCCTGAGACAATGCTTTCGAAGGATGTATTGTCAAAGGCTCCTTCTATATCTGTAAAGGTGCATAGAACCGTCTCGTACGATTTTTCTGTTAGATAGGCATGTTGATTTATATATAAAGGCCAGTCTATTATTTTCGGACATTCCTTTGATGTTTGTCCGGTGGACTACCAGCCCTGGTTGTGCATCTTCGGTTGTTTTAGAGCGGATGGCTTGTCTTGTCACATCTTCCAAGATTTTGTCCGGATATCCGTATTGAAGCAAATCGCTCCTTATATTAGCCAGTTCGTTTTGGAGTGCTTCCTGATCGATGAATATCGTCACAGTTCTCTTGACGAGTGTCTTAACTATGCCTTTCTTCGTTAAATTTTGGTGGTGGGAGTGGAAGGCCAAATACCGTCCAGTGTGAGTTACCATCCTATAAACCGATGAATGTATGGAATCGCTTCTTTTTTTAACTCTTATGCCCGAGGAAGTTACTGAGTTGTTGACTTCCTTTCTAATTGTGAACTTGATATTGTCCCTTACGCCATTGATATTAGATAGAAATCGTTGAAGCTCTTTTGAACCAGGGTTCCACCACCACCACCAAATTCAATGAAAGAATACGGGACTTATTGATAATTTAAAGAGGCGTTCATTCCCAAGCACACGGAGCCTTCAGTCAACCAACCTAGCGTGGAGATAAACAACGCATGGAGAGCCATCATTGATGGTTTTGGTGGGAATTGGAGTAGCAGATGTCATCCTTATTGACAATGGGCAGGTAGTAGATACAATATAATACACATAAATCCGAGGAATAAAATCTTTAATAAACTGAGTCACGTAAACTGTTACCAATTTGTGTGTGCCTAGAAAAATTCATATAAAATAAAATACACATATACATAAATTTAAATAAATATGCATGCGCAAAAGGCGAAAGAAACATACATGTATACAGAAAGCAATGATAATGTGAATAAACAGAAAAAAATCATCACAGAAGCAGTGTATAAACTGCTTGATGGTGAACATGAATAAAAGGGATAAAAGACCCTGTAATATCAAAGAATAAAATAGAAGTAAAATATACGCTTTACAACACAAACGAAAACCATTAGGGAACTGAGTGTACCTGTCTATAGTACTCAGTAGTTGCACAATATACTAAATTCATAAATTATCCAGTAGATTTTTCGGAGAACATTTCATTGCCCAGAAGGTGTTTTTATGATAGGTATATTATTTTATGACAAGACAATATATTCTCATCTTTATTGTATATTTTTATTCTTGCCTGCTTCACTGTTTAACGTTTTGATTGAGGGCTAAATATATATGTTGAATGAGTTTTTAGAAATTAATGGATAAAGGCAGTTTAATTATTTGGGTATCCTGAATAAATTATTATTTAATAATATTTACTTTGTTTAGTTTAAATAGGATCTATTATGTCTTGGAAAAATGTTCGACTTTGTAACGCTGATACTTTTTTCTTGAACAGGTGTTTTCGGGGTTTTGACTGAATAGCCGTGGTGCTAGGTACTAGATAGAAACGAGTAATTGAGCATAACTAAGATTTCATGGTATTTGAACGATTATAAGCCTCTGAGAACTTGTCAGTACTTACCTGAAGACGACTACGGATATAAGCAATTGAAACGTTGTGAACAATACGAATAAGACCATGGAAGTCCGCAATGAAGGTACTCAAAGATGAACGTATTTCTATTTATTTGTTCAATTCAGCACCGCCGGCGCCTAGCCTATAATTATTAGTATTTCACATCCCGATATTAGGGACTGAAGTACCACTTTCAATCGTAGATAAATGATAATGAATAAACATACATAGAAAATATTATATAAAGTAATATTGCTTTATTCAACAGATCTTCATAAACTCTCTCGCCTCTCTGTTGGAGGATCTTCAACTTCTGTAGTCAAACAAATACTAACGAACGTGATTAACGAAGAAATTGGAAGTGCTCTCGTCTAAGCGTTGATAATAACAATCGCGTTGCAATTTGAACTTTATCATAATTCCTGTTTGTTTGATTGTTGCAGGCGCTGCATGGATTAACAGACATCGCATCGTGCGGTGTCGAGTGCATCAAATTCTGCCACTGCTGTTGTGCTGTTACTGCTTCTGGCCATTCACCCGACCAGTCGGCCAAGGACGCAGTCTGCACCCCTTCCTCTGCGTCTCGACGCCCGGCGATGCCATCCCCGCCGTGGCGAACGACGCGACGACCGGGTGAATCATTCATTATGCGGGTGCATCCAAAACATGGACTGTAATAACATTCTCAAATCCAGTTCTTTTTTAATTTTCTTCAACTTTACGAATTGGTACGGCCGGTTTTTTTTAAGATATTATCATGTGAACTGAATAACATAATAATAATAATACTTTATTTTCCATTGGACTAATTGAAATTATATGAGATTCGTCAATACATATAGAGAAGAAAAAATATACATCTATGTATAATAACATAATAGAGCTTACCTACACCTAATCAAGAAATATTTGAAGTGAATAAATCACTTTTACATTGTAAATATTCTTCTATTGAATAGAAAAATGTTTTGACACTGTACATTGTTTTGCAATATTTAATTTCGTCAGGTAATAAATTTAGCAGTCTAGGAGCCATAGCTTCACAAGAATTTAAATGAATTTTCCTACAAATGAATGAAAGTCGTCCTTTTGGAGTATATCATATCTGTACCTGGAATTGTTAAGTGTGAAATCTGTATAATTTTTAAATACATACAAAAAAACTTGAAAATTATAATTGATGGCAACGTTATAATATTTAGATTTTTAAAGTGTTCTTTGCAAGAACAGGGTTACGATTTTTGTTCGGAAATATAAATAGGATATTCATAAAATTTGTTGTGGATTCATCTGCGGCTGAAAGACAAACTTTAGTCGCTATTTTCCATCGTTCAAGATAACCTCTTGGGAGGTATTCATGTTGAAAAGGAAAACATTCTCCATGAAAATTGAAAAATGTGATTTATTTGTAATATCGAACAGCGAACATCGAAAACAACTACTTCCCCGACTAAAGCCACGCTGGACATTGAACTACATCTGATAGATATTGTGAAAATACTCTACTGAAAAGAAAAGATCTGAAAGTGAAAATTCGCATTTTTATTCAGATAGTTGATATTTTTAATTTTCTCTAGTTTTCATTGAAAATTCATTAAATAAGATAAGGAGAATATTATTGAAAAATATCACTCACAGAAATCGTTCATTTTATCGAAGCAAGGTTCGATTCTCTAGCATTTAATCCCCAATACATTTGGGTCAACGAAAATGTATTTCGCTTTGCCAAGCTCATCAGGGAGATTGATGAAATAATTGGAAATCACGCTCTTCAGAAGCAATTAAACACATCAAGGACGGAATTATTGGAAATATTTCTTCTGCGGTAACACTTTGAAAGTTAATTTTTGACAGAGACCTCTCATGGGCATTGCATTTTGATTTTTGTTCGGAAATATGAATACGATATTCATAAAATCTGTTGTGGAATCATCTGCTGCTGAAAGACAAACTTTAGTCGCTATTTTCAATTATTTTCCAATTATTTTATCAATGTTCCTGATGAGCTTGGCAAAGCGAAATAGATTAAATGCGAGAGAAGCGAACCTTGCTTCAATGAAATGAACGATTTCTGTGAGTTATATTTTTCAATAACATTCTCCTTATATTATTTGATGAATTTTCAATGAAAACTAGAGAAAATTAAAAAATCAACTATCTGAATGAAAATGCGAATTTTCACTTTCAGATTTTCACAATATCTATCAGATGTTGTGCAATGTCCAGCGTGGCTTTTGCCGGGGAAGTAGTTGTTTTCTATTAGATATTACAAAAAATCACATTTTCCATTTTTCAATTTTCATTGGGAATGTTCCCCTTTTCAACAGGGTTAAGATATTCCAACCATGATGCGTGAAATACTCTTCGGAGGAACAAAAACACCTGATGAAGTGGATAAACCCCAAAAACGTACTCTATACCTGGTATAATTTCATCAGTTGGTCAACATTCAGAACAAGTTTGAGATTTCTGAACTGATAGCAGTAAGAATTCAATCTAGATCCCAGCATTTCACAATGATTGCTCCAAGTTAGACATTAGACATGAAAGCCTAGGAATTTGACTTGCTGAACAATTTTTACATCACCACCGTTCTCAGTTGATATAGTCACGTTCGAACAATTTTTTTTAAGATTGTGACATTGTATTGTATTGATTTTGTCAATATTTGGATTCAGACGATTTGCTCTGAACCAATCCTGCATACTCGAAAAAGTTTCAATGCCCTCTAGCCAACAGTACTTTACTCGTCTGATTTATCCGAGATAATTAGCGACGTATCATCCGCTATAAAGTAAAAAAAAAACTGGTCTGGTCAATTATCTAAATCATTCATACATAGTATGAAGAGAATATGTCAAAAAACTGAGCCCTGAAGTACTAGTTTTGAGTGACCGCTTGTTTTGCATTGCGGGCCAAATACTGACTTCTTGAATTGAGAAAGCTTGGTTGCATGCCTCTAAATTTTTTCCATCAAAATACCATGATCGACACAGTCGAATATCCTGATGCTGAGATCACAAAAAATCCCAACAGGACACTCACCTGTATATCGATCAAATTTACAATTTTCTCGTAAAATGAGTGTGCTGCTGTTGTAATTTATTTGTTATGTACCTGAAAATCCATGGACATTTTTTTATGCATTTTACAGAAAAGTTGTAATATAATCGAATCTTTTGGAAAAACTAGAGGGTAGAGGTGTAATAAGTCGATAGTTCTTAGAGTCCTGGATCACCACTTTTATGAATTGGTACTATTTTTTTAATCTTCGAAAGATCTGGAAATGACCCCGTTGATCAGTATTGTTAAAAAAAAATGTTTTGCCGTTAACCAGCTGTCGTTCCCTTATGAACGGCAGCCCTGAGAAGTCGAATCTTGTGCGAGACAAGGATTAACGAGGTCTCACCTTCTAACGTGCGAATCCTAGCACTTTCTCGGGCCATCAGAAAAAAGATTCTGAAATTGCATGGCTTTGAACCACCGACGTGATCCTATTCTAATCACTCTGCTATCAATTTGAGTGAGATGTGAAATGACGAATGGCAATATCTTTTTGAATAAACATAGGGATTTCGTTGTGTCCACATGAAGTCTCATTCTTCAGTTTGTCGAGCAAAGTGTTGAATAATTCGGTTTCTGAATATGGATCAAGAAAGCGTGGTTTCATAAATGAATTGGAATTTTTAAGCTTATTGAAAAAATAACTTCTGATTGCTAGAGAATACCAAACGAACTGGGCTACTCCACATAAAAAACTAATAGTGCGTTTCCATTGAATACTACATGAGGTATGGAAGCGCGCGGTAAGATATTGTTGCGTTTTAGGGGTTCTAAATAAAAGGTGGCACACTCATTGTACTGGAAAACTGTTTTTATTAGCTCAGGCCAAAAATTCAGCTTGAAAACATTGTACAACACTTGACAGTTCAAAGAGGAACTGACTTCATACTTCAAATACAATAAGTAACCTGCTTCATTATGCAACAATCAAATCTCAAAATTGGATTGCTCATATGAAAAAATAAAACTTCTAGAACAATGAAGAAATTCTAGGCTACCATAAGAATATTCGACATCATGAACTATAGAACAAAAATAAGACGTGTCTCCATATGTTTCTAAGGAGTTATTAGAATGTTTTTAAATTTTTCACGACGCCGACGTGTCTAGAATAATTCACGGTGTTTCCATCGAGTACCATATGCTCGTAACACTGCCTTTCTACAGGTTATTACGTCCAAGATATAACCAATTTGGGGGATCGTGGCCTCAGTATTCCGCCAACTTCTCCACGTGAATAACCTTGGATTTGGTCGTTTTGATAAGCTGGATACAATTAATATACCTACTCGCATACGACACATCTGGCTCAAGCATAGTCCTTGGAGTGGTCTTGTCAAATAACTTAATCATTTTGTCACTGAAAATTTGAAGACGACTCCTGCAAAACTCGTGTACCCGGTTCATTCCTTCTCGCAATCCTTCTGGAATATTCTGGAAGAACTTAGTCCTTTGCATTTCTGGATGACACTCCAAACATCAGATCACATGGCAGTGTCATTGCTCGCCCGGTGGTTAGCATTGATTGGCTATATCCAGTGGACTCATGCTGAGCACTTCGATAGAATTGGAGAAATTGCACCAACTCATCATTTTCCTTGTGCTTTTTGACTATGAACATCGTCAGGTACCGGCTCAAGGTTTTATTGTGTCGTTCAACTATTTCACCTGATTGTGGGTGTAGGGCCGTAATACGAGATTTCCTCACACCTAAAATGCTCATCATTTCCTGTCACAACTCAGATTCGATGTTATGTCCGTAAATCAGAATGTAATTTTAGCGGAAGTACATATCTTGCTATAACATTTTTTATGAAGACCTTTCCGACCATCCTTGCCTCATATTCGGAATGTGCCCACCTTCAGGTTGGAAAAATAGTCCATGGCTACCATCGAGTATTTATATCCGAATTTCCGTGCTCAGGAAATGGCCCCAGGATGGCACTTTCCATTCTTGCGAAAGGTTCACTAGAAAGATACTGCGCGCTATTTCTCCTCAACTTTTGGTCCCCTCTTCGAAAAACAAATGTCATATATGGTGCAGGATGATTGTTCAACATTTCGAAAACAACTCACCCATCAAGAGAATCGTTTTCGAATTCTAGCTAGTGTTCTCTGGATTGCAAAGTGTAGACATACACGATTACTATGAAGTAGTTCGTGCACTAGTTGGTACACCAACGTTGCCCCATATGGGCTATTCCATATGCGATACAATAGGAGGACATTGGAAATCCCACTGAGCCCATAACTCCTTGGAAACAGGACCAAACTAAATACTTCCTTTCACTTAGGTCTATCTCTATTTCTCAGTCAGATTGCGACCGAATTCAAATTTAACCATTCTTCTGACTCATATTTTGTTCTATAGTGTATAAGTCAGATTCTTCCTCTTACGGTGGTGATTTGCATTATTATTATATGCTCATCATTCAAAAAGTTAACTAGACATATTGCTAGCGTCTCTTTAATAATCTGATCCTCGCGCCTTTTGAATTTTATTATCCACTTCAATCCTAAATAATAATACAGAGTTGAGAAATCTGAAATATTCAAAGATAAACATAAGATGTTATGATTTGCCTGAAATATGTTATTGAATAAGTAAAAATGTATAACTTTTATAACACTTAGAATAAATTGAAGAGCAATATCACTTCAAAAATACTTATTTGGTAGGGCTAAGTTTGATGATAATTCAATAAAAACTGAAAAAGAATTTCGATCTTATATGTTTGGAGGTTTTGCCAATGGCTGTCATTATATTCCAACATTCACGTAAACAGTATCAAAACTTTCCATTTTTAATTGATGAAAACACGCCTGTAAACAATATCGTTAATCAATTAAATTTCTCACTAGTGAAAGATCTATTTTACGCTTTTTGAACTACATTTAATTGAAAATTACGTTCAATACTCCAATTTAATCTTAGATCATTATAAAATAATGTTTTCCATGCATTGAAATTGGTCTGCTCAAATGCTGAATGTTAAAAGAATAGTTTCACCTAACTTCATCGAAATTATTTAATTTTGTCATTATCCGGCAAAGAACTAGGCACATATACAGTGTCCTCTCCAAAGTACGCACCGTATAAGAAACTTCTTCATCATGGGTTTTTGGATAGAAAGTTATTCTTGATATGAAAGTTTGCCCTTTCCCTAAATCTGAAAATACATCAAATAAAAATATAGCAAAACACACGTAATATAAGAAAGGGCATTGGAAAACTTGATTTTGAGCCAAGAGTAAAGTACTCTTTTGTTTTGGAAAATATCGAAAAATCTTATATGTAGAAGTTATCCAGTATTGAAAAATACATCTGGATTTGGAATGTTGTCCATCTGAGTATTGTTTAATTTCATACCTATATTTTTGAAATTGAATTTGCGAAAAATTAAATTTGATCAAAACGATAAATAAACGGCATCATGTATACAACGATTTAAAAAACGTGTACTATCAGAAATTGCCCAACTATTAGGTTAACTATGGTAATCTAAATAGAATTAAAAATTACCGGTTGAAAGTTTTATTTCTTGCTAACATCTAAAATTGCTTAAAATAATACAGTATCAAAACAAATTAATATATCAGCAAAAATTTACTACATTTATTTGATGTCCAAAATAATAAATATTGATAAATGTAATCAATTGGTGCTGAGATACTAATTAAAATTTGATGTTTGATATTATTGAACATCATTACCATTGGCACCAAAACTTTTAAATTAACCGTTGTATACAGGATGTCGTTGTATACAGGATGTCGTTGTATACAGGATGTCTTTTAAGAAAGCTAGATAGCAAGAAACACAACTGGTGGGGCAAAATGTGGTGGAAGCTTGGTATGACTGAGAAAACATAGTGGTAAGCTTTGCCGATCGGTCAAACAGATTTTGGTAGAAACGTCTTCAGTATCTGGTGCTGAAATGAAATGCATTAGAGATATATATTGCAATGGCCAGAGTTTCACCATAGTTTCAGTAATAATACCTTGACAAAATGCAGAATTTTCAAAAAATACTTTCAGCTTGCTGGCAAGAAAACTGTGTTGCTTAGAAACGCCACGAGAGCTTGATCGAGTGGTGTTTTGTACAGCAACATAGTTTTAGTGCCTGGCAAGGTGAAAGTATTTTGAAAATTCTGAATTTTGAAGGGATATTCGATCAGACAATTTCACGAATACATTATATTATTATGGACTAAGTGCGTTTTGCAGGAACGGTTCATCTTGTGTCATTAAAGTCAGTTGAAAAGTTGAACCGTCAAACTGCCGTTTCTATATTTACCGTGATTGTCGTAACTATGGAAATGTATACACAATGAACAAGCGAAACACCGACTTGAAAATACCACGGGCTGCAGGCAATGTTTTCAAAAAGTCCTGTTCTTATTAGTTTGAAATGAGAATATGGTAGCATTTGATTGGTTTATATAAATAATATGAGAGAAATTGTCAGATATATTGCTGCCACATATGTGAGACATAAGCAAGCAGGTCAGAAAAAATATGTTCCATCCCTGGAATTTTTTTCGTGTTTATCGTGATTCCAACAATTAGCATACCAAGTTTGGTGGTGCTACAATCGGTCCTCGTCTCAAAACCCAATCGTACTGGATTATCCGTGAGTGATGAAGTGAAATTGTGTTTGCAGAGTATACAAAAAATATACAAAATAACCTCGAAGGGGTTGCTTGTTAGAAATTGTATATACCGCGTGCCAACAAGGCTGGAACCAAAGACATATTTTCTAAAAATGATGACACGTAGAAGCCAAAATAGGTCGAAGATATATTCGGATGCGTAATAAGAACAACCATTTTAGTACTGTTTCACTTTGTCCATTAATGAAAAATCCAAGTTCGTCTCAGTTCTCTTGGAAACTCCCCCGTAAGTTGTGAAATAGAATTGTATATGCAAATAAAAATGAAATGTCAAAAGTAGACAATTCCACATTTGAGTTGGCGTTGTTTCATATTTCACAAGTTAATAATTTGTTTTATCTGAACACTGTATGTTTGCTGTTGTAGCACTACCTACAAAATTAATATAATTAATTCAACATTTCAAATTCTGTTGATAATGGTTTTCACCGCGATGAAGGCTTAATTGATATTGATAAACAATAACAACTGCAGGTCGGGACGGCTCCTTTTACGGTTAATCACCTGCGCTCGAAGGTCGGGGTCATCAGACGGGTGGGTGAGCTTCGAACCCCTCCCGAATCAACCCCGACCAACTACGGTTGTCTCTGCTGAATGCTCGGTTTTATGACTCTTGACTCTTGAACTTTCCCTTCTCCTCGTGAACCAGACAGGAGATTGGATATTGATTGGATTGTTTGGTTGATCGGATTGCTTGCAAAATGTATAACGGCTTGTTTGCTTTCAGTTTGACAAAAAATTAATGTTCGACTTTTCGATTTTTAAATCTTTATTTTGTGTACATTTTCGTGATGTATCCCATCCAGGAAAAAAATAATCAGTTTTACTTATTTTCGTCTCGTTTTAAGAAAAAAGTGTCTTACCTGGTCGTGTTTTCTTTCAGTTCAGAACAAATATTCCACCAGTCCACAAAAAATAACTAATTTTCATCTCACGATGAAAATGATTAACATTTCTTGGCGGAAGATCATTAACTGATCATGAAAAATGGATTTTAAATGAATTAGACTTCCGCATGACCCTGTACATTGGGGTAATTTCGTCGACAATTCTCCAACAGATAACAAACTCTGGGGTCATAAAGCTCATGGCCATAGTGTTGTTTGATTCAAATGGGGAAACACTTGAATCGAAAACTAACTGTTACGCATGTGGGGTTCGTGGCTACAGACAAATAATGGACAGTTATGACTCGTTTATTTACTGCTCCAAAAACAACAATAAATTCGAATAAACTAGTTATATAACTCAAATATACTGATACGATAATCTGCCTACTTTACGGGATTCTAATAATACTACATAAACTTGTACTTCAACTTCGAGAACATCTTTTAAACTCACTGTAAATAGTCTGGACCATATTTTGATAGGCAAGCCATTCGTGTATTCGTCTATTTCATCAGGTTAACAAATGGGTGAAGGTCGACCTGTCTTCGTCCCTTAGACTAAATGTATCTCAATGATTTGTTATTCTACACAGTTGTCGAAAAAATAGTGTACGCAACACATCCGAAAATAGTTTTGTTTGGACTCGGCAGACTGGGTTTGATTTACTTCAAAGTTTATTTCTTCTTTTTAGTGCATTTAAAAACAAGCTTTTCTTTAAAAACTTTTTTTACGTTTATTTTATGTTTTGGCCAGAGGTATTCTTCGATTCAATAGACTGAAGCTTTACACTGATGATTGGCAATAGCTCTGAAACTGATAAGTTGGTGTTTAAGTAAACACACTTTTCTCTATGACCACCCACTGCCACTTAATCACGGTTGTGGAGGTAGAAGGGCTTTGGTCCCCTGCTATCTATCTTTATATCACATTGTTTCTATGAATAGAGATCCAATTGTTTCCAGAAATTTCCAAAATATTCGAATGTTCGAGAATAATCTAAAATGTTCTAAAACGATCTAGACTAATCGATAATGTTCCAGGATAATCTATAACGCTCTAATATAATGAAGATTAACCTAGAAGATTCGACAATAATATGAAATGTTTTGAAATGTTCGAGAATCATAGAGTCAAGAACATAAATATTAAAACTGTTGAAAGTCTTGAAGATTAAAAAAAAAAACGTGAAATGAACCAAAAGGTTAAAAACACTCGTGTGAAGATCTCGAGAGTTCGGTCACCAGGGAGGGGGCATATGAGGGTTGTAATTTTCTGGACATTTCTAAAATATCAGTGAAAACTCTGGAATATTTCAAAGCTTCTAGAAGTTTCTTGAAAATTTAGAAGAAACCGTAGCATGAAACAAACTAGAGGATTCAGAAGGGTTTAGAATGCATTGAAAAGATCCTCAAGGAAAGTTCTAGAAAATTTGTCCACCCAGGAGGGAAAGTAGGAGGTGGAACTTTCTAGAAATTCTGAAACTTTGGAATGTTTTCGAAGGTTCTGGAAAATTCTAGAAAAGCTTGGAATAAACCAGAACAAAGGCCCCAGAAGGTTGCTGACCGTAGTGAAAAGACACCAAGTTCTCGAAAGTTCGGTCATCAGGGAGGGGGCATATAAGGGTTGTAATTTTCTGGACATTTCTAAAATATCAGTGAAAACTCTGGAATATTTTAAAGCTTCTAGAAGTTTCCAGAAAATTCAGAAGAAACCGCAGCATGAAACGAACTAGAGGCTCCAGAAGGGTTCAGAATGCATTGAAAAGATCCTCAAGGAAAGTTGTAGAATATTTGTCCACCTAGGAAGGAAAGTAGGAGGTAGAACATTCTGGAAATTCTGAAACTTTGGAATGTTTTCGAAGGCTCTGGAAAATTCTAGAAAAGCTTGGAACCCATGTGAAGTTCTCAAAAGTTCGGTCACCAGGGACGGGGCATATGAGGGTTGTAATTTTCTGAAAATTTCTAAAATATGAGTGAAAACTCTGGAATATTTTGGAGCCTCTAGGAATTTCAGGAAAATTCAGAAGAAACCGTAGAATGCAAGAAAGAAAACTTTATAATGTTCTGGAAGTTTGTGAAAATTTCTAGAAAATTTGAACTCTCCATGGAATAAACTAGTACACAGGGTCTGTCAGGTTCTAGAACGTACTGAAAAGATACTCGAGTGAAACCGTCGAAAGAAAACGGCCAGCAGGGAGGTGGCGTGGAACTTTCTAGAATATAAGACAAGAATAACTAGAATGTTTTTGAAGCGTCGGAAAAGTCGAGAAAATTTGAATGAACTTCAACAGAAGCTTCGGAAAAATCTAGAACGTACAGAAAAACACTCAAGTGGAGTTCTCGACAATTCGGTCACCATAGGGGGAAATGCTCGAGGTCGAAAATATGAATTATCAATTTGGACAAAGTCATAAACAACTTATAAAATATCTAAACTACTAGATCTGACGAAAGGTTGTCCCTCTTTCAGGCAGTAAGGTTACTGGACGAAAAAATAAGGATGTTTATGTCCACTTTTGTGTACAATAAAAATCGATTGTTCATGTTTTCTTATGTGTTGCTTAAAATTTTCAAAATGTTATTCCAGTGGAAACGAACGTGTTTTCCTACGAACTTTATAATAGATAACAACAAAAATAAACTTGCAGAGTTTGCGGCCTCTTGGATGGACAGAAAGAAAGAAATCTGACATCATTTGTCAAAGTCGACAGACGAACGCTTGACAATATTATAAATTTTTAACATTAAACAAGGTACTTCAAAAATAATATTTATTTTTTTGTTCTTAGCTGAAGTGCAAATATCGGAATCGCATATCGCATATCACATTCCATAAAATATACAGCTACTGAAATGAATAGTTTCCTCTACCATATGCAAATGCATGCCAAAAAGTACTACTTTACGCACTCTCGTAGGAAAATTATTTTTCAATTCCTTAATATCATTGATTGTAGTTGTTCGTTTGAAGATACGCAAATGACTATAATTTCTTCATTCTTTAGCAAATTTATACGGTCTCCAGCTTTTTTCAAATTTTTTACTCAGAACAATTTTTCCACACATGGATTTTCATATGTTCTTAACACCAACTACTTCATCCGAAACGCCAAATAATCTATGAGACACCGAACACAATTCGGTTTTCACCTGACTGCGTTGGGGATTGGAGGGCGAGTGAAGTGGGGAAGCGTCGTGGTGTGGGGGCAGACGTCGGGGGCTGATGCCGCCGTCGCATTGATCCCCACTCGAGACAGACCGGGGTGCAGTGTTTCTGCCATAATGCAGGTCGTCGGCCGTACTCTAGGACATTGGCACTCACTCCGACACGACAACGTATTCCCTTTTCTTTCATCAACGCAAACTTGGCTTCGCTCGGTCTACAGTCTATGGTTGACGTACGAGGACTCGTCAATGAATAATCGGTGGGATGATGAGAATCTCTCGAATGATAATAATGTACCCGGTTTCCACGGAAGGTGGCTCGCCCCTATAACTTTTTTGTTTTTGAAAATATTGGAATGAAATTAGATTAGAACTTTTCAATCCACCTCCACTCTCCACATGAAATCCTTAACCTTTCCACACCTTTACCTGGTTGATCACATCTGGGTGGAAACAACCGTATCTATTTTTTGAGACATAATTCTATATACTTAGAATTGACCTGACATACGAAATAAATACAAAAGTCGAATGAAATCGTTGGAATATTGTTTTTTTTCGGATGCACTGCAGTTATGAAAGCTTATTGTGTCCCTTATCAGCGGTATCCATAGTCGTTCTCCAGCGGCTCGCCAGGCTTCATTCGATGAACAATTGCTGTAATGCATTTCATAGTCGGCGAATCGCTGAAATGTACCTGCGCAGTAAGATGTCTAAAAACCCTGGTGTACCGACTGATTAGATTGTGTTTAGAATTTTTGGAAGACAAAACAAAGGAATTAGTGGTCTACTTTTGTAATCGACTCCAGAGATGGCGTCCTCTTTCTCATGTCAACATTGTCAACATTCCAAGGACATGGTCATTATGATTGCTAATTGAATTTTAAGGAATTTTATTAAACTTTTGTATGCCATACGAAAGTAATAGTCCATACACGAAGTGGAATATCAAGTTTTATTGAAAAAATAACACTACTAAAGTTGTGTAATTTTTTCCAAAAAAAATCGAAAAACATTTGAAACTCAATAGTTGTGGTGTAATAAAAAATATGTGCAATTTTCTTGTATAATTGATGTGTTTCTTCATTTTCCTTATATTTTAATAATTTGATTCTGTTCCGTTTTTGTGCCGACAATCCAGAAAGATGAACAAAGTAGGTAACTAATTTATATTCAGTACAGAAATTGAGTACTTACCACTTAGAATCTGAACATACTTTGAAACAGACATTTTATTTCAAAACGCCATGCATGTTGACAATATTTTATGGCAAAAATGTTTTCTAATCAATTCAATCAACTCTGGATGCGTTTTTATATATTACCGTTTCTTGAAATCTTCCATAAGTAGCGAAAGTCCGCGATAAAGTAAAAAATATAAATATTTCTCCATTCCCACTGAAATATATCAATGTTTTGTCTTCAGTAAGCTTGTTAAGGTTTTGGTTATTTTCCATGCATTCCTTTTATTTTGAAATGGTGAAATCTTTTTAGTGTAGTTGATCAAAAACTATACTTTTATGTCGAACAAAATTGCACAATAGCAATATTTTCACTATTACATATCATATTGATCGGTTTTTTAAAAGTGGAAGAACAATTTAACACATTAACTCATCACAAATATCAATTCCCAATTGCAATTAAACTCAAAGCCACAAAATTATTCTTTATTTCTTTAAAAAAGTTTATAGTGAAAACTCGGGCACAAATGCACAGATATCAGCGCGAGATTGACAGGTGCTAATGGTGAATTTCCATGCGATGCAATACTTCTGTGAAATGTGAGTTAATTATATTTCAGCAAAAAAAATAATAAATTATGTCGAAAATGTAACAAATAGAACTAACTGATTGGGGACAGTGATTCCGTATATTCCAATAATTGTATATTGTTTTATTGATTTCATGTTCGTGAATCGTGGGCAAAACCTCAAAATTGTGTTCATGAAAATTAACCCTAACAAGAAAACCGACGGTGGCGGTGCACTCAAGTGTCGCGGGATATTCGAAAAACAGCCCACGAATTCATTTGTTTTCTCGTAATCAAGTTGGCGAATGTCTCTCGTTTTATCCCACAGATTTGCAGGTATAAGTCGGTACACCAGGGTTTTTGGGCATCTTACTGCGCAGCTAACAGCTTACAGCTAACAGAGATCAACTCCAGCAAGTCGCCACCCGTCAATTTCTCAACAATATAGACCATTCCAGAACACGTGACTTTAACAATTATCTCTGGAGGGCACACATTCATTTATAACCAAAAATTACCTTATTTTGGCATTTTTCGACTAGTTTTCAACCTAAAAAGCTTTAAATGACACTATTTTGGAATTTTTCGGCTAGTATTTAACCTAAACATCTTCAAATTTGACAGGTTGCCCTCCAGCGTGACGTAATACTGGAATGGTCTATGGAAGGTATATTTTAGTTGACTGTGGATATCCTTGTTTAACTTATTTGATCGTATATAGAGGAATATGATTCTTTCAGTCCTGCAGAAAACAGATACAATCGTTCCCATATAAGAGCTAGAAATTCCATAGAAATAATGTTTGGATTATGGAAACGAATATTTCCATGCATTGTAAAGGGCCTAAATAATAATCCCCAAACTTGCTTCAAAGTAATAATTGCTTGTGCTGTTTTATATAACACCAGCGGTCCCGGCAGACGTTGTCCTGTCTATTGATGTGTATATTTTTGCTTCGCCGACTAACCTTTCCAATATATTTTCATTAATGTTATTGTCGAGCTCATTTTATGGCGAAGTCGCGAGGAGCAGCTGCTAAATGCAAACTATAAATAAAAAATTAACTCTAAAGCAATTTTGTATGGGACCAACTTGTGTATCTAAGCCATTCTCGAATCCACTTGAACAGAAAATTTCATCAAAATCATCATAGCCGTTTAGGATGTGTTCAGTGACAAACACATGCATAGAAGATTTTTATATATAAAGATTGAAAAAGCAGCCAATGATGACTTCCTATTACATTTCGAAGGAAATAATGAAGTTCGGGAAATTCCTCAACAACAAGGATCCAATTATGACTTTAAATTTGGCCTGAAACGAGCATTGATTCGATGCCATTTGGACAATTAGTTGATAATGAAAAGTTAATATGTTTCTATTAAATATAAAGTTATTGTTTTATCAGCTATGTTAATTTTTACTGATTTGGAACTATCTCACATAAGGGGTAATTTAAACTGCGTTTTCGCCTTTTCCGCATGTGAAACAGTTGGTTAATTAGTAATAATAGGCCAGTAGAAATGTGCAATCAATTCAAACTTTGGTCAAGTGAATTGTACATAGAGAAAGCAACAAATCTTAGTTTGCAACCTCTTCCGGAGTACGCAACATATTTCATATCACGAATCAAGTTTGCAACCAAGTCATATGTACGGAACATTTTTTATCGACCTATACTGTTTTTCTTTGACATACCATAAGAGAAAATTCCGAAAGTTCTGCAAACTTGGCAAATACATCGGAAAAATATTCCTTTGTGCACCCTTGTGCAGATTTGCAACCTCTTATGTTGACCGGGACATATATTTTTTAATTTGTGGTAATTTTTTTGATCAAGGAGGTCTCGAAATAATTACAAAAGTCTTGAAATTTTGTTGCAAATTTTGAAAACATCAATTTTGATGCATTCACAAATTTGCAATTTTGGAAAATCTAATCAATATACAAATTAGATTTTTGCAAATTGCATGAAGTTTCGGATCGTGTGCAAGGTTGCAAATTATGTGAATCCCTTACAATGAAAAATCTTAGTATTTGTAACTCATTATAGTGACCAGACCTGGTACAATCAGTTTCGTATACTACTCGAACTTGGCTTAGTGGTCATTCTGTTCTAAATCATTGCTAAAAACAAGTTTATTTTGCGTCCGTTGCACGTTATGTGCCGTTATGCAATTATGCAAGAAGGAAAAATTACGTTACGAGAAATAGTAAAATTTGTACAGCGGATGTTTGGAACTATAAAAAACATCGTTATCCATTTAGTGTTTTAATCAGATCATAAACTCTTCCCATTAGGAACGCAGGAACTCTGTACTGGCTGTTTGTAGTAAGGAGATTATGTTCAAGAGAGGTTCAATAACCTGCATTTATAATAGAACTCCATAAACGTTGAGTATCGAACATAACTCAGAGATATTTTGTCGCAGAGTCGCAGAGTGAAGAATGTTATGAATGGGAAGTATTTAAAAAAAACCCACTCCCTGATTTAGAATAGACGGTCATCATCCAGAATGCTTCTAACGTTCTAGATATTCTGGAATAGTTTAGAATAATCGGTCATCATATTTTCAAAAGTTCGGCCATGTACTTGAAGTTTCTAGAGAGTTCGAGATCTCCGAGGAATAAACTAGTCTAAAGAGTCTTCGTAATGTTTTTTTCTGTGTTTTGGCATTGACCGCTATGGTCATTAGCCACGTGTTTTGGGTAAGCTGTGTTACTAACTCCTTACGCCACTTTAGGAGCAGTACTGTTAATTTTTAACGGACAGTGAATCGTGGAGGATTCTTCCCAGTCGGAAACAAGATTCAATCATTCAGAGAAATTAAAAAAAAGCTCGCCCCGGCTGAGAACCGGACCTGGGACCTCTTGGTCACCAGGTGCGTGCGCTATTCACTGCGCTAATCCCCGCTCCCGTAATGTTTCATAACATACTAAAAAGACTCTTAAGTGCAGTTTCCGAAAGTTCGGCTATCAGGGAGAGGGCGTAGTGAGAGAAGGTTCTGAAAATCTCTAGAATATAAAAATTGAATTTCTAGAAAATGAAAAAGAAAAATCTAGAATGTAGAAATGTAGAAGCGTCTAGATACTTCTATAAAATTCAAGATCTTCTTGGAATAAGCTAGAACAGTCTCCGTAATGTTCTAGGACATACTAAAAATACAATTAAGTAAGTTTTCAAAAGTTTGGTCACCAGCGATAGGCCGTGGTAACTTTCTGGAATATTCTAGAATATGATAAATACATTTCTATAATATAAGAAAGAAAATTCTAGAATGTTCTTGAAGCTTTTGAAAAGTACTAGAGAATTCGAGATCTCCGTGGAATAAACTAGAACAGGGTCTTCGTAATGTTTTATAACATACTAATACGACCCTTAAGTACATGCCACGATAGTTTGGCCATCAGGGAGAGGGCGTGGTGAGGAAAGGTTCTGGAAATCTCTAGAATATCAGAAATAAATTTCTAGAAAATACGAAAGACAGTTCTAGAATGTTCCAGAATCTTCTATAAAGTTCTAAAAATTTCGAGATCTCCTTGGAATGAGCTAGAACAGACTCTCCGCAATGTTCTAGAATGTACTGAAAAAACACTCAAGTAAAGTTCTTGAGAGTTCGGCGAACATATGAAGGAAGTGGTAGTGAAACTTTCTAGGTAAATTATAGAATATTTTCGAGATTTCTTTAGAATTATAGAAAATCCGTGGAAATCGTGAAATGAACCAGAACAAAGTTTCCGGAAGATTCTAGAAAGTACTCAAAGTGAAATTGTCTGAGGTCATTTTTTTTTACCGGGACAACGCCGGGTGTTGCAGCTAGTACTGCAATAACAAACAGGTCGTTACTGATTATTTTGATCAGATGTGATATATCCGGAGAGTTTTTTCACAAGGCACTTGCTTGTAAACTATCCCAACTCACATAAAATAAATATACAGGGTGTCCCAACGAAAACTTTCCACCCGGATTTACTGGGAAATGACAAATAATTTTTGGAAACGCTGACACACGTCGATTTTAATTTCTAGGGGGGGACATGTCAGTGGAATCTCTGGATGATCTGCATGGTACAATTGTAAACGAGTGCGGCAGAATAACTCCAGAAGTATTGGAAAACGTTCGTAATAGTTTCGTTAGTAGACTTTATCATTTATGGAGGTGGGAGGGGCTCAATTCGAGCAATTAATAAATTGAATTTCGATAAGAATAGATACGATATTGATTATTCAAACTGAACCTGTTACAACGCTAATCTCAATTACCAGTCATTCGATTTTGAGAAAAATAAATGTTTGGATAGAGAATGGGGAGCTTCAAGATGATGTATCACTCGACCCGTGTTCCCTATGATGATTCGCAAGGGGGTAGCCGCCCCCATCAGGGGGATGAAGTTGCGTGACTAAATCCTTCACTGATGACATGTGTCCCCATAGAGATTAAAACCGACATGTTTCAGCGTTTCCGAAAATAATTTGTCATTTCCCTGTAAATCTGGGTCGAAAGTTTCCGTTGGGATACCCTGTATAACATCAACATCAATTATAAATGATTTGGCAGGATATGAAAAATGAAACGAACTTTAGGAAGTGAACGGAAAAAACTATAGAATGGAGATTCAATAAGTGGAGTTCAACATGAAAACTCAGATGTGGTTTTTCCAGATAAATCAATGTAACAGCGACCAGAGATATAAAAGACATATCCGATATGTTCTAGATGATCGCCCAGCTTGCTTAGTCCATTCCTGGACATCTCTACTTCAAAAAGCTTTTTGTCAAAAGAGCCATTAGTTTTGTCGGTGATGCCCTCTTCACAAACTCGCCTACTTTTTTGGAAGAAAGTAGATCTTCCTCTGTTTTACAGATATTTTCATGTCCGATGCTATTCTGAGATATCATCAGTCATTCAACCATCAGCAGTTTCATTGAGATTGGTCCGTCGCGTTCAGCATTCTGAGAATCACACAGCATACTCAAATAGGTGAAAATGCTCATTATTGCCCTCTTTTCAAAGTTTCATCACAATAATGATTGAACGGATTTTGGATACTTTCTTACGTGTTATTAATCCACATCTTTCAGGATCACTCAGACACCGCAGTACTGTGAAACCCAGAAAGAAGACAAATAAAATAACTTTTTCATATAATAATGGATTCAAACTCCAAACTTGTATTTACAGAAAAAACCTGTTCACAAACGAATCATTACTAACACAGCTAGAGACAATAAACAACGATGCACTTCGTATAACCTTAGAAGCATTTTACACAGCACCAATCGAAAGTCTGTTGCCAAGTTGAAGGACTACCCAACAAAAACTACAAAAAATAAAACCAGCTTGGCTAGATATTGTGTAGGAATTTAAAAGTTATTTTTTTCAACTATGGGTGTCACACTCGCATCTAAAATAAAGAAAATAAAATCGAAAGAAAATTAAACACCAATTTTTACATTCTATGTTTTTGAAAAATACCACTTCAAATGAAATTGAGGAAATCATAATAGAACTGAAAAATAATAAATCACCTGTAGGAAGACCAATATCGATATTCTTTCAAAAATAGTAGAAACAATTATTATGAAGAGAAGAATTATTTCTTACCTAAATAAATATAGAAATAAATAATATCTAAGTCACACACACTTCGGATTCCAAGAACAGATTTCAACAAAAGATGCAATAGCCAATGTCACATAATTTATATATAATGCAATAGATGAGAAAACGCCTTGAGTAGATATATTCCTTGTTCTGGCAAAAGCCTTTGACACTGTCAGTCACAGACTTTTGCTGATGGATAAATCAGAACGCATAAATATAAGAGAGGCAGAGAGTGGGAATTGGAAAATGTATGAAAGAAAAGTATCATGTATGCATGGGAGAGACTACATACAACAACCCATACGAATAGTTGAAAAACGATCCGGTTACAAGGATGCCATCAGATGGCATACTTCCCAAATATAGCTCTGACAAAAATTTCAAGACAAGTATAAGGAGAGGGATGCGTGGAATAAGGGACCTCCCAAAAAATAATGAAGGTTCAGGAGCTGGCATTTACGGAACGAAGCGGAAGATGAAAATCTCATTGAGCCTCGGCAAACAAGCGCAATACACCATTGGGCACAAGAGATAATAAGGCATGAGTGTTCAGAAAAAAACATTGTCATATACTGAGGTAGCTAAGCTGCAATAAAAGCAGTCAACTCAATGCAAGTTACCTCAATACTTGTTTGGGGAAACCCTAAAAGAGCTCGGCAGTCAGAACAGACTGACCCTAGCCTGGGTACCAGCACACACAGGTTATAGAGGCAATGAAGAGGCCGATGCACTAGCCCGAGAAGAAGTAAGTAATGCCCTGAATGGCCCAGAACCGTTTTGCTTTGTTTGAGACTCTCAAACACTCCTTTCTTATCGCACTGTCACTAGCAGTCATCGACATAACCTCAGATGAGTCCTTTGATTCAAAATGCTCCAATGACGAACAAGAGTAAGTACTTTCAGTTTTATTACAACATAATACCTTGAGTAATTCACTAAAAATGTCATTGAATAGTCAATAAGAGTTTTGTAGTGAAAAAGTGGGTTTTTGCTGACTCAGCAGAAATACGCCAATTTGTATTTGGCGTTTGAGCCCGAACTGTTCGTCGAAAAAAAAACTGAATAGTGGAATTTGTAGAAAATTTTATATACTTCCATTCTGAATAGAAAAGTTTTTCACGAAACACTGATAATTTTCGGGTTATAAGCGAAAAACTACAAAAAAATTGATTTTTTACCATTTTTTTGCATTTTTTTTTAATGTTCCGTCAAGAAATTTTGTTAGCAAACTTCAGATTCGGATTCAGCACTCCAAGAAACGTGTGGAATGAAAGAAATCAGAACTACCCCAAAACTTTCCAGCCAGGGGATCTGTCCAATACAAATTTACTGAATTATAGAGCATTTTTTGCGACAAATGTACTCTAGTGCATTGATTGTTCGTTTTATTTCATTGCTAATAACATTCTTTGTTGAATGTCAAGATTAAAATCCCTCGCGCTGAAGTGCTCTGCATTTTTATCCATGCAGATGTGATGTGCTATTGCTAAGCAACAATGCTTTTGTATATTTTATAGCCCAAATTTTTAGCCGGCAAAATATTAGGTCTTCCTATATAATGAAATATGCACCTTACTCATGGGTCCTTAGGTCAAACCTAGTTCATCACAATTATAGGATTGATTTTTTATTGAACGATCGAACCTATAATAGGAATTTAATGAATAACATCGCATGCAATTAGGAGAACGATGAATCGAGGCGAGAGAGATAGAGAGAAAATATCAGAATCGTATTGTTTGAGTTGTCAGCTTTGATGTTCAACTGTTATTGTACTGAATGTCAAATATTATGTTTTCTATTTTGTTTGGTTTGAATTGTAAACTCAGTAATGCATTCCGCACATGCTGCATCTATTTAAGAGCAGCTGCAAATTGCTCTATGCAAAAAGGTGGATGTGGAATTCCTCTTCCACCCGTGGTAGAATTCGTTACATAGATTCAAAATGAATATTAGTATAAGAACTTTAGTAAAAAAAGTTCCTAAACAGACTAATGCACCTTATAGTATATTGTAACAGGTGCGGAAATAAGGATATTTCATATGAGTGTGACAAGATGATAAACCATAAGGCAAGTGGTTCATCATCTTGAAAATCTTATATTGAAAATCAAATACTTACTCATGTAGGTACTTATGACTTCATGTGAGTTCCTTTTCTCACGTCTACATATTGTACTTAGGTATATAACCCTCTTTCTCTCTCGCCGTAGACTTTCATTTGAATGATTTATTTTATTTGAAAAAATTCATGATTATAACAGAGTTGTTAATTATTTTGACTCACGAAACAGCCCCATTCACGAGATATAATATACCCATTATCCAAAATGAAAATATCACATACAACGATTTCAGAAAAAAATCAACTCGTATATGTTTTTTTTTATTGACTTGGTCGTTATTTAATAGGAAGGGAATTCATAGTATACGACACTAAGTGTAATTCATTATACAGTGACCGGCAGAAAGTACGCATCATATAAGAAATTTTTTTATTTTTTATAAATTATGTCAAATATTGATACGTGCAATCGCTTCTGCATCGAAAGAAATCCCAAAAGACTACTTTTCGTGTTTGACGGGAAATTCAAAAATTATTTCTCAAAACACACTTTTTTGAAAAAATATCGAAAAGTGTTATTCGAAAAAGTTCTTCAGAATGACATTGTCAAGCTATGTGCAAATTTTGGAAAAGATTTAATGTAAAAAAATAAAAATAGATTTATTGAGACAAAAACAAAATCTGTTTGGAAAAATACATTTTTGACGAAGAAACTTATCGGTGAAGTCAACACTAAAATTGAAATCTGTGAATTTGCCATGTGTTCAGCTGCTTCATAAGAGGTCATTGAAATATCCTTACGACATTGAAATCTATATAATGCTTATTATTAATAAAGGACCAAGAATCTGCACAACTGTAATTTGAAATTTTTATTAGAACAAAAATTTATTATTATTATTATTTAATTTTTGACATGACAAAAACTTTGTCAACTTTTATTTATGATTCCAACAATTTGCTAAAAATCAATTTATTTTTTGTTCTAATGAATGACTCAAATTGAAATTGTGTAGATAAAGGGTTCTTTATCATTAATAAACGGTACCGCCTCCCTGGGGTCCTTCCTGGGCACCTTCCAGGGTACAGTCTGGCGACGAAGCCTATGAGGGAAGGTAGTTGGCGTTTGAGCCCGAACTGTTTGTCGAAAAAAAAACCTGATTAGTGGAATTTGTAGAAAATTTTATGTTCTTTCATTTTGAATAGAAAAGTTATTCACGAAAAAATTATAGTTTTCGAGTTATAAGCGAAAAACCACAAAAAAAATAGATTTTTTTACCATTTTTTGGATTTTTTTTTTAATATTCCGTCAAGAAATTTTGTTAGCAAACTTCAGATTCGGATTTAGCATTCCAAAACACGTGTGAAATGGAAGAAATCAGAACTACCCCAAAACTTTCCCGCCAGGGCGCTGTCGAATACAAATTTACTGAATTATAAGATGCTTACAGAAACGATTCAAGTGTCTTGGTTTCTTTCTGCATAATGGACCAGTTGATGATTACCAGAAATTTGATTGTTGCTATTTATAAAATTGAATTACATTATTAATTGTTAGACTTGATACGCGCGAATTGAATAATCATCCATTACAAAGAAGCAAGTATTCCAAAAACTGGATGATTCCTAAGCTAAAATAATTTATAAAAAAAAAGAAACGAAGCGGCCAGCCATGTATTACATTTGAAATGATGGAACTCTCTGTGGATTATCGATAAGAGAATGTGTGTATTTTTTCACATAAAATATTTTTCCAAACATCAAAGTGTTGTATCTGCAAGAAAAATCCGATTAACAATGACATTTTCTCCACCGCTGGCGACTAAAATCCCATCCTCTCCTAGGCACAACGACTGGATCTAGGAGCAAAGCTAGCGCATCGCGAGCTCATAGACCGGGTGTCTGTCGGGAGTATCGTCCTGCAAGAGGTGTCCTTGACCGAAGTGGTTGTGCAAGCGTTCATAGGGGGCGCTTAGCGAGGCATCGGCCACAAACATTCCGTTGGACGTTCACCTGAAGGCTCAACGCGACGAACGGGGCGTCGGGTCATGGAGCTCAGAAACTTTCGGGCACCGAGCCAACAACTGGAAAATAATCGAAGCGCTGAAAAGTGCTGTTAACTAGGAATAGATTGGGCCTATTCCATTTATTGAAAGCATTTGAATGGTTAAGATAGCAAAGGATGTCGAATACGAAAGAATAATGCATGAACATTGTCGATGTTTGACCGTAAATAATCGTCTGAATCATCCTATTTCAGAAAAATACCACAAAAAGTTTGACGCATGTAATAATAATTGAAAATTGTCAAGCTGTGTGCACGTTCCAATGTAATTGGATGAAAAAAAAGTTTGTATTTCGTGCAGAAATTTATTTAAAATCATAGCAAAGCGCTTTCGACTATCAAGTCATCATCAGTGCGTACCTGTAAGTAAGTGACATTGAAATGAATTTGAGAAATTTTGATAATATGAATTTTGAAAAATTGAAAAAATTACTTACTCGTCAGGTGTACAAGAGCCATACCATAAAAATATCATGTGTCCATAGGACCATGTAACAATTTAAAACGGGACATCATATGATTAACATTTTAAAAAATCCTTATTCCAGGATTGAGTTTGATAAAAGTTTCAACAGACAGAGTAACACATGTCTGCTGAACTTAGTATACTGTCAAACTAAATGAAATATGAATGAAATTGACATTGTGTCAAAAGTTGACAATGACAATTGGCTTCGAACATGAACTTCTGGAAACACTGATCTATGTTTTGAAAATTGTTGAATGACCAATTAGTCAAATTGATCTGTAAATCTATTTATAGTTCTGTTCATCCAAACCCAAGGAAATATAACAAACCCGGGAAAGGTCTAATGAGAACCTCCACCCGAAGTGCATAGAACCAGGCTTAAGACACAGTCCCTTGGTAATTTGTGAAACCAATTCCATGCTCAGGATCATGAGATAGGTCTAATGAGAACCTTCACACTCCCCAAAGCGACAAAAGGGTATCCCAAAACCAAGAGGTACCATAAACAGAAATGATTTAAGAAAGTTTCAACAGGCAGAGTAACACATGTCTGTTGAAGCTTAGTCTATTGTCTAACTAAATGAATAAAAATTGACATTGTATCAAAAGTTAACAATGACAATGAAGTTATAGCATAGAAAATTACCTATAAATATAATGATATGTGCTTTTGAAATTGATAAAAAATGACAAGTTAGTCAAATTTTGTGATTTAATCATGAAAATGTTTCAAGGTGACAGAACCAAAGTTAAAGAAACTTTTATAGTCTAATGAGAACTAAAAAACTTTTTTCAAACCGTCAGCTCTAGGATTACCAAGGAAACACACAAAATTACTTCATATTATTTCTGCACGAAATACAAACTTTTTTTTCATCCAATTGTAATAATAATAACATCATAATCGGTTATAATTTTCATTGACGGGACTGAATAGTGATACATGAATATATTTTTTTTTTATAATTTCATTGAAACCTAAATTAATAAAACAAAGGCGGGTTAGTTACACCATTTATAACTCAAGAACGGCTGGACCGATTTTAATGATCTCTTATCTGTTGGATTCTTCTCCGCCCCGAATAGCAGAAAAACTTTTTGAATATATAAAAAATTCACAGTTAAAAATTATACAGGTTATTGCAAATTTAACGCCTATGTAGTCGGCGAATAAAAAATATATACATCTATAGACACGATGATGAGCAGCGACGACAATATAACTTACCCTGTAGAATTTATCAACATCTTTGAATTACCAGAAGCTTCGGAAGTCTCTAGAATGTAACGAAAACACCCGAGTATATTTTTGAAAGTTCGGTCACCAGGAAGAAGATGTGGTTGTGTTGTGTTCTATAATATAAGGAAGAAAATTTTAGAAAGTTTTCAGAAGCTTCTGAAAAGACATTCAAGTGAAGTTTTTGAAAGTTTGGTCACCAAGGAGGTGCTGTGGTGGTAGAACATAAAAAAGAAAACTCTTGAATGTTCTGAAAGCTTCTGGAAAGTATTAAAAAATTAGAGATTGCTGTGGAATGGACCAGAACAGAGTCTCTGCAAGGTTCTAGAACGTACTGGAATACACGGGTCACGCCGAGTGTTCACGATTTTCGTCCAAGCGAATCTCCGAAGGGTTAGTCGTCGAATTAAAAATGAGTACGTCCAATAAATCTCTCGAAAGATCGAACTCAAGTTCGAACTTTGTCACGTGAGTATCGAATTCAGACTATGTCTTCCATCCAATCGGTGATAAAGTAATAGTAGGATATTACATTACAATAATAGGAGTGTGAATTGACAATTTTACAAATAATGTACACTATTTTTCCTACGACCACAGACTAATGCACAACCGCAAAATATATATTTTTTTTATTACTTCAATTTGAGAACTTTACAAAGATAACTAATTATTCAATTAGAAAACGTTGAACCAACAACTACTCAAAAATGTAGAAATTGAAAATAATATAATTATTAGGGTTTTAAATGAAGCCTTGAAGATATACCTGTATATATATATATATATATATAAATATATATATCTGTTATCTGTACTTTATATGTAGTAGTAGACACGAATCCAGATTCTGGAAGAGTTGTAGTGAGGCTTTAGAAGTACTGCTGATGGTTCTGATAATTTCATCGAAAGAGATCAAAATAGCAGAAAGTTGACAATATACAATAATATATTGTATATAAAGAGCACAAAATGAGCATTTTGTGCAAGTTATATACCGTACTTTTTCAACGGCTGAAACAGGGTGTTTCTCAAATTGGAGCGATTAAGAAAATGGGTTGTTATTTGGAACATAATGTATCAATAAATTGCAAGAATTTTCGTTTTTGAAGCGACAAAAAAATTTAGAAATTTTTATAAAATTTTATCGCTTTCAGTTACCACTGTTTGGGAGGCACTGGTTTGATTCTCCAGGCCATAGCTTGTCTACCCGTTGGCACTGTTTCAGCACGGTTTGTGCAGGCTGTAGACCTTTGATCAGTGATTACAAAAAAGATCTTGAAAAATTTCAAATTCAATATGATCATGATCATTTTTTTTTGACAAAATGTATGCTTTCATTTTGTTTTGTTTTGACTACTTCCCACTTCATTCATCGTTCAAATTTCGGAAATAAAAAGCTAAAAGTTTTTTTTTATTGGCCGATTTGTCCAGGCACTCTCGCTGATATTGTAAGATGATAAATCGATACAAAGTATCTCTTGAGGTGAACTCTGAAACTGACAATTCTCACATTAATTTGTGAAATAAAAAATGTAATTACAAGTTTGGTCACTCTTTTTAGGTGATTTTTTACTCATTTTAGATATGAAATCTTCAGTTCTAAATACAGATTCTAAGACGAATAGCCAAAAATATAAAGTGTCAGACCTGTTGTACAAGGTGTACTTTCATTTTTCTGCCATCCAGAACTCAGCTTTTTTCCACGACCCACTTTGTGCACCACAAACTACATGTGTTTTATAAAAACAAATTATAACCAGTTCTCCCGCCAAATTTTCTATGATTACGCCTGTACCATATTAACCATTTCTATGTGACGAGTATAAACGGTATACAAAACTGGGGGAGAAGCTGTCCCAAAGCACAGTTCTTAGTGCTCGTGAAAGCACTGTAAAAGCTTCTTCAAGTGGAGAAGATTTTGTAAAGCGAAACAATTGTCGTGGTTTTGTAAACCCTCTTTATGTGAAAATCATTTGAACTATAGTTTCATTATAGAGATTAAAAGGTACCTCGTTAATCCTTAGCTCTTACAAGTTTCGACTTTTGAGGGCTGTCGTTCGTAGGGGGACGACAGCAAGTTAAGGGAAAAAACAATTTTAAACAACAACAATATTCCCAAGGGTCTTGGTGGCGCACAAGTTGTGTTCTCGTTGTGTTTCACCTTGCCAGCAAGGTGAAAGTATTTTTTGAAAATTCTGCATTTTGTCGGGATATTACTACTGAAAATTGGATTGAGGGAGTTTTCATGGTCTGAAATCAGATCTTTTTTACAAAATTCACGAGTTCAAGACATAAGGCTCTAAGAAGGCGGTTGTTGATTGGGGTCTGATTCGTTCAAAATTGGTATGGAGTGGTTTTCGGAGTAGAAGATTATAATTTTTTTTTATTCATGATTTCGAGATCTTGAATCCGCAGATGACGGACGATTTTGTAAATATGCTCCGATTCTATTCGAAATTTCGTGAAGGTACCGGAGATATATATATAAAATAAAATAAAAAGGGCGGCTTCAAGCTGATGATCGAGTTTTGATAATGGCCCGATTGATTCCAATCAAAATTGATGAGTGTAGGTTCTGGGGTAGTAAAAGTGACAAAAAAGCTGCAATACTGAAGCCCTCATGCAAATAAACAGAATATCATCTAATTACTTGACTGAAAAACGCAAAAGTTAATAAAAAAAAAACATTTTAATGAAAAACAAAATTCGAAAAAGGAAAAAGAAAATAAAGTCATAGATGTGTGCCCTGAATTATTCTGTAACAGATTTGAATGCTTGCCGCCCAAAGTTATCAGTTTATATGTACATAGTACAGTAACCACAGACAAATGTAAACCACAAGTGAAGAATGAATCGTATCACTTTGAAACACGGCCCATGACTTCTTGACATCATATATTGTTAGAAAAAAAATTATTTATCAAAAAATCAGGGGTGGAACCAAAACACATTTTTATTTAAAAATTTATAATTTTTTTGCTGTTGTTTCGGAAAGTCTAAAATTTATCAAGAAACCATTTCAACAAGGTGAAAGACAATTCAAGAAATATACTTAGTAATTTTTTACAAATTGCGCTCGTTTACTCAGAAAACCTGATTGAGTTCCGATATGAAATTTCCGGCAGGGCCAAACATTGAATTTGTCATAACTTTGCTAAAAATTATAGTAGAAGGAAAAGAAACTGCACATCGTTCCTGAAGACTTCTGCTTCCTCGGGCAAATATAGCATGTGAGTACCTGTGTACCCAAAATGTGCTATCACTTCACATTATCCTTCTACGATATTTACGGAGGATCCGAAAGTTGATATGAAATAATTATAGTGAAGCAGGAATCAGTACCTTCTTTGGACCATATGCAACAATTTTAGACTAGTGAGACAAGTCTCACTTATACATGCCAAAGAAAAAACTTGGTTTTACTCCCGCCTCAGTTTTCAACTCACCCATAATCCCGGAAATTTCTTCAGTTAATGTTGAAAATAATCGCTCGTACACATCCTACATAAAAAATTAATTTTGTGATTTCAAGCTTGAGGTTTGCACTTTACAAGAGCTTTATTGAACATATTATATGCAGGATATGAATAAGCGATTATTTTCCACATTAACTGAAGAGAATGCCGGTTTTATGGGTAAGTTGAAAATGAGGCAAGAGTAATACAATTTTTTTTTTTGGTATGCATAAGTGGGACCTGTCACACTACTCTAAAATTGTTGCGTATAGTCCAAAGAGGGTATGGTTTGCTGCTTTAGTATAATAAGTCCATATTTACTAAATTATTCATGATTTTCGGATCATCCGCAAACATCTCCGTGAAATACTCCCATATTATATTTATTTATTTATTTATTTATTATTCATTCAAACCTTACGGTTTTATTACATGAATAAATATGTAATTAGGTACATTGTGCAAGATACATAATACATAATAAAATAAACTAAAAATTTTCAGAATTTATAAAATTGACAAAATGTAGACACAGTTATGTGTGAATATATAACTATATTTGTATGGTTTTTCCTAAATAAATTGAATTGTAAAAGGATTGACACAACCTTCAAAGTTCTTCACAGAGATATGGATATTAAATGCTCCAAGATTGTTTTACGAAAAACTCTGGTAGAGACTGTCCATTCTAGATCTATTAATGCATTGAATTGATTCGCTAGTCGAAACATGTTTACCTTAGGTGATCTCGAGATGTTAAATGATGGAGGAATATTAAACATTGGAACCTGGCGTATTCTTCTAGGTGGCACGTTAAATCTAATTAAAGACAAAAGTTCAGGGGAGCTAATTGTACTATTTATAATATTATATAAAAATACCAATACTGAGAGTTGTCTTCTGTTTTCTAGAGATAATATCTTGAATTCATTCCTTAGAGTTGTACTTCTTATTATCTGGTAGTCAGGGTATACGTGATGTTTTTTAAAATACAGTAACCTTAAAAATTTATTTTGAATTTTTTCTAATTTGTTCAAATTACTATGAGTTTCCGTGAACCAAATTAATGAGTCAAACTCTAACTTGCTCCTAACCAAGCTATAGTACAAAAGTTTAAGTGTGTTAATATTATTAAAGATATGAGATTGTCTTATTATAAAACCTAACATTTTATTAGCTGACTTTAAAATATTTTCAATGTGTATTACAAATGAGAATGTGCTGTTGTAAGTTATGCCTAAAATCTTTGATTTCAGTGCAGCGTTGCAAGCTTTGACTACCCATTAAATAATTAAAGAGACATGGTTGCTTAATACGCGTTATTGTTAAAACAGAACATTTCCCTAGATTGAAAAATAATTTTTTTTTATAACTCCATTCAAATACCCTATCAATGTCCTTCTGTAACATAACACAATCCCTAACTGTTTCTATCTTTTTAAATATTTTGAAGTCATCTGCGAATATAAGGCCATCTGATGATACTAATGCTTTAGGAAAATCATTAATAAAAAGTACAAAAAGAAGAGGTCCAAGGTTGGAGCCTTGTGGCACTCCAGAATTTGCCTCAAATTTCCCTGATGTGTTTCCGTTGTGTTTAGTCATTATATATCTGTTTTCTAAATAACTTTTGAAGTAGGTTATAGGATAATCCAAAACTACCCAATTTCTCCAGTAATATGTCGTGATCAACTTTATCGAATGCCTTGCTGAAATCCGTATATATAACAACAAGCTGAGATTTACATTTCATTGACTCAAATACATGATTACTAAAAAGAAACAGATTAGTATTAGATGATTTTTTTGAGACAAATCCATGTTGGTGAGGTACTATATAATTTTCAACATGTGTATACAATTTACAAAATAATATCTGTTCGAAGAGTTTGGCAGGGGCACACATAATTGAAATAGGGCGATAGTTTTCGATATTCATTTTATCACCAGGTTTAAATATGGGACATACCAATCCTGTTTTCCAGGCTGATGGAAATATACTAGTTTTTAAAATAAGGTTATAAATATGAATTAGAGGCTGCCTTACCCACTCACCACAGGCCTTTAACATATAAGGTGGTATTCCATCAGTCCCCTCCGACTTTTTGAGTTTTAGCTTTTTTAGTGCAACAGCAAAGTCTAACTCACTAACTGAATTAAGTACGACAGTATCATTTGTTGCGTCCAAATCAGAATTAAAAATCAAATTGTAAGTGGCTTTTTTGTCAGCATACACTGACGAGAAAAATGTTGCAAATGATTCTGCAGTTTTTTCCTCTGTTACCTCTACTCCGTTATATATAAAGTTATCACTATTAGATTTTTTCCTACTATTCTTTATATAATTCCAAAATTTGTTTATATCAGCAGTTACTTCCTGCTCTAATTTATTAATATATTTCTTTTTTTTAATTTTTATAAGCTTGGTTACTTCTCGTCTCAATCCTCTGTATTTATTATTAAAATAACTGGAAATATTTTTTAGTTTTCTATACCTTTCTTTTTCCTTTAAGTTACTTCTTATGTCGTTAGTGAACCAAATAGGATACATTTTAGATTTTTTGTAATGGACATATCTTGGCAATGTTATTCCAAATTCTATAAAAATGATTTAAAGCTCGATTCACATCTAGTTTTTCGTTCAGTACCATATCCCAACTTGTATCTCTGGTACGCTCTGTTAAAGTAAAAAAATTGGCCTTTTTATAGTTGTATCTTGTACAGTTTTCAGTAATATTATTTATGTTTTTACAGGTCCCCCAATTTGTTATATTTTTAATACAAATTTCAAGAGCAGGATGATATTCATCTTCTTTAACGATTGGCACAAAATCTCTATTAACTGTACAATTATATAAATTATTCTCCGAGGAGATTACTAAATCTAATGGGTCTAATGAATAAACCTTAAGCAAATGCTTTTACTTAGATTTCTTGAAACAGACCTATCCATTTTATTAAGTAATGAGAGAGACAAACCTATAGTGGAAGCTTTTGCTAGCATTTATTCATAACACCCATTGTTCTTCCATGATTGTTCTTTATGTTATTATATAATGTGAAGCCGTTAAAATCCATAAAATCACGAAAACTCTCAAGTATTTCGTTTGATATGTTTTTCAGGTATATAAAAATCTCCAAAAAGGTAAAGATTATCGGATATTTTTTTATTATTTTGTAAAAATTCAAAAACTGATTCATACACGTTAATTAAACTTCCTGAAGGAATATATACCCTACAGAAAATGTACTTGCAACCTTTTGCGTTAACTTCAACTATAACTGCCTCAAAAAATGTATGTTTTTTAATAACTTTTAATACTTTATATTGTTTTTTAATTGATAGAAAATCACCACTACCGGTTTTTTTATTTGTAATTTCTAAATTTTTATTGCATCTTACCAAATTGAAAATTCCTAAATCTATTACCTCTCCATCATTCACTCCATCCTGTAACCATGTTTCTACTGCTATTATTATATCGAAATCACCAATCAATGAGTTCCTAAAAAATTTAGAACATTTAGTGTTCAATCCTCTACAGTTTTGGAAATAAATATTAATAAGTTTCGACATATTCAGTCTTATGTGAACTCGCACTCTACCCTAAGATAATTTAATTTAAAATCAGAATTACTGCCTCAAAGCGGAATTTTAATCAAGATATTTCATATCAAAAACTAAGTAACAATCCATTACGAAATACTTCATATTCAAATATTTTCAATTAACAAGCCAGTTAGTTAGAAGACGAATTGAAACAATAATTTTTTATCATATTTAAGTTCTTCAGTCATGTAAAAAAGATAAACTTTGTTTCTGCATATTAAGAAGTGAACCCTACTTGAAGGAAGGTAAATTCTAATCATTACTTCCAAATCTCGAAAAATAAATTATTAACGAAAAAATAAATGTAATAAAATATTATATGAAATAAGAAATATGTGAAAGCCATTTTCAAATACTTTAAATTACAACAAGTCTTCCCATCGTGTAATGGGGCCTACAATAGAGACCAGGTTTATTCATTAAACTGAAAGACAGAAAAAAAACAAAAATATTCCTGCAAAAAAGAATTGTTCTTGATAAGAGTTCTTGTCTTCTATTTGGTCAAGTCCTTCACATTCTGAATCAGCCTGACAGCGTTGTCATTCTTCACGAAAATTCTGCCATTCATAGACCATGCTGAATGATTTCCATATTTTGCTTTTGCGGCTTTCAAGAGCTTGTATGCCCCATCTGTTAAATTTTCATTTACAAAAACGGGTGAACCCTTTAGGTTTATTCTTGCATGAGAAGGTATGAGTCTCCAGAAACGATATGAACTTTTCCATTTCCTTCTCCGATCATTTTTAGCAGAGTTATGACCAATCAAATCATGGTTCTAACAACTACCATACCAAGTTTGGTAGTGCTACAATCGATCCTCGTCTGAAAACCCAATCGTACTGGATTAATACAAAGAAATGAGAGTTTTGACGGACAAGATACCTATTTGACCTGTTACTCACATAATAGCTTCATCACATATCTGAAAATTTCATTTTCCTTTATGGATTTGAATGAAAGCTATTTTTATTTCAATTTTATTTCAGATGCCGAACGATTTTTTTCCGAACATTCATTCAAACAAGTTGAGAAGTTTTCTTTACTTTTCTCCAAAACCCCAGTTTTAGCGCAATAGTTTCGCTCGTATGTCCAACTGCATAGATATTTCCTCGCCGATTTAAATAATGATGTGCGATAAAAACGAAAAAAAAAAAAATTCATGGAGGTTGACAAGCATCATCGGCACACTGCAACAGCTGCCCCTGGTATCTACTAGAGTCGTCCATCGGAATTGCGATGAAGAAACATGCAGTGTGTTAAAAGCTCATGACTCCTTCAAGAGCATTGCCCTTCATTTCTGCGTTCAAGTTCAAGGTTAGTGGCAGATATTTCAGCGAATGCATCGTTTCACTGGGGAACAGTCACCAGTCAGATTCATTTATAGATAGCCAATCTGGACAAGCCGTTGTAAATTCGTTCAAGAATGGAGAAAGGTTCGATAAAAATGCACACGTGCAGTTAGGCACTTCGATCATGACGAACCGGAAGTAATTAATAATAATTTTTTAAGAATCAGAATTCTGAACCTTCCCATAATTGCATCGATATCTATTGGTATGATACAGAGTTTGTGTACCAGGTGTCCCAAGTTATCGTATACAGACAATAAATATCTCGCTTATTTGACAAGATAATTAAAATAGAAAAACTGCTTTGAATGACATTAAAGTAGCTTCCTAATGACGTATAATAAAATAAATTTCATTTGTCAGCCATGTGGTAGCTACTCCTCACTTTTTATTTTCAAATTGAACCACCTGTATATTGCAATGGAAAATCGTGTTATTCTATTTGGAATACAACGATATATACCTAATTGGTATTTTTATTAATAAAAACAAAATCATTAACATTTTGTGACTTTTTTCACGTTACCTAATTATCCTAATAAAAATAAAAAATTGTCTTTGCCCATGTTTATAAAAACTTGCCAGAATGGGAGTTATTGTTTGTGTTATCCACTGTCCAAAAGTTTCAATTCAAAAATAAATAATTTTGTTATAAGTACATACCTACAATGCCATTTACATTCAGTTCAGGCGAGTACGTTGACATGCCGCTAGTTTATGGTGAATGTAAGAAAAATGTCAAGTTTTTATAAACATGGGCGGAGGCAATTTTTCATTTTTATAAGGATATAATTAGGTAACGTAAAAAAAGTCACAAAATGATAATGATTTTGTTTTTATTAATAAAAAATACCAAGTATGTGCTATTGTTGTATTCCAAATAGACTAACACACAATTTTCCATTGCAATATACAGGTGGTGCCACTTGAAAATAAAAAGTGAGGGGTACCTACAAATTTTTTTCTACAACAGTTCGAACACACGATATTTGATTTACAAGGCTGACTGACAGATACTTCAAATATAATAAACCCCACGCACTTTATTTATGAATGTCATTATTTGTCAGTGATGAAGGACTTTTTACAGTTGGACTGAATCCTACTTCGTTTGTAACTTCAACAGGAATTAGTATTACCAATTGCGCAAACGGCCAAATACGTGTGTGAACTTTTATAAATGATTCCTTTTGAGTAGGTGTTCTGTTTATAATATCTGATTGAAGTGTTTCTATCAGAGAGATCTATATTACTGAGTGTCCATCATCTCATCTGTCATTTTACTTTTAACACTAGTGTTAAAAGTGATTTTGTGAAAACGTCAGTTTTTAGTTCATGTATCAATGAACTAAAAACATAATTTTTAGTGACAGTTGTACAAAAAAGATTTTTTTTTGTTCAAGGCCTTCAAATTGGTGGTTAGGTTTGTATGAAAAACGAAAAGCATAGTCGAACAAACGAACATTCGCACGTTACAAATGAAAGAGAAAATGAAATTAATAGGGATTAGAATCAGATGCTCTCGTTACGTTGTACCTGTACGTTCGTTGCCACGCAGAAGTTTTGGCATTTTTTAGTTTTTAGGAAGAAATATATTAATTGAATAGAGTTAGATAGTTATGCGTTGAATGATATAAGATTCATTTTGTGAATCTTAATGTTAATTTTGATTGACATACTGAATTTTCATCGATCGTGGTGGGGGGTAAATACCCCCCCTACCCCACACCCCTTTTATACGCGCCTGAGATGGCATGGGCAATATAGTAATAACTCGTGAGTGTATCCAAAGGCGTGTTCAATTAGATGAATAGAAAGTCTTCAATAGTCTTGAAAATTTATAAATAATATTATGATTAATATTTATTGTGAATTTCTGAGCGGTATTTCAAGAAATATTATGAAATTTGTAACTATAGTGAGAAAGTCAATATTAGCAGAATTCGATTTTTCAGTTTTTCTCAATTTCTACAAATTTTTTCCATTGAGGTAGTATATTTTTTTCTTTTATATGAAAATTGAAGTCTTTTCGAAAAAATGCGTCCCCACAGAACTCTCTACAAACGAGTTTTTCGCGAAAATCATCAAGCTCTTAAAGACCACTGAACTTTTTGACAAAAATAAAATATTTGCTTGCTTGGCATGAAAAATACTACATTCACCTGGTCTAAAAAGAGAATTGAAAAGTTGTAAAAGAAATTATGTCGTTTTGGTTTTATTAAATGTCAATTATCTTTGTCAGAGTGAGTTTATCAATTTAAATATGTACAATAGTTCTCTGAAATATAATAAACCGAAATCGTGAGTGCTTTTGAAAATTGTGTGAATCTTAGGAGATTAAACAACAAAAATACTTTTGCGTTCGAGAATGAATGTAATTATGCCGAGCTTCAGCGATGCAAAATCATCATTCATTATTATTTACTATTTGCCAATCTTTCAGAAATTCAGCCCATACAGAATCTACTCATTCATCACCTGAGACCAGAATACCTAAGTGATAGTCACCTGTACTGTCAAATCTGTGCCAAAACAACAGACAGCCATAACATAACAAGTATAGTTGAAACACCTGCAAATCTGATCATAACTCTGAAGCTCTTCAGTTATGACTCAGCAACCCAAAGATGTATCAAACTATTTCAACAAATCAAGCTAGAAGAACACCCCAATCTAGCCGACTGCAATTACGAGCTTTACGCAGTCATTGTCCACTGTGGTTCTGGAGCTGATATTAGCCATTATTACATCTTAGCCAAAGATAGAACGGACTGGTATAAATTTGATGACAATTGCGTAAATAGAATACCTTCTTTGGAACTGGACCTTTTGGAGCCTTCGAAGACACCATACATCCTATTTTATCTTAGAGCAGATTGTCACAATTCGTCGGACCTCTTTAGAAGTTCTCTACCAATGATTTCCAACTCTTCAGATGATGAGGTGTTGCAGATTTTTCCGGGTTTCCCTGCAGCTCTGAAAGCGAATGCGCCACCAATATCATTTAAGCCGCCCCGGAGCGCCGATCAATCATTTTGATGTTTTTCCTTTGTTCTTGTTAGTTACTTTTTACTTTGTTCTTGTTAAATCGAAATCAATTTTTAATAGATGTAAAGTCGGTATCCAAATTACTGGTAGGTAATACAATCTATATCTCTAACACATCAAAAAAAGTTGTTATCCACATGTTATATACAGAATGTACAATCCTGACAATTTTTAAAATAGAGTTGGTATCCAAATTGCTGGCAATACAATCCATACCTCTAACATAAAAAAAAGTTAGTCCAAGATTTGAACCCGGCTGGGCTATACAGACACGTTTACAACGTTATTTTACACCAAAAACCAAGTAATACTAATAGATTCATACCTGCTGATTATATCTACCAAATTCAGCACAAGATGATTAGTTTGAATATCCTTGTTCATATGGCGTTTAGCGATGAACGTTTTCAGACAGAAACATCAACCATCAAGGAAATAGCCATTAATAACCTATATTCTCCAAATATACTAGAAAATGTTATAAACAAATTAATTTTAGCCAATGCCTGCATTTTGACATGTTGCTATGACAATAACCCAATTTCTTCGGAAATTTCCCTCTGGCTTGACAGCTGTCATAAACACAGTGGCGTAAAATATTTTTGATAGATATTCATTTATAACTTAATTATAGGTACATTTTATTATCTGTTACAAATTTCAAATGTATTAGAAATTCCTTTTCCACGTCTTTTCTCCTCAATGGCGAGTGAGGTAAAGATCCGTTGTTTTTTTCCATTAAATGTCTATGCTTCATGAAATAATAGCAATACTTCGACACCATTTTGTTCTTTTCCACACAGGATTTATGGGTGAAATATGGAATAGTTTCACAAAGAATATTGCTCATGTTCTTAAATAGATCTTCTTGTTCAGGTTTTAGGCCAGAATTTTTCACCAAATCAGTTGAATACTTTACATTTTTATGATATACTTGAATATGCTTACATTCTGTACAAAAGGAAAAAAGATTGTACGTGTCGCCATTCATTTGATTAATAAATATTTAATTAATTATCTGTATTTTACGACACCCAAGTGTTAACAATGCACTTAATTATTAGAAACCATAGACATAAGGAACTTGTCACTGTCACTACATATAGCCAACCTTCATTAATTTTATAACTCGTAAAAATATAATTTATTTTGTATGCGTTATTATTTTTAATTCTTTTAATACTTTCCCTTGTTTCTAGTAGTATAAAATTAGAAAAAGTATAAAGACTAATATTTATTTTAGATTATTATTTAACATTTAACATCAAATCCGACGTTAATAAATGAAGGTGTCGCCGATGTAATTCATTAGCGTCCGATAGAAGACCTTAATTTTTTGTCCCTCTTCTCTAGTACTATAAAGTTATGTGATTTTGGTAGAATATTTTCTACTTTATTCAAATATTTAAACCACATTTTAATAGAGCATAGGGAAATTACAATATTTGACAACAAATCCGAGATTAATAAATGAAGGTGCCGCCGATGTAATTCATTAGCGTCCGATAGAAGTAGACCTTAACTTTTTTTCCCTTTCCTCTAGTACTATAAAATTATGTGGTTTTGGTAGAATATTTGCTTCCCTATTTAATTATTTAAACCACATTTCACTAGAGCATAGGGAAATTAAAATATTTGATATCAAATCCGCGATAGAAGTAGGTATACCTACCTACTTAAATTTTATTCCCTTTCCTCTAGTTCTATAAAATTGTGTGATATGGGTAGAATATTATATATTTTATTCCACTTCGGATTGGGAGTTACATACAACCTATCTATTATTAGGTCCCCACGATTTTCCATATATTTGTTAAATATTCGTATGGGACACTCGTCAATATTTCTAATGTTTCTTACTAGCCACTTACTGTCAGCCATTTTCTTAAAACCACCTTGAGTGGTTTTCGTAAAAACGGGATTGTATTCAATCCTTCCATTTGCCTCTTCAGGCTAGTTCGCGTGAAATAATGTGAAATAATTTTCTCTGTAGACCCACAGGTTCATTTTCATTCCATATTTTAACTATTTTTGTGTATTCATCATTGGTAAGGGCAGCTGCACTAGACTTCCTTTTTGTTGGGTCTCTTTGTAGGCTTCTTCGTTTCGCATCCCGTGCAGCTCTTGCTGCTACAAATTCGATATCGAAAAATGGGTTAAAGTTGAGTCGAAATTTGGCAAAGCACATATCTTGGAGCTGCTTGGCTGCAGAATTCCACATAACCTCAAATGATAACAAACTTTCTTGCTTAAAATAAATAGTAATCTCCAGGAAGTTTTCTCCTACCTCCACAACAGACTCTTTATAATCTTCTGAATTTCTTGTTTTCATGTCGAAGCCCCAATCTTCTAAAATTCTATTCAACTCTTCGACAGAAGTTGATGCCTCGATGTTGTATTTTCTTTCTTTGCAAAATTCAAGAAATTGATTCCATATCATTGTCTTTGATATTTTTGTATTATCTGGAATTAATTTATCCACCTCTTTTCTTATCGTCTCACAATTTTCTTTACCAAAACACGACATTTTAATTTTGTATCTGATGTACATAACAGATAAAACGCGACTACAAGTGACTATGCTTTTGAACACAAAACACTTACCTACTGACTTTGAAACTTGTCATACAAAATGTCAAAAAACTCGTCATCATGGCCATTTTATGCAACACTCATTGGTTGAAAATACACAAAATGTTACTTTTTGTGTATTTTCTACCGATGATATCAAATCCGCAAAAAAAATAATTCGCAATCCCACTATGATGTCAGTTGCGAATTTTTTAAGGAAAAAGAAAAAGTTTTCAAAAAATTTGCACTTCGAGAAAATTTCCGGAAATAATTCATGCTCTAGGGAGATTAGGAGTGATAATTTGCTGAAAAAGAAAAAGTAACCACACTAGATCAACCTAAAGAGAAGAAGGAATTCATAAAAATTACACACCTAACACGGCTTACGAGAGGTTTTCTATTTTTCGAGACGTAAACCTTCAGCTTGTACATAGCAAATATTATAAGGTAATCCGAAGGACACAGTTCCATCTTTAGATAGATCAGGAACTTATCAAATTAGCTGTCAAAATTATGATAATTCGTATTATGGCCAAACAAAGAGATATGCGCATATTCGTTTCCGCGAACATTTGGCCAATGTTGAATATTTGCGAGAAAATAAATCAAGGGTGGCTGATTATTTTTTAAAACTGACCATCAATTTAGTATTCAGAATTTAAAATTAGTAAAACTAGTGAATGATTAATAACAAACTTTAACAAAATTATAGAAAATTAGATTGTTATGAAATTATTGCTATTCACAAGATCGGTTTGAAGTCTTTGCTCAATAATAATAGGCCATTCAATTCTAGGTAAACTATTTGAGTTGATACCGGTGAAGGAATAATTACATAATGTAATCCTACCATTAAGTCAAAGAAAGTAATTTTAGGGAATAAATAAGACTGGTCTGATTATTTCCTTTAGTTTATTAATACCTACTGATAAAGATGAATTGTTTATCGAAATGCACAGTCTTATGTCAAAAATAACTTGTTAAATGTTACCACAGAAGAAATATTTCTATCCCTACTCTGTGAAATTGCTTTTGAAGAGCCTACTTTCCAATTCTTCTTTTTCGTCGACGAAAATGTATTGAACATTATATGAAAGAGAAGCGATCCTTGCTTCAATGAAATGAACGATTTCTGTGAGTGATATTTTTGAATAACATTCTCCCTATCTCAATTATTTATTTGAATTTTCAATGAAAACTAGAGGTAATTAAAAAAGAAAATTACCTTTCAAATTTTTTCTTTTCACAATATCTAGCGGATGTAGTTCAATATCCAGCGTGGCTTTAGTCGGGGAAGTAGTTGTAAGTGTCTGATACCCAGAGTAGTTTCCACTGTGAGGGACGGTTTACCAATATCCTGTTAGCGTAGTTTGATTGCCAGCTGAATATAACTGGTGGTAAGAATGAATATGGCATTCGCTCAAAAGAAGATATAACCTCACAATCTAACCATCATCAGTCACGTAGCAAATACATGTAACTAAACTTTGAAAAACCGGTCCTAAGTGCGTAATGATAATATGATGTTTTGTTGAAATTTGTTTTGTGGTTCAGGAAAATATATGAGCGACTATAAAGACCCATATACATAGACTGACTCCAAGCTATAATTGACTTTGTTGTTTTCATCCATCTCCAAAGTTCTGCAGATAATAGAGAATACAAACATAACATAGACATAAATAAAATGTGTTTACGTAAACTTCTGAGAAGACCTAGCCCAGCATTATGCGGCTCTCTCCGTTCTCCCTTCTCCCATTCCCCACCCTTTGCCACCCTTCCCAGAAATTCAGAAATGGGGAGAGCGCAATGCACTCGATGTAGTTCATTCCCTGTCTACTTTCACTCGTACAGAGAGGCTCGAGTTTTATTCTGCACCCTACAAATAACTAAATATCGAACCTCAGTTGAGGGTTCGAAATTAAGATGGTTGACAAAAAATGGAAAGAACTCACATACACTAAAGTTTTTAGATTGCATTCAAAAAAGACCAATTCGTTTGGAACGTCGCTGAAAAGTTGACAGTCTGTTTGATGTATTATGTATATGATATGATCTTCTTGATTTTAGTTATGACTCTTATGAGTATGGTTCATTCTTTGTATTTTACTCTTATGAGATTATACCTTCTGATAAGTTATCAAACGAACTTAGTGAACAACTCCTTTCAAGGTTTTCGTATTCTACGGGGTGTTAATTAAGTACGTTGACAAACTTCGGGAGGTGATTCTTTGAAAGAAAAAACCAAAAATCAGCATGAAACACAAATTTTGAAATCATTTTTGCAGTCAATTTCTTTGAATTCTGTTGATAGATACGAAGTTGAGTTGTTATGGATCGACGGTCACCCGTCATCACAATAATTTTTATTCTGTGAAACATCGACTGGATGGTCTGATGAAAAAATTAGAAGCTGACTGATATTATGAGGACTACAACATGGTGTTCAGGGAATGGCTCCAAGAAGGTAAAATAGAGGAGGTCAATTGTAACGAGCTAGATGGTTATTTTTTGCTTCATCGACACCTCATAAAATTAAGCAGTTCCTCTACTTTATTGCGACCAGTGTTCGATGGCTCTGCTAAGGACAAGAATCATCCCTCACTCAATGACTGTCTTGAAAAAGAAATGAACATGATAAAACTGATTCCATCGATATTGATTCGTTTCAGACTTGAGAAGATTGGGTTTATATCAGATATTATGAAGACATTTTTGCAAATCAGTCTCAAAGAGGAAGATCGAAATTTTTTGAATTTCCTATGGTATGATTCGGATAAAAATTTAAAAATATATCGGCATGCTAGAGTTGTATTTGGATTAACATGTAGCCCTTTCACGTGAAAATATCCAACATTCTGAAACTGAGAAACAGTTTCTATGTTGACAACTGTGTGACCAGTGTCAACAGCGAGGAAGAACTTCATGATTTCATCTCCGAGTCCAGTGAGTTGATGTCATTAGGAAAATTCGATCTCCGTGTTTGGGAGTATTCACTAACATCTGTATAAAGCATGATTTGTAATAAAAGTGATGATACACTAGAAATAAACTTTGAATGGTTGGGTGATATTGAAAAAGATAGCTCATTGGCTTTCTTTGTCCAGTGCAAGTATATCTTCGTATTCTGCTACAGAAAACTTGGATTTTGAAAACTGGTTGGGATTCAGAGGTCCCTCTGGATATCAAAATACCATTTTTGAATTGGTTGAGAGATATATTGGTTTTGAAACAACTGAAAATTCCCCGATATATGTGTATACCAGATGCTACCAAGAGCAGTTTTCTGATACAAGTCGACATGCATAAGCAACGGTGATTTTTTTGAGAACTGTATCATCAAATAGTGTGAAAATACAGCTAGTTCAAGCTAAAAACAAGATTGCATCAATGAAAAAGTTATCAATACCAGGCTTGAATTATTGGAGACAACTGTTGGTGTCAGACTGTTGAACTCAGTTTCAGAAAGTATGGTACGGAAATGCGTTGATATATTTTGTAGGACAGACTCGACAACCGTGCTTTCTTGGATTCGTCGGGAAGATATCTGGAAACCAATTGTTTGGAACCGGATTCAAGAGAAAAGACAATTCACTACAAAAGATCGTTGGTTTCATGTGCCTGGTCATATGAACCCAGCTGACCTTCCATCGAGAGGTTGTTTGCCAAAACAACTATTGTTGTCGAAATGGTGGGAGGAACCAACTTGGTTACGAAATGGAAATTATTGCCCAGAACAAAATTTTGAAGTGAATGAAGATAAGATTACCCTTGAAAAGAAAAAGTTTGCATCTACCTTGATGAACGTATCAAAAGATTTATCTGTACTTTATACATATTTTTCGAAATATCAACAGAGATTGAATTTAGTTGGATAGATTAGGAGATTTGTCTTCAACTGTCAATATCACAACCAGAAAAACAAAGAAAGAAATCTGTTGATGAAGTCGATGATGCTGAGATATATTTAATGAAGCTGAAACAAGAAGAATTTTTCAATGGAATTCGAGAAGAGCAGATTATTTCTTTGTGTCCCATTGTGGATGAAGATGAAATAATTGGAATAAAAACTAAAATTAGTGAACGTGATAATTCCTACAATTTCCGTTATCCAATGTTGTTGCCTTCTAGAAACACTGTGACTGAAAGAATAATTCGTTATTACCATTCACAGAAAATTCGTGTTGGTATTCAAAGCGTTCTTTGTAGAAACAAATATTAGATCCCAAGTGAAAAAAGGGCAGTGAAGAAAGTAATCGACAAATGTTTGAGGCGTAGAAGATTTGATGTTCAGCCATTGACTGATATTGAAGTAGCGCTGCCAAGTGATTGTGTTAGAGATAAATCTATTTTCGAGATAGTTGGTATTGATCTAGCTGGACCAGTTTTCCTAAGAGCAACAAAAAAAATTTGGATTTGCGTTTTCACATGTGCAGTCTATCGTGCAGTCCACTTGGAAATGGTCAATTCCTTATCGACACAATCTTTCATTTTGGAATTGAGGCGATTTATCGCACATCGTGGGCAACCATCAACCATCTATACTCACAATGGAAAAAAATTTGTAGGTACATAAAGTAATTTAAGTAACTTGAATTGGGGTAAACTAGAAGAAACCAGTACCATACAACGAATCAAATGGAAATTTAATCCACGTTTTGCAGCCTGGTGGGGAGGTTGGTGGGAGCATCTCATTAGGAATCTCAAGCAACTATTACGCAAACAATAAGGATATGTATATATATATAAATGCATTCATTGTTGTGTGAATGTGGAGCTGTTATCAACTTGAGATCACTGACCTATCTGTATGAGGATAATAAAGATTTGATACCTTTAACACCATCAATCTTCATACAAGAAATCAAAGAAATCGGAACCCCTGACTTGGACAATATTGATGAAAATACAGCAAGAAGACACTTGAAATATCTTCAAAACCTGAGGAATATTCTGAGGATACAGAATAATAATGCTTCCAGAGATGTAAACATAGGAGATTTAATTTTGATCGAAAACGAGCATTTAAAGAGATTCGAATGGCCTTTTGGTATCATCGAAGATGTATGGAAAAGACGGTCGGATTCGATTAGCTAAGATACGGACTTCGACTGGACATATCATGAGACCAATTCAACGTCTGTATCCCCTAGAAATGGACATTGAAGGGGACGACGATTTGAAAGAGAAACTGAGAAAAGAGAGAGAAGATGATGGAAAAGTTACGATAAATAATGAGAATGGAAATCTTTCCGAAGGAACTTTCATCTGAGTCTGTCGGAAAATTATTCACCAAAACTAGACCTGGCAGAATAATAATTCATCCACCTGATAGATTAACCTTCTAGCATTTTTAATTTCGAATTTTGCGTCATTTCCATTGGTCTCAAAAGGTGTCAGTGTGATGAAAATTGTCAAGATTGGAGAAGTTTTGCAGTTTATTATTCTATCACCAGGTATTTGAGATTTTTTATATTTTAGAATGACTTTGTCAATTTGTTGATGTAACACATCAGATCATTAAAAGTTATAAGTTGTGTTCTATAATATAATAAAGCTATTACTGAATATTATTCCATTGGAATCCTTTTTTTTGTATATGTATTCTTCACCGGTTAGGTGCTGCATTACGAATTTATGATACTAGGTAACCAGCTTGAAATCCTTCAGTATCTGCCATTATGTCATAGGTCTCCTTCATTCTGTCGCTGGCACTCTGAATTTTCAAGCACACTCGTTTATGGATGTCCTTTTTCTACCTAAACTTGCTGATATAGTACTCTCCCGCAGTGACTTGTGCAACTGGCGTCCCAAATTTCTGTTCAGGAAAGTCGCCGCTCTTGGCCGATCAAGTGTGATACTAGCAGGAGTTCAACTAATTGACTGGTTGACTCATGCTACTGAAAAATAGGTGATGAGGAACAAATGGAGGGAGGTACTGATCTCAGTCGCTTTGGTGGTCAGAGACTACCTTGGACAAGTCCAACCAATGACTGAACCAAGACCTGGGTCTTTCTCTTGGTCTTTCTGGATCTTGTCATAATTCCAGTTATCATCTACTGCCGTGGTTATATAAATGGTTGCTTCCTTTTCTTCTGTTCATCTAGAAATGTGAGCAATAATCCTGCCATGGTCTCCTTGACAGGGCATCTGAATTATTATGGCCAGTCCCAGTCTCTCGACCAAACGTGCTACAATTCTCTCGGAATTTTTCGACTGTATCAGCCATTTAAGAGTTGCGTTGTCAGTTATCAACAGGAATCTTATTCCATTCACGCATTTGTAGAAGTGCTCTTCTCCTTTGACAACAGCCAAGAGCTTCCGCCTGGTGACAAAGTAATTGATTGCCCTTCGGTTTATTGAGGATATTGCTGAAGTAACCGATGACTTTTTCCTATCCGTAGAGGGTATGATACAGGATTTTCCATTCTGAACAAATCTTGGCATTCCTCGGACTACTGAAACTATGTTTTCCTTTCCGTGAGTCTGGTCAGGGGTTTAGCGATGTTAACAAACCCCAGCACAGAAACGAGGTCGAAAGATCATCCCTTTTTTCCGCAATATATGAAATATTTGGGGGCTCAGTTTCAATCCGGAGTTTCTCAGTAACAGGAATAACTTCTCAAAGTTTTTCACATGTTCCTCGAACGATTTGAAAACAACAATTATGTCGTCGAGATATATCTACCAGACACGTCTTCCATTAGAGGCTCTTTAGGAACCGTCTCCATCAATTATTCGAATGTGGTTGGAGCATTACAGCGCTCGAATGACATAATAGTGAACTGTCATAATCCTGAGCCGACAGTGGAAGCTGTCTTTCCTCGTTGTTATGGACCCGGTTCCTCTAGTGTCCTCAGTTCTCAGAAGGGGATAACTGTGCTTTTTCTTCAAGCAAAAGCTTGTTGATCTATCTGTCTTCTTTACCAGTACAAATGAAGAGTACCAGGGATTGTCGGATAGCTCGATATGTCCTTCTTTCACCATACCGCTGATTTTTTGTTAGACTCTGTCTTCTTGGCTAATTTTTGGATCGTTCGGGCATATTCAGTCAATTATTTGCTGAACACTGCTTTCGTTCGACCACTTCTTTTTCCCTGTCAAAGTTGAAGATGTCTTGGTACTTCTTGACTGTATCCCAGTTTGGACCATTGAAGTGGTCCTATGTCCTTGGGAAAGATGGCAACCAACTTTTCCTATTCTGCTGGCAAGATGCTGGCATTCATTTCTTCACTCTTTTGATGAAGCAACAACTCTTTCCCCCTGCATTCCGTCTATTTGCTCTTTCCGCTGCGTCGAATTATAAGCGGTGATTTGTCCACGGAGTTTTTTCGTCAAAATTAGTCGGCTTCATGAAAAGCTGTAGTATGCGCAATATTAATTCGTTTTTTTTTCATCTCATTTGTCTATCTCTATCTTGATGGTTCCTATTCTTTCTTTATATAAGTTTGCCGTACCACAAAGTTATTTTTTCAAGTCTTCTGTGTTTTCCATTAGCGTCTCTTCAAGTTTTCATTTCAAGCTCTTTGAATTTTCTAGAATCGCTTCTCTAATACTTTTTGAATATTCTAGGAGCTTTCCTTCCGGGTTTTTATAATTTTCTTGGAGCTTTTCTTCCAGTTTTTTCGAATTTTCAAAAACACCGAATTTTCTAGAAGATCATGTTCTAGATTCTTATTCCTGAAGCTTTCGTTCATTATCGAGCTCAAATCGAATAAATAGGTTTCGGTGTTTCTCCAACTTGGATCAAACTTTCCGGGAGTCTTGTCTGGAGTACGAACTTCTTACCTGTTGTTTCTAGTTTCTTTGTCTCCAACTCTTGCATTGATTCGCTAACTCTCAAGTCCACAAGGCGCACCCAAGACCAAAGTTAACGAGAACCTACCACGATTAGCACGTATACCGCCATTGGCGATAATACGATGAAACAATCGATCTGAAAGGCGTTGCTACATCTTGGTTGCGTGGTATCTGGTGACAGTATGTGAAACTTGATATGAATTTAGAATTATAGTAGGTAAAATATCAATGAAATTGTTTTTGAAAACAAATAGAATTTATTTCCGAAAGTGTCAGGGATTAGAGTATGGAGTTTGTAATGGAAATATACAGTGGTAACGATTCGACACCACCAAGAGTTATTGAAGCAGCTCAAGCTACGCTAAAATAGTGATGAAACTATTTTTTATTCGTTTTTTTATTATTTTACAACTATATTAGTAATAGTTTGGTATATATTGTTATAAAATTTATGTATGTATGTATAAATTTATATGTGGTTGTATGATAAATTGTAAATAGAAAGCAAGTAGTGGTAGTAGTAGTTTTTTTTGTAAAACATCGAAAAATTATAGTATTCAAAGAGTATTTCAGAATGCCCTGGCTGAATACTTACTCTCTTTGGTTTTAGATATTACCTTTCGCCACATGAGAATCTCCCAATCTCAAGGTAGAATCAGGAAAAGGGATGTCAAGAATGATTTAAAATAATGCTGTGTAATTTACCTTAGATATAAACATATATATTCAACTCAAATATTGTTTCTTTTATTATTGTTATTCAAACAGGCATGAAATGTGAACAACTCTCATATTATTTCAATAGTTTTTCAATTTCTTACTCTATCTGTTCCTACGAAATCTACCTTACGTGCTAAAAATATCAATGATAAGCAAAATCATATATATTCCAATATTTTGGGGTTCGGTGCCGTCACCGTGCTTACAGCCACTTGCCCCTTAATATTCTTCCTTTGATGGAATCTACTCTAACCTACATACAAGCAAACAGTAAAAGATTGTTATGATTTGAAATTAATGATTATTTAATAAATAATAAGACTAATAAAGTTCTGAAGTGGAAAAAAGTTTATATGCACTATTACGCGGATTATTTTATTAAAGTATAAGTGGATAAAAAGGTCTTTCAAACACGCGCGATTTTTTGAGAACGACGGCGCAGTTGTTCGAATAAAAGTTTTGCATTTGTTTGTAATATATCATTTGACGTTAAAATGTACTCCTGTCAGATAGACCAATAATCATAACATTGTCATTCACTGTTCTTGAGTTGTTAATGTAGCCACGGTAACTTTAAAAAACGCGCGTTTTTGAAAGTTCGATTTGCCACGCTGAGGCGTGCTTTAAATAGGTAAAAAGGGGCACCGATTGAAAATTGAATAGTTCGTGATTGTGCACTGTAATTGCTTGTAGCATTTAATTTGACTGTACAAGGGTTAAATACCTTTGATGTTGGCGGACTTCAGCTTCTCTCTTCTACCTGTGGCAAATTGGATATATCACCAATAGGTTAATACAGGTAAGTCAATTTTGTATTTCTGTACTGTATACGTTTTTCTACTTCCGTTTCCATAAAGGTTTTCTATCTAAATGGTGTTTTTAATGAAATTTTGATAATTTTTGCTTTTCAAAAACGAACCTTCAGCTTCCTTCTGGTTGATTCTCTCCTTTTTTCTTCCTGTTACCAAGTTGCTTTTTCAATTTTTCAACACACTCCCGATCACTGTTTAGTTGTCAGTCACTGTTATTGTTTTTATCTTATAATTAATTAAACTATTTACAAATATCTCTATATCATACATTTTTATTTTTCATATACTTGAATTATATTTTCAACATTTTCTAATAGCTTATTTATTTCACATTTAGTTACTGATATGACTATTTTTGACTTTTTGTTTCCTCGTTTTCCTTTATAGAACTCTACTTGTGATTGGCTGTATGACAAGTTTCATATACAAGGTGTATTTAATTCAATTTCCTCAGATTCTATTTTCTGTTGGAAATTTATATTTTTCCTAATTTTGGACTTGTTTTGGATTGTTAATAACTTAGTTCATGTTTTTGTGAAAAGAAAGTTAATTTATTTCAAGAAATATAATTATTCTTGGAAGAGTTCAGTACGTTACATTTGCTGGCCTCGTACTCTTATAATTTGTCAATAAATTTTGATTTGCAAGGTTTATAATTATTTTTAATTGAAACTGTGATATTTATTAGATCAATTGAGGTAATTTCTATTTAGAAGAAATTATTAGTCTGGGCTCTTCGAGGAAATAATTTTTTTATAGGGTATTTGATTTGAAAGTCCTATCTACTACTTCCATACTCTACTTTTTCATAACATATATATACAGTGTCCTTCATAAAGTATGTACCATATGGGAAAAAAGTTTATTATTTGAGTATTGGAAAAAAGATTCTTTGGAAAAGTTTGTGCTATGTCCTATAACCTAAATATCGATTTTGACACATGTCACGTGATTGCTGGTATGGCTGCAAATTGAAAAAAATTACTATGAATAGACAAAAAGTCGGATAAAATGGCAAAATATCGAAAAAAGTTATTTGAAAAAAATTCTTAGAATTCTATTTTATACACATATACAATATAGTTTAAAAAAATAATGTGAGAAAATTGAAAATAACATTTTTTTTTTATATTTTCCTAGTTGTATAAAAATATCAAATTATTTCCTCATAACTAGCTTGACCACACTGAAATATTTGTATTTCAATGATAATAACAAAACCTTCTCATTTTCTCCACACCAGAGAGCACTAAATAAAAAAAATTGAATTTTGTATTGTACCTAACAGTTATTTCAGAATTCCACGATTATTGCGATCATAGGGAAATCAAAAAATATCGTGTGTTTCCGATTATAATCAATTTTTGATGATAATCGTGCACGAACGGTTCACTAATCACATAATCTTAAAAATAGTGCGTCAAATTAAAGAGGCTAGACTTTTCAACATTGCATGCGAAGTGAAACGCTCTAACACGATTATCATCAAAACTTGATTATAATCTAGAATACCCCATGTTTCTGGAGTGTCATGTCATCACAATGGTCGTGGAATTCTGATATAACTAATAGATACGAACTAATGAAACAGCCAGGGTTTTGACAAAATCCAATTTTTTTTAATTAGAGCTCTCTGGTGTGGATAAAATGAGAAACTTTTGTTATTATCATTGAAATACAAATGTTTTATAATGGTCAAGCTATTTATAAGATAATAATTTGATATTTTTATACAGCTAGGAAAATATTAAAAAAAAACTGCTATTTTCAATTTTCTCACATTATTTTTTAAAACTTTGTATATGTGTATAAAATTCCATTCTAAGCAACTTTTTCAAATAACTTTTTTCGATATCTTGCCATTTTATCCGACTTTTATCCTATTCAAAGTATATTTTTTCAATTTGCCGCCATACCACCGATCACGTGACATGTGTCAAAATCGATTTTTAGGTTATCGGACATGCACAAACTTTCTCCAAGAATCTTTTTTCCAATACTCTAATAATAAACTTTTTTCCCATATGGTACATACTTTTTGGCGGTCACTGTATATATAATGCTTTTAAAAATAACTAGAAACATGATGATAATTGTTAGAGATGAAGAATCTCCTTCACTATTACAGCTAGACACGACATCTATAAAGATGTCCTGGACTATACCTATATGAAGCAGTCAGTCATTAAAAATATATTTGATAGATAGAAACTTCACTTTTTATCGTTCGTATTGTAAAGTTTTTACCGTTCATTAAACTCCGTTCATGTCGTTTTCTGCACTGTTTCATTGCTCGAATACTCTGGTCAACAATAATTACCTACTCCGAGCTCATATTTAAGAGGCAACATCAGCGCCTCATCACGAAAGTCAAATTTTATTATTGCGCCGCACATCTTGGGTATGTGAGGTTATATTTTTTAAGAGCGATAGTGGAAGTAACGAAGCACTTTTCCGTAACAAAACTACGTACAAAAAGGTAGATAGCTTCTAATCGTACTATCGGTTTTGCGTCAAAATTAATGATTTTATACAATTTTTTTTTTCTTCTTCCGAGTCTATAATCTCGTTAAGAATTCGGGAATTTGCCTATTTTTTTCATTTGTCAAACCATAAAAAAAAATTTCTTCAAAATTATCAAAACTAAAAATCAGTTAGATTTTCTCACAAACGAATTGAATCATTTGTTTGAAATTTTCGCAAAAAAATAAAACTGAACGTCAAAACCGATTCCCGTTTCATCAAGGGTATTGTTAGCTCTTAAACACTCATAATTCACATAATATTAATGTTCATGGTAGTAAGAAAAATATATACCTAACTCGTTGGAAAATGTATTTCCTGCACTCGTTACTTTTCCACACTCGCCACTGTGTGGCTCATGCTAAACGTTTACTCGTGTGAAAATTCCACACGTTTTAAGTTTTCTTCAAGTGAGTTTTTTCCACACTAGTGCTAGAAAAACTTTCCGCACGCAAAAGTTCTTTCAAGACCGCTACATAAGATTTCTTTAATGCCCTTGTAAAAAAAATCGTACGGATAGGTACAGTTGTGTACATAAATAAGTCATACTGCAGTTAAAGGCTATTGTGAGCCAGACTTGTCAATCTTAATTAAATTATGGACTTTGACAAGTAGAGTTAAAATTAAAACTAATTTTGTAAGTCACGCGCTTTCAAATTTTTTTTAGCTCAATTAGTTAGTGCAATACAATGCAATTAGTGCCTTGTACGACTTTGTTATGCACACAACTGTACTTTCCCGCAATCTACTGCTCTCCCGAACTCCGCTTTGCTTTTTTATGTTTGTTTGAAAATATGAACATGTTCATAAAATCCGTTGAGGAATTATCTGCGGCTGAAAGACAAACTTTAGTCACTTTGCTTGTTAGGATAATAACTATTTCGCTACTTCAATACTACAAAATTTTCCCATGTATTACATACGCATATAAATGGACGGAATAAAAACTTGAATTTTTTCTGACCCATGATTATTCGAAGGGATTGATGAGTTTTTGAAGTTTCGCGATTTCATTTTTCTGGGATTTTGCCACCCTATTAATGGATTCAGTTTTTGTTGCGAAGACATGGGAAAGAGCGTCTGCATTGTAGGACGAGGTCAAACGCCGAAGCCAGGTCGAGCCACTGACCTTGGATGGTGGGCGTCGACGGCGTCGCCTAGAACTCGACGCTGAGGGTAACATGTTTGCTATTGATCTAGCAAAGCGCCGATGCCGGCGAAAGCGTAATTTCCAACATTTGCAGAAGTGCGAACTTAACATAAAAAGATAAAACTTTCATAACATATAAAGTGGACTTCAAAGAATACGTCACCATAAATGTTCAATATTTCAAAATATTAGATTTTGTTGAATTGGTTATGACTGGATCAATTTTGTGACTCAATTCTTTGAGTAGACAAATTCTAAAATTTTGAGATCATTACAATTATTGTTTTTATTATTATTTCCATCAACCGGCTGCCCCCTTACGCGCAACCCTTAGAAGTCCCCGAGTGACTTGTACGAGCTAGGGAAGAGCAGCCCTTACCTTATAAGTGATGCCATGCACGAGGCCGGTGACGACACGGCGATTCGAACCCGCGTACACCACGCGCACGCCACCAAGACCCATGCCAAATATGAAGTTGGTATATCTATGTCCGATCATCCAGTGGTGAAAATCTACTCCTGATGTATACTACATGCTCTGCCATTTCATATCCACATCGGCCATTCATTTTCTTGTGCAACGCCCAGTGAATAATCCTACTGGACCTTGAATTGCAGGTAACCTGTTTATAGGCCGTGGTGGAGCGTAAGTGATGTGCTCGCTCCCTATTCCAAGGTACTTACTGGACTAGTGCATGGCATCAAATGTTGAAAGGTAAGGGCTGCGTCTTCCCTAGCTCCCGATAAGTCTCGAATACTTCTGAGGGTTGCTTGAAAGGGTGCAGCCGATTGACAGAAATAATAATTTTAACAATAACAACAATAATAGCGGCTGATGACCATAGCATAGCAAAGAATGTCATAAACGGCCTCTCGTTGCAAAAAAACCAGTAGTCGTTTTTATTATCGTTCCCTATGTTTTTTGGGGTGCTGAATCCAAAACTGGAGTTATTCAACAAAATGTTCCGTTAATTTGGACTTTATTTTACTCACACAGTTTTGAAAATATTGAAAATTATATCTACTATATAATATGTTAACTTTGTATGTCCCGCTTTCAAGAAATGCATTTTTAAATGTTGCGGTATTACGATATATGGGGTTAATACTCTTCTATGAGCAGAAGGGCACTGAATCACACATTTGAAATTATAATTTTTTTCTATTTTATAAATATCATATTTAACATTCAACAACAAGATTGAACTCAACAATAGATTCAAACTCATGAACAAATTATGAATATTGAGTTCAAACATTAAACTTAATTAATATTAGGTATTAATATTACAGTACTGTTTGAAATATAGGGTCAATGTTGTATAGTTTAAACTTTGAATTAATTATTGAATTATTATTATGATTATTGTTAATAATGTTTGTTCAATCGATAATAACAACCCCATATATCGTAATATTGTGGTATTTATACGCCTTGACACTATATAAATAATTTATTTGAATACAATTTCTACAGCTTATGCAAATTTATATTCACAATTATCTGATTACTGAAATATTCTCGATTACGGTAGAAAATTTCGAACACAGTCGAATTCTCTAATTGACGCTTCAATCATTTGACCGATTATATCTCAGAAACGACATATACAAAATCTTTTTAACTCACACATTTTCCAAACGACCTAGCCCACTAAAACATAAGAAAATACATCCTGTTTATGTTGTGACCGCGGAGTGCTTGAAACATACAGTGGGACGTTCTGGTCAGTTATTGCGCAAATTTTATCAAAACACACGTTATCTAACTCAATTCCTCTCAGAAAGTCGGCACCTGAAGTCGACTCCTGATGCTGAAAAAGTAGTAGTAAAATACTAGTCCTACAAAGCTGCGGTTGAGGTCAGATTGTGGCAAAATATTGTGAAAATGGAAAAATCTGAGTTTATAAGCTTACCTAATTGTCCAGAGTATAACAGTGGGGGAAAAATCGACTATCATCACTATCACCAATGCGCTTATTAATGCTGTCTTCTTTCTTTACCATCTCTTTGTTGTGATGTTCACATTGCTATATAAGAAGTTTGGATCCCGCATATTGATTGAGGTGTCATCAGCTCTAAGTTTTTGATCATCTTACACACGTGAAGAATGAAACCTTCTCACAAAAAATGTTCTTTATTGGGCACACACTCGACGGATACAATACTTTACACATAATGAGTGGAAAGAGGGACTGTTTATGTAACCCAAATTTCGATTATTGGGCAAGTGTACCAAGGGTACATAAAATGAGAGCTATATTGAGAAATATATTCAAGTAGTCTTGTTACTGTGATATAATGTTTTTGTTTATGAAAAAGTTAGTTGACATTAAAACTTCATTCTGATCAAAAGATCTTTGGTTTCTTTCTATATACTATATAATACCTCACAGTATTGGAAACCACTGGTTTATGTTCGATTTCATCAGGTTATGTGCCCAGGTAAGTAAGTAAAGTACGATAAATATTAAAGTTCAATATGGCATCCGGAAGTTCATTGCCGCCGATTGAGAAGCTCAAAGGTAGAGAGAACTATGATACGTGGACATTAGCAGTTCCGTCATATCTTGAACATGAATAATTGAAAAACAAATCAAAAATCATCTTGCATGATCATGGGTATCGAAAACTCTGGAACACAAATTTCTTCTGATGCAATAAAGACCAATCTTTTACAAGAAGTAAGGGGAAATAACATTGATGATAAAAATGCAGTCGTTTTCTTCAACAAAAATCAATCGAAGAAAACAGTTCGTACGAAGGGTCCTAGATGTTACAACTGTAATAAATTTGGGCACCTCTCCAAATTTTGCTTCGAGAAAAAAATCTACCAAGTCGAATAAAAAATTCGTCAATCTCCTCTGTATTTATTCAACCGTAAGTGATTTCAATCGAAATGACTGATATATAGATTCAGGAGCTTCATCACACATGACGTTGAGAAACGATTGGTTGTCAGATCGTGAAGAATTTCGCCACGCAGTCATCACTGCTAATAATGTTCACCTGAAGTGCAAGAAAAAGGAAACGTCAATATGGACATCCAGGTTGATGGACAAGTAGTCAATGCCTGTCTTCAAAATGTTCTATATGTCCCGTCTTTATGTGTGAATCTTTTATCGGTAAGCGAACTCACGAAGAAAATAAGCATCGTCGAATTTCATTCTTCAAGATGCCAAATATTTTCAAGTGATAAAACATTACTGGCAGCTGCTACTTTGGATGGAAATATGTTCAAAGTGGACCGACCCAATTCTGTATTTGGATTGTCGTTATCCAAACCACGTAAACCTAGTGAATTGGACTACCAGTTATCGCATAGAAGAATGGGTCATCCCAGTTTTCAAACAATGAACAAATTTAGGCAAACTTGCATTGATGTAAAAAGTTTCTCTTCTGTGGAAGATCAGCCGTGCACCGTATGTTTGGAAGGAAAACAGTGCAGACTGCCATCCATAGAGATGGTACGATGGCAACAACAGTTTTCAGCTAGTTCATTCAGATTTGTTTGGGCCGATGATCAAGTTCAAAGGAGGAGCTCGCTATTTTCTCCTGTTCCTCGACGATTATATATACCCACAAAATGTTCGTGTATATGTTGAAGACCAAAGATGAAGTATATGACAGTTTTGTCAAATTTAAATCTGTTGCTGAAAACCAAACTGGCAAAGAGATTAAAATATTGAGGACCGATAAGGGATCAGAATATTGTAATATCCGCTTCCAAAATCATTTGAAATCATTTGGCATAATGCATCAAACTATAGCACTCCATATACTCCCGAGTAAAATGGCTGTGCTGGAAGAATGAATGAAGAATGAAGAATGCAAAATCAGAAGCCGTCAATACAGCTGCCTATATTACCATGCCGAAACGAAAATAAGTCTCCTGAAGAACTGTGGACCGAATATAAACCTGTTTCAGATAGAATAAGAATATTTGGATGCAATACCGAAGCAGAAAAGATGGAAATTTGATTTCAAGTCATCCGAATGTGTTCTACTTTGTTTTTGCGAAGAAAGCAATGCGTACAAAATTATATGACAAAAAGTCAAAAAATATCATTCAGTCGTGATGTACTTTTCATTGAAAGTGATGATATCAACGAAACAACCATCCAAGTCCATTCTGAAAGTGTTTCAGGAAATTAAAGTTTATCTGTGATCGAGCATGTTGCGCGTGGCATTTCGCTTGATGATAGGAAGTGTCAAAAAAATCATTTTGAAGCGAACCGAAATCAAAAACACAGAGCAGAATTTCCGAGAGAACCCAGAGAGAAATAAGGAAACCCGATTTCGTGTACCACATATTCACTGAAGAGCCTCATCTCGAAGATCCCACTGATCTTTCTGAGATCTGCAGCAGACCAGATGCGGAAATGGAGACAAGCAATGTTTGAAGAATATGATTCGTTAATACAAAACAATACTTGGGAGTTGGAGTATTTGCCAGAAAACAGAGAAGCAATAGAGCACTGTCAGTAAGGTAATTTGACAGTTGTCAAACGAAGGGGGGACAAATAAAGCCATTTTCCACAAGACTACGCGTGTCCTTTTTGTGTATAGTCTGAATTGAGTGCATAGGTCTGTAGAGGTGTTATAAACATGGATTTTCCAATTCAAAAATACTATGTTATGATGATAGGTATCATACAAACATTTTTTTCTTTTATATTTGAGGACATAAATCATGAAATTTTTTTTTTTTTTTAATGAAAATTTTTTCAGGTTCCACTTGATTGTTTGCTAAACATTTTTTTCCCTAATAATACATGATGTCGAGATGTCATGTGCTGAGTTTCAGAGTGTTACTGAATTATCAGTGGTAAATCTCAATCGAAAATAGACTGAATTCAAATAGTAGATGAATTTTCCAACTTATTCAATAAGTACCATAGCGATCTAGGTGAAAAATCTGTCCGAATCAAATCAAATTTATTCAAATTGATTACAGGGGATGAGCATTGTACAAGTACATGTTTGATATAATTCAAGACCCGTTAGGCATAAGCCAGGAAAGCAGTTGTTTGCTGACAGGTATTTTCAATATTACTGTCCACACTTCAGGTGGATGATTGTGAAATGGGTAAAACGTTAAACGGCAACGACTATATATATCGTTACTGATCTCTCAGAAGAACTATACTTAATCTTTATGCTCAGGTCTGAAATTATTTGCAGTTCAAAACGAATAATTTAATCCTACTTTTCATCTCAAGCTTGTCTCTTTTATTACCGTGAGGTAAAACAATGGTATATATTGGAACCATCAAAATATACTCACCCACACTGGTAATTTTTTCCATTTCACCTTCCTTGCAGACTTGATAAATCATGGATATGCATTTTTTGTTTTTTCGTTCCATGTATCCGGCAACATCTCATTCCTGAAGTGATATCGCGCATGGTTGAAATATAGCCCTAGCATTGAATTTCCGTAAACAACAGTCTGGATATGTTCATGGGGAATTTTCAAACATCACCAAATATGCATGCTATGGAAAAACACGCAACTCATTTGACTTTGTAAATCCTGAGAGAAGACGAAATGTAAAAACTGAATTTGGTGCGTAGATACGTTTTTATGGGACATCCAGCCCGAGCTGAGTTCAAGGGTGCACGATGGGTCAAGGCCCCACCTAACTTGCCGGGATTTGGACGGGATCACTTTGGACGTGGGGCTGCAGGGTGAGCATCGACTAACGTGGGCGAGGTTATGTCTTGAATTATTATAAGAAATAATAATTGAGAGAATAGAGCGACGAATCTTCCATTATAATTGCGAATTCAGGGCCGGTAGCAACGTACCGGGTGAAAACGTTTTCTTTTGACAAGCCATAGTTTCAAGAATATGATATTTGAATTCGGCAGGAGTATTAGATTAAAAAATTGGATTTTTCATCAATATTTTATATTACCCTTTCACTTGCGGTTTCACAGGAAATGCTTAGCAGATTCAAATGGAACACCTTGTATATTTTTATTTTTTTTACTTTTATTTTAGGGACGATTTTGAGTACGATCAAATAGTGAGACAAAAAATAGCACACTCGATTTTTCAGAAGAATTTTAATTTATTCAGTGATGAACTCAGTTAAAACTTATTTCAGAGGATATGTTTTTTTGGAAATTAAAATTCCTGAGAATTACCAACGGTGTTTGGAAAGTTTTATATCAAAGGGAATAAGGTGAAGTGGGGTAAAGGCCATCTACTTTTTGAATAGTTCAATTTTCAATCAATATAAAGCTGCAAAGAAAAATTTAAGAAAAAACAATATACTTTCTGAACGGTTTTGTATTCATTGTTTACGAGGAAGTTAAATAATGTTTAATGTTGTTATTGTTGCGTGATGTTTTTTTAAAATCATACCAATATATCACATTTACCACGGGGGCTGGGGCAAATGAGACGAAAATTTATATTTTTGTAATAAATAATTCCATAGTCAATTGTATAAAAATAGGCAATTGTATAAAAATTCAATTGAAGCTCTCTATTTGCGTATTTTTTTCAATTACCAAAAATGTGAACTTCTAGAAAACATCAGACATTGCAGTATTGAGATCAGCTGCCGAATTCTTGACATAATTTTTTGGGTTTATGACCTTCCACAATCTGAAAATGAAAAAATTTTTTAATCCAAAGAAATCTGTACAAGTGTAGAAGGGCAAATTAATTAATTTACCCGATATTTGAAGTTTTTCTTTTGTAGCAGCTAACCATGATATCTATAACAAATAAAGCTTGTAAAACTTGCTCTACAACTGTTTAAATTAACTGTTTGAGTAATCCAATTTTGAATCCAAGAAATTATACAAACGGGATAAATGTGATATACTACTATGTCACATTTGACCGAACCTGTAATAACACATTTACCCCTAAAACAAAATTTCAAGGGGAAAATGTGTTATAGCAACATTTTGAGGTTAATATTTCGTTTTTGTTCAAATAACATATACCATATGTTTTCCCAGTTTATAAAATATTAGATTAATATTCTTACTTATCGAAAAAATAATATTTTATTTAACCAACGGGGTAAACGTTAAACAAAATCTGTGTAAAAGTGAAACGAACTCTTGGCTTATCTGAAGCCGAATGGAATCCAAGTTTAGATTTCGACGGCTTCTAGTGGTGGCTCACTATATTTGTCATAGACCCAGTATGAAGAAAGGTACATGTAGATGTAGTTCATTACACCTTTCTCAAAAAAAGAAGAAGCTCTCAGCTATGACCCAAATTGTTATATTTTTTAAATTTGCATTGTGAAAAAAAATATATTTTTCAATAGTCAGGTTTTACATAAAAATTTGACAAAATTATTATTTCTGGAAAACTGTCAAGTATAGGGAATGATCTGGGAAAGTTGTTAGGAGTCTTGCAATGATTCCAAAAATTATATAATATACGGGGTGTTCCATTTGAAATAACAAAGTAGCTACTACTTTCTGATACAAGTGGCAACACTGTATTGATCAAAATACTTTGGAAGGGTAGAGCACATTTGACTATCCATGCCCACAATTTTTTGAAATGATCTGTCGTTCCGTTCTCAAGAAACGTCTAATAGACCATCGAATGTAGAATACCCTGTATATATATATATATATATATATATATATATATATATATATATACAGTGCGGTTTTTAATAGCCCCCCCTTTTAAATTTTGAACGGTTCAACGTAGAAACATGAATAAAAAACCGTTTCGAGGGTTTCACTAATATTACTTTTTGAAATAAAAAATATGGTAATTGCTCAATAAGGGGCGCGGGGGGGCCATCAACCATCTAAATTTTTTTGAATTTCATTGGTATTTTTTTCCAATTTAAATTCGAAATATCAAACATAAATGCGGGTCTGAATTCTACTCATACCTCGATAAATTTGAACGATTTGATGTGGAACAATGAAACCAAAAATTTTGTGAAGGGTATTACCGATACTACTTTTTGAGAAAAAACAAATTGCAGTTACACGACAGATGGCGCTGGCACATTAACTTAAAAATTTCGAAAGGCATAAAAATCGAAATTGGGAAAAAATTATAGACAAAATTCAAATTGTAAATATAATTGAATTCTCTTTTCAACGATAAGCCACTTGACCTTCATACCATTTAAAAATTTTGAGTCGATGCCCCCCCCGCGCCCCCTACTGAGCAATCGCCATATTTTTTTCAAAAAGTAGTATTGGTGAAACCCTCGAAACGGTTTTCTATTCATGTTTATTCGTCGAACCGTTCAAAAGTTAAGAGGGGGGGAATTAAAATCCGCACTGTATATAAAAATATAAATATATAGTATATTTTATAATATCTGGCGTGTCCGCCATAAAGTTACCTACTTATGAGAAAAAAAATTTGTTATCGAAATTTCTGAAAAACTCTAATGACGGTTCGTTTCTACGTGTTGGAAATTAAAAAAAGTTGACTGCTGTGCCGAAAAATGGGTCAAATTGACAAGATATCGAAAAAAAATTGTGTACCAATTTTGAATAATTCCTCTACCCTTACTAAGAAACTAAATATTAAATTTATATAGTAAAGTTGAGAAATGTACCTATTATTTAGTTTTAGTTACAAATATTAGTTGGTTCAGATTTATTTTTATTTTCAGGTTGAGAATATTGAATAAGGTCATATGCATCAATATACAGGGCATGACGACACCTCGAATTAATAATAATTATTCTCTATAAAAAATGTATATTCCACAAATAATCGATTATAGTTTTGACCCAAACTTATGTGATTTAGGTTACTAAAGCTGTTTCCAGAGAAAACAAGCCCCCCCCCAAGAGACCAAATTAGAATGTTATTCATTACATCCGGCTGACCAAAAAAAAAAGCTCTGTTAACTGATAAATTGTATGTTCAGCCACCTCCCAAACTGAAATCCTGGCTGCGCCACTGAAGTGATCCATGTGATTTAAAAAACGATTACTTTTCCGGTATCGGTATAATTTTCGCATCCATTCTATTTCGGGGGTCCTTTTGTATTTAATATTTTACAAAATAAAAACGTACGAATGCTATCAGCAAGTCCGTATCCATATTTTATTCGAGCCTACGAAATATGCACTTCCGACAGCTTTTCCACAAACACTTTGAGCACTTGGGAAAACAACAAATACCGCGAATAGCGCGAGCATCCTGAACACAACGAACATTTTCTCGTCTTGTTCGTTCATGAGTGCTCTGCTTGTTCTGTTCGTTCGAGCTGAAATGTTCAACGAAGCCCCGAGCCTAATTCGCGTAGTGACGACGTTTCTCCGAGCCGAACAGAATACCGAGAATATTTTCGGAAACTTGTCGGTAAATCGAATTTGCTCAAAGAGATTTATTGTTTGCCGAATAAATTTCTGGATGACTGCGTCCTGACTTGAACGTTTCAACCCGAATGAACAGAACAAGCAGAGCGCGCATGAACGAACAAGATGAGCAAATGTTCGTTGCGTTCAAGATGCTCGCGCTGTGTGCGATATCCGTTGAGGTGCGTCCACATTCGAACATTTCAACAGAACGAGGTGAGCGCGCAGAACAAACACGTCAATCAAAAAGTTCGGTTTATTCAGCACGTTTGTTAATCCAGTAACGATAGACAAACTCGAGCAAAAAGTGAAGAATGAATTGTAGAAGTCTGAAACTCGGCACATGACATCTCGACATCATTAGAAAAAAAAATTCATAAAAAAAAAATATAATTTTTTTTTGTTGTTATTTCAGAAAATATAAGATTTATCAAAAAACGATTTCGATAGTTTGAAAGATAATTCAATTCTAAACAAGAATGATTTTCAATAATACCTTATGAAATTCGCTCGTTTTCTCAGAAAACGTTGTTTAACTCCGACGTCAAATTTCATCCTCGCACTAACCCGCCACTGCAAGTTCAGGCATGGCCGAAAATTAGATTTGTCATAACTTTTCTAAAAGTTATAGTAGAAGGAAAAGAAAAATTGCGTATCGTTCCTGAAGACTTCTACTTCCTCATGCAAATATAACAAGTGAGTATCTGAATACCTAAAATGTGTTTTGTCCCACTTCACATAGCCCTCCCACGATATTTACGGAGGATCCGAAAGTCATGGATATTTCAGTTGATATGAAATAATTATACTGGAGTAGGAATCAGTACTTTCTTTGAGCCATATGCAACGATTTAAGTCTAGTGAAACAAGTCTCTTATACATGCCAAAGAAAAAACTGGGTTTTACTCCTGCCTCAGTTTTCAACTCACCCATAATCCCGGCAATTTCTTCAGTAAATGTTGAAAATAATCGCTCATACACTTCCTACATAAAAAATGAAGTATATTGTGCTTTCAAGCTTGAGGATTGCACTTTACACTAGTGTTATTAAATATATATACGCAGAATATGAATAAGAAATTATTTTCAACATTTAGTGAAGAGAATGCGGATTTTATGGGTGAGTTGAAAATGAGGCAAGAGTAAAACAAAGTTTTTTTTTGCATGTATAAGTGGGACCTGTCACACTACTTTAAAATTGTTGCATATAGTCCAAAGAGGGTATGGGTTGCTGCATTGGTATAATAATTCCATATTCACTAAACTATTCATAATTTTTGGTTAATCCGCATACATCTCCGTGAAGTGCGACATAACATATTTTAGGTACTCAAATACTCGAATATTATACAGGGTGTCCGGTAAACCTTGTACAATATTGATACTGGTGATAGACCAGGTCATGACTGTTGAGAATATCAGAATTTCACCTCAGTAAAAACCTCACCGTTTTCCAGATAATGGACATTTTTTGAAATTCTAGAAAATCTCTACCTCCCATTGGATTTGTGAGTGTCATGTCTACAAATCGAGACCAATTCAAATATTTTTCCTGCTGAAGATTACTGATGAGTGATGCTTTCAGAAGTAGAGAACAGTTTTCCAGAAAGTGATACCATTTTTCAAGAAATGAGGGTAAAATGCCAGATTTGAGTTTCATCAATTTTTTTAACAAATGTTTGACATTATTATCTGAAAAAAGCATAACCACGTGGAGTTGAAAATTCATTACAAAAGAATGCACATTTTGTCCAGACTCTACCATGGTATAGATCATACTATAATTATTTTTGGGGGGAGTAATATTTCCACTGAATTAGAGGGTGGTGTTATTCTAGGCTTCCTTCTACTTTTATGCTCACGTCGAAAAAGTATTTTGTTTCGATATTATTCTCAAGATAAAATGAAGAAATGGTTATTAATAAGAAACAATAAATTGCTTGGTAGCATTGAATAGTATGTCAATAAAATTAACTTTTTATGTAATCAGTCTAAATAAATTATTATCGAAAGGAAATTGTCGATTATCCGATATAGCACCGCTGAATACACGAATTCGTGTGATAAATGTCGCAATTGACCAACATCCAGATTACAACGAAATTTCAGAGATCGAAAGATTGTACAAATAAATAAGTAAAATAGTTTTAGGATGTGAATCTTTGTAGAAAATTAAAGGGGGCCTTTCATGTAAACAAACACTATTAGGCCTTTCCTTGAAACGTTACACGCTTCCAAAAATGAGAAAGAATATTTTCTTTTTCTTCAAATTGATGAAGAGTTGAAGGAATTATATTGTGTGGGCATATTCTACCAATAACAGATCACAACACCAGTTCAAAATAAACTTATGGACGGGAATCTTAAATGACGAAGTAATTGGCCCTCATGAATTGCCACAAACCTTAAATGGCAACATTTATTTGAATTTCCTGCAAAATGAACTGCCCCTTCTTTTAGAAAATCTACCGTTGGTACTGAGACAAATAATGTGGATTCAAAATGATGGCTGCCTGGCGCATTATGACGTACGAGTTCGGCAGTATTCGAATCAAATATACCCACGGCGATGGATAGGACGCCTTGGTCCAATCCTGTGGCCGCCCAGATCCCCAGACCTTAATCCATTATATTTCTTCTACTGAGGATATTTGAAAGAACTGGTTTACTCCACAACTATAACTGACGTGGAGCAATTGAGACGGCGTATTCACACTGCCGCTCAGAGTATCGCTATACCGCATTTGAAAAGGTCCTTCTTGAAAAGATGTCGTCTCTGCATACGAGTGAATGGGAAACAATTCGAACATTTATTGTAATATTTTCAGTGCAATGATGAATAAGCGTTATTGTGGTTTATTAGTGTATGTTGATTCATAAAAACTTTGAATTAGTGTTTACTTTTTTACATATCATTGAATGATTCTAAGTAACTGTTTCGTTATTACTCATAATTATTTCATCATTTCGTCTTGATAGGATAATAATAAAATACATTATTGACATAAAAGTCTACACAGTTAATTTTAGCTCAGAATAACACCACACTCTGATTCACTGGAAATATTACTCCCTCCAAAAGTTTAAGTATGTTCTATACCATGGTAGAGTCTGGACAAAATGCGCATTCTTTTGTAATAAATTTGCAAATCCACATGGTTATGCTTTTTTCCGATAAGAATGTCAAACTTCTGTTTTAAAAAATGGATGAAACTCAAATCTGGCATTTTACCCCCATTTCTTGAAAAATGTTATTACTTTCTGAAAAACTGTTCTGTACATCTCAAAGCATCACTCATCAGTTATCTTAAACAGCAAGGATATTTGAATTGGTCTCGATTTGTAGACATGACACTCAAAAATCCAATGGGAGGTAGAGAATTTCTAGAAATTCAAAAAATGCCCATTATCTTGAAAACGGTGAGATTTTTACTGAGGTGAAATTCTGATATTCTGAACAGTCATGACCTGGTCTATCACCAGTTTCAATATTGTACAAGGTTTACCGGACACCCTGTATTTGCATGAGAAGATAGGAGTCTTCAGAAACGATATGAACTTTTCCTTTTCCTTCTCCAATCATTTTTAGTAGAGTTATGACCAATCAAATATTCGGCTCCGCCAGAACTTTCAGCGGTGGTTAAGGGTGAACCTGAAATTTGATATCAGCGTTCAATCACGTTTTCTGAGAAAACGAGCGCATTTCATAAAAAATTACTAAGAATAATTTTTGTGGAAAATTGAATGGTTTTTCACCCTGTTGAGTTGCTTTTTCGATAAATCATATACTTTCCAAGATTACAGCAAAAATCTATTTATTTATTTTTAAACGAATAAAAAAATATGTTCCACCACTGGAATTTTGGTAAACAATTTTGTTTCGTGTTTATCATGGTTCCAACTACTAGCATACCAAGTTCGGTGGTGCTACAATCGATTCTTATTTCAAAACCCAATCGTACTGGTTTATGTCGTATTCATTGTGTTTCCGGTTCTACCATTTTCAGTTTGCTTGTACCGACTATCAACTTGGCGGTAACCAAAAGTGTATTTTTATGTTATACCTACGTATATTACAATCGTGGACACGAAGGACCTAGTGGTGGCTGCCAGGCGCTTTTTTATTATTTGCAAATTGTCAAACAATAAAATAGAAATTTCCAGAAAAGTTTGGTATTGACATTTCGACAGAAATAGCATGAATAACATACCTTTGTCGGTGTACCAAAACTTTCTTTTCCTTTTGCTTCTTCCCTCCTAAAACTGGCCAAAATGCTTTCCAATTGTTTCTTTGTCTCAGCTGTGGAACATAAAATTGCATAAGGAATGCTGACCCAAGCAGCATGTTTCTTTTTTTTTGTTATAATACAACCCGTGCTTTGGGTTCCACAGCATATTTCTTATAATTGTCAATTAATTGAAGACATTTTTCTTGACCCAATTAACTATGATAAGTATAGCGTCACTAACTTGTCGAAACAAATCATAACAACCGAAGAACCGCATTGACAAATAATACGAACAGTGAGAACAACACAAATCACGTCCACACTGAACATTCGGCGAACACTTATTTCTTTTGAGTACTTCCACTTTACCGACAATACTCAGAGAACATTCGGCTCATTCCGCTCGGCTCGGCGAAACGTCCACACTACGCGAATTCTGGGGTGCTATTCTTGACCGTTCGCAACAACAAGGTGTATTCGAAATATCACATTCTAATGTGCTCCAAATGTTATTTGGCATGCTATCAATAATTCAGAATGTGAAGATAGCAGTACTCTTATCTATTGCGAACGGTCAAGAATAGCTCCCCCGGTTCGTTCGCCTGTTTATTCTATTCGTTTGGGTTGCAATGTACGACGGCTTGGAAGTGCCATTCTAGAAGGTATCATTTTTTTCATATAATTTACAGTTGCAACTGTAAATTAACACTAATTCACATTTGCAACTGTAAATTGGCACTAATATACAGCGTAAATTAGTGGTCGCAACTGTAAATTAGTCTAATTTACAGTTGCAGCTGTAAATTAGCACTAATTCACAGTTGCAACTGTAAATTGGGACTAATATACAGTTAAAACTGTAAATTAGTCTAATTTACAGTTGCTACCACTAATTTACACTTGCAACTGTATATTAGTCCCAATTTACAGTTCCAACTGTGAATTATTGCTAATTTACAGTTGCAACTGTGAATTAGTGCTAATTTACAGTTGCAATTGTAAATTATACGAAAAAAAGATACCTTCTAGAATGGCAGTTCCAAGTCGTCGTAGCAATGTTCAAGTGTGGACGCACCTTTGTGTTAACAAGTGCTCAAACTGTTTGTGTAGAAGCTGTCGGAAATGCAAATTAACGTAGGCTCGAATAAAATATGGATACGGACTTGCTGATAGCATTTGGTGCGTTTTTCCCGGTAAAATGTTAATGTTATAAATATACAGTGAGCACGTAAAAGGTTGGAACAAATTCATTAATTGGCCATTGGGTAAAAAAAGCTCAGACTCGTTGATTTTCTTTTTCAGTTGCGCATTTTTTTATGGCAATATCCTATTTTGATAATTATTATTTGATTATTCATTTGGCAGAAAACTGCATTCCTCATAAAAATTGGTGCATCGCGGAAAACTCGTATTAGACTCATCAACATTTTGATCAAGGGTAAACACCGTTATTTTTGACCTTATCAATAAAGTTCAATTAGACAAGTTGTTTGTTATTGTGAACAATTATTAGATTTAGAATCACAGCCATCACGAAACAAAATAGTTTTTTCGCATTTTTTATGGTTCTAGCCTCATAAAGAGAACTAGTAGCTCATATACACCTTAGGCGGCGGCCCACTCATATTCCTATAATATCAGTCAATACGAAATTTGGACCACTATATTATTTTTACTAAAATATCGACGTTTGTTGGAAATGGTTTGACTTTTTAATAGTTTTTTGGTGCAAATTTGATACTTCACTCTCTATGTATGTCCAACTAACTATCAGTAAGATTTTATATCAGAAAATTTTCGAGTGAATCAATTAATTGATGCTGAATAATTGAATACTACAAATCTGCGAATTTACGATCACTCAAATCATAAAAAATATGAAAAAAATATTTTGTTGGGTAGATAGCTGTGAAATTAAATTTAAATATTGTTTTCAATTCAAAACAACTTTTTTCTATAAATTGTTTTGATTTTATTAAAAATGAGGGTAGTTTGATCTTGATCGAAATTCTTATTTTATTTCCTGTACACTATTTAGAAATTTAGTATATCGATAACTCCAATACAAGTTTTTCGAAATGCACCAATTTTTATGAGAACTGCAATTTTCTAACAAATGAATAACAAAAAGGTTCCCATATGGTTCAAACTTTCAAAACTCACTGTGTAACATGAGAAAAAATATGATATCCGTACACCAAACAAAAATCGTATTTTTGAAGGTGTTATCAAAATAGGGTAATGCCATTTTAAAAAATGTTCAGGACGCCATAACTCGAACAATAATGATGTCATCAAAAGTATGGGTAGAACAAAAAATGCGCAACTGAAAAAGAAAACCGGTTTGTCTGAGCTTTTTTTCCCAATAGCCATATCAAGCTTTTAACGAATTTGTTTCAATCTTTACGTGCTCACTGTATAAAATGTAAATTGAACATACACATTTACATTTTTACTGTAAATTTCTTTCAATTGATGAAGAAAAAATAAAAAAGCACTTTTCTGTCAACAGTCAAATACCTATAACTCGAAAGACATACATAAATCATTCAAATTAATGATACAATTTTGGTACTCGCATTTTTGTTGTACTCGGCTGCGTCTCATTCAACAAAGTCCTTCTTTAAGAATGTATCATAAATAGCTATATTTTGATCCACTGAGTAAGTATATGCTATAATATCATGTACAGTTGTGTGCATAAAAAAGTCGTACAGCAGTTAGGTATAGGCTATCGTGAGTCAGGCTTGCCAATATTAATTAAACTTTTTATCGACTTTGACAAGTAGTGTTAAAATTCAAACTATTTCTGTAACGCGCCTTTAACATTTTTTAGTGCAATTGCTTCAGCTAGACACCATACACATCTTGTACGACTTTTTTATACACACAACTGTATCCTCTGAAATCAGACATGAGAAAATGTATTACAACTTTTATAAAATAATGAAAGAAGCTCTATTCAACAACGCATACTATAGTCTTAATGAATTTTACAGTGACTTTGCTATGATTTTTTCCAACATGTTATTTTATTTTAATCCTAGCAGTTATCTGGGTAATCTATATATTTAATCTCTCCTAAATATATTGTATAATAACTATAAGATTAATTGTTATGTGAAATGTGTCTATATGTTTCTACTCATTAACACTTATTTATATTCTTCACAAGATTTTGCCAATAATATGTAAGTCTTCAAACAGTAAAGAATATTTTGATTGATTTATATAATACCTATAATATATATAATGTAACGAGATTATTATACGATTTATAATAATCGAGGATGTCGCCTGTGCAACCTCCGAGATTTATTAAAATTGCATAATAATCTAGTTACATTCAAAGCTTTGTCGTATTATTGACAACGATGATGTGACAATAAAATCAACAACTTTGGTTATGTCACGTTATTGGGTCTAATGAATAAACCATAAGCAATTGCTTTTACTTAAATTTCTTGAAACAGATCTATCTACTTTGTTAATTAATGAGAGAGACAAACCTATAGTAAAAGCTTTTGCTAGGTTTTATTCATACCACCCATTGTCATTTGAGCGTGCCATTTGGTATCTATTATAAAGTATTATATTGTAATTAATGTATTATGTGTTGTTATGATATTATGATGTTAATAATTTGTAATAAAGATTTAACTTAAAGGAAACTTCATATCCAATGATACGATAAAATAATTAATGATTCAACAAATCAAAAATAATATTCAAAATCCAAATAGTTTCGCCATCTATGGAAAACACGTCAAAGCAAAACTAAGCTTATGCTATCCTATGACAGATGGCAGATCCTCGCATACCTTTTTCATGATTAAAAATTATAGACCCGCTTGGCCCGTTTATTATGATAGAGAGCGACAAACCAGAAACCGAGTCTCGAGTTTGAAGTTTGTCTAGTCGTTGTTAGAGTGCAGGAAATGATTTATATTTTAAAAGTCAGTTACCGACTACCGATTGAGTGACGTTACGCCATGTTGCAAGGTTTATAGAAAACATTTTGAGCACGTGGAAATAAAGCTCACAGTTTATCTAGGTTTTGTGGATATTATATTGACTATTTAGTGCATTTTGTGTGAAAAACTGAAATTTGGACATCATTTGCCTGAAAGGCTTACAGAAGAGAAACCAACACATTGTAAGTGTTTCAATTTTTCATAAAAATGTTTTTGGTACTCGGCAATCTGGTTGAAGTATGGCCCGGCACACACATGTCTGCTGGTAATTTGATTTGGGAATTGGATATTTTCGAGTATGTAATCTGCTGAGGGTTATTAAATTAACGATAATTCATCTGGTACTTGTGTGGTTCTAAGTTTTATTTTTTTATGCATATTTGTATCTGCATGAAGAAGATATGGTACCTAAGGTAGGGTAGGTAAGTACATGTCAAATGTGGGATGGATGGCAAAACGTCAATTAAGAACATTCTTTAAAACTGATTCATTTGCTAAAAGTTTATATTACATGAAATGGGTGACCTAAATACGTCTTTTCTGCCACCCACTGTTTCTCAAGTAATACCTAAGTTTATCGAAACTCCAAACAAACAACTGAAAATAGTAAGCCAGGCAAAAATATGTACCAAGTACTGTTATTTAACAATATTTTATTGTGTGTTTGCCTCTTCATATCATCGAAATTGTACAATTGCAAATTGATGGTGCACCTCTGGCCTCATTATATTAATTATGATGAGTATGCAATGAAAAATACAATAATTTCAAACTTTCCCTCATGAACACTAGAATCTAGCGAAACTGATCTATTTTTTTTCATGCACTGAGGTCATCATTAATCAAAAAGGGTAAATAAAAAATATTTGACACTTGAGATTTAAGAATCTGTGAAATTTGAATAGTCCTTTTGAACAATCCAACAGAATTCAACCAATAGGAAGGCTTCATAAATTCAAATCTTGAGAGGTAAATTGTTTTTATATATATATATCATGATATTAGCTGGGACTACCTACGTACACTAGCTATAAAAGAACCCCATGATATGCAGGGTCAAACCTTTTCAACATTTTACGGGAAGAATAAAAAAATCGGCCAAACTTGTTCAGATTCAAATCTATGTTAGTGTCATTTCTTGTTACTAATGCATTCCACAATATACAGGAATTTATGTTTTGTTAGCGTCCTATTTTTATATAGTTTTATATACTTGTGTATAAAATGTGTTGTTTTGTCAATCCAATTTTATTTGGTGTCTGATCAATAAAATTATATCTGTTAAAATTCGTTATTACGAATCTCCCAGGTTTTCAAAAGCAGAGCTTGTCCGAGCAAGAGAGGCCCGGGACCCACAGCTTAAAAAGTGGATTCCGAACCACTTTAGCTCTATGATGGTGGTGGGGTTCAAACCCAGGCCGCCTGGGTGAGAACAAAAGCTCTTAACACCTCGAACACTTCGCTTATCTTTCTATATCACATTACTCATTGGTTATTATGTTAAATGATATGTAATGAAAATATGAAAAGATTCATGATATGGATTGCAGTGGGTTGGTTCTACAGTTAATTAGAAAGTATAGTATTCTGTTATTGTCATCACTGTCGACAGTCCACATTATATTTATGATGGCTTTTTCGTCGAGGTTTCCAGTTTTGTATATGCTTGATGTATGTTCAATGTGATTCCTTGATGGTATCTCATTTGGTGATATACCTAGTACTTCACTATTTTGCAGGAGTTTATTTCAATTATGAACAGTTTCCACTACTTCACTCATTTCTAATTGTTTTCAATTGATTTCAGGCTTGCTTTGCTCAGAAACCATTTTCCTATTTTGCTAACTAGAAATCCATGCCTTGTTTATGTAAATTACAATGCAATGCAGGGCTATAATGTTTTCTTAAATTCTATCATTTCAATATTTGTTGTTATATCTAAATGGCTCAGTGATTAAAACAAGGTTGGCGTTCTTGAAAGTTGCAAGTTTGTTTACCATATACTATGAAGATGTCTTATATTTTCTCATAAGAATGGATTCAATTGTTTTGTTTTGATAGGTGCCCAGTCCGGGTTGAAGCTGTTTTTTCATTACCTCTGGTTCTTTTTTCATTAGCTCTATCCATTTTAATCATATTTTTATTGCTCTCACTATCATCTGTCCTTTGTTCGGCCCTGACATGACATCCTTGTCAACGTTTATTTTGTTTTAAATAGCTGTCTATCTCTTTGCCAGGCATGGTTGGGAATTTTATGTTGAAGTCCTATTCTTCAGATGGTTTTGATGACTGTCAGAGTCAACATGTACTCCATAAGAACTTAAAGACAAAGCTTCATTAATTTAATGATGATGTTAAAATTATTTGAATTAAATTAATACAAACTATATTGGTTATACTCCTCCCATTTACACGTTAGCTTAGATGAGAGGGAACGTCAACCACTATATGCACTCCGGGCATCTTGACATCATATTTTTCATTATGTCATTCAGTTCGACAGCATCAGATCCTAGTTTATTAAATTTTTGTCACTTAATAGGATCTGCAGTAGCATCTTATGTCTCTTCTCTAACATTAATAATTTGTATTTTTCCTCAGCTTCAGTAACCTCACCTTTAAAATCTTTTGTTATTTTATAAAATAATTTATTTTCTTGTTTTTCCAATGTTCTCTTCCTAAATCTGAATACGGATGTGAAGTTATCCACATCCACAAATGTACACTGAGAAAAAGGTTAACTCGGCTGGTAAACTTTTTCTTTCTTATTTGAATGATGAATTAAACATTTCTCAATGGCTCCATCACATTAAGAAGGTTGATTACCATGAGATATGAGTATAAGGGTAATTTTTTATGAGAAATGGTGAAATGGGGGTGATATTATTTAAATGAATAAATTTAGTATTAAAAGGGCGTTGTAGAACATTTTTGATGGAAGATTTGTTTTAAGGAAGGTAGACTACATATTCGTAGGTATAAGAATTCATTTGTAGCACCGTCGGAGAGGGTGTGGTGGGGGAGAGTTTGTCAAAAAAAATCAATTTTCTGGTAAAACGACATTGTAGAATTTTTTGAATTGGATATTCTTTCAGAGGAGATCGAAATACATAGTTGTGGGTATATGAATTCATTTGTAGCCCCGTCGAAGGGGGTGTGATGGGGAAGAGTTGTCGAAAAAAAATCAATTTTCTGGGAAGACAACATTGTAGAATTTTTTGGATTGGATATTCTTTTTCGGGAGATTGAAATACATAGCTGAGGGTATATGAATTCATTTGTAGCCACGTCGGAAGAGGTGTGGTGGGGTAGAGTATGTCGAAAAAAAATCAATTCACTGAGAAAGTAACATTGTAGAGTTTTTTGGATTGGATATTCCTTTTCAGGAGATTGAAATACATAGCTGGGGGCATATGAATTCATTTGTAGCCCCGTCAAAGGGGGTGTGATGGGGGAGAGTTGTCGAAAAAAAATCAATTTTCTGGGAAGACAACATTGTAGAGTTTTTTGGATTGGATATTCATTTTCGGGAGATTGAAATACATAGCTGAGGGTATATGAATTCATTTGTAGCCCCGTCGGAAGGGGTGTGATGGGGTAGAGTATGTCGAAAAAAATCAATTCACTGAGAAAATAACATTGTAGAGTTTTTTGGATTGGATATTCTTTTTCAGGAAATTGAAATACATAGCTGAGGGCATATGAATTCATTTGTAGCCCCGTCAAAGGGGGTGTGATGGGGGAGAGTTATCGAAATAAAATCAATTTTCTGGGAAAACGACATTGTAGAGTTTTTTGGATTGGATATTCTTTTTCGGGAGATTGAAATACATAATTGTGGATATATGAATTCATTTGTAGCCTCGTCAAAGTGGGTGTGATGGGGGAGAGAGTAACTCTCACATACCCACAGCTATGTATTTCAATCTCCCGAAAAACTCTACAATTTCGTTTTCCCAGAAAATTGATTTTTTTTCGACAACTCTTCCCCACCACACCCCCTCCGACGGGGCTACAAATGAATTCACCTACCCACAGCTATGTATTTCAATCTCCTGAAAAAGATAATCCAATCCAAAAAACTCTACAATGTTGTTTTTTCAGTAAATTGATTTTTTTTCGATATACTCTTCCCCACCACACCCCCTTCGACGGGGCTACAAATGAATTCATATACCCACAGTTATGTATTTCAACCTCCTGAAAAAGAATATCCAATCCAAAAAACTCTACAATGTCGTTTTCCCAGAAAATTGATTTTATTTCGATAACTCTCCCCCATCACACCCCCTTTGACGGGGCTACAAATGAATTCATATTCCCACAGTTATGTACTTCAACCTCCTCTAAAAGAATATCCCATCCAAAAAACTCTACAATGTCGTTTTCCCAGAAAATTGTTTTTTTTTCGATAACTTCCCCCCATCACACACCCTTTGACGGGGCTACAAAAGAATTCATATGCCCTCAGCTATGTATCTCAATCTCCTGAAAGAGAATATCCAATCCAAAAAACTCTACAATGTTATTTTCTCAGTGAATTGATTTTTTTTTCGACATACTCTCCCCCACCACACCCCCTGCGACGGGGCTACAAATGAATTCACACCCACAGCTATGTATTTCAACCTCCTGAAAAAGAATATCCAATCCAAAAAACTCTACAATGTCGTTTTCCCAGAAAATTGATTTTTTTTCGATAACTCTACCCCATCACACCCCCTTTGACGGGGCTACAAATGAATTCATATGCCCTCAGCTATGTATTTCAATCTCCCGAAAAAGAATATCTAATCCAAAAAACTCTACAATGTCGTTTTCCCAGAAAATTGATTATTTTTCGATAACTCTCCCCCATCACACCCCCTTTGACGGGGCAATAAATGAATTCATATGCCCTCAGCTATGTATTTCAATTTCCTGAAAAAGAATATCCAATCCAAAAAACTCTACAATGTCGTTTTCTCAGTAAATTGATTTTTTTTCGACATACTCTCCCCCACCACACCCCCTCCGACGGGGCTACAAATGAATTCATATACCTACAGTTATGTATTTCAACCTCCTGAAAAAGAATATCCAATCCAAAAAACTCTATAATGTTGTTTTTTCAGTAAATTGATTTTTTTTCGATATACTCTTCCCCACCACACCCCCTCCGACGGGGCTACAAATGAATTCATATACCCACAGTTATGTATTTCAACCTCCTGAAAAAGAATATCCAATCCAAAAAACTCTACAATGTCGTTTTCCCAGAAAATTGATTTTTTTTCGATAACTCTCCCCCATCACACCCCCTTTGACGGGGCTACAAATGAATTCATATGCCCTCAGCTATGTATTTCAATCTCCCGAAAAAGAATATCTAATCCAAAAAACTCTACAATGTCGTTTTCCCAGAAAATTGATTATTTTTCGATAACTCTCCCCCATCACACCCCCTTTGACGGGGCAATAAATGAATTCATATGCCCTCAGCTATGTATTTCAATTTCCTGAAAAAGAATATCCAATCCAAAAAACTCTACAATGTTATTTTCTCAGTGAATTGATTTTTTTTCGGCATACTCTCCCCCACCACACCCCTTCCGACGGGGCTACAAATGAATTCACATACCCACAGCTATGTATTTCAACCTCCTGAAAAAGAATATCCAATCCAAAAAACTCTACAATGTCGTTTTCTCAGTAAATTGATTTTTTTTCGACATACTCTCCCCCACCACACCTCCTCCGACGGGGCTACAAATGAATTCATATACCTACAGTTATGTATTTCAACCTCCTGAAAAAGGATATCCAATTCAAAAAACTCTACAATGTCGTTTTCCCAGAAAATTGATTTTTTTTCAACATACTCTCCACCACCACACCCCCTCCGGCGGGGCTACAAATGAATTCATATACCCACAATTATGTATTTCAACCTCCTCTAAAAGAATATCCAATCCAAAAAACTCTAAAATGTCGTTTTCCCAGAAAATTGATTTTATTTCGATAACTCTCCCCCATCACACCCCCTTTGTCGGGGCTACAAATGAATTCAAATGCCCACAGTTATGTATTTCAACCTCCTCTAAAAGAATATCCAATCCAAAAACTCTACAATGGCGTTTTTTCAGAAAATTGATTTTATTTCGATAACTCTCCCCCATCACACCCCCTTTGACGGGGCTACAAATGAATTCATATGCCCTCAGCTATGTATTTCAATCTCCTGAAAAAGAATATCCAATCTAAAAAACTCTAAAATGTTGTCTTCTCAGAAAATTGATTGTTTTTCGACAACTCTCCCCCATCACACCCCCTTCGACGGGGCTACAAATGAATTCATATACCCACAACTATGTATTTCGATCTCCTCTGAAAGAATATCCAATTCAAAAAACTCTACAATGTCGTATTCCCAGAAATTTTTTATTTTTTTTGACAAACTCGTCCCCACCACACCCTCTCCGACGGTGCTACAAATGAATTCTTATACCTACGAATATGTAGTCTACCTTTCTTTAAACAAATCTTCCATCTAAAATGTTCTACAACGCCCTTTTAATACTAAATTTATTCATTTAAATAATATCACGCCCATTTCACCATTTCTCATAGCATAAAAAATTACCCTTATACTCATATCCCATGGTAATCAACCTTCTTAATGTGATGGAGCCATTGAGAAATGTTTAATTCATCATTCAAATAAGAAAGAAAAATTTTACCAACCGAGTTAACTTTTTCTCAGTGTACATTTGTGGATGTGGATAACTTCACATCCGTAATCTGAATTGGGTTCATTTTTTTATTTTTCTCTATTCCCTTTATTCCCAAAGACTGAATTTATTCTGTTCAGTTGCCCCTGTAACTAGACAAATGTTACTTTCTTAGCTGCATCCTGCGCCTGATATTTTTTGACAGAATATTTTAGGTTCACTGAGTTTAACAGGCTGCTGCTTCCTTTCCGAACAACATATATAAAAAATATTGTGATATCCTTCACAGAAGTACTTAGTGGGTGAGTTCTTTTTTGTAGCAATTGAAGACATTTCTCATATTTTTAACATATTTAAAATCCGGTTATATTTCAGAACTTTTATATACTCCGCTATAGCCAAGGTTTGTATCTCCTACAAATGCTTAATTCCCTTTTTTTATTGTTGTACCTATCATATTAGATAATATTTGTATTTGACTTGAATTATGATTGTATCACTAGCGGCTTGAACATTTTTGGATTCATTAAATATTTCATCATAAAAATATTTTCATAAAACATAAAATAAAATGAAATTTTTCTGGCATGTTTAATCTATTTTGTTTCACCTTTCAGGGATGTATTTTTTGCAATTTTACTTTTGTCATATTTTTCCACATCTTCTTTTACCCCACCCTTGAAAAAATTCAATAATCAAAAACATGTCCATATCCGTCAAGACCCTGATTTTGACTGAATATAATATTTAAATTAACTCATAGGTCAATCGTCCAAGAGAAATAAATTTAAGGTAGGTACATGCATATTCAGTTTGTGAAATTGGTTATTCATATTATTCTATTTCTGAAATATTTAAATCAAAATTATTGGCAAATTATTCAAATGGTGTATTTCAAGCAATACTAACCAACCAATTTTTGTTTATTCTTAAAACTACTAACAAATTTTTTTCACACGCTAGTTAATAATGATTATTTTCCTCATCTGTCAAAATTTATTCTGTTCCTTTTTGCGAATAAACTGCATGGTCCTTCTTGACAGTTGCCTGAATATATGCAACACATTTCACAAGTCGTGTGACATATTGCCGTGAATAATCATGTTCATTAATTCAATAAAAATAATTATGTACGTTGTGGAATAAATGTTTTTGGTTAATTGACATATTTGGGAAATAATCTGATCAAATATTACTCGACCGTCGTTTATCAAATCGAATAAATTTTGTAATTTCCACTGAAACATTTTTGTTTTCGAAGATTCATCTCGTTAAATTCGAAAATTTATGTTCAAAGAATAAAACCCTCGAGCTTAAAAACTCTCGGGTTTTATTCAGAACATAAATCTCCGAATTCAACTCGATACATTTTCAAACAAAATCGTTTTCGTTGATATTGAAAAATTTATTCGCTGATAAACGAGGTCCTGTTATATTACCCCCGATATAAAAATGTTTCTGATTTAAGGGGAAACTTATAAGGTTTTTTACTTTTGCTACTAGAGAAAATGTCCAGCAGTAAGGTTCTTTGTAACACTGAACATGAAAAAATCAGTTTTCATGAGTGTGCAATATGGATCAACTTTTGAAATGAAACTTGTAAGACCAATATTTTAGAAATACTGATGAAAACAATAATACCAACCACTGCTTTTAGTCGGTATATTAGATTTAGAAAAGTTCGAAAAAGAGGTACAGTACGACCCCAGTAATCAATGAATTTGAAGCAGTAGGATTACCATTACCTAATTACATTTGCTTTGCTCTCAAAATAGTTATCACAAAAATTTAAATCGTATTTTGTAATCCAAATATAATAATTTGATCCCTTAATTTTTAATTTAAAAATTATTTTTAATTTCTGTAACATTTAATTTCTTTTTAATTTGAAGAGTTTTGTTGTAAGGGGGATTTGGTGTATCAGTGGAGTTGTGAAAAGTTTCTGAACAACCACCTGTAACTTGTAACGTGCGTTAGTTACATATTAAGAGGCCATGAGCGCGATCATATTTGGGACGGTTTTTTTTTGGTAAAAGAGTCGATACTCAAAGCTGCCTGGGCTGGGCCAGATGGAGGATAATCTACTGTATAATTACAATAAGCATTTGCAAATGGGTCTTCTTGGAAGAACGTTACACAAATATCTGTCAGATGTAATTTAATGTCCGTCGTCGTATTAGCCACGGAAGTAGTTGTTTTCTGTTTTCTGTCAGATGTTTGCCTCGTATTTTTCACCTGGTGAAAATATTTGGAGAGAAGGGTACCTCGATATTGTCGATTTTACTATTTCATGTGTTTGATACTCCGGCAAAAATTCTTGAACATACCTATTTAATGAAAGAGAAAAAATATTTTCCTTGCAACATTACATCCAGTAATTTTCAATAACTTATCTGATCTGTATTAACGAGAAACGGATCAATAATAGGATTAATTTATTTCTGTAATACCATTTCTATGAATTGATGTGTTTTAGTGTCATATCAAACAATGTTCACTTGATATTTTTCTCGGTAAAGAGTGATAGCGTACCAAGTGCTCGAAATATGATTGATGAAAGGATCTAATCAGTTAGTAGTTTTTGCGAAATATTTGATGATATATGAAAATAATAGTCCGAACTCGTGGAAGGAAAACCAAGTTTATTGGAAACATTCTATGAAATGGTTCGAACATATGGTGACTAGGATCCTTCAGATATTGTAAAAAAATGGCTTTCTATGAATTTTATCGATTTAGTACTTTGAATGTGGAGAAGTCAATCCAATATCTGAGATTTTTATACCTTGGTTGGTGTTTCAATCACCATCTGACCATTTTTGGAGGACAGTTCTATTTTCCTTCTGAATATGAAATCGATTAATTCACGTTAACTCACTATTTCTCAAGTTGTTACTTGATTATATTGCTTTGGTAATTGACGAGACCAAATAACATGATAAAATCAGGACACCGAAAATGGAGTGATTTTATCTAGTGTTTTACTCGAATCATATTACAAGCTACCATTGAGTGGAACAAAGTTTATACGATGAGAACAGAACCTCGAGTGGTATTTAGTGAGATAATTTAACGAATCAAATAAATGAATTATTAAACAAAAGTACACAGAATAAATGTATTACCAAATCTATTGTTGTCGCTCAAGTCAAAAACAGGTTTGGTAAAATCATATTTGGAACATTTTAAATTGTTTTTTATTAAAATTTCTTGGAACAAACTTCTGTGGTAATTTGGGTTAATGCAACCGTGCTTTTGACCAACTGCATAATCATTAACTAAGTATTTAGAGAATAATTAATTTCTGGTGCAAGAATTTACACTGTGAATGCGTTCCTGTAGATATTCCTGTTACTTGAATTATGCAGTGATTGTGATTTACATAGTAAGAGAAGCATTGGGTACGAAAATAGAAACTATGAGTCTAATTTGAATTCGTTCTTTTTTTAACTCCCAGTTACTATTTTTGAACTAGAAAAATTACGTTTATGGTTCGTGGTGATATGTGTCCCCATTAATAGAGTGCAGTTGTTTTTGTTGTTCTTTCAACTTGCTACAATACAAACAATTTGTGACTAGAACATTTCTTCTGATCAAGTAGGGAATAGTTTTATTTTGTTTTGCAAATAGAACAAAGTTGAGTTTACAGTGTCCAGCGTTATTGTTAGTTGTCACCATACCAATAAAGTCAATCCTGTTTCCAGGAAATACTATGTGAGGTCCTTTCCCAAATGTTTCTCAAAAACTTGGTTTTCTGATGCTTTTCGATTCCATACAAAAAAGGGAATTGTCATCTTCGGTGACAACTCGCTCACAAACTCGTTTACTTCTCTGGAACACCAAATTAACATCGAATCGGCAGATACAAAAAAAAACAACCAGAACAAAATGTTTTCATGCATGAAAGAGGGCATTTATCATGGCTGTAGTAGCCCAGTTGCGACACGTGGTCAGAAAATTGACCCTTTTGCTGCCCAGTTGCGACACGTGGTCAGAAAATTGACCCTTTTGCTGCCCAGTTGAGACCGATGAAGAGCTGAGGTGCTTTCGTCTATCCGTTTGTCTAACGTGATAAAAGTACAAATCAACAACTGGACATTGAAACAAAACACTTGTTTGAGTAGTAATTATTTAGTCTGATCTTACCAAAACGAACTAACCTTACGTAGACATAATGCGTAATGTGGAGTCTTGGAGTATCCCCAGCATATGCAGATAGTTCCCTATTACTTCCTCGATAAGCCGAATGAGTGGGAGAGAGAAACTTTTTCTGGCGGGTCAATAAATTCTCTCTCACACTCATTCGGCTTATGGAGAAAATAATGGCGATATCTTCATAGTCTTTGGAGATAATAGCATCAAACTTGGTGTTGTTGGATACCTCATGATCGTCCCTAACCGATCATGCAATGATATACCTGGTGTTCTATTTAAAAAAATGATTGAAGATGGCGCTCAGCTGCCATTTTGAAACTTTTAGCTGGAATTTTCTCATGAAAAAGTAGGTTTTATCTCCTATTTGAGCCTTCCAAATTTCGTTGCGTTATACCTACCAGGTGGTTCAAAAATTAGTAGGGGGGAACGGACTTTAGACTAGCACTGTATATCATTTGCCCGTATTTTTCTTGTATTGTCTATCATCAAAAGACGTAAAAAATTGTTATCCAATAAATATATTCTCCATCGTCGGTCATATTGTTTGAACTGTTTGTCGCAATTAAATTTATGCCATGCGACCACCAAGAACGTACAACTATATTCGTCCGTCTACGTCAGACTCAATGGTCGTCAGAGTACCCATCCAATATAACCGTAGCCTTTAGGAGTACTACCACCTTCCTGAGAGAGTTCGAAAAAGTATCTTGATAGCCCGCCGAATGGCCCCATCCTTAAAATTTTTCCGTGAGTATCGCCTTCCCAGGAAGATCAATTAATTAATATTGGATCACTTCGTGTCCCAAATGAGATTCACAGGTTGGTTTTGGTTGCAAAAAAAACTACGCCAATAAATGCATCTGTTTTCTACAATCCGACTGAATTATAAGTCCGATTCATATATTTACCGAAAGTACAGCATGAAAACTTCGTAAGCAAATGGTCAAACCTGGTTTAAAACACCAAGTTCCTTCACTTTTGATAAATGAGGATAGTATAATAAGCCACTAGTGTGCGGGACAAAAATTGCCTCGATCAAAATTTGGCACTAACCTATGATAAAAAAATTGAAAACGAATCTGAATGTTTTGTAGTTCAAGATTTTGGAACCCACTTGTTAACTCGAACTAGTTCCACGTTAAATGAGCGGCTGAAGCAGCCATGCTTTATTATTTTGGATCGGTGTTATACTGCAAATCTGATAATCAAGCACAGCAAATATTTAGTGCAGTGACCTGTGAAATCCAGTAGAACCAAGGAAACGCATTATTTCACGAATGTTGGGTACAATAAACCAATCGCAATCCAAAAGAAAGTTCTGTGGCATTCCAAGATTTCGCACACAAGTAACGGCTGGTTGGTATAGCGATCAGACTTCCAGTTTTTCATCGTCGAGCAAATTCAATTGCGTAATTACCCTCTCAAAAGTTTGCGGAGTACAATAAATTCTTAATTACTATATCGCCGGTGCTTTAACACAGTCTAGAAGCTCAAAATGACGAGCTGACCGCCTTTCATGGGGTAACTGAACTCGATTCAACTCAAGACGTCCGAATTCCGCACCGCCAGCGTTCTCTCCACCTTCACGACTGAATATTGCACTGTGTAAGGAGGTTCGGTTTTTGAAAATATCTATTCTAAAGCTCCATATCGGACATTTTAATGAATATCCTATTATTATTTTTTCAATATTGTAAAAGTTTTTCTGCATGAAAGTAGTTGAATAATTGATACTACATACTACTCGGAAATACAGAGCAGAATTACTTAGTATGGATGAAAATTAAAAGTTGAAACAATTCTTTTTAATAATTTTTTTATAGTTGCACAGTAGTTACAAAAACCATAACGCAAAAGCAGTGGTGTCCAAAATATTGGCGAAAAACTGCTGAAAATTTTAATGTTTGGGTGGTGGGCTCCAAAATGTTGCGGCCAATTTTGAAATTTGAAAATTGTTATTTTTGTCAACCGGCTGCATCCTTACGGCAATCCTCAGAAGTCATCGGGAGACTTGTGCGAGCTAGAGGAGGCGTATCCCTTACCTATAAACGTGAGATGCCACGCACGGGACCGATTACCACCTGGGATTCGAACCAACTCTTTACGAACTATTTGGCTGAGTGCAAGTACTCTGACCATAACGGCTCATAAAGAGATTAATTAAAAAAATTGCAGCGGGAAACATGTTTTCCGAATAGTATAGGATAATATAAAAAAATCAGTTTGTATATTTGCGTGCAAAATAGTTTTTATTTTCTTTTTTTCACGAAAAATTGTTGAGTTTTTGGCACCAGAGGGGATTTACCGTAAACAGAACGCACGACCAACAACCTGTAGCATATGTATAAAGTAAATCGTACGACATACAACCAATAGGACATCACTTTTAGTAGATCTCGAGGAAGTGAATAGCAGACTGCTTCACCAATAACATTTTGACGATTCATAATAAATTATTGTGTCTCGATTATTTAATTTTTTTACAAGCAAACTTTCCTGAAAGAAACTAAACCGTTTACCAAATATATTTGGACTGGAAGGTGAAACGCAAAACAAATTCATTTTTCGGAAACGTTATATTGTCCTATTTAGAACAGTGATAAACATAAACTATAATAGTAATGAAGCGGTTGCGGCCACATGTTTTTGAAAAAAGTCTTATTTTGACCCCATGAATACATCATTGAAATTCGTATGGAATTTTGAAACACCCTGTATAATAATAAAAATAATATAGTTATAATAACAGGCATTACGTGGCGCTACGAGTATTATACATCTACGACACCATGCATGTACGGAATAAACGAGACATCTGTTTTCCCAGTACCGAATCTATTAGAACTACTCATTCTCCACCATCAGGCAAATACAATCCAATAAACGTGACTTAGTCCTTCTTGACCGTCGAGTCTAGAGTGCGCTGATGTTCGTCATAAGAAGCCATTACGCGGCGTGTATTTTGTCGAGTCTGGGGTGGGATTCTGTGGACCATAGAATTCTATTGTCGATAGAAAAAGTCAGAAGACATTATGGTTGAATTAATGGGAGAGAAAGAGACAAAACTATGGTACACAGATTCCCACCCCAGGCTTGTGAACTGACACTCCACGCGCGGAACATTTTTTTTTTTTCGTTTAAAAATAAATAAATAGATTTTTGCTGTAGTAGTGCGTCTCCCTTATTTATGTGGTATTATCATATCATTGCGTTCCTTGTTGCTCGCTTAGATTTCTGTCTATACCCCAGATGAAAAGTTTCCGATACTGTATATGTTTAATAACCCTATTGTGAAGTGCAAACCTCAAACTTGAAATCACATACTTCATTTTTCATGTAGGATGTGTATGACCGATTATTTTCAACATTTACTGAAGAAATTACCGGGATTATGGGTGAGTTGAAAACTGAGGCAGGAGTAAAACCCAGTTGTTTCTTTGGCATGTCTATAAGTGGGACGTATCCCAATAGTATAAAATCGTTGCATATGGTCCAAAGAGGGTACTGATACTTCAGTATAACTATTTCATATCAACTAAAACATTTTTTTTTTCTAACAATACATGACGTCAAGAAGTCATGTGCCGAGTTTCAAAGTGCTACGATTCATTCTTCAGTTGTGGCTTACATTTGTCTGTGGCTACTGAACTATTAAGAGAAGACTAGAAAGAAGTCTTCTCACTATTCTTATGGGTTTATAGGTCCCGGTGAAATTGGTTGAAACTATAGTATGTTGTAGTATTCGATCACCTCATCAAAAGTGTCCATTGGCCCAACACGATCCTATGACTAGATGAGATATCGGGTGTTGAAGTTGAAAGTGGTCATGTTTATTTAATTATTTTTTACGCAATTAAAATTTTCAATTTTTTTTTGGTCGTCATCGCATTCATATTATGACACAATATTCTGATTCTTGAATAAGACCTGTTTGTCATTTATCTACAGGGAAATCTTCAAACAGAAATGAGCTCAATCGATTAAGGTCATTTTTAAGATATTCGATAATATTTTTTTAATATGTATCAGAATATAATGAACAAACCTTCTTCTAAAATAATTTATGACTTCCAAACTGATTATTTTTTTAACCTTGAATGGCTACTTATTTTTGAGTCATACTGTATATTTCGAATTAGAATAAGATTTAGTTGAAGACCAGTTCTGAATCTATATCAATTTGGAAAAATCTACAGGTTGATTCAATTGAAATGAGCAAAATAAAATGCCGTTATGTTCGTTGATATGATGAACAATTTCACATTGATTCAATGTAGGTACATTTCCTCACCTCAATGAACTTTTACATACCAGCAACGAAACCTGTTCATAAATGTAAAAAACTATCATCTTTGATCTCAATAAACTTGAATTCATTGTATCAATAAATACATACGAACGTCAGTGAATGTTTATTCATTGCCACAATGAAACATTTATTTTGCCAATGAACGGAAAGGTAATAAAACGGCATTAATTGTTATAACGTATCACATTTTTTTCAGTTCACGCCAGCGAAACTTTCTTGGCTTGGCTTGGTTATCTCAATAAATACGACTCGTGCTCGCAACACTATCGAAAATTCTGTCAGAAAATACTATCGGGCTCATGGTGTTACCAAGCAATTTGATCTCGTTGATTTCTGACAGATTGACAATCGATAGTATTGCGAGCACTCTTGGTATTACGGCCCCTAGTAATTCTGTCAAATCGGGCTCGTGGTATTACCATGAAGAAAAATTCGATGGAAACTGATCGACATACGTGTTGCGTCGGTCCTGAGAGACACCATATGCCCTCATATGTGTTTGTTCCACGGGATAGCGCTAATTTTGCTCATTCATTGATCATTATATTGATAACTGCCGAAACCCAAGAGAGCATACGTTATAAAATCATTACACATTTTGGCAGCAGGTTGATGATAATAATAATAATAATACTCTCTCATAACATAGCCTGTGCGGGTAGAGGACGGCTATTATTTTTTGCCGTGGCACTCCGGGGCGACTTACTGATTTTTGGTGGCGTATTCACTTTTCAGCTGAAGGAAAACCCGGAAAACCTACAGCACCACCTCGGGTGGCCGGCGTGCACTCCAAGCTAGCACTAGCCGAGATTGGCATCTAGACAACCCACAATACACTTGCTTTTCAACAAGGCATGTGGTCGCCTATCGATTCCGATATTCAGTACTTGAGAAAAATTCTCTTGTACCTACATCGGACTCGAACCGTCTATCGCTAGGCTGAAGTTTCAAACGGCCTGTGTCTTGGACCGCTAAGCTACCGGCTACCCGATGTATACAGGGTGAACCACGACGAAAAAGTATACACTCCCCTGCAATAGAAGTGAAAAACCGTGTGAAATTTGGAAATGTCTACCAAAAAAATAACGTTTAATGAGTATTGAAACATGTCGCCCCTGGAAGTTAACAAGTAGACAACGAGAATCAGTTCTCCCTCTATTAAACGTGGCACTGAAGCTGGTGGTTTGATGCGCAGTTTTAGCATGACTCAATAGAAATTTGCAAAAATAAATAACTTTTTTAGAACACATTATTGCACTATGAGAGGTGGCATAAATGTTCGACTTTTGGTGTCGAATGATCTATAGCTATATCACAATACTCGCGAGAGAAAAACACTGACGTATTGAACGGTATCGATTAACGATTAATTCAATCGCTATACACCTTATTGCAAAATAAAACTTTTAATCAATGAAATTAAACATATTTGAAGGATTTGTGGACGTGCACGATTGCCAGTGATTATCAAATGCCTGTACCTAGGACGATTAGGGTTCTCAATAGAATTATTTAAAGCACACGGGTTATGTCGTTGCATGATTTTTTTTTGTATCTGCACATGCAGTGAGTATCCGTTGTTCAATGGGTGTACAACCAAGACATATTAAAAAAAAACTGTACAACGACCATTATTGATTCGCTTCTATTCTGCACTCAGCGATCCTAACATGTGAAAACACCGCAGGAGCGCATGAGTACGAAAACAAGTGTATGTTTCCACACATTGGAGCAACCAGGGGAACTTAGGGGCCACAGTCCCCCCTGGCCACCAAATTACTACGTTACTCATCCACAACTACTCTGTGTTTCCTAGGTTTAAGGGTCGTCTCTGTGGAGGTTGTGGTACAAAAATAATATAAAATCATCACGAATAGCTCTCAGTTCTTACAGGTGGTTTCGCACATGACAATACTATATTTACTTTTCGGTAAGTGATGGTAGTTCTTCGTGTATATCCATCTGGACGCATCGTGTTGGATTACCAGAAAAATACACCATTTCCACCGAGAAAACCAGTCGTCATAATTTTAATGTTGTATGATCCGTGCGGAGCGTGGGTTCGAATCTCATCGCAGTTACAAGTCCCTTGCATGGCATCACACGTTATAAGGTAGGGGCTATACGTCTTTCCTAGCTTGCACAAGTCTCTCGAAGACTTCCGAGGGTTGCCATTGCATTATGGTTCTCAGTGATGTTTAAGAAAGACAAGGGTGTGATCGCATTTACTTATCTTTAGTATCATTATTGCACGTTCAATTTTGGTTCCGCCACTGCTTGATCATTCGTTCCAAGTTAAACTTGTCGAAATATTACTTAACACCCAGTCATAATATTCATTAACATAGCCGTGGTCAAGGTACCGTTGTCAGACTTAAAAGAGTTAAGTTCTGGTTACCATGAAAAGTAGTAAAAACTTCGTCTATTGTTCTGTATCACTATTCAAAAATACAGTCTGTCCATGAAGTAACCCCCACTGCTAACTTTTGAACGGATTGGAGTTTTTCTTTGAAATTTTCGCAGAGGAAATGGTAGTTCATAAGCTACTTTTCGACAACAAAAAAATTATATAACTTATAAAATGGCGTCTGACGCCATTTTCAAAGTTGAATGGCATGGTGGGGTGATATCTCATTTATCTCATTTTTGACCCCCTCCTCCCCCTTGGTGATATATTGTGAGATTTTGCACGACCCCCTCCCCCCTTCCCTAATCTCACGTGAGATTTTTCCAAGTGCGTATTTGTGATGTAAATGAGTTAATCTGTGCTCAAATTCTTCTATCAGTGCATAATTATTATATATGATTTAGCCATATTTTAGTGGAGAAATATTTTTTACTTAATTAGTTTTGCCGAGACCACCCTCTCCCCCACGTGAGATTTAGTGAGGTTTCGCTCTACCCCCTCACCCCCCTAAACGCCTCACGTAATTAATGGATGCCCCCAAACGTCTTTCAATTCTCTATATAACAGTAAAATTTCAAACAAAAATATTCATCCAAAACGAAATGACAGTACATAATATTCTTTTTTTGTCGATGAAAAAATGTCTATTTTTCAAAATGGCGGTACGAACGACGAGATTTTTTGAAATCGCGTTGGGGGTCGAATGATATCTCATTCGAATCTTCGTTCAATTTTCTATACGATACTTAAATTTCAGACGAAAATTTTCGTCCAAAATCCATCCAATGGCTGTACCTAACGTGAGAGCTCTGATATGAGGATACTTTATTATTATTTATTTTTTTTTATTATGTGTCTGCTGATAATAATGAGTCAATTTCAGGTACAAAGAACTTTTCTGAAAGGGCACCTTAAAAGATTTGATGATTTTACTGGAATTCGTTAGGATTCGAAAGGATCCTCCTAGCAGAGCTCAAACTTAATGTACAGCCATTTTTTTTATTAAAATTTTCATCTGAAATTTTGTTATCCTATATAAAATTGAAAGACGATTCAAATGGGGTATCATTCTACTCTCTATGCGATTAAAAAAAAAATGGCGGTCTAACGCCATTTTTGAAAATTCGAATTTGTTTCTTGTCATAAAGTAGTTCATAAACTATCATTCAACGAAATAAAATTTCAAAGAAGAATTCCAATCTGTTCAAAAGTTAACGGGAGTGGGGTTACTCGACAAGAGTTCTTATATTTTTTGATAATTGATATCTGGAGGTTTTTGGGGTCGGCAATTATGATTCTTCTGTCACTATTGAAAAATTCCAGTTGGCGGCTCCAATATAGCGGACGAGTTTTGTAATTATGATACGATTCTATTCAAAATTGGTGTTGTCTGGGTGTTTTCTGGGTCGGAAATTATGATTCTCTCATCAAAATTGAGAAATTCAAGATGGCGAATTCAAAATGGCGGATGAGTTTTGTGATTATAGTCGGATTCGATTCTTAATTGGTATGTGAGGGTTTTCGGGGTCGGAGATTATGAATTTGTCAAAATTCATAAATCCACGGAGGAGTTTTGTAATCATGGTCTGATTCTCTTTAAAATTGATATGTGGGTTATTTGGGTCGAAGATCATGAATGTTTTGTTAAAATTCGTATGATGGCGGACAAGTAAATAGGTGACCTCCTCATTGAAAAACTAAGATAGCCCAAAACTCACAGGAAACGGCCCTTGTAGTAACCATGCTTTCTCTGAATCCATAGATCAATGCGTACTAGATAGATAGATATTACCAGGGAGCTGGCCCCTTGGCCTAATCCACTGCGACCTTTTCAGATCTATTGTGGAGGCTCCGATTGCTTATAGCACATCATCTAGCTTCGTCCATTTCATCAGACTGAGCAAATTTGATAATGGCCTTTCGAGATAGCTTTCCGCTCTTGGCTTTTCATCTCCAAGTTGTAGAAACCGCACCCTTGCTAGTCCTTCGCACTGGCACATTACATGTATTGCGGTTTCCTCTTCTTCCTGGCAGAACCTGCAGATTGCTTCTTCCGCCAGACCTATAATATCCATATGTCTGTTAAGCCTACAATGGCCTGTCAGCAGACCTACTACTTGTCTGACGATCCTCCTTTTATAACTGAGGAGTTCCGTCGTGAATTTAGGCGAGCGTCTTTTGATGAACTCCTTGGCCTGTCTCAATCCTGGTCGGGTTTCCCACCACTCTTGAGATTTGTTTTGTACCCACTGTTTGGTGTGGGCTTTTGTGGTGGATTTTGCTACGCCGCAGAAGGGTTCCGGCCCAATGAGCGCTGCCGAAGAGCCTTCTCTGGCTAGTGTGTCGGCCCGCTCATTGCCCAGGTGTCCCTCGTGGCCTGGCACCCAGGCTAGGATCACACTGTTACGACTACCCAGCTCGGTCAGATCACACAAACAGTCCCAAACCAGTCTTGATTTGACTTGGTAGGAACCGATTGCCTTGAGCGCAGCTTGGCTGTCGGAGTAGATGGCCACTGTTTTGTTCCTGATCTCTCGTCTCAGTATTTCTCCGACACAGTGTTGTATAGCCGTTACCTCTGCCTGAAACACTGTGGCGTATTTTCCAAGGCTAAGCTGGATGTTAATCCTTGGCTTTGCCCCGTAAACTCCAGCGCCGACTCCGTTATCTGTCTTTGAGTCGTCTGTATACCAGACTGATCTTGCATTCACGGGTGGCCCATTCTCCCAGTCCTTTCTGTCTTGTATCAGTATTTTGAAGTTCTTTTTGAAGCTGTATTTGGGGACCATCACGTCCGTTGGCATTCCCATTACTGGGTCTGCCCTCAGTTCCTCATGTAGCTTCCGGTAGTCAGCTCCGTGCTTCTGGCTTATTGGAGCTTAACCCTGCATTAGTCTGTGTGTCACGGACCTTGCTTCTCCTTGGACGTGTATGTGTAGTGGTGGCAGGTTCAGTATGACCTCCATAGCAACCGTAGGAGTTGGTCTCATGGCTCCTGTCACCCTCAGGCATGCCTGCCTCTATCAATGCGTACTAAGTAAAATGCACAAAATAAAATGATATAAAAAAAAACTTTTTAAAGGCAAGCTTTTATTCAAATTCGCTAAAAATAAAAAATAACTTCTCTAGATGCGAGTTACATATTCAAAAGCTTGCCGCTTTCGTATTCGAGTTGCCGCCTGAAGTTTTCAGTTCGAATACGAAAGCGGCAAGCTTTTGAATATTTAACTCGCATCTAGAGAAATTATTTTTTACTCTTTAGCGCATTTTACTACTTTTTATTAGCTTGCTTTTTTGTCTGCTCTGTACAAATTTTGCAATCAATTTTATACAAACTTCCCAATGAGCTAGAGACATGAAATTTTAAACAGCTTGACAATGCAGTATTATTGTAATTGTAAGCTACTGAAGTAATATAATAATCATAACAATATTTGTCTGTTTTGTACAAGTTTTGCGAAGGATTTAGGCTAACTTCCCAATCAGCTAGATACTGGACATTTTGAACATAGCTTAGAACTGGATGACAATGCAATATTATTGCATAATATATTAAAATAATAATAATTATAATGTTCGTTTGTTCGGTACAAATTTTGCAACCAATTTTAAACTAACTTTCCGATGAATTAGATACTTGAAATTTTGAATATATCTTAGAACTGAATGGAGTATTAATAATGTTCGTCTGTTTGTAACAAATTTTGCAATCGATTTTAAAGTTATTTCTAGATGAGCTATAGTCTTGAAATGTTGAACATACCTATCTCAAATCTGGATGACAATGCAATAATATTGCAGCAGAAAATAACATATAATTTGTGCAATCATTCAAAAATGGACCCTGAAAATAATAATGGAAAAGAAACATAAGATATCCCAGTGACAAGCTATTTCCGGACACCAATATTCTTGATACCAGACAAATATTTTTTCGGCAACCGTCCGGGAAATACCTACTTCCCGGACGATTTTTCTTTGAGAAAGTACGTACTTTCCGGACTAGTCCGGGAAATGGTCAAATTTTAATTTCAATAAAAATTAGAATGTTTCTGCTAGTCCAATTTCAATATTCAATACAAATAAGAATTAAAATTTTCTTCTACCAAGAAATATAAAAAATGAATGTGATTTGTTATTCTACACGGTTGCCGAAAAAATTGTGTACGCAACACGTCCGAAAACAGTTTTTTTTGGCTCGCAGACTTCCAGGACTCGCTACGCTCGTCCTAGAATCTTGTCCATTCTTCCAAAAAACAGTGTTTTCCTTCCAAAAAACAGTGTTTTCCGGACTTGTTACGTAAATTACTATTGTAAACGAATTCTGTATATTCACAAAAATAAAATCTAGTTAGCACCCATCGAACACCGCTCGAACAAAAATAAAAATATGAGATATCGGACTTGCGAAAAAACCACTGGCCAACCTCAGCAGAATTTCTCGCACCAAAAATATATAATTTACTACCCAAAAATATAAAATCCATTAAAAGTTATACCTCCTCTAAATAGGTACCGTGTAAAACAATGGATGACCACTACAGATAGAAAAATTCGAAATAACCTCATAGACCTAAAGTTTCTACAATAAAAACTTTGACCGCCCCATATCACCCAAATACGACTTTTTACTGACCATGACTACAAACCTAACAAAATAAGATGCAAATACCCTACTTCCACCAAAAAACAAACCATAAACAAAAAATGATTATTTTAATGTTATGAATTTATTGTTTTGTTGTTTATACTATATTATTAATACCTCTACATCACGCACAAGCTTTTGAAGCTTCAGTGATCTTCATGTCTATTTTCAAATATCGATTGCATTTGTTATCTTGTATTTTGGTACTTTTGAAAATGAACATTATTATTATTTATTTTATTTTTTTTATCCGTCTGGATTATAGCCACTCCCCACGTCCGTGGGGTGAGCAAATACTGGGTCCGAGATCATGTGCCCTGGGCAAACGGAGTGAACCAAGGATGACAGCCTTCTGCATTCGTCCAGCTAGGATTTCTGCCGCATCACGGCCGGTATGATTTTTAGATTAGAGAGCAGCGTGTCCACCAAAGAAACCCTGTAATCAGAACCACCAATTTAACCGAATGGTTTGGTACAGCCTGCGGTATTCAAAGAGTAACTCTCGATATTTTGTCCGTTTTTCCTCCTCTTTTCGCACGATGTTCCTTTGCTCACAGTTTGGATTAACCCGTTCAAAGTCGAAAACGAGACCAAGTTCATTGGCTGCACTGGCTGCTGCCTTGAAAAGAAATACTCCTATCCCTGCTTTTTCATGGTCACAAACCAAGCAGAGAAAGGGAATCTGAACTCCTGATAACTGATAACAGTCTCCATTCAGTACCATTCTGTTATGCATCAGACACTCCAAACTCAAGTCCACGGACGATTTAGGATGCAAGCTCCTATTAAGATGCATGAGTTTTCACATCGAGTTGTCGCAGCTCTTGAGCCCATTTCACCACTCCAAAGGAGTGGAGTATTTTTTTTTATCCGGTTGGATTATACCAGTTGGGCCCTGTCTCCGGAGCTCCGACACATCCGAAGGGCGCGCTGGTGACATTTACCCATATAGCCACTCCCCACGTCCGTGAGGTGAGCAACTACTGGGTCCGAGGATCATGTGCCCTGAGCAGACGGAGTGAACCAAGGATGACGGCCTTCTGCATTCGCCCGGCTAAGATTTCTGCCATGTTATGGCAAGCCGGTAAGATTTTTAAGTTCGAGAGCAGTGTGTCCATCATACCACCAAGGACCCCTATAATCAGAATCACCATTTTAACAAAATGGTTTGGGTAGAGCCTGCGGAGTTCAAAGAGTAAGTCTCGATACCGATATTTAGTCCGTTTCTCCTCCTCTTTTCGGACGATGTTCGTTTCGCCAGGAGCCGAAAAGAGTATTATTATTATTATTATTATTATTATTGTTATTATTATTATCATTATTAATTTGTTAATAATATAATTATAATAACATCTTTGTTCTTTACAAATTTTACCATCGATTTTAAACTAAGGTTAAAAATTCATCAGAACTGGATGACTATAACGGGCTAATGCTACGTTTAACATTGTCAAAATAATTATTCGCTTTCAATTTATCATTCTTCAAAATTTATTGGGCATGTTCAGTATCCAGTTACTCACCTTGCAGTTTACCAGAACTTCTGAGGTTAGCCAAACTCATTTTAATTTACATAAATTTAATTATTTCATGTTATTGCTGGGATTAGTATAACTACTATCTATCAAATTTTTAAACATGTTAATTTCGCAAACATTTCAAAATTAGATACGTTTATTCGATTTTAAAAGTTCTGAGAATGCGAGAATGCCCGTTTTGAGAAAACGTTTGATAAAAAATTATAAACCTAAAAATGTCATGAATGTTTGGGGTAAATGTCAACCAAAGATGACTGACTTGGAAGCTCTGAGAGACCCGAAAGAAATCTGTAATAGTACAACCGCACACACATAAATGTTAGTTATTACAAATTTGAATGTATTTTTTTACAATCGCGGAATTTTCGATGTTTACGGGATACCGAATTTTTTAAAAATAAAACATATTTTCAATTTCCTACAGGCTACAAGTCAATGTAATTTGATTTTTTTAGTGAAATCAGTGTTAAATTTGCCCAAACACCGAACTGAACACATTGACTGAATTTGATTGATATAAATTCAAGTATTTCTTGTTATTATTGTTGCTGTTTAAATTATTTCCATTGTTGCGTTAAGATTTCAATATTAGAAACGATTACTCGATTTTTTATTTTCTGAGTATATTATCATACGTGCCGAATTTATTTTTAAATTTTCTTTTTATGTATCACGGAAAATCGATTACAAAACTGGAATATTAATGAAAATCAATTGTGAATTAGAATAGGTGTAACAAATTTGTAATCCACGACACAAAAACTGTAAGTTTAGTTTCAAATATTGTTTTGTTCCACTGCAATTCTTCAATGAAAATAATAGTTTAAAAAAAATAAAGAACACGCTTTACTTCCCATGGACTAAAAAGTAAAAAATAATTGACAATTTAATTTCTCAAAATGTAAAAAAAGCGTGGGTGCTTTCGATCTATATTCTCATATTTTTTAGTTTAATTTAACAATACAGAGCGTTTAAGAGCTCCAGAGAACTTTATCAAGCACCCCACGCTTTTTTTAAATTTGAGAAATTAAATTATCAATTATTTTTTAGTCCATGGGAAGTAAAGCGTGTTCTTTAGTTTTTTTATACTATTATTTTTGTTGCCAAAAAATAGAAATTTCCGACCCCGAAAACCATACCAATTTTGAATCGAATCTGACCATAATCAAAATACTCGTCCATCATCTTGGGCCGCCATCTTGAATTCATAAATTTTGACGAACAATTTATAATCTCTGACCCCGAAAACCCTCACACACTAATTTTGAATCGAATCAGACCATAATGACATCTTGGAGCCACCATCTTTAATTTATTAATTTTGACAGAAAATTCGAAATATACGACCTAAAAAAACCTCACATACCAATTTGAAATCGAATCTGACCATAATCACAAATCTCGTCCGCCATCTTGGAGCCGCCATTTTGAATTATTGAATTTTGACTTAGATAAAATCATAATCTCTGATTCCGAAAACCCTTATATACCAGTTTTGAATGGGATCGGACCATTATCACAAATCTCGTCTGCCATCTTGGAGCCGCCATTTTGTTTTTTATAACAAAAAAAATGTCATATTGCATTGTCACCGGAACTATGAACACCTGCCAAATTTCAAATCATTCGGACGTCTGGAAATGGGTGAAAATCACGCCCTAAGGAGTGAGTTACAAACATACAAACAAACATACCAACAAACAAACAAACATACAAGTGAAGCTAATATATAAGTAAAGCGTGTAAAAACGACATGTGTTCATGAGAAGAAATTGAAATATTACATAGATAGATCGTCGCAATATATTTGTGAAGACCACCATAACGATCAGTGATAAGAATGTAAATATTCGAAATGACTTACCAGTGGAAATTTAACCTCTGCAGATTCAAGAACAATGACTGTAGATGTTTACAGATGTTTTGAATTGAATAAAATGTCAATCATCTATTTGTTGGTATACATTCTGAGAAGGAAATGTTTATTAACATAATTAGATATACAGTATCGGAAAGATTTTCATCGGGGGTATAGACAAATCTATGCGAGCAAGGAACGCAATGATATAATAATACCACATAAATAAGAGAGACGCACTACTGTACGCCTCCCCTACTACCTGTTCCGACGAATTAACAGCCACGTCGATATCCCTTCCTCGAGCGAGTCGAGGAGAAACTGTAATGCTCTCGAAACATAATAGCAAGCTATTCTTTACGCTCTTATGAAACCAGCATACCCCCGATGAAAACTTTCCGATACTGTATGTATCTGGAAACAATTAGGTACATTAACAATTCGAATATCGATATTTTTTCATCTCGAATAGGTACATGATATTTTCCTGTAACTGAAGTACTATTTTTTCTCACGTTAGTATTTATAGACCGGGGGACAGTAACAGATTTTGGGATACAATTTTACTCAGTAAGCCTTTTGGAGGAAAATTTTGTCCGTCTATCCTCATGATAATGTTGTCCGTCTATCCTCATAAATCATGAGTCGTCGTAGTTTCTTCATATTGAATAATAATAATAAAATTTTCCAAAATTATCGAAAATTATGTGTTTCGGTACGATTCCAATCAGGCTGTCATGTGTTTTGTATGAAATAATAGAACTAAAATACTTGAAAAACGATTGGCATACCGTTAGGGTGGGTGGAGAATTCCCTATTTCAAATAAGAGTTCACGGTATGCCAATGGTTTTTCGAGTATTTTAGTTTTATTATTTCATCACGAAATACATGGCAGCGTGATAAAAATCGCACCTGAATATTAATAATAATAATAATATATTTAAAATTTCGTCCGCCTCTCCAAACTATCTTGAGAAAACTAATATTTCTTTTCTTGACTTTATCCTTAATTTGACTATTCCATATAATTTTGTAAATTATCTGATGGAAAATACATGACTATTATTATTATATTAATAATAATAATGATAATAATATTTTAATATCAAGAACCTTCGACGACTCTTTGATTCATGTATTATTATCATGAGGTATATCAATACTGTCCTCCAAGTTTGGGGAATTTGTTTTTCGACCAGAATCAGTAACGGGAGTTGAAATTCTGGTGCAATTAATAGTTAAAATAATTTATTTGTCAAATATTTTAAGCAAATTTCAAACACTTGTCAGTTTGAAACGGTTTTGCCGATTTCCACAAATAAAGCGGTGTTGGATACAGAATTCAAAACCAGGTGCCATGTAACTCCCTTTACATTTGAACGAAAAAGAAAAAGTTGATAGTGACCTCTTGACACTACGCCACGTGGCCACAATCATTTTTATGCCCAAAAGTAGTAAAAGTGTTATCTTTTACCTGAATTTTACCCGACATCGATAGCTTGTTCCGTTCAAATGTTAGGAGGGGAGGAGGACTTTTTACGTCTGCACTGTATTTTGAATGAATCAATATTATCAATAAAAATATCCCTTCTTTTTAAAAAAATGTAATTGGGAGTCATCTTTATTTGTTTATTAGTTTATTAGACGCAATTTTTATATTTAGAAAAATGTATATCAATAAAAAATTCCTATTCTTTTTATATCTCCTTCAAGTGACAAATGGTCATAGGCCTCGGGCCCGATACCGGGGAAAAAAATTGATTATCTCACCGTTGATACGTAGTATGGAAAATTCAGTGGTAATATTGTCGGACATATTGTTTGGGGCATTCTAGTTGTCCGACAGTCCCAAAAGTTTGCTACCGAGAATTACCTCAAATTGCTTGCAAGTAGGTATCAACGGTGAGGTAATCAATTTTTTCCCGGTATCGGGCCCGAGAACTATCGACACAGGTGAAAAAATTTACTGGACCAAAATCACTACTACCCGGGCCACACATATTCAACTTCCATATGTGTGCACAGGCATTATACCACGTGGCGCTTAACGTGTTGAAAAATTTGAAATCGGCAAGAACTAGAGATATTTGTCATATATAGGCAATGTCGCTGTGGTATCTTTCCCGCGCCAGTGATTCGATTGTAGATAGGTAAAAGATCGGCGTGTCCTTGCGATTGAGTGCGCATGCGTTATTCTCGAACTTTCAGGAACTACAAACGAGACAGCAACAACAAGCCACGTGGTAATATTAGCTTTAGCCGGCTGCTGTATCGAATGTTCACGTTATAATAGTAGCTGCACTTCATTGACATTTATCTTTAATTGCGAACCTTTTGGAGACTTTGTGGTCCTTCGGGACATCAGTTAGGTATCATTTGTGTGGTGTGTTAAATTGGTGTTTATTTTTGTGGAACGTTCAATTGTTTGTGATTACGATGGTGAGTTCATTCGTACTATGTCGCAATATGTTTTGTTTTCTTGGCCATTTGAACGTGGTGTAATAATTCATGGGAATCAACAATGTATTTCGTACGGTATTTGGGCAAATTCAAAACTGATTACACTCTAAAAAAACCAATAACATGGACTCGTAGGGAATAGAAATTATTTGTTTCTTTTTAAAATTCCGGTATTCCTTAAATTATAGTAGGTTCTAAACATGGAAAATTACGCGATTGTAGATACTTTCAAACTGGTGTGTTCGGTTTCATCTTCACACATTTTTTATTCATTAAAACAACTATTCGAAAAGTTTAATTATCAGTTAGCTTAAATATTTTCAAAATAATACGTAGTTATAGTAGCCTACGGTTGACTCGTGTTCTAATCAATATATCGAATATACCTCCCGGAAATGGGTTACTTTCAAAATGTCATGAATCCATTGTAGTTTATAGACAGGGTGATCCTTCTGTTAGTGATTCCTGAACTAATTTGTAAACAAGTTCTTCGTAAGAATTTAGAGACTTGAGAAAAAATGCTTATTTTTGTAATGACCAATTTATGCACCATTGTCACTGACTTAATCGTAAAGTCAAGTAGTGTTCATTTCAATAAGAGCATTCATACAATGTCTCAATAATAATCAACAAAAACAACAAAAATGTACATTTTCAATTTTATTTCATGACTAACAGAGTGACTGTTATTAGGACTATGATATGATAATGATGCATGAATTGGCCCTTAAAGAGGCATTATTTTGCGATTAACTGCGCAATACCTACCTACTAATTTCCGTCTAGTCGGTTATTTTTGGTTGAAATTTACCCCATACGTTACCGATTTTATATGCCGAAGCAATAAAATCTTGAGGTCGCTAAGGAGTTCGCGGCTATGGCATACACACTATTTTCGTGCAATTGTTAATATTATTATTCTAGATGATTTCAAAAATATAGTTATTCATGCAATAAGGATCATATTGACGGATCATTATGGCAGTAGCTGCAAATATGATTGAGGCGAGGCGATAGCCGAACCCGAATTATATATGAGACTCTATCTGCAGGCCAATGCCAAACCACAAAAAAAAAATATTTCATTTGCGTCGAGTATTTTTGAAATTTGATTTGAGTGTGTCTAGTTGTGATAGCTTTAATAGATATGCGAGCAATTTTTATTTTTATTTTGACACTCACTGTCATCGCACGTTATTAATTGTGCAATGAATACCTGAGGATATTATGCGGAAATCGGAAGAAGCTACGGGACACGTAATACCCAGAAAATCGTTATCTCGTTTATTACGACAAAGAATACAAGTTTATTTGTGGAAATGGGATGACTAGGTTAATATATGATATGTTTTGAAAATGTGCCCTTTTGTTGTGTAATAAGGCTTTTTAATTTAGTAATAATTTAATAAGGAGGCTCATTACAATATAAACATATTATTGGGTTTTATGAATAACTGAATGGCTGCAGTTTTTGAAGTCTCCTGCATTCGCTAGGCGAAAATTTGTTAAATTTAAAAAAACTCATACGGAGCCAAAACTAGCAGAATATTAAAATTTGCAACTTCTGTTTCTATATCTTGGCTTCTTTTTCACCCTATCTTTTCTTCCTCCACTATTTAATTTGTGGACAACGTTTTTCTCCATTTTATAGCATAAAGTTCTCAAATTTAATAAAACATTACAACACTTCAGAACAAGATATCAACGAATACAAAATACAACAGCCGGTTGTGCCTGCCGTAAGTGCGTTGCGTTTTAGCACGAAACATTCGACTACGTTCGACAAACTCACTTTATATAATCACTGAATCGAGTTTTACTGTTAGGTCTAACATAATGTAAAGGAAATATGACCCTTTGTTCAAGTTACTGTATGACCATCTTAGAGATTATTAAGGAACTGTGTCGTTTTGTTTCAAATTTAGTACCTATAAGAAACTAAATAAACCAATTGTGTGAACTATTTGTGGAAATATGTCTTTTTGTATGAAATTCCTGTTTAGGTATTGCTTTCTTCGTGGGAAATGAGGCATTTTGAATGATTCTATCGCCGTTAGAAGATGCCTTTCAACCTTAGGATTTGATTTTCACTCCTCACTCCTGACTTGTAAAGCTACGAATACCTTTTTGTTCACGCTATGTCAAGAAAATTCATATTCGCACTATCAACGATTTTCTTTGTTCAGTCTTCATCATTTTCCATTTATAATCCAGTACGATTGGGTTTTGAGGCGAGAATCGATTGTAGACTACAAAAAAGAATCATGGCAACTTTTATACATTTTTGGACTATGGAGAAAACGAGCAAGTTTTCAAGGCCAATGTTCAGGTTTTCGTTGGAGATTAATTTATCACAAAAAGAGTTCAAAGTTTCATAATAAAAATCTTGAGGGATCCAAATCAAAGGATATTTTTTTTTTTGTAGACCGTAATGACTGCTATTGAAAATCTGCCTTCTGCGATAGTTAAAACTACTATTCAGTAATATTTATCGAAAATAAGAAATAACATGAAACTCTCCTTATTTGGTTGGAACATAAAAGAATGATCTGAGACAGGAATGATTTTTTTTTTATAAAAGTTCCAATATCTCGAAAACCGTGAGGTTTTTACTGAGGTCAAGTTGTGATTTTCTGATAGGTTATGAACTTGTTAATCACCAGCTGAAGTATGATCCATGGTTTACCGGACACCCTGTATATATATATATTTTTTTTTTCGGTTTAAAATATATAAATAGATTTTCGGGGGTAATACCACGAGTGGTCGCAATACTATCGATAATTCTTTCAGAAATCAACGAGATCAAATTGCTTGGTAACACCACGAGTCCCGTTTTGTTTGGAGCATAGGAAAAGTGCCTGGATCTTCCTGAAGTCCTGAAGGCCAGTGCATAAAAGTATGAAAGGCAATAAATTGGTCAATACAATAATGATCATTTCTGTACCTATATTTAGGAATATGTATGTCGATTCGAAAAGTACTGATAAGAGAAGAGATTTATTATGTTGCACAAATAATTTTTAAATGACCTAAAATTCAGAAATGCCGATAAGAATGATAAATATTTAAAAAGTACTTGAAATAAATTATTCATAAATAAGTGATTGATGATAACGTTCCAAAATATTGCCACATCAGCTCATATATGTTTCAATTTTGAACGAATCTAAATCTTTACCGATTTTAACGCGAATATGAAATTGAAATATTGTGAATAATTATAGGAGCAAAATACATAAAAATAGTCCCCATCTGTTACCCAAAAAATCCCTGTTTCAGTTCTCTGTACCCACCACGGTGTTTAAAACGGGAATATTATTACCATTTTTTCATTGATCATTTTACAATAATAAGACAAGTCCTATGGAGTAGACCCAGCGCGGCCAAAGATGAGGTGTCTTGAGGGTCAACAGCAAAACTGTAGCTGCATCATTTACTGAAAAGGATAGCTGCTCGGTGTTTGCCAAGTTCATAGATAAGATACAAAAAACTACGTTCTGTGATGACTTCTTTGGTGAAATAAAAATAATATATAAGAAAAATATTATTTGAAGAAATTTTTGGGAGGTGGTTTTCTTTTATGATACATAAGGTGAACTATGAGCAATTAATTAAAATAAAATTGTGAAGGTACTAGTTTATCATGTGGAAACACACCTGCGAAATTTCAGAGCAATCCATGATGATTTATATAATCATTTCGTTCGTCAAGCTCGTTAGATGAGATACTGAATCAATCGCATGAGTAGGTTACTAGGAAATCCGAAAGGTTTATAGTAATTCCAAAAACAAACATTGAAAGAGGGGCTTTCTTCAAGTTGATTATCAATTTCGATGAGGAACAAGACACAATTAATTGATTAACACTTTGTCTTATGGTTCTCCATCAAAAAAAGTCCTGTCAATGTCTAACCCCAATCGAAAATGAATGTGATCGCCTGATGTTATTCGCATAAATTCACGAATCACCGAAAAGCCACGTATATGCGAAAGTGGCAAACAAACATCGTGGGCCTGTCCTAGGACAGGTGAGTCATAGTTTTGTCCGCCCGCTGGTAATCTAGAAGGGCAGAAAGAACACCTCGCTCTGGGGTAAACAACTGAAAGCTCCGTCCCTCACCCCCTACTCACTGGTATAGGATAATTTTGGTTGTTTTATCTATTTATTTTTTATACGTGCACGGTCCTATTGTTTTTATATAATTTTTTTATGAAGGAAGTAGTACGTTCTCAAAAAGTGGAGTTTGGGTATAATGAAGCTGAGTAAAATTCAAAGTCGTCTCCACAATATGCATTCAACCCCAAAGTATGAATGAGGTGTTGATAACGCAGCTTTAGCAAGCACTTGTCACAAAGCTTATTCACGTACGATGTACGTGATTAAAAACCATGTTTCAGAACCTAGTAATGCTCATCTTCAGTTGAAACAAACAGGAGGTTGAAATGGCATGGAAACGTTGAAAAATTAATCAAAGCGATAAAAAATTAAAAATACATGGTGCACTCAATTTATATTTTTTGCTTTTTGCTTTGCCTATGTTTCGACTCTCTATGATCTTGAGCTGATCAATTTCTATGGCTCCACGCTTTTTCACAACTGTTTACGCGATCTGTCATTTTAAGTGTATCACGGTGTTTACTGAGAAACGATTCAGATGTATTTTCGTTTATCGATCGTTCAAAAGGCATTTATACCTAGGATCGAATGTGATTAGTGCTCAAAAGAATAGGATGTTCGTTTGCATGGAAAGTTCGTTCGACACCAACTTCATTGAATTCAACATTTGTTTTGTGCTGTGTTAAGCTTTGTAAAACTTATAATGTATCCCATTGGGATTTTTGCTAACACTTCATTTTAAGTCACGTGTCATAAAAGGTGAGGAACAGGGGATACTGAGTCTGGCTGGCCATATTCAGGGGCGGCGCCTTTCTACACATTCAAAAGGTAATTTTTCTGGTCCATATGTCCAAATTTCAATCAGTTCTCCACTTCTATTAGTGGGGAGAGCATACTGTATAATTGTCTGTAATTTGTCGTACATCTTGGTGATTGATAATATTGCTATTTCCAATATCTTGATTTGTCATAGTCTGTCGATCTCATAATAACGCTCTGAATATTCACGAGTTATCTAACTTTATTGGATACTGTTTTTATATAGGTATACTACCGGATATTGGTATTGAAACTTTTATAACCTTTTGCATCAACCTAAATATTTTAAATATTCATATATAAGAGCTCTGAGAACTCGTTAACCTTAGTGGAGAAGTGAATAAATTGTTCAGTCGACAAATTATTTTCTGTTATGAACGAAATAGAAAGCAATCGACAAAACGGGCGGCGAGAGAACGGCTGGCTCGGGTGTTGTATTATGTGGAATGCGCAAAAAATGTGGAGTGTTAAGGTCGACTTGTCAATTGGAAACGAATAAATTATTTAATTCTGCGTTGTCGATATACCTCAAGAAAATGTGGTATTTTGCTAGACGTTAATGAAAATAAGTATACGGATGTCAATGGATTATCGTGTCTTGTACACTCATACATTTTATGCTTTTGTTAAGGAGTAAGCAAGAATGTTTCAGATCCTTTAAAAGTCTAAACAAAAAAGCAATATAGAACATGAACGATGAAAAGATAAAGAAGGAACTGTTACTGGGTTCAAAGTTCAACAAATTTCTACCTACTTAAAAAAAACTTGCCGATTCGATAAATAATAAATTTGCAGTTCCTGTTGTACCTTATTCAACTTCTCGTACTGCAATGAGCATTGAAATATATGACCTATGTAGTATTATTTGCTTTCTGGTATTTAATGGCTTTCATTTACGGTGGCCAAGATTTATGCCAATCTTATGTTTAGAGTCCACACCGACCACCCGGGGTGGTGCTGTAGGTTTTTCGGGTTTTCCTACGACTGAAAAGTAAGTACCCACCAAAAACCAGTAATTCGCTCCGGAGCGTCACATTAAATAATAATAATAGCCGTCCTTCACACTTTACGAGTGCTAATGAGGCAGTATTATTATTATAATTTTATTTTGATGTATTTCGTGAGAGTGGACAAGAATCTTAATTAAGATCATACTACAGCACTTTCGTTTGAAACTAAATTGTATGTATAAATAGAGGTTGAAACGATGCTTATCAGTAGTCCTGAAATCAAAATAGTTATTTATGATACAAGTGTTAAAAGTGGCATTTTATTTTATGAGTGGAGAATATTGCGAAACGAGCGTTTGGAGTGGAGCAACCCCACGAGCAAAATAAAATCACTTTTAACAAATTTACTTTTGTGCTCATTCGGTGCTCATACGGAACGAATGCTCTAGTGACTATGCACCTTTTAAGGTATTTTCTGTTCGGTGCTCATTCGATGCTCATGTGGAACAAATGCTCTAGTGAATACGCGGCTTAAGATGTACCCAGTCCCACTGATTGCATGCAGGACTATAAATACCGTACAGTGAAGCTTTTTCATGACATAAGCAAATGCTATGTATTCATATACATTTGGCAATACGGGTCAGACTAGCACACATACAGCATCGGTATTATATTCGTCTGCTTTGTGCTGCGGCCGCCCTACTCTCCTGGGATCTCGATTGTGCAATTCTGAACCTAATTGCTCGTGTACATAGATACATAGGATTTCCCTATATTCTTAGAACGAATTACCGTACGGTATGAAAGAAATGTTGCAGCCAAGGGAGCATCATGTCCAGCAGTCACTATACAAGCGGGTTGATGATCATTTTACATGTAAAAGGTGAAGTCATTCACGATCGATTTGACCAATAAGCATTTCAACCCTAGTCTAACCCATTTTTGATCATCTTAGATTGTCTGTTTTGTTTTTTACAGGCTGTTAAAATATAACCTGCAATTTGAATGGGTACTTAAGTATTGGAAACAGTAAGGGTGGTTTACAGTTTGATGACATGTCTGCAGTAAACCATTCGTGATGCTTTTACTATTTTATGTACGACCGATTACAGTGCGGCTTTTAATTTCCCCCCCTGGTAACTTTTGAAAGGTCCAAAGTACTAACATAAAAAAAACGTGTACCCATACTACTTTTTGAAATGAAAATTATGGTGATTGCTCGACAGAGGGCGCGGGGGAGGGATGCACATCAACTCGAAAATTTTAAATGGCATGGGGTGTCAAATTTCACATCGTTGAATACGGAATTCAATTCTCTTTACAGATATATAAATAGTTTTGAATTTTGTTAATATATTTTTTCCCAATTTCGATTTTTATGCCTTTCGAAATTTATAAGTTGATGTGCTCCCAGCGCCATCTGCCGAGTAATTGCAATGTTTCTTATCTCAAAAAGTAGTATCGATGATATCCTTTAAAATATTTTTGGTTTCATTGTACCAACCGTTCAAATTTATCGAGGTATAAGTATTATCCAGATCCACATTTATATTTGATATTTCGAATTTGAATTGAAAAAAATTATTAACAAAATTTTAAAATAACTGATGGTTGTCAAGAGAATGGAATTTCCTTTTCAACGATGTGACCGTATTTGCACCGAACAAGCAGTGTGAACGCTGATTTCAGCGTCCAAATTGTCCGAGAAATTGCTACGCGTACGGCTTGCTGGATGCAAGTGTAAGTGATTTTTTTTTTTCAATTTTTTTCAAGGATGCGCCACAAAAAATCATCCGACGCCACAGAAAATGGCACTAGTCACCCTTTAGCCATATCCATTATAACGATTCAGGGTCATAACAAAACAACTTATCAGAATAAAATTGTTTGGAGTTCAAGTCTAATCTGATAACGGCTAAAGTGTTGATAATATCTCGGACCAAATTCACAACAGGCTCAAATATGAAGCCAGGTTCAAATAAGCATTTTAACAAGTAGTTAGTAAAAGGTGATAAATTGCTTAAGGATCCCACATTACAATTGATTATGGATATCAGTGTTTATGTGTTTGCTCCCTGTTATCGTTTTGAACCCAGGTTTATGAAAATTATGTATTTTTTTACCACCGTATAGACATTTATTGTTGTTTCTGCTTGGAAATACCCTGTTTCAATTAGTTCCTTTTTTATGACATCAGTAAATTATTTACAGATAAGTAGTCTGATATGAGTAGTCTGTTATATATCTATAACAGCGATTTAAGATTGAAAAATCTATGGAGCCTGTTGGTTGAACGCCGTTGAATTATTTTTAAGAACCAATAAGCATTGATATATTCTTAAATCATAAGTGATAAATCTTTTACTAAATTGAACTTGATTCGTCATTCTTCTTCGACATTTTGACCAATTTGTGACGTCCATCATTCGAATTGACGTCTTTTTGTTATTTCCATAAAAGAGTAATTGAATTGCTCTAAATGCTTTGAGGCGTGTCGTTGACATATTTGTGTTATCACTTGTGATATACTGCAATTGCTCAAAACATTTTGAGTTCAATGGTTATTAATTTTCACCTGTAATTTTTTTCAATATTGAACATGACAAGTCGTGTTGAAACTATTCGTACGTTCACTACGGGTGCAGGTGCAGCAGAAGTATTGAGCAACTTAGATTCAATACTCATGATATATCTGGCGTCAACGAGATCACGCTCATATTTCTCCAACAGTTTTATGAAGTATTTGAAATTTCCAGTATCAATACTAAAACACCCTTTCTCCAAACACGATTTTTACAGGGTGGCAACTTTCTGGAAAATCCTGGAATGACAGGGAAATAGGGTGGTCATGGCAAGGCAGGAAAATGTCAGGGAATGATAGTGATCGTAGAAAGTGGCAGAATTGTATTATTTAATAGTTTACCAATAATTAATTGATTTATTCAATAATTTCCTTCCTTAAAATCATACTGATAGTTATTATGGACATACATACAGATTGATATATCAAATTTGCACCAAAAAACTGGTAAAAAATCAAACAATTTTTGAAAAAACTTCGATAGTCTAGTACAAATGATAAATTGTACCAAATTTCGCATTAAAATATCGTTGTAGGAATATGAGAGATGCGCCTAAGGTGCATATGAGATACCTGTACTCTTTATGATGCTAGAACTATAAAAAAATAGGAAAAAAAATGTGTGTTGCGTAGGTGGCTATGATTTCAAATCTTAAAATTGTTTTCTATTCTAAACAACTTTTCTAAATACACTTGCTTGATAATATCAAAAATAAGGGTAGAATCTCCCCTGTACACCGTTGGAAGTTCAGAATTTTAACTCAAATAGAAGTTTTACGCGAAGCAACAACTTTTATGAATAATAAAATTCTTTGAAAATTAAAAATTCACTTTTTGTTGTTGAATGAGATGACTCACTTAACAAAGTAGTGCAAAAAGGAAATAAAAAAACAAAAAATACTGACTTGAAACCAAAAAAATTATGTGTAAATTGGAAACCCAAATTTCTAAAGCTAATGTCTAGTCAGTGAAATGAAGGTATTTCCGTCTGAAATGATAATTTACGTAACAAGTCCGGAAAACACAATTTTTTTGGACGAGTGGACAAAATTCTAGGACGAGCTTAGCGAGTCCTGGAAGTCTGCGAGTCCAAAAACACTATTTTCGGACGTGTTGCGTACACAATTTTTTCGGAAACCGTGTACAATAACAAATCGAGACACATTTATTTTTTATATTTCTTGGTAGAAGAAAATTTCGAACATTTTAATTCTTATTTATATTAAAATTTGAGGAGTTCCCGGACTAGTCCGGGAAGTACCTACTTCCCGGACTAGTCCGGGAAGTACCTACTTCCCGGACGGTTGCCGAAAAATATTTTTTGTTCAAAAAATTCTTTCAATTTCGGAATGTAGATTTATTTTTAATTTTTCTTGAACACAAAATAGTAGAGCAAGTATTAATTAAGTTCATTACGGATTTGAATATTTCAAATTTGTTTGGTATTAGTATTATAATTATACCGAGTATTAGATTATTAGATTATATATTAGGGACTTTCGTGCTACAAGCCTCTATACCGCGACCTTTTCAGATCTATTGTGTTTGTCCTCGAGATCATTTAGAGTTCTTTGTCTAGCCCTATCTTCTTTACGAGACTCCACAGGCTAGTTTTTAGAACTCCCATGAATCTGGGAGCTCTTGGTTTTTCTTCTCCCAGCGTTAGAAACCTTTGCCTTGACAAGCCCTCGCAGTGGCATAGTATGTGTTCTGATGTTTCCTCTTCTTCCTGACAGAACCTGCATAGCATTTCTTCTGCCAGGCCTCATATGTTTGTTGAGCCTACAGTGCCCTGTGAGAAGTCCTACTACTATTCTAGTAGTGTTCCTCTTCTGGCTTAATAGATAGTCTGTGAATGTTGGCTGCGGTTGTTTGATGAACTCTTTGGCCTGTCTCATCCCTGGTGCATTGTTCCACCATTCTTGAGACTTCTGTTGAATCCATGATTTGGTGTTTGTTTTTAGTACAGCTTTTGCTATACCGCAATGCGGTTCTGGACCATTCAGGGCCTTACTTGCTCCTTCTCGGGCTAGTGTATCGACTTCTTCATTGCCTCTATAACCTGTGTGTGCTGGTACCCAGGCTAGTGTCAGTCTGTTCTGACTGCCCAGCTCTTTTAAGGCTTCTATGCAGTCCCAAACAAGTTTTGAGGTAACTTGCATTGAGTTTGACTGCTTTTAGCGCAGTTTGGCTATCTGAGTATATGGCAATGTTTTTTCGAGAAAAATCGTGCCTTATTAGCTCTTGTGCACAATGATGTATTGCAACGATTTCCGCTTGAAATATCGTCGCATGTTTGCCCAAGCTCAGTGAGATTTTCATCTTCGGCTTGGTTCCGTTTTGGAGTCGTCAGTGTAGACAGCGATATCCACATTGATGGGAGGCCCCCCCTTCCACGCATCCCTGTCCGTTATACTTGTCTTGAAAGTTTTGTCAAAGCTATATCTGGGAAGAATGCCATCTGATGACATTCTTGTAACCGGGTCGTTATCCAACTCTTCATATAGCTTGTTGTAGTCTCTCCCGTGCATATTGCTAATGGGTGCTTGTCCTCTAAGCAACCTGCTCGTGACAGACCTGGCTTCGGCTTGGATGTATATGTGTAGTGGAGGTAGGTTGAGCAAGACCTCTAAGGCGGCTGTTGGGGTGGTTCTCATGGCCCCGGTGGCACTTAGACATGCTTGTCTTTGTAGTCCTTCAAGCCGTCGAAACACTCCTGCCTGCTTGGTCTTTGGCCACCATACCACCGACCCATACGTTATCATGGGTCTGATAACTCTGGCGTAAAGCCATGTAGTCATTTTTGGTTGTAGCCCCCAATTTTTTCCGCACATTCTCCTGCACAGATTGAAGGCTACAGTACTTTTTTCTATGGTTTTTTGTAGGTGTTGATTCCAGGTCAACTTATGGTCGAAGATGACTCCTAAGTATTTTGCCTCTTGGGCAAATGGAATTTCTATCCCGTTCAGTACCGGTGACCTAAGTCCTTCCAGTACTTTTTTTCGTGTGAATGTGACTATTGTGGTTTTATGAGGGTTTACTGTCAGCTCCTCCTCTTTACACCACCTGTCGACTATATCTAGGGCTGACTGTGTAAGCTCCGATACTGTCCTTGCAAATTTGCCTTTTGCAATAATTGCAAGGTCATCGGCATATCCTAGGCAATGAAAGCCTCTGGAAACTAGCTTTTCAATTAATTCATCAATTAGGATGGCCCAAAGTAGGGGCATAGCACCCCTCCCTGCGGACATCCCTTGTTTGCTCTAGCTGTCAGTGTTGTTCCGCCAATTTCTGATATAATGACCCTGTTCTTCAAATTGGCGTTTATCCACTGGCACAGTAGGAGTGTACCCCCTTTTTCGCTAGGGCATTTGCTATAGACTCGGTGGATGCCGAGTATACTAACTAATAAATGCAATGTTAACTAGAGTGTTGGGAAATAAGTCTGGAAAACCTGGAAAGTCAATGAATTCACAAATTACTTTTTGGTGGCCACCTTGTTTTTAGTATAGGTTACAATGCGACGATGCTTTTGAAAACAAAAACATAGGCGCTGAAATAATAATAGTTCGCTTTCTTTATATCATGTGTATGGATTTTTTTATCTTTAATATATTGTGAGGGCCAGGGTGAGTAGAGAGAGGAATATCTATGGAGTCCATCAAAGAACAGCCCGAGGAACTTCTAGTTGTAATACAAGTTTTTCATGGTTCTAGTTAACAAAGGTTTCCTTGTATAATACATTTCAGAACTTATAACAGAGTTGATTAATTTGTATAAATAACGAAATACTTATTTTGTTAATATATTATTACAATGCGGTACTTCTTGATTGGACTTCTAACTGCAATAATAATTGATATCTACATAAGTACTAAATGATGTTGACCTGACTGAAAAAGAAAATGCGTCGACAATAATTATAATGACGGGAAATTACATTATTTCGTGGTTTACCTATTAGACCATCAGATAGTGACAGATTTAGGTGTCCCATTTTCGCATACAAGCCTCGATTAGGGTTGAAAAGAATATCGATTTGTAGAAAATTGAAGAGAAATTTACGAGTGGCTCCTGGGGATAACATCGAAAATAAGATTTTTCAGAACAGTGTTTATGTGTTTCCCTCATATATTCCTAACTACGGTACGAAACTACAGAGGGCGATTCGTTTTAAGAAAAAAAGTTCCTATGTCCGGAGTTGCTTCTTTTCTAAGATACAGGGCGTTGAAGTATAAAAAAAAACTTCAATCCCCTTTTCAAAACTTCAGTCACCTGCATTTTAATATGCGCCCGGCCTTAATTAAGGTTAATCACCGGACTTCAAACTCAAATCTAGTTATCTAAGGACGGCTAATAAAATAAATGCAATGCAGTTTCTTATTATTTCGTAATAATATGTAGATTGAACGTTCTCCATTCATTTCGGTCAATAGATATATGGGAATTTCTATTCTGAATTATTTTTTGTCCGATCATTCGAGATATGTCATCTAACACGCCTTAAATGTTGCTCAATTATTAATCGAAATTTAATATATACGTTGGCAATTTATCGAGGTTGGCGGGTGCTATAATCTTATGCAACACTAATTCATTCTCCAAAAGTGAAAGATTAAAGGCCTCGCATAATGGAATCTTCATAAGTATATTCGTTTTTTGCACGATGTACAATTGTGTGCATAAAAAAGTCGTACAGCAGTTATAGGTTATTGTGAGCCAGGCCTACCAATCTTAGTTAAACTTCTTATCGACTTTGACAAGTAGCGTCAAAATTCAACTTATTTTTGTCAGTAATGCGCTTTTAACATTTCTAGTGCAATTAGTGCAGTTCAATGCAATTACTGCAATGCCTTCTACGGCATTTTTATGCTTACAACTGTATATGAGTATCCTCCATAGTTTTTTCTGTTTTCCCATCTAAAAAGCAGTGTGGAAAGGGGCTATAATGATTGGAGAATTAGGTGCACCATCTCATATTTTGTGGCTCTGGATTAAAATTTCTAGAATGGTAAAAGATAAAGAATTAGTGGGACTTAGTTGAGCAGAAAAGCTTCAACCGACACATTTGGGAAAATTTTACTTTCGAAAAAATATATCAGTAGAGTATTCATAACATTCAAATCAAGTGCCCCCATAACCTATTTAGTAATTAGTATTAAGGGGCACCATAGTATAAATTCAAGCTCACATTCTGAAACCAGCATTTGTAGAATATGCATCGTTTTAGTCAAGCTATTCTAAATTGGAATCATGAAAATCATAGGAATTGAATTTGGGACATACAGCATTCTAGACGAGCTATCGCGAAATCAAGTCTCATTCTTGCGATCTCAAAAATCGTAGGAATATGATTATTTAACGAAGAAGTGTATTAACACGTTGCATGCTAATGATGCCCGTCATTTTAATTCACGAGTTTGTTATCCGTCGACCGTATACTTTTCAATTTTTATTTATTTAACGATATAGTAGTTTACCTAACACGAGCGTAAAGTGTCTTTACCTAAAAAGTACGGAAAAGACCCTTTACGCTCGTGTTAGGTACACTATTTTTTCTACTAGCGGAAAAAATACCCAAAAGTTAACATAAAGAACATTTATTATTAAATATATATTAAACTATACAACCATACTTGGTAAGCTTTCTATTTTAACTTTCTGCGACGCAATATTTAAATGTAAGTATAATCCGCAAAAACTAAACACCAGTGCGGAAAAGTGACTTTCAAAACTAAAATTAGTGCGGAAAAGTGGATTTTTCCGCACGCTAGTAGAAAAAACAACAATCACTATTTCTTATTTATGTTAACTCTATTCAAAGTTTAATTTTCTAAATTTTTTTAACAAAAATTATAATATTGCTTCGATTTGGGTTTGGACCTTCGACCTCGCAACTTATTTATTTACTATCAGGTCAACATTTTACCAGTCGGCCACGCGACTTCCTAAAACGTTAGTGACAACTGGTGTATTGAAGATTTTCTGAAATTTGATTTCAGAACTGGCAAATAAATAATGACAGATAGTACTAACCAATATAATAGTTATTTATGCAACAAATGCAAAATGTAAGTGCAATAAACAATTTTTGCACGAGTTGCATACAAAAATTTTTCTACGTTCATACAAAAAGCAAAGAATGATTTATTAAGGTAGATGTTGGAAAATGAAAAGCGCAACTTGAATAATTGATTATTACTATCGATTTGCTTCGAAACAGATCACCATCATCTATTTTCCAATAATAATACTCATTTTAATACTTCAATTATGTAATTATTGTCAGAAATAATTTTTGACTGGCTTTGCATTATAACAATCAAAATCATAGTAACCGTGAGCGCGTGCGAGATGTGGTCATAGTACAGTTTGCTCTATGCAGGTAGACGGTTAAGAACAAAGCGAATCAGTTTTGATTATGGAGATTTTCTCGGGAAGGCATTGTTTGTTTAGCTCTGGCTGCTAACATTAATACAAAATAATATAAAATATAAAGTAACTGTTTAAAATGTATTGCCAATCTCACAGAATATCTGCTAAATATGTAGTCGGTTTGAACATTTATGTTTGTCATGATGACAGCACGTTGAAGTTGAATGACAGATGAGTGCAATAATGAACTTCTTTTTCCACTAAATATAGTTCAATAAAGTTTTGCTTTTTGCATGAATGTAGAAAAATGTATTAGAGCAATGTATGTTGGGTTGCATATGATAAAATCGTTGATTAATAGGAAATCATTCATTAATAGGGTCATTAATCAACGATTTTGAGTGCGTTGAAATACATCATAAATTAACTTAAAAATTACTAGGGACATGCTGTGCAAAACTGAAGTTCGTTGGAATCTCAGACTGGAATGAACACTTACTTGGAACTTGCATCTGATCTGAGATTATAAGGTATAAAAGAAAAAATTTAGTGTTACTTGTATAACCTTGCATCATTCTAGACAAGCTACTACAAAATCGAGTCTCAGTACTGGGATCACAGAAATCGTAAAAGATGAACGAATTACTTGAAACTTGCAGCGTTTAAAACAAGAATTGCATAATTCCTAGATTTAAGAAATCGATATAAATTAAGAGTTTTTGGGACTTTCATAATTCTAGACTGCTGATGCAAAATCAAGGTTCACTCCCAAACGGTTATACTCGCATGGGCATCGTAATATGTTTCCAACGGATATAGAGTTTCACCTCAAACAATTTTTTTTTGGAAAGAGAATGGATCTATATTTCATTCTCATAGAAACGTTTAGCTGTCTTAAAGGTCCTGACTTTGTACATTTTTCTATTTTTCAGAAGATTAACTGTAATAAATGTGATTTCTGAAATCATTACTACTATTGTGCACCTATTGTGTGCAGATTTTCAGATTTTGTGCCTATATTTGTACAGCATCTGTGAAAGGTAGGTCAATGTTAAGACGTTTTGTTTGGGAACTAACTAGGTAAGAATCCCCACATGGATAGACTTATTCTAACTTATTCTGTATGGTGAAGCAAATACATGGTACGCATTTTTGAGGACAACTCCACATGCCACAAATTTTGTTTATAACAGTGTTAAGGAAATACATTCACTATTTTGTAACCATATTCATCGACAAATCACTCTCAAACTGTAAGTAGTACACCTTATTTATTCTATCAACAGTATCGATACAACGCTGTCTTCTGGAACGCACTTTGACTATACCACTACGGTAGGAAGCAAACAAATGAAAGTGTTATGACATACTTGACGAAAGGCAAATTAAATGATTAATGAAAATGGATTTATAAATCCAGTCTTCTGCCAATTCTATGGGGTGCTCTTTTTTCACTTACGTGTGCAAAATTATTATTGCAGAAACTTTGCCGCTAGTCCAATAGATTTCGCACCGTAAATTGATCCTTGGACATTTTATCCAGGTCATTTCGTACCCGGAAATGCATCCTCAATTTTTTAGCCTGTTTTGGCCAGAACGAACTAATCTCACATAGACATTTGGGCGCGAGGACAAGAAAACATACATTTTGTGAGGAGTAATTTTTCAGTCTGTTCTAACCAGAACAAATTAACCTTAGGTATATACTTGAATCTGGGAGAGATGCAGTATTGGAGCGAGATCATGATTTAAAGGACGAATCAACTAGGGATGAAATGACCAGGGACGAAATAAAAGATGAATTACTCGAGGACCAACTTGACGGGAATGACAAAGGTTCAAATCCCTGGATGAAATGACCAGGGACGAATCTCTTACCTCCCTACATGTAAATTACCGGTGGTTGGGGGCTTAGCTCTTTTTTGTTGGATTTTTGCCAACGAAAGTCCTTTTGTATACGTATTTGGTAAGCAGAGGGTGGGATTTTAAACCCATTTTCATTATTCTTTATATTTTCATTGATGTGCCAGTCAAATAGGCCATAATGCTTTCATACTAATTATAACCATCGAATAAATCATTATTTGGATCCTTTGGTGTGATTACAATTCAAGAAATATAAAAACCTAAAACACTTAAACTAAATCACTTTCACTCGATGCTTGTTTCGCTAACAAAGTTGGCACTCTCGAGAGCTAATAGCTTATTTCTAGTAGTAAGCTAATAGCTTTATTGGCGAAACGCGTATCAATTAAAAGTAACGTAGTTTCGGTGTTTTGTGAAGTTTATATTTCTTGAATACTAATAACCATGTCTGTCGAAAACTAATTTCGATTATTTTCAGAAGCGTCTCTGTAATTAACTTAACGCCATCGCGCTGTCAAATCGGTTTTATCTACATTCTAATAACGCTCTTATGAGATAGTTTTCTTTCGGCCATCCTGTAGCGACGGTTTCAGTCTCAAAATTAGATGAATGAAATACTGACTTTGTGTATTCTTCCCACGTGTGGTTCATGCGCATTCATTTCCTACAGAATCGATCAATGCCAAGGCCCTCTTCGTTTACGATACGTAAACGAGTTCTTGTAAAATTCTATTTCAGTTTTTGAATGGGCTCTGAGTTCGTTGATTGATCGACTCTTTTTGTTTTTGATATATCCAATGGATTTGGAATTCCTAATGGAAGTCTGGTTTTGAAAAAACTTGTTAGCATTGAATATTATTCAATATGTGGTCGAATGGCTTTTAGAAAGTTCACAGAATGGCTTTTAGAAAGTTCACAGATCATTTCTGGATCAGTTTTTTTTTTCTTTTGAACACGTCAAACGCAAGCAAATTATTTGCATTCTGTATTTCTAATAAATATAGTGCTGGAACTTCAGATAGAGAAAACATGCTTTGAAATTCTCGCTCGTATGCATATAAGCAAAACGTACCACGTTTCAGTCAATGGAAGATATTCTAGCTTTCTGATTGGTTGTGACCAAACACAGGTGCACTTTGCCATCCAGACTAAAACGTGGTGCACTTTGTCGCCCGAAAATTTATTGGAAAAAATTCCCTGTGGTGAACAGGCAAGCTAGGTTAGCTTGCTCAGGTTAGGTTTGTGTGTAAATCGCAAGCGAAAAACTAATTCACGCATTTTCGACTCACAAGCTAGGTTAGCTTGCTCAGGTTAGGTTTGTGTGTCAATTGCGAGCAAAAAACTAATTCACGCTAGTGCAAAATGCACCACGTTTCAGTCTGGATAGGCAAAATGCACCTGTGTTTGGTCACAACCAATCAGAGACCCAGAATATCTGCCGCTGACTGAAACGTGGTACGTTCTGCTTATATGCTTCCCGCATTACTGCCACTGCTGATGGGCGTTCCGTGGAAATGTGGGTGGGTGACTCCTCACTCTTCAAGCACCACCTGCATTTAATATCATCCGTGATACCTTCAATGTTTAGGTGCTTGTTTATATGGTATATAATTTCCTTTCTGCTCAGTGTGATCAGAGTCTTGGTTCCCCTAGTAGAACGGCCATCACTAGAGCATTCGTTCCGCATGAGCACCGAACGAGCGAATGTGTGGACGTTGATGTGAGCAAGAACAGACAGTGTGGACTCTGATGTGAGCACCAACAGAATGCGCGTGCGGTGGTCGGGCCAATCCGTTTTTTTGTCGATTTTTTCGTGCTCATTGTGGACGGTGAAAGTGTGCTCGACTTTCTGTTTGTGGTTATTACAGAGATTTTGAATTTGTATTCTGATCTACGCAGCCTGATCTTGAAACAAGCATCTCATGTGCTCATGCGGAACGAATGCTCTAGTGAATACGCACCTTCTGTTGATTGTCTCATGCCCGGGCATATTTCCATGCATCCTAAAATCTTACTTCAGAATTTCCTACATGGTTGTGACGCTCCCAGAAACTCCGAGGATTGGTTCGGGTCCGATCATGGAGCTTTTTGCACCTTTTCTGGACAAATAATCGGACTGTTCGTTTCCGGGCACTCCGGTATGGCTCGGGACTCCGAATTGGCGGTGAATAGTCTTTCCAATCGTCGGTGTATATCAGAAATCAGCAGCGAACTAACCGTATGATGTGATAACCTTGATCGCTCCTGCTGTCCGTGAATATCGAGATTTGTTAGCTGTGGCAGCCTGTGATGATATTTTCTCTTACCCAAGCGAGTATGACAGAAACGTCTTCTGCCTGAAATACAGTGTCAAAATTTACCAGGGCGTAACAAAATTCCGCTTTCGGTGATCACCCGTATGCCCTGGTGCCGGCTGATTCACACATCTTGGAGCCATGTTTGTGCCAGATGATCCCAGTGGTTGGGATCAGGCGATCTGGTTCCAGTACTCCCTTTTGGGAATGGTTGACTGTGGCCTTTTGCTGAATCGTATGTCAGGTAAAGAACTGTCACCCGGCATCTCAAGGGGACAAACCTTGACCGTTTGGTTCCATTATCGAGAATGTCCATATATTCCCTCACTCCGGCATTGGTTGGAGCTTCGCAAGCGAGCAGTGGCTTTGCGTGTTTCATGTTTAATGAAGAGGTGCAGGAGGATGAGTCTCCCAGCGCCCTAGAGGGTGCCGTTCCCAATGCACTAGTCGCAAAACGGGCAAGTCTTTGCACCCCCATCCAATTGGGTGCTTGATTTGCTGGATGCTGATCTTGTCACTATACGTTTGCAACGTGCGTTATCATTGGGCATATGGGGGTCATGTAGATCCAGTACAGAATCTTGGTGGACGTACTGCCAAATGTCCTTGTGCATGACCATAAAGCAGCTATAGTTTTTTGAACTCTATGTTCGATATGCTCGTTCCAGTTTAGCTTGGATAATGCATGCTGGGCGTTTGCATTATTTTATATAATATTTGCAAATATTTTCAATTTTCCATTATGCAAATGTGCATTGTATATCAAACGCTTTATTCTTAGCATTTGTTTATTCTTATTCATTTACATTCATTAACGTGGAACCTGTATTTATCTGTTGATGAAAACCCATGACATATAAGAGTAAGATAAATAATTAGATGTCTCACCTTCCAATCGAAACTTTTTTGTATCAAATTCTAGTGGAAATGATGTTACATAGATATATACGTCCTGTTCCGAATGACGTCACTGAAAATAGACTCTTCGGCTCACAGCACCACAGTCTCTAGCGCACATCGTTTTCTTTCCGTCTACTTTTTTCGTCATGTACGCAGTCTCGTGAGGGGCTTCCTCGAGTCATGACGCCGTAAGTCTTTCGTTGTGTAATATTTTGTGGTATTTATTTTCAAGTCTATGTTTTCTATGATTCATAATTATATTATGGAATTTTAAGGTTTGAATGCAATTTGTAGATAGAATTGCACGCCGCGTGAAGAAATCGTGCAGTGATTTATTTCAGATTGTGTGACGAAGTAACGCAGCAGTAGCTGGGATTAATTTTATGTAGCAAATATTTATAGTTTGACGTGTATTGGCGATCGTTTTGGTTGGAACGCGTATGCCAAATTACTGACAGCTTTATTGTAGTGTTGAACCCTTCAACCATTTCTTATTTATAAACAAAAATAGTACAATTCGGCATTAGTATATAGGTTCATGCGTGTTGTTAAAGTTGTTTTTTCCGTTAACCAGCTGTCGTCCCCTTACGAATGGCAGTCCTCAAAAGTCCAAACTTGTGCGAGCCAAGGATTAACGAGGTCTTCTAGAATGTAAGAAAAAACCTTTTTTTTCTTTCTTGTTCCCACTTAAAAGTAATACGCAATGTTCAGAGAACCTCGTGAGAGCCTAGGAAAATTTGGTACTAATTGATGTTCTTCTTGGATTTGTGGAGGCCGTATGCCTCAGGGAACACTTCCCGAGGCAGCAAGTTCCAATGCTTTGCCGTTGGTTGTAAGTACAAACTCTGGGAAAGAGATGTTCAGCATGTGTTCAAAGTGACTACAAGCTAATGTGAAGACTGAGCTCGCTGGGCTAGTCTTGATGGTGCACAGAAGAGCATTAGCTGTGAAAAAAAAAAAAATATATATATATATATGGAACTAGTAAATAGTGGGGCTTTGCAGCAAAATCAAAGAGTACTACTTTAAAATTTGTCCAAGCTTCCGGAAATTTAATAAATCATTTCCATCATCAGGGATAATCTTTGTTGAGATTGTAAGATTGCAAGATGAAAGTTGATATAAAACATGAAAAATGTATATCAACTTTCATCTTGCGCAATGTGTCACTTATTGTTGAACAACATCGCGTCTTACAATCTCAACAAAGATTATCCCTGATGATGGAAATGATTTATTAAATTTCCGAAAGCTTGGACAAACTTTAAAGTAGTACTCTTTGATTTTGCTGCAAAGCCCCACTATTTACTAGTTCCAACTCCAACTAGTCAGCAACGACTACCCTTCCTCTATATATATATATATATATATAACAGAGATAGATCGCCATCCTTTCTGCGTTGTTCCAGAAAAATAGCGAGCTCGTGAGCGAAGCGTCACCGACGAGACGAATTGTTAAATTTGTTATTTCCATCAACCGTCTACTCTCCTACAAGCAAAGTCTTCGAGAGACTTGTGCGAGCTAGGGAAGATGCAGCCCTTACCTTTTAATGTGTGATGCCATGCACGAGGTCGGTGGGCGTGGCAATTCGAACCCGCGTACCTTGTCATAGCAAGCGAGAACACAACCTGTGCGCCACCAGGACCCATATGGAATGGACATAATTTAAAAGTTTCAGTATGTGTTTAGGAGCTGCACTTCATATAGTCCAGGAAAGGTAGGATCTGTGCCGTGTAAATCATTATCAATAGACGGAAAATGAAATAGCTCTTGGCATGAAACAGAAAACCAAGTTTTTAGGAGGCAGTGTTAGCAATTAACCTCACATGATTTTCTCATCGAAATGGATGAATTAATTGCTATAGATATTCTTACAATAATTATGACGGCCACTTTCAAGTTTTGTAGAGAAAATACATGCTTGGGTTTTGTTCTTATTTTGAATTGAATTGTCCACGTTTCTTCCACGTTCATTTCTGTTTTCACCGGCTGATATCGAAGCTTTAGAAAAGAAAGCAATATGAACGGTACTATCAACCGCAAAGCTGTGCCTTGGGCACAGAGTAACGCCCAATAAATCATTGATATGAAAAAGAAACAGCGTTGGTTCTAGAACGGATCCCTGCGGAACAATAGAATTTATACGCAGAGTGTCTAATGAAACTCCATCCACCACCTTGTCTGATAAAGACTATATAGATGACAATGAACACAACTGGGGGGACAAAACATAAGATGGAAGCTTGGCGAAGAGTCACTGGTGCCAAACGCGATTAAATACCTTGGAGATATATGACGCCACGGACATAGTTTCACCATGTGGTTCAATAGGTAACTACCTTATATGTGTGAGACATGAGCAAGCAGGTGACCAGTTGATCTCTGATGACGGACACCATATTGTCGATCATTCACAATTAATAGGCGTTATATTTAATTCATGAGCTCGATGTTGATGGTCTTTTCCATCACCTTCTAAGGGTCTGTTTGCCTTTTTGATTTGGGAGTATTGACGCCCAACAGGAAAATCCAAGAGTATTGGTTTTGCGTAAAAATTAATGATTTTATAAAAAAAAACAAAGCATTTTTTTTTCTTCAAAATCATCAAAACCAAAAATCAGTTAAGTTTCCGAATTCTCACGAACGAATTGAATAATTTGTATCAAATAAAATTTTGCAAAAGAATGAAACTGAACGCTCAGAACCGATCACCGTTTCATAAAAGGTATTGTTTGCTCTCAATTCGTCAAATACGGTGGGTCACACTGATGTACATAATTATCAAATGAAAATTCATGAAGAATTTTGAAAGGAAAAACATATTATACAAGAGCTGATGTGTCAATTTATTTATTCGTTCATTGGGTCGATGGAATAACTTGGACTGACAAATTAAATATTAATAAATTCGAATATTAAATTGTTTGGAGCGGATTTCCATTCGATATATTCATGTCATATGACAGTTTGATCAATTTGTTAATGAGTTGAATTATTTACGACTTTGGGGTGCTTTAGGGCCAGTTTATCAATGTCGTGTCAGCGTACTTTGACTCCCGATTAAATTTGACTGGTGGTTAGAATGAAATGACATTTGCTAAATGAAGGAATCGACTCATATTCTAACCATGAGTTAAATTTAGCTCAAAGTTAAAGTACATTGAAAAACCGGTCCTTAGAGCATCCATCTAAGTAATGGAATGTTCAGAAAATATATTGTATTGCATAAAATACAGACATTTTTTACTAACACTTTAGCTTTGTTTTTTATGCAGCTTAATGTGTACTGAAATGAAAGTCATCTTCTCCAACATGAAAAATCTACTGTTTCAGTCTCGAGTCAAACATTGTATGTAAGGAACCATTGACGGTGATGAAATTATTAAAAGTATTGATTTATTAAAATGAATCAAATAGTTTAATCTATAGCAAGCTTTTATTGTTGTCAACACCGTATAATCAGGAAGTGAAAAAGTCAATGTCATTTGTGGTGTTTTGTTTATCACACATCATTGCAATATGGCACCTATTTCAGTTTGCTAAGTAAGCGCATATGATATTACCTTAATTCGATTTTACGTTTCGATGATTCATCATATCTGGAAACATACTAGAACCATACATACTTGGAACACGTGTTTTGTGTACAAAAATGCTAAGAAATATGCGATTTCATTTCCGATTATAATGCAGTCCTCAGTGGAACATTACACTAATTTAAATAGTGATATCACGATATAATATTGAATTGATGCTAATGGTGGATTTATAAACTCAACTAACACGTTGACGGACACAGGCCGTGCCCTCCACTGATATTGACTCTAAAATTATTTTGAAAATATCCAAGTGTTTCTAGTATAGGTAAGTTGATTTGTAGAATAAAACAACAACTTTTTTTTTCAAATGCAAACATGTGTCCTTCTTGAGGGAGTATTTTTGGAAAATATTCCGAAGTATACAGGTTGACTCAGAAAAGAGCACCAAACCAAAGTTATGTTGAATAGAGATTACTTGGACCATTCAAAAAAGATAGGGTCATGTATGTTCATCAACGTTCTATCCGGAGATATGAGAATTGGAAACGCCATAAAATTTCTTTTTGAATGATATGTTACGCTTGGTATTTACTTCACCATGTAAACAACGTATGAATGAAATGCATTATAATTTGTGATGTACTTTAAAGTCAGCTAAAATTTTATTGGATGAAAAATGTAGAAATTATAAAACGAACACGTTTTTTGAAATATGTTTCTACCCTGAGACTAGTGTTTTTTTTGTTAAAATTGTTCTTTATGTATCCCCATAAAAAATTTCATTTTCGTCAGATCGGGTGATATAGGCGGCCATCTTGTCGAGCCTCCTCTACCGATCCACCGTTCTGGAAAAACATAGTTGAGGTGGTTCCTGACATTCATTGAATAATGAGCCGGGACTCCATCGTGCTGTATCCACATTATGTTTCTTAAATGTAAATTCAAATTCTCCAATAAAGTGGAAAATTCATTTTGCAAAAGTTCTAAATACATTTGTCCATTAAGATGTCTGTCAAAAAAATGAGGTCTGATTACTAGATCTCCAATCATTCCACCCCACACATTCAGAGACTATCAGTGCTGACTATCCTGCCGTATTATCCTTGGATTTGTATCCAAATAATAGTGAAAGCTGTGTCTGATTACAAACCCATTTTTGTGAAATGTTGCTTCGTCCGTGAACAGAACATTTTGAAAGAAATTCTGGTTTTGTTGTAATTTTGCCAACGCCCAATTACAAAAATCTACGTTAGACGTGAAAACGTGCTGTGCACTTGTCGGACTACGGTTTATAGTACGTAATACATCTAGTGATAAGACACTCAACATGAACGAACAGGAAATTCAAAATCTATCGGTAGATTGGTTTTACTGTAGTTTTACGTATTTCTCTTTGACTGGCAGTTGTATTTTCTGTGACGGCTAATGGTACATTCAATTGATTTTCCTCGTTGGTCACAGGCTTGGTACGAATTGGTTTTGGATAATCCACTTTTCCAGTTTCCAAATCTATTCAATAGACTCCTCAAACTTCTTTTATCAGGATGTATCCTATCAGGATATTTAGCCACATACAGTCTGTTAGCTAGAAGACAATTTCTCTCAGCTTCCCCCAATGTATGAGTTTAACAAGCTCGTCCCTCGAAAATATCATGATGATTTTTTTATAAAGTTTTCAGCATTGACACAGACTCAAGACAATAGTGTCGTTCGTTAAGACGTACTCTGATTGCTCTACTTTCTTGAAGTTGATCTTTTCAAAAGAGAAAGACAAATGAAGTACAAGTGTTAGAGAAAGATGAGCATATGTGAAAGTGATCTCGATCAACCAGAGCAGTATTCAATAAACAAGCCTAATGATTCCTTCAACTCTACTGATACTACAAAACAAAACCCTACAACATCGATGTGTTCAGGACCAACTATTTACAGGGGAATGTAGTAGTTATGTCCGATCAAAATGATAATTTCGACAAAATTACTTTCTCGAATCAAAACCATAGAAGGTGAGGAAAGTGAGAAAATTGTTCCAGTGATACATCATTGAGATATTTTTCAATTTGCGTTTCGATCTATCCGGTACACAAAAATCAATGAAATTTTAACTGTGAGTCCTGTTACAGTACCTAGACCATATTGATGTCATTTCTCATCCCATCAGTTTTTAGTATAATTTTTTCACGTAAGTTACAGGGTGTTGAATATCTCAGTTTTTTTGAATTAATAGCGATATATCTCCGGAAATAACGTTGATGAATATGCATGGCCCTATATTTTTTGAATGGTCAAAGTAATCTCTATTCAACTATGTGATGAAATATAGGGTGTTCCACTACAAAATACATATGGGGATATATGAAATACATTGTTTATACAGAGACCCAACGACCAAAGAAAATATGAAAGAACGCATTTGCTAGTTCCACCCTAGGAACACTGGTCAGGGTAGAAGCATCTTTCAAAAAACGTATTGAACACCTTTTATAATTTCTACATTTTTCATCTGATGAAATTTATGTCGACTTTAAAGTTCATCACAAATTATAATGCATATCATTCATACGTTATTTACATGGTAAAGTAAATACCAAGTGTGATATATCATTCGAAAGGAAATTTTGTGGTCTTTACAATACTGAAATTGAATGCGTGTGTGTTTCTATTTGAAAAACCAAGATATCTTTCAATTTGCGTTTGGATTTATCCGGTACACAAAATGAAAATTTCAACGGTGTGTCATGTTACAGAAACTAGACCATATTGGAGTTATTTCGCCTCCCATATGTTTTTAGAATTATTTTTCTCGGAGGAGTTACAGAGTGTTGAATAACTCATATTTTTTGAAGTAATGTCGATATATATCCGGAAATAACGTTGATGAACATATAATACCCTAAATTTTTTGAATGGTCAAAGTAATCTCCATTCAACCATGTGATAAAATATAGGGTGTTCGATTATTAAAAACATAAGTTTGGTTTGGTTCACTTTTCTGGGTCACTTTATATACTTCGGAATATTTTCCGAAGATACTCTCTCAAGTAGGAAACATGCTTGCATTCGAAAGAAATTTTTAAGTTGCGCTGTTTGGAAGCTATGGACCACCGGAGCGCAGTTGCAGGACCCTGTATAAGAAGAGCCATCGTGGTCAACATTTCTTCGCGATCCTTTATATCGTTATTGCAAGAGAGTATTCACGCACGATATCACTCTTTGGTTAAAAAAATTGTTGATTCGATTCTTAGTTTAGTTGAGTTTAAGTTCACCATAAAAGACTAACTACATCAGTTAATTTTCGCGCCTTTCACCGCCTCGCTACTTCAATTAATCAATCATTAATACGAAACAAAAGCGGTTGTTTGGTGTCTCGAAGCAAATTAGCTGTTTTTGTTACGAATGGGAGTGATCAACCGCCTATGAAACTGGATTTCTCTTTGGTAGACCAGATTCAAAATCCGGGTACACTGAACCAGATAGTTGAACATTTAATTTTTTTTGAAAAATGGTGTTCCTACAATGATTGAAAGAGCACGTGTATGTTATCGGTATGGAATTCGCTATAGACAAATAATAATTGTTTATTACAAATACAGAGTGAACTGCAATCAATTACAGAAATGTATACATTGTGCATATGCTCTCACCATCAAAAGGGGTGGAAAACTGAGTGAAATTTGAAAATTGGAACAAAAAAATGACTTTGTATGTGTAGGAAAACGCCGCCCATGGACACGGACAATCAGACTCGGTATTTCTCCGTCGGGTAAATTACGAAAGTCGAACGATTCGTACCACGCTAATTTGTGAAAATCAGCTAATCATTGTTTATTAGCCATTCACGAAAATCACCATGCCATACTTTTCCGGCGGTTTCAAGTGGCCGCCATACCACCGCAAAAGTGTTTTTTTTTTTGAAAACCATTTGTACCAACATGGCATTCGGATTGTTGGAAAATATATGAGACAATGTGACCATTATTATATTTACCATATAGTATAGTATACTTGAAAAACTTATTCAATACGTTTTCAAAATACGAATGTACAATACGTGAAATATTTTTTCACAGTATGGCATTATTGTATTCGATTCGTTTGGATGCAAATCTACCTAAAAAATATTATCCCATACTGTTACCATTGGGCGGAAGAATTTCACATTCGAGCCAAGATGTAAAAAAAAATTGGAACGAATTGTTACAGTATGGCATTTCAAATTTTCGAAACTTAAAAAATAAACTAACTATTCTTTGGAAAGATTATGCCAAACTTATGGTAAAATGGTGGTAATTTTTTGAAAGGCTATAAATGGTACAAGACGACAACGTACGCATTACAGTAAGGCTAATATAGGTAATATTAATTCTTTTTTAGTACAATTTTTTGTTGTTATTGAAAAATTAGCCTATGCCGTGACCACGGGACTGGAGCTGACACACTCGCTCTGATATGTCAAAACCAATACAATCTTGAAACCATTTTTCGAAATATCCCACCTGAAATATCTTGAATGGTACATGTGAAAAAAATTATATTCAAATTCAAAATATAATGCAGTTTATTCTGAAATATTTATAAAACTTTATATTTTCCATCAACTTTAGATTCAAACGTCAACAGAAGCGGAATCCCTGGCATTGTTACCGGCATGTTCGAGTTAGTTTTCTTCGTCCTCATCGCTGCTTATTGTATTACTATCTATAAAGTATTTAATTTATTCACTCAAGCGCAATACATAATCGCAAAAATTTCCCCTCCCCCCATATGTGTTGAAATTTCGTATTCATGTTCTTTGATCCTCATACTTACAGGAAAAATTATATAGTTCCATACTGGTACGATCGTTCGAAATACGCATAAAATATTACAGTTTAAAAAAAATATTGTACACATTCGCCACCTCCCACACGTATGGCATTATCAGACTTGGGTGGTATAAATCGTTTTGCATCTCACCAAAAACCAAAAATTTTGTTTCACAACAAAACCAAAACTGGCGTCGATACTATAGATCAAAATGTTCATGAGAAACCCAACGGCGAACGTGCAGATGACAATATTTGGATATCGCCGGTGTTGCTGCGTACGTTACTTACTATGAAAATAATTATATACTTAAAGAAAAACTAAGAAACGCAGCTTTCAGAAGAACTAGCCATGCCAATGATGGAGAAGAGTGATTTTCTTAACAGCAAGTCACGCGAAATCATTCAACGAAAATCGCAATCGAAAGTTTTTTGTTAGAGATGTTAATGATCTGATTTGGATAGCTCATACATTCAGGATAGCTATTGAGTGATGAGTAATAAATATTACTTGCCTATTTTGAATGTAGAAAATATTACGTGACTATGTTAAATGAAGTATCTAGTTTTTTCTGTGCAAGAGCTGCTTATGTAGAAAAAATCTTGTGTGTATTTCAAGCACAAAGTCTCATTGCCGCCCTCCAAAGATTACCATTTGTCCGGTTCTTGTCGAGCGGCAATCTATCACTTCGCTCTAAATACACAAATAGCTATTTCATCATCAATGCAAACTTTCGTTGATTTTGTTGAAATAGAAAATACGAAATTTCAGAAAATTATTTCCGCAAAATTTCGCCTTTGTCGATTATATTCCCATTATGTAAATCAACAATTAACATATCTGGTTTTAACTAACCATGAAGTTTATTATTATCATTTCAGAGAATTTGTAATGATTTTTATTAAAATTGCTCCGGTCAATTATATTTTCACGCATCAGGATCATTTGGTACATTTCCATAGTCATACATATGATTCACATTGTGAAATTTTCTTGTGCTTACCCGAATTACGGAAAAATGATAAAATTACCGTCCAGCGTTGGTAATATACCTATTCAGTACTGGGATATATTTTTACCTTGAATTAATTCACGTGGAAAGCCCTCCTCACACGTTGTATTTATGAATAATAGAGCTCATGGTTATTTAACTCTCAATTGATCGCCTAGTCGTGATGTGGATAAAGGAAAACCTACGAAACAATTTTCCATAAGCAATGTATACCAAACAAGACATCATTAATTCGAAAATATGTTTTTTTTTCATGCCGTTTCGTGTTAATTCATCAGGTGAAGGATCTGTAAAATATAATTTGCAGATTATACGAAATAATTATAGGTACGTTCCATAAAGAATTAATAAAGTGGATTTTTTGAGGTTTCTGTTGAGAATGTTCCGGAAGATATATTTTTGAGTCCTTTAGGAGTGTGTTATGATGATCTTCATGTACAAGTTTATAAAAAAATCCAACTATCACAAATTAATCCCTATCAAACGGATTTTCCCTTTGTCATATCAGTTCAGATACTCTTTTTTATATTGTTGTCAAGTTTTGTTTCTATTTCAACATCCTCATCATATTTGAATCATCATTTGAATCATCATTTGAATGTCCAGTTTCCAGAAATGAAACTGAATCAACAATAGTTCAGCTGTTATTAGGGTTATCATAATTCTCACCATTAGAAGGGGGTCAGGATTTTCCACAGTTGGCCTTTCCTCTTGCGAAAGAGTGCAAAATATTGGTGCTGTTTATCATATCTACTACACCAGGATGATATCCAACGTTTACATTTTTTATTTATGTTAATCCATGGCTTAGGAAAGCGAATAAAAAAAACCCTTTGGATATTAGCTATTAGAGTTACACAATCCGTAAGAACAATGATTAACCATTAATGCAAAACAAAACAGCAAAAGCATTATAACAATGGTCAACGTTGCCAATTTGATACTTCGGATATACGTATTTCTTTTCATTGAATAATTACAATACGCACGTTTAACCTCACGGTTTTCGAGATATTGGGGCTTTTATAAGATAAAAAAAAAGAAATTTCTCAGATCATCCTTTTATATTTCATGCAAATAAGGAGCGTTTCATGTTAATTCTTATTTTCGGTAAATATTACTGAATAGCAGTTGTAACAATGGCAGAAGGCAGATTTTCGTTAGCAGTAATTTACGGTTTTAAAAAAAATATCCTCCAATTTACATCCATCAAGATTTCTATGAAACTTTGAACTTTTTCGTGACAAATTAATCTCCTATAAAAACCTGGACATTGACCTTGAAAACTTGCTTGTTTTGTCCATAGTCTAAAAAGGCCATAATTCTTTTTCGAAAAAAATATATTGCTAATAGAGTACGAAAGGGGGGTATTTTACGGTGGATCACAAGGATTGCAATTTCGTTCGAAATGGGTTTATTTTCTATTTTATCGATGTGTGAGCATAGTTTGTTACTCATTTGTCATAACGACTCAAGCGGAAATCCAATGAAATTAGTTAAATTGAGGTCATGTGATTGAATACAACCAATAAGAACAACATTACACTGATAACAGACCCAACGGTCTGTTTTCACTCTAAGGCACGTTGTTATGTATATACATATTTTGATTTATTTGATTTTGAAGTTTCAAATATTCAATAACGTCAAAATGTCAGTGATGTCATGATGATTTGGTTGTAATACTGACGAGAAGATTGATGAAATTTTCTTATCAAATATTATATCAATATAAACTGTTTACAACAACAAATTTGTATGGAAATCATGTATAGACTATTGCAATGTTACAAAGTATCGGTTAGCAAAAAATTTTCTATTCGAATAACCCTCGAACATTGATGAATATAACAACTTCTTCAAGCTTGTTGCTTGGAAACAGACCGACGCCGAAGGCTTTCGGAATCTGCTATAATTATCAATGTCCTTGGGTTATTACTACTGAAAACAACACAACAATGTACACCTCAATATTTATTTTAAATTGATGTTGGAACCTGTCTGGTCTCATCCTATGATGATTTTCGTAGTGCCAACTGTGGAGGTTGTGGATATTGAAAACACCCTTACGGTGGCATAATGATTCATTTGTGCATAATATTTTAATGAAGAAGTCTGTGTCTACTTGGTGTTTTCTCAACATACGGCGACAAAAAGTTACTCGTTTTGGGTAATCTGTTGGCAACAAAGATTGCGCACGCTGTACGTGGAAAGGGTGCAATTGATGTCTTTTCAAGATATCATGAAACGTTGATTTTTTATGCCTGTTCTTCTCTAGAATACTACGTACGCTAGTGGACGGATCATTCTCAATTTATTCAAGGACATCATCTTCAAGGTCATCACGACGTGGTCTGCCTGATCCACCGTGAACACCAGGAATCTTGCTTTCCGAATAAGAGTTATGTATTCGTATGAACACACGATAATAAGGATTTATATTCCTATTGGGATATCTTTCACAATACTATTCCTAACCTAACCTAACTTTGATTTTTATAGAGCTTGCGAACACAGACAGTTTTCTACATTGTTTTATAAATTTTTAATATCTGCCCGAATAAGACTGAAGTCCGTTCCCTCGAAATGAGATATTGGACGCCTGTGATGTCACTCAATGAGAACAAGAAGTATTTTTCCCTTTCCCACACAAGTACTTTAATTCCTAGATGCGCATTTCTATAACCATGTGGTCTTCAACAGTAGGGATTACTAAATTCATGAAACACAATTTTCCTCACCAATTCCAAATCAATATAGCATTTTTGAATAAACTGGGATGTGATTTCGAAGCATCGAGAAATCACTAGACAAGAAATAAATTTGAATTTAATCGAACTCATTTTAATAGCATACTCGTTGTTTTAACTTTTGTGTTCTCATTTTGGAATGTATTTAAGCGCACCTTGTGTTTGGCGCAAGTTCACATTCATCTAAGTAGCATTGAAAATTTGAAAATATGAGTTGTGAATTCTTATTATATCCAGAAATCTCTAAAATATGTCTTTTGTAATTATTGTGATTTGATTCTTCATATTGTGCATGCGTTTAATTACGATAATAATTCGTATCATTCAAAATACAACAAAATAAACACACTGCGTCAGTTGACATGACGTGACATTTTTTTGAAAGTGACTCAAGCCTGGTCTTTTGTTGCAGGGTCGTGTATTTCATCAAGGGGTTAATCGTGGATCGATCAAGTTATGGCCCCATTCCATTCACGTCAGTTGCTAACGTGGACTTTGCCAACTGTAGCCATTCTACTCAGCTATTTATGGTACAAAAAGAAGAGAATTGGAGCTCAAAGTGACCCAGGCGACACCAACAACCCGGAACAAAAAGAAAAGCCCGAGACCGGTAACAAAGCTCCGGAAAAAGATTTAAAACCTGCTAACAAAAGTGTTCCTGTATCGACTACGCCAAACAAATCATTTACCAGATCGCTGTCTGGCGTCGAAACTACGCCTATCGACATCGTCTTACCCGTCGAATTGCGAGCCACCAAATCTACTTCTGCGGTGATTTCCGACGAGGATTTGGATTTGGAAATCGAAAAAATCAAGTCTATGAGAACCGGTCCGTTGTTCGGATCCAGAACGGACAATTCCCCTCCTATGATTTCGAAATCAAAAACGCCTTCTCCCATGAAGGAGCACAGACTGACCAGTTTGAAAATAAGCCCGAAGAAAGAAAATAAACCGATGGCACAGAAAGATATAAACGTGGTTGAGGAGGAAGTAACTTCTTTGACCATCACCGATACCGAGGAGGCTCCACAAAGTGAACCAAGCGACGGTGCAGGAATTGCTAGAGAACATGTTGAATTGGAACAGCAGTGCAACGAAAGGGAACTGAAAGACAGTGCAGAAATTAGTAAAGAGCATGTCGAACTTCAAAGGCAAAGTAGTGAAAGGGGGCGAAAAGACAGTACAAAAATGAATAGGAAACTTGTCAAATCGCAACGGCAAAGTAAGGAAAGGGGGAGAAAAGACGCTGCAGCAATTAATAAAGAAAATGTCGAAACGCAAAGGCAGAGTAGCGAAAGGAAGCGAAATGACAGTACAGAACATACTAGAGAACATGTGGATTTGCAACGACAGAGTAGCGAAAGGGATTCTGCAAACCATAGTCCTGCTGATGTCATGTTGGCCAGCCCTTCGTTGAGTAGTATTTCAGACAACCACAGTGAGGTGAGTTAACTTTTGATAGTAGCTTTTGTTCAATTTCCTCTGTTCTCACTAACTGGTTTACAAAATCATGATAATTATTTTGCCATGCAATACTTTTAACACTTGAGAGGATAATGTTGATTTTTCTAAGTTAACAATTGTAAAATAAATTCAAAAGTTCTCTTTTCAGAAATATCAAGTTTCTAGCCGTTACATCACCGCTAACAGATTTTTTACGGGTGGTATTTAACTGTCTACCAGATTAACCCATTTTTTCTCACCAAAATTAAGAAAACGAAATATTTACATCATGCTAGTCTCTTACATTATTTGTTCCTCAAAATAACTTTAGTTGGCCAAAAATACTGAATGTACAAATTTTAATTGCCGAAAATGCTCGCAATTGACACACAAGCCAACCTGAGCGAGCTAACCGCTTGCGAGTCGAATTATAAATTTGGTAAACATTTATTTGGGATCCATTAAGATTTTATGGTGTTCATGGCGGACAGTGCTAGGGATGCATGGTTTAATTTTGTGTACATTATATTTCTTCCCCTTTTTTACAAATACAAATAGTTTCAAACTTCAAACATTCGCCATATTTCATCAGATTATCATATCTACGTGTACCTAATGTACATTTAATACTCATATTACTAACGAATATCAATACCTGCTCAGACTGAGCATATTAGTTATAAGCAGCTAGGTATCCTTTTTCTTCGGTAAATTTTTCATCAACGCGTCATCACGAAAGTCAAATTTTATCATTGCTCCGCACATCTGGGGTGTGTGGGCATATATTTTTAATTTTCAAGAGCAAGACTGGAGATAGCAAAACACCTCGTATCAAAGCTACGTAGCTGGTAGATAGCTCCTAATCGTAGGATCGGTTTTGCGTAAAAACTAAGGATTTTATAAAGAATTTTTTTCTTTTTTTAGATTTATAATTCCCTCAAGAATTCGGGAACTTACCAATTTTTTTCATTTGTCAAATCAAGAAATTTTTTTTTGCAAAATGATCAAAACAAAAAATCAGTTGAGGTTCCCGAATTCTCACAAACGAATTGAATCATTTATACAAAAAAAATCTGGTCACGTTGTTGCAAAGTTTTTATTTCTTCGTATGTTTTATACAGTGACCGCCAAAAAGTATGTGCCATATGGGAAAAAAGTTTATTATTAGAGTATTGTAAAAAAAATTCTTGGGAAAAGTTTGTGCATGTCCGATAACCTAAAAATCGATTTGGACACATGTCACGTGATCGCTGGTATGGCGGTAAATTGAAAAAAATTACTATGAATAGGCAAAAAATTCGGTAAAATGGCAAGATATCGAAAAAAATTACTTAAAAAATTTGCGTAGAATTCAATTTTATACCTGTAAACAGAGTTTGAGAAAATAATGTGAGAATATTGAAAATAGCAATTTTTTTAAAATATTTTTCTAGCTGTAGAAAAATATCAAATTATTTTCTCATGAATAGCTTGACCATACTAAAACATTTGTATTCCGATGAATGAATAAGAGAGTACAAAATTGAAAAAAATTAATTTTGTCAGAACCCTTTGCTGTTACATTGGTTCGTATCTAACAGTTATATCATAATTCCACTATCATTGCGATGATAGGGAAATCCAAAAATATCGTGTTTTTCCAATTATGATCAATTTTTGATGATAATCGTGCACGAAAGTTTCACTTCGCACATAATCTTAAAAATAGTGCGTCAAATTAAAGTTTTCAACATTGCATGCGAAGTGAAACGCTCTGGCACGATTATCATCGAAACTTGATTATAATCTGGAAAACACCATGTTTCTGAAGTGTCATGTCATCACAATGGTCGTGGAATTCTGATATAACTGTTAGATACGAACCAATGTAACAGACAGGGTTTTAACAAAATCGATTTTTTTAAATTTAGTGCTGAATGGTGTAGAGAAAATGAGAAAGTTTTGTCATTATCATAGAAATACAAATGTTTCAGTATGGTCAAGCCATTCATAGGATAATAATTTGATATTTTAATACTGCTAGGAAAATATTTAAAAAAAATTGCCATTTTCAAATTCTCTCGTTATTTTTTCAAACTTTTTATAAGTGTATAAAATTTGATTCTAAGCAACTCTTTCAAATAACTTTTTTTGATATCTTGCCATTTTACCCTACTTTTTGTCTTTTCATAGTAATTTTTTTCAATTTGCCGTCATACCAGCGATCACGTGACATGTGTCAAAATCGATTTTTAGGTTATCGGACATGCACAAACTTTTCCCAAGAATCTTTTTCCTAATAATCTAATAATAAACTTTTTTCCCATATGGTACACACTTTTTGGCGGTCACTGTATTCAGTATTGAATCATATGCGTTTAGTGCAGGTAATTGGTAGAATTTCTCTAAACTATGCAACTCCTCCACAGAAATATGTTGAGGCCGATTCAGATAAATGGGTGCCCATGCAGGGTTTATGAAGAGCGCGCAATTTACTAGCATATGCATTTTTGACCTGTGTGCCGGAAAACTGCAAGACCATTCACATACGTGCCTTTCTCTTGCGTTTTTATCACAAGGTCATATTATCTCTGGTTCTGTAAACGAAATTTAATTTTTTCAAATTATCCCGTCGTATATTTCACTCAATCTCTCATTATTTGAACTAGAAATTGTTCTAATTCCATGCGTGCTCAACAGCGTCTTTCACGCACGCCGACAGGCACAAGTGTGAACGTCGAAGGGTATACATTTTTCATGCAAGGTCAAAAATGCAGGGTGGGCACCCATGTATCTGAATCGGCCTTTATGACAAATCAAGCGGATAAAGAACAGTGTCGGCTTTTAGTTTTTGGTGTCAGCAGTAGTTGTTAACAGCAAGTTTGTTTTCGTGTTTTGTACTTCTTTTGTTTGCCATTTGTGCTCTGTTTTCTGTATGTTCCATAGTTGTTTACACGTTGTTTTAATGAATATTAGGGGTTTTCTGACATCCCTGTAATTTTGTCCTGAAGTTTTACTTTGAATATAACGATTCTCTTTAAATTAAGTTCTTAAACAGTCCGAAGTGCTTGGAATAACAATAGTTTGCATGGTTCACAAACTATTATTATTTTCATATTACACAGATGTCACCTTGAGGGATTGGTTTTTTTGACAGTTTTTTTTTATAGAATCTGTTAGGTTCCTTAATAATTTTTGTATCAAATTTAAATGAGAATAAATAATCCTTAAAGTAGAGGGGAGGGAAAAAACATTTAAACTTGTATTTGTAGAAAAAATTGATTTGATTTTTATGGCCAACTTGGTATTTTAACAATCCTTAATAATTAAAATTTTAATTATTTTAAAAGCTGAAAACTTTAAAAAATGGTATTGTTGTTAACCTTATCAGTACATGATAGCTGAAATTGTTTTTTGATAGAATAAAAATAGTCGATACGCAGTTAGGTGAAACTCGAATCCTTCGCGGTGAAAAATGTGTAATGGTGAAAATTTTGATGTTCCGGTACCTATACAAATTATTATATATTTTTTAAATGATTTTTTAATTGTTCTAAAGGAATAGGTTAAAACTGCATATGAACTTAGTACTATTACTATCGCAAGTTTCAGAACTTCATCCGTTATTTAACTTTTTAATAATTGGATTGATTGGCGGTAAGACACAATATTAATTTTCTTTTGTGTTCACATGAGAGCTCTTCCTCCATATATTAATAATTGTGCTCTCCTTCAATACTATGGGGTTTGAAAAAAAAAATTGCTCAGTTGAGTAAATTGATTAGATGTCTGTCATAGAATTATCACCTTTGCGGACATTAGCCTGTTCTAAAATAGAAGCTTTCCAAATTATGAGAACAAATCAGGTAAATTCTAAATTAAAAATTCTTTAAATGAAAACTAGAGATGATTAAAAAAAATCAACTATCTGAATGAAAATGCGAATTTTCACTTTCAGATTTTTTCTCTTCAGTGAGAGTCTTTTCACAATATCTATCAGATGTAGTTCAATGTCTAACGTGGCTTTAGCCGGGGAAGTTGTTGTTTTCTTTTAAATATTTCAAAAAAAAAATCACATTTTTCATGGAGAATGTTCCCGTTTTCAACATGAATACCTACCAAGAGGCCTTGAACTATGGAAAATAGCGACTAAAGTTTGTCTTTCAGCCGCAAATGATTCCACAACAGATTTTATGAATATCATATTCACATTTTCGAACAAAAATCATAATTGTTATATTATATTATTTTTTTTTACAAGTGTCAATCGGTAATCTCTTAATACTTTTTTTCTGTCGCGTTTAATTCTGTAAATGGAACCATCAACCCTTCTTCCAACTTGTCCGTATTAAATCTATATTTCATCCTCATAAAATAAACTTGTTTATATTAATCAGCAATTCAACCGAACCCATTCTTCACTGTTTCAAGCTCAGCTGAGGCATACTAAAGGAAATCTCCCGTTTTGAAAGTGTGCTCAGGAAAACTTGCGGCAACTGTGAAGTAAATTAATGAAGCCTTGTAGATCATTAAATGCTGACGTGTCTCAACTGATATCATACAGACTTCACCACTCATTACTCAACTGACTGAAGTAATTTGTTTTAAACTGTAGTAACAAATTTTGTTTCGGCTTTAATTAACAAGCTGGTGTAATAAACTATATTTTTTTAAAAGATAACCAATAATGAGTAAACATTATCAACCAATATTAATTTATCATAATCATTAATGTTTTTTTTTTATGCAGGGTTCAAGTGATAGTGGCAAAGGAGGTAGTGACGTAGCAACCCCTCCACCCTCTAGCACACCAGGAATAGATGTTTCTAGTAATGCATTCGATATATATGAATTCGCCATCCCTCAAAGTCTGGTCGGAAAGCTGATAGGAAAGCATGGTTTCGGTGCCGCAAAATTAAAGAAAAAAACAAAAGCCACATTTTTCATAAGTCCCCATCCGATTGACAATGAAATGGAGATATGTTCAGTGGAAGGTACGAAAACACAAATTGCCCAAGCTCTGAAACTGATCAGGGCTTGGTTTCCACTCAACAGTCACCCTGAATTGACTATGGAACCACTGCATTTAAATCCTGTTACCTCGTTACCGCTCGACCTGGGTCATTTATACGTGAGTATTTTTCAGTTATTTATTCATTCAGTGGGAAATATTTGTTTTTTTTTGTTCTAAAATTGTTCTTACCGTCATCCGGCTGCACCCCTATGAGCAATCCTCAGAGGTCTTTAGTAGACTTGTGCGAGCTAGGAATTGCGAGGGTCTTACCTTTTAACGTGTGATCTCAAGCACGATCGAAAATTCCAACTGAAAATGAGTGTGCCCGTCGTCCATCCAATCAATAACTACTCCCGCGGTTGCTGGACTTCGTGATCGACACCGCCGTATTCTCGACAATATACCGGATGACCACGAGATGAGGTACGCCCCCTAATTTTTCTATAATTTAGAAGATTCAAATTTCAAATTATATAGTATTTGAATATGCATATTTTGACGCCACTACTGATATTTCACCACTTCCGGTATAACCGGAAGTGACACCAAACTTTTTTTTCGAATGAGCACGCAATTTGTGATAAAACTGCTCTTCAAAATTGAAAATCGGTTGAGAGAACAAAGTTGGCCATAAATTCAAATTTAAATTGTCACAAACGACTTCAGAAGTTACCATATGGAGCTTCGAGGTGGGATACAGTTGAAAATTGAGGTTCTCATGTAATTGCAACTCCCATATATTCCAATAATGATCAAAAATTGCCTCAAAACGAAATAGTACCCATAAAGAAATGCTCACAGCTGCCATTTCTCAAATGGCAACATGTTCTTTTCACTTTGTCATAGGAAATTATCAGATTCCTCTTTTGAAAAGTTTTGGAGAATTCTAAAGGGAATCGAAGATACAATCAGATTTTACTGTGAGTGTTCTCAAAATTGAATGTTCTTCAACGTAGGCAGCTTAGAACATAATTAAGAAAGCAATACAAGAAGCTCATTTTACTTCAACGAAGTTACAGTTTGTTTTACTTATTTAATTAATGCTGCTTTTTTGTTTTGCTTTCTTATGTTCATGGCCGCCTTCGTTAACGAATATCCAATTTTGAGAACTCTCATGATGAAACATCTTGTATTTCATCACGACGAAGTGAAAAGAACATGTTGCCATTCGAGAAATGGCAGTTGTGATTTCTTTATGGGTACTATTTCGTTTTTAGACAATTTTGGATAATTGTTGGAATATATGGTAGCTGCAATCACATGAGAACCTCAATTTTCAACTGTATCTCACCTCGAAGCTTCCTCTGGTAATCTATGATGTCGTATATCACTTATGATAATTTAAGTTTGAATTTCAACTTTATTCAACTGAACCATCAACTGTATCTCCGCCATATCTTAACTGATTTTCAATTTCAAAGAGCAGTTTTATCACAAATTGCGTGCTCTTCCGGGTGATTAGAAAAAATATACAAGGTGTCATTTGAAAAAAAATAAAATTGGTGTTGAACCGGAAGTGGTGAAATATCAGTAGTGGCGTTAAAACATGCGTTTGAATACGCATACTAGACTATAGCGACATACCAAATTTGAAATTTGTATCTTTCAAACTAAAAAAAAAATTACGAGGAGTACCTTATCTCGTGTTCACCCCGTATATAATGAAAATAGATTTATTTCCTTGCTAATATATACAGAGAATAAGGACATTACATATTGCAATGTAACAAAGCAAATGTCATCAATAAGCATAGAGGAAAAAAATACAGTAATTTACAAAAAAGTTGTAATACATTCAACATATATGATATAACATCTCAAATATTTAATTATTATTTTAATAAAATTTATATAGTATATAAAATCTCATCTAGAAAACGCCCTATAAGTAAAGTGTCTTTTCACCTGAGACTTGAAAATGTGTGAGTTGGGGGCTTCTTTAAAAATTAAAAAGCTTGATTAATCATTGAAAATATTTTTTTATATTAGTATTCATCCGTTTTTTATTATCAGAAGCTACATGAAAATTATTTAAAAAATTATTCTGTCTGCTATTGTTTAAAAAAAGTATCAAGTATCAGGTCATTGTTATAGATTAGAAAAAAAAATGTCCTTATATTGATCCCTGCGTTACTCCTTGTTTAATCATCTCCGGTTTACTTTGAAAATTTTTTAGTATTGTAAATTGTGATCTGTCAGAAAAATAAGATTTCAATCAAGGGTCCTACCTCTAATACCATATCCAGTTTTAATTATTTACCAAGCATGAGAAAAAAATATAAATAGTCCACAGATTCTAATTTTTCCATCAAGAGCCGTCATTATGAGTTCATGTAAGTGATATAGTGCTTTCTCAGTATTTTATTTGTCATGAAACCATTCATGAGAAATTAAGATTAAATGATCTTCAATATTATTCTCAAAGATTTTACCATTATTTGAAAGAATACCTTTTCTATAATTTTAAATTAGGGTCGGATCATTCAAATAGGGTTGATTCATGCAAATTTTAGTTTGTCTGGAAAGAATCCCTATTGAGTTTGGTAGATTCATCAGATATGTTAGGGATAACTGAATTATGTGCTACACTTTTTAATTAGGTTGTTTGAAATGAGGTCATGATCACAGGAGTGTGAGTGTTGCAGCCGATGAACTATTTTGAATACTTTCTGTTCTGCGACTGAAAAAATAAGAGAATTATTTGGGGCACATGTTAATACCATTTTTCTCATAGTCAAGGACATGTTTGTCTTTTTTGTTTTGTTCTGAATCTGATTCATCAGTTGACAATTTTCGATTTATTGTGAGAGTTCACCGTTTTGTTATCTCTCCAGCACTTTCTGTTTAGTTTATGACTCTAGTTGTCATGTTATGACACTCTTATATTATATCTAGGAGACTATCAGCTATTTGGACCGGTTAACAACAAACCTAACTAGGTGTAGGATTAGCTTAAGGTGGAGATGGTTTGCAACGTAGAATACTTAGCTAAGTATCAGAAATGTTTGTCAACAGTGCAAAAATGCATAATATTACATAATATGCGTACTGCTCCCAGTGGTGTCTGATTTGAAATACTGGCGGGAGAATGACAGGTGACCTGGACAATTTGTTCATGCGGTATCAATAAACAATTTATTAATTTGTATTAGGCTACACAGTTGAAACTTAAAATTCTTTCTATACTTTCACATCATGGGAATTTTCAATTTTAGCCTCAATCAGGTTTAGTAGGAAGAGAGCTGTAGGTTTGGTCATCCTAAGTCGCAGGAAAAATGTAAGTTTTTCAAACATAAAAATAATCTGCCCTCATACACTTGGCTGAGCATACCATAAAAAATCAAACTCAACAATCAATAAATAATAATCAATCAATCAATAATAAATACATATTAAATATTAATATGTTTTCAGTCACAAGTCAATATAGTGTCCAGACTACATTATAAATTACTAACATCAATACGACAATCGACAATACCTAAAAGAAAATACGGAATATTTTTGATTTTACTGCAAAACCGATGTACAGATATCCAACTAAAATACATCAAAATGACAGAACGAAAGTGGGGTTAAGTTTTTAAGTTGTATCTAAGCTTCGAAAATCTGAGGCTTATGTTGTCCTTAAATGGTGGTGCAACCCAAAATCGGATTGTAAGATCCAATTAAAATAAAATAGACATTTGGGCAACAAAGCTTATGCGTTTATCCTGGGTTTGAATGTACAATAAATGGAAATTTCAGCTCTGACAATTACTTATTGAATTAATTCAAGAGCAATGTTGCCACTATGCATTTTTTGAAAATAATTGATAAGAGCATATTATAGAAGATAACTTATTCTAGATGGAGAAAATAATTAAATGTACTACTACATTACTGATTCCTAAGAATTTGAAAGAATTTAAATGTTTTTTCATGACTAGCCCAAATTTCCCTCCTTTACTCGTTGTCTATAATCAATACATTAGATTATACAAGAATACAGTAATGGAAAACTCAGTGAAATTTTGATTTAAAAAATTACCTTTTGTATGTGTACAATCAGAATCCCTGTCCCTACTAGTTTTAGCATGACTTCCAATAGAAAATTGCAAAATGAAAGTTGAAGTAAATGTTAAATGTTGGTATCGAATGAGCTTAATATATAATAAATTACTTTGTGAAATTAAGGAAAAACGGTACAATATTTTTAGAAATATGACAAAAAAACTACTTAGCGATAAGGCATATTATAGTTTAGTAATGACGATTCATTTTAATGTTTCCATTTATAATTTTGAAAAATGAACTTTATATTTAACATATTTCATGCCTGCATTGTTTTTATTTAGCTATGTTTTAAATTTTAATAGTTTGTATATTACATGTTATTTGTATTTTTACCTGTGTTTGTCAACAAGAATTTATTCTTATGTACAATAAATATATTTTGCACTCGGTGATAGTAGGCAGAGGACCTAGTGCGTCATCAAAACTTGGTGTGTTTGCTTCAGAAGCATCTTCAGAGGTTGGTGTGAAAAAAATTATAAATCACGGATAGTTATTTTATTTTAAGTTGCAGTCAGGATAGTATAAGTAGATGAGTCACAAAAAAATACTGTAGATGTATGAGCCCAGTGAGATCCAGTGGCATAGAGAAAGGAGTGGGAGGGCAGGAAGCCTGCCACCCTTGAATCTTTGAAAATTTCAGTGATATGACAATTCAATTCTCAAGATGTTATAATTAAAGAAAAATTATGGCAACGCCTCTGAAGATACCTACCCAGTCATTGAAACTAGAGTCTAGAGCCAAAAGATAAAAACATCTAAATTGAAAAGTTCATATTGGCATGGATGTTAGGGCAAAGTTATATTCTTCACTATAATAAAATGCATTTTCTATAAAGTATGATTGCACGTTTTTTTGAAGCTATTGAAATTGAAGTCCTTGACCTGAGAAGATAATGTGTCCTATAAATTCATATTTAGAGAGTTTTTGCTTCATTTCATAAGCTGAATTTAGGAGGCCTAATTAAGTAACACCCTCTAGTGTCATAGTTATGGAACTCTGAATTCCTTTCTTCTGATTGGTTTACAGTGTCTTTGTAGATCAGTGGGACAGTTAAATAACTGTTGAACCAATAGGCATTTTTAGAATATTATGATTTCATATCATTCAGCATCATAAAAGCTATAATGAAGAATGACTATTTTTAAACGAGGGGAGCAAGAAATGTTTATGAAATCAAATATCAGTTTTTTAAAATGGAAAACCTCATTTATTTCATTTAAATAATAGTTTCTCAGCTTAGTAAATCCGACTAGGCGTTTCCATGTCACACCAATTTTTTATCATTAATATCAGAAGGTGTGTACTACTAAACTATTGAATTTGGGAGAGTGAAACTTTTTCTGGCAGGTCAATACATTATCTCACACTCATTTAGATTATGAATGAAATAATAGGTAATATCTCCGTAGTGTTTGGATATATACATTTAACTTTTTTTTGATAACTCATATTAACGGAGAAAAATGGGCGGGTCTTTATGATTTACTAACTCTGTATATATGAGATGAAATATTTTCGGTTGTCCTTTTGGTAAGACATATATTTAAATGTCGCTCTGGTCTAGGGACACACTGGAGTGTATATCCACATCTTGTTAGAAATGTTCATTTTCAAGATAAATTCGGATTCAATGTTTTAGCTATGATTATGAATAGTCAAGTGGAATTTGAGATTTACAACGAAAATTTTAATGCTGAAATGTATATTCAGCTACTAACAGAGGCTGTGCCGAGGTTATTAGGTAATTTGCCCTTAGTCATTTTGAGAAATTGTTGGTATCAGCTGGATGGAGGACAGGCACATTCTTCCAGAAAAATTTGCGGCGAATTGTACATGTTCCGAGATCTCAACATATGAGAATTGTTTCAAGTAATGTTTTTTTTATCTTTTTCACCAATTCTGAGAATTGTGCTGCTATTTTTCTGAAGTTGTTTTTATTATTCACTTGAAGCAAGTTTCGTTGAAAAAGCGACAAGGTTTCTCAATAATACATGACACACTTAATAGAAAATAAATTCGAAATATCACAATTTAAATAATTATTGTTTATTTTGTTCTGCATATTAACATTTCATGAATATCTGACAGATAAATTTCTTGTTTGTATTGCTTGTGAATATTTGAAATGGTCTAATTTGTTTATAAATTGCTATCACTTTAACAATTAAAATTCTCTTGACGTTTACATTGAAAAACCCTCATTACAAAGGTTTCGGCTAAGACATAGAAAACCTTATATTATTCATCATTAGGGATCGACCGATATCGATATTTATATTGGTCTATCGGTTATATCGATCTCATTGGCCGATTACCGTATCGGCCGATATCAAAAGCCAATAGACCGATTAACTTTTTTAATTGCGAAAAAATTTTAATATAAAAAATAAATAAAACACACACACACACCCACACACACATATTTTAGTTTTTGCTACATACCCGAATCTGTTATCTGACAATATTCCACTGGGTGGTTCTTCGACAGATGGTATTTCATATTGGACGACTGGACGTGCCGACCGTTTTTTCTTTGCCACCCAGTGAAACAGATTTTTGGCAGTTTTTACAAATTGTACTTTCGTTTTTCTCATCGTTTTTCAATATTTTTTCAAAGTTCTGCTAGAAAGGTCTTGTTTTCGGCATTTTGTCATAACATACATACAATAATAATAATTCCTTGCTTAGTTTACTTCGAACAAACACCATAATATACTTTAAAAACACTTAAACACTATACTCCATCCTATACTTCAAACACAACTAAAATAAGGCACAACTTAAAATTATCATGAAATGACAGAAGACTAATACAAGTTAGTACCGGCAAAAACGTGCGTCCAGCAATGAGGGGAAATTTCTAAGCCGATATATCGTGATTTGAACTATCGATTTCGGCCGATTATCGGAATTGGCCAAAATTTCTATATCGGTCGATCCCTATTCATCATAATTCAATTGTTAGTTCAGTTATTCGTTAATATACAGGGCGTTCCATTTGAAAAAAATGGCTTTCAGGGTTTCGAAAAACCTTCAAATTTTCTATCACACTTCGTAACTTCTGATGATTTGATAATCTCACATGGGGCGAGTCTATTGATACCATTTCATATATCATTTTTTCCTGTGTACCTGGTCTTGATCTAACATTGCTGAAATAAAAAAAAAATTGTATTTAAGGTAGTACTTCCCTCAAACGGTTTTTTGTGATTTTTGTGATTATGATTAGATTTCATTAAAAATTGATATGTAGGGATTTCTAAAATTGAAAATTATGACATATTTCCCAAAGACAGGCAAGCAACAAAGCAGATCGTTTGACAATAAATCATTGCCTTTCATTTCGTAGTCAATTTTATCTTTTAATCCATACTAAATCGAAATCGATAAACTGTATTTTCCTCAAAGAACCAAACCAGACTGCCACTGTCAACTAGTGCCACTATAACTGCCAGGCCGGATAGTCTCTTAGATGATAATTACAGTATGCATGCTACAGGTATAGCTAGAGAAAGAGACAGCGAGAGGTATGGGATTCACAACTGAACAAGGAATTGAAAGCAAATGTTGCCATGATTATTGGTTTTTCGTGCTTTTGGTGAAAATATTTCTTATGCACATCGTTGTAACACTATATTTGTGAGATATCTAAAGTCAAAAGGGGCGCTAAGAACGAGTTTTTGCAGGGGGAAGCATACTGCCCCCCCCCCGTGGCGCCGCAATTTTCTCTTATTCGAAGTTATTGATTTTGAGATATTTGGTGTTGAATGAATCCAATTTAACCCAACCTAACTTTGATTAAGTACCTGAAACATGTCCATGTCTGTATATTATGCAAGTAACAATGTATGTTCACAATCACAAAAACGAACTTCTAAGTTATGATGCAATTCATGATTATAACACAAGAAACGCAGAAAATAAATACCCTCCTTTTTCAAGATTGAAAGTTGGTCAAAACTCTCATATCTATCAAGGAATAAAATTTTATAATAAATTCAATAATATGCAAAGTCAAAAAAAGACTATAGGTAGACACCAGTCACTAAATAGCCTGATATTTAATTATTTAGTAAAAAACGCCTTTTATTCTACAGAAGAATTTCTACTTCACTAAAATTTTAATGTTTAATGTTTTAATGTGTCTATTGTAACATGTAATATTTTATATCTTAAGAAAATATACAACGTCTACCTCAGTACAAGGTCTCAACCTTGTACGGTCAAAATTTGTTGACTAGCCTGATAGGGTATGCTGTGCAATTAAGTTTTTGTTTTGTATATGTATATGCCTCATAGGTGAATAAAGTTCTATTCTATTCTATTCATGTGTTCTCAGATCAGCTTGACTGTTAACAGAATGTGGGTGTACACAACTATTGTAATCAAGTTCTAGAATTTTTGCCGGAGAGTAACAAATAAATGAAATAGTAAAATCGACAATGTCGAAGTACCCGTCCCTCCAAATATTTCCGCCATGTGGAAAATATGAGGCAAATATCTGACAGAAAACAACTACTTCCCTGGGTGATACCACGACGGACATTGAATTACATCTGACAGATATTTGTGCAACGTTCTTCCAAGAAGACCCAGTTGCAATTGCTTATTGTAATTATACAGCAAATTATCCTTCTTTTCATTCGAATCCTTAGTGACTTCAGATTTTTATCTGATGGCCCGAGAAAGTGCTAGGAATAGCACGTTAAAAGGTAAGACCTCCTTAATCCTTGGCTCGCACAAGTTTCGACTTTTGAAGGCTGCCGTTGAAGGGGACGACAGCTGGTTAACGGAAAAAACAATTTTAACAATTTGGCTGAAAAAGACCACCTGCAGACGCGTTTCGCGGTTCTTGCCGCTCGTCAGTGACAGGGTAGGTCGGACAACATTAGTGTCGTCCTGCCCCAGCCAAATGAATTCTAATCCACTGTATAACTAATATTTCCTCACAAATGAAGCAGCTACTTACAGTAAAAGTCAGTCGCAGCGCCACCCATGGGGAAACCAATAAGCAATCCTCGGTACAATTTCAAAACTTTTGACTCTGAAGGTTAGGGAAGTACTACCTCAATTAAACTGTTCAATAGAATCTTCCACGTAATACTTTTATTCCACCAGGAAATTTTTGTTTCTTGATAATATATAAGACAGTTTTTTCTTGGCAATATATAAGACAGTTTTTTCTTGGCAGACAATGCACATGAATATACAGTATCGGAAACTTTTCATCTGGGGTATAGACAGAAATCTACGCGAGCAACAAGGAACGCAATGATATGATAATACCACATAAAAAGAGAGACTAGTGCGCGCCTCTCCTGTCACCTCGCTCGACGAATTAACAACTCAGTCGATATTCCTTCCTCGAGCGAGTAGAGGAGAAATTGTGATGCTCTCTCAACATTATAGCAATCTATTCTTCACGCTCTCATAAAACCACCATACCCCAGATGAAAACTTTCTGATACTGTATAGTGATGTTTGTCAAATAATCCACTATATAATACATCTATTTGTCTCGGTAATTAATGTATCAATCTTCTTGTGTGACTTACATTTTGTATTTTGTATGTTAATCAAGGTGAATGAATTTCAGTTCTATTCTATAAAATGACTATGACCGATATACACTAGGATAAATGAAAAACTATTATTTTTGAAGGAATTGAATTATATATTATTGAGTTGGGTTTTCGTTTCAGGTGAACTTGATAGAAGGAGTCAACAATGATACTGTCTTGAGCTGCTTGGTTGCTCCCAATCACTTGTTTCTTCAACAACCAACACATCCTTCCTTCCCTAACCTCCATATGCTCACTAACTACATGAATGCATGCTACATGGAAACGGAATCGCCAATGTTGCCTAATCCCATACCAGAGACTACAGTGTGTGTTGCATATTCAGTCAATTCATGGTGTAGGGCAATGGTATTGTCTACAGATGTGAAGACTGATACTTCCTACATCAAATTTTTGGACTATGGGGGTTATGCATACGTGGAGAACTCTCAACTCAGACAGATACGAGGGGATTTCATATTGTTGCCGTTCCAGGCTTCTGAATGCATGTTGGCTAATGTTAAGTCATTGAATGGTGAGTTGGAATCAATAGATTTTTTTTTCATTAATTTCTTAAGTCAACCAGCTGATATTTAATGAGCAAACCCCATAAGTCTCGTATAAGTTGTGCGAGCTAGGGAAAATTAAAGCCTTATCTTTTAACATATGATTTGAAGCATGGTCAAGAATTAAAGAATTTAGGAAATCAAATCAAAATATGCTTAAAGCGATAAAAACCTTAAAAGTAGATCTAATTAAGTATAAATTTTTTTTTTTTTTATTCCACAAGTAATTACAATCTCTTTGAAATCAACAAAAGTCTGGGAAATAATTATCATTTACAATCATCATCATTTAAATTCATATACAGTGCGCCGGCTAAATTATGGAATAAATTGATTATATCTGAATATAAAAATATTTCGGAAAAATCCTCTGAAAGGTCGATTTTGTTTTCTGATGGGCCAATTTTTGAACACCATCCAAAATATATAAGGTTATCCGCAGTATATTTGGTTAGGGATCGTCATTACGAATCCAGTGATACCAGGTTTGATGGGATTATGTCAAACGGCTGCGGAAATATTGGCAAAAAACATCCTTGTATGATTAATGAGTATGACCGAGACTCCACACGATTCAGAATGTTCTGTCGCACTCATTGGGCATATGGAGAAGTTTTTTGCCCATATCTCTGCCGTTTGGCATAATCCCATCAAACCTGCTATTACTGGATTCGTAATGACGATCCCTAACCAAATATGTAAAAATATACTGGGTGTCCCATTTGAAAATATCACCACCAAACTCATTTTTACTCAAATGCGGATAACCCTGTATATTTTGGGTGGGGTTCAGAAATTGGCCAATCGGAAAAGAAAATCGACCTATCTGCGGATTTTTCCGAATTAATGAATGTATTTTATAATTTAGCGGCGCACTGTATAGGCATATGTATGTAAGTATAAACAATATATTTCAGAAAGTTGGCATCATATGGGAAAAACTTGGGGGTTAAGTCCTGCTTCAAAAAAAGTTGAAAAATTTAGCTTACTTGGACGAGGGTTTACGTGACTTTCGCTACCTGTAAAAAGTTATTTCTTCTTCAAATAATTGCTTAAAAATTTTAAAAGGAAGAATGTATTCTCTTCCAATAACATGTGTGCTAGCTTGATTAACTTATTTTACAACTTTTAGTTCCTGTCATTTTTTATATTTGGGAAATTTCTGATGAATTAAAAAAACTGGAAAAAACTGTGTTCTACCACTTGTCACCAAGTTTTAATGACTGAATATTGAAATATTTTGATTTTAGTTCGAAAATATGAATAGGAAATTCATAAAATCTTTTGTGGAATCATCTGCGACTGATAAAATCGTTTCAAAGGATATTGCACTGGGGTTCAATAGATTTTTTGTATTTTTGGATATATCACTGTAGAGATCAAACCAAACAACTTTCTTCATCACATTTTTTTTCTGGCCCAACAGGGTGAGCTACAAAAATGGGTTGAATATCTAACGCGAATTATGGAAAATATTGTCTGGATTTTTCTTGTTTTTTGTTTTTTGGTATAAGATGCTGTGAAAAATATCAATTGACTTTGAACATATCAATTATGATGTACATATTTACAGGATGAGGCACTAACTGAGTTTTTTCTGGAATCTGTTGGTTGACTTCTTGCTCGAGTGTGGACTTTTTGTTGATTTTCCAGTAGCATATTCTGAATATGAATCCAGCGAAATCTTCTAAATGTATTTCTCAACGTGAGAAAAAAATATTGTTGAATTATGGGAGATAATACTAGTAAATTCATTGTTGATGTCCGAATTTGATATTTCACTCTTTTGTGTGACGACTAAAAAGACGGATTCTGTTGATACAAAAGGTATTGAGTATATCGAACTCTTCACTGATCCCTAGAAGAAGTATTTTTTTGAATACTTCGAAGTTAATGCTGGCCAGTTATTTCGTCTATGATAATTAAACATAATATTTTGTGAATTCATTTGCTAGCACTCTAATATAATAAAATATCGAATGGCAATTGAGATTTGCTGCCTATCCTTTGCTAGTTTTTGATGCATAAGATTGCCGTTGCTTCATACTCTGTGGGTAAAATGAAAAAATAATTGTTTTCAATTAATCTATAGAAGAATCAAGAATATATTTATTTTGAGAATAGATTCCTTCAGAACGTTTCAAAGAATACCTTGAAGGTTACATGAAAATTGATTATAATTCTCTATAGAATGTCAAAATCGAAAAAACTCATACAGCTTTCGTATCGACAGAAATAAAATAAATATTCGCACATTAATTCGTTTGAATACAGGTTTTCGAAAATTTGTCTTTTTGGCTCCACCCTGTATGGTCACAAAAGAGTAGACAAAACTTGACCTTCATTCTTTGTAAAATATCAAACTCAGATATCAAATGAATCCACTCGTATCATCTCATTTAATTCAACACTATCTTTTGCTTACTGTGTAGACACGTAAAATGTATTCAGAACAGTTCGTTGGCTTCATTTACAGAATATGCTTCAAGAAAGCCCACACTTGGACAACAAGTCAAAAAAATAGTTTCAGAAAAACGCGTTTTCTGTCTAATCCTGTAAGCAAGTACAACATGATTGATATATCCAAGAATAAGGAAAAAATCCACTCACAGACAGTATTTTCTATTGGCGTTAGACATTTAACTCCTTTTTGTAGCTCACCCTGTAGGGTCAGAAAAAAAGAGTGTTGCTTTTGACCTCTCATGAATACATATATCCAGTGTCATGTCCTTTCTGTTGTGTTTGATGCAAATTTGATGTATTGCTAAGCCTTAAAATAGAAATTAATTTTAATCTATTTTTTATCAGGAAAAAATCAACGAAATAATTTAGGAATATAACCAAATATTAGGACAAGTTTTAGACGACCATTTTGAAAAAATATAATTACTCTCAACTTGTAGGAAGTATTCTTCTTGTAGAGAAAAATTCATTTAATTTAATGTATTGACACTATCCGAAATAATATGTGTATGAATGCTTAGTGTTTCTGTTCAGAAATAGATAAAAAGTCGACATTAGTTCAATAAGAGGAGTCTGTTATGGAACGTTCTAGCACATCAACTGGCACAGACAAAAAGAGCTCCTATATATTTGTTTTTTAAATTCTTCAATAAATTACCTACTGAGATTCAGGAGGAATCCTGTTTTTGTAAATTTCAAAAGGGTATTTTTAATATCTTGAATATAGAACCTTTACGCAATGTTAGTTTTAAATGAACATGTACAAATTCAAATAATATATGATCGCCATTTCACAAACTTTGGTATTGAAAATAGCTATCTGAGTTCACCTGCTCTAATATGTTTCACTCAAATAATAGCACAAGTCAGAATAGTAGTAAGTATCTTATATTATTTTTTGGTGGTTCGACATACAAAATAGACATGTCGGAAATCTGTTCCATTTGCAATATGCTCGTTAATGAGTCCCTTCAGCATATACTATTTGAGTGCCCTATTCATGAAGGCTTGAGACAGAGTTCAGTTTTCTCCCGGATTGATTCTATGGATGACGTGATTCTCCTATTCAACGGTGGCAATATTCAAAGCCTTAAAAGTCTTACGAACTACATGATGAACACACTCAAATTACGTTCGTTCATAATCAATGAGTAGTCATGTTTATTTCCATTGTAATTTCTGCATACTTTCGTAAAGCTCTTGAATGATGCAAAACATATATAATATTTCCTTTTTTTTTTTCTCTTGTGATAATTGTATTTAATGATTAGTATTGTATGTATGTGTTTATTAGAAATGCTTGTGATTATTGTATTTTATAATTGGTAATATGTCTATTGTGATTATTAGAAACTCATATAAATTAGGTTTATTATATGATATTCTTCATGTTGTGATAAGAATGTTTTCCTTGGACCCAATAAACTTATCTATCTATCTATCTAAATAATAGAATAGAATAGAATTTATTTATACTGCATTACAAACAGGTTATTACCCATTGACATGTACACAGTGTAACACATAGGTCTAAACCTAGTATTATGATAAGTTGTAGCAAAAAATATATAAAATAAATAATAAAAACATCTAACAATCACAAAGTAGTACTGGTTAATATATGATAGTATACCGAAGTCTCAAGTCGAATATATTTTTTTCAAATTTCATTCCCAATTTTCAGAAGATGGATCATGGCCCGAAGAGGCATATAACTTAGTAACACAAGCTGCTGTATCAAGAGTAATGTACACACAAGTTGCTGATTATACAGAAGATGGGATACCTTTAGTATCAATTTTCATAGTTGTAGGACCTCGGGTAAGTTATGACGGGCTTTTTAATATTTTATCTCTCATGTTTTTGACAGAATTTCAAGTGGAAGAGCAACTTGAGTTTTTATATAAACTTGAAGTATGAGTGTTTTTTTTCTCAGTTTCTTAGGTTTCTTTTTTATCTTGCATTCATTAGGTAAGGGTATAGTAAGCGTATAGCTCTTGAAAATGCTGACTTTGTTAGCGAAACGCGCGTCGAGTGACTTAGTTTTGGTGTTTTGGGTAGCTTCTATTTCTTGAATTCATTAGGTGGTTTTGAAAGTAGTGTATAGCAGTAATGTACTAGCCAACTGTAAAGATTTAAACGTTATTTTTTGTGATGAGTAGCGTCACAAAAAACCAGCCACTCTGTCATGTTATTCTTAGTTGTTAGCCATTTCAGATGTCATTATGGAAAAAATCTGTGTATCATAATCATGTATTTGACCACTGGAACTAGCAAATAGTTTCGATATTGATTAGAAACAGATAATTTCAATATATTTTATATTGAATATAAAATAGCAAATCTTCAACAAAATATTTAAAAAGGAGAAATTGATACTACGGCAAAATGAAGGATTAGAATTCAAAATCAAGGTAACATTTTTTAAAAGAGGGAATAATGTATGCCATTCAACAGTTTTGTTGAATGCTAACCATCAACTTTAATAAGAACGCTTTCACACAAGGATATCGAATTTCTTTCACTTAGGTCTTTTCCACGAATTCCACTATCCTACGCTTTCCAAAGTTCTCATACTCTGAATCCTCATCAGTGTCACAACCTTCAGCATGTCCTGAAAAAATCACTATTTGGATTTGAATGCGGATTTTTAATAACTGAGTGATAAAAAAATAGTCATATTTATTTATGACAAGCCCATTTAAAGTATAAATTACAATTTTAAATTATAATTGAAATAAAATGTAAGGTGCTGAAATACAAATTACGGCTAAAACTAAGTTTTAAGGGATTAAATTAAAGTTTAAATTGTTTATATGCTATAAATTAAAACATTAAAGCTCAGTATTTTGTAATTGAGTTTATAATGATGCAATGAGGTATTAAAACGTCTCAAGATCATTGTTACTATTGGCTAATAGTAAAGTTCTTGGAATGCAGCTGTTGATTGTGTGGTTTGAACGATAAAATGGTACATAAAATGAGTTAAGAGGTTTTTAACATGTGGAGATTGATTAAATAAAAAAATTTCTTCATTTGATCAAATATTAAATTTAACGATTGTAGCCACTGGTCAATAACGGCAGGTTGCTTCTCAGTACTCCAAATTTTGTGTTGATCTGTCACCTGTATTCCAATAGCAGTATTAGAAAAAAATACGGATAGGTTTATCGCATTAAGATGAGCATGACATCATGTTTGGTAATTTTGTATATCCGACATAAGACATAATAACTTTAAAATTCCCAATGAAATGAGTTCAATAGCGATAAAACTAGTTAAATTTCATTTCATCGTTATGAACGCATTTTATTGAGAATTTTAACGTTGTTATGTCTGATATACAAAATTAACAAATATGACGTCATGCTCCTCTTAACGTAAGTAGTATGTCCTTTTGAAAGTATGGCTGGCCATCTGGGTTGAATTCATTTATTTCAATCGAGCAAATGTCTTCAATTTCTATTGTCAGAATTATTTTCTTAATATCACACACTGTATGTTTATTTACGTCAGTTTTGTTTTACTTTCTATAAACATGTAGTTTCTTGGCATTATAAACTTGATTGTGATTAAACAATATTACTTGTGGAAAGAACCATTTAGTGGGGAGGAAGAATGCACAGATTCCAAAAAATACTTCTAAGTAGTTTTACTGGTTGGTATTAGAGAGTTGGAACCCTTATGAATATCATAACATATCATTACATAAATATGATGTACAAAGGAAAAATGGTCTACCACATACCATCTTGTGGAGATGTTAGTAATTTTATAATACTAGAGGGTCATCTCATTGCCTTTCATTTATTGTCAAGTTTTTTCTTTTTCAGAATGTAATATATTTGAACCGGCATTTGGTAGACAACGGATTTGCAGAATGGATTCCTTCTGAAAATGCACAATCACAATTACAAGATTGTACAGAGGGTGCAGTGGGGGGCCTAATAGCATAATATATCTTCCCTTGGTTGTTTACCCTCGATGGGTACGTTTTAGTCACTTGATTATTCGCAATCAAGCCCTTGTTATATTTTGTGAAATATATTATTGGAGTTAGCATTTTCATGTATAATGTAAATGATTGTTTTACTACTGATATATTGAGTTTTTATCAATTCATAATCAAATTGTTAGCCCAATGATTTTTACATTTTATACTATCATTAAGATTAGTCCAGAACTGACAAAATATAGAATATTTGATATGTATAAGTGAACTGTTTGTCTTTATTCTTGTTAGTAGGATTTAGAATTAAGTTTTTTTTTTTTTTGAACGCTAGCTGAAACTGCTCTGTATTTTGTGATCTGCATGTCTCCTTCTATCTAGCTCATCAAATGATCAATAACGGTAATGAAAAATAACTCGAAAAAAATCATTGAAAGAACAAGGTAAACCAAGTAAGGCGTTACATGGATTGTATAAAGTTTTCGATTTTTTGTTTTTTCTTTTTTGGGGAATATTGTAAATATATTTTTTTATTTATTGATGGTAGTTGTTAGGAAGGTCTTGTACATATTCGTTTTTCTACGTTTGGGTTACAGAGTGGTTTTTTCAATATTTTTGTCAACTGGTAGTAATTTATTGAGATGGTTTATTGATAATATAAACATTGATTCGTTTGTTTTTTTTTGTTTTTGCTTTTGATCAATTTTGATAACAAGTGTTACTTTTTGTCTTTGTCTTTCTTTCTGGGAAAGCTGTACAGGGTGAAAAAAGTGGGTCTAAGGGGCAGCAAGAATAAATAAAATTTGGTAATATTTTGTTTCTTGAAATGAGTTGCACACACTCTGGAAAACACATTTTTTTTTCAGTTTCAGATGAGTTATTTTTTCGTACTCCCTATCTATTAGTAACAAAGTAATTGTGTATGCAGGCAGCCTCAATTATTGTTCTCATGTGAAAATTTATGTTTACTACGACTAGTAAAGTATATAGATCCTTATAGTTTACTCAATTTAGTACAAATCAAATTATTGATCTGAGTGCTCCATTGCTTCACTACAGAGCTATTTGAATGACATGCAATGGTGCCATATTTCTCCCATCACAGCTTTCTTTGACAGTGTCTTTTTTCTGTATTACTCCATTATTTGTTTGAAAGGCAGGGATGAGCTGTGTAGTACCACTGAAAAAATTATTTACAGATTTAAGGATCTTCTCAATATGAATCCACAGGTATACAATACAAATTGATCCATTGCACACCAAATATTGTGCATTGGGGGTCTTTGAAAGTATTTTTTGAAAGAATCTTTGTACAGCGTCAATCTGGTGAGTTACGAAGTTTTATTAACATTCAAATAGCCAAGGCAAAACATGTGTCCTTTCCTCACTTGCAATTTTTATGAGATGACTCTTGGGAAAACATTTTTTATTTCAAAATTTACTAATCTTTTCTGTTTCGTTTATGTCAGATAACATTTATGAAATAATAATCATGGATAAAATAACAAATGCCGATAAAATTACCGATTATTCTTCAACTTTACTTGACAAGTTTTCATCAGATTTGAAAATTTGACACAAGTTGTATTTCCTAAAATTTTATGATAACGAGTAATTGTGAAGGAGAGGAATATTCAGGACAATTTTATCGACACGAGTTGAATTTTTATGAGAACTTCACAATTTTTGCTCTTTTTTCATCTCTGAATGCAGAATTGGAACCCGCTCTCATTTTGGTTAGAATTTCAGAGTGTCTTATTGGGAGCATTTATAGGATTGTAGAGAACTGAAACTGCTGTGTCCTATTATCTTCACCATTTCCATTTCTTGTTTGTATCACCAACTAATATGCTGAATGCAAAACGATATGAAAACTTTTGAATTTCCATTATCCTGGATGTCGAGCTCGTGGCATAATCATATATCAATTCGCTGCAGGAGAGAATAATCAACAAAGCTCTATCATTGGTTTTTTGACAGTTGCGTGAAACCCCCACATTAATACAATATGCCAGTTACGAGCAACACTGGTGGTAACAAAATAAGTATTAACATTTTCATTGCGGGTACTGGATACTTACGCAAAATAATTCCTACAACAGGAACTAGATAAATACGCTCCTCTGTGGGAACCATTTTTAATCAGCACTTTCTGGGTCAGACCAACTCGGGAATCCGTGAAATCACTATGTTCTCATTCGCTGTTTTTATATTGGCTTGCTGCAATTTGAGAATTCAGTAACCAACGTTCCAAAGTGTAACCTGGAAACTGTCAAGTTTTTTGATTTTAGAGAAATTAGTTAGTGGCCAATTATTGTTTGGTTTTTACATATTTTTTATAAGTACAACTAAGGGGCAAACTCCGATGGTAGAATCTCCTCACTTCATTTTAGGGCTCAAAGTTCCAATAAACATACCCTAAAATGAGTATTAACCGAGTTACAGGGTATTGAAAGTGACAAAAAAAATTGTTTCGAGACTAACTGCAAGTATCTACACAGTACTGTTGGAGTCTGAAAAAATTTTGAATTTATATCTTTAAATATTGGTTTTCCTGACGATACGCCCTTGTGCTCAGTCGGCCTCACTCACAAGGTAGACTTAACCTAAAATGCCCCATTTTATCCTGCCAAAGAAATTCCCGACTCTAATATACGACCTAATGTCAAATTGCATACAGGGACTCTACCCTTGCTTGATGTAGTGATGGTCATACTCGAATTATTCTGATAATCAAATGATGAATAGTTTAGAGATCCTACATGATGAAAGTTGGAATGAAATTCCTGGATTATGTTATGAATTAGTATTGCTCCGACTCTTTGTCCCACTTGGAATAGAACAGAGTATTGAGTCGGTGGCCTTTATTTTTCAGTTTGAATCAAAGATTCAAAACTGTTGCAAAAAATATATCTGTTGCTATATCATCATTATTTGTTCTTACTGTCACTACATCCTACAAATTTTGTAATGTAGGCTGGCACTGCTCTGGTACCGTAAATAAATTGGTGAACAGAAGTGATTTCATTCTCAGTCGATGCCTTTAATGAATGACATTAAGAATGTAGGAATATTTTTTTTAGTTGATCTCAGGTTCATTTTAGTTCAGCTAAGCGTACAATTCGAGTTGGGAATATTGACACTAATATGGCTGCGTGAAAAGTGAATATACTTCAGTTTACCTAATGTATGGTGGCACTGGTGAGCACATCGCAAGACGCGAATACTATTTCCAACTTATGGCTTATTATTTTTTTTTTCATTCCACTCAAGGTCACAGCTCGATGTTCGCTGTTTGAATGATCTGATCATTCAAATAGTATTTTGAATCTACTTTCACTTGTCAGAAAATTCAAAACTTATGAAAAAACATTTAAATGAATGATACAATTGCTATAATTTTTGCAGTAGAATTATTGTCTCAGAAAAACAATACATTTTCATAAAAAGCTTTTTTGCTCGCTACATCTCATTCAACAAACCTCAATCTCAGAACAGTTGTACTTTATAAACTCATGTTTTGTACCAATGAAACTATTAGCTATTCATGTGTTGTTCAAATATATCAGTGATCCGAATTTAGCGCTTAACATCAATTCAAATAAACTGATTGGTCTATGCGGATCGTGATCCTCTATAAGGAAGTCTAGTTGATTTAAATTCTTGCACAAGGTTACATTCAAATTTCGAGTCCTCACAGTTGCATTATTTTTTCATTTCATTGAATGAAATTAAAATTTGAGGAATTCGAAGTTATAAATATGGATTTTGAATTATGAAACAGGTAATTTTTTGGTCTGAGTCTGTGTGTTGAATTTTTATGAATTATGCAATGAAATTACTCCTTTAGTGTGTTTTTTGAGATTTGGATATTTGTAACTTTCTATTTATAATTAGTTTACTTGATAAATAATTTTTTTTATTTTCACTCATTTATTTAAATTCATACCAGTTTTTGATTGACTTAATCACTAAAACAAAGGTTAGCAGAATTGAATTTGCAATTGTTGCTATTGATAAACTTGGGTTTATTATGATATGCTGGTTTGTTCTGTTTTCGAGAAATAGAAGTTCTGGGATCTGAAAATGTGGGCACATATTAAATATGTATTTTCCTGGCCTTAATTGAAATCAGAACAAACCATTGGGAAAAACTAAATATCTAGAAAAATAAAGGACCAGAGTGAGTGGACAAGTTTGAGATTAAAAATGTTGTCGAAGCTACTGATTCTATTTCTCAGTAAACAAAATGTTTGAAAATGCCAGTTACTTTATTTATATTTGTTTTTGTTCTGTAGATGGACAAGTATTTTTGCTCATTATGGTTTGTTCTTGAAATTTCATAGCTCATAATGTAAACTTAATTGTTAAGTGTGTGTTATTATTTTTTTTATTGAATAATTTACGTTTCATGTAGCATATGTTTTTAGAATAATTTGATATATACATATAATATATAACCTAGTTTTTTTGTACATAGGAGTTTCTTGTAAAATATGTTTTTGGATTCAAGTAAATTACTCGAAAAACAAAAAATTGTTTTATTTATGGGATGAATTATATTGATTGAATTTCAGTGCAAAAAAAATCAAATGTGGTCCTTTGAGCGGCATTATCATTGGCTGACTTATATTCAAATATTTCATTAGTTACAATAATCTGCAACGGATTTGAAGATATTGAACTGATTTTGCCTATAAATTGATAGATAGCTGAAATAGGGATGTACATTCCATTCCGTCATGCACCTGGAAAAACTGGAATATAAAAACTGTTGAAAAATACATGGAAATATCAGAGAAGTTTTTCAGCAGGTCATGGAAAACCAGAGGGCTTCACATGTATATCGTCGGGTTACTGCAAAAACAAGATAACTCCATCTTTTGGCATTTTCGAGTTGACTTGTTCGTTTTTGAGGACTACTTCATGATTTTAGTACATTTTTCTCACGGTATAATTGTTTAATAAATATTCCTCACACGTTTTCAAATTTTCATTCCAATTTAAACTTTCAAACAGCTTCTGAAAACTTGAAAAATGGAGTTATCTACTTCTGTTGATTTCAGCTAAAAAATTAATCTTCGACAATCTTGTTATTTTCGAATATAATTGCCGAGAATGTTCCTAAGATATTTATTTAATCTTCTAGTACAGTCGGTGTAGAAATTTCTTACACAACTAAACTGCGCGGAAATTATCCTTTATCAACTGTTAGTATATGCATAAAGAAAAATCAACCTTATGATTAACTAACACGATCACAAATATCAAGTTATATTTATGTCTCATCTAATGACGGAAAATATGTGGCAATGGTGCTATTTTTTTCGTTTTAGGCCTCATTTAGCTTTTTTAGGTAATTTGTATTGTTTATTCGATTACTTATGTTATTCGTCTCGGGTAAATAATAGGAAGAATTGAAAAATTATAAGAAGGAAAAGGGAGACAATTAAACAACGAAAAAAACAATGTTGAAGGATATTGTTAAAAAATTAAGGATAGTTTTCAGTTGAATCAATTTGATGCAAAAGCATGTCATTATTTTTTTAACGTTCTCTCTAGATATAGAAACATTGTGGAAAAAATCGGACAGCATATCCATTGAGAAGGGAAGAGAAATTAAGATGAATATGTATAAGAATACAATATTGCTATGATGAATTAGATGCAGATGAAAATATGTATGTACCTTATATGGCTCAGATTTGTTTTCATTTCAAAAACTCTGCGTCATTTGTATCATTTATTCCATTACAATATTCATCGGAGATAAATAGTAGTAAGAAATGTTCTAGTTTCTAAGAAAACGAGAAATTAATTGTACAAAGGTAAAGGAAACAATATAACTGAAGACTGTAAAAAAGTTAATAGTATAATTTTTGTTGAATTATTTCAATACCTAGCTACAAGGAACCGATTTTCCATTTTAATTTATCGAATGTAATGTGGAATGCAAAAGATCAGACAGCATATCCATTCACAGAAAAAGAGAAGTATGGATACGAATCGTTGATTGTATATTCAAACCGTCTCCAAAAACTTGTATGTATGCACCAGTTGTCTAATACCTTAGCGTTAATAGTAATTGATTCATGAGCTCAATCTCATTTTCAAATAATATATGGATCAATTCCATCACCAAATATTCAGAATAGGTAACATAATAGGTTAACAAAAATCGAGATCATCATTTCTGATGGAATTGCAATGTTTGTATTTCGAAAGGTTCTTGGTCTCTGAACTACTTACTTATTCTTCTGATCACGATGTTTCAGATATTGTCTATAATATACGTTCACCTACCAAAAGTTTATTTATCTACATCACATATGCCAGCAGGAACTAAAAATAATTAAAGTTTACTAAAACTTGGAAATATTCAAATTATTTGGCAGAATTTTCATCTGTCAGTTTGATTGATACCAAACGGTGTACAGAGGAAACAAAAAATAGAAATTTTGATCAAATGTAAAATACCCATTTATTATTGACATTATCAAAAAGTTCATACAAGGAGATTGTTCAGAATTGAAAACAATGTTGAAATTTGGAATCACAACCAGCGTAGTTTACTCTTGACCAAAATTCTATTTTTTGTTCCCTCCAGTACACCGTTCGTGAATTTAAAATTTTGACAACTCTTAATGCAAGTATTCTGCAATGCACTAATTTTAATGAAGATTAAAGTTTTCTTTATGGTACAAATTTTTGAACCTCACTGTATATAGTCTGGACCACATTTTGATAGGCAACCCATTTTAGGCGTATTCGTCTATTTATGAAACTTCATAAGAAATATGTTTCATCTGTTAAACAGAACGGTGAAGGTTGACCTCTCTTCGGATCCTGTGCTACTAACACAGAACTGAATTTGAAGTGTAAATCGCCGGTTTTCGAAACAGAATCGGTGGTGTAGTGGTTATATGGCCGGAGACCGTAAGACCCGGGTTCAAACCTCAGTTTGATCCACATTTTTTAAATTTAGTTCTGATTTTCATCTTTCCGTCTGCTATGCCAAAAAATCATTTCAAATTTAATTTAACTATACAGACTTAAAACTACATTGTTATTTACTGTTTCATTTCTTCTTGAAATTAGTATGTGGTGGGTTTTTGGGGTCGGAGACTATGATATTTTTGTCAAAATTCATAATTTTTCAGGAACATGACGAAATGGCGCTTGACGAAAATTGAATTTTAATTTTTTTATATAATTTGCATCCAGATTTATTTCGCTAGTGTTTTATTTAATTGCATTTGACCAAGAATTCGTGTGTATGTGAAAAAGTTGTAAAATTTAAATTTTTATTAAAAAATTTGAAATTACTAAAAGTTACTTATTTATTCGTTAGTGTTTAAATAAAAGTTTTGCATTTGTTTGTAATATTTCGTTTGACGTTACAAGGTACTCCTGTAAGAAAAGAATCATAACATTATTGTCATTCTGTCTTCACTTTTCTCGAATTGTTAACGCATAGCCATCATGGTAACTTAAAAAAACGCGCGTTTTTTAAATTACCATGGCTACATCAACAACTCGTGAAGTCTAAATGACAGTTTCATGATTTATGATCTGACAGGAGTACCTTGTAACGTCAAACGAAATATTACAAACAAATGCAAAACTTTTATTCAAACACTAACGAAAGGTATACTGATGTCACATCATGAATTAAACCATTTTACACTATTAAGTTCTTAGTTCCATTATTTGTAATAAGGAAACTAGTATTTATGATTTCAAAGTGCACCAATTGAAAATATAACTTTCAAACACTTGCTTTTATTTCGAGCACAATCGCGCGTGTTTAAAGGATTGTTTTATCCACTCATACTTCAATGTACTATACTTTCACTAGCTCAGACGTGCATTTACTAAGAATCACATGCATATGTTTTTATGATTACAAAATATAAATAAATATATCTTTCTCTTGCTCCTTGACAATTTGTCAAAAATTGAGATATTGAGATTCAAATTCTTTCAATATTTTTGATATTTTCTCGAAAACTATTTCTTATACGTGAAAACTACATTTTTTTCTATTTGTTTTATCAACCTTTTTTGCAATAGATGCATTTTCGATATTTTCAAGGGTTGGCGAGTTATAGGCGAAATAGGCTCTCTTGACACAAGGGGCGGTTATCTCTTCAAAACGGATCTTTGAGGTTTAATGAGGTATATGGAAACTAAAAATCTGTGAAGAAAAATGTATATGCTGATTTACTGGGTAGATATACGGTGGCCCATGGAGTTTTGGCCAGGGAGTATCTCGGAAATCGAGTAGTGGAGAATTGAAATTTTGGGGTTATAAATTGAAGCAATTGGTGCAGCTTTTTCTCATATTATGTTACCCAATGCACTTTTTGTTCTCGGTCACGTGACATCAGATTCAAAATTATTAATGGGACAATTTGTATATTTTGGCATTTCTATATGTTCCTCCAATGAAACGGTTTCAACAAACTATCACATTTGTCTTGTGGTCTAAAACGATTGGTTCAAGAAATAATGTTACTTCAAAATCATTTGTCCCATGACATCTGAATCGAGCAATTGCCAAATTATTTAGGTTTATGGTCACCCGGGCTATTTAGGAAGTCCTAATTTTTTGTGATGATTGAAACAAGACAAAGGGCAAGTTTTTAAATTCATCTATGAGCATTGCATCCTTATTTAACTAATGGAAAATGACAATGACAGCACGAATGCGCATTATCCATGGATGAATTTAAAAACTCGCCCAATATTATAATAATCATTCATTATCAAAGGATATTGAAGTACCTGTAGTTTTTAAACTAATCATTTTAGACCACAAGTGTGATAATTTGTTGGAATTGTCATGATACCAGAAAAGATTGTATCTGTCTCTGTTATCAAAACTCTATTTGAATCAGGTTTGGAAATGATAAAATCGTTTTGAAATAGTCAAATGAAATCCGCCAAAAATTCTTTTTGGTGGCATTTAGTTTATTGAAACACATGGTGTCCAATGTCTATCAATCAATATTGTTATTTCTCATTTCTTTCCTATAAAGAGGTAACCATCAGGTGTTGTTCATTTTGACTGAGTTAGTTGAAACAGTTGTTGGATAACAAAAAATGCAGGCAGTGTCTTTCAACTTCCTTTTCTCTTGATTTGATTCTCTCATCATGATCATGGTATCATTCCAATCCATCATATGATCGCCATCAGATGTGAGACTATTTTTGGGATATTTTTTAACCAATATCTATCAGATGTAGTTCAGTGTCCAGCGTGGCTTTAGCCAGGGAAGTAGTTATTTTCTGTTAGATATTACAAATAAATCACATTTTTCAATTATCATGGAGGATGTTCCCCTTTTCAACATACCTCCCAAGAGGTTATCTTGAATGATACAAAATAGCGACTCAAGGTTGTCTTTCAGCCGCAGATGATTCCACAACATATTTCATGAATATCCTTCATATTTTCAAACAAAAATCAGTTGTAAACATATTTTTCAAACAATAATATAGGTTGTTTTGAATTTGTTCTTACCTCATACCAAATAATATGTTATTGAAAGGTATATTATACAGAATATACCAAACTCGGGTAGTTTGGCACATTATGTATAGGTACGTTCCAACAACATATAATTTTCATAAGTCAGATTTTGAATGAAAAATCTGAAAAAATCAGAGATCATCTATGTGGTTTCTGCACTTATCAGAAAAAATATTTTGAAAAAATCTCCAGAAATGTGAATTTTAGGGCATGTAATAACGAAACTAGACAGATTTCCCATATCTAAGAAATTGAATATAAATCGATTCCAGTTTGTGATGAAAAAAATGTAATACCAACATTAATCGTAGTTTTTTTTTCTAAAAATTAATTATCTTTTGTCTTTTTCCTAGTTTTCCGAATAAGCCGCGAAATTCACATTAAAGAATTAATGATTAGGACGTCAAATTGCTTTCCATGCAGTCTTGCCGATTTTCTCACCACGGCTCGGGAGATAAAGTTGGCTGTGTGTTGTGTTAATGCCTAAATTAGAAAGTGAAATTAGAAATTTCCAAGTCTAGTTCGATTTTTTTTTCATCAGACTAATATAACACATTTTTAAGAACAGTGGACCTGTCAAAGTTAACGGGTTCAAGGAAGAAGAAACATGTGAAAAGTTTAACTTTTTCTCAAAACTTTTGTTAATGTCAAGTATAACTAAAAGAAATACAAAACACTTATATTATGCCAATTTTGTTGGCAACATCCAGTGCATCATAGTCTCTCGCTAGCCTAACATAAGCCTTCTTCTTGCCATCAGGCCTAATCAAAGTATTAACTTTAGCAACATTGATGTCATACAATTTCTTCACAGCAGCCTTGATGTGGTATTTGTTGGCTCTTGTATGAACTAGGAACACCAAGGTATTGTTATCCTCTATTTTCTTCATGGCTGCTTCAGTGGTCAGTGGAAATTTGATGATGTTATAAGCGTCCATTCGTGACCTAGTAGGGACACTCTTCCTTGGGTATTTTGGTTTCCTTGGGGGCCTCAAAGTTGCGGGACGATGAAAGTGGACAGAGGTCCTAATTTTACGGCTGTGTGTGCCATTTGGACCTTTGATGACCTGAAATATAAAAAAAATTAAAAATTTTAGAAATTAAATGATTGAATAAATCTTCCACGATGGAAGAATTTCATCAGAACTGTGTTTCAAGATTTATTTTCATAACTGTCTCAAAGAGATTCCCACACATTACCTCATCATTTTTTAAACAAACAAATTAACATAAAATTGCGTCCATAAAATCCATAGAAAAATTAAGAGCTTAATTAATGATCAAACAGAATTAAGCAGGAGGCTCACAGTCAATTTGATCTGCCTTGAAGTGACGTCAGTTATATATGTTCTTTTGTTTGTTTGTTTCACACAATTTGAACCCAACCAATAGAAATGACATCACTTCAAGGCAAATTGAATTTTTTGCAATTTTCTCAGATGCTGAAGTTTATTATTTGATACAGTAATTCATACATTACCGAACATTTCAAATAATTTAGGAGTGACAGGTAGGTAACTCTTATAAACTTTTTGAAAATCGAATTCAATATGTTGTTATTGTCGAAAATGAGAGTATTGAAAAACAATCCACCATTGGAGTTTGGCAAGGTTCACTACTGGCTCCAATTTTCTATTTGAAATATGTAAATAAAATAACCAAAATAAAATTGAGAAAATTCTATTATTCTGCAGAAGATGAAAAAAAAATTGGAAAGCAATATTGAAAAAGATATTCTATTGTGGATGGATAGATGAAATGAATCAGACTATAATTTAGAAAAAACTGTACATGATTTTCAAACCGAAAAATATAGACCAAATTAATGTAAAAATAAAGAATAATATGTTGAATGAAGTTGAAGAACACAAATATTTAGGCCTGAAGATTGATAAGTATTAAAATTTGGAATGCTATGTGAATAAAATCAAGAAATCAATTATTCCTTCGATTAGAGCAATAAGAAGAATCGATTTTCTAAATGTTCAGATTCAAAATATAATTTAATATTGTTTCGCATATTAGATATTTAATAACAACATGTTCACATTGTAGTAAAAACCAAAATAATAGCGGAAAAACTAAAGAATACGCTTTACTTCCAACAGGACTAAAAAGTAAAGAATAGTTGACAAAGTAATTACTCACATGTAAAAAAAGGGTGGGTGTTTTCAATCTATATTTTTTATTTCCATTTAACAATATTGAGCATTCAAGAGCTCAAGAGAATTTTTTTTACATTTTTTATATTTGAGTAATTACATTGTCAATTATATTTTAATTTTTAGTCCATGTTAGAAGTAAAGCGTGTTCTTTAGTTTTTTAATAATTTTTTATGACTCAAAAAATCGAATTCTCCGACCCTTTCCCCGACAACTCTTACATACCAATTTTGAATCGAATCGAACCATTATCACAAATCTCGTCCGTCATTTTAGAGCCACCATTTTGTTTTTTTCTACAGTGTGACCCATTTAAGTTGGAAGCACCATTATAAACTTACATTTCTTAACCGATTGGAATGATTTTTTTTTTCGTTAGGAAGACATTCAAGAAGTCCACTAGGACACCAAATTTCATGGATAAATCTCCATTTCCAGGGAAAACTAATCTTATTTTTCAATGGATTGAATAAACGTCATATTTTTCAAATTTCATTCCCTTATAATTTTTTTATTAATTAAGTCAGATTAAAAAAAAATCGCTACTATTTTTTACCTTGAAAATAAGATTCAGTGGCCCTGTAAATGGAGATTTATTTATGAAATTTGGTTACCAAGTGGACTTTTTGAAGGTCTATCTAACGAAAAAAAAATCAAATCGGTTGAAAAATGTGAGTTTTATAAGGGTGCTTCCATCTTAAATGTCTTATTGCATTGTCACTGGAACTATGTACACTTGCCAAATTTCAAATAATTTGGAAGTCTGGAAGTGAGTGAAAATTGTGTTATAAGATGTTACATACAGGTGAAGTTAATAAAAACGTATTAAAAAGACATAATTTATCATTCCATGAATAAAGCAACAAAAGTAATATTTGAATCTTTAGAATTACACAAAGATATTAAGAATTCTACATTAGATAAACTAATACATTTTGAAAAAAAAAACAAAATTTATATGCAAGCTGACAAATAACTAATAAAAAGAAAGTAATTTTTAAATATGAATAACGTTCATTCAAATATAGGCAAATATAATCCCGTACCTAGTTCCATAGAAACTTACAATAAACTTTCTGAAGATATGAAAACAATCAAAGTTGATTTTCAAATCATTGAATCAGACTTGATAGAATTTATTAGGGTATGTTCTCCTCATATGGTGAAGATAAAGATGTGTGACAAATAAGAAAAAGCATGAGCCAAAATAAATTTAATAAAGCAAAACATTAATTTATCAAAACACACACAAAACGGACCCATTTTTTATAGAAAATATTTGCAGACAATCTTTCCATGGTTCTGATTTCGGAGGTCATTCCTGCAAATTTTTTATTTTATAAGATTTGGCTATACGCTATGATAAACAAAGAGTCCCAAATAACTTTAAATACTTTTTTATGGAAATAATTTATTTTGTAGCATTCCCCTGAAGAAGACAATATTATCAGAAAATTAAAGGTAAACACAAAATCATACTCATTTATTTGTATATACTATTGTTGAACAAATATATTTTTAATGCTTTCATACCTAACCTAGGTACTTTGTTTTATACTATTTTGATCTTTTACTCATACAATAAGCTGAATGATTCAAAACATCCATCTACTTTTCAAACTTTCCACCCATAGCACATAAGCTACTTTCCATATAAGGGTTTGACGCATCAGAGCTTCTCATTCTAGTTTAATCATTGGCTTAAAAATGACATCTGTTAAAATTTACCAATAGTAAGTCTAGAATAAGAAGCCCCAGGGCTTAACACTCCTAAATGGAAAATGCCTATACAGGTGCTCACTCCTAGGTGACAGAAACATAAATGGACCCCGTTATGCAATAAGGAACCAACCGAAAATTTGTGAAGGTTTCAAATTTGAAATTTATCAGATTAAACTACAACTACTTACCGAATATTGAATGTGGTACTGTTCTACACACATGATAGAACAGAGTCCAAATATAAGTTACCTATTTAAACGGTTAAATTCAACAATGTAATTTGCAAATTCATTGTATTGTTTGGTTATTGTATGGTTGATTAAATATTTTAAAAAATTGTACCAAACCCATAATTCAACAAGAAATAATGGAAACTCTCAAGGTGGGTCTCAAAATTATTTTCCATTAAGCAAAAGCTTTTTATATTGGTACAGGTATGAGGATATTTTGGGGTTTTATAGGGAACAGACAATAAACATGACGAATTTTGAAAAACATGGTTGGACTCCCTACCATATTTTTGTGAAAAATTTAAAAAATAAAATTTCCAGGTAAAAGTTGCCTCGCCAGGGATTTTAGACATCATATGATAAAAGGAAATATTTACATCACAACAGTTAATAACATTTTAACTTGATTAATGGCCTATTGATCCACCCTACCTAGAACTAAACTCCCATCCTAAGCCCAAAGGATATATCTCAATTTTTTCCATATTTCAGATTTCACTCTATACAGGTTCCCTATGGCCAAGCCATTGAATTGAAAGTGACATTATAAAGATAGTCAATGACTCCCAGGTTGCATTAAATGCCACTGACTGCTCGTCTAGATCCAATAGCCATAGCTCTTGATAGAGCTCAAAGAGACTATACAACTATAATCTGTGTGTATAGAGGTGTGGCATAAATTAGAATTGGATTTCTCAGGAGAGCGACTTTCAATGAAAAAAGTTTCTTTAAAAGAAAAAATAGGGCATTGGGGAAATGCATTATCTAGCAAACATAATTGATCACCGATTTTTGCGAAGGCATTTGATATCTACTCAAAAAAGGGAAGCTTTTGACTATTTAAATAATATTAATAGTTCCTTTGATCCATTTGTAATGTCTCTTATATCAAAAGTAAGCCCATATCCAAAGTACTTTTTTGGGGATCATTTCAGGCTTAGTCCACCAATAACGTGGTGGAAATCTGTTCCTGTATTGAACTCAGACTGGCCAGTCAAGAACGCTTTTTTAGAATTGTGTGAACAGTTACATACTGCAGTCGCATCTACAGCAAGGATTGAAAGGACCTTTTCTTCTTTCTGTTTGGTTCAATCAGATTTACGGAATCGCTTGGAAAACCAAAAAGCCAGTAGACTGGTTTTTATGTTTTCAAGTGTATGAATCAAAATATAGATAAAAAGAAAACCAACCTTGACTGGGCATGGGAACCAGCCATATCTGACGATTCTGAAGTTATTGTCAATAATAGGAATGACATTATTGATATTAATAATTCATCTGATGAGGATATACTAATATCAATGTTGACAAAATAATGTTAATAATGTTAATTAAAACCTGTTTGTTTTTAATTTTTTTCTTATTATTTGGATATACAAATCAGTAAAACGCAAAGTCGTCTCCACAATTTAATATCATCATCTAGTGTAGTGAGATGGTGAACGGTAAACGTTAACAATCAGTTAAACGTCTAAATAGTAGTAGTAGGTAGTACATGTTTCGGACTTATATACGTCCATCATCAGCTAATTAATGAATTATGGAGAAGAAATTTGTAGTATCATGTTAAAATGTAATAAAGGTTATGAATACAACATTGTTTTTTATTTTAAGAATAACAAACTAAGAAAAGGGGGAAGGCTGACGAGCCTTAAGTCCCATATTCCTGTAAGGAGAATTTTTGTTTTTGGAACCACATCGGTTGAAATATTAAGTGGCAGAGAAAATTGGATGACAGCAAATGTGTGTGTGATTTGTATAACTATACCACTCCACTTCGAGATATAATGGACTTCTACTACAAGTTATTATTTGGAGTTATCAATGATAGAAAAAGGTTTTGTTGTTTGGAAAAGATTTTTAATTATGTGTTTGTGTTGAAATAATAAAATAATGTTAAAATATGTTTATTTTATTAATTGTTTTTGTTTTTTCTTTTCAATTAGAGTTAGAATAAACCGTTTTGTTGTTTAGAATATAGGTTTTTGTAAATGTATTTGTGTTAAACTATAGTTTGTGCTAGAACCAATGATTTTTTTTGATTAAATATTTAAATTTTGAAGATATTATATGAGTGCCCTAAATGCAAAACTCGGTATTTGCCAAAATGTCGAAAATGTAAATATTGGCTACCAAATGAAAGGTATTTTCAATATTCACCATACAAACATCAGAACTAACTGCAAAACAATGTAGTTTCCATGCAAATCCCATTCAAAACTCCGTGTGAGATGCAAAACTCTCTATTTAAAAGCGAATTTCACTTGCAAAAGTCAGTATATGTAACCTAGTTTTCTTGTTTCACTAACTATTAGCAATAAAAATTTTGGAGGAACTGGCATGAAACTTGTTTTTAAATTCTACTCATGATTTTTATGAACAAATTCCATGTCTGTAGAACTACACTGAGATGCAAAGTTTCATTTGTTCAGATGCAAAACTGGTTCTTTTCATTATTTAATTGCAAAACTTTGTATTTACAATTTTCAAACGCTGTTTTCGGAGTCATAGCATTCCCAATATGTGTTGAAAAGAAAACATAGGATCTTAGATTCTATCTCCATCTATCGTGACCAATTTAAGTAGCACAAGACGGTATGTAAGTGAACTATGAGTTTTTTGCAGATTACTTGAAATGACTTTAGATGCAAATACAGAGTTTTGCATTCAGGGCACTCATATATCAGATATGTATCATTGACATATTTATATAAATATATTTTAACCCTGGTTCTAAGTCTTAGGTTTAGTTCTCAGCTAGAGGTGCATAAATCTTTCATCATTTTATCAAAAATTACAAAATTTCACTCCGAATCCTCTTTAAATAATTTTCCATTTTTAAATTGTTTAACAATGTACTAAACTTTAAATACCTTTGTGTGTTTGGTATACCTCCATTATGACCATTGCTTCATTTGATGTTAATTTGCCTGTTTCTGTTTATTTGAATGTTCCTCAAAACAAATTTCCTGATTATAATAAATTCAAAAGCTCACCTTTTTTTGCACTTTCAAAGCCTTGGCAACAGGCGTAGCCACTGCTGGTTTTTTACCCACACCTTTTTGCTGTTTGACAGGAACATTTTTCTTGGGTTTAGTAAGCAGGGCCTTAGGTGGAGCTTTGACTTTACCAGCTGGAACTTTGACTGCAGTTGGCTTTTTGGCTGCTGGTTTTGCTGCTCCCTTTGTGGCTTTACCCGCTGGCACTTTAGCACCTGGCTTCGAAGCTGTTGCTTTAGTTTTAGGAGTAGCAGCTGGAGTTTTACTCGATGATGGTGCTTTGGCAGCAGCAGGTTTAGGTGCTGGAGTTTTCGAAGTGGAGGCTTTCTTTTCTGCTGGTTTGCCTGCTGCTTTGGCTGCAGCTTTTGGAGCTGGAGCGGCTTTTGGAGCTGCAGCAGGTTTTGGTGCTGCAGCAGCTTTAGGAGCTGCAGCGGCTTTTGGAGCTGGAGCAGCTTTTGGTGCAGAACTGGTCCCAGCTCCTGCAGCAGAACCTCCAGCTGGTGCTGATGCTGGTTTCTTCTTTTCTTCTTTCTTCCCAGCTAAAAAAAATAACAAGAAGTTGAAGAGCCTTACTCGAACACTAATATGGCCTCATCCTTGATTTATTTGAGAGTTCAGTATGTGTTATAAAGTGGTTTCATAGAATTCAAAGAGATTCCCACACATAATTCATCATATTTAAAAGTTCATCACCCAAACTATTATTTATCCATCATGACCATATTACCGCGTGGCAGAGTGAAAATAAAAGCAGTCACACGAACAAATTATTCCCACATTGCATAGTAAATACTTGTTGAATCAATGTAAAAGCATATTTGTAAAGTTAAAACCAAAAAATAAACTTAAATCAAATATTTACCGGGTTTATCCGCTGATTTTGGCTTTGAGGGTGCCATCTTCACTAATGTTTCTACTGAAAGGAAGTTAACCTCAAAATGGCATATGGCAGATGAAAACGGAAATAGATGAACTTGACCAGTGCTCGTTGTCATAGATTTAGCGGGAAATTCAAAAGTCGAAGAATCGCTCCACAATTCTATAACTATAAAAAAAAGTATGTTAATGAATGTGTTCAAAAGAATTCGTAGCTGTAAACATTTGCCTACTAATCACACATTACTGATTTATTCAAACTTTATTGTTCAAATACAAATAAAAATATCGTCGAATATTTTTGTAACAATACAAACATTGCTTAAAGTAAAATATTTCTCTTCACACAATGATACAAACCAAATACAAACAAATAGGAGGCAATTGTTTGATAATATCTGTGAAGCACATCAATGTCTCCTGAACCAAGAAATAATATTTTAAAAATGTTGAAAGAAGAAGTCCCGGAAGACAGAATAATAAGAAATTTTCCAAAACCTTATAAAATGGATTGCACCCCATACATTGTAACAGATTTTAGTGAATCAACCTACGGCAAATGTTTGAAACAGAGTTCATTTGAAGTAGGAACATGTTTGAGAATTTGTAAAATAATTATCATAGGGGACGCTTCTGTAGGCAAGACTTGTATAGTGAACAGGTGAGTTTTGAGTTTTATTAACTATCTTGAAATATTATCGGGGGTAATATAACAAGACGTCGTTTGTCAGCGAATTAATTTTTCAATTTCAACGAAAACGATTTTGTTTGAAAATTTATCGAATTTAACGAAATTTTCTAAAAAAAAATGTTCGAGTGGAAATTCCAAAATTATTTATTCGATTTGATAAACGACGGTCGAGTTCATACCTATTTGATCAGATTGTTTCCCAAATAATTCAATTAACCAATAACATTTATTCCACAACGTACATATAATTATTTTCATTAAATTATTGAACATAATTATATACGGCAATATGTCACACATAGAAATTATAATATATATACAAGTACCTATATATATTATAATTTCTATGATGTCACACGACTTGTGATCTTGTGAAATGTGTAATGTGTTGCATACATTCAGATTTCAGACAACTATCAAGACGGATCATCCAGTTTTTTCGCAAAAGCAACGAAGCGCCGAAGCGGGTTAAAGCCACAGAACTCTTAATTGTATATCTTACCTAAGATGAACCCTGACGTAAGATATATAATTATTTGTTCTGTGGTTAAAGCCCATCACAGACCCACTTGCATAGCGCATAGCATAAAGACATAACGAATTCAGCCAATCAAAATGCGAATATCCGAAGTTACTGGCATTTTGATTGGCTGAACTCTGTTATGTACCCATGCTATGTGCTATGCAAGTGTGTCTGTGATAGCCTTTATCAGCGAATAAATTTGGACAGATGAGAGAAATAATCTCAAAAATTTCTCCTCTGCTATGACCGATTACAATTTTTATAAACAAACATTTGCTGAACCTGGTCTCTGAGGGCAATCTGAGTCTGAGAGCGCATCGTTGAATAGTTCAAAGGTGGGTTCCCAACAGTGTTTTTGTTTTTTGCGTTGCGGGTCATGTATTTTCTGATTGAAAGATGCGATTTGAAGAATTGCCCGATTTTGTTCCAAATGGAATAGACGATTCCAGTACCGCTCATCAGTGTTGCCACATTCAATTTTCTGTTTGAATCGACTGACATTTTCATCACATTCAGGTATGAAATAGACACAATTTTTTATTTTGAATATTCATGGAAGCTCCCGGATATATGGATAAAAGTATTATTGATGATATGGACAGAAATAAAAAAACCCAGGGTACTGTACTTCCATAAAATACCTTCTTCAATTTGACAGGTTTTTAACAACCTACAAAAATAAAATTCCCCAGGATATTTTATACTGGAAGAGGCTTAAAAAATGTTAGTCGATTCAATTCAACCAGAAAATGGGTTGTGGCATCACTATAATCACTGGTTAGGGGTACTTTTTTTTAATGTACTGGAATCGGCCATGAAATATAACCTCTATTATATTTTAGTGATTACATCAGAGAGTCCCTCCATTCATGACCAACGCACAGAACATAAGCGTCTAATAATTGACATTATTAACAATAGCAGTTTTCGATTGGCGTTTGGTTCTGGTAGCGGTTGACATAAAAATGACAGTGGTTTACTTTCTGGAACTGTTAATAACGTCATAGTGAATAGTGAAACTAATGTGTTGATTGATTACCGCAACCACTAACCAATGACTACGACTATGACGTCATTAACAGTACCAGAAAGTAAACCGCTGTCATTTTTATGTCAACCACTACCAGAACCAAAGGCCAATCGAAAACGGCTAATATTCCACAGGCTATCGGTGATCGTTTTTTTGTTGTCACGCTGGTATTAAATTTTATTTTTAAATGTTTGAAACACTGAATATTGGTGAACTGACAAGAGTGACAAGTGACATGACATAAGCATAGACAATAGTTATATGACATATGACATAAGTCAGCACTTCAAATTCAAAGTTCAAGTGTCAAATTATTATTTTTTTAATATAAATTTTTTAACAAAAACATCAAAATATTTGAGAATGATTGGGTTTTGGATCTTGTACCACTATAAACAAAATTTTGAATATTTCAAATGAAACTGATTGAAATAGGTACATTTATTTCTAAAAATCCGAGGTTTCAGATGTTATCAATTTCTGAAGAAATATCTTATACTAAGTACATGCTTTTGTCGTGCCTCCCATGAAGTTTAAAAAAAACAGCGAATAATCTATAAACGCAATCCAGCTGTCGGTTGTCTTCTCGGCCATAACTGTTTCAAAATTCATTGACGTTATTCAATAATCCTCACTACAGACACCAATTGCAATACTATAATAGGGTAGATATAAGAATACTTACAGCATTATTTTACGCATGAGGTGATTACGAAAATTAATTTTTTCGGCTACAGATTTCAGTTCTTAAGCTACAACACATTTGAAATTCCTAATTTTTATAAACTTGCTAGCTGTTCTGAATAAAATAATGATACAATAATTGAAAGGAAAAGAAAAATTAAAGAAGTGGTGAACTGTTCCCAAAAGAAAAGTGCATAGTGGCTCTTAGCAAAAATATTGGTAGTGGGGTTCAAAACACGGAATGTGTATGTAGTCTTTCGAAGAGAGAGGAACATATCTCATTTGGACAAGCAGGGACGTGGAACGAACAATACGTTTATCAATTTTTGCTTATTCACAAATTAGAGCCTATCGCGTCTACAGTCACTCCTCTTGCTTTTGTTTCCGATTGCAAACAACAGAATATATTTCCTCAGTCGAGAGTAATATTGTTACTTGTTTAATATATGTTTTTTGACAGGATGGGAATTATCCCGGTGAACTAGGTTAAGCTATAAGTTCTTCAGATGACTGAATGAATACTTAATTTGATTCACTTTCGGATTTGAGTTAATGTCTTTAATTAAGTGATTGTGGAGAACACTTGATATTGTGATGCATATTTTTGTCCCTGTGCTGTAGTAAACAATTAAGAAACTGAAATGATGAAAGCATGCATATTGATGCATTTCACCTATAAAAGACAAGAGAGGAAATGCTATAGTTTTTATACATCTTGGTGCACAGAAAACAATACTTAGTGAACTAAAAAACTAAATTTTATATTTCTATAATGCTTATTTTTTACGATAGATGAATTTTATTGAAATATTGATTACAACAATAATACGAGAATCAGAAATAGCACCTTCAAAATTTAGAATATCAGCGGCCATATCAACAATTGCTCAACCTTAACCAGCGTTAACAATTTATTGAGAACATGTGAAATTGATTTTATGAATATTTCTAATGCCTCCTTGCTATTCCTAATATAAGTGATTTCTGATCTTTATTAGTTCTTATATTTTAAACCATATATGTACGTATCTGAAGGCTAACAGCTGTACATATTTGTTTTTTTTCCTCTAACTGTTACATATTATTAGACATTGTTTGTAATCAATGCAAATACATAAACATATAAAAAATAAACAAATAAAAATATAAAAAAGAATTAAACTGCACACACTGAGGCGGCTTGGATGGATTTGGTGGCGCATTCGCTTTAACAGCTGCAGGGAAACCTGAAAAAACCTGCAACACAACTAAAAACTGGTCTGTCGAATTGTTGATATATTAACTGTCGTCAAATTTGTACCAGTCCGTTCCGTCTTTGACCAAGCAGGTATAGTAGTAGTTACATTTCTTGACGGAACATTGAAAAAACTTTTCCATTCAGAATGAAAGTATATAAAATTTCCTACACATTCCACTATTTAGGTTTTGTTCCGACGAACAGTTCGGGCTCAAACGCCAAATGAAAATTGGCGTATTTCTACCGAGTCAGCAAACACCCACTTTTTCCATCCAAAACTCTTATTGACTATTTAATGACATTTTTAGTGATTTTCTCAAGGAAATATATTGTAATGAAACTAAAAGTAATCTTGTTCGTCATTGGAGCAGTTTCAATCAAATGACTCATCTGAGTTTGTGTCGATGACTGCTAGTGACAGTGCGATAAGAGTCTCAAACAACGCAAAACGGTTCTGGGCCATTCAGGGCATTACTTGCTCCTTTTCGGAGAAGTATTGAGGTAACTTGCATTGAGTTGACTGCTTTTATTGCAGCTTGGCCATCTGAGTATATAATAATAATAATAATAAATACGTTTAATGTTCATTTTTTACATATATCTGTGTAGTACCTACATATATACATATTATATAAGTATTTAGTGACAATAGCATAATTATATTACAATACTTAAGTATACCTGATTAATTACGTGATTCCTTGAAAATGAACATATGGCTACTTGGTTCAGACTTCAAAGGGATTAACCTTCGAGTCTGTTCTTCCACCAGTGCCACACTATTTCCAAATCTTATAATTAAATAACGGCAACGTGGATAAGAAAGAAAAAAAATTATATAAAACTAAAAGAAAACAAGAGAGAATAATAAGGAGTGAGAGAGGGTAAGAGAAAGGAGGAGAAGAAAAGACAATGGAAAAGACAATGTTTTTTTCTGAACACTCATGCCTTATTAGCTCTTGTGCACAATGGTGTATTGCGACGATTTCCGTTTGGAATATTGTTGCTTGTTTGCCTAGGCTCAATGAAACTTTCATCTTCCGCTTGGTTCCGTAAATGCCGGCTCCTGAACCTTCATCAGTTTTTGGGAGGTCCCTCCTTCCACGCGTCCCTCTCCGTTATACTTGTCTTGAAAGTTTTGTCAGAGCTATATCTGGGAAGTATGCAATCTGATGGCATTCTTGTAACCGGGTCGTTTTTCAACTCTTCGTATAGGTTGTTGTAGTCTCTCCCGTGCATATTGCTTAGGGGTGCTTGACCTGGCTTCGCCTTGTATGTATATGTGTAGGGGAGGCAGGTTGAGCTTGACCTCTAAGGCGGCTGTTGGGGTAGTTCTCGAATTTGCCTTTTGCAATAATCGCGAGGTCGTTGGCATATCCTAGGCAATAAAAGTCTCTGGAAGATAGCCCAAAGTAGGGGCGATGGCACCCCTCCCTGTGGACATCCCCTGTTTGCTCTAGGTGTTAGTGTTATTCTGCCGATTGCTAATGTAATGACCCTGTTTTTAAAGTTAGCGTTTATCCACTGGCACAGTAGGGAGAAACCCTCTTTTTACCAGAGCGTTTGCTATAGACTCGGTTGATGCATTGTTGAAGGCACCCTGAATGTCTATGAATATTGTCATCTTTACTGATAGCCCACCTGATACTATTTGGTCTCGATATTTCCGTAGCAAGCCTCCATTCCAAAGTTGTTCACCTGTTTGGATGGAAAGTGTGCTTCTGTGAGCATCCTTATACTTTCCTCGAATGTTGTAGTATAGGCATTGTCATTATATTTTTCAAGAAACATACTTGGGTTACAGTACCTTCTTTGGCTAAAACCTTATGGATTCTTGAGCACGTGATTGTCTTCTGGCCTTACTAATTTCTTTGCTGTACTGCGTGAGTTTAGCCTTGGATCACATACAGGTCCAATATTGGTTAAATTTTACTCTGTTGAAAAGCTTCCGCACCCTACCTCCGAGGGTTTCTAGATGCTCATTCCACCACACCGTAACTGTTATTTATATTCCTTTTCAGAAGCCATAAATTCGAAATAAAAATTTCAAGGCCTACTTCTAATTTTTTTCAAGGTAAAAAATCCAGAAATCATACTAGCGATTTTTTTAAATAGAATTTGATGACACGACTGTGCTCAAGACATTTTCCATCAATAAAAAAATTATATGGCATTCAAATTTGAAAATTATGTCAATAAATCAGAAATTTCAGAACTTTTATCAAAATTCTAACTACACCACTGTATTCAGAATATTTAGAAATATATTTTGCCAGAATTTCATCGAAATCTATTCATAAATAAAAAAATTATAAAATAATAAAATTTGAAAAGAACGTTATTTAGTGGAATTTCAGAAAAATTTTATTTCATTATTTTATAATTTGTTTATTTATGAACAGATTTCGATGAAATTTTGACCAAACATATTTCGAAATATTCTGAATCCAGTGGTGTATACAGAATTCTGATAAAAGTTCTGAAATTGAAGTGGTGGGTTGGTTTATTGACATAATTTCCAAATTTTATTCCCATATAACTTTTTTATTAATGTATGCATTTTTACGTAATTTTCACATAAACTATTTGAGAATGTCATGAATCCAGTAACGTCATCAAATTCTATTTAAAAAAATCGCTAGTATGTTTTTTGGATTTTTTAAAAAAATTCGAAGTAGGCCTTCAAATTTTGATTTTTATTTCAAATTTATAGTACTTAACTAGAACTCTTGATGCTCTATCTATTGAAAAAAAATCTGAATCGGATAATAAATAACATCAGTTTTAGTTAGAGTGGTGGCCCGCTTTCAAATGGGTCACTCTGTATAATAACTGGTATGATTATTACCGATAATTTTTTGGAATATTAATGAATTGCAATCCCAAAGCTTGCATTGGGATTGTTAATGAATTGATATTCCAAAAAATTATAGGTTCTTAATCATACCACGAATTATATTTAGGACGACAATATATCGATTTGAAATAAAGAAAAATCGTGTCACCTGGTAATTGATGCTTTACTTCTAGCCGTATTCAATGGAATACTCTTTTCCACGGCCTCATCTATGATACCAATTAATGGACATTTATTGTCCCAAACAATCGCTCATATTGGTAAATAAAGATAATTAGTCAAAACACATAAATTTGACGTTTATAATTTAAATCATTATTGTCACTTGACAGATAGTAAAACAAAATCTAAGCAGGTTTATCACCGTGAAAATACAGCGACAAGCTATATTTTCACTGTAGTTCCGATTCTATTGGCTGAATTTCAAAATTTGAAATCCACTGATTGGTTGGAAGCTTATTTATAAAAGTTTTTCAGAATCGAAAACAACATTAAGATTTGGAATCACAGCCACCTACGCAGCTATTTTTTTTTTAATTTTTATAGTTCTAGCCTCATGAAGAGTAGGAGTATCTCATATGCACCTTAGGCCCCTCCCTCATATTCCTACAATGATATTTCATAAACAATTGGGAAAGAATTTTTTATGGAGAAACAAAACAAAAAACTTATACATTTAGAATACATTTTTTTGACAACTGCATAATAAATAAGTTTCCCATATGGTGCAGACGCTTTGAAACTCAGTGATCTACCGATAGGTAGACAGGTTGTGTAAAATTCACTTTGACGGTGGTCTTCATATTGAACTCATGAACCCATATTCTATTACGCGAGTTTAATAATAAATTCCTGTCCAATAACATGAAATCAACTAGTTCCTCTTCCATTTTTCATCTGCAATAGACAACTTTCCTTGTTGAGAGTTGACACAGTAATGGTTCTTCCGCTCCTAGCTGAAAACTATAGCTGCAATGTAGGAGCGCCGAGTCTGGATTGGTCTGGTCTGGCCGGGTAGGGTCTGTTGACCAGATCGACTCCGCTTCCAATGTAGGTATTGCCTAAGGCTGCTCCTACATTGGACCCGACCCGGCCAGACCAGACCAGTTCCGACTCGGTGCTCTTGGGTCTGAAGAAAACAAACATATGACGCACCGTCCTCCTTCCGGCGGGTCCAATATAGGAGCAGCCTAGGAGCGCCGAGTCAGGACTAGTCTGGTCTGGCCGGGACGGGTCTGGTGGCCGCTTCCAATATAGGAGCAGCCTAGGAGCGCCGAGTCAGGACTAGTCTGGTCTGGCCGGGTCGGGTCTGGTGGCCGCTTTCAATATAGGAGCAGCCTAAGGCGTCGGCTGTTGAAACCAATAACGTTGAAACTTCTGCTGGAGCTGGCCGGTGCGATTCTGGGGTGAGATTCTGTGTACCATAGAATTATATTGTCGATAGAAAAAGTGCGATGATATTATGGTTCAATTAATGGGAGAGAAAGAGACAAAACTCCTCGACAATAGAATTCTCTGGTACACAGAATCCCACCCCTGGAGTGCAAGATAATGTGATATGCGACCACATGTCTTGTTGAAAAACAAGAAGTGTGCTGTGAGTTACATACAGATGCTGTTTCCGAATTCTAGTGCTAGCTTGTTTTGCGCACCGACCACATAGGGTCAGTGGCGCAGCCAGGATTTCAGTTTGGGGGGCTGTATAATTTATCAGTTACCAAAGCTTTTTTTTCGTCAGCCGGATGTTATGAATAATTAACGTTTTAATTTGGTGGCTTATTGGGGGCTGGTGGCTGTGGCCCCAAGCTCCTCCCACCTGGCTGCGCCAATGCCCATTGGTGCTGTATAGGTTTTCTGGGTTTTCCCACAGCTGAAAAGGAAATACGCGGCAGAAATTAGTAAGTTGCTCCAGAGCGCCAGGGCAAAATAACAACAGTAGCCGCCCTCTATTCGCACAGGCTACTTCTATGGGTACACTCTATACGAGTGTTTATGAAGTATTATTTTTTTGCTGTTTTGGCATCGATTGCTATGATCATTAGCCAGAGGTGTTATTTTCATTATTATTACTATTACTATTTCATTCCATCATTCATAAGGATCTCACTTTATCTAATTCTTTTTTAGGTTTTGCCAGAAAATATTCGACTCGAATTACAAATCGACTATTGGGGTAGACTTCGAAGTGGAGAAATTTGATATTTTGAATATTTCTTACAATTTACAAATGTAAGTATTTCAGAGACTTTTTTTGTAACAAATTTTATAGGTACCTACCTATGTATCCAGGTTTTTTTGGCAAACATTTTTAGTTTTTGGCTACAGAAACTGAGGAGGTAATACTAGAAACTAGAAGAGACAAAAATCTTTTTGATTGGGATCCGAAACTCCTGATATAGGGACTGAGATTTTAGATTATTGTATGCTGTCCCTATTCTTATTTTTGGGAGTAGAAGCTTTAGTTATACGATAGAATATATATTATACAGTATGCATGTCCAATTAAGTAAATCGGCACTATATGGAAAACTTTTCTATTATTATATAAAAAGTTCTGCATGGCCTGAAACTCAAGATGAAATAATCAGATATTTTATTTTTTACTTATTGAAGAGAACTACACCCATTTTTAAAGTACTTCATTCAAAAGAAATTATAAGTAACGAATACGTAGATAATGTAAATTATTGGTGACAAAATTTGTAGAAACGAGCTCCATGAAAAACAAAGAATGGGCTAAACGACGAAGCTGAAGCTGGTAATGTGGAATTACTGTCCAATTTACGATGAATCCTCAATTTTCGTTACGAAAGGCTACTAGATGATCGTTCCAAATAAAGTGTTTTAGGTCATTTATCTGATAATCCAGTAACGACAGACAAACTCGAGCAAAAAGTGAAGAATGAATTGTAGCACTATGAAACTCGGCACATGACATCTCGACATCATGTATTATTAGAAAAAAAAATTGTTCACCAAAAAATCAGGTGTGGAACCTAAAAAATGTTTAATTTAAAAAAAATGTATTTTTTTTTGCTGTTATTTCAGAAAATATAATATTTATCAAAAAACGATTTCGATTCTCCACAAGAATGATTTTCAGTTTGTTTTCTCAGAAAACGTGGTTTAACGCCGGCGTCACATTCCATGCTCGCGCTAACCCGCCACTGCAAGTTCAGGCAGGGCCGGATATTAGATTTGTCATAACTTTGCTAAAAATTATAGTAGAAGGAAGAGAAAAAGTGCATATCGTTCCTGAAGACTTCTACTTCCTTATGCAAATATAACATGTGAGTATCTGAGTACCTAAAATGTGTTTTGTCCCACTTCACATAACCCTTCTATGATATTTACGGAGGATCCGAAAATCAAGGATATTTTAGTTGATATGAAATAATTATACTGGACCCTCTTTGGACCATATGCAACGATTTTAGACTAGTGAGACAAGCCTCACTTATACATGTCAAAGAAAAAACGGGGTTTTACTCCTGTCTCAGTTTTCAACTCACCCATAATCTCGGCAGTTTCTTCAGTAGTTGTTGAAAATAATCGCTCATACACATGCTGTATAAAAAATGAAGTATGTGATTTCGAGCTTGAGGTTTGCACTTCACAATAGTGTTATGAAACATATGGCAGGATATGAATAAGCGATTATTTACTGAACGGAATGCCGGTAAGTTGAAAATGAGGCAGGAGTAAAACAAGGTTTTTTTTAGGCATGTATAAGTAGGAACTGTCACACTACTTTAAAATTGATGCACCTAGTCCAAAGAGGGTATGAGTTGCTGCTTCAGTATAATAATTCCATATTTACTAAATTATTCATGATTTTCGAATCATCCGCAAACATCTCCGTGAAGTGCGACAAAACACATTTTAGGTACTCAAATACTCGCATATTATATTCGCATGCGAAGGTAGAACTTTCAGCGAGCGCATTTCATAAGAAATTACTAGGAATAATTTTTGTGGAAAATTGAATTTTTTTTCATACTGTTGATTTGTTTTTTCGATAAATCATATATACTTTCCAAGATAACAGCAAAAATCTATTTATATATTTTTAACCCAAAGTAGTTGTTTTCTGATGGATTTTTGGCCCAAATATATTCCTATTGTATAGGATGATTGCAGTGAGCAATCCTGGTATAGCAGGACATCTAGTTTCCAAAAAAGCGTACCTATATGTACCCTCGTTTGTCAGTAATCACCTAAATACTACTGTATATAGAAGCAGTTGAAACGTTGTGAACAATACAAATTATAAGACGATGGAAATCCGAACACAAAGATATCTTCGAGTTTTCTTATGTTAAATTATAGATTCCTTTCTGTTACCTTCAGTCAACAAACCGAAGAGATCAAAAAAATTGCAAATCTTTGAAGGAGGGTATGCTGTTGATAGGGAAATTTTATTCATGAAAAAGGATTTACATTTTTTGAAATAGTTAGAAATGAGTAAGAACATTTTTTGTTTTTTCAATGTAGAATAAGTTATCTTCTATAATATGTTGTTATCAATCATTTTCAAAAAATGCAAAGTGGCAACATTGCTCTTGAATTAATTCAATAACTAATTGTCAGGACTGACATTTTCCATTTATTGTACATTGAAACCTAGGATAAACACATACGCTTTGTTGCCAAAATGTATATTTTATCATTTTTTGCCTTCACAAATCTGCTGTTGAAGAACTTATTTGAAGATGTTCCGGAATGTTTTAGAAGTGGAAATTTTGGGAAAATGTTTCTTTCTTATAGACCTAAAAGTGTGCAAAATCTTTGACCGGAAGCAGTTGGCCCAAAAAAGCGTATATGTACCCTCCTTTGTCAGTACTGAAGACTACTGCATATAGAAGCAGTTGAAACGTTGTGAACAATACAAATTATAAGACGATGGAAATCCGAACACAAAGATATCTTCGAGTTTTCTTATGTTGAGCCTTATTTTGTTTCATTATTTGCCCTATTACGCATTATCTATATCATTTTTACAGCTTTTTTTTCGTTTTTTCAATATTATTTTGTTTATTTGTTAATAACAATATGTCATTACATAATAATTCAGAAGAGTTTTGTAATTGCTGTGGATTTCAGGTTTCAAATTTGTTCCAACGTTGACATTTTTCTTTTCACACTTATACATATCCACTAAAAAAAAGGTAGAAATTAATGATTATTGAATTGAAAATTTTAGATGGGACACAGCTGGTCAGGAAAGATTCAAATCGATTGCTCAGTCTTATTATCGAGGATCCCATGGTAACAAGAAACTTATACTTGTATAAAAACACCTTCTACTACATTTTGTATTTTTCAGTTATAGTTCTGGTATTTGACATAACTAATCCCGAGTCACTTTCGAACTGTAAAGTGTGGCTGAATGAAGCATTGCAAACATCACCTTCAAGCCGCCCTCTGTTATTTTTAGTTGGAACAAAAAAGGATCTGTTGGTAAGAGCATATTTCGAAAATTGAACGCAGTTCGTTGGTAAGCGCGTCACTTGAGAACGGCTGGACCAATTTGGAATTTTTTTTAAATAAATTTTTATAATAGTCCGAATAAGGTTTTGTACGACAAGAAAAAGTGAGATAATAATAATAAAAAACTTTTTAATTACAATATTTTATTCAAATGCTCTAAAAAGTAAAAAATAATTTCTTTAGACGTGTAATGTATATCCGACTCCGAAAACCACCACATACCATATAGAATCAAATCTGACCATAATCACAAAACTCATCCGCCATATTGGAGCCGCAATTTTTTATTTTTCTCTAACAAAAATTTCATAATGCATTGTCACCGGAATTATAAACACATGCCAAATTTCAAGTTATTCGGACAACCAGAAGTGGGTCACAATCCAGTTGCAAGATTTGACCCAAACATACCTACATACATTCCTACATATAGCACTGCCAATAATGCTACAACCGCCTGGGCAGACAATAAAAGACTTGAGTATTGGCTCAGTCTACCAGGACTAGCCCATTCCAAAGCATTTATTGCTTATACAAGGAAAAAACAGGACTCTGACAAACTTCTAGAACTCAGTAGAGCACATCTCAGAGTTATAGTAGGTTTGCTCACTGGCCACTGCAAACTCAAACACCACATGCATAAAATCGGACTTGCACAGGATGCAGAGTGCCGTCTATGCATGGAGGATGATGAAACGGCTAAACACATCCTGTGCACATGCCCTGCAGCAGCCAGAACCAGATTTTCAATATTTGGCAATACAAAAGTAAGGCCAGAAGATCTGGTAAACTGTTCTCCCAATATGTTACTCAATTTCGTTAAGAGATTGGATATGCTGGGAGAAATATAACCATAGGGTGAGCCATAATAGGCCATTGGCCGCAGTGGAGAGCCTGATATGGGCTCACTCACATTTAAACCTAACCTAACCTAACCTACATTTCTACATACATAGTGGTCTAGGCGCTACCCCATGTCACGTGTGCAGTTATAGGTCCCTTCAGTTGCGGGGCTTTATAGAACACTTATATGGATATGGGAAAAAATTGGTCACATGGTCCAGATCATGGTAGTTTCGTCGCCATATATAAAAATGGCCGTCAAATTGTTAAATTTTATATGTTCGTACCCAGTGGTCCGATTTACATTTTTCTAAACTCATTTACTCCTTTTCTAAATATAAACAAGTTGTGTATATACACTTTTTTTGTGAAATCCCTTAGTTTTGAAGTATACAGTGTCTCACTTCTCATGGAAAAACCCGCGGATCTTCCGTAGTTATTGGAATAGAACTCTGTAAATTTGAGGATCAGTAGATATACTGGCGATGAGTCCAAATCTTGCCTGGGCAGTGGCGCAGCCAGTATTTCAGTTTTGGGTGGAGGCAAGCTTTTTTTTTTTCGTCATCCGAGTGTTATGAATAACAGTAGTAATTTAGGGGCTTAGGGGGCTGCGCCAATGCCTGGGGATGATCTGAATGACATTCCCATCCCGCCAGAGGAGATAGAATCACCCAGTTTTTGCCTATGTAAATTTTATATCATGATTAATCAAAATAATGGAAATCGGAATTCCATCTGCGTCTTCTCTAGCTCACACAAGTCCCTCGAGGACTTCTGAGTGGTGCTCGTAAGGGGGCAGCCGGATGATGAAAGTAACAATTTTTTTTAACGAGGCTATGTCTTGTCTCTCAGCAAGAGGAGAGTGCAAACTTACTGCTTCGAGAACTGACTTCAGATGAGGAAAAAAAACTTTTGAAGTTCTCAAAAAAAGTTGAAGCGGCGGAATAAGGTAAACAAATCATTGGAGTAATTATTGGAGTAGAACTCTGTAAATTTCAGGATCGGTAGATATACCGGCGATGAGTCTAAATCTTGTCAGAGGTGGATCTGAGTGAGATACACTGCTCGCCAGAGGCGATGGAATCACCCGGTTTGTGCCAATAATGATATTACTTAGGGGACAATATAGTCTCAAAATTCCATCGAATTCGGACACCAATTCAGATTTTCGCTGAGAAATTTTCAGTTCCGGAAAATTCAATCTGTCTCACTTCTCATGGAAACCTCAGGCAAAATTTAGACTAATTGCCGGTATATCTACCGATCCTGGAAGTTCTACTCCAATAATAACGGAAGATACGAGGGTGTTTCCATGAGAAGTGAGGCAAATTCAGAAACAAAAATTTTTTATTGAAAATTTGTACTAGTAGTAGAATACGTTGGAATTTTGAGCCTATATTGTTTCCATACATTATTTTTGGCAAAACTGGGTGATTCCTTCGCCTCTGGCGAGCAGTATTCAGATCAACCTCAGGCAATATTTAGACTCATCGCCGGTATATCTACTAATACTGCAATGTACAGAGTTTTATCCCAAAAATTACGGAAGATAAGGGGGAGTTTCCATGAGAAGTGAGATACAGTGTACCCTTCAAAACCACGGGATACCAAGATCTAGAGCATGTGACCAATTTTTTCTCATACTCATATATACTCATATAGCGCCCACACTATAGGGCAAGTTAAATAAAAGCTTGTAAAAAGTATCTAGAAGCATGGCACAAGGCTCGTTATTGGTGAGCCCTCCTGCGAATACACCTTTGTTTCGTTATTATTGCGTTATTATATAACCAAAAGCAAAAAACAAAGGCAAAAAATGTATAGTCATTAAAATACAAAGAAAAGGTTTACGTAAAACATAAAAATAGATCAAAACAATCAGATCTATCACACTACCTCAGGGTAGAGTAAGGGTGGGAGACTGCTTTTTTGAAGAGTGGTTTATTCTTGCCTTTCTGGGGTTTCAAGCGAGAGGGAAAACTCCCCTGTCCTAATACACCACGGGGTTGTGTGGGCAACATCTGCCATCACGTGGCCTTGTTAGCGCTCGGTTGAGGCCCTTGCCTCCTCCTAGTAATGCAGGGAGGATTGCTGTGTTAAACAAAAGGCAGATAGAGTCATCATCTTTCAGGAATGTGATAAGTTTCCGGAAAAACAACAAAAACCTGGTTGTGTTCATTCCTCGGGTGCTATTCTTCTTCTGGATTTTGTCTGGTAATATATTCACCGTGCTTCTATAGTGCATAATATATTGCTCTCATAGCTTGCTGTGTTTTCCCATTAAAAGGGCTTTCATGAATTTAGTACCGATAGAACTTATCGGGTCGCTTCTTTGTGTTCCTTTGTGGATCAACCAGCCAAATGAACATATCTGTCTGTCTGTGATTAAATGGAGCACCTTGTTCTGCATAATCTCTAGTCTTTCCATTTGGGTCTTGGAGATGCTGCAGAACAATTGGCAGTCATAGGACATTGCTGGTCTGATGATAATCTGCTACTAAAACGCCGTTCTTTCGCAAGGTCAGCTTGAAGCTTCTCACGATTAGCGGGTAATGAACTCCTCGCTGCATCGCTAAGCTCACATGTTTGTTTTATACCAGCCACCTCTGTACTCCCAAGTACCGCAAGGAGTCTGATACGTTAACTCGGTTGTCCACAACCCTGAACCCCCCGCTAGCCGCTCCATTACTCTTTCCGGTATGGCTGGATATGCAATACGAGCCAAGTGTGCAATTTGAGCTTTGAGTTCCTGTTCCTGTGATTTTCTACCAATTTCTGGTAGCGGTTTTTCAATTGCGAATGGTATACGTGTTCTAGGTGAATCTGGCATTACCGTAGTTCGAGATGTTTTATCAGCTGTTCATAGACTTTTTGTTCTTGGGCGGTGAGGGCATGTAAAATATGCCTTGCTCCTTCGCACAATGCCAGTGTGAATGCTTTCGTTTTTTTCTGCATTCTATATTGAAATAATGTCTTCTTTTGGGCTTCTTGTATTTTCTAGAAGGTTGTCTTTAAGACTCATCGAATTCTCTAGGAGTTTATCTTCCAGATTCTTCGTATTCTCTTGAAGTTCTTCTTTCACATTCTTCAAACTCCCTAGAAGTTTATCATCTAGACTCTTCGCATGTTCTTGAAGTTCTGTTTTCAAACTGTTATTCCTCAAAATGTTTTTAAATCTCATCCTCCAAACTTTCAATTGTCTTGTAACATTTTTTTTCTGATTTCTGCATCGCTACGAGAGCGGTGAGCTCGCCCGGAGAGGATACATGGCGAGAATGCATACTCTGTGGAGTGAGAGATACCCAGAGCATGTCGCCCTTTCCGCCCAAAATCTTAGGGATTAGGTATCTCATCTTCGGAAGATGAAGTTTCGCGATAAATGAGCCTCCACGTGTTGTCGACAATCCGCCGGTCGCTGATCGGGTGGAAATCTTCTGGAAGAACATCTATGAGTATCCGCAACCACTTAACGTAGATACTCCAGCCCTAGCGCAGTTTGAAGCTTTCTGCAGGAGGCTTCAACAGCCTGAGCTCAATGATCTGCGCAATCCGATAACCCCGGAAGAAGTTCGACAGGCCCTCAAAAGTTCAAAGAACTCCGCTGCTCCAGGCCCTGATGGGTTAAACAACTATTGGTGGAAAAAATTCCCCAGTACCCACCACCATTTGGCAGGAGTTTTTAACTCTTGGCTAGATGGGGAGCAGCAGATTCCGGATTGGTTTTTTGAGGGGCGAACCGTGCTTATCCTCAAAAACGAAGATTTGTCTGATCCAAAGAATTACAGGCCGATAACATGCTTGAATTCGTGCTATAAGATGTTCACCCGCATTTTATACGCGCGAATACTCTTCGCAGTTGATCCGGTGTACGAACGGATATATGAGCGAAGAGGGTGAAAGAGGGGGGTCGCTGGCTGCAAGGAGAACCTGCTCATCGACAGATGTATAACGCAGGACTCCGTGCAGTATAAGCGGAACCTTTCGATGTCCTGGATCGATTACCGCAAGGCACTTGATACAAAATCGCATGAGCTAATCATGCACTTGCTCAGATGCCTTTCGGTGCCCGATGAAATAGTGAGATATATTGAACAACTGATGACGCTCTAGATGACTCCATACGATCTGGTCAAGTCAGCGTCCAAACAGAGCAGGTAATCTTCAGAAGGGCCGTATTTCAGGGAGAATCCCTCAGCTCTGTTCTCTTCTGTATTTCACTATTGCCATTGTCCGTTGCACTCAGGAAAACCCGTGGATACAACTGCGGTACCCCCAGCAGCCGGGGGCATAAAGTCACCCATTTATTTTATATGGATGACCTCAAACTGTATGCCTCTAGAGAAAGGGACCTACATCAGTCCTTAAGGGTGGTGCAAGAGTACACGCGTGCTATCGGAATGGAGTTCGGGATTGACAAATGTGCCACGGTTCAAAGAGGACGATGCGAGGGATACGGAGAGGATGTCCAGCTCGTAGACGGAAGCATCCTACATCATCTTGATGCCGGAGAGACGTATATCTACTTGGGAGTGGAGCAACGCCGCTCCCAAGAGGTGAACACAGTTGAAAACTCTCTCCGCGGCAAGTATCAGCTCAAACTCCGACAGATCTGGTCATCAGAACTGTCGGGGAAGAACAAAGTTGCTGCGACCAATATGCTTGCCGTTCCGATTCTACTATACTCCTTTGGAGTAGTAAAATGGACTCAGGAAGAGCTGCGACAACTCGACGTTAAAATTCGAAAAATGATGCATCTTCATAGGAGCTTGAATCCTATATCGTCCGTTCCACGGTTGTACTTTCCCAGACAGCAGGGAGGCCGAGGACTTTTGAGTTTGGAGTGTCTACATAACAGAATGAAGCCTATTAAGTCATCAGGAGTTCAGATCCCCTTCTCTGAATAGTGCGCGACCATGAAAAAGCAGGGATGGGAGCATTTCTTTTCAAGGCAGCAATCCGAGCAGCTGAAAAACTTGGTCTCGTATTCGACACTGAACGGGCGAACCCAAACTCTGTCACCGAGTTGGAACCCGTTCAGCAAAAAGCTCACAACAAAGCTGCGGAGACTGAGGTCCTCCTGCAGCTGTACAAGGATAAGCCAATGCATGGGGTCTTCTTTAATTACATTGAAGACCTTGGCTTATCCAAAAACCTGACCTTTGCTTTCCTCAGGTCAAGTGAGCTGAAGTCGGAGACCGAGGGATTCATAATGGCTTGCCAGTATGGTGTCTTCAACACCCTAGTGTACCGTAGCCGCGTGATTGGTATAGAGATCCCCGACCCTTGATGCAGAGCTTGTCGTGGGGTGCCTGAGACTCTTATGCATTTGCTGTCAGCATGTCCAGCATATGCGGTCTCAGCCTATATCCACAGGCATAACGCGGCTCTACGGATGTGTCGGAGCTCAGGAGACAGGGCCCGACTGGTATAATCCAAACATACAAAAATATATACAGTGCCAGTCTAAAGTCCGTTCCCCCCCTACTAATTTTTGAACCACCTGGTATATCGCAACGAAATTTGGAAGGCTCAAATAGGAGATAAAAACCTACTTTTTCATGAGAAAATTTCAGCTAAAAGTTTCAAAATGGCAGCTGAGCGCCATCTTCAATAATTTTTTTAAATAGAACACTCGGTATATCATTGCATGATCGGTTAGGGACGATCATAAGTAATTCAACAACACCAAGTTTGATGCTATTATCTCTAAAGACTCATTCAGCTTATGGAGAAAGTAATAGGCGATATCTTCATAGTCTTTGGAGATAATAGCATCAAACTTGGTGTTGTTGGATTCCTTATGATCGTCCCTAATCGATCATGCAATGATATACCGGGTGTCCTATTTAAAAAAATTATTGAAGATGGCGCTCAGCTGCCATTTTGAAACTTTCAGCTGGAATTTTCTCATGAAAATGTAGGTATTTATCTCCTATTTGAGCCTTCCAAATTTTGTTGCGATATATCAGGTGGTTCAAAAATTAGTAGGGGGGGAACGGACTTTAGACTAGCACTGTATAATAGATGTGTCGATATATCCCTTACGCGAAAGCGACAAGCTGACAGGTGTAGTAGACAGATTCGTCTCCAGCTCGATACAATAAGTAAAACTGCCTGAGAAATATTCACTTCTTAGAGAGAAATTTGTGTAAAAACTCATCATTTTTGGACATATTCTAGGAAAGTGTACCTATGTATTTTCAGAAAAACCTTGATCTCAAACAAATGGAATCAAGTTCAACGAAGTTAGCGAGAAAGCTGGATGCTGAATATTGGGTAGTATCTTCGAAAACTGGCAAAAATATCGTGAAATTGTTCCATAGAATAGCAGCCTTGGCTTTCGAAAAATCTATTAAATTAGAATATGACAGACGACACAATGAAATTGAAATAGCAAGACCATTAGTATGTGGGTAGAAGGATCCGTTTGTTATCGACGGTTAGCATTAATTTTTGTTTTCTTTTTTTCAGCCCTCAAGGAAAATGGGAAAGTGAAAGAGAAACAACACTGTTCCACAAGCAGTTGCGGAATATAAGTCATTTATTTTGATTTTGACTACTGTTATTTCTGTGTTTAAACTTTCAGCCTCCGTGTTCATGGCAGGTACATTTGGAATACGAATGTAATATATATATATTTTTAAATTTATGTATGACTATGTGAGTATTTTCGAATTGATTTCGAATAAAGTAAACAAAAAAAATTATAGAAAACCATTAATTTGTTATATTATTAAATTCAATATGATATAAAAGCTTCTGGCAACAGCTTTCTTATAAACTAAATTCGAAATTACCTATTTCATGATTTATTGTCTCAACATCATATTAAATTTTCATAATGTAACACAATTATGGGTTTCATTTATTTCAAAGATTATTGTCTTCTGCGGCAATTTAGACATGAAAATTAAAAATTGAAAAATTGAAATAAAAATGTGGACCAGCCGGGGATCGAACCCGGGCCTCCCAATCTCCGGTCGGGCACACTGACCTCTATGCTACCGGTCCTTGATTCGAAAACCTGCGGCTCTGAAGTTAGTTGATGATCCCCATACGGATCGATGCTCCCTGAAAGATTATAGAGTCTCTCTCGGTATGCATGCATGAATGATTTTCATTTTCACCATACTAACCACCGTTTCATTTACTAATATGAAAGACTGAACTAAGAGTGTGAGCCGCCGATTTTCGAATCAAGGACCGGTAGCATAGAGGTTCAGTATGCCCGGTCGGAGATTGGTAGGCCCGGGTTCGATCCCCGACTGATCAACATTTTTCAGTTTTTCAATTTTTCATTTTCATGTGTGAATTGCCGCAAAATATATTCCTTCATATTATTTACAGACACCAAAACTATTCAACATTATTGTCTTCATTTTAACCCATGTGATTGAAAGCTTTTCTTTAAAATGTCTTTCTACGTTTATTTTATTATGAACTTTTCAGCAATAGAATTTATTTAATTATCAAGATGATGATGAACCACTCACCTAAGGCTCGTGGTTTTTCATCTTGTCAAATTCCTATTTTCCGCACTAGTTGCACAATATAATAACTTTTCTACGACCACATAAACATATTTCAACAATTTATTATGTGCGCTCGTAGCAGCAAGAGTTGATTCACGTGACGGTCGTTGGATGGTTGGAGACGAGGGTTCAAATCCAAATAACCACTTTTTTTTCTTTTATAAAATTGATTACTGTTCGATTTTTATTATAATTTTCAATATTTGTATCTTCAATTCCTTTTTTAGGTTGTATGTATTATGGATTTTTTTATGATTCAGATGGTCGTAGAAAAATTATAGTGTACAATGAGCATGAAATGACACATTTCCCACTCGTAGGTATATGAAGTACTGCAGTACTTGCTAAGCTCGTACTACAAAAGTTCATATACCTACTCGAATGTCATTTCATGTTCATTGTACAATAAGTGAAAATTGTCAAGCTGTGTGCACGTTCCAATGTAATTGGATGAAAAAAAGGTTTGTATTTCGTGCAGAAATTTATTTATAAAATCATAGCAAAGCGCTTTCGACTATAAAGTCATCATCAGTGCGTACTCGTCAGGTGTACAAGAGCCATACCATAAAAATATCACGTGTCCATAGGACCATGTAAAAATTTAAAACGGGACATCATATGATTAACATTTTAAAAAATCCTTATTCCAGGATTGAGTTGGATAAAAGTTGCAACAGGCAGAGTAACACATGTCTGCTGAACTTAGTATACGGATTTTTTAAAATGTTAATCATATGATGTCCCGTTTTAAATTTTTACATGGTCCTATGGACACATGATATTTTTATGGTATGGCTCTTGTACACCTGACGAGTACGCACTGATGATGACTTTATAGTCGAAAGTGCTTTGCTATGATTTTATAAATAAATTTCTGCACGAAATACAAACCTTTTTTTCATCCAATTACATTGTACAATATACCTCCTAGTTTTGTACACCCACTTAATTAACGAGTTTTCGGTTTCTCGTTTCTTACACCAACCATTGCGATGTTCGTTCTGGTCTGTACTCCTCGCAAAATGTATGAATTTAATTTCCTTGCACTGAAATGAAAATATACCAAATTGGTGAGAAAAATACCTTACGGATTATATTATCTGACCTGAGAGGTTGGTGAGGAAATTACCTCCGCCCGTTTGTAGAATTAGATTGCTTTTCCTTTTCCTTTTCGATACCAAATACCTGCTATTTCACAAGCTCCTATTGCAATACTTCTTGTTCTCATTTAGTGACACCACAGGCGTCCAATATCCCATTTTCGATGCTTTTATTTAACTTGCCCTGTTAGTATGTATGTATGTTTGGGTCAAATCTAGCAACTGATTTTTGACCCACTTCTAGATGTCCGATTGACTTGAAATTTGGCATGTGTATATAATTCCGGTGACAATGCATTATGAAATTTTTGTTAGAGAAAAATTAAACATCGCCGCTCCAATATGGCGGATGAGTTTTGTGATTATGGTCCAATTCGATTCTTAATTGTTATGTGAGGGTTTTGTATGAATACTCATTATTCAAATATGGCGGACCAGTTTCATCATTTTGGTCCGATTCGATTCAAATTTGGTTAAAATTCATAAATTCCAGATGGTGGCTCCAAGATGGCGGACGAGTTTTGTAATTATGGTCTGACTATCTTCAAAATTGGTAAGTGGGAGTATTCAGGTTGGCTGACGAGTAAATATTTAGATGGTCTCCTCATTAAAGAGCTAGATAGCTCAAACCTTACAGGCTTTAATAACCATTCTTTATCAGAAATCTATAGATTATGGCGTACTAACTGTGAAACAGAAAATAAAATATTAAATTAAAAAAACTTTTTAAAGGCAAGCTTTTAGTCAAAGGCGCTAAAAAGTAAAACAATTTCTTGAGATGTGTAATGCAGGTTATTCTGTGAGTTACAGATTCGAAAACTTGCCGCTTTCGTATTCGAGTTTAAAACGAGGCGAGGCAAGCTTTTGAATCTGTAACTCACAGAATAATCTACACTACACATCTGAAGAAATTATTTTGATAAAATTATTTGAATAAAAGCTTGTCTTCGAAAAGTTTTTTTTCATTTAATTTTTTTTATCCTGTAGTCGTTTTCGACACCAACAGTTGAGGGTCTAGATAATGGTGTAAGCCTTTTCGACACCAAATTCCTGCCTCAGATGGCTATATTTTTAGGTTGAAGAAAACTAGAGTTATAGATTGAATATTTATTAAAGTTTATGTACATATAGACATTTGGGTGCGTGGAAATTGAATACATACATTTGGCGAAAAGTAATTATTTAGTATAATTGAACAAGAACGAACTAATCCTTAATTGGGTGTACGAAACAAGAAGAAGAATTATTAACCGCGTTCGGTTTTTACGTCGGACTGATCGGATTAGTCTGAATCGTTCGTTTATTGCATCCGATTGTAGGGGAGGTGAATCTTGATCGTTCGGTTTTTCAAATCCGATCTGTCCGAGATTGATTTTTTTGCTCGGAGAATTTTGGTGGACGAGAGCGATTAATTTGAAAGTGTGAGGTTATTTTTATGCCAGTTATAAGTTTGACGTCGAAAGTTTATTTGAAATTCGAAAATTTGAAATGAAAGAATTGCAGCTAATTGATTGCGAACAGCATAAAACATATTCACTCATGGTTTCCGACGATAATTATGAAGAAATTGTCACAAATAATAGTAAGTGACGGTAAAATTTTCATGATTTTACTTAGATGATAAGTGTTATTTGTATTTAATAGATTTGACTCTGGCTGCAATTTTGCTCAAAAAGGAGCAAGAAAAAGAAAATTTTAAAGCTGCTTTTGATCTGATGCAAAACGACCAACCATCTACAAGTTATTTTCAATCAAATTCGAATGTTATGGACAATAGTGGTAAGTTGTGATGAAGAGTTTCAACAAGCAAATCTAATCCATACTCATAAAGTGTGCATATTTTTGTTGTCAGGGGTCAAAGATTGTTGAAACTTGAGTAGATCAATAATTGAATATAATTTTTAGAGAAATCTAATGAGACAGTAACCTCTGATGCTACACCAGAATCGGATGATACCTGCCCAAATTATTTGGAAAATGGTAAAATCTAGTCGGAGGATGCTACAAAGCTTTTGATCAAATTGTATGAGAAATATGAGGCTGAATTCGAAAAAGGAATCAATAAATATGTATGGAATAAAGTTGGCAAAGAGTTAACTGAAAAATTAAACCATTTATATAGTGCACAGCAATGCGAGACAAAATGGAAGTTATTGAAAAACCGGTACAAACAACTTAAAAAACTTAATGAGCAATCTGGAAACAGTAGAAAGGAATGGAAATACTTCAGCTTAATGGAAGAAATACTGTTCTCTAGGCCAGAAATAAATGCCCCCGTCACCTGTTCAAGTAAAAGAGGTCTTCTGACTATAGCACCTGAAAATAATTCGGGCACATTACATGGTAAGTTCTGTTCTGTTCTTTTCGTAATTGAGTTGGTGTTGAAGCAAATCAATTTTGAGTAATTGAAATTTTGACAAATTTAATTGGTCAATTTGTAGGAATAAACTAGTCAAAAAAAATTATTTCCCTTTGAAAATGTTCAACAATCAATGAGTGAAAGTTTTGCTATTGAGATGTTGATTCATTGGGATGGTCTAATTGTATCATAATTTTTCTTAATCTTGATAAAAAGCAAATTCGAAAATGAATATTTGGAACCTTTGGTCTGAATGCAATTTTTTGAGTTGAGTTTTGGGTAACTTCCATTTCTTGAACTCCTCTAAATTAGTTTTTTAAGTTCACTTCCAGGTACCTATAGTTGCAGTGATGAATTCAAAAATATTATGTAGCTTTAATAATTTCAATTTGATTTATTAATTTGAATTAGATGATGGTTTGTCTGAAAATCTCAGCCAAAATACCAGTGGCACTACTGGCAGTAACGATAGCCAGAATACCAATTTTCATTCTTCCTTCATGAGAAAAAGGAAAACTACAGAAAATGCAGTAGAACGACGGCATAGAGAAAAAATGGCACGGCAGGATAGATATTTAGAGATACTGGATAGGCTGACTGCCGCTGTTGAAAGAAGTAATAATGGAAATCCATAAAATTAAAGAAAATTAGTTTTTAAGTTTATGTTTTTGTTCTTGTTTCAATGATAAATTTCTGATTTTTTGATGTTACAAAGCATAATAAATAGTTTTTTGAAGTTTACACTCTTTACTATGTAATAAAATACCTACGGAATACTGGGTTTGTATAATTTCTCAATAAATGAATAAAACTTTTGGCTTTTAATTTTTAATTCCTCAAAATTCTGAAGTGGAAAAGTGTACATAGTAAAAGAGCATTCGGAAAAAAATTCTGTAAGTATACTAAAAGAAAAGAAATTATGGCTGATATTATTTTCAATCCTTGCAGGGTGAATATTAGTCTAAGAAATGGAACAGAGGTTGACCTTCACATATCTTTTAACCGGATGAAACATACTTTTTATGAAGTTCGATAAATTGACGAATACACTATAATAGCTTAGCCTATAGCTATAGTCTATTTATGAAACTTCATAAAAAGTATGTATCATTCGGTTAACATCAGATGGTCATAGTTCACTGCGTACACGATTCAAATGAAACATTACAAATTATTACAAATTATTTGCCATTTCTAATTGATCCATGATTCTATTTCTTTTTGCTACAGCCATTTGGTTCTGCTCTCTCAGGTTATCTACATTATGGTTTTGCTGCCTTTCCTCTTCCATTTCCTGTTGCAAATCGATGATGTCGTCAGCATCATCACCATTTAAAATGCATATATTATGCAAAATGCAAGCTGATACTATCAATAAGCAGATGAGGTCTAATCTTTTTGTTTCCATATACTTCAACCTCCTGAATCGACCTTTCAACAAAGCAAATGCATTTTCAATGACCACCCGAACCTGTGATAGCTTTAAGTTGAAATTTTTTTGCCTATTAGTCAAGAAGCCATAGTTTTTGAAACCCACCATTAAATACTCTGTCAATTTATAAGCCAAGTCTCCAAGAATATGACTGTTATCTGGAAAGTTGGTCACTCCATGGTGAATGTCATCATAAAGATCTGATTTTTCAAATAGGCGACCATCATGTAATGATCCTGGCTCACCAGTGTAAACATCTGTGAACAGTTTATTGTGGTCACATACACCTTGTAATAAAATTGAATGGAAATTTTTTCTGTTGCAATAGGAGTTCGGGTGTTCCTTCGGTGGTAATATTCTTATGTGACTGCCATCTATGCATCCAATTACACCTGGAGAAAATTCAAATGAGTAAAAATAAATAAATAATATTGATAGTGTACCTTCAAATCCATTGATTCCTCGAAACGCTTCTATAATGTTATAAGATCTTTGCCTCGATGGCCATGAAATAATTTTGAAAATTTGGTTCAATTTCAAAATTTTAGAGCATGTGCGATAAAGAACAGCCCAACAAGTGGATTTACTAACTCCAAATCGATCACTAACAGATCTAATAAATGAAGAAAGTATGGTAAAATTAGTATAGAATATAATTATAAACTGATAGTATATTTACCGAAAACTCTCAATGTTTGCTAAGCACCATAATGTAATCATTGCTTCCTTTTCTAATGCTATTTCTGGGTGACCAACAATTAAAGCCCGATTACGTACCACTGCATGTAATTTTCTCAAAAAATCTTCGAAAGTTTGCGGAGACATTCTAAAATGTTGTTTGAATTGTCTTTAAACTGAGGCACTGTTTGCTCGGCAAAATTATCAACTTTTTCTAAGGCACATGGTTCGATATCGTCATCATCATCATCATAAATGATTTGATGTCCCGAGACTACAGCTAAAACTGTTTTAAGCATACTCATTATTGAAATAGTAAAATTTCAAAATTGAAGATTCAAATATAAACGACAATTCAAATCATTGGTTAACAACTCTGTCAAAGTCAAGCCCATGTCTCGTCCGTTTCGTTCGTTTATTACCGATTGATCCGAATGATCTGTGGCCACGTGACTAAAATCTACTCTAATCTGCGATCATAATTACCGAACTCGACTATTGTCATTAAAATATTGATAGGAACAGGAATAGAATTAATATTTATAATTATTTTATTGTTACCTTTCTGATTACAGTTTTTAAGGAATGATATCGAAAATGCATCCTGCAGAGTTTGGTACCTGGCAAGTTTGGTGTCGAAAAGGCACCCGCCGGTTTATTAAAATGACAAATATTTGTATTATTGACTGCCTACTTGTTGATTGTTATTTCAGAATGAACAACTCTGCATCTGCTTGAATATGGAAATTAGTGCATTTTTTGAATGCTTTTGTCCGTATATGATGAAATGATCAGCATCCTTGTTTGTTCCAAAAACAACGACACCATCCATTAAATCTATCATGATGACATTCATATTATTTATCTTGATTTATAAATTCCCATCTTCTGTCGAACACTTATGCAACTATGAATACAGTACGTAGTGGCTACCAAACCAGCATTACGGCCACCAATAACATTGAATATCCGAAAAATACTTGTTTTTCTTCAAAATGTCTACTTCGGTTAGTTAATCAAAACGAGTTATGAATCCATTATATTTTTTAGTGTACTATATTGGGAACTGAAAGAACTGATATGTAGGTAAGCTGTTATTCACAATAACCCTAAATTGTTGCCGAGAAAATATCTTTTAATCACAGTCATTGTCTTAGTCATAATATCAAATTTAACTGTACATTTCAGTTCTTATGATTATGATTAAGAGTGAGACTAAAATTGCATAAATGTTCTAACTGGAAATGTACCTACAGTTTTCAATAACTTAATGGTAGATGCAGGTATCAGGTAATAAGATGGGTGATAATTTTTTAATTGTTGATGGTTTAGCCGTTTCATAGTGGATATAGTTCTGGTTGAGAAAATTTCACCAAAAATATAAAATTTGAGAATAAAGGGGCGAGTTTATCGAGGAAAAATCTTTGAAGTTTGATAAAGATGAAATATCAAACATAGAAGAAATCTATTTAACAATGAGCTAATCAAGTTCAACACTAGATGTCCTGTCATACCAGGATGCTCACTGCAATACTATAGGAGTATTTGGGTCAAAAATCCATCAGAAAACAACTACTTTCCTGGCTAATACCACGACGAACGTTGAATTACATCCAATGAATTTCCGTGCAGAGTTCCTACAAGGCTATCTCCGCAATTGCTAAGAATTAAAAAAGTCAGCTATCTGAATGAAAATGCAAATTTTCACTTTCAGATTTTTTCTTTCCTTTTCAGTTAGAGTCTTTTCACAATATCTATCAGATGTAGTTCAATGTCCAGCGTGGCTTATGCCGGGGAAGTAGTTGTTTTCTGTTAGATATTACAAATAAGTCACATTTTTCATTTTTCAATTTTCATGGAGAATGTTCCCCATTTCAACATGAAAATGTTATTAGAAACATTTGGACCACCTATAGATCGAATTCTGGGTTCTTGCCCTCATCAGTATAGGAGGTCTCTGCAGGCAAGAACTAATGTCTGCAACTAATGATTCGATTATCAATCCATTTCAAAGCAGAAGCTGAGACACCACCCGCAGATCGGTGTTTAACCAAACTACGAGCGCCATCCCACCCACTAGCCACCCTAAGAAATACCCAGTACTTCGAAAAGCGAATATATCAAAAATAGAAGAAATCTACTTAACAATGAGCTAATCAAGTTCAACACTAGATGTCCTGCCATACCAGGATGCTCACTGCAATAATCCTATACTATAGGAGTATTTGGGTCAAAAATCCATCAGAAAACAACTACTTTCCTGGCTAATACCACGACGAACGTTGAATTACATCCAATGAATTTCCGTGCAGAGTTCCTACAAGGCTATCTCCGCAATTGCTAAATGCATGGAAATGTTAATCGAAACATTTGGACCACCTATAGATCGATTTCTGGGTTCTTGCGCTCATCACTATAGGGTATATGGCGCTCGTAGTTTGGTTAAACACCGATCTGCGGGTGGTGTCTCAGCTTCTGCCTTGAAATGGATTGATAATCCAATCATTTGTTGCAGACATTAGTTATTGTCTGCAGAGACCTACCCTATACTGATGAGAGGCTTTCATTGCCTAGGATATGCCGACAACCTCGCGGTTATTGCAAAAGGCAAATTCGCAAGGACAGTCTTGGAGCTTACACAGTCAGCCCTTAATATAATCGACAGGTGGGGTACAGCTGACAGTGAACCCTCAATGATGACCCATGATAACGTATAGTTCGGTGGTATGGTGGCAAAGACCAGCATGTCTGAGTGCCACCTTAGAGGTCTTGATCAACTGGCCTCCCCTACACCAAGCCAGGTCAGGAAAAGCACCCATAAGCAATATGCACGGAAGAGACTACAACAACCTATACGAATAGTTGAAAACGACCCGGTTACAAGAATGCCATCAGATGGCATACTTCCCAGATATAGCTCTGACAAAACTTTCAAGACAAGTATAACGGAGAGGGATGCGTGGAAGGAGGGACCTCCCAAAAAATAATGAAGGTTCAGGAGCCGGCATTTACGGAACCAAGCGGAAGAAGAAAATTTCATTGAACCTGGGCGAACAAGCGACGATATTCCAAACGGAATTTGTCGCAATAGACCATTGTGCATAAGAGCTAATGAGGTATGAGTGTTTAGAAAAAAACATTATCATATACTCAGATAGCTAAGCTGCAATAAAAGAAGTCAACTCAATGCAATTTACCTCAATACTTGTTTGGGGAAATCCTAACAGAGCTCGGCAGTCAGAACAGACTGACCCTAGCCTCGGTACCAGCACACACAGGTTATAAAGGCAATGAAGAGGCCGATGCACTAGCCCGAGAAGGAGCAAGTAACGCCTTGAATGGCCCAGAACCGTTTTGCGTTGTTTGAGACTCTTAAACACTCCTTTCTTATCGCACTGTCACTAGCAGTCATCGACATAACCTCAGATGAGTCCTTTGATTGAAACTGCTCCAATGACGAACAAGAGTACTTTCAGTTTTATTACAATATAATTCCTTGAGAAATTCACTCAAAATGTCATTAAATAGTCAATAAGAGTTTCGGAGTGAAAAAGTGGATGTTTGCTGACTCAGCAGAAATACGCCAATTTTTATAACACGAAAAATTGATAATTTTCGAGTTATAAGCGAAAAACTACAAAAAAATTGATTTTTTACCATTTTTTTGAATTTTTTTTAAGTTCCGTCAAGAAATTTTGTTAGCAAACTTCAGATTCAGATTCAGCACTCCAAAATACGTGTGAAATGAAAGAAATCAGAACTACCCCAAAACTTTCCAGCCAGGGGCTCTGTCGAATACAAATTTACTGAATTAATATATAATACCACTAAATTTTGATATTTTTATTAATCAATTTGCATTTGACGACGCCATAATATGGTCGATCGACCATGTTTAGGACGTAATAAAATTTATTACCTCACATCTCATTTTTTCAGAATCGGTAAATAAAAATGTGAAAAATTTAGTGATGATATTGTTGGACAAATTGTTTGGGGCATTCTAGTTGTCTGACAGTTCCGAAAGTTTGCGGAGGCCCTACAAAAAAAACGCCCCGCTACCGAGAATTGCCGCAAATTGCATGTTGTTCAACTCGACATGAAGAACATAATATAATATACGAAGTATCAATGGTGTGGTAATCAATTTTTTTCCGGTATTGGGCCCGAGGCCTATTAGTTTTGATGCAGCTTTTGAAAAATATTGTTTGCATATCGAATGCAAAATACTTTTGCATTATTTTCTCTTCAATCAATTGTCACTGCAGTATAATTTTTTTCCAGCCAGTAATGAAGATAAAAAGCCCGAAAAAAAAATTCAATTGGCAAAAAAATGTTTATGATATATAACGGGTAGCCGGTAGATTAACGGTTTAAGGCGCAGTCCGTTTGAAACTTCAGCATAGCGAAAGCCGGTTCGAGCTCGGTGTTCGAGAGATTTTTCTGGAGTAATCATTATCGGATATTCGAGATATTCGCCCACATGCCTTGTTGAAAAGCAAGTGTATTGTGAGTTGTCTAGATGCCAATCCTGTATAGTGCACACCGATTATCCAAAGTGAAGCTGTAGGCTTTCAGGGTTTTCCTACAGCTGAAATGTGAATACACCACCAAAAATCGATCGCCCGGAGCGCCACGGCAAAAATAATAATAGCTGTCCTCTATCCGCACAGGCTATGCCTCTGGGTACACTCTACGAGTGTTTATGAGAGAGTATTATTATTATTATTAACAAATTTAATTTTTCTCAACGTATAATAAACCCACTCAGTCGACGAGCGGAAAGGCGCCGTCCGTACGGAGCAGAAGCCACTACCAAACATGCAACCACCGACCCTTTATATCACAGGTTTTATTGATGATTACACTCATCACAGATACGGAGAACAGCTGACCGATTTGGTTTATAAGTAAATGAGTGCGTAGTTTGAACTGTCAGTATGCCATTTGTTTCTGGCTCTAATCTTGAACGTGAATATTGTGTAATAGACCATCGCCGATATAATCACATATAACCTTCAAATTCGTACACGTTGGCGTTGATCATTCGCGACATTAATTCGAACATACGCGGGGTGTTTTCACTGCTTCGTCTTCGTGTGTTTCTGCCCCGTTTCGTTAGCCCATAGAACAATTACCAAATACCAATTACTGGTGAGTACCTACACCTAGATCGGCTAGATCAAAACATTGAGTGTGATTGGTTGAATGAGTGCTTGAGAGGACAATACAGTTCCGCTTTTTGAATACATGAGTTCCTAAGGACACCGTGCAGTACTCATTTCTGAAAATTATTACCCAGCTTCGAGTTCAAGTTGAACTTTGGAACATGCGAAGTGGGAATGTTTTTGAATCACTTGAGAACTATTTCTAGGTCTGTCGGTCAACCACAGGCACGTGTCTGAGGGGGGATACTGACAGCCTTAGAGTGACTGGAGGGTGAATACCCCCCATGGGCCACCCTATAGACGCAATAGCAATGCAAGTCCGAATTTACACGGTCCAATAAAATTCATAAATATTCATGAATACCTAAATGGAAAATAAAACTGACTAATATTTTTGTTTAATTTACAGAGTGGGTTTATTCAGCAAATAGGTAACATAAAAAATAAGGAATACGATAATAATGTTCAACATACATAATACAATGGGAACGTTAATACATCAAATAAGATAAAATAAGAAATACCAAATTAAATAATAGTTGGCCAACTTTCAACTTCTTATTTTACTTAGTTTGAAAATACAAATGCACATGTGCTTATAAAATTGTTGACAGTACTGACAGTAGCCGTGAAGATCTATGTCAAGAAAGCCGCGATTCAATTGGTTGATTCTTATTTCTTATTTAATTTAATTTATCTCTATCAACCGGTCTATTTTATCTTGTTTCTATTCTTATTTTTTATTTAATTTAATTTATCTCTATAAACGGGTCTATTTTATCTTGTCTCTATTCTTATTCCTCATTTTATCTTATTTCTGTATAAACCCACAGTTATTTACCCACGACAATTTTTTCGTCAATCCTGGAGTTAATTTTATCAGACATATTAGGCCAGTAAAGATAGACATGAAAAATGGAAAATTTAACAATAACTCCAGAAGTTTTCAAACTTTGGTCAAGGGAAAGGTACACCGAGAAAGCAATAAATCTCAGTTTGCAACCTCTTCCGACGTACGCAACATTGTCAAAATGGCAATTAACTTGAATTTTGCTGTATACTCGTTGAGAAAATTATAAAAGTTCTGTAAACTTGGAGTAGTATTGAATATATTATTTCATATCACGAATCAAGTTTGCAACCAATTCAAGTGTACGGAACCGGAGTGAAACTGGCAAGACGTAAACGCCAGCAATAGAGTCGTGCTTGGTGTTGCGGCAGCATATGGATTTTCATTTTATTATGTTTATTTTCATCTGAGTTGGTAAAATATTTTTCTATGAATTTTCTAGGGAGATGAGAACCTATCTTATCTGCAAAGCACTATAATCAATAGCTAGAAAAGCATGTATATCTTGAACTAATGAGAGTGAATCATGAGATATAATGAAAGAAATGTTTCTTTATCTTTATATGATATTTTTGGAATTTTTTCACGAAAAATATTGAGAAATGGAGTACCTAATGACTACATTGAATGTGAATTTTGATTTTGTCGCATTCATTTGACCCCTTTCCTCCACTCTAGAAATAATAATAATAAAAAATATGTTTCGGACTTCGATTACCATCTTGCTGCGGTTTATTTCACAGAAAATGAAGAGGAATTATGTGTTGAATTCGTTGAATGTGAATGTTGATTTTGTCGCATTCATTTGACTCCCCCACCCCTCTAGAAATAACGAAAAAAATGTTTCCGACTCGCTCTATTATTTTTTGTTTTTAAAATATAACTAGTTCAATTCGAAGACTTATGTTTTGAAAAAACACGAGAGCTTCAGCACGGGTGTTTAATTCTTCGAACAGAAATTTCATTATACGACGAACTGTGTTTTCTGAAATAACACTGATTGAACAAAAATTGAAAAATGATTCCATTCAATAAACCTAAAATACTTGATCAGATTATTTCCCAAAAATGACAATTAACCAAAAACATTTATTACACAACCTGATACAATGTTATTTATTGAAATAACGAACATAATTTTTATTTATTCCAAAATACTTACTTTGAATTGATGCTTAGCGCGAACTAGTTTTATTTACGTCAATATGCGTCACACCATTTGCATATATTTACATTTAGGCCACTGTGAAGAAGGACCATTCAGAAAATGGTACTCATTAATGATAAATTGAATGAATAGATTATCGAATCAACCGAAGTGAAAACTTTCAAAAATGAACCCTACAAAAAATTAAACCGTGGATCACCATCAGTCTCATCACTTCCATTAAGCATAGGGATCGCCTAAAAAGACTTATTAGAAACTTCTCCAATGACCAATGAAACTGAAAAAGAATACAAAAAATACAGAAATAAACTCAATGTTCTGATAAAATAAAACAAAAAATGAATTTTTTGTACAACTGACATTAAAAATGACGTTTTTAATTCATTGACACATGAACTAAAAACTGACGTTTTCACAAAATCACTTTTAACACTAGTGTTAAAAGTAAAATGACAGATGAGATGATGGATACTCAGTAATATAGATCTCTCTAATAGAAACACTTCAATCAGATATTATAATCAGAACACCTACTCAAGAGGAATCGTTTATAAAAGTTCACACATGTATTTGGTCGTTTGCGCAATTGATAATACTAATTCCTTTTGAAGTTACAAACGAAGTAGTATTTAGTCCAACTGTAGAATGTCCTTCATCACTGACAAATAATGACATTCATAAATAAAGTGCGTTGGGGTTTATTATATTTGAAGTATCTGTCAGTCAGCCTTGTAATCCAAAGATCGTGTGTTCGAATCCTTATGGATCTTATTTTTTTTTGTTTTTTTCTTACTAGCAGTAACTGTTGAACAAAAAATTTTGTATGATACATTTGTTAAAAGTGATTTTATTTTGCTCGTGGGGTTGCTCCACTCGCTAACGCTCGTTTCGCAATATTCCCCACTCACAAAATAAAATGCCACTTTTAACACTTGTATCATAAATAACTATTACCAAATTAAAATAGCAGAAGCAGGAAATGATTTAACAGACCTCAAAAAAAGGCAAATAAACAAATAGAAAACATTCAGTAAAACTGGTGAAATAATAACAAATAACAAAGCTAAAGCAAATATGTTTAATGAATTCTTTACAGACTTGGGTATAAATATGTCAAAAAATAAATAATATGAATACAAAACAAAATTTTCCTGAACGTGACAAAATTTACTCTTCCATATTTCTTGAACCTGTAACGGAAAACGAAATTATTATTCATATATCAAACCTGAAAAATAAATGTTCTTCGGGCCCAGTTAAACTCTCTTTAAAAACTGTAAAAACTATACATGAACACATTATATTTCCACTAACCCATATAATTAATTTATGCTTATCAAGTGGAAACATTCCAGGACAATGGAAAAATCACTCATCACTCAGAGTTTTAAGACAGGTAATCGTAGTCAACCAAATAACCACAGGCCAATATCTGTAATCAGCAACATAGCTAAAATCTTTGAACAAGTAGTAAAAAAAGGATTGACGGTATTTTTTCACAGGCACAACGTCATTACTGACAGCCAAAAACCAAATACTGAAAGTGCGGTAGTTCTCTCTCTCTCTAAGTATGTTTTTTGGACCTTGCTTCCCATAGGCGCACTTGTCCAGCTCTCCCTATATTACTTTGTGTTGAATAGAGGCTTCCTCCGGTGGATCCACAATAGCAAACTGTCAAGGCCTTGGACGATTCATCGAAATGCATAGCAGTTTTTCTAGATCTTGCCAAGGCCTTTGTAGTTTAGAATCTACCATCGGCGCACTACAAAAATGTTCAGGGGGAGAAAAGGGAATATGACCTTACATGACTGAAAAAATATCTCATTGTAGATTATCACAACCATTTGGTATGCCCAATGATGTGAGCCCTACAGCATAACCTGAACTTAAAATTAGAGCTGAATATACCAAAAACTACAGGAGTTATGAAGAAAAAACAAAAAAAATCTCGAAATTTCAACACCCTGTGGATCGGTAACCAAGTCATGAAATAAGCCAAATAATCACCTCATTCCGTATATACATGAGATTTAGAAACACCCTGTGTTGTTAATAAGCTGAGCACGTCTTCGATTTTATTTGAATTGAGACATGTTTTGGTGTGTTACATCACTGATACATGACTGTGCAATCTGGGCAGTGTTTGTACAATTGTGGAAAATGCCGCACAATCAAACATCCGCACCATCAAACATCTGTACGCACATCCAAAATGTTACTGAAATTTTGCACAATTAGTAATGTATTCACAGATATCGATTATACAAGGATTATCTATCACGTAACCTGTTCATTAGGGGTTTTCGATGTTCCAATTTGAATAAAATTATGGAAACTTGGAACAACACATAAGTTAATATAAGAAATGTATTATATACATCTTCGTTGGCGTTTCAACCCGACACAAACTTTCGAAAGAGAATATCCGTCTAGTACAGTAGTACACACATAGCTGCAAATTCGAAAATATTTACATCCAGGATGCTGTTACGAAACGGTTTCTCAGGGGTGTTTTTAAGTTTCGTGTTGGGCTCTCAGTAGAAGAAAAAACGCACAGAAACTGATGATGGTTTTATTCTGCCAGTCGGAAATGTGGGCGATAAGTATAGACTAGAATAAATTAATTACAGTTAGACCATAAACTTATTATACCATGTATTGGACAGTTACAAGGTCCAACAACATGGACAAAGATATTAAGAAGAAAGTTACCTACCTACAGGCACAGAAAAATATATTCCCATAGGGATATATATTGATTACTTTTAACCACGAGTAATTACTCAGAGCCTCACTCGAAGCACTAGAACAAGGGAAAGAAAAAACCCAAGCTGAACCTTGAAGAGGTGTTTTTACTTCCCAGCGAATTCAAAAACATTTCAAAAAACAATGTAGGTAGAGATTTATACGTGGACACGTTGTTCCCCGATAACAATAAACGATAGGCAACCCGCGTTGACGACGTCCATTGGGTTGTCTATCCCATGGGCAAATTGTAACATTTATTTTGATTTATAAAACCAGTGACGGCGACCGGTGTCGCGTTTGGCCAGAAAGGTACACCCGACTGACAAAACTCACTGTTAAAATTGGCACCTCTACAATGCGCATTAGTCGTATGACGTACTACCCAGTAAGGCAAACGTTTATGCAGGTATAATTTGTGAAAAATTAATACACAATAAAAATGGAATTTGAACCTAATCTTAACAGTAAAATTTCAAATGGTCACACACGGGAGGAAAGTTTATTTTATTTGAAAACAAAAAACCATTTCATAGCAAAATAATTTTATTCCGTACTTAAATTCTTCCACATGCATAATGCTTCCTATATTTGTGTATCCGATTGTACCTGTTTTTGCTCACTGACCCGAGCGTACAATCTATCCTTTTCCTTCAGATTGCCTTCTCGCGTTATTCTTTGCTTTTAGGGGTGTCTCCCAGAAATGGTTAAATAGAGTCATATTTATAAGGTCGGGGTCATATTTTGAAACCTTTAACATACTCCAATGAGAAATTTGTAAAAAGTGGTGTGCCCCAAGGATGCATCTCTTTGTGGATGATACAAGCATATGTTGGTATAATAAAAATGCTTGACATTATCAAGGAGGATATGTCTGAGGTAAAAAATTGGTGCGATGCAATCAGTCAGTTATGAATTTGGCAAAATAATTGTATGTCATTTAAGGGTGAAATAGACGATGATGAACACAGTATTTGTATTGCAAAAACGTACACAAAATATATGTGCAAAGCAAAAATTCGTGACTCTGTACACATGTTTTTATGAAACATAACATTTTAAGAATATTTGCACCCTTCATTATGGAAACACTGTGAAGGAATAAAAACACCTCAACAAATCTGACACTGCATCTACGCACCACACCACTCGCCAGGTTGGCAACATCAAGCTATATACCAACTCCATCATCAACTCTAATTAGAGATTCAGTAATTTATGGAGGTGGTAAAATATACAGTCACTACCAAGAGGCATCGAGGAAACTACAATGTTTATAAAAACTTCAGATAACAAATTCAAGTGCTCTTGTTAGATGAACCCTGCTTAGTTCACAAGAATTTTATCTCTCTCTCTCTATCTCTGTCGTTTTCTCTCCTTTTTTCTTCTCTAGTGTAGTACGGCTTCAACCTTATTTTTGTCATGAGATCAACGGAAGGCTTCAGTTACTTCCAATCACTATGGTTTCGCAAAACGATGAATTTCCTAATAGTTCAAACTCCAAATCCGATATGGAACTCCAAATCCGATATGGAACTCCAAATCCGATATGGAACTCCAAATCCGATATGGAACTCCAAATCCGATATGGAACTCCAAATCCGATATGGAATTCCAAATCCGATATGGAATTATTGATTTTATTTCTAAAATTTTCTACTCGAGAAACATCAATTCTCCCAATTCTCATAGAATTCTATACAACTTACCATTCGAATTTATTCATAAGCAAGTCAGTAATATATTTTTCCTTGAAAATATGAAAATTCTGGATCCAAATTTTTGCAGTAAGGAATAATATCGATTTCTTTTTATACCTTGTTAGTCAACCTAGAGAATTTTGGAGCAAAACTGCCAATCTACCATTTCGGCAATATTGATTCTTTACCAAAAAATATTAACGCGATAATAATGGAGGTGTTGGCTCAGATGGCTAGTTCTGTTTATTCATAAGTCATGCATGAATTTCATTGAGTTTTTCTTTTTCCAGGTGTAATTACATGTGATAAGGCGTTTGAGGAAAAGTGGGATAAGCCGATGTAATAAAGTATTTGTTATACCAGTAAACAAGGAAAGGAACAAAAAATCGTCAATATCGTCTGTCCAAGGTAAGCTTCTAATATGAACGTGAACCTATTGGTCCATCAGTATGTATTCTTCAAAGCTAATATTATTGAGAACAAGACGGACCTGTGATAACCAATTGAATACTCTGTATGCAAAAGGGTCTGCCATCAAGGTCCATCATATATTGCAAAAAAGTTGGCTGAATTTTCTAACTGTATATTCACTTCAAAACACCAGTAAAATGCAACAACCATAAATTGATTTTTTTCATTGTCACTACCGATTTATATGAAAAAAGTTTATATCTATGCAAATACCCAAATGGGTCACATCATGAACCATTTAGTATAATAGCACTGATTCGACCAACAAAGTTTAATAAGGGAAATTTATTACCAATTTTATACAGTGCGGCTTTTAATAGTCCCCCCTGTTAACTTTTCAACAGTTCGACGTAGAAACATGAAAAAAAAAACCGGTTTGAGGGTTTCACCAATACCACTTTTTGAAATAAAAAAATGGTGATTGCCCGACAGGGGGTGGGGGACACATTTACTAAAAATGTTTAAATGGCATGGGGGGTCAAGTGGCACATCGTCGAAAAGAAAATTCTATTACAATCATCCAAATTTTTTTTAATTTCGTTTATATATTTTTTCCAATTCAAATTCGAAATATCAAATAAATGCGGATTTGAATACTACTCATACCTCGATAAATTTGAACGGTTTGATGTGAAATAATGAGATGAAATCAAATTTTTTGAAGGGTATTACCGATACTACTTTTTGAGAGAAGAAACATTGCAATTTACTTAAAAATTTCGAAAGGCATAAAAAACGAAATGGGGAAAAAATTATGAACAAAAATATTTAGAGGGTTGTAAAGAGAATTGAATTCTCTTTTCAACGATGTGCCACTTGACCCCCCATGCAATTTAAAAATTTTGAGTTGATGGGCCCCCCCTTGCCCCCTATTGAGATTTCACCATATTTTTTATTTCAAGAAGTAGCATTGGTGAAACCCTCGAAACGGTTTTTTATTCATGTTTCTACGTCGAATCGTTCAAAAGTTAACAGGGGTGAGACTATTAAAAGCCGCACTGTATAATCATTGTATTACCTACATCACTCACTGAAATGAATTCAGTTATTGGGAAAACTTGTCTCACAACTGATTGTTTACATCTTTCGTGCGTTTTGCAAATATACAATGAAAAATGAATATGATGACTAGTGGAATAAAGCGGTTTTTGTTGAAAAGGGGAACATTCCTCATGAAAATTGAAAAATGAAAAATTTTGATTTATTTGTATTATCTAACAAATAACCACGCAAGTTTACACCAAAAAACAATCAAAATTTTCATTGCATACACTATTTTGTTGATCTCATTGGGAAATAAATAATATTTTTATCGATGTTTAAAACATTTTATCACAAATTTCAAACTAAAAAATTAACTTCCACTTATGAAGGTTTTGTTAATATGCATAAACTCAAGATTCAGGCTCAGGTTAATATAGATGGCCTCCTCATTGAAGAGCTAGATAGCTTAAAACTCACAAGAAACAGGCCTTCTTATAACTATGTTTCATCAGAAATCCTTAGATTAATGCGTACTAACTAATAGTTATTTATGGTACTAGTGTGTTATGTTGAAAATAAGTCACGCGAGAAAGATTTCTAAATTCTAAAGTGACTTAGGAAACATAACACATGAGTGGCATACAATGTTTTATCCAACACATGACAGTTATGACCCATTATTAATGCCATTTTAGACAAGTATACTATCAAATAACACACTAGTGAGTTATAATCCATAACTCACTAGTGACAGTCATAACTGTCATGTGTTGGATAAAAATCATTAAATAAAAATAATAATATAATACGTTTTTATTCGACTGCGCTAAGAAGTAAAAAATGATTTCTTCATATGTGTAATGTAATGTAATATTATCTGCTTTCGTATAAAACTGAAAACTATGCGCGACAAGCTTTTGAATCTGTAACTCGCAGAATAACCTACACACAGCTAAAGAAATCATTTTTAACTAACACGCTTTTATTAGCTTCATTTGCATGTATGTACAGAGTGACCCATTTGAAAGCGGGCCACCTCTCTAAAACTGTTATTTAATATCCGATTCAGATTTTTTTTTCAATAGATAGAGCTTAGTTCAATAGTAGTAGTAGAGCAATAGTTCTAATTGAGTGCCATAAATTCGAAATAAAAATAAAGATTTCAAGGCCTACTTCGAATTTTTTTCAAGGTCAAAAATCCAAAAAACTTACTAGCGATTTTTTTAAATAGAATTTAGCGATGCCACTGGATTTAAGACATTTTCAAATGGTTCAAGTGAAAATTTCATAAGAAGGCGTCCATTAATAAAAAAGTTATATGGGAATAAAATTTGAAAAATTTGTTAATAAATCAACCCACCACTTCAATTTCAGAACTTTCATCAAAATTCTGACAACACCACTGGATTCAAAATATTCAGAAATATATTTGGTCATAATTTCATCGAAATCTGTTCATAAATAAAAAAATTATAAAATAATAAAATAAAATTTTCCTAAAATTCCACTAATTTCAAATTTTGCTATTTTATAATTTTTTTATTTATGAACAGATTTTGATAAAATTCTCACCAAATGTATTTCGAAGTATTCTGAATCCAATGGTGTAATAAGAATTTTTAAGAAAGTTCTGAAATTGAAGAGGTGGGTTGTTTTATTGACATAATTTTCAACTTTCATTCCCATAATTTTCAAATTTCATTCCCATATAACTTTTTTATTCGTAATTCCTACGTATATTTCACATAAATCACTTGATAATGTCGTGAATCCAGTGGCGCTGTCAAATTATATCTAAAAAAATCGCTTGTATGTTTTTTGGATTTTTGACCTTGAAAAAAATTCGAAGTAGGCCTTGAAGTTTTTATTTTCATTTCGAATTTATGTTACTCAACTAGAACTATTGATGCTCTATCTATTGAAAAAAGAAACTTCTGAATCGGATAATAAATAATATTTATAGAGAGGTGGCCCGCTTTCAAATGGGTCACTCTGTATGTACATATCTATGTAACGGAATCTTTGAACGCGATTTTCACCCACTTCCAGACGTCCGAATGATTTGAAATTTGGCAGGTGTTCATAGTTCCGGTGACAATGCAATATGATATTTTTGTTATAGAAAAAACAAAATGGCGGCTCCAAGTTGGCGGACGAGATTTGTGATAACAGTCGGATTCGATTCAAAATTTTTTCGAGTTTCGGGGTCAGAGATTATGAATTTTTCGTCAAAATTCATAAATTCGAGATGGCGGCTCCAAAATGGCCGACGAGATTTGTGATTAAATAATACATCAGAAACATGCATTTTATCGATTTGTTGATATAAAGAAATCACGATATTTTTGATATATTCAAATAGTAGACCGCTATGTTCTGTATGTTCTAAATTTGAGCTAATACAATTAAAAGTAATGATGTATGACATTAAACGGATCCTCAATAACGCAATATGAATTAGGCATTATCAAAATGGCGTTTTTATTTTACAATCGTTTATAAAATAATTGCCGGTCGTTTTCTAGCAACACATGAACATGCGATATGACTCATGTGCTGTTTCCATAATTTTTTTTTTTTAGTACTGAATATATAGGTACAGTGTGGCCCATTTCAAATGAAATACCCTTATAATAATACACGACATATATACTTTCATTGGAATGTGTTTTTTTATTGATTCACTATATATGCTCAAATGGTTTATTTCAAAATTACGTTGAAATGTGACCGGTCCAGCAAGAAGTCTCGAGATGTCACTCATCAGGATTTTATCGAAATCTGGTAAAATACTATTTAGTGGTATTTCTTGCATCCAAAAGTTCAGAAAGTGGTGGGTTGATTAAAAATTAAAAGAATATTTTTCAAAATTCATTCCCATAAACTTTTTTGTTTATGGACGTATGTCAACAGGAAGCAGGTCATTAACTGATTATATACTTTTATCCAACACATGACAGTTATGACTGTCTTTATTAATGTCATTTTAGAGAAGTAAACTATCAAATAACACACTAGTGAGTTATGGATTATAACTCACTAGTGTGATATTTGATAGTTTACTTGTCTAAAATGACATTAATAATGGGTCATAACTGTCATGTATTGGATAAAACATTGTATGCCACTCATGTGTTATATTTCCTTAGTCACTTTAGAATTTATACCACTCGGCCTGACGGCCTCGTATGGTATAAATCTTTCTCGCGTGACTTATTTTCAACATAACACACTAGTACCATAAATAACTATTATTGCGGACTGCCATTGTCTGGATTGTTAATATGAGCAAGCCGCTTCAATTGGGTCAGTATCTCCGATCGTTATCAAGTGTGTATTGACCGCCATGATGAATGAAATGCACTTTATACGTCTTGAGGGGATTAACAGGATTATCTGTTTTCTTAATTGACCATACTTGATAAGGTTTGGTATACTTATCATTTGTATTCTATAATTGACCTGTCGTTAAATAATGTTTTTTATACATTAAATAATGATTTTTAACGAAGGACCCCTACCCTTGACCATGCTCAATGATTGCAATCAGTAAAACAGGTGGTCTTGTTAATTACCTCAAGACCTATAAAGTTTCTTTCATTTCACTATCAGTATTTTCATTCGATTTTCGGGGCCGTCGTCTTTTGGAAATGTTTCCTGACGCTTTGATGGCGCGCGTGGCTATCTTCTTTAGAGCAGGTCTGTTCATTTTTCACCGAGTCATCGGTGATATAGACGAAATGTCAGGAAACAGTTCCAAAAGACGACAGCTTCAAAAATTTTATAAAAACTGTGATAGTGAAAATTTCGGTCGCGAAAGCCGTTAATCCACTGAATAGAGTCAAAAAAGCGGGGTTACCTTACAAACGGTCGGTAGTTCTAAATCTTTGATATGTTGTCTAGGATGATTATTAAGTATTTAAAATGCAAGATTCACAATTCCCCCCCTCCCTTCCGCGCCCGCTACCATATTGAAAAACACGAAAAAAAATCGGCACTTTCTTCATATTTTCGCTTATATCTTCATTTTGGTGCATTTTAGCTAAAAAAGAGTTGTCTTCAATGTTCTATCTCCAATGGATTAACGTTTTAAATTTTGTTTCTAAGACTGATAGTTACGGAGGTATGGACTTTTTGAAAAATTCGCATTTTCCAGAAATTTGTCAAACTTATAACTTTACTACAAGCAATGCTCATGGGACAGGTACTATTTCACTTGAATACTTTCTGGTAAGGAAAAATGTTCAATTTCGAATAAACCACCAACACAGATATATTTTTAAAAGATTCCTATATTTAAAGACAGTAAGAACAAAGGGTAGTAATAATCATACAAAAATCGGTAGTAATTGAACTACGAATTGAAAAGAAAAAAAAAATTACATGCACTTCGCTCGTTTCGTAGGGGTTAGTTAACGAAGTCTTATCGTCTTAATTTTTATCAAAAACTGAAGTTACTAGATCGGCATCGTCTTCGTCGCCGACGATGACTTCATTTCTGTTATTTCATTCTTGTGCAGCCACACGCCCCCATACAGCCGGTTTTGCATCTGCATGAGATGGTATTGAGAAGGTTTGGGGGACAGCGTCCCTACTCAAACTGACGGGCTCCAGTTTACCAGTTTTTCTACACCAGCCCCACTCGATAGGGTCTTTGATAATTCCCATCCACTCCATGACCTGGTGGTATGTCCTCAGGAAGTGGAAATGTGCTGCGTCAGTAGTCGCAGGTAGTTTTGCCAGATTGAGTTTGATGGTCCTTGTCTTCAATTTGGTATAGCGAAGGAAGTTCAATGATTGTTCTCTACTGCCACCATACAGGGATACCTGCTGCTGAAACTTCTTGTGGACTGACAGCAGGGCCCTTGAACCTCTCCGCCTGCTCCAGCAATGATGGGTCTTTCCGAAAAAGTTGGCAAAATTCATTCTTTCCAAACCCAAAAATGTTTGAACGTGTCGCAGCCCGATATTGCGTGAAGGAGCAAGGTTAATTATAGGAAATTTAATTTTTTTAAACATTGAAGAGACTTTTTTTTTAGCTAAAATGCACCAAAGCGAAGGTACAAGCGAATATCTGCTGATTTTTTTTTTATTTTCAATAAGGCGGCAGGCGCTCAGAACTACCGGATCGTTTATAAGGTAACCCCCCTCTATTCACTGGATTACTTAGTAATTTCATCTTTCCCTCATCTACTCGGGCGATGAGTACGATCGGAGATACTGAACCGATTAAAACGTTGTGTTTATCGTAACAATCCAGACAATACAAATCCGCAATAAAATTAATCAATCCATATCACTGTCTAAAACTTTCTAAGGTCATTTACTCCTGCACAATATCCTCTTGATCGTGTTGGCCTCCCAATATCGCCTTGGACAACATGCTCTCACACTCAGGCATTTTCCACTCATATCATTTGCTTTCATGTAATTTCATCTCGCTTGAAGAATTCATGTAGTTGATTGTACTTGGTAAATGAAAAAATGGTACGACTGTACACAAAAAAAGTGGACTGAATAATTTGGACAGTTTCCATGAAATGAAATTTATATTGAAGAGAAGTGTATTGACAATGCCACTGAAATTCACCCTACCCACCCCACCAGTGGTATTTGTTATATACCTGCTTCGAGTATTTACGTAAGGTTAGTTTGTTCTGGTTAGAACAGACTAAAAAATTACTTGAAAACGAGAATAATTATCTCTTCAAAACAAGCCCATTCATGAAATTTAGTGTCCTAGTGGACTTTTTGAAAATCTGCCGACTGAAAAATATATGTTTTTTGAGAGTGTTCTCTTTCAAATGGGTAACTCTGTAGAAAAATATTAAATACTTTGTTGCTAAGAAAAACGAGGTTGAACATAAAACATTGAATATTACTATATAGTATATAATTAAACACTGTTGGACTCGCTTTGTTTATAAATTGTGATTCGTCCAATTAAGTTCTGTAGGTATAATCTTCTCGTTACATGAATTGCTATTCTCTCTGTATTATTAAATTCTAAAAGAAAAAAAAATGATATTCATAGTTTTAAATATCTATTTTGGCGTATTTAAGAAATTGAATTAAAATATCAAAAATAATTTTGTTTTGTGTACTCAACAGGGAAATATGGTTGGATGTTATGGTTTGTAATAGTGTAGTAGTGTGTGACTTTTGATTGTTGCATGAAAAGAAGATAAGATTGAGATCACCATGTGACATGTTGTCACATATATACAGCAAGGCGTTGGTGATAGGCCAATTTTGTTCAAATGGGTTGGGAATTCTCCGTGATTAAGTTTTAGGCGTGTAATACAGACTGCGTATTTTCTTGGTAGGTGAAATTCAGAAAAATGGTGAGGTAGGGAGGTAATATAGGATAAATGGGAATTAAATGATTGTGTGATTTGGCAGTGAAATGTTTCGATTAACTTCCCAACAAGTGCGAATTTCGTCCTTTGCTATATTGACTAGGTATGTCATTATAAGGTGGGAAATTATTGAAGTTAGAACATATTGTTGCTTGTTTAGCTAGAATATCTGCTGTTTCGTTGCCTTTTATGCCACGATGGCCTTTCATCGAAAGAAATATAATGTTCGCTTCCAAACTGAGCAATATATTGTGATATTTTTTGATGTTACATATAGATGTTCAGAGTTATACAGTTTAAAAAAATTGAAATTGCTTAGTGCTTTAAGAACAGATTTAGAATCGGACATAATAATAGAATGTTTTGGGACTTTATTTTCTACAAGCCACTTTAGGACATGTTCAATAGCTAGAGCATTTCCGCTGTGTACACCGAACAAACATTGGGAATCTTATAGTTACTGCTTGATACATGAAATGCAAAACCTGTTTCTTGTATAGATTTTGAACCATCAAGGTTGTTAGCATAACGACTCAGAACAGATTTGGGGAGTACATTATTGTAACTGGGAACTTCATTGTAGTTAGGGAAAAAGACAGTGGGTTGGAGTATTATAGCGTTAAAATTCAAACTCTAAATGGGATATTTATCAAGTGAAGTACTTGGGTTTATTTTCTCATTTGTAAAAGAATCTGCCAATAGCGATCTTTGTTTCTCTTCCCAATAATTTGTAGTAAGATTTGCTACCCCGTTCTTGGAAAAATTCCGAGGAAGCGGTAGCAGGGGTAAAATACTTATATCTTATACTTGCACGGCTAATTGGGGTGGGTTAATTAAAGTCAGGTAAATGGAGAGAGGTTTATTAGCGATCGTTGATCAACGGCTGGTAATAGTCAACTTGTCGTTGCACTGTGACAACGCCTTTAGCGGAAAAGATCAAAAAAATTGAAGTTTGAATATGTCAAACGCAACTGTCAGATGAAATGATGATTTCAACAATAACAATAAAGACTACTGTGATAATTACGATTGTAGGAGTTACAAACCAGAACTACACCATCTATTATTTACTGCAGGGTTATACAAAAAGGGTTATCCGTACCACTCTGGTATGATCATACTAGAGTTTACATAATAAGTATATCATCCCTTGCAGGTGAGCTTCGCGCATGAATTATTGATTGATTTATTTGACTCGTGATAGGATATACTGTCTTAGAATAAATTTGTGAGAGACTAAGTTAGGGCTTATCTGATTTCGCTCTCGATATCCGTCTTCTTGATATTCTTTTGATCGATGCTTTCGACGGGTCGTCGTAATGTCACTCAATGAAATGGGGGCTCCTGCTCTTCGCGACTGATGTGTTGATGATGCAATGGTATACTGGCTTCATAAACTCGTAGGGTGTAGGGTAGAAGGTAAAAGAGTAAAAACTACTCGGAAACAGAAAAAGAAGGCCTGAAAAGGGGTTGAGTGTTAGACTGAGGGTAAATTGGTTCAATGATTAAGAGAAATAAGACATTGGGACCTACCTTGGATGGAGGGTGGCCTTAACGTGCAGTTAACTTGAAGGGAACAAAAATCCACAATGTGCAGACCAACTAGGTCTATGGTTTCTTCAAGTTATCTGGAATTCCAGCTAAAAAAATATCCGCAGGGTGCGATTTGAGCCAACAAATGGACCTCAAATAATCTATTTAGCTGAATATTCGCGACAAAACGATAGATCTAATTTATTTTGTCAGAAAAATGTACCTTTTGACAACTCCCTTGTTGAACCTGTACCCATAGCGATTACATACACAGGATGATGAAAATATTTTCGTATTTATTTCTCAGTCATACCTCTGAACCGTAACAGATTATCTATCGATAATGGATAGATACATTGAAGTAAGGGCTACCAGTAAAAAATAATAGTTTAAAAAACTAAAGAACGCGCTTTACTTAACATGGACTAAAAAGTAAAAAATAATTGACAATTTAATTTCTCAAATGTAAAAAAAGCGTGGGTGCTTTCGATCTATATCCCCATATTTTTTAGTTTAATTTTACAATACAGAGCGTTCAAGAGCTCAAGAGAACTTTATCAAGCACCCCACGCTTTTTTTACATTTGAGAAATTAAATTGTCAATTATTTTTTACTTTTCAGTCCATGGGAAGTAAAGCGTGTTCTTTAGTTTTTTTAAACTATTATTTTTTTTACTAAAAAATCGAAATCTCCGACCCCGAAAACCATACCAATTTTGAATCGAATCCATCTTGGAGCCGCCATTTTGAATTCATGAATTTTGATTAAAAAAATCATAATCTCTGACACCGAAAACCCTTATATACCGATTTTGAATGAAAATGTCATATTGCATTGTCACCGGAACTATGAACACCTGCCAAATTTCAAATCATTCGAACGTCTAGAAATTGGTGAAAATCACGCCCTAAGGAGTCAGTTACAAACATACAAACATACAAACAAACATACAAGTGAAGCGAATATAAAGCGTGTAAAAAACATTTGAGCTTGATTATTTCGTTTGAAGCTAGGTAGATGCGTCTGATGTAAAGGGGCGGTTCTTGAGCTTCTACTAGCATTGCTTGGACTGGTAATAACTTTATAACACCTAAGCTGATTCTAATCGCATTATACTGAATTTTATCTACAGTGCGCAGAGCCGAGCTGTAAATTGCTATTCTGATCTGCAATTTTGAGGATCAAGTTTACTTCAAACGAATCATTGGGAACTTCGTATTGCACGTAATATTGAACATTATTTCACTCTGCTAGAAGTAATTCAAATAATGTATCAATGCCATTCCAGATAATCATTTTTCAGGAAAACAGTTGATTATACTGTAAAAAATATAACACCAGATAACACCATTCGGTGTCCATAATAGGTCCTGAAAAATAGCACCGAAATATTTCACACCGCGTCTATGATGTAACATAAAATACTGTGCATGGTGTTAATTGAATTCGGAATGATCAGATGTCACACCTGAAAACTACGTCACTTTCACTCGACGCACGTTTTGCTAAAAAAGTTAGCATTAACAAGAGCTATACGCTTACTAGTACGCGCGTCGAGTGAAAGTGACGTAGTTTTGGTGTTTTGGGTACCTTCTATCTGGTATCGAAACCTTTTTGTCAGAGAAGGTTGAAGATGTAAGCGATAAGGAAAAATCACAGGAATCATGGTAAAGATATTTGCTCACGAACAACACGAAAATAACTGATAATTTTGTGGGTCAGTTGAAATCGACCTTGAAATGTTCTTACTATGGCCACTACTTTCGTTGCCCTTCATGCAAAGCTATCAATATATATGGTTTTTTTTACGCGTTTGGAGACAATGGGCGGCGATGAGAAGCCGACTTGTTCCAAGTGTAAGAGGTGTAAAATATGTACAAAATCTTTGTCATTTTACAAGTTTTCGAAGGTGTCGATTATTCATTTAAAAAGTTTTACGTCGTCCGAAAGATTCCCAGACAAACTTTACGTCACCATAGACTTTCCGCTAATATGTCGCAGACAACGGTGCTCATATGTCGCCGACAACGTCGCTGGTATGTCGCCGACAACATCGCTCATATGTCGCCGACAACGTCGCTCATATGTCGCCGACAACGTCGCTCATATGTCGCCGATAACGTCGCTCATATGTCGCCGACAACGTCGCTCATATGTCGCCAACAACGTCGCTCATATGTCGCCGATAACGTCGCTCATATGTCGCCGACAACGTCGCTCATATGTCGCCAACAACGTCGCTCATATGTCGCCGACAACGTCGCTCATATGTCGCCGACAACGTCGCTCATATGTCGCCGATAACGTCGCTCATATGTCGCCGACAACGTCGCTCATATGTCGCCGACAACGTAGCTCCATGTCGCTACAATCTTTGCACCACTTTGATAGTGGGCACAACACCACTTACTGCAGACATCCATACTTCGTCACATGGCACGAATACAACGATCAACTGTGCGTAAAGTAAATTTTTACGCACTGTTCATACATTTATGCATATTTGAAAAATACAGTATTTTGCGTCGAATACAACTCGGAAGTCATCATTTGATAATACTACGACAATTAATAACATAAAATATTAAAATCAATGATACAGTTGCTACAATTTATAGCAATATAATACCTGTCGAAGGAAAAACTTTGTATGGTATACGTACTCGCGTGTTTGTTGAACTCTGCTTCTTCTCAATCAACAAACTTCACGCTCATACAGAAAAGTACTACTTTAAGAACTTATAAATAGCTATTATTTTTCTCTGTTTAACATTATTCGATTTGTGAACAAAATTAAAGTTGGTCATTATTGTGTTATCAACTTTTTATTTTTGGAAACAAATAAAAGTTTCTTTTTCACCATAAAATTTCCTGTAATTTGATACCACACATGATTTTTCATCATATTTTCAAATTTTTTATGTTTTTTCAAGATGGCGGCGAAAAAAAGGCATTTTGCACAAAACTACAGCAATAATCATTCATGTTGCAATTTGTTCAAGGTAAATGTTTTTTTACTTATTTCTATTCCACTAAAAGTCGGAGTAATATTTCAAAATACTTGAAGGAAGAAACTTTGTATTTCGTTCAAAATATTTTTATTTTAAAAATTGTAGCAAAGCGCTTTCGACTGTTAAGTCATCATCAGTGCGTACCTGCAAGTAAGTAATGATTGAAAATGAATTTGATAAAATTGAAAATTTTTGAAATTTGAAAGTTATGAAAAGTGAGGTTACTTACTCGTCAGGTGTACAAGAAGCCATATAAAAACATCTTGTCCATGGACCAAATTAAAATGTTACAAAATATAAAACATATTTAAAATTGAATAATTTTCATCCTGTTTAAGGATTATTAAAGATAAAGATATGGGATACTACATCATATCTGTCTGAATGTTGAAGCGGAAGTGGAAAAGAAATTTAAATTGACAATGTATGCCAATGACACTATTGACAAGTGACAGTGACCATATGTCACTGTGACAAGTGTCACTTGTCAATAGTGTCATTGGCATACATTGTCAATTTAAATTTCTTTTCCACTTCCACTTCAACATTCAGACAGATATGATGTAGTATCCCATATCTTTATCTTTAATAATCCTTAAACAGGATGAAAATTATTCAATTTTAAATATGTTTTATATTTTGTAACATTTTAATTTGGTCCATGGACATGATGTTTTTATATGGCTTCTTGTACACCTGACGAGTAAGTAACCTCACTTTTCATAACTTTCAAATTTCAAAAATTTTCAATTTTATCAAATTCATTTTCAATCATTACTTACTTCCAGGTACGCACTGATGATGACTTAACAGTCGAAAGCGCTTTGCTACAATTTTTAAAATAAAAATATTTTGCACGAAATACAAAGTTTCTTCCTTCAAGTATATTGAAGCGTGCACACAGCTTGACAATTTCACTTAATATTTCAAATTCAATCATGTCTGATAATTTGTTCAAAATGAACACCATATTATCGTTCATCTCATAAAATTATGCCAATTCCATGTTATCGGTGTACGTTGTGTACGTTGTACGTATAGAGGCACCGTGAAACCTTTTTATTTGTGTCATTCCTGAATAAACTTTTCAGAAATTGTAAATAACACCAAAATTAGATTCACATTATCTTATTCTAGCAAATTGTACACCATTTTATCAAGTATCCATTACAATGGTTTCAATTTCAATTTCATGTGAATCGGTGTAAATTTTGCATGACGGTGTAAAAAAGCACCGTAAAACCTTTTTCGTTGTGAATTTCTGGTGTTTTTCTTGATTAATATTTCACAAATTCCAAAAAACACCGAATTTACATTAATGTCCACTTATTTTAACAAAATTCACAACATTTTATCAAGTGCCCGATAAAATTGATGAGTCCATGATATTTTGTTGTTATTTTCCATTGTGAACCAGTGATGAAAATCACACTCAATTATTTTTTACTGTGTAAAGTACAAAACCGACTAGTCCGGGGCTTTGAGTTTTTCGGGCAATTAAAAGGAGAAAAGTATATATGTATAAATGGCCTACGTGCTTTTTGAACCATTGGCATACACTCAAATCTACATACAATATTTATCACAGTCATTATTAGATCATTCATTCATTATGCAAAATTATGTCAACACACGTTCGTTCATCGTTAACGTATCAAAAATAGAAACTATCAATTCAATGCAAAGGAAAAATATAACAAGTAGGTACTGAAGATTGTCGTAATGGCTGTTAGTTATCTATATTTTCAAGAAACGTCACCACAACTAATTGTTTATTATAATAATGTAGGTATTATTTTTTCTGAATGATGCAACAAGTTTTCCATTGTTTTAATGTTTCATTATCTTCACCTACTGAGCCACAAAAAGGATTTGTTCGAAGTTTTACAACTCTCGGTTTATTATATGCGAGCGTTTTCGAAAGGAATCAGTGCTGTCATGATGCCACCCAGAAAAATCTAGTTATACAAGTATTTTTTCAAAAAAATCTTATATCTGCTAATTGAAATATTGTAACCACTAAATTTTCTCGGAAGAATGCAAAATGTGAACATTTTCAACATGAAATCGGTCTTTTTTTCAAAATATTCTTTTTGTCTCTAAAGGTTACCTTTCAGTTTTGACAAAGAACACGATTGCAGTTAAGAGATGGTATTGAAAAAACAATATTTAAATACGTTATTAAGTGAGAGACTTTTAACAGTAATACAATAGTTTTGAAAAAAAGATCTTGAGCATACTGAAAAGCGAACTATGCTGGCGCCTATTCAATTCAGAAATCATTAACGGTTATACAATTTTGTATTACAGCTAATAGATATTTCTTTCGGTGTGACAAAGTAGAGCCATGAAGCACTGACTCTTGTCGGGAGCGCTCGCATAATAAACTCACGGTTGTGACACTTTGAACACATCTTTTTTGTGACTTGGTGTAAATATTGAACTAATGATTATTAAATTATATTGAACCCTTTATTCTTTGTAGAACTGTATCAGAGCTGTGCCGAGCACTGACAAAAAGGAATGAAAAGTGCTCCGAAATCTCGAGCACTCAGTACTTTTATTTATGCTCGTGATTACTAAGCACTTTCATAAAGTAATTCCAGTCAGGGAGCACTAAGCACTTTTCAGACTGTTAGACACTTAAGTTACTGAAACTTAATCACGTAACACGTAAGATTTACACAAATAATAATACATCGCGACATGTTTCGCTACACTGTCGCTTTTTCAAGCAGTTATTATATTAACCGATTGGAAAACTACAGTGTAGCGAAACATGTCTCGATGTAATATCATTTGTTGAAATCTTATCGTGTTAAATCAAGTTTCAGTAACTCACGTTCCTAACAGTCTAAGTAGTGCTATGGATTTCGATCAAGTAACAACCGAGTCAATTAAAAACTTAAGTTATTTTTTCTACTCACATAATATCTAAAATGGCATTTAGCGTACCACGATGAATGATAATTACATATTCCGTAATCAGTATTTAAAGATTTTTTTTTAAATATTACCAACTGCATTTTTTTAAGTACCTCGCTAGGGTTACTGTTTGAAAGGTCGTTCTTGACCTGTCAATTGAAACTGTTATGATAAAAAAGATATCAACTTAAAAACATACAATTTTGTGGTTATAATATGAATTCGTAAAAAAGTACGATATATGTAAAGCATTCATGAACTCGTCGAGACAATTGGTTTTTAAACAGTCGTTCCGCAACGCTGCACTCGTGATAAAATAGTCGTTACTGAAAGGACGTTTATAACTCTGCTAACATAATATACTATTTTGAAATAGAATTGCTGAAATTAACAATTTGATTCCAATAAAATAGGAATATTGATTGAATGTTTGGTTTTGTGGTTTTCTTGACATCGTTTTTTGAGTGTAACCTCGCAGAGTCTAAAAAAATACCAAAACATGTAAATCAAAATCAAATCGAAATGGGCCGCATATGGTTACACATATGGTTTACAAGTTTGAAATAACAGAATGGTAATTGACATACCGCACATCCCCTGTATCAAGATAGTAAATGTCATCCATACGAAATTTTTGGTAGATTTTTTTTGACTTTCGTCAAAGAAATAACAATTTGACTCGATAATAAAAAAATTATTGTTTTAAAGGTTTTGATAACAGAGACAGATTTGGTCTTAGATACGTCAAGGTAGTTTGAAAAGAAGAAGTTATATTTAGTTATTTTGAACTTATTTTTTAGGTAGGGAAAGTAACTGACAAAATTGTACTATTTTTTCAAGACAGTAATTTTCTAAACGCAGTACTTATCGTAGAAAATTAATTTTTTGGTAGGGGGTGCCGCCGGGTGCCATCTGCCGCGACTTCATGTTTCGACAAGATTTATTTATATGGAAAGGCTTAGTGCTTAGCAATCCCGAAAAGTGCTGCGGAGCACTAAGCACTAAGCCTTTTCGTTAAATGCTCCGGAGCACTAAGCACTAAGCACTGAATTAGGAAAGTGCTCGGAAGCACATTGCTTAGGAGCACAAAAGTGCTTCAAGCACTTTCACGAGCACTAAGCACTGTGCTTTGGGACAGCTCTGAACTGTATACAGTTTTGAAGACACAAAATATCAGTGGATAATTACACTTATTATGGTTTATTATGATATGTATGGGTATACCTATGACCGTTGAAACTGCCAAACTGAAATATTTTTCATCACTTTCAAAACTCGATTTTATTTTTCATCCAAGATTGTGTATTTTTTGAGTAGTTAATTTTTCGCTAGGCCGCGCGGGAAGTTTAAATGAACGCAAATTCATATTTGGAATGTTGACGAAATTCCAACTCGTTAACTATGGCTTGAACAAAAACATTAGTGAATAATTACTTTCAAGGAAATTCACCAAGCTTTCTTTTTTATAACAAATACTTCTTTCGTATTTTCAACGGTTGGCGAGCGAAAAAAGGCTTTTATAACCAAAGGAATGTTTTTTCACAAATGTTTGTGGTTTTATGATATAAGGGTACTAACTACTAGTTATAATAATAATAATAATAATTGTTTTTATTGCCAGATAAATCATACATCAATTACAATGAATACTTAAAAAGAAAATATCGGCAAAAGGCAGCGTTCGCTTTTTATCAATACGAAGTCTATGAACAGCGCTCTTCTATTTTAGCTATTTTACTCCAGCGACTGGATTATGTAAAACTGATTTAGGTTGATTTTTATCATTTGACAAACTAAGTCTAACCAATCCGCGGTCATCTGCGCACTAGAACGAATTTTGTTTCAATTAAAGTAACAAAGTTAAGAGTTGGACAACTTTTAACTCATTACTTGTTAAATGATAATCAATAATTATGTGCATAAACACAGCAAGCCACAAGGGACACTTTGGCCGCGGGCGCTAGCCTGCAGGGGCGCCAGAGTGACTTTTGATCGGTATAATATTAGCTACCTGAGGTTTTATTATTGTTAGGGGGTCCAAACTTACATGTTTGCCTCGGGCGCCATCCACCTAGTTACGGCGCTCCATTGAGAGCAAGAAGTTCATCAGATGAATACTATTTCTTAATTGATAAACGTTACTTCATATTGATTAAAAGTTTGATTTTGTGGAGGAAATCCAGTTCTTGACATAATTTTTTGGGTTTATGACCTTCCACAATCTGAAAATGAAAAAAATTTTTAATCCAAAGAAATCTGTACAAGTGTAGAAGGTCTTATTACCAAGGTCGCAATTCAAATTCAGTTTTCTCAGCGTCTTTCTAAGAAGTGTTGATAACGGAGGCAGATGCGGCCTCCGAAACGTCAACAGTTTTCAAAAAAAGAGAAGTATTCTTTGTTAATTCGATCTCATTTTTTCAGATAGGCAGATTCAGTGTAGGGTACGTTACTGACAAAAATTAATTTCTTTCAAGACAGCAGTCTTGTGAACGCAGTAACTTATCGCGCAAATTAATTAATTTGCCCTTCTACACTTGTACAGATTTCTTTGGATTAAAAATTTTTTTCATTTTCAGATTGTGGAAGGTCATAAACCCAAAAACTTATGTCAAGTTACTTCATAATTGTTAATTGTCGCTGCATAAAGCCATCTGCCATTCGCAATCACAATTGCAAGTTGAGAATGTAAAGTGAGCCCATAACGATTGAAAATAATAGTTATTCATGGATCAAGTGAGTAAAGTGATATTTTTTTACGAGTTGGAAATGTTCACGAGTAAAAAAAACACTTAACTCACAAGTTTCATACAGTATTTCTTCTACAACTGTAAAACTTTTGATTTTCTTGAAAATAAACAATATTCGTAAAGTTACGAAAACCTTTTTGTTTACACTATGTCAAGAAAAACTCATATTCGTACTATTCGTAGTATCGACGATTTTCTCCATTTAACCTTTATCACTTTCCATTTCTACTTATATTCAATTCAAAGTTATCAAGAATTCGTTATATCGAGGGGCGGGCGTATTCTCCTCACCAAAAACCCATTCCTAACTGTAAAGGCAAGGGTGTACGATAATCCTAGGTAATTTCCTCATCAAATATATTTAGGAAATTTCCACGCACTGAAATATCTACGTAAGGTTAGTTTGTTCTGGTTAGATCAGACTAACTAATTACTCCTCGCAAAATTTATGTATTCAATTTCCACGCACTAAAATGTGTACTCCTCTCAAAATGTATGTATTAAATTGAACTCGGCTAAATATTTCCAAGGGAAGTTTCAGAATGTTTTTCCAAAAATCGCCAAGTATAAACTGCCCCTTAGACGTGCAAATGAACCACCTCTAAGTACATCATTCCAGTGCTTTTAAGAAGTCTATATACAGAAAATGAACTTGGTTAAATATTTGCAAGGGAGATTTCAGAATGTTTTTCCAAAAGTCGCCAAGTATAAACTTCCTCTTAGACGGCCTGCAAATAGACCATCTCTTGGTATATCATTTTATTGCTTATCAGTAGTCTATATACAGAAAATGTACTTGGCTAAATATTTCCAAGGTAGGTTTCAGAATGATTTTCCAAAAATTGCCAAGTATAAACTGCCCCTTTGACGGCCTGCAAATATCATTTCAGTGCTTTTAAGAAGTCTATATACAGAAAATGAACTTGGCTAAATATTTCCAAGGGAGGTTTCAGAATGTTTTTCCAAAAATCGCCAAGCATGAACTGCCCCTTAGACGGCGTGCAAATGAACCATCTCTCGGTATATCATTCCATTGTTTTTCAGTAATCTATATATAGAAAATGAATTTGGCTCAATATTTGGATTTTAAATCTGCCATTTAGACGGCCTGCAAATGAACAATCTCTCGGTATATCATTCCAGTTCTTTACAGTAGTCAATGTAAAGAAATTGAGCATCATTCCGAACAAAAACCATTTTTTTTTAATTTTAAACCCGACGCCACTGGTGATTTGGCTGCTAGATAAAAACGGCTGCTAGAAAGTGGCTGTTAGTTCACACCGGTTCCCAAAATGTATTAATTCAATTTCCAGGCACTAAAATGTACAAATATAAATTGGTGACCCTTAGTTTTGGTGAGGAAAGTACCGGATTATCTGACCTGAGTTGGTGAGGAGATTACCTCCATCTCGAAAGATGCACAATTTTACCAAATTCATTAAATATTAGTGTCAACTACCTAGTTTCTGAAGGCCAAACAGCCACAGCTACCTTGAATTACTTAGTGCGAATTATAGGTCCAATAGTTTCTGTACGTATATATAGGTATTATTGCTGCGTGAATAGTATTCCACAATTTTTGATAACACTTCTATTGTCAAAACGCTATCATATTATCTGGTGAAACATTTGTATCTTAGTTATTTTTAGGCTATCATTGCCACAGAAAATAAAAAGTGGTTCTTTTACATAATTTCGTTGTAATGTGGATCTGTCATTGTCGCATACAATTTTCTGTCACATAGCAACAAACGTAAAAAAAAATGTATTATTTTTCACGCTTTTCCGTTTAATAATGAAATCGTACGTTGATAGTTAAACCACACAAAAAAGTTGACTTTTTTGACAGTTGTAATTTTTTTTATTATAAAATTTCTTCAAAAGAAGAAAAGATGCAAATTTTAAAGTGGGATTTTGGCGGTCAATCGATTGAGGAAACAATGAGTCTGTTTATAATCGCATTCAAAAATAGGTCAATGCCGTCACATTGAACCATTGTTCGAATTATTAAACAGTTTGAAAAATGTGGACGAGTTCACAACTGCGGAAAGTGAAAAAAGCCAAATAAAAAGAACTTTACAGTAGAAAAAAAAAATTGTGCCGCTGTTGAAGCTAGTGAACTTTGTTCCTTTTGTCTAAATTAATATGAATGAGAGAACTATTCAAAATATTGATGAAATGGATACCATATACAATTGGTATGAAGTAAAAATAACTCAGAGCACTTTTCCCACTGATAGAACTTTGTGAAACCATAATAGAAAAACAAAATGGTATTGCAATTTTTTTCAAATCGCATTTTTCACAGATGAGTCGTTTTCTCTACATGGGAAACACAGTCCATCCGTCGTACGATATTGCTCCTGAAAAAATGAGCATCTTATTACTAAATCCAATACTGAAATTGAGTGTTTGTATAGAAATTTAAAAAGATTACGTCATAGGTCACTTTTTTCTTGAGAATGACTTGAACGCTGACGAGTATTCTGACAGTTCAGCAACTTCCTATTAATTTTGGGAACAATTGGTTTCACCAGGACGGTTGTAAAATACACAAAGCATGGGCAGTCCGCAATTTTGCAGGCCAAGTAATATGTTTTAATGTTCCTTTTTCTCGGTGTAATTGTAATTGGATTTCATGGTGACTTGTAAATATGGATAAAAGTCAAGGACATTTTTCACGTAGCTATCAAGATGATGGTGAACCAGGCAAAACATGTTTGTAGTCATCATGAGTGCAATAATAATATGAAAGTATATTTATAACTTCAAAAATTTGAATAATATCTCGTTTCATAACTAATTGATCAACATTAATTTTGATCAGATATTTCACATCGATAACGTTAATCAAAAAGTTCAAAAACTTTGCGAGAAACAATTGAGAGATAGTGTAACACGGAAGCCTAAAAGTTATTACGTCCTCCTGTTTGTCTGTTAATTTACAAGAAGACAAAAAAAAAACAGTTTTGTTGGGTTAAGTACGGCAAGTAATGTGCTTGCTCTTGAACAACTTACAGGGTCGTGCAGTTCGATAATAATTGTACACACAAAAAAATTGTGGCCAAGGGGCGCCAAGTAGTTTTGCGTTGCTCCGGCTGACTTTATCTGAAGAGAGAAACCACTAAACAACAACAGACTCGTTTTACAAAACTTTTAATCACTAATAACAAGTTAGCAAAGACTTCCAATAGTTATATACGAGTACTCCTTATATAATTAGAAAAAAGAGGGATCCCCAAACCGCTGAACGACATTTATTCAATGCAAAGTGCGTGCAACGATTTTTATTGACTTAATTTAGATCATAACTAACCAAAACATACAAGTAAATATGACGACAAAATGTTCTCTCTCGGTTAATACTATATTATGATAAGAAGTAACACTATGACTCAACAGTAAGACCCATTGCTTTTGTAACCAATAAAAAAAAAAAGGGCAATCAAACTTATTTAATGAAGAAATTTCAAATCCTCTGCGAGCTACTTAGCCTTCGTTCCTTCGTAGATGTAAGTCGTCGTCCAGAGCGAAATATCGTGAACAGCTGGGCAGTTTTTTTTTTCCGTCCAAAGGTCTACCCAGACAAAGGAATCCTGAATTCTTCCGATTTCAATATAATGCTCTGGTCAAAATAGCGTTTTCGAGCAGTAGACACTGCATATTTTATTATGTATTTAACGAGATCAAAGGAATTTGAAAGTTTGGAAAACCATATAACATCTGAAATTATGTTCGCATTATAACACCGCGTTGATAAGAATGGACAAGTGAAATCATTAGAATGAAAACTATAAAACCGTTAATTCAATGCTCACCTCCCAATGCCGACTAACCTAACATCGCGGAGATGTTATTTTCCTCAGGGCCAAGATCAATCCGATATCCAACTATCAGATTCGAATAGGAATTGCAACGTGCCAAATACACTTTTCCAAAAGTCGCAATTCCGGAAGGACAATATGGGTGTATCCGTCTAAACGTAATTTCACTTTCGAAAAGGAACCCAATGTATTCCAAATAATATCATAAGACCCGAAGATAATTGTGACTTCTCTGTTCTAATGAAAATAACTGAAAAGGAATCTTGCAGTTTTTTGCGCGATAACAAAAACAGATAATAAGTAAACTCCTGATGGAAGGTGCATAAAATAAATTCGAATACAGGGTGGTGCCGCGATATGAGCCCTACTATTGGATTAAAGACGAATTCATCAAAAAATCGTAACAAAGTAGCTCTGTCAACAGATCACCCAAGGATGTATTTTTGTGTTTTATTAGGAAAAAAAATCATTGGCAGTATAATCCTATGATGTTAAATTTTGGCTGTCACCAGACCAGAGTATAGTTTTGAACCCGCTCTGAATCACTCGGATTTAAGCTTAGGGGATAGGCTCCCCAAAAGCAGAAGAATCAACCCTAGATTCCACAAATTACTGGTTATTCTATTTCACCATCATTGCGAATGGCTAAGTTGTAGATTTGTATGTTCGGCCACGGCTTCACAAATGCGAGGACTTTGTATGAGGGAGTTGAAGGGGTAAAATGAAAGTCAGCAAAGTTCCACGAACCAGCTTTATTTCCTAAATCAATAATGGTAGAAAATATTTAAACGATGTATACCATGAAGGTGTAAAATATGTGCAACATAAAAATAACTAAACTAAGAAAACAAATAATGTAAATTCCGTCAAAAAAATTCATACACTCGATATTGCAAATAAGCGAAATATATTATAGATTTGTCAAGTAAAACGATCAAATAAAATGGCCACCCTCTTATAAAATAAATGAAAGCTTGCTCTACTGTTGAATGTGTCTATAAGCCTGCACTCATCAAAATAAAATTCCAATAATTTTTTTATCAGATCCTTTTTCAAATTGGTGTCACGATCTGTAATTTAATTTCTGTCAGTCTTACACTTTAAAACGCACTCCTACAGCCCGAATACGTTCACAAACCACTAGTTTTATTCAGATCAATCAGAAGTGCTCTAGAATTCATATCTAAAGTATTATTATTATCGAATCATATTTAAATAAGAAATTCCCTCAAACTTATTAGAAAACTACCCCCATTCTGAAAATAACAAACCATCTCCAAATCATGATCACACTATATTTATTATTATTATTACTTTTGAACCGAAACAAGTGCCTAAAGCCCATATTCTTATCCAAACTTTCAGACAAAACTCCAATTCAATATTTATTATTTATTATTAATATTATTGTATACCACGAAGAAAACTACAACCGAGGGCGGCACGCGGCCGCCCTTATTAAATCGGCTTTTTCGATCCCGATATATGACTCTATTCGACGTCCGAATTCTAACTATCTCCGACGTCACCGAATTGTGACTGTCTTCCGACGTATCCAAGGCTGGCAAGAAATTTTCATAAACCCATGTCTAAGCATTTTGTCAATCTCTGTCTGCGAATCGTTACATTATTGCATACAAACATCTCATATAAATAGTCATATCAGTGTTTAGTCTTGCTGGGATGAACACATCATCAATAGGTTTCCATTTTGTCAAAAATTTTGTATGATTTCTCTCGATCGGAAATGCTACATACTGAACATACAATAATATTTCATTGAATAAATATATATAAGAGTATCATAAGTGAGGACCGGAATTATACAGGGTAAACTATCAATGTGTCTGGGGTCCCACAAGGATCCATACTTGGTCCATTATTGTTCTCCATATACTCTTCCCATATTCTTACCAAAATCCAAAACTGCAATGTGCATCTCTACGCTGACGATAATCAGTTATATTACAGTTTCAAGCCTCAAGAACTAGAAAATGCATGTGCAGCTGTAACCATCAATATTTTTGATGGTGTCTAACACTCATCAAAGATAAACTTCACCCTTTATTTTCAATAACATCTAGGCTAGATCACCATTTTTGGATATATTTATTTGAAAATATGAAGACGATTATTATTATTATTATTATTATTATTATTATTATTATTATTATATAACAATGGTCATTGTTACAATAGAGCTTACGATGTTCAGAATATAAAAACTCTCTCATCACTACTATGATTACTATAGGGAATTAAAAAACCAAACAAACGGAACTCTGAAATAAGAACAAAGAGTCTACAAAGAATATGAAGTAAAAAAAAATTAATAAGAATAATTTATGGAAAGTTGCTTCCGACCTATGAATGATGATCAAATAATATTTTTGTACAAGGTTATTAAAAATGACGTTTTTAATTCATTGACATATGAACTAAAAACTGACGTTTCTACAAAAACACTTTCAACGCTACAAAAAAACTGGATTATGTTACCGCTGAGCCAGCGATGCTTACATATTCTATGGTATTTCCATGTGTCATGCCCAAAACAATCTATTGTAGTTGAAAAAAATAAAAATGCCTAGATTTCAAATGATATCGAAGAAGGCAACACATCCTACCAGGTAGTTGATCCTCATTCCATAGCAATTCATGAAAATTAGTTGAAAGAACAAAAGTCAGTGAGTGATCAAGAAACCAAAGACAAACTACTTAAAAAAAATGAAATGCTCACAATAAATACAAAGGGACATGGAAAATAATAAATTCTGATCGGCGGAAACAAAACTCGGCGGGTACCTACTATACACATCTCTTTGAATCATAATTTAATAATTGTGGAAAATATAGAGGAGGTATAGGAATTATTTGCTGATAATTTGTTTACCTTGTACTATTAGTCAGAATTTCAATATCATTTAAAGCTTTCCTAAGAGAAGAAATATATATTGCTCTGAAAAGAAAAAAAGTAAAATAAAAATCAACTGGTAAAGATGAACTATCTCTAATGATGATCAAAAATATAAGTAGTTGTAATGGACACGTTTATATATCAGGGCTTTTTGTGGGGTTTTGGAACCTGGTTAGGTTAGGTCAAAGATTAAGCTTACAAAAAAGGGATTTATTGTGTGCGTACGGCGTTTGATGCCGCTAAAGTAATTAAATAATTTGTTAAGTTACAACTTAGGAAAAAGTCTCAACCTACCTAAAATAAATGCAGGTACAGACCAAATAATAATTCGTTTATTATTTGAAGTCTTTCGAACGAATAGCACTCACAGTTCAAGCTTTTTCTTGCAGACATCATGCGAAACTCTTTCAATGTTACCCAAACATCGAGGCTTTTCTCAATGCGAATCAAGGAAAGAAATACGGAACAATGCGAGTTGCCTAGTCCTTAGGCGACTATCAGCGCGTGTTTTGCCACAAAATTGATCTTAAGGTCGATTCAGATACGTGGGTGCCACCCAGGGTTTTTGACCCCGCATGATAAATTCCTCCAGTATTAATAACATTATTACTTTTGAACCAAAGAAAGTATGACTTTGTGATAGAAACGCAAGTAAAAGGAACGTATGTGAACTGTTAGGCACAAGGGTGCTTGTAAATTGCACGTGCTTGAAAAACCCGTTTTTCATGCAACATGCAATTTACAAACAAACATTTTACACCCTTGTGCCTATAAACTGCAAGACAGTTCACAAAGTCATATTTTCTTTGGTTCAGAAGTATTAATTTTATCAATACTGGAAGAATTTATCATGCGGGGTAAAAACCCTGGGATGGCACCCATGTATCTGAATCGGCCTTTATATCATCTCGCTTATCAGATGAATTAATCCTATTTGCAAGGATATTTTCCCATTGAGTTTAAAAAGTCTTTCGTGATCTTTTCGTGATAAAATTTTCGTTTCGAAAACGTTGACAGAAATGACATTGCTAAAGCCATCTTATTTCTTATTTTATAGTCTGTGACTCTGTGGACTGAATTGACAATTGACATTCATTATTATATCTGTCGAAATTTGTTATGTGTTGGTTCGTTGGTTGTCAAATGTCAAATCAATATCAGCTGACATTTGCAATTATTTATATTAATGATTTATTTCTAATCTAATCCGAGTTGTTATTTGTGATCTGTTATTATTCTTGATCTGTTGAATGCAAAAAAAACTTATGACCAAAACAATGGACAAGTGGCTGGTTAGTTTCATTCTATTCCATTTCAACTTTTGCAGAATATAATAATAGCCAACAAAATGCAGGTGCACCCAGAAAAATCTAGTTATACAAGTATTAACTGAAATATTGTAACCACTAAATTTTCTCGGATGAATACATGAAACAGGTCTTTTTTTCAAAACGTTCTTTTTGTCCCTAAAGGTTACCTTTTAGTTTTGACAAAGAACACGATTGCAGTTAAAAGATGGTATTGAAAAAACAATATTTGAATACGTTATTAAGTGAGAGACTTTAAACAGTAATACAATTGTTTTGAAAAAAAGACCTTGATCATACTGAAAACCGAACTATGCTGGCGCTTATTCAATTCAGAAATCATTTAACGGTTATACAATTTTGTAATACAGCTAATAGATATTTCTCTCGGTGTGATCTCGGTTTTCCGACTTGTTCTTTTTCCAACCTACCCGTCAGAGGCGTATGTAGACTAATATAGAGGAGAAAACACTTCAAAATTGTACGCGGGTAAAATGTATATATTAATTCACGTGCGGGTAAAATCGGGTATTTTACGCCAAAAGTTCGGGTTGATTTGTCATTGGCAACACTGAATTTCTCCTCTACTCGCTCGAGGAAGGAATATCGATGAGAGCTGTGGGCGGTGTTTCGCATTGCTACGTGGTCCGTTAATGCGTCGGGTGGGGTAGCGGGAGAGGCGCACAGTAGTGCGTCTCTCTTATTTATGTGATATTATCATATGATTGCGTTTCTTGTTGCTCGCGTAGATTTCTGTCTCTACCCCAGATGAAAAGTTTCCGATACTGTATGGACCAATTCCTCAGTATTTTTACCTATCAGAAGTATTTGTAAAATAATAATAATAAATTAAAGTGAATTATTTGGAAAGTTACAAACTGATATGTAATAATTTCATTGTGACTTGTGAATTTAGATTGAATTCGAGCACATTTTTCACGTACCTAACAAACAAGATGATGGTGCACATGCAAATCCATCAATCAAAATATATAGATTACGGAAATTATTTCATATCCAACTCCATTGTTCGTAGTCATCATGAGTTTGCAACTCGGTTTGCAATACTTAATACTAAAGAACAATTTTTATCAAAAGTATATCAATAGATATTGATTGAAAGTTTGATTTTGTGGAGGAAATCCAGTTCTTGACATGATTTTTTGGGTTTATGACCTTCCACAATCTGAAAATGAAAAAAAAAATTTTAATCCAAAGAAATCTGTACAAGTGTAAAAGGGCAAATTAATTAATTTGCCCGATAAGTTACTGCGTTCACAAGACTGCTGTCTTGAAAGAAATTAATTTTTGTCAGTAACGTACCCTACACTGAATTTGCCTATCTGAAAAAATGAGATCGAATTAACAAAGAATACTTCTCTTTTTTTGAAAACTGTTGACGTTTCGGAGGCTGTATCTGCCTCCGTTATCAAAACTTCTTAAAAAGACGCTGAGGAAACTGAATTTGAATTGCGATTTTGGTAATAATTAAGTCGCAAATAACATATACTACTTTTAAAAAAATAGTTTGTATATGAAAACCCCGGTGTTGGCCCCAGCAAAATCGCTTTGTGGAATTTTTCAGTAATGAATTTTGTAAAAAAATTATAACTTTTTTGTTTTTTACTAATGTCTTGAAAATTATTAGATAAATCGTTTCACAGTGCTAGGAATCGCACGTTAAAAGGTAAGACCTCGTTAATCCTTGGCTCGCACAAGTTTCAACTTCTGAGGGCTGCCGTTCGTAAGGGGAGGACAGCTGGTTAACGGAAAAAACAATTTTAACAAACAATTTTAACATTTTTTTTTATCAGTCAACTCTTTTTGAGAATCGAAAAACCTACAAAATGTTTTTCGGTGCGACCGGATCGGTATATTTGCCATTGAGAAAATTCGGAAAAACCTCTGAAAACTATATTGTGGGAAATAATGGATAATTACCTGTTTAACTGTGCGCAAGATGGTGTCTGTCCAATGATGTGTAGTTTTTGCACAATCGCGTTATATTAATATTAAGTCTTATCTTGAAAATGCGCCGATTTAAGGGAAATAGTGGAATTCAAATTATGTGAAATAAAGGGCATCTGGAAGTAGAAATCAAAATCTACAAGTTGTTTATTTTGGATTTTCACCTGGTGGGGAAGGTATTGAAAATGTCACTAAAACTTAATGCAAAAACCCTTGAAAGTGCGCTCGAGGTATAGTCGAGTAGCGGTAGTGGTAGTGGTTGTTTTATAACAAAATACCAACATAATCTATTTTGAGATCGAAGAAATATACTACAAAACCTCTGTCCATATGCAATTGAAATGCATTTTATTTTCTATCTTGCGATATAGGTAAACATTTTTCAACACTGGTGTAAGTAGCTTTGATAACGTTAGCCTTGACTGTCATCGTAGATATGGATAGTTTTTAGTTTTTATCCACAGCTTCCATCTTATAAAGTAATGATGCTTCTGTGTGCAAAAGTCTCATGGAGTGAATAAAACACTGATCATTACTTTGGCAACTGTCGTAAACGTCAAATCGAACTAGGACAAGTATTCGTTCTTGTATTATATCAGCTGTGAATAAAAATCTGTATTGCATTTCGTGTCTTATTGGCATCATACAATAAATAACTATTAAGTATTAACTCATTCATCGTAAATAACTCATCGAGTAATTCAAAAATGGAATTTGAAAATACGCTACTCATCCAGAGAGTAACGCTAACGTGAATCAAGATTTGTATTTGAATTTTCATCTCACCGAATTATGGCGCGGTGTAGATGACTTTCAACTTATGTAGGAAGCGTAGCGAAGAAGGAAGAGCACCGGTATATGTATCGCAAGATCGATTTTTCAAACTTAGTGGGAGCAATCGGATTTTTTTTATCAAATTCAGTTTTTTTCAATTTTGGTGAATACTTTTTTGAGTGTATTTTATACATTATTATTTTTCATTCATCTTTTTTGTAGTAAATATAATTTGGGTCAATCCAAGAATAGTTATTTCTAATGAATTGTTGGACTGTTGGTTGCGTTTCATTTTATTCAATTACCTTCAATTTTTGATCGTGTCTGTTCTAGGTTTTCTCTCAGTTCTTAAAACATTCCAATTTGCCCAGCAGGCGTTCGTGATAAACTGGCAAAACAGAAAAATAAAAAAAGGTTTAAAGCAAAACGTTTTTGACTAAGGCTGGCGACACACCAAGAAATAAAAAACGTTTTAACGCAAATCGTTTTTGACTAATTTAGGTAGAAGTTGTTTTTCCTTCACGAATTATATGGCACTGGTACGGCAAAACAGGAGAACACCTTCAGGCTCTTTAAAACTACTCGAAACAAACTGTTCTTATGAATGAATCTGTTTTGTGTGATTCGTGTATTTCAAAATGTTTCGTCTTGCTACAAAATGTTTTGAATGAAAGCGTTTGGGAAACCTCGTTGTAGACAACACGTTGAAGCACCGACTCTATTTGCACTGTTTTGCTGTACAGCAAAACGGTTTGTATGAAACCGTTTTGCTTTCAGACATTTTTGATTTATCGGTGAGTGGTCAGCCTTCATTTCTCAAAAACGTTTTGCTTTAAGGCGTTTTCGATTTTTCGGTGTGTTGTCAGCCTTATTTAGGTGGGAGTAGTTTTTTCTCCACAGGTTATATGAAGTGACACACACTGGTACGGCAAAACAGGGAAACGACTTTAGGCTCTTTAAAACTGTTCGAAACAAACTGTAGTTGAGTGAAGCTATTTAGTGTATTTTAAAATGTTTTGTCTTGCTACAGAAAGTTCTGAATAAGAGCGTTTGAGCCCAGTGTGGAAACATATTTGCAAAGACATTCTGTGCAATATCATTACCCTTCATCGACTCCATGATACTTGAATTCATTATGACAACAGTTTTGCATGCATCGATCATGCGGAAACGTCGTTGAAGACAACACGTTGAAGTGCCGACTATATTTGCACTGTTTAGCTGCACCGCAACAGGTTTTTCATGAAACCGTTTTGCTTTCTGGCAAATGTTTAACTTTCAAGCAAATGTTTTACTCAACTGCGTTTTTGTTTTATCGGTCAGCCGTCGTTTCTCAAAAACGTTTTGCTTTGTGGCGTTTTCGGTGTGTTGTCAGCTCTAGTCTACTCTCTGTGCGGAAACCCAAGTCTCTTTTATGATTTCAATATTATATTTGATTTGATCGTATACTTAATTAAAGTGAAACGTTCGAGGTCAAATAAGCCCAATCAAAAGGAGGCCCAAAAAATGACTGTAGTAGTAATTGTAGTTACCTAATTATATGTGTTTTACTTCAAAATGATGGTTGTTTCTTCGATTGCATGTTGTGACGGAATAATTGTCGTTTGGTCAAAAACTGCCACTTTTTTATTCAATTGTCGTCAAACAAGTAATTTCATGTCATTTCTAACATGAACGTCTTATACAGGGCCATTTATGATTAGCCATTTGCATCCCACGTACCTGTTAAGGACTGGTTTCCTTACGATCGTCGGTGTCGACGGTGGCGTTCAACAGTCGCCGAAAAACTCGCCGTACTGTTTTTACGTCGGCTCCTTCCAAGGAAACCATTTGTTCTTAAACCCGTAAGAGCAGTACAGCGCATGTGTTGGCGACCGTCGAACGCCGCCGTCGACGGTCGTTTATGTACAAATAGTTTACGCCCGTTGCAGACACTACGGATTTGGAAGTACGGAAAATATTCGAACGACTTTTGTCCGTGACATGTTTGCTTGCACACATTACGTTTTCTCATCGATCGTCCAGTTAGTTTTTCTTCGATCGTCGTGAAGAGAAGTAGACCGACGTAGACTCTGCCGTACGACTGATCTCCGTATGGTGTGCAAGCACGCATTCAGTCATGTAGGCCGCTATGACTTCAGACTACTCGGAATCGTGTGTTTCCCGTGGCAAAGCACGGCTGCTTCACGGCGACCGTGCCGGGAACGTAGCGTGTGCAATGGGAAATTCATTTCTTCGGGTAACTATCGGAATGTGGACGTACGACTTTTTATTGTACGTCCAAATCCGTACTGTTTGCAACGGGCCTTACGGGCCTTACGCTTACGGACCAGCAGCATAAATAGCTTTGAACGCGATGGTTTTAACCAATGAGTTATCCTAGCCAGACAATTTTCCCTGCAAAATATATCTCAATTTTGTAGAAGGCTTGATATCTACATTGCTTCATTGGCAGGAGATGACGTGGCAGCAACTTCTCTAGATATTTTTCAAACCTTCTACAAAATTGAGATATATTTTGCTGTAAAAGTTGTCTTGCTATGGTAACAATCTTGCTACTGAGAAACAGAATTGACCCGAATGGGTTGTCATATGGAATATAATGAAACAATAAATCGCAAGCATTTTCGTGTTTGAAACAATCAAAAATTTTCGAAATTTTTATGAAATTTTATAAAATGGCTTCCAGTTACCTTTGTTTAGGTGGCACTGGCGAAATTCTGTTTTCGGTGAAAACTTTTTCGCATTTTCAATCAAGTTGTTTAATGTATTGTCGCTGCTTCAAATTTTTGAAAGACTTCGTATTGTGCCTTCTATCTCTAAAATGTCATCTATAATGTCCAAGTTTGACGATTCTATAAGCTCAGTTATAATTTTCAGTTTGTATAAAATTGCTTTAAGAAACAGCATATTCTCTTACTTTTTCTGACTTTCTGAACAATAGTACAAATCAAATAACTTGTTACTTCAATTATGATATGGAAATAGAAATAAACCAGTTTCAAAAACTATTGAGTCCTTTTTGTATTCACCAATCTCCCAACTCACAGTTTATTAGGGGGGGGTTGAGTTCCCCCCCCATCCTTCCACCCTATAGGCCCTTCCCTGAACATGCAATGCGAAACACGACAACGCCACTTTTCAGTGATAGCGAGGTATAATTATTTTTTTCAAGGTTAAACCGATTTTGGTCTGCTTAACAGATTCCATATTACGCATCAAAAATTGTATTCATATACAGTGGCGTAGCCAAGATTTCAGTTTGGGGGGTGCTGAACGTCAACCAGATTTTATGGAATTAATAACGTTAAGTGGTGGCTTGGGGGCGCAGCCTCAAAGTCCCCCTAGCTGCTTCAATATTCACTGACGCTCAAAAACGAATCTTAGGATAAAACCAATACCATCCAATTTATATCCAATTTGAGTCATATCAATATTTCACCTAAATACGTCAGTTACCGATAAACTATCAGACAGCGGCAACACTGAAGATTTGATTTAGTTCAATGTCAGCGGCATCCACTGCAACTGTTGTTATTAAGAGTCAGATATCCTCAAATATATAAATATTCTGTACTAATGATTCCATTGCTTAGAAAATATTCCAATATCAGTCATTCAGTGGCAGATCATAACTGTTGAGAATATAATTATCTACGGAAGAAGTCTCCTGAAATATTTTATTCAACTTTTGAAGATGCTAACGTTGATGTTCAAACGAAGTTTTGATTTTTGGGCAGTTTCTATTCTTTTATTGTATTAACATCAAAAGTTTTTGAATATTATATTATACAGTGTCCTTTAAAGATTGGTATCATATGGAAAACACAAACTTTTAAAAATAATTGATTTCGAAATTTGATTTGGGCGTTAAGCCCTGCTTTAAAACAGATGAAAAATGGTATCCTCATCTGTCGAAAATATTTTTTTTTTTCAAAATAATCGCTTAGAGGCTTATTTGTTTGAATTTCAAATTATTTTAAGGAGAAAAGTTGTTCTTCTGTCAATTTTACACAACTTTGCCAAATTTTAACGTTCTGTTAAAACTTTTATTTTCTGTCATATTTTTAATATTCATATTAAAAAAATTGTAACTCTGACAAAACTGTTCTAACCCACTAGCTTCAACGTACCACTAGTTTTGATTTATTGAATATCAATAAAAACATGTTTTTCTTTAAGAAAATGAGAGAACTGTTTAAAATTTCCATTTTGCAAAGTGGATGTATTGTTAGTACTTCAGGACAGAAATTTATTTTAATCGATTTTCTTCAGTTTAAAATGATGCCAAATTTATTAACAAAAAACTCGTTTAACTACTTTGCGTTTCCAACCAAATTTTAGGACTTTTTACATACCAAATTTTAGGCGATTCTATTTTTTGAAAATAACCGTTTGGAATTTGTTGTGTAAAATATTCTTAAAGATACTTTCAGCTATATTCAGAAATTAAATCTCAGCATGATGGTGTAAAACAGTTTTGTCGAGGTTCTTTTTTTGATAAATCAGAAATTTCTTAAAAATTGCAGAAACTAAAAGTTGCAATAGAACGTTCAAATTGGAACAGATTTGTAAAATTGGAATGGTAAAAACTTTTCTCTTCAATTTCTTTTTATTCAAAAAAGGCGATTATTTTGAATTAATTTACTTTTGACAGATAGTGAAAGTCACATGACCCCCGCAAGCTGATCATTTTGAATTTTTTTTATTGGACCAAATAGGTCGAATTTTAAAATGAATTATTATAGCCACTTACGACTTATTATTTAATTTTGAACACTGGTACTACTTCATAACTTAAACTATTCCGAACTTTTCATGTAGCCATGCACGAAATCAACGAATTTTTTTCCTTCGAATCAGTGGCGCAGCCAGGAGGGGATTTGGGGTGATTATTCGCTTAAGTTTTATAATGTTTCATAATGTAGGTACTTTAAAAAATCGAGATGTGTTGTATTCATCGGCCTTGAGAGGCTTGCAACTCACAAATTACAAAAATTAGGTGAAAATTTATGCGTAGTGTTCTAGTCATTTTGCCAACAGTACCCGAACGCTGAAGCCGGTTCTGGTTATTGCAGAAATTCAAACCGACGCGCGCACCGAACTTGCAACACTTTTGAGTGGCAAGTCATCGGGTTCAGTATTTACTATTTAGTTTTAGTTAGTTACACTCCTGCCATCTTCGGTTATACGCGTGTTTGGTGGTATTTCTTGTTAGTTGTATTTTTTGTATATTCGTGCCAACAATGGATATTGGCAGAGGAATTTCTTGGATTAGTTCGTTTTTTATGGTGAGTTATAGATTTTCTGTATTTGTGGACGGGCAATATAAATGCAAAACTGCCCCAACAAAGTGCCAAAGTGGTAGGTTAATAGGTATTCATCAGATGAATATAATCAATATAATGAAATTAAAATTAAGTTCGTAGAAAACGAACGTATACCAGAAGCATTATCTTAGTATTTCTTCTGTCATAAGAACATATTATTCGAATACAGTTTCAAAACTAGATCAATTCATGTTGTATTGGGTTGATATTTATTTAATAATCATAAGGTCATTAGGTTTTGACGAAGGGAAAACAACTACCCAAAATATGTACACCATAATTAAATATCAGCTAATATATGAAAAAAAAAACGAAGTATTTAAATATTTAAAATGTATTTGAGGTAATGAAGGAACTTAATGAACTGAAAATGTATGTAAATAATTAATTTATACCGAAGGTATTTGAAATACAGTAAAACCAACCTAGCCTTAGACGGAATTACTTGCTGCGCACTTGTCCGACAACGGATTATAGTCAGTAATATATCCAGTGATAAAGCACTCAACATGAGCGTATCGCACAAATTCAAATAATGGAAATATCTAATGAAATTGGTTTCACTGTACATACTTAATAGAGATGTATTGAAATTAATTATAATCTGCTGAGGGTATTGAAAATACTGGAAATGTACTTAGGTTTGAAATTTAATAAAAATAGTGAATATAATATATTATGGTCTAATCAAAAGGTAATAAAAACGCCATAAAATTATTGAAGTTCTCTTCAAAAATAAGTACCTACCTAGAGTGTACTCGAATCTGTTGGTGAGAAATTAAAATGGAAGTTTTCAGATGTTATTGGGATTATATTTTAAAAAAAATTCTTTATCAGGGAAAATGGATGAAAAATTGAAAGTATTCCTAAATAAGTAAATAAAGTTTTGAATGTCAAACTAAACACAAAGGTATGCTCATAAAATATCAGATCAACTCTAGGAACAATCTACCAGAATAAATAACTTTTATTTTTACGGTCCAGTTTACTTATATATAAATTTCAGTTTGCAGCATCTTCCGTATAGTCGTTGAGAAAATTCCAAAAGTTCTGCAAACTTGTAGTAGTATTGAATGTATTATTTTATATCACGAATCAAGTTTGCCACCATTTCAAGTGTACGGAACATTTTTTTATAGGCCCATAATGTTTTTCCTCGTGTTTTTCTTTGATATACCATAACAGAAAATTCCAAAAGTTCTGCAAACTTGACAGATACATCGAAAAAATATTCCGAATAGTTGTGCATATTTGCAACTTTCTACGTTGACCGGGACATATATTTTCCTAATTTTTGGTCATTTTTTTGATCAAGCTGGTCTCGAAATAATTGCAAAAGTTTTGAAACGTTGTTGCAAATTTTGAAAACATCTATTCTGATGCATTCACAATTTCAACCTTGTACATGCTCCGGAACTTCATGCAATTTTGAAAAATCTAATTAATTTAAAAATTATATTTTTGCAAATTGCATGAGAAATCTAGGTAGTTAATATACAAATTAGATTTTTGCAAATTGCATCCGGATCGTTTACATGGTTGCAAATTTGTAAATGCATCAGAATATACAGTGCTAGTCTAAAGTCCGTTCCCCCCTACTAATTTTTGAACCACGTGGTATATCGCAACGAAATTTGGAAGCCTCAAATAGGAGATGAAAACCAACTTTTTCATGAGAAAATTCCAGCTAAAAGTTTCAAAATGGCAGCTGAACGCCATCTTCAATAATTTTTTTAAATAGAACACCCGGTATATTATTTCATGATCGATTATGGACGATCATAAGGAATCCAACAACACCAAGTTTAATGCTATTATCTCCAAAGACTATGGAGATATCGCCTATTATTTTCTCCATAAGCCAAATGAGTGTGAGAGAGAATTTATTGACCGACCAGAAAAAGTTTCTCTCTCCCACTCATTCGGCTTATGAAGAAAGTAATAGGTGAAATCTCCATAGTCTTTAGAGATAATAGCATCAAACTTGGTGTTGTTGAATTACTTATGATCGTCCCTAACCGATCATGCAATGATATACCGAGTGTTCTATTTAAAAAAATGATTGAAGATGACGCTCAGCTACCATTTTGAAACTTTTAGCTGAAATTTTCTCATCAAAAAGTAGGTTTTTATCTCCTATTTGAGCCTTCCAAATTTTGTTGCGATATACCAGGTGGTTCAAAAATTAGTAGAGGGGGAACGGGGGGATTTAATTATGGTGTAAAAAATTAGGCCTTGTTGTTACCCTCTCCATAAAAATTAACAATACCCAAGAATAAATGGTAGAGTATACAAGGTTTCCTAAAAAACTGATACCTAATTTTAAAAAACATTGAACCTTGCATTACAAGATGGCGATACTTGATTTGATGTTGGAATGTTGACTGCAGCATAGCAGTTTTTCCACTTTGCATTCGACTTGAGATCCAGACGACAATTCGACTTCTTTCACTTGATTAAAGTTTTCTTTTGAAGAAAGCAAAGCAAGAGTGCAGAACCTCTTCCTTTAACCTATAATGCTATGCACGGTAACCTCTTTTGTATAATTCTCAACTTTGGTAATATCCTCCATGGTCAATTTGGAAAGTGCTATTCTGTTATTAAATACAATTATCTGAAAGATGTTTGTAACGAAATTCTGAATATTCATTTCCAATTTGGTCTCGGTAAATTTCCATGTTTTTACTTCGAAAATGAGAATTTAAATTTAATTTAAATTTAAATTAAATTAATTTAAATTTAAATTTAATTTAAATTGAATTTAAATTTATAGATTTCCAACCCAATACAGATTTTCAGAACAATCTGTATAGAGTTGGGAAACTGTATGGTGCATAGGGCTAGAATAAATTATTTTATACTTTTCAGTCTGTTAAAAATGGAGGAACATATTTTTTTTATATTAATAATTATTTTCTGCCTTTTAGTTTTGTGTGTAACGTAAATGTACCAGTACCTGACACCCTAAGGGTCAGATAATTCGGTTTCCCCTATATAAAAATGAAACATAAAACTTTCAGGGCAACTTGTCTCAGGAATGACTTGTTAATATAATGAATTTAATTTGTAGTAAACAGAATACTCTGAAATTTAAGGAATTTGGAATTTACATTGTTTTTCAATTTTGTCTTATCATCCAGTAGCTGACACCCAAGTTTTGTGCTTAGCCCTAAACCTGACTTTATGTGCACCAGTGCCTGATTTTTTATTTGATTCAATAGAATACAAAAGAAATAGATATAAAATAAAAAAAAGGCTTTATTTGAAATGAATGCAATGCCATGGCACGAACAAAATAACTTGATCTTGTATTAATCAATTTTGCAAAGCACTTCAACCACTGCATACAAAAATATCCTCTTTTTCTGGCCACTTGTAATTTAAACCACTCTTCCATCAGTTTTACCAAGATTATTAATTTGTTTTACCTGTCCTGGATAGTATTTGCCATCGTATATAACAATAACAAAATCTTCTTCTTTTAAATTGTCTTTACTAGAAGTTTGGTCCTCACTATCTAAAGACTGTTCATCCCAGTTCTCACCTCCTCCTTCAGATTCAAGAGTTATTTCGATAGTAAATAGGACGAATCATCTGTGATATTTTTCTTAGAATTTGCATGGGTTTTCTTTGCCTTTTTTTGTCGTTCTCTGTTCAATTCAATTTCTTCTCTCTTCCGTTTTCTTTCAGCTTTCTCTTGCTCTTTTTTTATACGTTCTTCTTCTTTCTTTTTAAAATATTGTTTTCACTTTTCATCAGAAACTACCGATTCTTTTACTAAACGCTTCTTAACGCTTGAGGCAAAACAAATGAACCACTGAAAGGACTTGGCATATCAACAAAGTAACAAATTACCAGTAGCTGACCCTAAATACTCCAATAGCTGAACCGTGGGTCAGGTATTGGAAGCACTACATATATAATAGTGGAAATTTTAATGGATAATGCTCTTTGATATACCATCGAATAGAGCATAATTTTCAACGATTTCATGAAAACCCTATAGCTGACACAAGTGTCAGGCATTGGCCTAACCAGTTTTGTTTACTAGCCAGTACCTGACACCCCATTGTAAAAACACAAAATACATTTCATTTAAAAATTCGCTACTGAAACAACATTTTTACTTGATGCCATAGTAATCAGTACAATTGAATTGCAAAAAATAAGTCACTTACTTTTTTTATTCTCTATTTTCATTCAAGTGGGACCTTAATGACTATATTAAGAAAACAAGCCTAATCATACCCTTCCGTGGAAATATTCTGTCAAAAATATTAATTCAGTGTTATCTATCTGAGAGTATAGAAACTCGATAGATAACACTCGTACCAACCAAAATAATTAAATATATTCAGAACATGGACAGAATATTGCTGAGTTTTGCATGAATAATGAAACGTGTCAGGCTCAGGGACAGTGTCAGGCATTGGTACATTTACGTTATGTGGTAAATTTTGCAATCCATTTTGAAAATCTTGATGAAACTATGAGTGAGACTATGACAGAGACATTCTGAAGCCGTCATCTCAAGTTTATGAATATAAACACAAAAGTCATAATTTCTGACCTTGAAAACCTCCACAATCCAATTTTGAATACAATAGAAACATTATCACAAAACTATTCCTCCATCTTGGAGCCGTTATCTTGAACTTGAACATACCAATCTCTAATAGAATTGGTCTATGATAACAGAAATTGCCTGCGATCTTGGAGCTGCCATATTTTCAGCAGAAAAGTGAATACGCCACCAAAAATCAGTAAGTCGTCCCGGAACGCCACGGCAAATAATAATAATAGCCGTCCTCTACCCTCACAGGCCATGTCTTTCGGCATTACAGTCTACGACTGTTTATGAGTATGAAGTATTAGTTTTATTAAGTCGTTGAACAACCTTCGGGCAATAAAAGCCAAAACAACATATCCATTTGGTAAATAGGCGATTATAAACTATTGTTTCATGTGGGTGCAGTCCACCAAAACGATTATATGCCTGATACTATTACTTGTTCTTGAACTATAACGCTAATAGTGACGCCAAAAACTGTATCCACCGCATTTCCTGGGAATGTGGTTAAGCTTATGATCGAGAAACCAAGAAACCACTAGAATTAGAATCGCTGAACACAAGAAAAATACTCAACGAGGAGAGAAGTCAATATCAGCGATAGCAGGTCATGCCTGGACGACTCAAAATAATATTAAATGGACTGAAGCCGAAGTTATCCATGAAGAAGAGAATTGTTACATAAAAAAATTGAAAGAGTCTGAAAACCTTTAGTCAAGGTTTAAACATTGTCAACCACTTTTGAATAAACGTAAAAATTTCAAGCTGTACAAGATTTAAAGTTGATGTTTCAAGATTTTGAAAATGGATATGTTTGAGTGAGAGTAACATCTTCAGATCAGGTAACAAAAACCTGTATCTATCACGGTTTCTAATATAGAACATAATTGACTTGTATTTTCAAATTATAACGTTACGTCCTTGAACGAGTTATTATCTTGTTTATTTGCTTAATCAATTTAATTTTCATTAATTTTTCTGATATCTTGGAATAATGGAAAACTACAAAAACAATTTACATACTTGTATTCCATGTATATACTGTGACGTAAGAAACTAGCCTGTTCAAATAAAACATATTTCAATTAACGAATTGAAAAATAAACAAAGATGCCTGGGAATTGATGGCATTCCATTTTCCCTGCATAAAATATTTCAAGTATGTCATTCAAGTTATCATATGAAGTTTCTTAAAATTATTCTCTATAGTAAAACTCGTAACAATTTTTATTCACTAGCGGGTGGTAAAGTACACTTTACCGCCTGGTTCAGCGAGCGTGAAGTGGCACTTTACCGCCCGCCCGTAAAGTAGGACAAAATTCTCAAATTGTCTACATTTACATATGATTTCATCAAGACCTAATCAGAATCAGAATTATTTCAGTTCAATAGAGAAAGACTCTTCTAATCATTTCATTTCTTCCTAATCGACAGTTTTTCAACATGTAATTAGGTCATAAGCCTGAACATTGAAAATGAAGTTAGTTTAGTTACTGATCTTGAACATATTTATTACATATTGAAAACGTCGTTACAGCATCTGCATCTACTTATACAAGAACAAGTATTCATTTTAGAAGTGGAACTTCAAATAACTGTCTGGTATCATTCCGGTACAATAATTGTCAATTTTTTCAGTAATAATCAATTTATTTGAAATAGATTCTTCAATATAGAAGCCCTCAGCTACTATAGTTTCACATTCCCCATACTATGTTACTCTTGATTATTGTATTCATAATATACGAAACGTGTAGACCTTTGGAATTCAAGTCAGTATTTGTGATTCGCGCTATTGAACCGCTAGTGCATACAATTTTGTATGTATAATAATAATAATAATAATAAATCGGCTTTATTAACTTATTAAAAATACATTATTGAATATACGCGATTAATTTTGGCGGAGTCTAGCTCAGAGCTACTCAAACTCAACCAAATCAGATCGCGGAAAAGATATATTACATAACAGTTTGTTATAGCAATACCTAGATCTATAAAAGATATAATTTACAATAACAAATATAAAATTACATGATTAGTGCTGGGTTGATCCACCAGTGGCGTAGGTGATTACTAAGATTTCACTGTTCATTGAACAAAAATTGCTTGAATTTGTATTTAAATTTATTTATATTCAGAAGCTTGAATTCTTCGGGTAGAAGATTGTAAACATATATTGAATTATATATGAATGATCTTCGAAACATGGATGAGCGATGATGCGGCATAGTTAATTTGTTAATTTTTCTAATGTTTCTGGAATGTATATTACTGCGTGGAATTAGCTTGTTTTTTAGAGAAGACGAGTATGATGAATTTATAAGATTGAAAGTAAAATTTCCTAGGTGATGCTTTCTTCGATTAGACATATTTAACCATTTGGTTTCCACGAATTTCTGAGAAATGTGATCGTATTTTCTAATGCCATGAATCAAACGACAGCATGAGTTTTGCACTTTCTGTATTCGATTTACATCAGACATAAGTAAGCATGGGCCATATATAAAATCACAATAATTGAAGTGACTCAAAACAAGTGAATCACACAACGTTTTCTTCAATTTAATGCTCATGATATGGCGGTTACAATACAGAAATTTCAACGATGCATAAGCTTTTTTTATCAGATTTTTAATATGACCCGAGAATCTGAGGTCTGAGTCAAGTTGAATACCTAAATTTCTTGTCGAGTCCACAAGGCTCAATATATGTCTGTTAATGTTAACATGCAGATTATCAATGATAGTTTTCCGTTTACTTTGGGTGCCAAAACACATAAGTGTCGTTTTATCAGAGTTGAGTTTCAGATCATGTTGTTTCGCTAGATTTTTTATGTGATCAAGGTCTTGGTTAATAAGAACTTGCACATTGTAGAAATTATCAACATCAAAGTGTGTATATAGCTGTGTATCATCGGCATAAGCTTGAACTTTACAATATTTAACAGATGTTAGTATATCGGCGGTATAGATGATGAATATAAGCGGTCCAAGTATAGATCCTTGAGGGACCCCTGAGAATATATCCAAGGATGAGGAGTATCGGTTATTGATACACACTTGTTGCGACCGACCTAACAGATACGACCAAATAAGAAAATTTGAATTATTATCGAAACCATAGTAGCGCAATTTAGCACAGATCAATTCGTGGTTAATCGTGTCAAACGCTTTTGAGAAATCCAGTAACACAAGCAAGCTAACCATCCCTTTATCCAATGATTCAATAATATCAGTAGTTACCGTTGCTAATGCTGTGCCGGTGCTGTATCCTTTTCTAAAACCACACTGAGTATCTGGTATCAATTTATTTAATGTGAAGTACTCGAATATTTGATTGTATATTATTCTCTCAAATATTTTGGACATGGTTGGTAAAATACTAATGATTCTGAGATCAGAAAAGCATAGAGGGTCTGATTTTTTAGGAATAGGCTTACCGAGGGCTACCTTCCATTGAGACGGAAAGTAGGATATTTCTATGCTGCAGTTAATTATATGTGTGATATAGACATCGATAACTGGAGAGCAGTATTTAATCATACTAGAAGAGATCTGATCAACACCCATAGCCTGCGTTTTAATAGATTGCAAGATATTACGAACATTCTCCACTGTAGTGAGATGAAATGAAAATGTGTTATTCGGGTCGAATTTATTTCTACTAAAAAATTCGATCTTCTCATCACAGTTATTAGAAACATTCTGTACAAACTTGGCGAAGAAATGATTAATATCATTGGGATCAGATAAATTTTCTGGTATGGTATGTTTATCATTAGATCGAATATTGAGATTACTTAGTGTTTTCCATGTTTTACGAGAGTCGTTTTCAGCGCAAACAGACCTAAGGTAAGCTCTTTTCTCAGTTCTCACCATCGAAACTGCGTAATTTCGTAGGTCTTTATATCTCAACCAATCCGCCTCTGCTTTTGAGTTCTTGAATTTCTGCAACGCCTTATCTCTTTCTCTCATTATTAATTTTAGGTTAGGTGTGAGCCAAGGAGCTGCCGGTTTGGTAACTCTTGCTTGTCTAATAGGAGCATGTTTATCGAAATTCGTTATGATTATATTGTTAAAAATTTTTAGTTTTTTGTCAATATCGTTTTCCATGATCATGTCATGCCAAGGTGAAGCTTGAAGGTCGATGTTGAAATTGTCAAAGCACCTATACGAAACCGTTTTGGGTTTCATCTTAGGTCGATTCAAATTATATTCTAAATGAACTAACATATGATCAGAAATGCCATTAGAGGGTAGAGTACCCGATTTTGTTATGAATTCGCTTTTAGTAACCAAAATTGGATCAATGAGTTTGTTAGATGTAGCAGTGATTCTAGTAGGTTCATTGAGAATTTGTTCTAATCCATAAGATCCAAGACAATTGGAAAAAGCTTCATTTTGTATACCAAGGAAATCATAATTGACATCACCCATGCAAATGACATCATCATAAAGCGAACACACGTTTGAGAAAATACTATCAAAATCAGTTATCAGATGTTGAAAATAATTAATACATATTGAAAGCTTCGTTACAGCATCTGCATCGATAGAGAACAAGTATTCATTCTAGAAGTGGATGGTCGGTTCAAATAACTATCTGATGGGCTATTTTTGACCGTTCGCAATATTAACGAGTGCACGTATCGTTCCAATCTGAGTTACGGATAGTATGTCAAAGACATGCAGATAACATCAGAATGTGACGATCCGAGTACACGGTAAAAATTGCACTCCTGTTCCGGCATAATCGTTGACAATTTCTTCAGTGATGATGGATTTATTTGAAATAGATTCCTCAATATAGCTCTCAGCTACTATATAGTTTGACATTCATCATACTATATTACTCTTAATTATTGTATACATAACGTATGAAACGTGCAGACCATTGTAATGCAAGTCAGTATTTGTGATTCGCGCTATTAAACCGCTAGTGCATAAAATTTTGTATGTATCACGTGCGTAAAATGCATTTATAAACGCCTACTGTACGCCCTTGAAACATAAATAACCATCACGTTCAGTCAATACAACAGTAAGGCCAGAAAACCTGGTAAATTGTTCTCCCAATGTATTCCTCAATTTCGTCAAGAGATTGAATATACTGGGAGAAATGAAACCATAGGGAGAGCCACAATAGGCCAAGAGCCGCAGTGGAGGTTCTGATATGGGCCCACTCACGTTGAAACCTTACCTTACCCAATGGGCACAAGGACGTTGAAATAATGTTGTGAAATGGCTGAAAACCGAACGTTTTTTCAACGAAAAAAGGTCGCGTGTAACAACGTTAATTAAACCAATTGCTTACTAATTATCACTTTATTGCCGTTTTCAATCAGGTTTTTTGAACATCGAAGATACTCAATAAAACAACAGTGTTTTGACCAAATAAAATGTTAAGGAACGTATATCATAGGCATTGATAAATGAATCGCATAAAGTTTGATTAAAAATTCTTTTTGAATTAACATAACGATTATTACACGTATATTTAACGACTTGATGAGGAAGTAACGTTGAAAACACATCTTTATAACGTATTCTTTCAACGTTGAAGATTACACTAAATTGTTTGAAAAACGTACGTGTGCCATTGGGTACCCAACCCAACCTAACATAACCTACATAATATAGTATTTTAGATGTTTCAAACTTTGAGAATGGATCCGTTATACACTTTTGGCTGGAAATACGACTTGCTACTTACTTGTTTGTCACTGTCAAATCAAAAGCGGATGCGCTTTTATGGAAAATTCGGGAAAGCACTTTGCCGCGGAATGGTCTTTTCCTCGTTGCAACTTGATTACTCATTCTTGGGCGGTAATAAAGCGTTTTCTGTTGAGTCTTTTGTAATGTACGTTTTTTTGGTTGTATCGTCGCCAACAAGAAAAATTGAAGTATCCCTCAGACTGGAAGCCGACGTGGAGGGAAAACTGTCTATCTCCACATCTATGGTTCTTAGTCATGGACGAACTCCTGGGTAAACTCACAGGTGAAGGTTTTGAGGCACAAGAGTACGCGGACGATGGAGTGGTCCTAGTCAGCGAACAATTCATTGTAGTCGACTGCGCCTATATGCAGACTGTAGAGGTATTGAAAGATGCATGGTACGGTGAAGCAGGGCTCTTAGTAAATCCGACAAAAACCAAGATTGTTTGTTTGTTATTGTTGATGATGATGATTCTGTTCACCAAACGAAAGAAAAAATAAGGGGTTTAGGCCACTCATCATCTTTGGCCAAGAGCTGGAGTTAGTCCAACAGGTCAAACACCTGGGGGTGGTCCTGAATTCGAAACTTTTATGGACACGACATGTAGATATAGGCATCATAGCAATCCAAAAAGCATACGCTGCCTGAACACGGCAGTCGTAAGACCAAAGAACCAATATGGGTCAGCTGTATGGTGGCCAGGCGCACAGGTTGGCCTATTTGGTTATAACGGGGCAATGAGAACGACTGCAACTGCAGCGTTGGAGGTATCTCCCGCTGAGGCTACCGCCGTTTCCGGTCTGGATCAAGAAGGAGGCAATAGTAGCACATTTGAGGAAACGATACTTGGGAGTGAAGGTAAACGAAGATGCGATGATATGTTATGCAGAAATCGCCGAGTGGGCTGAGCAGGAAATTCCCATTTCCGCACTCAGAGTGAAAAGTGCACAAGACAGACAGCGATGGAAAAGAAAGTTTCCTCTCACTATTAATACAAAAGAATTTCGCCCAGGAAGCCTAATATGTTATACGGAAGAGGTGTACGAGGAAGCTACGCTCTGGGAAGATATACAACAGTTTTTCAAGCTGTAGTGTTCGCGATTGTAAGTGAAGCTACGAGTCATGAAACGACAGAAAGGCTGGAACAGATAATTTATATCTGTTCAGATAGTCAGGCAACGCTCCGAGCGTCAGGCAACGCTCAGAGCGTCAGGCGACGTATTGAAATGTGGAGACGCTTTTGAGAAACTAGCTGAAACAAAGGAAGTTCAACTGAGTCCTGGGTCACAGAAGGGAAACGAAGTAACAGACGAACTTGCTAGAACCGGTTTGTCGACTCTGTTTTGTGAGCCGAACCCAGTACTAGGCATACAACAAATTTAGCAAATAACTATTATTGATATGCATAGAAGACAGCCCCACTTGCCACAAATGTGCAGAAGATGAATGAGCTCACTCACTTCCTCGGCGGGTGCTAGGCCTACGGGAGGATGAGATTTGAAATCTTTGGAGTTGAAAAACTCCAACAAGAAGTACTAATCGACTTAGAATGGACGTACATACTGACCTCGATCCGAAGATCAGGAAGGAAGGATTATTGCAAATATTAGGTGAACATGGGATAGGGCCCATTATGTTTTACTTGTTTGGCTGCGGCAGCGGCTCCCCTACGTTAACTACTACCATTAGTACGTTCTCAAGATAGCCCCAAATAGATTTAAAGATAAGTCTGCCTCTGTGTACGTACTATATGACGTTATATTTTTGGTTTGAATGCTAATAAGACAACTACTGTACCTTATTGAATTTCTACCATAGGAAATATGCCTTAGAAATAACTTTTCACCATATCGTACACTAAGAACATACAGCTTATTGCCAAAAATTACAAGGAACCTCGCCATAGAAATTTCACACTATTTCTACAATAATGGGAAAATTTATAGTGGGTATGTAAATGACGAACTCGTGACATATCTTGAATGCGCATTTTAATCATGCATTCAAGCCTATCTTTATGTAGCAGCCACTGATTTAACTTATGTGTGTAAGGCTCGTACCTCGATAACGTTCTGAACACAATTGTTCCTGTTGAAAATTGAAAAATGAAAATAATGTAAAATGTTTCCCTTTATAACATGAATACGTCCCAAGAGGTTATCTTGAACGATAGAAAATAGCGACTAAAGTTTGTTTTTCAGCCGCAGATGATTCCACAACAGATTTTATGAATATTCTATTCATATTTTCGAACAAAAATCAAAATACAATTGTTCCTGTTTCACAGTAGTCCATACATACTGTGGGCTACTCCAACTGGACGTGCAATAGACCCTTATTGATAGCCCATATTGCGACACCTTTGCACCAAATTCACAAAAATTCGTTCTGTTGGGTTGATGTCTCAAAGAAATATATCGCACATGAAATGACATGTTGCGACATGTACTATGCGTTCCCGTAAATTGTAAACATGACTTGTTATTAAAAAAACAACTGATCAAAACAGCTGATAACACTCGGAAAGTTAGGTTAGCTTAGCGATACCGGCACGTGAGGCTGTAATTCGACCAGAGGGCAATAGCGTTGTCAAGTTAGTGCCTCCCGCACATTACACGAAATATAAAATGACGCAAAATATTCCATTACATTCACATCCGCTGCCATTCGTGGGTTGTGTCTGATTTGAAATATTGTTGGGAGAATGGCAGATGACTGCAACTTTATTGAAAACATGGTTCAGTGAACAATTACTACCAAATACACCAACTTCTGTTATTGTAATGGATAATGCGTAATTCCACTCACTTCAAAAGCTAAAGATACCGACGAAAGCGACAAAAAAATATTGAATGTTCCCCAAAAAGCCAAGAAGAAGATATTACCACGTATAATGAAAATGAATATTTTTAAAACGAATATATTATTGATGATTATATTTATATTAACGACTTATAACTATTGACAGGCAACAGAGTAACATCCCGTACCCATACACGCGTAGTCCTTCAGTGCTATTCATTATTAAAATACTACATTATGAAAAGGGAACATTCTCCATAAAAATTGCTAAAATTGCTAAAGCCACGCTGGACATTGAACTACATCTGATAGATATTGGGAAAAGACTCTAACTGAAACGAAAAAATCTGAAAGTGAAAACAACACAACAGATTTTATGAATATCCTATTCATATTTTCGAACAATAATCACTGAACATTATATTCGCGAATTTCCTCGCTTTCGCTGATCTATGCCGGCTGATATGTGTACTTACAGGTCTAAGATCAAATTCATATCTTCTATTCCACTTAATTTTTTTGTCAATATGAACAGAGGGTTCATAAAATCAGATTTGAAATAATATGCGTATCAGTTAAACCTTATACTATAACCAACCTCTTGAACCATAACATTCTCAATTAAATATTAAATAGAAATATTTTTCTGAAAGTTGAAAAATCCACAATAGAAATTAAGTTAGTTTTTGTGGATATCTAACATAAAACCAACATCTTCTCCGGCTAATACCACGCTAGACATTGAACTATATCTGATAGATATTGTGAAAGGAACTTCACTCTAAAAAATTCTGAAAGGTGAAATTTACATTTTACATTTTACATATAAAATTCTGAGGCTGAATTTATTTAGATCTCTCTAACCACATTTTTTTAACAATGCCCAACGGAATAGGGCTTTTAAGTTTGAGAAACATAAATTATTCCACTTTAACCACTTTCCAGTTCGTCCAATATTAACGTTTGTTGCCGATATTTGATTTTTTGAACAATCTGGACCGCCAACCTTCAAAATCATGATATACTTTTTCTCTACACACTTAGGTTTTTTCAAGTGAGTTTTCAAAATTGCAATTAACTTGAATTTTGCTGTATATACTATAGTTGAAAAAATTCCAGAAGTTCTGCAAACTTGTACACGAATGTTTGCATCCAATTTGAGTAAGTAGATATACGGAACATTTTTTTAATGTCAAAAACTACTGTTTTTCTTTGATATACCACAAGAAAAATTCCAAAAGTTCTGCAAAGTTGAAAGATACATCGGAAAAATATTCCGAAGAGTTGCACAGATTTGCAACCTTTTACGTTGACCGGAACATATATTTTCGAATTCATTGTCATTTTTTTTATCAAGGTGGTCCCGAAATAATTACAAAAGTTTTGAAACTTTTGTTAATTTTGAAAACATCTATTTTGATGCATTTACAAACTTGCAACCTTCTACATGATCCGGAACTTCTTGCAATTTGGAAAAAAATTATTATTTTAAAATTAGATTTTGCAAATTTGCAACCTTGTACACGATTCGGAACTTCTTGCAATTTGGAAAAAACTTATTATTTTATAATTAGATTTTTGCAAATTGCATGAAGTTCCGGATCGTGTGCAAAAAACTTTTAAAACTTGTAATTATTTCGAAACTACATTGACGGAAATAATTAACATGAATTAAAAAAATATATGTTCCGGTTAAAATGAAAGATTGCAAATGTGTACAACTGTTCGGAGTATTTTTCCGATACATCTGTTAAGTTTGCAGAACTTTTGAATTTTTTTCTTATGGTAGGTATTAAAAAAAACATTAGTTTTTGATAAAAAAAATGTTCTGTACCCTTAAAATGGTTGCCAACTTGATTCGTGTTATGAAATAATATATTTAATACTACTCCAAGTTTTGCAGAACTTTTGGAATTTTTTCAACGAGCAAAATTCAAGTTATTTGCAATTTTGACGATGTTGCGGACTTCGGAACAGGTTGCACAATTTTATACTTAGTTTGTTTCAAACCTTTCCCGACCGTATATTGAAGTTTGAAAACTTTTGAAATTATTATGAATTGATTGTCTATCTCTACTGGCCTATGTTATGATAATAACTATTACATGCCGCCGCTCCGTGACTGACAAACAGCCGTTTGAATAGTCATTCGCCAGCGACTCTCTAGAGGTGCGCCATTCACTACTGAAATTTATAATGCATAGTCCAGCGAACGGCGCACCTCTGGGAAGTCGCTGGCGAGTGATTATGCATACGGCTGAAATTGTTTCAGATTATTGACGGCTTTCTTATGAGTAAGCCGATCATGTCATCGGAAGATGGTCTTACACTTAATACTAAACCAGTTCACAAATTGCATAATTTTTATGATCGATTGTCTTCGATCCAATGCAAAACGATTATCGTATAAGTAGTTATACATACGCCATTTGTTTTAGCGATTCACATGCGACTTCACTTTTTGACGTAGATAATAACTGGTATCAAGGGTCAACATTGGAATGACTGGCTGTTTTTTTTTATTTAATTTTATTCTGAACTCCACATAAATATAGATTATTGGGTTGATGGATATAGTCGATATTTGATGAAAATCCATATTACCTTTCATTATG